>JADMNL010000023.1:227730000-229122500 GCA_016271365.2 Neoceratodus forsteri
AACTGTTATTCGGAATCGTCAGTGTGAACACTGTCTCGGTTTACTGCAACCACCATGCAGGCTGAACTGGAATCATTGAATCATCTGTGCTTTAACCAGTTGTCAATTGCTGGTTCTTTTTCAATGGGTGGAAGTTTTGAAGTCAATGTTGGTGGCACCTCTCCACTTAACCAATCATTTATAGGTTTTCCAAGTATGACAGTAGACTCACATGCAGTCAGCAAATCATCCAAGAAATCTGTTATTGTTAAAATTAGCGGAAAAATATTATTCAGTATGTAATGATAACCCCGATAAACTTCCTGAACATACAGCTATGCAAACAAATAATGCCTAATGTTCTATCCAGTGTGCTACAGTACATAGCTAGTGCACATACTTTGCAACTGCCATATCCCCAGTCTCCCCTTCTCACCCGCTGGAAACTGTCCAGCAGTACCTACCCATTATTAACCAATTTATAATCAATCATGCACTCCAGGGTGTGCTGTGAGTTACAAGGTCGCAGGCATAGTGCTTCATGCACTCGAGAAGTGATGATATCGTATGATATACCACACCATGGAGTGCATTATTGCTATTATGATCTGGCTTAAAAGTTTTATGACTAAATAAATCTTACCCATGTTTACCCATACCAGTACATTTGCTGTCAGTACCAGATTGCACTCTGTAGGAGTACCTTCACACTTGAAACCTTCTGACAGTCTAATAGAGTATAACCCTACAGAACAGCTGACACATCACCAATAAACAGCTGCCAAACAGTTAACTCTCACAAATGTCAATGACACCTTATCGTTCACTGATGTCCTATAAGGTACATAGTAACCTGACCAATAAAGTCATCCAGTACCTGAAGTATGTCACCCCTCCCAGTACCACACATCAAGTTTTCATCTTATGTACCCTTGAATCAGCCAACCCATCAGGCTTCCAGACAGATGGACTATAACCTTTACTCAGCAGTTCTCATAACTGATTCACAAATAACTGTTTGTTCAGCATGTTTTGATTTACTGTTTCAGTAACAAGCATTTGATTACAACTATGTTGAAGACTAAATTAAGGTCTACTAGTGCACTTTGCTTGAGACAGCATCATTGATTCAGTACTAATAAATGCATTATTTTACCATTGCCCTTCAGCACCCCTATGTTATCTTCCTTTATCTAAAAGAAGTCACATCAATAAGCAATAGCAAAGGTCCAAACTGAGAAAAAGATGGCCAACTCAGTTAAGAACGGAGATAAAACATTCAATTACTACATTAGGGATCGAAGAAATTCCACAGGAAGGAAGATGAGACTTAATAAATGGTTTTGGTTGGGGGAGAACAACAGACTGTAACAGTAAACATGCAGTTACAATGAACAATACCTTCTGCCCCATATTCACAAAGCACGAGGAGTAGGATGTACCTACACCAGTCAATATATGTACTGTATAGATTGGGCAATGACAGTCACTAACAATAAGAAAGAGTTCTGACAGAAGTAATAAAACAGCAAACAGGAAAACAAAAACAAATGGAAAAGGACCTGGGGTAGTCATATCAGAGGAACTAAAGGTTGACTAGGATCGGCAGCTTACACAATATGCGGTAACATTTGCAGAATGAATGGGCCTAGCGATCTTCCTTTTCCATGAAAGTCCATGATACTGTTTGGATATGTAACATGCAAACGTTCATCACGTACATTTACATGCGGACATTACCATATGAGGTTGGAGTTTTCTTGAGCCGAATAACCCCACAACCCTCCCTTGTACTTCAGTACATCGATAGTGAAATGCCCATGTCCATCCTTATTGACAACCTCTGGTCTGTCGGAAGTTCTGTTGAAGTGCATTGCTGCTAACAGCATTCTGTAGACGTAAATGATAATTACATGGTTTTACATGTTATGCAAAACTATGAAGCAAAATACTAAGCATCTGAGGATGTCATACTTTGGTGAAGTGATGTGAAAAATAACTCAATTGACTTGTGTATTATTAAGTTAAAAGGCTGTTGAAATCATAACAGCAAATAAGAATGCAACATTTCTGAGACACCTTTCTAGAATTTCAATTATCATAGCTTGCATAAACTACAGTTGACTAATTAGTCAGGAGGATAGGGGTGTCCATCATACATCAGCAAGTCATCCATATTTTCTTTGTTTTATGTCCATCCATGTACTGGACGCACACTGCAGCATCAAGGCTGAGCATGCATGCATCATGTGGTCACCCATGACAAACTATGTTTACAACATCTGCCACTAATAGCCACCAGATGTTGATGCCACCCCTGTCCATCACACCGGGAGGAGAATGTCAAATTGACACACTGAACCCTCACTACCAGCATGCGCTATTGCCGACACAGACTCTGGATGCAAAACAGGGTCACCAGCATGCCAGACATCCCTCTATGAACTGACGCCATGGATCAGGCACAATACAGATCTTGCATTTAATGTAATTTATCTTGTCAAAAGCATTAAAATGATTTGTGAATTATGAAAGCAATACTTAAGCAATAAGACACGAAGGGGGGGCGTTACGGTGGGATAATGCACCACCTGAGGTGGGTTGAAGCACAAGGCGTAGCTGAGTGCTTCCACCACCTGAGGTGGGCTGTTATCCCACCATAATGCACCACCTGGAGTGCCTTATTGTGATTATGAAATGGGTCCTTCAGTACTAATATTCAAAAACTAAGTATCTGTGTCCTTAAATTGTTAAAAAAAAATGAGAAAAATTAGCAGTAAATTGCTAAAAAGAAAAAAGTAGTGCCCTTTGTCCTGTATGGTGTTCTTGTTGTGTAGCTTTTATTCCAGTAGGTGGTGCAAAATAGACAGCAGCACTGCAGATAGAGTCAGAGCAATGGTGTGAGCCGTAGTTTTAATTGCAAAGTGATCCCCCTCAAGCTCATTTGTACGTTTATTGAGGTTTCAGTTTTCTTCAGTTGGAAAGTGATTAGCACACACACACACACACACACACACATATCCCGTTCGCCTGTTATGGAGGCTTAAGTTTTTCCTTTTTAAATTATAGTGGCAGGTATAGCGCTCTTGAGTGAGCATGGTTTGTTTGACTGGGATAGAGAGAAAGAGACGCGGCGAAGTGTGAGCAGCCAGCGAAAGAAGAACTGACGTGCAAGTAGTTTGTGAGCGGTTACTTCTAAGCCGTGTTTTCCATAGGAGTGGGCTGTTCAGTGGCTGTAGAGGTCATTATAGGAGGATTTTAAAAAATGTTGCTCCCCACTCCCATAAGTCTGTTGCGTCGCTATGAGGAGGAGAAAGTGACAAAAGCTGAAACTTGGCACTTGTGGAGAAAAACAATCAGCAAAAAAACAAAAAAAAACAAATGGAGAGCTACTGTTGAAATCAAGAGTGGCCAGGGGACTGGAGGATATGTGTGACAGGGGAGATTGGTAGTTGCAGTACATGTTGTGCATTTTTGTGGGCAGTACAGTGTAGAGGTATTTGTGAGGGTGCAGTGTCTGTTTTGCCAGGAGCTACTTTCACCTGGGCCATTGTGCCAGGATATCAGCCCAGCTGAAAGCCACTCTCAACCAATCAGGTGGCTAGATTCTTAATACCCATTTCATAATATAATATACTGTTATGCAATTTGTGATTCACCTTACCAAGTGTACATCCCCTTGTATGTGAATGCCATGCTTTTTCGAGCATACTGTATGATGAGGCTATGAAAGCTCTCAAGTGATGAAGTTAGATTAAATGGTGAACTTCTGCACATCACGTTGCACCAAATTGGATGAGAGAATTTGGTCTACATTCTCTTATGCTTTCTCACCTGCAATACATAGAAAAGATTTTATTGAGCTGTATCCATGGTTGACACATCAGTATATCAATACATCACAAATATGAAAGGCTACTGTGTATCAATAAAGTGACAGCAATGTGAGGGTGGAAGCCCTGCACACCACAGAAACATTATATCAATCAGGGAATGGTAATCAGAGGGTGGTGGTCACCAGTAAACACCAGTGATAAATTCAATTAATAAGTGGACAGCAATATACTGCATAGCAGTACCTTCCTTGTTACTGTATGGACACAGGCATCAATACTGTCCAGTAGGCAATGAGACACTCTAGTGTGTGCATGGAACATATTTTACCATGCAACCATGGGCTTAATAAGGCTCAAGTCCTGTTGTTCATTGTCTTTAACCACTAGCATGTGCTAACATATGTTTTGTGCACACCCTGGAGTGTCTCATTGCGCTTACCAACTGAGGTCTTACATTTTGCAATTGTCTATGTAAAAAAACTGTATCACCTAAGGCTTCAAGGCCATCACTATTGTACAATGTCATGACCTATGTAACATAATGAAATCACATTTTAATAAGGGTATCATAAATACCGAAATCTGATTTGCCATAATAATTCTGACAGCCTTACATTCATCCCTGTTCAACTGTCTTATGCAGCATGATCACAACGGCACATGGATTCTTCCTGCCATCGTTCCATCTTCTACAACTGCTGAATGACTAGAATGCTGTATTCTTATGTTTTTTTTTTGTGGGGGGTGGACTTTATTTAGTGGCTTCTGTGCTGTGTGGTAAGCTTGCCCTCATCTGCTCTTTATGTGGGAGCTGAACTACTCTGGGCTTTCTTTGGCCCAAGAGGTCAGTTCCCCATTGTAGGCATCACTGTGTTCACTTAAGAAGTGTTTTTTTCACATTGGTAACCCCTCGGGAGATGGTGTGTAATGTCTTCTGCGTGACTCCACACTACTGCCACTGAGGATTGCCATCGTCCCTCCCACTTTCTGCATCCCAGCACTTCTGTTGGCACCAGTATCCACCAGAAGCTACTACTGTGCCAAGAACCCCCTGGATCCAACCCAGGGAGTGGAGAGCAGTCCTCCGGATGCTCAATCCCCTCTCACAACTGTTGACCTACAATGACACAGGCTTGTTCCAGATTCCAGATCACCTGCGTGGCATGAGGTTTGGCATCCAGCAACTCAAGCCTCAGTGCCAACGGTCCTGCTGTATTCTGATTTCGAACCAGCATTGTTACACTGTTGCTGGAAGAACTGCTTTATTGATAATCTCCCTCTAAATAAGAAAAACATTCACAAAGTTCACTTTCAACACTTTTAACAATTCTTGAATATTTTTCTAATAACAGCAGTAAAGTACCCCCAGGACTTAGATTAACAATCACTTAATCACACCCTAGTGGCATATTTTAATTTGATGACCAACACAAATTGACCACTGGAATCTACAAATTTTGGGATAATGTGGATATTTGTATTATTAAACAACAAAATTATATAAGCAGTAAGACATGTTTGTGTATTGGTAGTAATTAGATAACTGCACACAAAAAGAGTGAATATGATATTCTTGTGACCTTGTGCACCAATGCACCTATCAGCATGGTGTCATCTCAGTACTGCCAGCACACAGCCATGTTTTTTTTTGTTTAGATTGTCAGTGATGAAGGATTATGAACAGATTGCATCATCAACTTACTTGGCTTCAACCACTTCCATTTTCTCATGGAGTCTTCCAACGGTCCATGCGCACAATGTGTGAACAGCGGGTTATCATGCGTATGCAGATTTGGGACATGGTTAGTTATGGACTGAAGCGTGGCCAACACTACTTGTCCATTACCATCTGGGGTGAAACAAGGAATCCAGTACAGCACATTGTGTATACTTGCAATCCATTCACCAACCAATTGACACTCCTTCTGAGACGCAACAGATTATAGTTTCTTTGAAATCCCTAAACAAATTATACATCGGAGAACATCAGAATATCGGTATTCTTTTATGTTAACCTTGACTTATAAATAATCATAGAAAGGTTATCAGAAATGTAGCAATCTGGCTGACTGTAAGGTTTATGACAGTCTCACATTAATCTAAGTTATCCTGTATTGATCAGTCTGATCAACATGGCACATGAATTCGTCCTTCTATCATAACATCCTACAGCACCGCTGAATGGCTAAAATGATGCGCTTTGTTTATGAACCTGCATTCTTAAGTTGTTGGTGGAAGAACTGTTTGATTAACAATCACACTCTTAATTAAGAAAACATTTAAAAAATACACTTTCAATTTTCTTTTCCTTACTGCTAAATGTATATTATGGCAATGTTGAGTTTACGTAACAGAAAGATCTATTACAAAATTAACAACACAGACATAGGAGGAAGGAAAGGGGAAGAAAGGAGGGCAGAGAGGTGATGGGAGAGAGAGAGCCAAATGGCGGGGTAATAAGAACAACAAAAATGAAAAGGGACTTGGGGGTAGTCATATCAGATGACATAAAGGTAGGCAAGCAATGTGAGAAGGCAGTAAGAAGGGCTGGGGTGATACTGGGATGGATAGGTAGAGGCATCACCAGTAGAGAAAAGGAGGTTGTTCTATCTCTGTACAGACAGATGGTGAGACCCCATCTGGAGTACTGTGTGCAGTTCTGGAGACTTCATCTCAACAAGGACATAGACAGGATGGAGTCAGTCCAGAGGAGGGCAACTAAAATGGTGCAGGGTCTGCATCAGAAGCCATACAGAGAGAGACCAAAGAAGCTTAATATGTATACCATTGAAGAAAGGAGTTTTTTTGGGGGGTCATGATATGAACTTTGAAATCCCTCAAGGGAATCAAGAAAGTCCAAGATGGTAGCATGTTCCAGAAAGAGATTTGGGCAAGAACAAGGAAAGAAAATTTTAATATGGGGGGACAATTTGAAGTTGGAGGGAATGGATGAGGGTCAATGTTACAGGGTGGTGAGAGGGTGGTGGAGGTCATTGGATCAAAAACAGCGGTTGAACTCAATGATGCATGGAACAGACATATAAGGCAATTCTGGTTGTGGTGGGGGAGGAAGAAGTAGACTGAAAACTAATATCTGCAGCTTATCCAATAGGTAGGGAATTGAGCAGAATAGATGTGAAAGCGACTGTCAAATTTTATGTTTCTATGTCTCATTAATGCTTGATTTCACCATAAGGTCATCACACAGTCCACATGTGTAAAGACTACATTCCTAAGAGCAGAAGTAATTAATGAAACAAATCAAACATGGTAAATGTTATCAATATCAATTCAGTAAGTTTCACTCTACATGGAGAGTGCAGTATTTGCCTCATACACTGGACATGAATACCCTTTATCTTGAATAAGAAGAAAGTAACAAATTTGTCCATAAATGATTGCATGATGTCTCAGATTTCTAAAGATTACACTATTGTGGTTAAAGTAATTGTGTGACTGAAATAAGTACTGACTTACCTTTCACAAATTGCCACACATCATATCAGTGGTCGACGTCACACTCATGTTCACGCAAGTATTTTTGGATTTGCAGGTGTCTATCTGTGATGAGACAACCTGGTGTCAGGCCATCACCTTTGACCATTTGTAGACTACTCTTGAGTCCCTCAAGCTCCATATGGTATGAGTTTTTAACTTCATTGCTCTGTATAGATAAGAATAAATATCACCTTCAAGCAATATTTATTGCAGTCATCAAAACCTGTACAGACACTACCAAGTCATGTATGCATAGAATGCAATGTAATTGGCTTCATTACCTGTACCAGACTGACTGCAATTACTTGCGATGGTTCATCTCCATTAGAGAATATGTGCAGAATATTGCAGAGTAACCAGGGCTGTTGCATCGCCCATCCCCACTCAAAATTACTCTGAGGTTCTCAGCAATTATCTCACGTACCATTCTGCATTTGTCAGCTTCCCATACACTGTGGATAGTTGGCTGCATGTAGTTACGGGAATGCTGGTAGAAAGTGTTATCAGATATGCACTGTATGTTGATGTGCCAGAGAACCCGTTAAGTTTTCTGTGCAGACACCCCAGAAAAAACAATGCTCCCTGAAAGCAGCACATTACCAGCTGGATAATCACCAAGGCTTGGTTGTGAGCACCATGATCGAATATGTCCACACTCTGTACATCTGTACTGTATGACAACCAAAGTACCTTTAACTTTATCTACAGATACAATTGTTGGTGCCAAACAGTTTATACGCTGTTTGAACAGCTGCAGCAAACAGCTCTCAAATACAATAAACGTTGTTTGCTGCCATAGAAATTCATGTTTACCAGTGTCACATGCTTGTTGTTTAGCCCTATGAATCAGAACAAGAAATGAGCAATTTCAGTATAGTCTCCAATTTCACTGTTTTATGAGACATTATTAGGTTTGGGAAACATCATACATCACCTGTACTTGTCATCAGAAAATAAAGTCTCACTATCCGTATCATTAGCACTTGGACAATAGTTACTGTCCTTTGTGTAACCCCTCACCCCTGCCTTTTTAGCAAACTGACAGGTGGCATGCTGTTGAAACTGACAGCAGTACCTGGTGGGGGCTGGGTTCAGGGAGGATGAGGTTACTCGGCACAGGGGACCTAGGTTTGGCTACTCTGCACAGGGGCACCCAAGTAAATACGAACACAGGAAGCAATAACTGTAATGTCCAGAACCAGGAATGGGATTCTACAGTGTGGCTTTTATTCACATCCAAGCTGAACAAACAAAGCATAGACGGACCCCCACGAGGCTACATTCCTGGTAATGCAGATTAGAGACAACAGAACACTTTATCACTATATCCAGCCCTCAGGCTCTGAACCCACCAGGCACACAGCCTGGACTTGCATGCAGCTTTGGGTATACAGCCCGACTTGTACACTACTTGGGTTTTTCCCCACTGGCCCACCTCCCCCGCCAGCCACTTGATCCGCAGTCCATTTTGGGAAATAAACCAGTTATCCTTTTGTGGCTCCCCAAACCACACTAGAGCCTTCGACTCCTAGAGGGAATTTTCCTTCCAATCCCACGTCTGGGTACTTCCCTCATCATTGGCCAAGTGCCTGAGGTAAAGTAGAAATCCACAGAGCAAATCCGTAGAGGTAGACCTGGTCACTAAAGATGGGGGGGTCTCCCACCTCCAGCTCCCACAGCCCATACCCGGCCATTTCTCTGGAAAACTAAACAATTCCTTTACTGAAAACTTGCAAATGTAGATTCCTGGGTAGACGTATGTCACATCTCCTCTACATATCATTTTGATCCCAATAAGCACTGGACTTGAACCTACTTTTACTTGTTGGCTAAGCCTATTACTCTAGGCCTCCCACTATCTCAGTAGTTCAATCCCCACATTGTCACACAAGTCCCAGGGTGAAAAACATAGGCCCTTTCAGGAAGAGCAGACACTCACCCTCTGGTTGCAGGTGCCCCACAGGTGACTCACAAGTCTTCTTGTTTTGTTTGTTCAGCTTGGATGTGAATAAAAGCCACACTGTAGAATCCCATTCCTGGTTCTGGACAACCAAATAGAGGTACCCAGAGAAGTGGAAGAAAAGGATGTGGAGGTTAGCCAAGGAGGTGACCTCAGCGGGGAAAGCAGTGGACCCCAGAGGAGGAGGAAGTGAATCCTGGTGGGGGACTCCATCATAAGAGGGATCCAGCTAGGAACACACGAGGGGGAGGATAGGGAGGTGAGGTGCCTACCAGGTGCCACGGCATGGAGGGATGGAAGGAAGATCCTGGGGATCACTGGGAAGGCAAGATGGGAGGGTGAGCTGGATGTCATTATCCACCTAGGTACTAATGACCTGGCAAATGGGGAGCCAAAGGAAGTTCAGGAAGAGTTTAGGAAACTGGGAGGGTCTCAAGCAAGTAGCTACTTCTGTCACTTTCTCAGAAGTACTACCTGTGAGAGGCAAGGGAAACATAGGAGTGCATGCACCAGGAACTTTAACTCATGGTTGAAGAACTGGTGCTGTGAGGAAGGGTTTGGATTCATTGGTGACTGGGCACCCACCTGGAGGATGGAGGTTTGTTCAAGCCTGACGGCCTGCATCCATCCTGGAGGAATCAAACACTCAATGATAAGTTTAAATGCTACATTAACAAGCATTTAAACTAGCAAAGGGTGGCAGGCCAGCAAGGAGGTACCTACTTGCTCACCCCCCACAGCTAGCAGTGGAAACAGTGAACCAGAGGAGTGGCTATCTCTGCAAAGCAGTGTGCAAAAGATGGAGATTAGTGCCCAAGAGGTGGATAAGCAGAAAAGGGGCAAAATTCAGCTGAAGGGCAGACAGCAAAGAGAACCAGGGATAAATGACAACCAAGAAAGGGGCTGGAGTAGAACAGTGAAACAGTCTAGGGAGGTCAAATCATGGAAAGCCATGTGTGCAAATGCCAGGAGCCTTAGCAACAAGATGGAAGATCTGGAGGCTGTCATGGTACAGTCAGACCTGGACATTGTGACCATCACTGAAACCTGGTGTAATGATAACCACGACTGGGAGATGGCCATACCTGGCTACAACATATTCAGAAGAGACAGAGCAGGCAGGAAGGGAGGAGGAGTGGCACTGTATGTGAAAAATGACATAAGGGCCACAGAGATCCAGGAGGAACAAAATGGGGGAGAGATACTGTGGGTTAAGCTGGAAAGGAAAATGGGGACAGCCATACGCACAGGTGTGGTCTATAGACCACCAGCCCAGGAGGAAGAAACAGATAGGGAGCTGATGCTAGCCATCCAAAGGATGGCAGACAAGGGTGAGGTAGTACTGGTTGGAGACTTCAATATTCCAGACGTGGACTGGAGCATCTCAGCAGCAGCATCAACTAGGAGCAGATTTATCCTGGACTCCCTTCAGGGTGCCTTCCTCAAGCAACTGGTCATGGAACCAACTCGGCAGAAGGCAATACTGGACCTTGTGCTCACAAACAGGGACAGTGTGATGGGGGTAACAGTGGAGGAGCACCTGGGAAACAGTGACCACCAGTCATTGTGGTTTGAAATCACAGAAAGAGCAGAACCAAACCACACAAAAACACGTATCCTGGATTTTAGGGGAAGACTTTGGGAAAATGGGGAGATACTTGAAAGAGGCATTAAGGGGAATGGGACAGGAATCAGGGGTTGAGGAACAGTGGGCAGTATTTAAAATGGGGATTACAAGAACAACAGAATTATGCATTAAGCAGGTTAGCAAGAGGAGACCATTATGGTTTCCAAAGAGGTAGCAAAAAAGTGAAAGCCAAAAGATTGCATTCAGGCAATACAAAAGACACAGGCAGAAGGGATAGGGAGAAGTACCAGGAGAAGCAAAGGGAGGCAGGGAGGTCAGTAAGTGAAGCCAAAGCTCAGACAGAAGAACACATTGCAAAATAAGTGGGTAGAGGGGACAAAACCTTTTACAGGTACATAAGTGAAAAAAAGAAAGACAAAGGGAGGGATAGTGAGACTGAAGGGGGAGGATGGGGCAGGAGGATGACAACAGTAAAGCTGACATATTGAACAGGTATTTCTGCTCAGTCTTTACTGAGGAAGAGGAGGGTAATGGGTCTGAAGGGAGTACAAGGGGTGAGAATGGTGCAGAAATGGACACAAGTCCCTTTACACGAGAAAGGGTCCTGAAGGAACTGGAAGTAATAAGAGTTGATAAAGCAATGGGGCCAGATGGGGTGCACCCCCAGGGTCCTTAAAGAACTAAGAGAGGTGGTGGCTGAACCTCTGGCTATCCTGTTTAGCCAATCACTGGAAACAGGGGAGGTACCCAAAGACTGGAGGACAGCAGATGTAGTCCCCTTATACAAAAGTGGGAACAAAGAGGAATTGGGGAACTACAGACCAGTCAGCCTCACCTCGGTAGTGGGGAAGATCATGGAAGCACTACTGAAGGAGAGATTGGTGGAACATCTAGTTGTCAATGGACTACAGGACCCAAGGCAGCATGGTTTCACCAGGGGGAGGTCATGTCAGACCAACCTCATTGACTTTTTTGACTGGGTGACTAGTGAGGTGGATCAGGGGGAGGGCAGTGGACATGGCCTATCTGGACTTCAGCAAGGCCTTTGACACTGTGCCACATAGAAGACTATTACACAAACTGGGGAATATGGGTGTGGGCAGGACAGTAGTATGGTGGGTAGGTAACTGGCTGGGTGGCAGGACACAGAGGGTGGTGGTAAATGGCTGTCACTCCACAGAGGGAAGAGTGACCAGTGGGGTACCACAGGGATCAGTGCTGGGACCGGTCCTATTCAACATCTTCATCAGTAACATTGCCAGGACCTAGAGGCAGAATTTCACTGTTAGCTGATGACACAAAGCTCTGTAACAGAGTAGACACACCAGAGGTGTAGACAGAATGAGAAGCGACCTGCAGAAACTTGAAGAATGGTCAGGGTTTGGCAGTTGAAACTCAATGCAAAGAAGTGCAAGATAATGCATATGGGGCACAAAACCTGGCACAATATATCAGTTGGGGTGAGGATATAGCATGCACCAAGCAGGAAAGGGATCTTGGGGTTGTCATCTCTGATGACCTCAAGGTAGGAAACAGTGTGACAAGGCAGCAGGTAAAGCAAATAGGATGCTGGGATGTATAGGCAGGGGCATCACCAGCAGGAAAAGGGAGGTCATAATTCCGCTATACAAGACACTAGTGAGGCCCCACAAGTACAGTGTACAGTTCTGGAGACCATACCACGTAAGGACATAGACAGGGTAGAGAAGGTTCAGAGGAGGGCAACAAAGATGGTGCATGGATTGATCACAAGTCCTATGAAGACGGGTTGAAGGAACTGAACATGTACTCCCTGGAGAGAGAGGGAGAGAGGGATATGATAGAGACATACAAGTATCTTACAGGGAGGAACAGGGTGCAGAAAACACTATTTTTAAGCGAAAAGATGTTCCAGGACTAGGGCATGGGATGAAGTTGGAGGAGGACGATTCAGAGAAACATGAGAAAGAATTTCTTCACAGAGCGATTGGTGGACAAGTGGAACACCCTGCCAGAGAAGTGGTGGGGCTGAAACAATCACGGATTTAAGAATGCATGGGATAGACATAAAGGAATTCTGAAGGTCAGGGGTAAGGGGCAACAGACTTCTAGGAAAACAAACTGAACTTACAAGCTCAAATGGGCAGACTGGGTGGGCCATAGGCCCTTATCTGCCGACACTGTCTATGTATCTATGTATCTATGTTCCCCAAGAAAAAAACTCTGGAACAAATAGTCAGCTTCTCCCTTAATAGCAGAACTAGGGGGTTGTCCCTGGAATTTGCAGGAACCCTTTCCTGCCCCCATCCCCGGAGGAAGGGGGCACTGAGACCCGAATCAGCGGTCTCCACCACTTCAATTATCTTCTGTGTCTCTCTTTTGGTGGAGACACACACCCTTTTTACCTAAAAATAACCCTCTGTCAGGGCTGAGGCTCCAAGAGCCTACACTGAACTGCTGTGCTGCTTTCACAGCAAGCTCCCAACACCAACTGACTACAGACTCTGTTCAAACCTCCCAACATTCTATTCCAACTCCCTTGCTGCAGATTCCATTGTGGCTCATGCAGCTGCGATAGTTCTATTGGTGATGTCATCCCTCAGTCTCAGCTGAGACTGAGAACAGAGTGAGACAGTGTGAAATCCATTTAACTGGAGTTTCACAAGCTGCCTTCCCTGCCTACCACTAGGTCTTACTGGAATTCTAGTAACTCCGGGTAACAAGGGGGTTACATTTGGATCATCTATAAAGCTATCATCTGATTCAGTATCTGAATGGCATACTGGGGATGAGGAGAATAAATGCTGCACGATGGGTTCTGTTTGCATGCTTTCATCTTTTTGTTTCATAATTGTCTGTATACCTTTGCATGAACAGAGTTTATGTTTTACAGTGCATCATGACAGTTTAACAATAAGATGCCTGTATGCATCACGGAACAGAACATAGAGAATACTGTATGGGCAACCATACACAACCAGTGTGTTCTGACAAAGAGGAATTCTGAATACCTATGACATAGTCGGCAAAGCTGAAGAGGTCCATGGGAATCAGGAACACGAGGTGACAGAACACAGTACTCATGCAAAAAATTGTTCAGACTGTATTTTCTGAATAGTATGATGTTAAATTTGGGAATTTTGTTTAGTTTTTTCTGTTTCCCAATGTAACGGACTTGTGAAGACTATATAGGTTATAGAATGATGTTGTACTACATAATTGAACAGAGGATGGCAACTAGCTGGCAGCATTCAGTGTTGTTCAGATGTAGTACTGACATCAATACTGCAGCAGAACAACATAATGATGTCAGTACTGCAGCAGAACAAGCATGTTCTAGGCATGGAATTCAAACATGCACTTTATATGGGATAATGTCTGTTCTTGGATTAATAACCACATGGTAAACACTTAGAAATGTTGGCATGACATCATGATAAATATTGAGAATGATGCTTGACAAGTTTTAAGATGTCATGGCAGCCTCAAGAAGTGTTTTCAGTGTGGTTGTTAAACAAATACCATACATTATATTTTATAATGTATGGGCTACCAAGATTGTATCAATGCATATTGAATTATTGTACTTCAATTAATTACTAAATGGAACATTAATTGTTCTGACCATTCCATTTTCTTATACTATTGTTCGTAAGACAAAAAAACACTGATTGACACATTAACATTGTGGTCAGTAGGGTGCACATTTTAACAATAGATATTATACAGTCATATGTTGAAATCTGTTGTAGTAAAAACAAAAACAGAATTCAATGTTGTACTAACCAACACCAAAGTTTCCACTTACTGGAGATTCATGAATACACACAGTGTTGTGCGGGCTCTCGCCCTGCGTCCTCCAACATCAAAACGCACATGGTGTATTCATTAATCACCAAAATGGCAAGCCATGACGTTGACTTTTCCTTTATTATTATGACATGTTCAGAGTGTTCAAAACAGCAGTCTTTTTTGTGGTTAAACTAATACAGGCGATAAGAATTACATACCTATGCTCTTATGTGGAGGGCAATGTAATAATTTCTGAGTTCCACATGTACAGAAAGTCACAGCATGTTGTTCGCTGGCAGCATTTCCCTCCATCATGGAATCCAATGTTGCCTCCTCATATGAGCTGCCAACAGCATCATCCACAGATGCTGACTCTTCTAACTGAAATGATGTTGAGGCAACATCTGATGTGGAACCTTTGGAAACGAGTCTATGACTCAAAGGGTTGCAATTCTGATTTCCTAAATAAATAAATGTGGATGTATACTGCTTGATGGTCTGCAAGACACAGTGTCATAAATTAATACAGTGTTTGAGTCCTGCTCATGACAATATGCGTCATTAAAAACAATTAAAGTCATATTATGTCCAAGAAATACATGGACCATGCAATGTGCATTTCAATTAAGCTTGGTTTATCATCAGCTATCTGCTGTTGTCAATGTTCATGCAGTACTCACTGGTGCATACAGACATGAGTTGGTGTTTACATAGTAATCAAACATCATAACCGATATCTTCATCAAGCAGTCCTGGATGTCATGTTGTTGCACATCTCTTTCTCTGCAAGATAATAGACTCTTGGACCTTGTTGTTTCCCTTGATGTCCTCCTTTAACCATTCCCGTACAGCCTGTAGATTATGTACCCTGGTATGTTTACATCCCAGTCATGGAAATCTCAGTTTACCATGTTTCTGTGACTACCACAATATCCAGATGTACATCTTGCATCATGGCCAATACTTCCAAGAGCTTGTTAAACAGACTATGGTCACTGGTAATCATCGCCTTACATTTTTGGATGGCATTACCCCTTTCTGCCACATACCTGTCCTTACTGCCTCTAACTTTTTGTCTTCATTTACACCTGTCCTGCTCCCAATCAACTTATATACCTTGGTGTTTACCTCACTAAATAACTTGTCTTGTGGTGGTCTGGCTGTGATTTCTGTGCTCCTTCTCAGTGTTTCACAGCTTTACTGATGTAACTACGGGACAATGAAGCATTTAAACCTATCACATATTATTCCTGACACCATCCTGGACAGATGCATACCAACACATTAGTATAGCCCATATCCCTCCAGAGGGACCACCAGTTGCAAATAACACAACACCCTAATTTGTGCAAAACTTTTCCAACTATTCATTGAATACTGTGGTGTGGAGTGGCATAGTCTCACCCATGCCACAGACTGGTGTCACGTGCCAGTGCTACTGCTATCCTGAGGATTTACCTTATGTTCCACCACCCTCGCCCTCCCTGAACCAACAGTGGTCCAAACGATAGTCTTTATTGGCAACCGTGTATGCAGAGGCTACAGACTTGGGGATGCCTGTTTGTGAAAGGAGGCAACATAAATCCTGGGAAATTTAGCATGGAGATGAGAAACCTTCTCCTTCAGTCATGACTTTTGCCTTCAGTGAAGTGTAGTATGTGTGTGAGCGCGAGTGTGATTGTGTGTACATGTGTGTGTGTGTGTGTGTGTGTGTGAGTGAGTCTCAGGGGGTCAACTGTACATGATTATTGCATATCATGTCTGTATACATGGTGAAAAGCTGTCACATCAAATATGTACTGTATACAACATAATAGGAAGACAGAAAACGTGCATGTGTTGCAAGACATGATGAATCGTGAGGTTTTGAAAAATACCTTTGATCCTCACTAATGTAACCTAGATCATGGTTGAGTAGTGGTGACCCTTCATGATATTCACCATCATAGATAACTGAAAGCAGAAATTAGCATTTTTGTGTAACAGCACACATGCATGATTCACATACTAGGTGCCTATGATAGAGGACTAAGAGGACATTTCCTTACATGGGTAACCATGGTATGGAGAACCAGGCTGTGACAGTCTCCAGTTTTGTTCGATATTTGGGGTGGGGCCAATGTACTGTATGTTGGTACCAGGTAGTGTGGAGTGTGTGGACACCAGTATACCAGCAGTGATTTGAAACATTGAAAGAAGTTGTCTTGGCTTTGGTGTTGTAGAGGGAGTGCTCTCACAATACTGAGTGTTGCTCAATGCGTAGAATAGGTTCAGAGCATGAAATATTGGTGGGCGGGTAACATTAACTCACAAGCAATTTTTTTCCCTCCGCCTCCCCTTCTCCTTGTCTGCCCATTCCTTCGGGCCTCCTATGCCCTTCCGTCTACCTGCTCTCCACCAACACTGGCCTCTCATCTCATATTGTGCCTCTCCCTGGATAACCTGGCATATCCATTCACCGGACGGGTCCCCCTCCTTTGAGGGGGAAGGCACCGGTGGGGGTGGCCAGTGCACTCTCAATTTTGCCCGGGTGTCCCTGAGGTGGGTCAGTTGTGGGTTCGGTGGCAGCGGGGGCTGGAGGCAGTCATCAGGCCAGCCAGCCAGGAAGCAATTTCATGGTTTTCTTGGAGAGTGGCATGCTGATGTCAAGGTGTACGCCGATGTCTGTCACTCCCCTTGTGCAGTGAACCCTCACATCCTGCTGTACTCCCAGCCTCCACCAGGGGCCAGCAGACACTGGTGTGCATCACCACCTTCCCCTCAGAGGAGAGCTGTCTCCAGATGCTCCATCCTCCCCCCTGGCAGGCCCTCCAGCAACCCGAGTCCATTCCGAACCCAGGTCACTGGCATTGCAGATGGAAATCCAACCACTGTGCCGACTGTCTGGCAACTCAATAACTATTTATATAGTTTTATATATATCACATTACTAACATACTAACATACTACTAACATACTAAAATGCCAGCAGAATAGGCCTAATGGTCTTTCGTGTCTGCTCGTTTGATCAGACCCCACCCTGGGAGCTGACCTTGCTGCCCACCTCGCCTTTTCTGGCTTCTCCCTTCCCAGTTCCGGATACTCTCGCTGCATTGGATTTTGCTTCCAGAACCCTTCCCCTGTACCTGTTCCACCTCCCTTGAACCCCTCCACTGTCTCTCCATCAGCCCCCTGGGCAGCACATTCTATGGCTCCACCACCCTCTTGGTGAGGTAGCACCTCCTCCTTTCTCCCCTGACTCTTCCCCCCCCTCCAGCTTCCACCCATGTCCTCTAGTTGCCCCCTCCTTTTTCCTTCAAAGCACCCTGACTGCTCCTCCTCTATTTACACTCTTCATGTACCTGAAGACCTCTATCATGTCCCCCCGGTCCCTTCTCTCTTCCAATGTGTACATATTTAGCTCTTCAAGCCTCTCCCCATAGGTCCTGTCCCCCAAGCCCCAAATCATTTTGGTCGCCCTCCTCTGGACCCTCTCCAGGAGTTTTTTTATTTTTATTTTATTTTATTGAAATCTAGGATTACAAATACCTTTGAGCAGGAACTGCTCATTTACAAAGGTTCCACGTCAAGGAATGGGGTATACATACATACAAAGGTCAACATAATAATACATAGTTACACAATAAAAAGTAAGAGACTGAGGCTTAGGAAATTCCAGTAATTAAAAATGTGCCAAATGTTAGGTAGCATGACATACCAGCCAAGGGCAATCTTAGAAATAAGCACTGCAGGTGAGAGGAAAGGGGGTATGCAGGCAGGAAGGCCATTGTCGGAGGGTAGAGGGTGAGGGTAAGAGCTCTAAAGGGGATGGAGGGGAGGGATAAAAGTCAGAAAATGCCTGGAGGGGATGAAAGGGAGAGGGGGCAAGGGAGTAGGCAGGTAGAAGGGGCAAGGCGGGAAAGGTAGCTGTCAAGACTGAAGTGGAGGGCAGTGAGCAGTGGGCCCCTGATTAGGCGAGGCAGTCACAACGACTAATTGAAATGAGATGAAGTCGGAGTTGTCTCTTAAAAGGGCCAAAGAGCAGCAGCTGTAAAAGTTTCTTTGTTGAGAGTATTGTACCACTGTGGTGCTCTGTGGGCAAAGGCCCTCTGGCCCATGGTAGTTCGGCATCTGGGGACAAGGAAGGTTAGTTGTTGTGAACTTCTAGTTCACTGGGTGCTGTGGTGGTCAATGAGGAGCTTTTCAATGCCCAGGGACATGACCCCGAGGAGGACTTTTTTGGCTAAGAGGCAGGTTTGATACTGTATCCGGCTGATGAGAGGAAGCCATCCTGCCCAAGTGTACAGGTCACAAATGTGTGTAAGTTGGTCAGCCCCAGTTAGCAGCCTGCATGCTTTGTTGAGTGCAACTGTAATTCTGCAGAGGGCAGAGGCGGAGACAGAGCCATAAATTGCTAGCCCGTAATCAATGATGGAGGTGACAGAGCTGTTGATAGCCAACGGAGAATGTCAGGAGTCATGCAGTGTTTGTGCCTGTAGAGCAGGCCTATCACGGATGTTGGTGGCTTTGGTGACAGAATCTATGTGCCGATGGTAGGAGAGTGAGCTGTCCAATGGACACCTAGGTATTTAAAATCAGGAACGTGTTCAAGTAAGGTCCCTGTTTGGTTTAGGATGGTGAGGTCACGGGATTTGTACTTGCTGCTGGCATTGTAGAAGGTCATAACCTTTGTTTTTCTGTAGTTCATGACCAGTTTGTGTGACTTGAACCATTCTTCGATGCGCATGAATTCAAGCTGTAATTGTTTCTCAAGGAGCTCTGTGTTTTGGTGGTTGGTGAACATGACTGCGTCATCGGCGAGAGCAGTAATTTCTGGTGGCAGACACTGGAAGGTCATTGAGGAAGAGGCTGAAGAGTAGTGGCCCCAGGATGGACCCCTGTGGGACCCCTGAAAGGACTGGCTTTTCTTCCGAGGTGACACCGGCAATCTTAACCCGCTGTACCCTCTCCCCAAGGTAGCTTGAAAACCAGAGCAGCACTTCATTGGAGAGCCCAATGTTTGATAATTGCTTGAGTAGGAGTGGGTGGTTCACAGTATCAAAGGCTTTAGTAAGGTCGATGAATACTGCCCCTACACAGTTTCCTTGATCAAGTGTGGTATGGATGAAGCCTGTGAATTCTAATAGTGCAGTGGTGGTACTGTGCCCTTTTCGGAAACCATGTTGCTCAGGACACTGGATGTTGTATTTTTCCAGGTACTTGATTAATTGGTCTGAGGCGATGCGCTCCAGGGCCTTAGACAATGGAGGGAGGATGAAGATAGGTCTGTAGTTGGAGTGCAGTGATTTGTCTCCACTTTTGTGTACCAGTGTGATGGTTGCCTGCTTCCAGCGAGATGGGAACTGGGACATCCTTAGTGATAGATTGAGGACCTTTGTCAGGGGTTCAAGGACTTCTTCAAGGACAAGTGCTAACAACTTCAGGTCAAGAGAGTCACCGCTGTAGCCTGCGTTGTGAATGGCCTTCCGAATATAGGTTCTGGCTTCATGCACTGGGATCTCCTTGAAGTAGAATTGTGGGGCAGGGTGTAGGAGAGGAGTAGTTGCAGGAGGGTTACTACCAGAGGGGGCATCAAAGAAATTAGAAAGGAGGACACTATCCAAGTTGGAGAACGCATTGTTAAAGGTGTTGGTGATTGCGTACAGGTCAGATGTTGGTGTTCCATTTATGTTGAGCATGATGGGTGGTGACTTAGGGTCCTTGCCTGTAAGGTCTTTCAAGTTACTCCAAAATTATTTTCCATCACCCCAGGAGTTGGAGAGAGCTTCCTTGAAGTATTTGCTTTTGGCGCTCCTAACTGCCCATGTGCACTCATTTCTGGCAGCTTTATACTTATGAATATCCCCAGGTTTGGATATTGCACAGGCACAGTGCCAGAGATGATCCCTATGTTTGAGTAAAGTGATTAGATCGGGGGTTATCCAAGGGTTAGTGCTGTCCCTGACCTACAGCTTTTTGAGAGGTGCAAAGATATTGCAGGCCACAGTGAAGTGGCCGATGAAAAGGTCTAAGGCTTGGTTTACATCAATGGCAGAGTCGATTGGTGTCCAGTCCAGGTGGCTTAGGTGTGTCTTTAGTAGCTCAAGGTACCCCTGCTTTAACACTCTGGTGTGGATTATTTTAGTAGGGGCTTAATTAATTTGTTTGTCCAGGTACATATGACCAGTGAGTGGTCACTGATCCCATCAGGGAGCACTGAGACTTTTGAGATTCATTCAGGGTGATTAGTAAGGATCCAGTCCAGAAGAGTGTGTGACCCTGTCCTATAGTTGCATCTGGTGGGGGTGGTAACAAGCTGGGTGAGGTTCTGTGACATGACAGCATCCTTGTAGTTTCTGGCCTCCAGCGATAGCCAATTTATGTTGAAGTCGCCTAGTACTATGAGTTCAGAGTTGTGGTGTAATCCCTGTAGGCTTTCCAATATGCTCATAAATCCATTGGGCTGATCTTTAGGGGGGTAGGTACACAGAGGCAATGGTGAGCTCCTTGTTGTGCGCCCCGAGTAGAACTTTAATAGCGAGAACCTGTGAAGGTGGTTTAAGGTTTGAGAATGGGAAGACTTGACCCAGATAGGAATTCCTCAGGTAGAAGGCACAGCCTCCACCTCGTTTGGAAACCCTGTCCTGCCTGAATATAGAGTATCCAGGGATGGTGACTGCAGCGTCTGGTATCTTGGGGTTAAGCCATATTTCAACAACAGAGAGTACATCAGGGCTATGTTGCTGGACCCAGGTTTGCAAGATGTCAAGTTTGTTAAGGAGGCTGCAAACATTGATTGAGGCTAATGTGAGGGACCCCCTCCCACCTTTTTATGGCATGGGGTGCTCTGCTGGTAGGCCCTGGGTTAGGATGAATATTTCCAGATATCAGAAGTAGCATAAGTAGTATCCTAAGAAGGTACACGTTGATCATTTTGCAGACTAGTTTTGTTGTAGGGCATCTATTCCTCTTGGCCTTGCTGGTCTGCGTTTGCCCCGTGATATTGCAGAGCACAATACAGTATATAAAGCCATGTTCTCAGAAGTGCCACGTGATTGATGAAAAGTAATCAAATCCACAGGAAATGGTGAACTACCGGGGACCAGAAAACTTTTTTGTAGCTCAAAGACCCAGAATGTGATAAATTCCTGAAGGGGTTAAATTCCTGAAGGTGATGAACATTGGCCTGGTGCATATGCAGCATGTAAATGTCCTTTGTTAGTATCTATCCTTTGTTCTCCAAAATGGTTATGAATAGACCTCAAAGACAAGTACACATCCTTTAAGAACAAGTCAGATGGAAATGCGGATTCAATGCAGCACTCCACAACTCAGTGCTTCTATAACAGATTTACTGACCTTACTTTTGGCTTTGATGGCTTCCAAAAAAGTTGATTTATGATGAGAATGCCAATACCTGGTGGTGATGTTTTGCAGTTTCTTAGTCCAGGAAATGTTCATAGATATTATGTCCAAGAATGGTCCAGTTCCTCCAAGCAGAAACACATGAAAATCCACAAATCCACAAAAACTAGACAAAAACGAAACTACTGACAGAGACAAACACACACAGCCAGCCACACAGGCATTTGCCATTTATTTAATGTCATTTGTTTAATGTCCCTCTTTAAGTGTGGCCTCCAAAACTGCATGCAGTACTCAAGGTGCGGCCTCACCAAGCAGTTATACAGAGGGAGTATCACTTCCCTCCTTCTGGAGGTGATCCCCCTAGCGATGCATCCCAGCATCCTGTTGGCCTTGGCTGCTGCCCTCCTACAAGTCTCCAAGTTGTTCATCTTGACATCCACCACCACCCCCAGGTCCCTCTCAGCTATCGAGACTTGTAGCATTTCCTCCCCCAGGGTGTATACTTGGCCCGGGTTTCTGGCCCCCAGGTGCAATACCTTGCATTGAACCTCAGTTTCCACTTTCTAGACCATCTTTCCAGAGCCTCCAGGTCCCCCCGTAGGGCCACCCTCCCCTCCTTCCCATCCACCACCACCCCCAGTTTTGAGTCATCCACCAAGAGACTCATCTCACTCCTGATACCTGTCCTTATATCAGAGATGTAAGCATTGAACAGGAGGGGCCAAAGGACTGATCCCTGTGGAACCCCACTAATGACTCTCCTTGGGGATGAGACTATCCCGCCAACTATGACCCTCTGGGTCCGATCCTGGAGCCAATTGCCTATCCATCTGATCATCTAGTTCCCCACCTCCATTTCTCCCAGCTTATCCAACAGGCTCTTGTGAGGAACAGAGTCAAATGCCTTGCTGAAGTCTAGAAAGAGGACGTCCACTGGTCTACCCAGGTCCAAGGCACTCGTCACCCAGTTGTAGAACTCCACAAGGTTTGTGGACATGATTTCCCCAGGATGAATCCATGCTGTCTATCATCCAGGCACCCTGACTTTTCCAGATCCCCCACCCCAGCCTCTCCTTGACAATGCCCTCCATCACCTTGCGCACCACTGATGTCAGGCTGACAGGCCTGTAGTTCCCTGCCACCTCCCTTGATCCCCCCTTGTGGATAGGCACTATATGTGCCATCTTCCAGTCCTGGGGCACCCACCCTGTCCTCAGAGAGATGGTGAAAAGCTCCGCCAGGGGTTTTCGCCAGGACATCTGCAGGTTCCTCCAGCACTCTGGGATGTAATTTATCTGGCCCCGGTGCCTTCTTCATCTTAAGGGACCTGAGAGCTTCCCTCACTCTCTCTGCTGTGAATTCCACCTCCGCTACCTCTTCTCCCTATTTAGCCTTCCCCCCTCCTGCCAATGATGCCTCCCCTTCTCCCCAGACCCGCCAATCGGTAAGGGTTCCCCCCTCCTCAGTATCACTGTCTCCTCCCATGTATGATGCAGCACCCCCATTTTCCTTGGTGAAAACTGAGGTGAAGTACTCATTTAGTACCTCAGCCTGCTTCCTCGTGTCTTGTGCCCATCTCTCCCCTGTTTTAATCCTGCTAATCTGCCCCTTTACCCTTCATTTTCCCCAATGTATCTAAAGAACTCCTTGTTCCCTCTCCTAATTTCCCTGGCCAGGTTCTGCTCCTTCCTTGCCTTAGCTGCCCTCACCACCCTAGTGGCCCTTCTAGCCATCAGCTCGTACTCCCCTCAATCTCTTTCACTCCTTGAGCACTTGAATTGCCTATAGACTGCTTCTTTCCCCGCTTCACCTCCTGGACCTCCCTGGTCCACCAGCAGGGTTCGGGCCCCTACCGGATTTTCGTCTGACTTTGCACAGGTGCTGGTAGCATCCTGCACCCCTCTTCTGATGATTTCCCACCTACTGTCAGTGTCCATGTCTGACCTAATCACATCCAAATGCTCCTTAAGGACCCTTCCCATTTCCTTAAAATCCACCCCCCTGAAGTCAGTTACCTCTGTCTTTGTGCAGCCTTCGACCCCTCCTAGGTCCAAGCAGAACCAGATTGTGACATGGTCACTCCCTGCCAATGGGTCCCTTACCTCCAGGCCCCCCAATCTGGTCACTGTCTGCCAGGACCACATCCAGTACCCGCGCCTCCCTGGTCGGTTCCCCCACCTGCTGAGTTAGGAACACGTCTTGAAAGACATCCAACAACCTCTGTTCCCTGGCCACCGAGGATGTCATAGTCTCCCAGTCTGTTCCTAGCATGTTTAAGTCCCACAACACCACCACCCTTCCCCTGTCCAATATGCAGTGTCTCCCAACATCTGCCACCAGACTCTCCTCCAGCTCCTCCGCCAGTGCAGGGGGTCTATAAACCACTCCTATTTTTACTGTCTTGCCCCCCCCTTGTTATCAAGGTGACCCAAATCGCCTCCACGGTTCCCTCCACTTCCTCTACTCACCCTATGCCAATGCAGTTTTTGACCATTATTGCTACCCCTCCTCCCCTTCCCTCCCCCCATCCTTTCTGAACATAGTGTAACTCTCCAGGTTCAGGTCCCAGTCGTGTCCTGCGGTGGCCCAGGTCTCAGTGACCACTGCCACATCCACCGCTCCCTCAATTAGCATCACCTGGAGCTCAGGCATTTTATTGCCCAAGCTCCTGGCATTTAGCAGGACTACCTTCCACCCTTTCCTTATACTTCCATTTCCCCTGCTCGTGTTCCCATGGGGATTCCGTTTTCCCCTGGTCTGCACTTTACCAATCAACCTTTTCCCGCATTCCTCCAGCTTCCCAGGGGGGTGGAGACAGAGTCCTTCCTTTATTGGACCCCCTTCAACAGCCTTTTCTCCCATCCTTCCCCCTTCACAAGTTTAAACCCCACTTTTCACCAATGAACCCCTCTATTTTCAACTTAAGGATTCCCCTCTCCCTCCAAATTGAGATGTAGCCTATCTCTAGCATACAGCTCCTTATCCTCCCAGGTCTTTCCCTAATCCCCCATCAACCCATACCCTCTGGCCTCACACCACTCCCTGAGCCACTGATTTATCTCCCTAATCTTCCTTTTGTGTTCCCCACTAGCCCGTGACACCGGCAGGATTTCCGAGAAGGAAATCGTGCATCCGATGTCATGACAGACCCTGGCAAGCTTCCTGAACCCTGTCTGTATCTCTAGCTCGCTATTTCCCTCAACGTCATTTGTACCCAGGTGGACCAGTATGTCCAGGGAACCCCCACAATCCTTTGCCAGCTGATATACCTTGTGATTGGCCCTGTGCACTGTTAGTCCAGGGAAGCATTTTGTTCTAACTGGCCAGGCTTCCCTCTCCCTATCCCATTTGATACCCCTGATCATAGAATCCCCAAACAGGAGCACTCTGACCGCTCCTTTTCCTCCATTTCCCCCCCTTCCATGTCCCTCATCCTTTCTACCGGCCCCTCCACCCAGCCGGCTCCTTGTTCCTCCCCTTATCCGGATGCCACATGCTGCCCCTTCCTTATTTACCCTGGCCACCCCCTCCCCTCTGATCCAATGCCTCTCCTCCTCCCAAGTATACTTCTGTACCTAGCTAACTCCTCCCTCACTGCTCGTGACTGGTCTTCTCCCCCATCCGCTAAGCTAGCCTGGCTTGTCCTCCCTTTTTTCCTGTCTCCGTTCAGTCCCTCGTTGCTTGTCGTGCTCCCCTGGCCTAAACCCTCAGCTCCCTTTCCTGTATCCTCCTTGTACTTCTGGTCCTTCTCCTTGCCCTTTCCTCCTAACTGTTCCTTCTCCTTGCGCTTTCCTCCCTCTTCCCCGGCCCCTCCTGCTCCGATCCACTGCTCCCCCCATTTTCCTGCATTCCAGGTTCCCCCCCATTCCTCCTGCTATCCGGCCCCTGCCTCCTGCCCCCCACTCCCTTTCCATCTCTAACCACCCCTGTCATGGCTACATCACCCCCTCATCCTCAAGTAGAAGAAGAGAATTGAAGCTGTTACTGAGTGTAAGGTCTGATCCACCTCCCCACCTTGCTTCCTTCTGTCCAGCCCCAGCCATCTGCCTGCTTCTCTGAGAATGTTGTCCCTTTGGCCCCCCTTTGTGAGGGTCCCCAGTTACCTGCCTGCTTCCTTGGTAGTGTCCTCCTTTTGGACCCCCTCTGCCAGGGTCCCTATGTGACCCCAGAGTATTCTCCTGCACTCCTTTCCCTGTGCCCCCACCCCTAGAGCTTGGTGCAACCCCGTGGGAGATCCCCTGCCCTCTTCCCCAACCGTACCTCTCCCCTTCCCCCAGCTGTCTCCTAATCCCTGCAACCTCCTCCCTAAGCTGTGCCAGCTGGTAGCACACTGGGCAACCACTGAACTTCCAAGCCCAGTCCAGTATCATGGCTGCCCCACACCCTGTGCACCCCACCACCCTCCCAAAGATGCCGGCCCTAATGAAGTGTGGTCCCATTCCCTTCCAAGTAGGTTTCCTTGGGTGAGCCACCAGGTTCCCCACTAGTCCAAGATACACCCCTACTGACTAATCAGGTCACCCACTAATCCTAGATACAGTCTCACAGTAAACCGGTAACCCTGTTACTAGGTGCAGTACAACACAATAAACTTATAAGGGAAGTGAACAACTCCCTAAGCTCCTCTCTCTCCTCTCTCCCAGCCTTTAAATCCAACCCCCAGTGGCTAGAACTACATGAGCTGCACCTGCAGCCTTTTCCTCCAACTGCAGGGCAGGTGTTCCCCTATAAATAAGCAGAGCTCTGGGGAGGGAGGGGTGGGATTAGGGCCTACACCCGACTCTCATGAGAGTGTATCAGCCCTGCGTCTGCCTCTCCAAGCCCTGCAACCAAAGAAACAGCCCCAAGCAAATCCCACCAAATAGGTTTTAAATCAGAAGAACTAGATCTCCACCAGAGCAGCCTGTTACACAGTGAAACATCCAACAAATGAGCCCACTTACAGCCACCATACCAGTTTTCAAACTTCCAGCATCCCCAAAAACAATACCCTGCTAGCCCCTTAGAAGTAGTAAGAAAGAAAAGAAATAACCTTCTACCAAGTACCAAGTAAAATCCACAAGAAACCCTATAAAAACAACAAGAAGTGCTACTGTACTGGAACACATCTGATCCTGTCCCATTCTAGTTCCTTCAGAGACTTTTTATACAATAAGGACAGCAGAGATCGATAAGGCACCAACACATGATGGTACACAACATCGGGTCCTCAGGGAGAAGACAGCTTACTAGTAGCCATCATAAATTAGATTCTAGACACCTCACTGGAAACGTTGAAGTTGCAGCGGAGGTAAAGTTCAGATCATGTTGTAGGACTGCACAAGGGTGAAAAACAGCATCCAGACAGAACGCAATGCCCTGTCAGGTGGTGGATCCCGGGATGAACAGCAGGAGCATGATGGCTGCACAATGCAGTTATGCACAACCACCAACTCTCAGCATCACCTACACCAGTGTAGTCATACACCACACCCAACCAAGTGCACATAGATGCTTGTGCAACATGCTGTTGTCCCCCAAAAAACAGTACCCACTACCAAACCTTGATGTTCATTTTGGCACCCACATCCACCTAACCCAAGGCTACATCGCACCCCCCACTGTACATTGTCATTGACTGGAAGCTGACCAGCACAGCACAATTCACATGGTTGTGACTGTCAGCCATCTCTGGCTCATTACTGTCTGAATGACCGGGCAGTGCAGATGTGTGCATGCTGCACGTTCACTATGTGAATGCAAGTGAAGTTTCCTTTATGGAGCATTCAAGCAATGCGCCCATAATATGTATTACCAACTTTCCCCTGGATACTAATAAAGCAGCATACACACACAAAATTAAAAAGTCATACTGAAGAGCAGATGACTACATTTTCATTCAAGGACAACTTTTGTCACATACAAAGGACTTAAATATCATGGTCTGATTATTATCTCTGCCAGTTCACACTTACAGAAAGCTGCACCACTTTTCCTGCGCTTGACAGTTGGCTTGCATGATGCAACTCTGATGTCAAGAGCAGTGTGACAACCAAAACAGTCATCAGTACTAGAAACACACAACTGACTTTTGACAGTGTTAATGGGTTCAGAGGCATGAATGGTGGGAACTGCATGGGGCAATAAGCGCAGGCACTTAACAAAATTCATTTTACGGTGCATTAGAATTGAGGGATCTAAACATGATGCCTCGAAATGAAAAGAGCAAAGTACACTATATTTTGTGGGACCAACCCAATCTGCACATTTTGTCCTTACAAATGGATTCCAAAGCCTAATCATGTGCTGATCTTTGGGGACTGTAAATAGTGAAAACCTAGCCTTGTGTGTATGTCCATAGTTACCTGAAACACACCGGGAAGGCATTTTGAAATAATGAATGTTCACTACCAACTTAGGAGTTAGACTACAGAATAAGGTATAGCAGTTAAATTCTTTGGAATTTACACAATTGTTGAAGGATCAGTACCTTCAGAAACAGGAGACAATGAAGTGGTACCACAGGATATTATAATACAGAGGGACGACAAATTTATCTGTAACTACTCACTTATTGAGCACTGTGTATCACTGACAGTAAAATATCTTATGACATAAAATTTAAGCAAACACAGTATAATATTATGCTAAGAAACCTCGAAGTCTGTGTCTTATTGGGTAGCCATTACAGAGGGTAGATGTGTAACTAGCAAACTGTCAGAGAACAAAATTGATCTAACTACTGAAAACTGCACTAAAGTAATAACAGATGTGCAGATGCCTTAATATGACTTTGTCAAGGCGAAACATCATGCATATAAATGCACTTATTCAGTAAATTAACACACAATGCTGACAGGCAGTTACAAAGCTTTATTTATGCATGGCCACTGAATAAAATCTTACTAATTAACAAAAAAAGCACTCGCAGTGAAGTTTGTTAGATTTGTTAGTAAAAACACACAAGACAGTCTGGTTACGTTTTATTTGTTACAATAAAACAGTTAGACACTTATTTCTATAACTTCGAACTCAATCGCTTCAGAAACTGCATCCAGGCAAAGTCTTTGCTTAATGCTTATGACTGGTGAGTCAGTGTGAGATAGGTGGATCAGGAATAAGCGTCACTTCCGGTTTGGCAAGCTAAACAAGACGAGCTGTGCAGGCGGCTGCAAGACGGGTTAAAAAAACATTTTAAACTCTAAAAAAGGAATAACTACAGCAATGCAGACATACTGGGGGTTACATTAATCTGTGATCTACCACACAGTAAGTCTATTTTTCCAGCTATTAAGCTCAAGAGTCCCTTTTTAACCTAGTTCCCGGCTGCCCCTGGTTATCTCAGCTCTCAGAATTTTGGTTCCCCCGTGTAAAGCTGATGGGAAAAATAAATAGAACATGTGAAAATGGGGGCCCACAAAACCTTTTGGCACCAGGCTCACAAAAAATGAATCCAGCCCCGACCTACTGATCCTCACCAGGCCCTGTGTTAGGATATGTAATGGCATAAAATAAGCAGCGTACTGTTTGGGAGCCCAATGCAGCAGAATTACAAACATTAAGAGATTATTTTATGTTCCATGAAGGAAAATAAGGAACTTATTATATAGTGGATGTAAAACCAGTACCCCTGAAGTATTAGTTACTGAACTATAGAATGTTATGGTATGTTAAAAGGGTGGCCCATTTACCTACTGAAATAACAAATACACTTTTGAAAATTATGTTGTGTAAGCAGGGTCTTGTTATTCATTTACTAGTTGTAATTGTTATAAGAACTTGCTCCCTGAGTCCCCACCTAATACTTTTTTTCTCTTGTCTTATTTTATTTTTTATTTATTTATAGTACAAATTGGATTTACAACCTTGGAGTCACAGACTCATTTACAAAGGCACCTCGTCACAGGGAGGGTAGACAACAATTGTGGAGTACAACAATGGAGAACATTACAGGTGAAATACAATGACAGAACATACAAAGCAATTCTTATTCCACTAAGGATGCCTTTGTCTGCTCAGACAAAGCTGTATTCATAGATTTAATACTGTAAAACGTTATCATGTATGGCCAGCAAAGGTGGCATAGTTTAAGCTCTTTGGTGTGACCATTTCAAGATGGCAATGGCTTGTTTGACATCTTCAGCTTTGATTACTTCAAAAAATTGCTAAACTTTTCATATAGTACTTAGAAAAACATTCCACATTTAAGTCAGTTCAGTGTATTTATTCACTGGCTTTTTGTTATTTCATATGAATGTACATAACATTTACAATAAAATGAAAGCATAAACCAGTAACAATTCATCTGCAATATTGCACAATATTGTACCCTTTTTTTGCAAGTAAAAAGAAAAGTAAAAACACTGCAAGGTTTTCCAGTCACTTTGCATATCATTTCTCATTTGAATCCCCTCTGATGCTTTTTGTTAGTCTATCCTGGTTGCTATTAAACTCTAGACATAATCTAAACACTCCTCCTAATTGTCATATCTTCTTTGGTACACTAAAAGCCCTTAAAACACATCCATGCTCTACAATCAGTGTTTTAATTACCCAGTCTCCACTTCTTAATCTAGAAATTCTCTAATTATTCCCATTACCATGCTTACCATCTCCACACATTTTATGTGGACTTATATTTCTCACTTACTTCATTTTTAACACACACACACACACCCACACACACCTGCACACAGCTTTAAGCTTACACCAATCTTAAATTCTTATATTTTCTGCAATTTCCCCAAGTTCCTGTTGATTTACAATTAGCATCAGTACTGTCAGTATTGATCATGCTGCCCCAACCCCACAAAGTTTCTTGACACAAGTTGTAATTTTCTCTTTTTTCCTTACCTCTGCAACTCTAGTCGTTTCTCTGTTAGATGGCAAATCTTCCCAGCTGCCTAATCCCACCATCAATATTTTACCTGGCTCAGCCTATGGGCAGACTCAGCAGGTGCTCTTAATGGAAATCAAGCCATGGACCCTCAGTCCTGAAGGCAGCAGTCCCAATTATTCAGCTAGTGAGAAATTACCTTTAGCACAACGTTTCTCAAAAGTGGAAACCAAGAGGTTTCGTATGGCCTTGGAGCTGCTTGGGACAAGGCATGCAACTTTCACGTTCATGTACCAAGTGGAGTGGTACCAGACAGAGTGAACAGCATAGTTCTTTAAGCACTGGTAGCACATGCAAGCATGCCTTTATAATATGCCCTTTTTTGAAGGGCTGAGCTTGCCTTTTCTTTGGAGGAGGGCCCAATAAGATGTGTCTTTGTAGTGTGGAATTGTTCAGAGGGCCAGATCAGATGTGCCTTTGTGCCTTGCCTTTATTTGGAGGGGATGGCTTGGATTTAAAATATCGGCAATCATTTTTTTTTGTTTTGCCTCAGGTTTTTCTGCAGAAATGCACAGTCTCTCACCTTTTCCCACAAAAACACACATCTCAAACCTACCCATGTCTGTTCTTGCAGACACATGCAGTACTGAGCTAACCTTCATGTAATCAGCAGTAGTACTCAGTAGGAATTGCTAGAACTAGCTAGGCTGACATTACCCAGGTAGTTTTGGAAATTGAAGATCAGCCTGTTGTGGACACACACTGTGTGTTGTAGCACTCACTACCCACAAACTGCTACTGGGGAAGTTGGGGGCAAACGTATTTGCCACAGTCAGCTCCTGACATCAGGCAACATTCATGTCTGCACCCACAGGTCAATGGTACTAGGTTAACTGTTTTTTTCTCCTGCACTGTATAGTGAATACTCACTCATTGTTTTCTCCCTCACAGGGTCTATTTTGACCTTCCCACCCTCCCTCCCTCTAATCCCACCCACCCCTGGGTCCTGCCCTTTATAGTCTGGTACCATCCACTTCCTGCCAATGGAGAGAAAAAGAAGAAAAGAAAACATATTAGTTCTTATTCCTGTTCTTTCTCTCGGACACAGGACCTTCTTCTCTTAACTCAACCATCTCATACTAGAAGGAACAACGAGTAGAAATATTTAATATCTCTTACAGGATCCTCTTTTTCTTTCATCCATACATCTTGCAATTTTGCTCACACTTCCAGAAAGTGCAGGATGAAGTGCTTTATATATTATATCATATCATAGGACTTTCTTATTCTTTTCCAGCCACACTACACCCAAACATCGGAAAGGAAAGCTACACAAAAATAATTTTTACATAACAATATATAAAAACATATTAGTTCTTATTCCTATTCTTTCTCTTGGACAAAGGACCTTCTCTTAAATCAGCCATCTCATACTAGGAGGAACAATAAGTAGCAATATATAATATCTCTTAAGGGACCCTCTTTTTCATTTTGTCAATACTTCCTGCAGTTTTTCCCACACTTCCATAATGTGCAGGATGAAGTGCTCCATATATTATATAATATATCATAGGACTTTCTTATTCTTTTCTGTCCACACTACACCCAAACATCAGAATGGAAAGCTACACAAAAATCCTTTCTACATAACAATATATATATATATAAAAAAAAATTGGCCATAGCCAGTTGCAGAACTTGCAGGGCACTGTACATAAGGTCATACTTAAAGCAGTTAGGACCCTGTCATACTTACTGGGTCATAGCAGATCTCAGCATCAAGCTTTGGGATGCCTGGGCCACAATCTACAATCTACAGTGCATGACACTCCAGTGCAGAACACCACAACCTCCACTCCAACAGGGCCAAACTTCCAGTCATGGCCAAATACAGGACACAGGGTCACGGAACTGGCAGGTGGTTAGGAGGAAGAGGCATAGCAGGGGGTCCAGGAAGGGAGGAAACACTCTGGTTCCTAACCCAACCATTCAAACCAGAAACAGGTTCACACCACTCCAGTAGGCCTCAGACACAACAGATCTTGATGATGAGGGGGACTCCACATTCCATGGAGTGGAAGTCAACCCTGACCACACTGAAAATAAAGATAATGTGGTAAAGCATCTCCCAGGAGCCTCAGTACAAACTCAACTACCTGCAACTGCAGGACAAAACAATAACTAGTGCAAAGAGGGGTTAAACAAAAAGAAACTTCTCATTGTTGGGGGATTTCGTGATCCATAAAGTGGAACCCTGCCTAAACCAAAATGGCAATAGGGAAATTGCAGTTCACTGTCTCCCAGAAGCCTCGTAGAAAGAGATACAAACCGCATAAAGAAAACAGTCCACAAATCAGGGGATATAACACACATCATAATACATCTCAATGACAAATGACTCGGCTAACCACACAGTGGAGGAGGCCAAAATACACTTTGAGGTTCTTGCCACCAATCTGACTTCACGTTCATCCAAAATAGCCTTCTCAGAAGTTCTACCAATGTGGGAGAAAGGGAAAGACACCAAGCGAGTCAGGAAGGATGACATTTGCGAGTGCAATGCTTGGCTGTCATGATTGGTGCCTTGGAAAGGGTTCCACTTCATAGGAAACTGGCAGAACTTCTGGGAGAGGGGATTTTTTTAAGTATAATGACCTGCATCTAAATAGGGAAGGTGTGCGGATACTAGGACAGAAATGCGATATGTATGCAGTGTTTTTAAACTAAGTAGGGGACTACACACACCCAAACTGCCAATGTGCTAGTCACCACTCCCTAAAAGTCAACAGACACACATACACCCACAGAAATGAGAAGTGAACAAGCACACACCTGGACCACTGGAGCATCAGTCATTACTCCACAAAAATCAAACAGATCACAGAATCTCTCAGGTAAGAACAACAGATTGTGTCAGTCCGGGAAGTTGGTGCACCATCACACAAAGGAGGGCGTACACTCTTGGAGGGTGATGGTTACAAGTGCAAGGAGCCTAGCTAACAAACTTCCAAATCTCACGGCCATCACGGAGGTGGATAGGTTGGACTAGGTGGCTATAACAGAAACCTGGTTCATAGAAAACCATGCTTGGGGCACAGCTATACCAGGGTACAACCTGTTAAGAAAGGACAAATATGAAAAAAAGGGGGAGGCATAGCTATTTACACATGAGAGGAAATAAATGCCACAGAGTTGCAGACGTCTCGGGGGGGGGCGAGCACTATGGTTAACAGCGGATGCGAGTAAGGGGATATCCTTCAAAACTGGGGTCATGTACAGGCCTCCACATCAAGGGGAAAAAAGAGGATAAAGACTTATTAGAGGAAAAAACACAAAATGACTGACAGAGGCAATGTAATTCTGGTGGGAGACTTTCACTTCCCAGATATAAACTGGAGCACACAAACAGCAGCAACAACAAAAGCAGAGACTTCTTACTGGCCCTTCAGAATGCTGGACTGGGGCAGCATGTCAAAATCCCAACAAGAGGGGATGCTGTTCTTGATCTGATCCTCACAAATAGTGAGAGGGTCAGGGAAATTGATGTAGGGTGCAACTTGGGAAACAGTGATCACTGTATGGTCAGTTTCCAAGTAAACACAGTAGGAGACTCCTGTCACTCAAAGGTTAAGGGTCTTGATTTCAAGAAGGCTATCTTCTAAAAAATTAGAGCCAGCCTAAGGGAAAACTTAACTGAGGAGATAGAAGAAGAGGTGGAAGTCATGTGGGAGAGATTAAATAGAGCAATCAGGACAGCCAAGAACCAATGCTCCAGGAGGGTCAACCAGGTGAAAAGAAAAATAAATCCTATCTGGTTCTCCAAGGAGGTGGCTACCATAGTCAAAGAAAAAAAGAAAGCATACATGACATTCTGGAAAACCAAAAATGACAGAGATTGGGATTCATATCAAGACAAAATGAAAAAAAAACAAATAAACGGGTAAGAAGAGCCAAAGCACAAACAGAGGAAAAGATAGCAGTAGGGGCCAAGAGAGGTGGCAATGCCTTCTTTAGGTACATCTGGGAAAGGATCATACGAAGGATCATACTAAGAAGAATGAGAAGCGAGGGGGCTGTTGTGCCCATAAATGCTCCTATACTACTTATATTGAATAATATTTTAAGGTATGCCCAGATACCAGAAAATTATCAAGACATGATTTAAACTCATTCTTGGTTTTACTAATTATTATTTCCAGTGAAAGTCTGTAGCAAGGGTTAACAGTTCTTAATGTAAAAAAAATGTTTACTTTGGTAAAGTGTTTACCGACTAGTTGAAGGGGATGACCTCTAGTGTCATGTGAAGTGTTTTTAAATTCGAGCCCAAGTTCGTACATAAGATGAGGAAGGGTCCTGGAGTATGTCATATAAAAAGAGTAGGTTGCCCCCAAGGTGACAGGTTTCAAGGGTCATGAGATTTAAAGGGAAAGGGAACATTGTTTAACCAGGAGTAGCACACTAAGATGACGTTTGTTTCCAAATGTGACCTGGGAGCACAAGGAAGTTAAGTGACTTGCTCAGGATCACAGAGAATGCACTTATGCAGCTGTGGAATTCAAACCCAGGTCTCCAGATCTTCAGCTCAGAGCCTTAACCCACTGCACTATACTGCCTATCTGCTGTCATAAGGTTGGTTATAAAGACCCTGAATGTGCTTCGTAGACCTGCACTGGACCTTCTATAGCTGGTTACAGTTGGCTTTCCTATAGGGGCACCAGAGTTGGGATACATACTCTAGATGTGGCCGAGCATATGCTCTAAATAGTGGCATCATTCATGCTTTGGGTTCACAAGATTTGGTATTACACCCAATGGACCAGTTTACTCTGTTTTATTGATGGATTCATTAATATGTTTAGAATAGTCTAAATTATTGGAGATAATAACCCCCAAGTCTCTTTCATCGCTTGTGGTTTCTAAAGTAGAACCACCAAAGATGTACGAGACATAAGAGTTTTTGGGTCCAAGATGCATGGCCTTGCATTTATTTGTGTTTTAACTTCATATCCCATAGATTTACCTATGAAGATATTTTGTCAAGGTCCTGTTGGATAGTGTTAGTATCATCTATGTTAACACATGGCCCACCTAGTTTAACATCATCCACGTATTTAATGGAGGTGGAAAAACAGTTGTTAGTTAAATCGTGAATGAACGCTTGGAAAAGGCAGGGACCTAAAACTGAGCCCTGTGGTACAACGCTGGTGACAAGACAACTATCAGACAGACAATTACCAATTCATCAGCACTCTCTGTGATCTGCCATTCAACCAGCCTCTCTGCTTTTTGAAACCGTGCTGCTCCAGGTCATGGTTATCCAAAGTTGGTGCAATAATATCTTTTATAAGACTTTTGAATACTTCACATCAGGGAGAGGTAAGGCTTATGGGTCAGTAGTTTTCCCAATTAGCCTTAGGGCCCTTTTTATGGATCAGGATGATATTGGCAAGTTTCCAATCGACTGGGACAAAGTTGTGTAATAAGCAAGCCTCAAAGATTAATTTAAGTGGGTAGGCTAGACAATCAGCAAGCAAGAATAATAAATGACCCACGATGTTATCTGGGCCAAGACAGGTTTTACCATTTTGAGCTAACAGTTTTTTTGTAAATAGTTTCCGTAGTCAGAGAAATAGGGATATCCTCCATATGGTCAGTGTTTTTATCCACTGGGTGTTGGTTGGAAAAAACGTCACAAAATTTAGTGTTAAATATATCTGCCATATCTTTCAGGTTATGAATTAATGTATCATTATGTTGCAAGGGGTCAACCTGGCAATGTGTTTTTTTTTAGTGAATTAATATATGCATAGAAATGCTTACCATTAGTTTTATGGGCTATATTGGCTAAATAATATTCCCACTTGCTTTTAGCTTTATTAATTTTGGATTTACATTGTTTTTGAAATTTTAGATATGCTGCCCATTTTTGGGTGTTTTTTGACTTGAGATATCCATTATATTTTTTATTTTATTGTGTAAGTAACTTTTTAATGGTTCTATTAAGCCATTTTGGGGAATGTTTGGAATGTTTGTATTTTTGTCTAGTGGGAATAAATTTGTCTCTGAAGTCTGATAAAGTGCTAGTAATGAAATCCCACAACCTTGAATGGGCTGTTTTGTAAGGCCGTATCCCAGTTGATATGATTTAATACATTCTTCATATCATTGATATTGGCCTTATCATAGAGGAAGATTTTAGTAGAACCAATATTATATGCATGTTTTTTGTGTAATGAAAATAGAATGGTGTTATGGTCGCTATTTTATATAGGGGTGGCAGCCATCACTTTATTAAGGGTAAGATGATCATTACAGAGCACAATGTCCAGAATATTATCACCCCTAGTGGGAGTTTGGAGACATTTATTAAGTTGAAGCTGGGCATATGAAGTCAGTATTTTTTTCCCCACTGCAGGAGGCAGCAGTACTGTTCATCCAATCTACTGTATATCTCCCATAGTAAAGTATCCCATAACAGTGATGTCACCAAATTCACATGCTAGTTTTATTTCAGCCAGAATGGCATCCACAGTCTAAAGGGGTAGAGCTGAGTGGTCAGTAGCATGTTCCCAAAATAAGTGGATCTGATGTTTCAAAAGTTACTTTGTCATAAACAGTTTCAGAAGGAAAACAAATGGGGGGGGTTGGGGGTATAGTGAGGATTGCTACAGAGGATAGAATATTAACAGAGGAGGACCATGTAATGGCAGAAATCCTAAATAAGTACTTCTTCTCAGTGTTCACTGAGCCGAGGAGGATCCAGGAAGTGGCCCGACACGCAGAAAAAACAGCACCACCAGACCAGGAGTCTGCTCATTCATGGAAGAACAAATATTGGAGGCACTAAATAAACTGAAGGTGGATAAAGCCATGGGACCAGATGAGATACATCCCAGAATCCTAAAGGAATTGAGGAATGAGCTGGCAGCTTCCTTGGCAAAACTATTCACCAGCTCCCTAGATAGCATAGTGGTACCCAAGGACTGGAAAATGGCTACAGTAGTGCCACTACATAAATCAGGCAGCAAGAAAGAGTCAGGTAACTACTGACCAGTTAGTCTCACCTCTATAGTGGGAATAATGATGGTGTCACTGCTCAAGGAGAGAATAACAGCATTTCTCGAAACAAACGGGCAGCTGGACCTAAAACAGCATGGTTTCACATCCAGAAAGTCATGCCAGACAAATCTGGTTGAGTTTTTTGACTGGGTTACCAGGGGGGCGAACAGTGGGGGAGCAGTGGATGTGGTCTACCTGGACTTTAGCAAAGTCTTCAACTCAGTTCCACACAGACGGCTGGTAAAGAAATTAGACTACACAGGGGTTGGACAGGAGGTGGTAAAAAATTGGTTGCAAGGCAGAACACAGAGAGTCCAGGTAAATGGCATAGTATCAGCAGAGGGCAGGGTAACCAGCAGTGTACCCTAAGGCTCATTACTGAGGCCTCTATTCTTCAACATCTTCATAGCCAACATCACAGATGAGATTGAGGGAAAGGTGTGCCTATTTGCTGATGACACCAAGATCTGCAACAGGGTGGACTCCTTAGATGGAGTGAGCAAGATGCAATCAGACCTACAGAAGCTTGAGGAGTGCTCTAGAGCATGGCAGCTGAGATTTAATGCCAAAAAGGGCAAAGATCATGCACATGGGGAGAGGAAATCCAAGGACAGCGTATTATGTAGGAGGGGTAAGATTAGCAGCCGCAAACCAAGAGTGGGAACTGGGAATCATAATCTTGGATGACTTAAAAAAGGGAAGACAATGTGAAAAGGCATCACTAAAGGACAGTGGTATGCTGGGATGTATAGGGAAGGGAATCATAAGCAGAAAGAGAGAGGTGGATCTTTGATCAGGCCACACCTGGAGTACTGCGTCCAGTTGTGGAGGTCACACCTCAGGAAGGACATTGACTGGTTAGAAGCAATACAGAGAAAGGTTGCAAAAATGGTGCAGGAGTTGCAAAACTTGTCTTACAAAAACAAATTAAGAGAAATAAGCATATACTCCTTAGAGCAGAGCTGGGCGAGGGGAGACATGATTGAAACTTTCACGCACATGAAAGGCATAAATAAAGTACAGACACAGGACCGCTCACTTCAAGGAGGGCGGTAGAACTCGGAGTCATGATCTGAGAATAATGGGATGGAGGTTCAATATCAGGAAGTTCTTCTTCACAGAGAGGGTGGTAGATACATGGAACAGCCTACCGCCAAGAGTGGGAAAATTTAAGGCAGCATGGGATAGACACAGGGGTGACTTTACACACAAGGGCAATTAGGAGGGTAGTAAATAAATAAAGGGCAGACTAGATGGACTGGCTTCTTCCTGCCATTACTTTCTATGTTTCTATGTTGGAGTGGATTAGCAATGGAGCAAGCCAATAGGCAGCAGCACTGCCCACGAGAGGGAATAAATGAGTGGACCAATGGAGTGACTGTGTTTTGTGATTGATTTGTAGGATATAAATACAGTGAATAACTCCAGGAGATTAAAATATTTGGAGGCCACTATGTACTCCTTGCACTGACTGGATCAAAGTTTGGGGAAGGGGTGGAATGTCAGCAGCATGTTTTGTTGGCTGTTTGTAGGAATGCGGATGGAATGCACATCCCTCTCTGTTTTGTGTGCTGTGGCCATGAGATGGGGTATGGTGTCATGGGTGTGTTGCACTGCTCCTGTGGGAAGGGGGTCGATTACTCTGGCCCACCCTGCCATTCTCTGCATTCCTCATAATTCCTCATGAATGCAGGTAGGTCCAATAAACCTGCTATTATGAAAAGCTGGAAAAAATGTAATTGAATTTGTGTGTTCAATATATAGATGTGACTGCTATGGATGATCAACTGTAACCTATCTTAATAATGATTACATGTTTTAATGACGATTATCTGTGTGTTCGTATGTATCATACTGTATTTTGTATTGTATGTTTTTTGTTTCTTATTTATGGACGCAATTGTAAATCAGAGTTTACACTCTATTGCCTTCCAATAAATTTGATTTGACTGTTCTTTGCTTTGGGTGGTATTGCAAATAAATAAATAAATAAATATACACATTATTAAACAGTGTTTTGAGGGAAAATGTTGTGCAGCCACCAGTAAATCTTGTTGACCGTGCTTTGTGGCTACCAAATGTTATGACTTGAGAACTACTGCTTTAGCTGAATGATTAGAGTCAGACCTTCAGGCTGCAGGGTCCCTGATTGGATTCCTATCAACAGATTTTGAAGAATCTGCACACTGGCTAGATGAAACGTAATAGACACATGACAAGATAGGGAAATTCTAACATGGAAGGCAAGGCAATGTTTTTTATATGGGGCCCATTCTCAGGGGCTTTGGGCACCTCGCAATCAAAAAGTACATTAAAACTATAGCAATAAAATAATAAATTAAAATTACAGAAATAAAATGAAATCCATTATAAATTCACACAGCAGCATTATGTACAAAGCACATTGAACAGGGACGCAGCACCCTTAAAGGAGAACTAAAGTCAAAATTTGCAAAGAAATATATTTGTGCAGAGTGTTTTTGATTTAATTATCGCCTAGTAAGACTTGCCCTTTTATTTGCTGAAAGAGTTTTTAAATTTGCTTGCTGCTTTTATGGCCCCAGGGATCTCCATATTAACATTTCTAATGGCCTTTCTTGTTCCTACAATGCCTCCTGTCCTATGTGACTGTGATGTATCCAGGACCATTGATTCAGAGAATTATAACTGCTGTAGCAGCATTTACTTTTATGGGCCTGTGATTCTGGTGTTAACTAAATAACTATCTAATCCAAACTTCTGTTTTTTATGTATGTATCTAGGTCTAGTTAGCAGAAGTGAATATTTTGTTTTTAAAGTCTTTCATTTTATCAAACCTCACACAACCATTAGCAATGCACACAAATCACACAAGGTCACAAATGCCACAGATGCTACAATTAGTGAGGACTCTAGCTGTTTGCTTACAGAATAGCCCACTCAATTATCCCTCGGGCATTTGCCATGTGCATAGAACTCCCTGGGCAAGGAGGGTTAATTACCTTAACAGCTCTACTACTATAAACTTGAGAAAACACAGCTCTTGTTGAAGTAATGGTCCAGGACACATCATAGTCACGTGGGACAGGAGGCATTGTAGGAACAAGAAGAGGCATTAGAAATGCTAATATGGAGATCCCCAGGGGCCAGAAAACCAGCAAGCAAATTTAGAAAAAAAACGTCTTTCAGCAAGTAAAGGGAAGGACTTACTAGGAGTACACCTACAAATCAAAACACTACACAACATATTTTTTGTAAATTTTGGCTTTAGTTCTCCTTTAACCTCCCAAAGAAGGGAATTCCATAGGATCAGGGCAACTACTCTGAATGCCCTATCCCCAGATGATTTTAAATGAGCTTGGGGAATGGAAAAGAGCCTGCATCCACCAACCCAAGGTGGCAGGCAGGAGCGTATGGGATCAGGAAGTCTTTCAGGTAGCCTGAACCCAGACTATGTGGGGCCTTGTAGGTCAACAAGCACATCTTGAAGTTGATGCACCACTGCATTGGCAGCCAGTGCAGAACACGGAGGAGAGGTGTGATATGCTTGGACTGGAGGGGGGCCCGAGCCACTAGCCAGGATACTGTATTCTGCACTAGCTACAAGTGATGCAACAACCTTGCAGATAGAAGATAGACAGAAGAGTCGCAGCCAAAGCAAACAGGATACTGGGCTGCATAGCTAGGGGAATTACGTCCAGGAAGAGTGAGATGATCCTCCCTCTATATAATGCCTTGGTCAGGCAGCAACTCGAGTACTGTGTACAGTTCTGGAGACTTCATCTGAAGAAGGACATAGCACTGCTGGAGAGAGTCCAGAGGAAAGCGACCAGGATGATTCAGGGCATGGAGGGGAGGCCTTATGAGGAGAGACTGGAAGAGCTTGGGCTGTACACACTGGAGAGGGACAGGGGAGACATGATATGGGTCTTCAAGGATGTAAAAGGAATAACTGAGAGTGGAACCAAGGAGCTGTTGAAGCTAAAGAAGGGGGAACAACCAGGGAGAATAAGTGGAAGCTGGAGGGGGGAAATTACAGGAGGGGAGCGTTGGAAGCATTATTTCACTGAGAGAGTAGTGGAGCTATGAATGCGCTGCCCAGGAGGCTGGTGGAGGAGGGCACAGTGGAGGGTTTCAAGAAGGAGTGGGACAGGTACAAGGGGAAACTGAAGCCAAAGAAGACCCTCACGGGGGCTGAGGGGGCAGGAAGGCGCGCATCCACTATGTTGCTGGCTATCGAGCAGACACGACAGACCGTTAGGCCTATTCTGCTGGCTTTTAGTATGTTAGTATAGCTCAAGGTACAGAATGTTACAGTAATCCAGTCTTGACAAGACAAGGGCATGCACAAGCATCACTTGGTCAGCTGGTTCCAGAAAGGGCTTGATCCAGATGTTACAAAGATGGTAAAAGCCACTGCAGATGACAGCCAGCACCTGGTGTTCTAATGTCAATTTAGAATCCATGATTCCTGGATTCCTGTCCTTACCCTGTCTACAGCTTCCAGAGCAGTGCCATCTAAAGAAGCTAGAATAGTGCTACTACTCATCGCCATAGGTGCATTATGGGGGGGGGGGAGACTGGGGCTGAAGTCCCCCCCTCAGGAAAGTTCAAGTGCTGGACCGTTTTCTTATTTATTTTTCTTTTTAGTGCCACTACCGTGTCTGCAATCTGCAGTCAGTCAGGCACAGCAGTGATGCCCTTATGGGGGAATCTTAGTCCGGGCCGTCGGGCGGTATCTTGTTTAAATTAAAAGTTAAGGGGTTGTTGGGCTCAGGCTGGGCAGCTGGCATGCCACGATTGGTGTGTAAGGGCAGGATGTGGGTGGTGGGGGCGTGTTCTCCCTCCCGACTCCCTCATGTGGCATGCACCGCATGGCGCAGCATGTCTTTGGCGCCAGTTTGTCTCCCTCAGATGGAGAAGACCCACCATTTTGTGACTGAGTGTCAGCAGTCACTGTCAGCCACCCTGCTGCACAATTTTCAGCCGCTACGGGCTGCTTGCCTCCATCCTTCACTCTCCCTTCCCACCGCAGCAGCAAGAGGGACCTGCATTGTGACAACTCCAAGCAGACGACCGTCAACAACAACAGCAGCACCCCGCCCAGCCATAGGGAGAAGGGAAGACAGACAGCAGCACAGTCACATGCCCAGCTCAGCCAGCCAGAGCATCAGCAGCCTCCCCAGGGCTCCGCGTCCGTCCGCCTCCCTCCCCTGGCTGCCACGATGGAGAGAAAGGTAAGGGGCTGCTGCAGAATGAATACAGCTTGGGGATTTTATTGTATAGAGCTGCACTTGTTGTTTGTCCACCATGCTGCACAGATTAGAATGCAGCACTTTCTTTACCACTGACCCAGATAGCACTCTGGAGGGGCGGGGGTGTGACAGTTACTGTACAGTTTACAGTATGTATTGTCCTTGTCCACAAAACAAGTGTCCGAGGATGGTGAAAAGATTGCTGGTGGTAGATTGAAAAGGTGGAAATCCTGCTTTGTTGGTGTAGTGTGGAACACTGGAGTTAGGGCTATTAATTATGTCTCATTGTCTGCATGCATGGAACGGAGATGGTAGGAGGTTGAGCCGCGAGTAATCTGCAGGCTGCTGAGAAGCAGAACTTGAGAGGAACCACAACCGCGTGTCCCATTGTGGTGGTCAGAGAGAATGCCGTTGGGGAACATGAAGTGAAACGGCAAAATTGCTGGATATCTGACTGTTTTTGTATGGTAGTTCTACTAGGGGTGCTGTGGCGTTTCCCCCGGGTTGTGTTATCAATTCCTAGGCTGTAGCAGTGTCCTCTCCCAACAAAGATGGCAATTTAAATACTTCCCTTCCTCAGATTTAATGTACCTGGAAATAAAATTTGGGTCTTGAGAGGGGACGTTGCCAGGGGTTCAAATGACAATTCAGTAGTGGATACACCTTAGGAACAAATGACAACAGTTGATCGTGAAGAGTCAGTCCAGATGGAACCAGGGGCTATATGTGGGGCCCAAAGGAGTGGGTGCCAAGGGGAGGGGGAATGAGAAAAAAAAGATTAAACAATGAGCTGATATTTATTTTTTAAAACAGCTTTTACAGAAAAAAATATTTATTTTTTTTTTATTTAAAAGTTTCAGCAGGAAAGGCATACTGAACAGTAAATGCCCATTCCCAGATGCGTCCTGGGGGAGCAGGGATGGGGATTACAGGCAGGAAAAGGACCAAACAGTATAAGAATGTCACATGCATTCTAGACTGCTAGAAAAGTCACCAAATGAGGGACACTACTAGTGCTTGCAACACTTGCTGGGGAGTGGGTCAAGGTGGTGAGTAACAACATCACAGGATATGGGGAGGGGGGTCAGGGTGGGTGAGTGACACCACTGGTGTCTGCAGCAATTGCTGTGGAGTGGGTCAAGGTGGCAAGTGACAACATATGAGGATAAGCCAGTAGGTGGGGAAGGGGTCAGGGTGGGTGAGTGACCACACTAGTGTCTACAACAATTGCTGGGGAGTGGACCAAGGTGGGTAAGTGACACCATCAGAGACTGTGCCAATAGCTTGGGAGGTGGCAAGGTAAGTGAGTGACACCACCACTTGCTGGGCAGTAGGTCAAGGTGGTGAATAACAACAAAATACAGGCAAATGTGGGTAATCTGCTAACACTGATATCGTGTTTATTGTGCTGTACTATCTTCTCAGTATACCCCCCAAAATGCACCACAGAACACCAAAAATCCTAGCGCTTCTGGGGGCCGTGGTGGCCCCTAGATCCCCAGCCATTTTTTTGGCCTCCCCCAGGAAAAATAAAAGTCGGCTTCTATGCTCATCGTTGATGGACCAAACTGACTCAGTTCCAGCAGTAACGTCTACATCTTCGATGGGTTCAGTCTTAGCCAGCTGGCTGCCATCCAGTTCTGAATTTCCCTAAGGCACTCGCTCAGTGTCAAGACAACAGCCCTATCATCAGGAGTACAAGACACATATAAGCTGGGTATCATCAGCATAGCAATGAAAATCTTAGCCATAGTGTCTAATGATCTCCCCCCAGTGGCAGTTCGTGACTGAAAAGGGTCCTCTGGATCAGTGCACCTACCCGTTTACCAAAGACATAAATAAAGTGGCAATATATATACACAGCAAACAATATGGGAGTCAGACTGGACCCCTGAAGCACACCATAACAGACTGCAGCACTGCTAGAGATGAAAGAACCAAGTGCCACCTGCTGCACCCTGACAGACATGTAGGGTGTGAATCGCCATAACACCATCCCTGTGAGTCCTACACATTGCCTCAGATGAGCCACCAGCACCCCATGTTCCACCGTGTCAAAAGCCGAAGAAAGGTCAAGCAAAATCAAAGACACAATAATGTCTGCTATCTTTCGCTAGGAGGGGGTCATGGTGTACCCTGACCAGAGCTGTTTCCATACTATGTCGAGGCCAGACATGGGACTGAAATGGCTCATGAATGTCATATTTCTCCAGATGCTGCTCCAACTGCACCACCACCTTCTCCATCAACATCCCCCAAAAAGGGAAGGTTTGAGACAGGCCTGTAATTGGAGAGAATGTCAGAGTCCAGAGATAGTTTTTTTAAGAAGGGGCTTCACCACCCTTTTCAAAGCGGAGGGAAAAGTCCCCTCCGTAAGGTAACATTCAGCCAGCTCCACAAAGATTGAACTGTGAGCGCCAGCACTCTAAAAAAAAGCAGGGTTGGCTCAGGGTCCAATATATAGTAGGTGGGGCACAGGCTGGAAATTATCTGGAGGATGTCTTCCACCAACACTGGCTTGAATTCCTCCCATAAAGACAAAGTGATCCAGTCCATCAAAGATTGGGAACTGTCGTCCGATAACAGGCTGCTTGAAGATATCCCAGTCCAGATAAAGAACACTTTTTCTAGAAAGTTGTGGAAATGGCTCTACAGAACTGCAGGTAGACATGATTTAGCAATCTGTCCACAGTACTGAAAAGCTGAGCCGGTCATTTCCTTCACTTACCCGTGAAAGGAATGCTGACTATTTCAGAGCGATTGCCTGGTGGCACACATTGTAATGAGATCTCAACACCAATTTGTCATACTCTGAGTGGTACCCTCTGCAACAACACTCTGATCTCCAACTCTTTGTCTTCAACCTCCTCAGGTCACCATCAAACCATGGTGTCATGCAGTGAGAAATCAAGGGGCAGACATGGAGAGGTGCTATGGAGTCATCATCTGTGGCAAGAACGACACTGACTGTTGACTGTCAAGACTGTTAGAAGAACCGATACATTATAAAACATCATCTGAAAGAGAGCCAGAGCATAACATTAATGTCTCAGACACCATTTTGTACTCTAAGCCTGCTGGCTGCCGTCCAATTCTGAATTTCCTAAGGCAATATATACTTTCTCGTCTGTGACACAAACTTTAATTTCAGGAGGAACGGCATGATTTTATCTATTAGCCCTCCATGCCACTCTTTCCCTGGAAAGAAAACACTGACACGTCTTGGAAGAAATGGCTGGAGCCATGTGTTTATTGAATAAGATTCCAGATTAAAGCAGCGTGCGCATCCAGGAGGATCAACTGCCCATGGTCGTAATGGCCAAGGCTGCACAGCTGCCCCCTGTCAAGCACCATTTGCCTTGCAGTATAGATGTACCTGCTGCAGGCAGACCGTGACCCCTCCCCTGGGTCCAGGTACTTGGTTTCTGCCACCATGCCAACCAGAGGGGGGTCATGAGCCCTTCAGACGAACTCAGCTCGTCACCGCCCCCTTATCACTATTCTATCTCATAGTGATCCTCCCGAGACGCAGCCATGACTGCGACATATTGGCATTCAGCCTGAACCCTGACTATTTATTCTTGCCTATTTAGTTTCTCCCACTTCTGACTCAGTTTAACACCCTTTTGGAGGAGGAGGCAGAAAACCCAGGAAAAAACTCTGTTGCAGGGAAAACTGGGAAAAGCCACTCCCCAACCCCCAGTGTGGTCACCCATACTGGATCAAAGAGGGGCCCTAACTACCTGGTCCCACAACCCTGCTTTTATGAGGGTAGGAGGGTGGGTGATCCTTGCAGGGCAAGAGGAGAAAGAGGAGGGACTGCTGACTAACGTCCCCTGAAATTCTTCCTTCTCTCCCCCCCCCACAGGATGTTAGCCCCCTCCCAAGGGGAGGCCCTGGTGGTCCCATGTCCAATTCCTTGACCCTCCTTGCTCCCCCTCGGGACCACCTGTATCTTCCCCCCTCCCCCCTCCTCTTTTCCAGGTCCAGGGGAGGATGGCCCCAGATAAAGTATGGTTGCTGCCATTTGTTGTAGCCTCTGCATTTGTAAAGCAAAATCTGAGACAGCTGAGCAGAATGGGTTTAGTTTTTCCAGAAGCACACAGACCTTTAGGTCATCTGCTTCCAGTACCATTTCATAGCTGAAAATGCCCACAGGCAGCTGGCTTTGCAGTTGATACCATGGACTGCTCAAGAGGGGTACTGCAGCCTGAGGCATCCATCATAGACACAGTGTGTATCAGTTCAGTGTAGTACCATAAGTTCTAGCTACATAAAGTTCAGCAGCCCATGTCCATTTATTCTGGATGTTTGTGGTTTCAGTGCAGCAAACTGCTGCCATGCTACTTGAATGGTTCTTAAACAGCATTTTAGGTAATTTGGGTAAAACTGAATATTATCATTTTTAAATTGATGAGTGAAATTTGTTCTTTTTCTCACTTTTGATATCACCAGGATATCTCAGATCTTACTTTCAGTTGGAGTTCAGCCCAGTTTTGTACCTGGAAGACCTGAAGCACTAGCTTTCTCAAGGTTACATAGTGAGGAAATGGCTTTGATGGGATAAAACTGGGTTTCCTTGACCCCAAGACTTGTTCTTACATATTCATTCTAAGTGTCACTCCTGTTCTAGTAACGCTTGTCCCCTCTATCTAGGGTGCAAAATTCCTATACCTTAGGTGCCCCAGGGCAGGCACTATTGTGTCAGCACAATTAGTACTGTTCAGTGCCTGCCCAGTTGGGCACTCAAGGTAATTGTGCGGAGCTCTGTTTTTAATATCTGCCCTCCATTGAGTTAGGCTTCTGGTTGTCTCTCCCCCCCAATGCAATGTCAATTCGGGGTGTCAGAGGGAGCGAGCGCAGATGCAGTGCTGGACACCTGACTTAGCTCGCGAGATGTCCCGAAGTGGTGTCAGCTGAGAGGTTCCTTGGGGAGAGATAATGAGCAGTCTGAAGTCCCCCTTCTTAGACTGGCACCCGCTACATCCATTCAGAATGTGTAACCGGTTTGTCTGTCACACTGGAGGCAGGCAGGCAGGATTAGTCAGACACCAATTGCCGACTGCAGTGAGATAGTACACCGGCCCCCTTCAGTCTGTGTGACAGATGACTGCTGTAAAGTGCACCAATCTACTGATCTCTAGCTAGAGATAGGTCGTGATTCGTGCTGTGCAGCGCTTGGACACGGAGTGTTGAATTTGAATTGGATCACCAATCGCATTCAGTCAATAACAAAAAAAAACACTAAAACCTTTTTTAAGAGCTCTTACACTGCTTTGGGGTGTTAGAGGGGAACAGGGGTCTTCTTGGGTGGGAGAGGTGGACGAGACTGTGAAGGTCTGTATCCGGAAGGAAAGACAAGGTCTCTCACTGAATGGATGAAAGCGGCAGCAAGAACAGAACAAAAATAAAATATTATGACTCAGGAGGATTGGCATTAGTGTGAAAAAGGGAGGGGACACCACCAACCTCTTGCAGCTTCAGGTACTTGCCTTTTTATTGAATGCAAAAAAATGAAGTCTGAGTGACAAGAAGGGGGTGGGGATGATAACAGAGACTGACTGATTTTCAAGCACTGAAAGGTGAGCTAACCTTTAAGCCTTCACTTAGATACCAGTGGCACCACATTTTGGGGATTTCAGCAACTTCTGATGCAGACAGACAGTACTAAAGCAACTTTACTACTAGACTGCACTAGAGTGAGAGGGGAGTGTGTGGCCATTTCCAGTCTTTTTGCAGTCTGCAGTAGTCACGGTACCGGCACAGACCCTCGCAGCTATAGGCCCAGGAGAACAGGACTCAACAGGCCATGGGGATTCCAGAACTGCAGGGCATCAGGCGTAGCAGGCTTGAACCCTGATGCCACTCCCTGCATATCAGCCATTCAGCACAGGGATGAGGTCCATGAACAGGCCCAACCACTTTTCCAGGTGTACCCTGCTGCTGGCACTATGGACTGACAACTACAGCCCCAGTCCATACTGTGAACAAGCTGGCACTGGACAGAAATGGAAGGCCTTGCACCAAGGCCATAAACGGGGGCTGTCCACTGACAATGCTATTGGATACAGACATGGCTGTGTTTCTATTACATGATGATGACCTGGCAAACTCTCTCTTTGGTCTACTGGATGGCGGACCAACACCTCGGATGTGGATGGCACAGAGCTATCTACATATCATTCTGTGGTCCTATCAGTGACAATAGGTAACCTGAAGGCACATCATATCTTTCAGTTTATGGTACTACAGGATCATCCCAGCACCATGGGAATTGATTTTCTTGTGCCACACAGCTGTGTGATGGATCTGGCTAACATGCTATTGATCCAAATCAGAGGACAGTACCATACTGTCATGATTTCAGATCCGCATGTGGTTGCAGCTATAACCACCAATGACAAGGAATATGACGTCATTGCTCTATTCCAGAACCATGAGTTATTCCAAAAGACTCTTCCCCATTCTGCAGAAACATCTGGATGTATTTGCTACAAACAAGCATAATTGTGGTAAGATGCACATAGTCATCAAATTCCAGGCCCAGACCATGAAAGGCAAAGACAATACCCTTTTCCTCCTGAGGCCTTACCATCACTCACAGAAACTGTGCAGTCACTCCTCAAACAAGGTGTGATCAGTACCTGTGTCTCTATTGTCAATTCACCTATCTGGCACTTGGATACTCAAAATTGATTACAGGAGACTTAACCAAGTCAATCTTAGATGCTCAACTACAGTAGCATCAGCACCTGATGTGCTCAAATTACTGACCCCTGACCATCAGTGGTTTAGCGCTCTTGACATCTCCAATGGTTTCTGGTCACTGCCACTGGCACTCAAAATCCAATACAAATTTGCCTTCACCTTTGAAGGAAGACAGTACACATAGACCTATTTGCACCAGAGGTTTCACAATAGCCCCTCCCACTTCCATCTACATGTGATGGATGCCCTGGGGGTTTCTCTGACCCACAATGTATCCTGCAGTATGTGAATGACCTATTGCTGGCAACTGCCACCAAAGAACAACACTCTGACCTCTTGGATGAACTATTGACCCTCCTACAGAGGGTAGACCTCAAATGCAATTCTGCAAAGGCACAACTTTGCCAAACAGAAGTCATCTTCCTTGGCTTGTGCATAACAGACAAAGGCAGAAGCCAGGCCTGGAAAAAGGTCCAAGGCCTACAGGATTTGCTACTCCCCACCAGTGTGGCAACACTCAGATGTTTTCTGGGAATGGTCAACTATTCCAGTGACTTTATGACTTTGCCCAGAAGACCCTCTGTACTAGCTTCTGAAAAAGGATGTCCCCAGGACCTGGGGTCCTATACATCCTCAGGCAGTGACATCACTGAAGCAGGCCTTGGCCTCTGCTCCAGCCTTAGTGAACCCAAATCCATCATTGTCCTTCCATTTGGAATCAGCCACCTCAGACACTGCTATGTCTGCAGTCCTTGCTCAGAAAGTTAATGGTACTTTGAGACCAGTTGCTTATGCATCCCAAATGTTGACACCAGTAGGACAGAAGTACAGCCTTTGTGAATGGAAACGTCTGTCCACCTGCTGGGCTGTCAAACATTTCTTATATATCATTGAGTACCCATTTATCATCATCAACACCAACCACACCCCCATGACTTTCTTGCCAGACAGAGTGAAGGATGGATCAGTATCCGACACCAGACCGACTCACTGGTCACTTCTTCTCCAGGACCGTGACATACAGGTCCACCCTGCCAAAATACCTTTTGTTCTGGCCCACAGGCTCCTTTACCAAGGAGAACCACATGACTGTACACTGCAACTACCTGAGCTGCCTGACCCAGGCCCATTCCTCCCTGCTACTCCAAAACTCCTCAAAGACACTTCCTTGTGTCATGTCTTCACAGATGGCTCAGCCTCGTATTATCAAGGAGAACAGGTAGCTGGACTTGGAGTGCTCATTGTATACCCCAATGGCAACATCATTGGAATACCCAAACACTGCAGTGTGGCATCATCAAAGTATACAGAACTGGCAGCAGTGGCCTGTGCCCTCGAGTCTGTACAACATGGTACCGAGGACACCATCATCTTTGCAGACTCTAAGTGGTTCTGCTGCTCCTTGACTCAATTCCTACCATTCTGGCAGAAGAAATACTTTGCCTCTTCTCAGGGTTCCAGATAAGTGGAGTGCCAACCTATTTTACTCACCTAATTTTAGGAAATACTGTGTAGAAATTTTTTTTAATGAGTACTGATACTCACCCAACATTTGTAAATACTCTATACTACAAAGAATAGTGCTTCATAACATAACTTGTGATTCAAAAGAAGCATTTTTTCCAGCTTTACAGTACTTGTGCCCATCCCAGTTTTGTTTTACTGACTATATTTTAAACTGATGAGTAAATTATTCCTACTTGCCAACATTATCTGCAGCATTGCTGGCACCTGATCAATTTTTATCTAGAAAAGAAAAACTACATTGTTTTTAAAAATGTACTCCTCACTTCACCCTGTCCAGACATTTGTACACATCTGAATTTGGTTTTACTCCCCTAACTTTCAAAATGAGGAGTACAGTACTCATCCCCAAAAATCTTATCTGGACCCCTACCTCTTCTGATGGCACCCCAGTGAAATATAAAACACTTGAGATTTATTTTCACGAACTGGCTCAACTCCCTCAGCACAAACTTTACATTCACAAGGTTAAAGCACAGTCTAAATCAGACCCTTACCATTCCTTCAAAGAAAAAGCAGATACTCTTGCAAAAGAGGGTGCTCAAGAGGGGGACACATGGATGATGGACCACCCACATGCCCTAGCAGCTGTCCAAGTGGCAGCTATCTGGAAGAACCCTGAACCGTTTGATCCATTAGAACTGTCAGTTGCACAGCATGAAGACCCCCAACTCAAAGAGGTGTACCACCTTCTTGACAAAGGAACTGAGCAAGATTTACCTACCTATAGTCCATATAAGAGACATACAAGTAGGTTACATCTGTCATCAGATGACAAATTGATCTGGCTATCAACCAGAGGACATACTCTACAAATTGTGGTTGGTCCCTCAAACACTGAGATCTGAATTTCTCCACCAGGTGCAGGACACCCCTACTGGTGGACAGCATGGAGTTGAAAACACACCCCGGAGACTCAAAACTGTTGACTGGTGGCCTGGCATCACCAAGGATGTCTCACACTATATTGGCAACTGTCTGATCTGTGCACAAAACAACCCAATACCACGCAAAAATATAACGCCAAGTTACTGCAACAAAGACATCCTGGCCCTTGGCATGCCATACAGATCAACTTTATTGGTCCATTGACAAAGACCAGCAGTAACAACAAGTATGCACTTGTAGATACTGATCTCTTTTCTAAGTGAGTTGAAACTTTTCCCACTAAAACTTGCACAGCAAAAGCTACCCCTAAACCCCTGGTGGAACAGATTTTCTCCAGGTGGGACCTACCTCTGAAGGTAGACTCTAATAAAAGAACCATCTTTACAGGTGAGTTAATGAAAGAAGCACTTGAACTTCTAGGGGTACACCAGAAGTTCCACATACCTTACCACCCCCAATCTTCAGGTCAAGTAGAAACAGTCAATGGCTGGATTAAGCAAATGCTTTTCAAATTCACTGAGGACAATCTCAAAGATTGGGATTCCCTGCTGCCTTTACTCCTTATGGCAATCAGTGGTACTCCTTCAACCACTACTCAACTGACACCTTTTGAGGTGATGACTGGTAGAACTATGAGATTACCTGAAAATTTTCTGTTTGACCCGAACACCCCCACTGCAGACAGAGTGTCGGTAGACAAGTATGTAGCCAAACTGAGAGGCGACATTGTTAAGACACATCTGTATGCTGCACACTGTATGGGCAAGACCCAGCAACAATCCAAAATCCAGTTTGACAAACATGCACAAGAAGTGGATTAGCAAGTTGGAGATCAGGTAATGGTACTCAAATTTGCTCACCCTACGCACTCCTTTTCCAGTAAATGGGAAGGACCCTACCCCATTGTCAACAAGCTCAGTCCCGCAGTCTATCAAGTTAGACTTCTGCAAAACAAGAAATTTACTGAAAAATAGTTGCATGCAAACCAACTAAAGCTATACAAAGGAGTATAATTACTTTTCCTAACCCCATTGAGTGGAACTGTACCAATTGACCTTTTCTTTTTCCATACAGGTATCCCTGCAAGATGACTATCATGCATCTAATTCTCCTCATCTTAGGAGCTATCCCCTGCATCCAAGGCACAGTAGATCACATCCTTCCACAGCTAGACCATCCTCCTGCTGCCACCCCAGAAATAATATCAATTACAGTCCCAAACAAATTATTGCTGTTCAGAAAGACAAAGATGCCCACCACACTGTCTCAGTTGTAGTCCCTGAAAAATCTACCCTACAAATTGAATGGAAAACAAATTTGAATGGGCAAACTCTCCCAGTGGCCCGCCTGTCCAAAGGAACCTTCCATGGTTGGTCAAATGCCAAAATTTCCCCAAATGGTACTTTATCTCTTCATCAAACCAATCATTGACATTCAGGTTTAATATAATCTTACTGCTCTAATTGACCCTGCCTATTGTGAGAGGTTCTCCAAAGACTCCCCAAAAGAATACTGTGAACTCAATTCTATGGCCTCAGTCACCATGTATCTATCTGTTATTCCTCCAATGGGAGCAGAACTACTTGAATGTCCCCCACAGGAACCTGGCCCACTTAGTGGCCTAACTGCTAATTCAGCACCTGGTACCCTTATCAGTAATTTACAATATATGCATGTGCCCGTATTTTACAATCTCACACACTTTATATGGCAGAATTTGGTATTGTTTCTCTACTAACACTTCAAAGTTTTTCAGTACTCTGTTATTAGATAGTCTGGCAGCATTCCAGACTTGTACACAAGACCCAGTAGCTGGTGTTAACACTGTAGAACATCTAGGTTTACTTAGATGTAGACCAAATCAGTCTAAAAAGAAATCTCATTCTTCTAAGAAAAAGTGTGAAACAGCTGGTGTCACCGGTGCAACAGGCACCCTCACTGGCATCTTTGTCTATCTGGAACAAGGCAGACATTGCTAGTATCAAGCATCACTCACGTAAATTCCAAGAAGGTATGATTAACCAGATCATACCTCCTTTGTTACATGGTATGGATGGCCTCAGTCAGAAAGAAAGGTACATGGTTTACAACATAAAAGAAATTACTAAAACTTTTACTGACACTAAGGATAAGTTAAATCAACTCATTGCACATAACAATAGAGAGGCAGACAAGCAATATATTGCCAGGGAACTCCTCTGCTCTGTTTATGTGTCTTATGTCATAACCACCGTCAATAACCTCTTCCATGATCTGGAATCTGGACGTATTCCAGATATCATTCACAATAAAAGCATCTCTAAATAGTACTGCCCATAATGTAAATCCTCAACATGTATTGCAATGTGCATGTCTCAGTCCATTTCCATACCAATTTCTACTGCTAGAAACTTAGGTTTTGTTATCAGGCATCCTAACAAAGGACCCTGCTTCACTGCTAAGAAATGTATTATTTTAGACTCTGTGACGTTTACTGTCTCATTACCAAGTTTTGATCCAAATACAGCTATATTTGATAAACTTGCTACAGTTAACTCCATTGGGTACCTTGAAGACAACATCTACAGAGAACAGATGGAGCTGCCACCTCTCTTGGTTTACCACCCAATCCTGGAAGCATGGGTCTCATCACACACGGACTGCTGTGCCAGAAAGGGCTATCATTATTTGTGTTGTTGTGACGTTCTTGATGTTATAAAACTTGTATGTAGCTATTCGCCAGACAACATTGATTGGTCCTTTACATTGACCAGGACATTACAGCTAATGACACAGATACCCCTGAAGCACGATCAGCACCATCGCACTGGCAAACAGTGGACAACTCTACAAGGTGTATACAGAAGAGGTTCATCGGCTGACTACAAGACTATCGAATCAATCTAACACCTGCCCAATTCAACTGCAAAAATGGAGGTTGCCAATGTTAAAATGACTTAAAATTCTGATGGACAGTACTGCACTGCCACAAATCATAAATCTTTCACCTATTGCCAAAAGGTTTGCGAAATAACACATCCTAACTTTTGTTTTGTTCGTCATCAAACTACTGTTATAGGACATGCAGTGATTACTCCTGTTCCCATCTTGGAACCTGATGTTACTGATGGTGACTCTGACTATTTGTTTGCTCTGTCTCAATATTTACCCACATTTAATGTTCATAGACCCACTGACATTAACATTACAATCACTCTTGGAGAGGAAAGACACACCCCTCATCCACGTCAGTAACATCTCCTCTGCAGGAGATGCCCTTAATGCACTCATTAATGATGGTGATTTAAATAATGCACTTTCTAATACCTGGTTAGAAATGGCTTTTAAAGCTTTTCTTATCATACAAGCATTTTTGATCTTTTTGATATTAACACTTTATTGCCTAAGGCATATGCTCAAACAACATTAAGAGCAGCTCGAATTCCTTTACAAGGCTCATGCGCGGGTCTGTAAATGACTGTTTTATCTCACTACTTTCCCATAGTGTTGTTGCCTTTTCAGTAAGGCAACAAGGGGAGAGATTATTATGCGAAGTCCCTACACCTTAACTGGCATCCCACTGTACACCTCAGACAAACCTTATGTTACACATAATATGCATATGCTATACTAATATATAGGGCACAGATACCTACCGTATAAGAGTAAGTGTCAGGATATATCATAATTGTAATACACTTTACTTTCACTATGCATGGAAACTGTACATAGTAAGCCAAGACATTCATGTCTTTGTCATCTTCTGATATTATGTAGTCTGCACCGCCACACTTTGTACTTATGTATAACTACACTACATCATGTGTTTTTCACATACTATGTATACCTTTATTGTTCTCAGAGATAGCTGACTTGGCGAATATTGTATAATTATACAAAAGAACATATACACGTGCTAAACAGTAATAATGCAAGAGAACCATTATAGTGCATGAGTGTACCAGAATCAGGCTCAAGGTAGTACGCAAGTGCTGGTGGAGTAAAAAGGATGGGGTAGGTTGTGCACACAGGTGACCCAGAAGGGCAGGTGGAGAAGAGAGGGGGAGAGGCAAGAACTGAATATGAGGAGAAGGGGTATCATCAGACAATCTGTTGGTCTGAAGAAGGGAATTAAAAAAATCCAGCAATTCAGATGAAAAAATGAGGCCACAGCCATTAATAAAAATTACCAGGGGAGGCCATCAGACCCAGGAGCTGTATCTACTGTTAAAACTATTAATAACCTGCTCCAATTCAACCATAGTAACTGGAGCCACCAGGATCAATCGTTGTGCATGTGGAAGGGTAGGATGTTGACAGATATTCAGTAAAAGATCCAGCTGAGCAGAATCTGCCAAGGGGCAGGAAAATGTGCAAGCAATGTGAGTTTCTAAGACCTGCAAAATGCCTGATTTATCAGTGACCAAATGACCCACCCCATCCTGTAAGGCACAAATACATTTTTGGGACACCCGATCATGATAGCTTTCAAATGGGTTAAACTGAATCTTTTTACACTGAGTGCCATACTTTTGCTCAAGTTCCAAAGAGTACAAACTACTATATTGAAAGTCTGCCATATCAGTTTTAACCTTAGAAATCTGACCTGAATAATCATTAACCTTGTCATTATGTAAGGAAAATAATTTACATGCAGTAACTCTTAAGATCAAGGTATGTATTATATTTTAAACATCCCATACAACTCACTACGGATTTAAAAAAGGACTGAAAATCTAATTTTTTGTCTGCCCACCACCGAACCAGGGAGTCATACATGCAGCAATCTGATTTCCTATCCACCAGGATATGAGTAAGTGCCAATTATACCTGTTGGTCCTTCAACAAGCTACAGTTCAATCACCACAGACCCCAACCCATTGAAACCTGAGAAGACTCAGACAATTGCAAGCAAAGCAAGCAATGGTGCGAAGTCTCCACTGGGACTGCCACTACCTATGAAATTTGTAAGACAGCTAAAACAAACAAGAATGGATAGAGTACCACTGTGATAAGTGTGTTGCAGGGCAGCAGCATTAGTCTTATGTGCATCAACTAAATGTGCATGCAGAAGCATTGTGTATAAAAACATATGATAGGGAAGCAGACACATCTGCATCTGTAGCTTAGTTTTTGTGGATTTACATGGTTTTCTGCTTGGAGTAACTACACCATTCTTGCTCACTACATCCGTGAAAGTCTACTGAACTGGATTTCTGCAAAACATCATCACCAGGTATCTGCATTTTTCATTTAAAAATCAACTTTTTGGAAGCTATCCCTAGCAAAACATAAGTCAAGCAACTAAGTCTGACAAACTCAGTGACTCTAGGTCTGCTTGATCCACATTTTCGTCTGACCTGCTCCATGATCTGTATGTGGGCTTTTCAACAACCTCTTTGAATGACAAAGAAGCATGCAGACAAAAGATTTCACATCCTGCATATGCACAGGCACAGTTCATCACCTTCAGGAATTCTAACACATTCTGTGACTCTGTACCTCAGCTGTTGATCATTTCTTTTGGCTTGTGACTTAACCACCAGGTATATACTCCTGTCTCTCCTGTAATGTACTTATACTTATACTACTCAAAAGGGGTTGTACCTACCTATCCCTCCACTTCTATCTCTTGGGCAGTCGCATACCTAAAATTAAGCCAGGCATGTTCCCTGTAGACATGTTTATACATCTGGCTCAGAGGCTCCTCCTGCTATCTGGTGATATTGAATCTAACCCTGGTCCCAAGCTCTGCACCCCACTCTCTACCTCAACTAGCACTAAAAAAGGCCTGGTACTAGCCCATATGGACATTAGAAGCCTCCTGAGTCACCTGGCTGAACTTGAAGCCTGGGCTAAGTTGGTGGATCCTGACATACTATGCCTCACCGAAACCTGGTTGAAACCTACTGTATCCGATACCTCCTGCCCTCTACCTGGGTATAATATTCTTTGCGTGATCGATCTGGGTCCAAGAGGGGTGGGGTCGCTGTTACTATAAAGTCATCTGTCTCTTAGCGTCCTACCTAACCCTGATTCCTCATGCTATGTGAAGTGCTGCATGCAACCCTGACACTGGCCTAAACACCTACATATCGCTTGTGTATAACTCCGCCAACCAGTGGCTGAACGGTTCCAGAACCTACTGCAGTACGTTTCTCAAAATGTAAAACAAATGAAACACCTCCTCGGTGACTTGAACCTGAACTGGCTGGGCCCACATCACAATCTCCTTGCATCTTTGATCCAGAAGCACAATTTTCACCAACTTATAGCCATCTGCACTAGAACCACGTCTTCACTATCAGGGTCGTTTGGACTGGATCCTACAAATAGACCAGATCATGTTTCCAAAGCTACCGCCCTGGCTGACTCACTTACAGATCACTCACCAACGCCTGTCACTGGCGCCTCCTGCCCACCGCCTGCTCCTCAACCACGCACTGATTACCTTCACGAACTATGCTGCCTCGACACAAGTCTTCTTATCTGACATATCTGACATAGACTGGACTGACATTTTCTCCACCTCAAATGTTGACACTGCCCTTAACATATTTCTCACCAAGTTTGGCGAAGTACAAAGAAAACACCTCCCAAGGTAAAAAGAAGGAGTCAGAGGTCAGCAGTCAAGATGGCTAAATAAAGAACTCCTATGTAAGTTAAAAGTCCGAGATAAACAATGGAAACAATACAAAAATCTGGGCTCCCCTGGATCTTATCCTGTACAAGCAGTATAGAAATGATTGCAAAAGGCGCATCAGGCAGGCTAAAAGCATATACTGTCAAAACCTGCTGACTAACTCCTCCAACGACCCTCGAAAATTTTGGAGCCACATTAAAACTTTTTAGGATCTCATGAGCTGTCACCCCCTCAGAAATGGTTCTGCAGGTGTCCACTGTAATGACTCCTTCACTATTGCAAACAGCGTTTAACCAGCAGTTTTCCGACCTATCTGCCTACACAGCTTCCTTCAATCTCCTGCTACACAACTGAACTCAACATTCCCTGGCGATTCACCTACCTCATCTAAACCATTATACTTCAGCGGTCACCAGGCATCAAGTCTTCAAGCTGCTCAAGGCTATCTCTGACAATACCAGCCCGGCTCTGATGGAATTGAACCCCGTCTATTAAAGATGGCTGCTCACCTCATATCTGGACCTATAGCTAGAATCTTCACCTTATCCCTCTCCAATGGCTCTGTGTCACAAATCTGGAAGGCTGCCAGAATTACTCGTGTTTAAAAAGGCAGCAAAATGACAATACCAACTACAGACCAATTGCTATACTATCAGTCCTTAGCAAGATCCTTGAGAAATTAGTCTCTATTCAAGTTACCGAATTTGTTGAAAACTCCAGCTTACTCAATACAGCACTGTACGGCTTTAGAAAACACCACAGCACCATGACTGCACTATAAAATTCTCCTCTGACATTCTTACCAACATGGACAAAGGGAAGCTAACAGGGCTGTTTTCACCGACCTCACTAAAGCGTTCGACCTTGTTGACCATCCTTTACTACTTGCCTCCCTCAGAAATCTGGGCTTCTCCTACCCTGTCACTACCTGGTTCAGCAGCTACCTTGCCAACAGGACTCAAGCAGTGAAATTCAACTCGGCGATCTCTGACAGTGCTGTTATCATATTGGCGTCCCTCAGGCTCCATTCTCAGGTCCCTCCTCTTCTCACTATTTGTAAACAATCTCCTGATGTAGTAACCTCTGGCCACTCACTACTTTATGCTGATGACCTGGTCATCTATGCCCACTCTGACAATATCCACCAACCTAGATACTGCCCTTACCACAGACTTCCACTTGGTGCAGCGCTTGCTACACACCCAACGCCTTGTCCTTAACTCCAATAAACTAAAGCCATGCTATTTGGATCCCCACACAAATTAAGAACCTGCTCTTCTTCTCTCTCTGTGCCTGACATTAATGATAACCCTCTGGAGTCTGTTAGCTCTTTTAGCTACTTGGGCATTCACCTTGACCAAAATCTTGACCTAAAGCTGCACATCCAGGAAACTTGTAAATCTGTCAATTGTAAGCTAGGGGCTGCTTACAGGACTAACTACCTGCTTACCCCTGCCGCTAAACTGGCAATTGCTAGAGGAATCCTGTTACCAACCCTCACCACGGTGCTCCCATCCTAACCATGGCCAACAAAACTGCTCTGCACCAATGGGACACCACCTTCAACAATGTTTGCAGGTATGCGGCCTAAGCACCACGCATACAAACACCATTGTCAGCTATACAAAGACCTGGGCTGGTTATCTCCTCCTCCACCAGGCAATATTACCTCTGCAACCTTTGGACACCATCATCAGAGCATCAAAGCCAGCTGAGCTCTCAAAACTACTCCAACGGTTATACCTTCACGGACCTTAGATCCTCTGACAAGTCCTTATTGAATATCTCTCTGCCACACAAAAAAGGGCTCTGGGCCTTCAGTTATGCTGCCCTCACTTTTGGAACTTGCTGCCCTAGGGACTAAGAAATGCACCTTCTCACGATGCATTTAAGCACAATCTCAGAGCTTTCCTTACCTCAATGGACAAATGTGTTTGTTTTGATCCCTCTTGAATCCCATGCTCCTAACCTGTCTCTCCCCTCCTATTATGTATTATAGGCACTTGCGCTTTTTATTCTTGGTTGTTTTTTGCTTTTATGTTTCATGTTTGTTGATACTGTATAACATTGTTCTGATGCCAATTGTAAAGCTCTCTAATTACTGCCTAGTCACTTAGCTTGCCCTCGCTCCTGAGCTGTTTCCCCCCTTCATTCCTTATCCTGCACCCTCTGTTCCTGTAACACTTACTTTCCCAGCCCGCTCTCTTCCTTCCCACTTAGCCATTTCTCCAGTACCCCCTTTCATTACCCTCTCCCTTTTTCCTGCCCCTCCCCTCTCCTGCTCTTTGCCGCCTCACTCCCCCTCTAACCGCCCTCCACTCCCCTCTCTGCTGTCTTTCGGTTCCACCAGCCCGGTAACAGGTTGCTGCCTTGTACCGCTAATGCCGTAACTTGCCGCCACCCTTCCTACCTTTCTTTCACACCTTTCTGCCCCTCTCCTGCCAGCTTTCCCTCCTTCTTATATTCTTCCCTCTTCTCCCTATGCTCAGTCCTCACCCCTCCCTCTCCTACTTTATCCGCCTCCCACCAGTTTGCTGACTCCCTCTCTCTCCTGCCGTCTCGTAGTTCCACCGGCTCGGCGCGGGTTACTACTCCTACCCACCAATACCGTTTTCACGCCTCGCCTCTTGTCCTCCTCCCTTCTTCTGCTCCTGCGCTCTTACTAGGTGCACTCTATCTCCCTACCCCCACTCATTTCCCTATCTGTTCCGTGCCCTTCATCCCTTTTCCCCTATACCCTGCCCTTCCCACCCTACCCTTCCCCTCCCCCATTCCTTTAGTTCAAATCCCTCCTCACCCTTGCACCTAGTCCCCCCACCGCCCTCCCCTGCACATCACCCTCTCTCCCTCTCTATTTTTGCACCCATAGCTTCACTGTCCTGTTCCCGACCTCTCCATCTCTCTTGCCGACTCCGGTTCCACCGTCCGGCCACAGGTGGTAACCTTCTCCTGCTAATGCCGCACTTGGCGCCTTAACCTCCCTCCTGTCCTCCCCTTGCTATTCGCCCTACCACCCCTCACCGCTCTCCCACCTACCCTTACACCTGTCCCCCACCACCTCTCCCCTAGTTCTCAACAACTGAATACATGTAATTGTATCCTTATTGCTATGCTTGACTACACTGTGTGACTTTGTCCTTTGCAAATGTATCCTGCTCTGTGTAATTTCTTATGTATCCTGCAAATGTATCCTGCTTTGTGTAATCTCGTATGTATCACTGTGTTCTGTAACTGTACCTCCCGGGTCGTGCCTGAAAATAGTCACTTGTTGGCTAGCGCACTTACCCGGTCAACAAAAACTAAATAAATAAATAAAAAAAGGCAGTATCACAGTATACCTGAGAGATTCATGCCCCTTTATCAGTAGTTAATAAACTACAATTTAAATCACCATCTAGTGGAAATCATACATGAAATGGCAGCAAAAGGGGAAATACTGCTGATGGCAGACTTCAATATGCCAGAAGTCAATTGGAGCACCCACACTGCAGCCACAGCAAGGAGCAGAGACATCCTGGATGCTCTTCAGGGGGCAGGACTCAGACAGCTAGTGGTAGAACACACCCAGGAGGGGACAGTATAGATGTGGTGCTCACCAAAGGGGACAGAGTGATGGATGTAGAAGTTGGGAGTCACCTGGGGTCAAGCAATCACCATTCAGTGCAGTGTGGTTTAACGTGAGGACAGTGGAGGAATACAGTCACACAAAGTCAAGGGTCCCGGACTTCAGACGGGTAGATTTTGAAAACCTTGAGGTATGTCTGAAGAAAGCCCTAGGTTGTAGGGTGGGCAAGGGGGATGCAGAGGAGCAATGGGCACATCTTAAGGAAGCCATAGTGGAAGCCACAAGCCTTTGTGTTAGGCAAATAAGTAAAACAAAGAGGAAGAAAAGACCACTCTGGTTCTCAAAGGAGGTGGCGGTGAGGGAAAAAAGGTTAGCATTCAGAAAATACAAAAAAAAAAAAAAAAAAGACACAGAGGGAGGAAAACAGAAGAATGTATCTGAAAAAGCTAGGGGGGGGGGCAGTAAGAAAAATCTAATCACAGACAGAGGAAAGAATAGCCAGGGCAATTAAGAAAGGACACAAGACCTTTTTTAGATACATTAGGGGGAAAAAGAAAAAAAAACGGGGAGGGGTGCAGGGTTGTGAGACTAAAAAGGGAAGGAAGGCAGCACAAGGGGACCAGAAAAAAGCAGAAATCCTGAACAAACCCACTCATGGTAGAAAGGGAAGGGGAAGGACCACAGCTAGGTGTTAGAAGTACCAAGGGGTGGGGTGTAGATGCCATCCTGTTTACTGCAGAGGTAGTCCTAAAGGAACTAGAAAAACTGAAAGTAGATAAGGCAATGGGGCCAAATGGAATACATCCCAGAATTCTAAAGGAACTAAGGAGCTAGCAGCACCACAGACAGCCTTGTTCAACAAATCATTAGAAAAGAGTGTGGTTCTGGCAGGCTGGAAGAGGGCGAATATTGTCCCTCTCAATAAGAGCAGGAGCAAGGAGGAGGCTGGTAACTATAGGTCAGTCAGCCTAACCTCAGTGGTAGGACAACTGATGGAATCATTACTCAAGGAAATGACTGTGACATACCTTAAATCCAGCAGGCAGCATGGTTTTAAAGCAGGCAGGTTATGCCAGACAAACCTGATAGATTTCTTTGACTGGGTGACAAGGGAGATAGATCAGGAAGGGGTGGTAGATGTGGGCTACCTGGATTTTAGCAAGACATTCAATACCATCCCACATAAAAAGCTAACAGACAAAATAAGCAGCCTGGGAGTTGGATCCAGGGTGGTAAACTGGGTTAGAAATTAGCTGAGTGGTTGGACACAAAGGGTGGTAGTGAACAGAGCACAGTCCGAAGAGAAGGAGGTGACCAGCGGGGTGCCTCAGAGATTGGTGCTAGACCCAGTTCCTCTTTAATGTCTTCATAAGTGACATTGTGGAGGGGCTGGAGGGAAAGGTGTGGCTCTTTGCAGACAACACAAAGATCTGCAACAGGGTCAACACACCAAGGTGGAAAGATGATGGAAAGAATGAGAATGGATCTGGGCAAGCTGGAGGCATAGTCAAACATTAGGCAGCTGAGATTCAATGCAAAAAGTACAAAATTATGCACTTAGGGCATGGGAACCAAGCTGTATCGCAGGAAGGAAATAGACAGAGTAGAGGCAGTCCAAAGAAGGGCTACAAAAATGCTACAGGGGCTGCACCAGAAGTCATATGTGGAGAGTCTGAAAGACCTCAACATGTATTCTGTGGAGAGAGAGGGGGGACACAATAGAGATTTTCAAGTACCTTAAGGGGATAAATAACATACACAGAGTAACATTTTTCAGAAAAGAGAATGGATAAGAACTAGGGGACATGATATGAAGTTGGTGAGAGGTAGAATCAGGGGTAATGTGAGGAAGTACTTATTTACAGAAAGGGTGGTGGATGCTTGGAGCAGCCATCCCACAGGGGTGATGGGGGCAAAATTGGGGAAGTAATTCAAAAATGCATGGGACAGACACATGGGGACTCTAGAGGCAGGGAGGAGAGGGAAAGCTGCAGAGCAACTACAATCTGCATAAATAAAAGGTAGGAAAAATGGGCAGACTATATAGGCAGGTGGTCCTTATCTGCCAACAAATTCATTGTATTCTATGTAAGAATGACCAGGAAACTAGGGCACAAATAAATCTGAACCAGCTTAAACAAGGCAATCCAGGAAGTTTTGGTCTGAGGTGCATAGACAGTTATGAAACATAAAGGTTGATTAGATATGGACACATCAAGCAATAGTACCATACAGGGGGAGACATCAACCAGACAGAAAACAGTAAAGGCCAAAGATGTAAAACATAGGGCTACCCCACTACAGGCATCCTTCCCAACTGACCAGAAAGAGGGACCCCAAAATCAAGCAGATTGAGCCATCTGAATATCTGCTGTAGTATGTAACCTGGCGTCCTGTTAAAAAAAAAAAGTATGATAGCAACAACCTGAGCCAGAATATCAAAACTGGCAATGCTCTTCCTGTCAGACATTATACTGTTTACATTTAACAAAGAAAAGCTAAGGTCAGAAAAAAGATGGCATTCACAAGAAAGAAGAAAATTACGATTTGGACGAACTCCTAGTGTTCAATCCTCCGTCCTGTACGGTAAGTAGTAGGACCAGAATCATCAACATCAGAAAGAAACCCTTGAGAGGAAGCAACCGAGGAAACTTCCAAATCCATGTCCTCCTTCGTATCTCCCCAGTTTTGCAAAGAGGAATATTTATTCTTAAGGGGTAAAGTTTCAGAAAGAGCCAAAGTCGACTTCTTTTCTTTACTCTTCCCTTTAAAGACTGGTTGAAAGTGTTCGTCAGTGGGATGGGGGGCATCTCAGAGACAGGCACATCAAGGGGAGAGGCCAACAAGGTAAACAACTGTGGAACTAAGGTATCTGTTAATGTCTCCGGAACTAAATCCATAGAGCCAGAGGACTGGATAGTTGAGGAGGGAAAGTTAGCAGTGGAAGGAGACTCAGTCATCACTGAAGAAGCCACGGTCTGGGCATCTGGAGCCACTGTGGAGGTGGAACTCTGGGGTTTGGTAACACAGTAAACATAAAAATCATGTTCAACAGAACTGACCACATTGTGGGCCGCCCAAGGACAAGAACGAAAAGTATGTCCATCCCCATCACATAGATTACATTTTCAGGGGAAATGTGCAATGAAACCCTATATGACCAAAGTCCCCACACAAAGTGCATTTAATAACAAAACAAGAGTTACATATATGATGTAAGGACCTACACTTAAAGCAGGACTTGGGCTGTGTCAAGTAGAACAAGATTTTCCCGGTTCCTCCCCCAAAAAAACTGCTGGGGAGGTGCTGAATACCATCTTCCCTGTGGTGTAGCTGGACCTTAAATTTCCATCCCTTCATCCAGACACCCACATTGTCCAGAATAGACTCAGGGTCTCCCTAAAGAGTACAATGTTGTTGGAGCCAATAAGAAATGTCATTAATGTTCACCTCCTCATTGTGAAACAAGTCTGCAACAGAACGAAAGGAAGGCTTAGTCAGGGGTATAGTCAGGAATGGGGTCTAAAGGGATGTAGCCTTCAAATTATGATATTTAGCTCAGAAATACTCAAGGAGCTGCATGGTCTGAAAGCTCACATCAAAACTCGTATCCCTTGAGGCGTATACTAGCGCAAATACTCAGATGGGGAAAAGTGTAAGGAATCTTTCAACAATATCTTACCAACATAGGCATGGTCCTTGGGGAGGTCCAAACCTCGCTTATAACAAAGGCAGACCATATTCCTAAGTTCTTCTGGCTCCACCAGATGATGAAACAAACTGGCAATATTTGTTGGCTTGTGCTGTGTAGGAACCACCGAAGGAAGAGAGGTAAAAGCTGAGGAGCTTGTAGGAGGCAGCTGGTTCAGGGTTTAACAGTCTGTAGAGGGACCACAGGGCAGGAGTGGTACATGAAGCTGGCAAAACAGAGGGTACCTGTATAGCAAGCACAGAAGAAGAAGCAGTCATTCCTAGTCCCAGAGGAGGGGAAGAAACAGCAGCGCCACTATTAGGCAAAGGCGTAACATCCAGAAGAGAGGTCCTAGCAGAAGCAGACTGAATAATAACACCAGGAGCAGTAGTCAAGTCCTTGCCACTACCAAATTAATTCCCAGGCAAGGCCACCTGCAGATACAGAATCCAGGTGCCATCCAATTGTTGAAGCAATCTGGCCTGTTACAGGGTTCACTCCAGAGACCACAGAGCTTCCAGCATATCCTCCTGAGAAACGCCCAGAACAGAATCTTGAGAGAGAGGTACAGAGGCATGCAAGGATTCTGAAATGAAGATTTCATATGAAGTTTTTAATTTTTTATCAGGTAAGCCCAAGGGATTGGCAGGTAACAGTTTTTGTTTCCATTCAACATCCAACTTCGATTTCTCTTGAAGAAAATGAATTTCAACTTTTGTCATCATGGTCATTAGGTGTGTCTTCTTCCATTTCATTTCTTGCTGCAGTGTCTGCTCGGCCACCAGCAGAGCATCATCCGTTGTATCAGAAAGTAGAGATTTAGTATTCTAAAGCTGCAAGTCTAGTCCAGGAGACACTCCACCACCATCCTCCATCACCTTTGGGACCTCGTCTCCCATCCAGCCAACAGGAAGCAGGTAGTGCCCCCTGCAGCAAAGAGTAGGGTAATTTCCCCTGGTGTCCTGGTCAACATTCCCCTTCCCATAAAACTGGTTCATACAATTGTCCAGGCTGTGTGAAACATAGAAACATAGAAACATAGACTTTGACGGCAGATAAGGACTGCTAGGCCCATCTAGTCTGCCCATTTCCCTACCTACAGGATAGGCCGCAGATCCTAGTTAACCAACAGCCATTATCTTCCTGCCCCCCACAAGAATTGCCTTATGTCTGTCCCATGCATTCTTGAATTCTCCCACAGTTTTAGACCCCACAACTTCCTCAGGAAGGCTGTTCCATGCATCCACTACCCTCTCTGTGAAATAATACTTCCTCACATTGCCCTGAACCGCCCTCCTTCTATCTTTAAATTGTGTCCCCTTGTTCTTGCAAGTCTCTTTTTCTGAAAGATGCTACCCTCTTGGACTTTGTTGATTCCACTGAGGTACTTAAAAGTTTCTATCATGTCCCCCCTCTCCCTTCTTTCCTCAAGGGTATACATATTAAGCTCCTTTAGTCTCCCCTCATATGGCTTCTCTTGCAGACCCTGCACCATTTTAGTTGCCCTCCTCTGGACTGCCTCTATCCTGTCTATGTCCTTGCGGAGATGGGGTCTCCAGAACTGGACACAGTATTCCAGATGGGGTCTCACCAACTGTCTGTACAGAGGGATAACAACTTCCTGTTTTCTGCTGCTGATGCCTCTCCCTATACATCCCAGTATACCCCAGCCCTCCCTACTGCCTTCTCACATTGCTTGCTAACCTTAAGGTCATCTGATATGATTACCCCCAGGTCCCTTTCCTGTTTTGTTGTTGTTACTACCTCCCCACCCATTGTGTATTCTTCCCTGGGTTCTTGTTTCCAGGTGCATTATTTGCACTTTTTGCATTGAATCCTAGCTGCCATACGTCTGACCATTCCTCAACCTTGCCAAGTCCCTTTCATCCTTTCCGCCTCCTTGTGTATCAACCCTGTTGCAGATCTTTGTGTCATCTGCAAAAGGCATACTTTTCCTTCTAGTCCCTCTGCAATGTCACTGATGAAGACATTAAAAGGACTGGACCCAATACTGAACCTACAGGTACCCACTAGTAACCGCCCTTTCTTCAAGTGGACTCCATTTACACTACCTTCTGTGTCCTGTTGTCCAGCCAATGTTTTACCAGGCTACCACCCTGGGACCCACTCCCAGGCTGGTTAATTTGACTAATAATCTTTTGTGTGGGACTGTGTCAAATGCCTTGCTAAAGTCTAGGTAGGCCATGTCACAGCCCTCCCTGTCTACCACTTTGGTCACCCAGTCAAAGAAATCTATTAGATTAGTCTGACACAGACCTTCCCGCTGTGAACCCATGCTGCCTTGGATCCTGTGCTCCACTGACCTCTAGGTACTCAATTATTCTTTCCTTCAAGTGACTCCATCACTTTCCCTACCACAGAGGTCAGACTGACAGGTCTGTAGTTTCCTGCCTCTGTCTTGGTCCCCCCTTTTGTGAAGGGAATCACATCCGCCTTCCTCCAGTCCTCGGGTACCACACCATCCTCCCATGATTTATTAAAAGAGTAGCCAAGCGTTTCACTAGTTCCTTCCTTAATTCTTTTAGAATTCTGGGGTGAATTCCATCAGGACCCATTGCTTTGTCCACCTTCAGTTTTAGGAGTTCTTGCAGAACCCTTTCTTCTGTGAAAGGACTGGGATTGAAACCCCTATCAAGAGTGCTTCTGTTAATTGGATTAGGCACTTCCCCCTCCTCTTTTGTGAATACTGAGCAGAAATATTCGTTCAGTATTCCTGCTTTTTCACTGTCCCCCTCTGCCCACCCACCGTTCATTCTATTCAGCCTCACTATCCCTCACTTTGTCTTTCTACGCTCGCTGATGTACCTATAAAAGGTTTTATCCCCTTCTTAACTGAGTTGGCTATCTTTTCCTCAGTTTGGGCCTTTGCTATTCTGACTTCCCTCCTGCTTCTTTCTGCCTTAACTGGTACAGCTCTCTGTCCTGCTCCTTCTGTGTTTCCTTATACTTCCGAAATGCTATCTTTTTCTTCCTGACTTTCACAGCCACCCTCTTGAGAACCATAGTGGCTTTTTCTTTCATTTGATTTATTTATTTGCTTCACACAAAGGCTTGCTGCCTCTGTGATGGCAGTTTTGATAGTTCCCCATTGTTGCTCCACACCTCCTTCTAGCCTGTTTGCTAGTGCTTTTCTGTGGCACTCTCCCATCTTCAAAGTCAGCCCTCCTAAAGTCCAGTACCCTCACTTTTGTATGGCTTGACTCTGTAGCTAGAGTTTAACATGAACCACACTGTTTGATGGTCACTTGTCCCCAGATGGCAACCCACTTCTAGATCTGAGATCCTCCACTGCCCCGTTTGAAGTCACGGTCTAAGATTGCTCCCTCACCACGAGTAGGTTCGAAACTAGCTGTCTAATGCCTGCCTCCTGTAGGGTATCAGGAATGGTCCTGCTCTTGGATGTGGCTGCAGAAAATGTGCTCCAGTTAACATCTGGCATATTCAGGTCTCCCATCAACAGTATCTCCCCTTTCTCTGCCATTCTAAGAATGCCTTCCATCATATCCTTGTCCATTCCTTCCCCCTGACATGGGGGTCTGTACACAACCCCTGTGCAGATTGTGGTGCCCTTTCCTGTCTCCAAGGTGACCCACAGTGCCTCCTCCTCCTGTTTACTCTTTGTTCAGTTGCTTTATCCCTTCCTTTACATAGAGAGCTACTCCTCTCCCTCTTCTCCCTGCCTGTCTCTCCTGTAAGTTATGTAACCTGGTATGTTAACATCCCAGTCATGGTTCTCTGTGTACCATGTTTCTGTGACTGCTACAATATCCAGGCATCCTCTTCCATTAAGGCCACCAGCTCAGGAGCTTGTTGCCCAGACTCACAGGCATTGGTACTCATTACCCTCCATTTCCTGATGGCCTTACCCCTTTTGCCCCACCCTGTCCTTCTTGCCTTTGTCACTTTCTCCATTTACCCCTGCCCTTCTCCCTATCGACACCTCCATGTTGGTGTTTGCCACACTTACTACCGTGATTGTTTGGGGGCTAGGATTTTCTGCTCCTTTCCAGTGCCTCCCCTTGGCTGGTTTAAAAAGCTTGCCAATGAAGCATTTAAACCTATCACCTAGGATCCTGGTTCCCTCCCGGACAGATGCAGCCCATCATGCCAGTATAGGCTCATCACTCCAGGTGGACCCCCAGTCCCCAATGAAGCCAAATCCCTGAGCTCACACCAGTTTTTCAACCACTGATAGATCCCATGTGCAGAACACTCAGCCTCTCTATGCCATAGATGGATAGCACCTCCAAAAGGTTACCGTGCATGCTACTTGACTAAGGCTCCTCCCCAATTCCACAAACTCTTCCTGCACTTCTCTAATCCCTTTCTTAGCCAGGTCATTTGTTCCTAGGTGGACAATGACATCCAGCTCCCTCCCCTGCTCCAGCAATCCTGAGGATTCGCTCCCTGTCCCTCAAGCCATGGTGCCAGGCAGGCACCCACCTCCCTCTCCCTTCCTTGCCCAGTTCTACCTTCCTAACAATGGAGTCCCCCACCAGGGTTGTTTCCTTCCCCTGCAGGGTCCCCTGCCACCCTCCTGTGGGTCTCCTTTGTGGAGGTTCCCAGCATCCTCCTTGGTCTCCACTGTAGGTGTCTCCATGGAGGAACCACACTTTGTCCAGAGATGGCATAGGAGTGTGGAGAGGGGTACAACCTGGAGGGATGTGCCTCTGTTCCACCACCCTCCCCTCCCTGGGCCCACTGTGGTCCAACCACTCCTCTTTCTTGGCAACCTCTGAGGCAACGGCAGTGGCACTGGTGGTCCCTGGATGGAAGAGGAGGTCCCACAAATCCTGGCCAACTCAGCCTGGAGATGAGCAACCTCCTCCCTCAGCCCAGAGAGGTGCCTGCAGATGGGACAACACGCATCCTCCAGAACATCTCCCGGGAAGACTGCTGCTCACAGCCTGCACTGCACCACTCCAATCATGTCTTATTTCTGGCCCCTTAACTGTTTGCAATCCTCTTTCCTCTGTTTTTTCTCTCTCTCCTTACTTTCTGCCTGTGTGCCTTTAAGCTCCTGATTGTCCTGTTCTGAGACAAGAATATCCTATATTTCTCAGTAGACCACTTACTTGTTCAGAGGCAGACCTCCAACAGCTAGAGGGGGCCGGAGAGCTACTCTTGCCCTTCTGGGATGGTGGGTCCTTGGTGGTTCTGTGATCACTCACTTCCTGCCCCTAAACAGGAAGTTCCTGTTGTCAGTCAAATCCTGTGCCTATAAAAATAGAACTAGCTTTGGTGGGGGCTGGAGGGGAGGAAGGAGGCAATATAGTCCCAGTAGAAGTTCAGTCACACAGCAGTCCTTTCTCCTGTCTTCTGCCAAGCTATTAGCAGAATCTTTCTAAGGCAGTCTTTAAATGTAGCTTCCTTCTAGCTAAGCCACTCCCCTACTTACCAGATCTTTCTACAAGTAATTTAAACCTCACAGCAGTTAAGTCCTTTCAGTCACCTGAGATTTACACCTAGATGACTTTTCACTTACCCATTCAGTTCAGTTAACCCAAACACACACTTTTTTTGTGTTTTTGTATGTTAGTTTTTTTACCCTAAATTAAAGGTCCAAATACAAAAGTTCTTCTACTTTAGTCCCAGCAGAGAAGTTCAGTCACACAGCAGTCCTTTCTCCTGTTGTCTTCTGCCAAGTGTTGATGTGCAGAATGGCTGCTACTATACATTCAGTCACTTCACTACCAGTCTCTCATTGCTTGTAAAGTGCTTTGAGATACAATGTGTATGAGAAGTGCTGTATAAATGCGGATTCTTTTTCTTAAGTCACTAACTACAAAATTGATCATAAAAACTGTTTTAGAAATATCTGAGGGAATTAAAAATACTCTGATGATGACTTTAAGGATGTTAAGGATGTCAGAAATACGGTGTTAATATTATACCTTTTAACAAATATTGCTACTTTAAAAATTCTTTGTGTAGTTATTACACATTGATTAGTACTTTAAGAATTGGCAGTTAGTAGGGAAGAAGGGTGAACAAAGTCGTTGCAATTAGCAAATATAGTTCACATTCAATTCAGACTGCCTACTTTCTGTTTGGTTTTGACACTTTGACAGACTCCATCTTGGTCCTTGATATGGGGAGACTAGTACACTACAAAAGAGGCAAATGACACCCGCTTCACCACCCCTCACCTGCACCAGTAAATACCATTCTCATTCTACCTCCCCCATTCAGTTTGTTTTCTAAATTATGAAGTCAGCCAGGTGCCAGCAATTCCTTATGCGGCAGGGGAGAGCAGTATGGAAGGGATTGGGGTGGGAAGGGGATGATCTCAAAACCAGCCCTGGCCACTAAGGATAGGCTAGAGTGTTTTTTTGTTACTTAATTAGCCAAAGATTGATGTGACCCAAAGTGGCCCAAATATTTGACACTGAATCAAAGATGAAAGTGATGAATTTTGGCACATTCACCAAACAAATTTGGAACTGGCCTATCCTTTGTGGGAAGAGGAGGTTAAGAGATAGATGGTTACACCAAATACTATAGCTAAAGTTTCACAAGGCTTGGGAACAAGTAAACCCAGTTTTATCCTACCCCAGCCAGCATCTGAGTGTGGGTAAAGAAATGGTATCTCTGCATCCAGGAGTTAATAGCTCCTTAGATATTACATATTAGATATTTTATACGAACATACGAAGAAGCCAGCAGAAGACGGCCATTCGGTCTATCTAGTCTACTCGTGTTGCAGAGTCCACAGCTTGAGCTACTGTTCCTGACCCAACTCCCCACTCCTCCCGTCCTCCCTACCCATGATCCTTACCTTAATATTATATATTGTCTTTGAATTGCACATGCAGACATGATTGTTTTAGTTGCCTTAGGATTTTCAATTTTCTTATAAGGATTTGGAGCGAAAGCATTTGCACTGCTTCAAGTCCTGCTATAACCAATAAAACTAGGGAAAACTACATTTTTATAACTACTTATCATGGCCCTGAGAGATTCTTAAGTAGCAATGAGAAATGTTATACCTGAAGGATTTGGGTTTTACAACCGACACTATCAGCAATGTGAAACTATTGCAGGTATGGTATATACTGCAAGAATAATGACGCTGGCTTCTTCAAGCAAACTGGGAACTAGACTTGATGAAGAACTAATACATAAGTTGTATTTTTTGTCAGGGCAGAGTTTCATAGCCTTTAGTAGGATCTATCTTTTAGATGTTGCCTTATCCTAAAGTCCAAGAAATAACTCAAACATTTAAAACAATGAGCTGCAGGTTATATCCATTATAATAACCTGGGGAGAATTTCTCCCATAGGGAAATCTGGTTATAATTCGCTGTTATAACCAGCTGGTTATAATGACAAACACGTGCAAGGTTTCAATTGTTGTGCATATGATCTGACTGTACTCCAACTGCTTCTCCTCAGTGGATGTTCCAGGACGCAACCCAGCAGGAAATTTCCACTCACTGCTACCTAACCACACACAGCAGCAACACACAATTTTTATGTTTTCTGTCGCCATACAATATTTACTGTTTCCCAGTCACCATCATTCCCCGAGTCACCATGAAATTACCACAGAACATGAACAGGCAGCAATCACTGCTACGGCATGGACTCTGCTCTCTGATCCTCAGTGCCCCTCCTCAAATATTGACCTCGGGGACTGCAGCTGCATTTCCATCTTCTGGATGAGGTTAGGAATAACCCTTAATTACAAAACACAAGCTTTCAAACTTTCATGTGTGTGTAAGGGATTTGCTAGCTGTACACTCAAGCAGACTAGATAGACCATATGGCCTGTATCTGCTGTCAGTTTCATGTTTTTTTTGGGGGGGGGTTAAACACAAAAGAGCACTACTGGCCAAATGACTTATTTTTTTAATAAAATGGTGCAAGTGGGAAAACAGTCCCCAGTAATTATATAAAATAAAACATGGGGTTGTATGCAAAACTCAAATTTTAGACACACCCTCAGTGTCGGATGCTTAAATAAACCCCTCAAGCTTTGCTCTCAGATTTAAATATCACCCAACACTTTGGGTATCTGTAAAATCTGTAAAATTCTCATTATACACACCCATGTATTATTCTATATGTTATAGTCAGAAGGCTGTGAAAATAGATGCCATGATGACTGTACTCTAGCACAAAACCAGCCAGTACCCTCAAGATCCACCTGCAGATGCAACCAAAGTGAAAAGTTATGCTTGTGCACCATTGTTTATTTTTTATTTATTTATTGAAATGTTAATAATCAAGAGGATAGGTGTTGTGTGTTTGTTGTATGTGGATGCTTTGGCCATTTACTCTCTCTGGCTCCTATGGGACTACCACTCTGTCAGGTTACCAGAAGGCAAAGGAACTCTCTTAAGGAGAGACATAATTCCTTTATGGTAAAGGTACCATAGGAAAAAACCCTAAAGAGAAAAGCCAACCACTGGAGGAGGAAGGGAGGATGGTGTGTACAAAGAAAAAGAGCTTCCAAACAAGACTAGAGGAATCGGGTCTAAATAGCTTAGTAAGGGGGTGTGCATCAGGTTGTCCCCAACTATCGAACTACAGACATACTGTTTTATTTCACTGTGTGTGCACAACCAAAATAAGAAGTTCTGCTTGTGCAATATTGACGATAACCAGGAGGCTAGCTAAATGATTCAGCTGTTCGTCAGTTATACAATGGTGCTTTGGGTCTTTGCACTCTTTCTCCCTATGGGACTACCAACCTGTGGGGGTACCAGAAGGCAAAAGAACACTCAAGGAGGATTGTGCCCCTAGAGATGCTGGTGGAACATAATTCCTTTATGGTAAAGGTGCCATAGGAAGGAGTTCTAGGGAAAGTAACATGCCACTGGAAGTGAAGGGGAGGATGGTGGGAGCAAAAAAAAAAAATACAGAGCTTAAAATGAGGTTGGAGGAAGCTGGTTAAATAGCCCAAAGGGGTGGTGGTAGTGGTGGTTGCTTCCATCTATCAAACTACAGTCATAGCCTTTTAATTTAGGGGGCACAAGCAACCAACGTGAGTAGCTATGTTCGTGCAACAGTGTTGATCATTTTGAGGCTAGCTGTTTTATTGAGTTGTTTGACTGTTATATGGGGATACTGGCCAGTCATACTTTTGATCCTCTGTAAGACTATTACCCTGTGGGATAGCAGAAAGCAAAGTAATCCTCTTGAGGAGGATTCCACCCCAGAGGCAACATGGGAACATAATTCCTTTAGGGTAAAGGTATCTTAGGGAGGATCCCAAAAGAACCTGAAAGCTGGCTTTGCAAACATCAACTGCTTGGAGGGTGACATAGCTGAAAGCTGGAGATGGCTGTTAGGATACAGAAGCATGACTTCCAGAAGGAATGAGGGATTGCTAGGACTGTATGATGATTTAAAAAAAAGAGTCACTATCCAATCCCATCTCACTGCAGAAATCCTACTATTAATTAAATACATGTACCAAATTATAGCTTCTGACATTCAAGAGTGACAAACATCTATGTGGGGTGGGGAAAATCTCAGGGTGGGGTTCCATTGCCCTGGCCACCATCCCTCCTGGCATGGATAATTATTGTTATAACAGTGAATCTTTGATAACTTGGAGTTTTAATTCAGGAGAAGCTTTGGAGGGATGACTCTTCCTCTGTCTCTCCAATGGGACAACACTGTGAGGTGCTACAAGTTGATCTCTACAGCTAAATGAAGGTCCCCAATGAAGGAGGGCCACCACCTCTAAGGTGAAGACTGCACAAAAGACAAAGAAATGAGAAGAACAGTGACTGCTGAAAAGCTAGCACCCAACCTCCAGAGGCCCAGATTTGACTAAAAACTCAAGGAAGGAGATATACAATGAGACTCAGTGGACCTTAAGCAGATGCAGGGAAAATCACTATTAGAGGTGCTGCTGATGTAGCTAAAGGAACCCATGTGGCCATAGGGATTCACCAATAGTCTTAAATGTTATTACCATGAGCTGCTAGCTGAGGGTCTGCATGGCTAAACCTTCCCCCAGAGCACTGGACCTTTTCACCAAGTGGACTGTTGGAAGGTGCCTCAGGAGACAAGTGGCCTACAGAGAAGGACCCCCTGCTGAAATGAGGGACTCACCCTCAAGATGTAGACTTCAAGAGCAGTGAGTGAGCATGTCTGTGTTTATAGGTAAATGTAACATTTCAAAAAGCTAAGAGTTTGTTAAAGAGCAGGTTTCTACTCTTACCCCCCCCAAAAAAAAACATATAAAGAAGTTTACCTGGCCCCAAGTATAATGCAATATAAATTGTAATTTATTGCTATCAGTATTTAGGGAGGGAAGGGATCATATTTTGGGTCCATGGAGCCAAGAGCCTGATCTCTTCCACTTCCCTATTAAGAGACCCCCCCCATGCTAGCACATTTTGTGATTTCAGTACAGGGAGAGTGCAGAGGCATGCTCCATAGAGTTCAACAGGGATGTTTTTTAAATGCCTTTTACTATACTTTAGAGTTTTGATTATGTCAACTCAAGGCCACAACTCAACTAACAAGGGAACATAATGTTAAAAGAGTAGAAACATGCTCTTTAAAGAATAAATCAACACTGAAGGCAGGAAGGGGTTAATGCTTTCCTGCCTTGGCTGCAGTTGATTTTCTTACTTGTTTGTTTACCTCAGGACTCTCAGTAAGGACAGTTAATTGAGTGTGACGTTCAAAAGGTAATGGATCAGAAAATCAATCAAAAGCCATAGAAGGGTGTGTGTGTGTGTGTGTGTGTGTCTCTTCACACACACACACACACACACACACACACACACACACACACACACACACTCTGAGCTCTGAGAAGAAGGTGAAGACTGCCTAAAAAACTGAAAGAAAGAAATATCTAGCCTAGTTAAATGGGTTAACATGAAGCTGAAAGGAACTGAATTATTTCTTACTGCTCAAAAAGAGGGTCTACAGCAAGAATGTTTAGAACAGACATGGAGGGCAAAAGGCTTTATTGGCCTTTCTGTTTATAACTGATGGAAAGCAGCTTCCAAATCAGTTTTTCAAATCTGTTTATCATTCTGAAGACATCTGACAGAAGTTTTTTTTTTTTAATTGTAGTGTTTTGAATAAAGTGACACTATTTGCACATTTTACCTTTTTCTGTGGTTCCTCTGTAATGGGAAAATGTATCATTACATTTACCAAGCAATCTGTATATTTCAAAGGCATATCTTTCAAAAACATTTCAAAATGCTTCTAGATTAATTATCTGAAAACAAACCTTCTTATTAACTTAATATATAAAAGTAAATGTAGGTTATGATTAAATCCTCTCAATTTTTAAAACTTCTGGGTCCCAGTTCACAAAAAGTCCCAAAGCACTGTGCAAAAGTTTATGTAATGCCATGCATTTGCCCAGGTGTCTAAGGTTGCTGTTCTCAGTTGGATAGTGCACCTGTGCTATCCGACTGAGAATAGGGCCAGGTCAAGTCAGTGCTGCCGCTAACCCCAGTAGTGCTAGTACTAACCCCACTAGCATTGCCCTGACATGGAACCAGGAGTATTGCCCCACAGAGCTAAGGAGCACTTTTTCCAAGTTGCAAAATAATCCCATTGGGCATGCAAGATGCTATGTGGCCATTTGCATGCCCATTATGGGCCCATTTACATAGGCTGCACTGGAACTTAGTATGCCATTCCAGTGCCTGCCCCATAAGGACCCATTTCCCTGGTGTCAAGTGGTCCCTCTTCCCATGTGATGCCCACCCGATGTGAAATAAATGTTTTCCCTGGTGTCCAGTGGTCCCTCCCCAATCCCCTGTACAGTAAGCATAAACCCCATCCCTAGTGGCCAGTGGTCTCTCCACCAACCACTAGTGTTGTGCAAGATTAAGACAAGGTCTCGGTAGGCGGTATTTGCTCCATGCAAGGGGAGTGCACAAAAGGCCTTTGCATGGAGCAAATGTTCTGTAAATCGGACTGCTTTTGCATTGTGCCCCCCTCCACACTTGTGCAAGAGCTCAAGCCCGGTTTGAGTGCACAAATTGGGCTTCTGTGAATACCAACTTGACACAAAACCCATTTTGCTTCTTCAAACCTGGGTTAGCGCCTGGGCAAAGTTTTTGTAAATTGGGCCCTGATTACATAATATACTGTATAACAGGAAATAGTCACTGTCTTTTTATTTTTGCTATTTTAGCTGATTCCATATTAGCGGGAAAATAAAAAGACAATGAATGTTGGGCGAATCACTATACAATAGCAGCACCAGTGGCTCCTCAAGCGAAAATAAAATGATGTGAACATGTCGACAGGGACATTTTAGGATTTTTGGGGCCCCCAGGGAAATTAATGATAGGGGTCACCCACCCAGTTATCTTTTCACATGTGTCCCATGTTTTACTCAGATCTTATGGAATTAAAATAGCGATGCACACATAGGTGCTAAATCTTATTTTTACATCTAGAAACAATCCCTGATAAATGAAACAATATACATTAGGCTGTGTTAAAGAATTTATGAGGCACTTCATACAGACACACACATACACACATGTGTGTGTAAGACATTAAGCTACAGAGGATAAGTCATTGTGCTGATTATTTCGTTTTTGTTGACTGGGACAGGATGGCTAGGCAATTGTGCCATTTTCAGCCTCATCCCGGGAAAGGGGGGGCTACAGATGGAAACCAACTGAAATTGAACCAGATTTAGCTGTTGGTGTTATATTTAGAGAATGGGGGAATTTGGTTAGGACACTGGGGATATTCCGCTTCTCTTTTCGAGATGTGCCATGGGATCTTTAATGTCCACCTGAACAACCACCAGAACAGGCAGATGAGATCTCAATTTAAAGTCTCTCATCTGAAAGATGGTATTTCAGAAGTACAGCATTCCCCTCATGCCACACTACATTGAGGGAGGTTTCTACTATCTGAAACAGGGAATTCCACTCAGTACTTTTTTTTGCTTACTAGTATGACATCATACTCTTTGGAGCTGCAGTTTTTGGTTTTAGAGGGGGGTCAAGAATATGCAATAATGAAATGTTTTGTCTCATGAGCATATTATTAGCGATAAGTCGATAATTGCATTTTTGTTGAATTTAAGGTTACACTCTGATTTTTTATGGGTAGGGGAACTATGGGGAGATGGGTAGGTACTGCATCCCAGGTGGGGGTGTTGTAACGCTCTTACACAAGACCCACTTAAATTTTACTCTGCGTGGAGGCACCTTGTTAAACCTAAAAAGATCTGGAATCAAATCTCCCATTCAGGAAAGTCAAAACCCAGGCCCGTCAACTTTGTTTGAGCCTGGACAAAATAAGACAAATTATAAAAAGGCCACAAAGTGGCACAAAAAGCCTACCTTTCTGTATTACACAGTTAAAACATGATTCTTGGCTACACGTGCCTTGCCCAGCTTATGGAGGCTCCCTTTGAGTCTATGGAAACTGCTGACCTGAAGTATGTCACATGGAAAACAATATTTCTGGTTGCAGTGACCCTCTGCTCGGAGGGTAAGTGAATTGTAATCCCTCTGCACTCTACACAAAGCAGTTGCTTAACCAGTAGGGTCCCTAATAGTTAAGCCACTGCTGTAATTTTCTCCTAAGACTGTTTAAAATGGCAAAAAAACAGCTTAAAAAATAGCCCATATAGACTTGAATGGGGCTCGTCCCATCGCTCTCCCTGGTCACATGTCACAATTTCAGAGAGCGTGGAGGCTGAGTGGGGGCACCAGGAAGCTGGAAGGGATTGGCTGGCCGAGGCTTCAGCACCAGTTACGATCCCTTCCAAAACAAGTAAGCAGTTTTAAATAAAATTTTTGGCGCCTGTCAGATCCAGATGATACAAGTTATTGGGCCATGAAGCCCAATACCGTATATCAGAAATTTCCTTTAATAAAAGACAAATTTTGGTGATAAAAACTGGGAACAGAGCCCTTCTCCTAATAAGGTGAACTGGGGAGGAAGGGTGGGAGCTTACTGATGCTAAAGGACCCCTTGGAAGAAAGAAGATTACTACGGTAAGTAATTTTTTCTTCTTACCCCAGAAATCCTTTAGCATCAGTAACTATAGCAGACTACTGAGCAGTACCAAGTGGGAGGTGGGTAGAGAGCCTACTTAGGAAAGAGGCTCTGCAGACCCACCTTGCCACATTTTGGCACCAGATCTGGACTGCACATCTAAGCTGTGGTGCTTAATGAATGTGTGTACAGATTTCCAGGTAGCTGCTTTGCAGACATCCTGAAGAAGCATGTCTCTTGCTGTTGCCACAGAAGCTGCAATGCCCTTGCTGGAGGAGGCCCTGAGCTCCACAGGAGGTTGATAACCAGTGTTTTCGTTGCAGACTCTAATACAAGAGACTAATCAGCAGGAAATAGTCCTCTTGGTAGTTGATCTTCCTCTACCTGCATCCCCATAGGTGAGGAGCAACTAAAAGAGCAACTGATCTGTCTGTCTAGTATGCTCTAGATAGTAAAAGAGAGCTCTTTTGCATTCAGACTGAAGAGCTACTGCTTGCCTAGAATGGATTCCTCGGTAAAGAAGACGGGCATAGTAATAGACTGGTTAAGGTGAAATTTAGGGACCACCTTAGACAGGAACTTCCAATTTGTCCTGAGCTCAGTTTTGTCTCTGAAGAATGATGTAATTAGGCTCAGTGCACAGGGCCTGTAGCTCTGAAATCCTACTGGCAGAGGTACTGGCCACTCGGAAGACAGATTTCCTAGTTATGAACTTGAGATGGGCAGTGGCCATAGGCTCGGTGGGTGGTTCCATGAGCCTGGCAATGCAAAGATTCAGGCTCCAATGAGGACTGGCTCCCTGACTGGAGACTGGAGGTGCAAGAGGCCTTTGAAAAACTGTGAATATGGTGTAGGAGAAAAGTGACCTTTTCTTCCCCACCAAAAGATAGGCAGAGATTGCAGCCAGGCGTAGCTTGAGAGAGGAGGGTTGCAAGCCTGACGCCTGCAGATGTATCAGGCAATCCAACAGCTGGGAGTCTGAAGCAGTAAGAGGATTAACCTTTTGCTCTTGCACCAAAGGGAGAACCCCTTCCCATTTGGCTGCATAAGTCTTTTTTTGTGTTAGGTTTTTAAATCATTCTCCAGGTCATAAGGACTTGCTCTGAGTACCGAGAGGATGGAATCTCTAACCCCTCAAGAATCAGGCCCTGAGGTGGAGAGAGTGTATGCCTAGATTATGCCTTCCTGTCTGAGGAAGGGTCAGCAGAGAGTGCAGTGGTGGCAGGCGAATGGGCCTGCAATAGGACAGTGAGAGAAGGAGAGGGCACCAGGCTTACCTTGACCAATCCAGAGCCACCAGAATCATTGATGCAGGCTATAGTCTGAGCCTCAGCAATACCCCGAGTATCGGGGGAAAGGAGGGATTGCATACAGGTACCTCACTAATCAGTACAGGATCAGGGCATCCAGGGGAAGCGTTCCCAGGACTGGGGGCCTACAACAGTACTGATGAAGCTGGCAATTGAGGGGAGAGGTGAACCAATCCACTTCTGGAGTGCCCCACCACCTGAACACTGTGGCTAGTACTTGCTTGTTCAGAGTTCACTCGCTCTGACCTTGACTGATGCGAGTTAGAGCATCTGCCAGGATATTCTGCTTGCCTGAGAGGTGAATAGCTAAAAGGCTGACTTCCAGTCAGAAGGTGAGAGATCAGATTGTCAGAGTCTCTGAACAGAGTATTTCCTGATCTGGTACTACCCTGCTTGGTTATGTAAAACATTTCAGTGGTGTGTCTGTTTGAATTTGTACAGTCCGCCCTTTCTATGACAGGAGCATATGCTTTGAGATCTAAAAAGATTACTCTGAGTTCCAAAGGGTATATATGCAACAGTGACTCTTGGGGAATCCAGGTGCCACTCACTGAGGTATTGTCCAGATGAGCTCCCCTGCCCAGGAGGGAGGCTTCTGTGGAGATCACCTCTGTGGGAAAGTGAAGCTTGGAAGGGGATCCCTATTGCCAAATTTGCAGGGACTGAAGGGACTGCTCTGTCACTGGTATCAGCTTTGAAAAATTGCTGCTTCTTTGAGACCAGTGAGCTCCAAAATAGGCTTGCAGGATTCGCATCCTGTACGTGACTCCTAGGACCCCTGTAGGCATTGAAGCCATATGTCCTAATAGCCTGAAGAAATGTCTGGCTGGTCTTGGCTGTCCCTGGATGAAAGAATCTGCCACTGAGGGAAAGTTTGAATTCTCACCTGTGGAAGGAAGGCATATCCTTTCTGGGTGTCCAGCTGAGCTCCTGTGAAGGTGAGTAGCTGGGTGGGTTCCAGGTGAGACTTTATTTAGATTTACCAGGGAATCCAGAGACTCCAGAGTGAGCCCTGTAAGGAAAAGGGACTCTCTAACCTGACAAGGAGGCTTTGGCCCTATGAGGCAATCATCAAAAAAGGGGTAGACAGACACCCAGCTTCCTGAGGTGCTGCTGCTATCACTGCCAGGCACTTTGTAAAGACTCCTGGGGCTGAAGAGAGTTTAAACCTGAGAAACTTCCTCTGAGACCTCCTGTTGGGTATATGGAAAAAAGGAGTCCTTAGGTCCAGGGAGGCTAGCCAGTCTCTCTGCTGTAAGGACTGTATGACTAGTAACAGAGTGACCATCTTGAATTTGCCCCAGGTTTCTTTTGTATCAGACAGTACCTGGAGTAGAGGCTCTTTCCCCTTTTCGTGGGCCAGGACCCTCTCTAGCACTCGCAGAGCTAGAAGGGTTTTTACCTCCAACTCCAATAGTAACACCTGTGTTTGGGTTAGAGCTGGGTACACTTGAGGTCTGTATACACTCATCAGGGTTTAGACTGCGAAGCTGCTGGCTGGGTAGAGATGGCCCTTCTTCGGACCCTTCTGCCTCTCCCTCTGAAAGCACCCTTTACTGAGAGAAGTCAGACTGTGGGTAGGGAATATAAGGCCTGGGGGAAAAAACTCTGCCTCTACTGCCCCCGTGTGGAATTTTCAAAGGGCAAGAGGCTTAGGTTTAACCAAGAGACTTTGTTGCAGTCAGTTGTTCTGGAATGAGCAGAATGATTTGATCACAGGGAAAATCCAAGGCCTTAGACTGGGTGTCTGGGGTTAGACCGGTAGAGACCGGTAGTTTTAAGCCAGGCAAAGCACCTCAGAGAGGTGGCATGGGCCATGGCTCAGAGGCAGCATCGTTGTTGTCATCTGCCAAGTGGAATTGGTACTCTACATAGCTTCCAGGGCAGTTTTTGCCGTATCTACCAGCTCCTGTACCACTGTATACAATCCCTTGTGGGTAATGGCCAGGAAAGAATTCCACAGTGCTGTCTGATATTTGGCCATGAAAGCCATATAGGAAGAAAGTTTAACAATCAGCCTGTGGTTTGCTATGAAACCTATTTTGCTGGAGTCCTTGTCTGGGGGCAAGGAGGACAAGGAGACCCAAGCTTTCTCACAAGCTGCCTGCTGCATTATACTCTCATGGCTGGGATGTACAGTCAGGCACTCAGTATTGTTCTTAGATAATTGATATATTTACTTTTTATTTTAGCCCCCTTGTCAACCCCTGCCACAGAAGTGGGGGTCTGAAGCAGTTTCATGGTATTTGTATTTATATTTTTTCATTATAGATAGGCACGACCAGTCTTTTAGGAGGTGGGAGACTTCATCTCCCTATAATCTTGATCCTCATCCACATCCTGGATGGACTCCTGAGTAGGGAGGTCCAGAGTTTCCAGAGTGTCTAGCATGTTTTGGATAAATGTAAGCATAGAGGAGGGATCCTCCTGGTTAGCAGAGGGAGCTCCAAAAAGAGGATAGTGGAAACATAAGGTTCTAGGCCCTCAAATTAATGTCAGGGGCATCATAAAATTATTTATCATCATCTGTATCACCCTCAGTCTCTGGAAGAGAGAACTGCGGAAGAGTGCAAACCAGCCCCAGTAAACATAGACCCCATCTTTTGTAAGGTCTGAAGGACGTGCCATACTTTTACCAAGTCTTGCACAGTAGGGACCTGCGCAAATAGTGGCTGCATATGCTTTGTTTTTCTTTATGTTTTAAGCTACCCGTTGTCTCACTATTGGCTTTCCCAGGAGGAACAGGAGCTTTTTTTTGTCTTTAAAGACTTTTTTTCCGCTACTTCATCAGCAGCTTGATAATGCTTCCTTTTTTGGAGACTTCATCAGCACCCTTATTATTATTATTTTTTTTAATTCGTGAGGAACTTCAGCAGCTCCTTTGGAAGCTTTTTTTTTGACTGGGACTTGGAGGCTTCATCAGCACCCCTGCTAGAATTTTTACTGTTATTAGTTTTAGATGGCTCCTCATCGGTAGCCTTTGATTTTTCCTCAGCCATATATATTCTTCTTAAGTCTCTTTGCTCTGTTTCACACCAAATTTGTGCAAAGAGAACCAGTAGATCTGGACCAAACACAGCTGAGGCACAGGTTGCTCAAAATGCTGTTAAGCCAGTCCTATGACAGTTGACACACTTTTTTTTTTTTTTTTAAATTTGTAGGTCAAGATTTCTGTTTAGTTCTGGGAATCTCTGACAAGCCAATCCACAGAGAACCCAACAATAATTGTCAAAGTTTGAAAATTCAAACAGTTACCTCGCAGTAGGGACTCACAATTTCTGAGGAAAAAAATACAGAAAAAACTTTAAATTCGATGGTTCCCACAAGAAAAGGGGAGTCGCGGTAAATTTATGAAAGAAACCATTAAAAATACTAAATCGCGGTAAAAATAAATGCAAAATAAACTGAGGGAACCATGGAAAAACTCCACAGAAAGGAAATAAAATGCTAAAAATAGTTAAATTACACTCAGCACACTAAAAAATTACGTTTGTGAGGAAATACTTCATCAAGATAAGCAGAATAAGGCTGTCAACAAGGAAAGTTGAGAGACACCTCTGGGGCAATGTTGCTCAGTCAGCAGAGAAGAAAATTCTGAAGCCCTTCAGGCTGCTCTCCTCTCAGCACACTCCCCTCTTTTTTTCTGACTGGCTGATGTCCAAGCTCATTATGCTAATTATCTTAAAGGCATACCTCCAGGGCAGTTGCACCTAGCCAGCTAACTGCTATGGTTACTGATGCTAAAGGACTCCTGGGGTAAGAACTTTTTGTTACTTGTGATGAGGCTGGGAAAGACAAACCAGCTAAAAAGAGATCTATCTCTTGCCGGATAGTCTCTTGCAATCAGTTCTACTGTGAAAAAGCTGGAAAAAATGCCAACCAGAAGCTTAAGGGCACACTCCATAAGGGGTACCACTGCCTCTGTGGCATCCTCAAGGGGCATCTCATTATCAGACATTTGCAAAGCAGCTACCTGAAAAAACAACAACAAAAAAAAACAGTACACACCTTCACAAAGCAGTACTGTTTGGATATACAGTCCAGAAAGGATGCCAGCTTTGGAACCGCTGTCTTAGAGAACCTTTTTCCTAACTTGGTTGTGGACCCAGCCTCCCAAGGTACTGCTACTAAGTCTGCATAATGTGTAAATATTTAATTAAGGGATTCCTGAGATTAGAAATAAACAAGCATTTGTCAATGCCGAATGTTTGCTTGCTGGTATTAGCACTGGGAATGCAGGAGTTAGACGCAAAATAGGAATGGCAGTGAAGTATTGAACTTCATGCCAACCCCACTTCCACCCTGCAGAGATGGACAAGCATTGGAGTATGCATTTGGGTCGTCGACCATAACGTTCATGCCATTTCACCTCACCCTATCCTGTAGACACTGACAAGTGTTGAGGTGTGCCTTCTGGTGTTTGGCTTTACTGCCATTCCATTCCATAAGGACATACTCTGAAATGGTGCAGTATAGGAGAATGGGGTGAACTCTGGGGCCGAAGAGTCCAAGGCACACCTCAATGCCTGTCACTGGCTGCATGGTGGGGATGGAATGGCATGAGCATTACAGTTGGCAGTCCAAAGGCACACCCCTAATGCCTGTCTGTCTGTACAGGGTGGGACGTTATGATTAGAAACCCTAACACCTCGGGAGTTTGTTGGTATTTGCACTACAAATTTTCAACATGGCCGTTTTGTGACCCACACTTCATGAAAGCATTTGGGACCTCTTCTCATGATCAGTAGCACTGTGATTTTGTTAATGTGTCCCGAATTTTGAGTTCCCACAGCAACCGTGTCATTCTGCGCCGGATGTACGAAAACACAGATTGGGCAGGATGTGAAGAATGACAGCTGTACCATTCATAGGAAGCTGTGAAGTGATGGCTATGTTGAAAATCTGTAGTGAAAATATTAAAAATGCTCAAACTTTCGAGGGAACGTGGAAACTGCACAATGCATGCACGTAACACAGTCATTTAGTGGATTTATTTCACTAAATTTTCAACATAGGCATTTTGTGGACTCTGCTCATGAACACTGTCACTATAATTTTCTTAATCTGTCCCAAACACTGACTTACCACAGCAACCGCACTATTGTGTGCCGGAACTGCGAAAACACATTTAGTTCAAGATATAAAAAATGACAGCTATACTGTTGATACGGAGGTCTGAAAAAATGCCAATGTTGAAAATCTGGAGTGAAAATACCACAAATTTGTGAAGTTACAAGGGTGCATGGAAACTGCACAATGCACTCTCATAACACAGTCATTTTATGAACGTTTGTCTCCAAATTTTCAACATAGGCATTTTAGGACCTCTGCTCATGAACAGTGTCACTGTGATTTTCTTAATCTGTCCCGAACACTGATTTTCCACAATGACCACACTATTCTGTGCCAGAAGTGCGAAAACATTTTGGCCAGGACGTTAAAAATGATAGCTGTACTGTTCAAAAGGAGGTGTGGAAAAATGCCAATGTTGAAAATCTGGAGTGAAAATATTACAAATTCACGAAGTTACGAGTGTGCACGGAAACTGCACGACGCACACTCATAAAACAGTCATTTTTTGGATTTTTTTCACCAAATTTGCAACATAGGCTTTTTGAGAGCCCACCTCATGAACAGTGGCACTGTCATTTTGTTAACTGGTCCTAAAAGGTGATTCCACGCAGTGACTACAAAATCACCTTTCGGGACTGACTAATGCCATGACAGTGACTAAATTCATGAGGAGGGTCCCAATAACCCCATGTTGAAAATTTGGTGCCAAAAGTCGAACAAATGGCTGAGATATCCACATAAGTTGAAAAAAACCCTATTTATGCCATTATACAGCTTACTGGCATTTCTTCAGTTCGTGGTCTGCTTTGAAGAGTGCAGATGTGTTCCCGGTCCAACGAAGATCGTTGCGCCAGTCTCCGGAGGTAAGTATGGGGTAAGGGGTGTGTGTGGGGAGGTGGGGTGCGCAGGGGGTGGGTGCTGGTTGGGGAAGGGGGCATGCATGAGAGACCATGAGGGACTGTTTTCTTTGTTTCAGGGACACAAATTGAACTAAGACTGTTGCAGGAAGGTTTTTTTTTTTTTCAGGTTTGTTTTTTTGTACATTGGATTAGGCTCCTAGTGTGCCAACTGCGTTACTATGGTGAGTAATTTATTTCTTCCCAGGCACTATGTTAAATGATATCAGCAAGATATTTCCAAGCATTATACCCAATACCAGTATCAAAGCTATTAGTATTCATACATGCTGGCACAAATAACATGCGGTATTGAGTTAAATCATAGATCAAAGAATCTGAGAACATTGGTAATATTTTAGAGGAAAAGAGGTGCAAAACCACCTTCTTGGAAATCCTGCCGGTGCCTTGAGGAAGTATAGGGAAAAGTAAGAAAATCAAACATATGAACAATTTGCTAAGGAGATGGACTTTAGAAAAAGGTTGCAGATGTTTAGCACACTGAGAAGTGCTTGAAGGGAACCTTGATCTTTACAGTTATGATAGGTTACATATAAATAGAAGGGGCAGTAAAATCCTTGGAAATAAGTTCAAAAACTTTATCAGCAACTGTTTAAATTGGCATAAGGGGGACCCTGGCCACTGAAATTAATTCCACAACTCTTACACCACAATAAGCTAAAAAAAAAAAAAAGATTGCCCAAAACATAACAAGGAGATGTTAAAATATCTGTAATAAATGCTATCTGCAAGAGCTTCTCAATCCCTACCGCCTCCTCCACCCTCTCTGCTCCTCTGATGAGGGATTGCTAGAGGTTCCTAGGGTCTGCTTGAAAATTTCTGGGGCTCAAACATTTGCATTTGCAGCCCAGAAGCTGAGGAATTCTCTTCCTTGTCAGATAAGGGAGTGCCTGTAAATGGAGAGTTTTAAATCTGCACTAAAACATATCTTTTTCCCTGGTGGTGCTGAGGGCTGAGGCACTGGTTGCCTTACCTCACGCTATGCCGACAACCTGTGTTTGGGAATAAGCATGGGCCATTGGGGGTTGGAAGGGGAGGAGAAGGATCGAGTGTCCGAGGGACTGCTCTCCTTCTCCAGGGAGGAGGGCCACCAGCAGTCAGTGTTGACTGGCCCCTAGTGGTGGCTGGGGGATAGCACACTGATGATTGGGGGAGGAGGGGAGGCAGACACTTGGAGGAGAACATGTGGATGCGTGCATGCTCTCTCCTTAGGGCATCATTGCACACTTCCTCTACTAAGGGGAGAAAACATGAAAGGAGTCCTGGGCACGGCGTGATGACATCTGATCTCCACAGGCCCCGCTCCCGCAAATAGCGGTAACCTCCACACCATTGGAGGTTACAGCTTGCATCGGAGTAGAGGCCTCATGGAGATAGGCTGTCATTAGCCGTGGTCTTTATTTCGGGCAGCTGTGGGGGTATTTGTTTTAGTAGTGACAGTGAAAAAGCAGGGATACTGAATGAATATTTCTGCTCAGTATTCACAAAAGAGGAGGGGGAAGTGCCTAATCCAATTAACAGAAGCACTCTTGATGGGGGGCGATCCCAGTCCTTTCACAGAACAAATGGTTCTGCAAGAACTCCTAAAACTGACGGTGGACAAAGCAATGGGTCCTGATGGAATTCACCCCAGAATTCTAAAAGAATTAAGGGGGGAACTAGTGAAACCACTGGCTACTCTTTTTAATAAATCATGGGAGGATGGTGTGGTACCCGAGGACTGGAGGAAGGCGGATGTGATTCCCCTTCACAAAAGTGGGACCAAGACAGAGGCAGGAAACTAAAGACCTGTCAGTCTGACCTCTGTGGTAGGGAAAGTGATGGAGTCACTTCTGAAGGAAAGAATAGTTGAGTACCTAGAGGCCAGTGCGGCACAGGAACCAAGGCAGCATGGGTTCACAGCAGGAAGGTCATGTCAGATGAATCTAATAGAGCTCTTTGACTGGGTGACCAAAGTAGTAGACCAGGGAGGGGCTGTGGACATGGCCTACCTAGACTTTAGCAAGGTATTTGACACAGTCCCACACAAAAGATTAATAGTCAAATTAACCAGCCAGGGAGTGGGTCCCAGGGTGGTAGCCTGGGAAAAACATTGGCTGGACAACAGGCCACAGAAAGTAATTGTAAATGGAGTCCACTCTGAAGAAAGAGGGGTTACTAGTGGGGTACCGCAGGGTTCAGTATTGGGTCCAGTCCTTTTTAATGTCTTTATAAGTGACATTGCAGAGGGACTGGAAGGAAAAGTATGCCTCTTTGCAGATGACACAAAGATCTGCAACAGGGCTGATACACAAGGAGGCATGGAAAGAATGAGAAGGGACTTGGCAAGGTTGGAGGAATGGTCAGAAGTATGACAGCTAGGATTCAATGCAAAGAAGTGCAAAATAATGCACCTGGGAAACAAGAACCCAGGGGAAGAATACACAATGGGGGGAGATAGTAACAACAACAAAAAAAGAAAGGGACCTGGGGGTAATCATATCAGATGATCTTAAGGTTAACAAGCAATGTGAGAAGGCAGTAGGGAGGGCTGGGGGTATGCTGGGATGCATAGGGAGAGGCATCAGCAGCAAAAACAGGAAGTTGTTATCCCTCTGTACAGACAGTTGGTGAGACCCCATCTGGAGTACTGTGTCCAGTTCTGGAGACCCTATCTCCAAGGACATAGACAGGATAGAGGCAGTCCAGAGGAAGGCAACTAAAATGGTACAGGGTCTGCAAGAGAAGCCATATGAGGAGAGACTAAAGGAGCTTAATATGTATATCCTTGAGGAAAGAAGGGAGAGGGGGGACATGATAGAAACTTTTAAGTACCTCAGTGGATTCAACAAAGTCCAAGAGGGTAGCATCTTTCAGAAAAAGAGACATGTAAGAACAAGGGGACACAATTTAAAGATAGAGGGGGGCAGTTCAGGGGCAATGTGAGGAAGTATTATTTCACAGAGAGGGTAGTGGATGCATGGAACAGCCTTCCTGAGGAGGTTGTGGAGTCTAAAACTGTGGGAGAATTAAAAAATGCATGGGATAGACATAATGCAATTCTTGTGGGAGGTAGGAAGAAATAGGCTGTTGGTTAACTAGGATCTGCGGCCTATCCTGTAGGTAGGGAAATGGGCAGACTAGATTGGCCAAGCGGTCCTTATCTGCCGTCAAAGTCTATGTTTCTATGTTTCTAAGTGATGACTGGGATAGGGAGGGAGCGTAGTAGTTGGACTATGAGAGTGGAAGACACAGGGGATTGTTTCCCTGGCGTGTAGCTGTGGACTGGGGTAAGAGGGTATTACTCCTGTTCTTGTAAGATAATTGGTAACCATTTATATAACTACTCCCTACAATATCCTTGTTCCACCATTTCTCAGTTATAGCTCCGAAGTCAGTATTATCATTACTCCTTATGATTTCAATTTCAGCTTTTTTGAATTGCGCAGCATTTCACTGACGTCCTTGCCCTATCTGAGACCTGGCTCTCAAAAAATGTCACAAGTGGTTCCATAGCCCTCAACTACTACACCATACATTGAGCTGACAGGCTAAGCAAGAGGGGTGGAGACTGTGCCATCTATACTAGATCCTTCCTGACGCCCTCTCAGTCCCCATCCCTCAGCCCTCCTATGGAGCTCAAACCTTAGCAGTTAAGATAAGCTTTGGCAATCCAGGAAAATCACTATACATTTTGGCAGTATACAGTCCCCCTAGAAACCAAAAGCCTGCTTTTGACTCAGTACTGGCCAGTATTGCCCACCTTCCTCCCAAGTGTGAAGTCATCTTACTGGGTGATTTCAATGTAAACTGGTTATCTGTTGCATCTTCCTCTTACAAAGAAGCAGTGCTTGCTCATGACCTCTCTCAAATGGTCCGATCCCCGACCAGGTTAGACCCAAAATTTGGAACATCCACCCTTATCGACCTTATCCTCACCAACCATCCAAAAACCTTTCCCATATCAAGGTGCTCCCTGACTTGATAAGTAACCATTCCCCAGCTGCCTGTTGGTAGTCTAATAAAATTCCCCCTAAGCCCCCCTAAAATCACAGTACAAAGATGCCTAAGGAAAGGAGCCCTTCCACGCCCAAAATCTTACCTTGTCTCCATTGACTGGTCTCCTATCCACACTGCTCAAACAGTTGATGCTGCCCTCACCTATTTTGTTTCCTCCTTTAACTCTTCTTGCGACATTTTTGCCACCTACTCTAGACATATAGTAAAAACCCGAGATGCCCCCTGGATTTCCCAGATGCTACTGGACAACATGAGAAAGAGGGATAACCTATGGCACAAGGTCCTTGCCTCACAACTCCCCCAAGACAGGCAGAATTACAGGGAGGGCCGAAATAGCTGCACTTGGGCTATCCGTCAAGCCAAAGCTGAGTATTACAACCATGCCCTTACCTCCTCCTGGGGCTCTGGTAGAAAATTCTGAAAAAACATTAAGGAACTAACTGGAAAAAGTGTATCCCCTACCCTATGCAGCTTCAAATTGATGGGGTTACCTCCCAGGACCCAAAATCAATTACAGAAGCACTAAATACCACCTTCTCAGACTTCAGTCACATTCTCCCCCAAAATGTCAACCCGATCAGTAACCACCCCATAAACCCCACCCCCCACCAATGTCAACCAACCTCCTTTTCTACTATGAATCATCTCCTGCAATGAGGCAAAATGCTACCTAGGCACAGCCCTGGCAAATGCATGCTATAGTAATGATGGCTTGGACCTCAAGCTAGTCCTGCTAACAGTGGACGTGACATTGCCCCTTCTCACCAAAATATTTAACTTATCCTTATGTCACAGCCAGTTCCCCACTTCCTGGAAAACAACAGTTATAACACCCATATTAAAGAGTGGTGACCCCATGTCCGCCAGCAACTATAAACCAATAGCCATACTACCCCTTCTCTCAAAAGCCCTTGAGAAAATAGTGGCGGACCAGCTCATGGACTACCTGACCAAACACAATCTGCTCTGTCAAGAACAACACAGTTTCAGGAGGGGTCACAGCATCTCCACGGCACTTGTCGAATTCACTTCCTATATACACGAGGCCCTGGATCATGGTGCAGTAGCAGGGGCTCTCTACATCAATCTGACCAAAGCTTTTGATATGGTCAGTCATGAGCTTCTTCTTCTTCACACTCTTCCATCCCTAAATATAGCCCCTGAAATCACCGCCTGGCTCACTGACTATCTCAAAGACAGGACCCAGCAGGTTAAAACTAATGGGACCACATCCTCCAGAAAAGCAGTCTACTCAGGGGTCCCACAAGGGTTCATACTAGGCCCATTGCTTTTCACCCTCTTTCTGAACTCTCTCCCCAAATCCTGTAGTGGGGAGTTTCTGCTTTATGCTGATGATGCTGTAGTCTTCTGGAAACATCAGCATTTCAGCATCCTACAATCTGCCCTGCAGACCTTCTTTGGTGAACTCATAACCTGGTTCTCTGAACACCGACTAATACTTAACTATAAAAAGACAAAAGCTATGGTCTTAACACATCGGCAAAACCCGCTCTGTAATATGCCTCTAACCATCACAAACTCCCATGGCATCGCGCTGGAACAGGTTAACATTTTCAAATACCTGGGCATCTCGTCAGATTCCTCCCTTACCTATCATGCTCACATCTAACAAGTATTCTCCTCGGTCAATGCCAGGTTAGAGATCCTATACAGACATAGACACTTCATCCCACCCCCCCAGGCGATGCACCTAGCAGTGTCCTCCTCAATACTACCCTTGGTTGACAATGGCATAGTAATTTATGGGTCACCTGATCATACTGCCCTGCGTAGCATCAACCTCGCCCTCAACAAAGCCTGCCACCTGGTCTCAAATTGTAACAGGCTAACTCATACGTGTGAGCATTACAAACTCACTGGCTGGCTCAACTTCCAAGATAGGGTAAAGTACCACACCTGCCAACTAGCAAGGAAGATACTAAACAAACAAACTCCAACAGGCCTCCACCCTCTTATTCAAACAACCTCACTCAAGAGGGCACTAAGACACTCTGCAAATACCCTCTTACTAGTACCACACTGTAGAACTTCCCTTGGGCAACGGTCCTTCCGTTATCATGCCCCACTGTGGCTGAACAACCTACCGTCCACAATCTCCCATACAGCCAGTTTTGGTCAGTTTAAAGCTGGTCTTAGTACACTCCTCAATTCGGCTACCTGTGACTGTAGATAACGTTAAAACCGAGTTCCAATGACATATGGATTGTGACACCCCCCCCCAGTACTCTCGTCTAGTCCTCTAAGCTAGTATCCTCAATCTCACATTAATCATATCCTGACTCAGGGCCTATTTTTGTAAGACCCTCCGAAATGGCAGTACTGTCATGTAATTCATAAGTGTAGACCTGGGACCTCTTTTTTAAGATCCCAGATGATGTAACCCTACTTTTACGCTGCACCAAATGTTTAAATTCCTCTATCAATGTTTTAAGTTTACTACCATGCCATATGCTTTAAGTTTGTACTGTTGCCCAATGTATAACAGTTGTACCCAATATATTAAGTTTGCAATCCATAGTGTATGTTTCTTATTGACATGGAGCCTTTGCAAAGGAGTCGATGACTCAAAGGATTGTAATTCCGATATCTTTCAATAAATAAATAAATAAATAATAGAAAAGTGGGAGGCATAGCATTGTATATAAAACATAACGTAGAAAATACAGAGATACAGGACATCATTAAGAAAGACTGAACTATTGAAACACTGGGTTAAAATAACTCCACCATGGTGTATCAAATTAACAATAGGGGTTTGTTACAGACCACCCAACTGTAGTGTACAGGAGAATATCAAAATTATACAAAAAATATCAAATTCATAGATTCTGTTGGCAGTTAAGGACCTCCTGGCCCACATAGTCTGCCCATAAAATCCCCCCTAATAGTGCTGCCCAAGTCACTACGGGGGGCATCATCCGCCCCCCTCCATTATTCAAGATACCCATGTGTTTATCCCCTGCACACTTAAAACCTGACTGTACTCGCCCCCACCACCTTTGCTGTGAGGCTGTTCCAGTCATCCACCACCCCTTTGGTGAAAAATAACTTCCTCATGTTACCCCTGAACCTACCCCCCTCCAGCTTCATATCGTGGCCCCTAGTCCTAGAGCATCTTTTTCTCTGGAAGGTACTCTCCTCCTCCTACACCTCCCTTGAGATATCTGAATGTCTCAATCATATCCCCGCCTCCTTCTTTCCTCCAGGGAGTACAAATTTAGTTCCCTAGGCCTCTCTTCTTAGGTCTTACGATGCAAGCCATGCACCATTTTGGTTGCTCTTCTCTGCACCTTCTCCAATCTGTCCCTGTCCTTTCGAAGATGGAGTCTCCAGAACTGCACACAATACTCGAGGTGAGACCCTACCAATGAAGTGTACAGGGGAAGTATTACGTCCCTCCTTCTGCTGATGATGTCACAGGTCACAGAGCATCTAACAGACTAACACCCCAGAGCTTCTGAAGCATTTATATAAACTATTTCCTCCACCAAAATTAGTAAATCTCCAGCAAAATGACTCAAATAATCTAGCAAAGTGTCAGAGCTCCTTTGGAAGGTATGATTTATAGTATCCCAGATGGGATGAAAAGACTCGTTTGTCCACAATCCTCCTTGTCTAATCAAGATAAATAGCCAGCTTAGCCCTGGTAGTGAAACCTAGAGTGCTGCTTAGCGAGGCGCAGGATCAGCTGACAGTCCTGGTAGCGAAGAAGGCAGAATATAACTGGATAGGGGCGGCCTTGCTGAGGGCTGTATGCTGACCTAAATGGTATACGGTGCGCTCTATGAATCTCCACCAGAGGGTACCAATGCTGATTTAGAATTTGCGGGAGCAATAACTGAAGATAGGCCACCAGGTTATCTCCTTCTAGCTGCTCAGGGAGACTGAGAAGCCACAAGTTGTTATGCAGGCTTCTCATTTCATGGCCACTGAACTTGTCCCATACCAGTTGCTGCTCTCACTCTAAGGTGGCAATCTGGTGGTCTGTAGGTGCTGCCCAATCCTCCATTCTGTTCACCCCCTCCTTCACTACAGCCATCCATGCTCCTAAGCCTTCGACCTCCCCCTTAACAGCTTCAAGCATCAGGGTTAAGTTGGAAAGCTGCGTTGTACTGCTGGATAAGCTTTGATATCTGGAAAGTCCTGACCCATGCTGGAAGAAGAGGAATCTCAGGAGCAGTCTGCCATATTGGCTGAGGTAAGTGCTGCATCAGTCTAACCTTTTTCAGCTTCTTAGGCACATTTAAATCTTTCGTTGTAGCCTCGTCTGATTTCTTGACTTCAGGCAGAGATCATTGATAACTCGTATTTAGCAGACAGGGGAGATTTAGAATGTAGATGCCTTAAGATCAAGAGCCCACAGGTAGATTTCCAAGAGGCAGGCTGCTTTCAGCTCAGCTGCATCAGGTGACTCCCAAGTCTGCATCATGTAGTGTGGCTGCTAATCGGAGCCAAGTACCATTCTAGTTCTCTGACATGGTTCTGCTCTTTCTACCTTCTAAGTCACAGTTACCGAGAGAGAGTGATCGTGTGTGTTATATCCCTCTCCACCCCTAGCATTTGTCTCTCCCACTCTGGTAGTTCCTAAAACCATAAAGCTACCAACTTTCCAAGGTCTAGAACTGGGACAGGGTCCATTCTGACCATGGCCCCGCCCATCCACCTTATCACTCCCATGGGCACCGCCGCAGACAACGCTGCACACAATCAATTAAATTTTGCTGCTTGTTCTGGTCTTGCTGCCCAACAGTAACACCAGTAGCAAACATCCAGATTAAAACAATACATCATTCTGCTGCAGCAAGTTCCAAATCATGATGTACAGAAAGTTCCTTAGAAGCAAACCTGCATTAAATAGTGTTTAGATATTCTAGCTGCCAACCCGCTTACACTCCCCTCATTTGCTGAGCAAACTTCACTTCAGTGACTCCCACCACCACACCAGGTTGTTTTCACACACTTCCTTGCTGCTGATCAGGTTCGGGTTCCTTAGTTCACTGCTGCCAGTCTCTTCTGCCTGGAGTCCCTCTCTGCTGCTGGCAGGCAGACATCCATATGCACTTGTTTGCACTACTACCCAGTCTAATATAACAGGAAGGAACATGCTTTACTGTGTTTCCACTGACATGCTTGTGGTGCAACATAGGTGCAGGGGTTGAAGCTGCAAACTGTTGTCCAGCTCGAGCAGCACCACAGTGGTGCTGAAATAACTGTCATTCACAGATTAGCAGCCTGCAAAAAAAAAGGGACAAAACTGGGACAAGTAAGCAAAAACCAGGACAAAAGTGACATTTTGCAAAACCTGTGGGGACATTGGGACATGTTGCCTAAAATAGGGACTGTACTGGGAAAATAGGAACTGTTGGTAGCTTTATAAAAACAGTTCAACATTAGTGCTAGATGAAGGTCGGTTACCTACCCTAGTATCAAGGCAAATTCAGGGGTTGTACAGTAACTTCTTGCGAGGAGTTTAGGTCTGGTTGACATCAGTCACCTTTGCAAAGGATCGATCTCCCAGATGTATTGGCAGTTCAGTTCTTTCAAAAGTGTCCATATCCACAGGGTTGGCGGTTGCGTCAGCCCAGCTGTGTTTTGAGGAGGACAGTCTCACGAGTGGCACTGGTTCCAAGTCACTGTGCAGCAGCGGTTCACTATTCACTGCTTGTCTTGGGCATGTTTTGCTGGTGGTGAAGAGGGTTCCGTTGAGTACCTTTGCATTCTTTGTGAGTGACTCTGTGAACAGTGCTGCTGCCTCTGTTGGGCTGGACTTCTTTGATCGCTCCTTCCTCTGTACCTCCCGAAGTCAGCATTTTCCCAAGGATGTTGCTGTGGTGGCAAATTATCCTCAGTGGTGGCTACCATCTTACCTTCCCAAATGGGTTGTTTTCCTTCCCCTGCTCCACCTCTGCCAACTTCAGGGTTCCTGTTGCCACCAGGGGACTGACTTGACATTTCCTAAAGTCTCTTGGGAGTTGTGGTCCCCAGCTTTGTATTGGGCCACTGATGCTGTACCCACGTGGTCACCTCATGTGGAGAATGGCCCTCAACATCCATACCATCCTTGCTGACACTAAGATTAGTTAGTTCTCTGAAACAGTAGTGTATTCCAGCCTCCCTGAGAGCCGTCTTGCGGGGATTATAGGATTTTCTTTTTTGTACAACTTCTTGTGAGTAGCCCTGGTAAATAGAGATTCTGGCCCCTCTCCAGTAGAAATCCCCCTTCTCTCGGGCTGCCCAGAGGAGTGTCTCTTTCACAGAGTGGCAGAGCACATAGGCAGTTATTGGCCAGGGATTGGCCCCAGCTGGGGCAGGAGAACCTCTTCTTCGGTAGGCCATTTCCACCTCCACCTCTCCTTGCCCACTGGAACCCATTAGCTGTAGTAAAAAGTCACTTAGAAATCATTCCATGTTTGTACCTTCAACTTTCTCAGGGCCGTCTAAGATCCTGGTATTATTCTGATCTCATTTTCTTGGTCCTCTGCCCTTTCCCACAGTTTCTTCAGCTGTTTTTCATACTCGTTGAGCCATTTAAATATTTTATGTTGCGATGTTTCCAAGTCATCAATTCTTTGCTCACTCACATGTACCCTGTTTTTTACATCCTGGACTTCTTCTGAGGTGTTTGCTGCTGACCCTTTCAGTTCTGCCATATCCGCCACAAGCGCCTCTAGCATCTATGTGATATAATCCAGTGAGGCAGGGTCTGGATTGGTTGGTGCCCCTCCATCTTTCCCTGCTGCTTGGTCTGGGCGCAAGTAGGTGATAATAGCAATGGGAAATGAGAATTGCGTAAATTGTGTAATAAACCTGTGCAGGATCTCTTGATTTAAATCTGAATGGCCCCGTAGTTCATGGTGTTGCGGGCGTAAGTCTGTGGTGGATTATTGCAAGCTCTTACTGCAGAGCCCCTTATTCCTGTGGTGCCAGTCTTGTGCTGTCAGGTTCCTCTGCATAGGGTCTTGAAGGTATGAATGCCCTCGCTGCCGTTTCCTCTGAGAGGTCTGTCGCTCATTCTGTAAGTCAGGTGCCAGGAGCTCCTCCATATCTAGCTTTTTCAATTGCAGGTGAGTTTTACTACTTCTTTCAACTACAGTTCACCTATGGAATGGGCAGATACCATGCGAAAACTTATGTTTGTCACCAGGTTGGAACACAGCAATAAGATCAGGCGATCATGCTGTTCGCCGGCTAAACCATGCCCCCACTTGGACTAGTTTTGAGAGTGCTTTGCTTTAGTTCCTTTGAGCTAATGTGCATTGCATAGATGTAGGGAGCAATCTTAGATCTGTTACTCTCAGATGGGGCCAGAGAGAGGATCACAGATTTAGAAATGGGTAGCCATAAACATAGCCGTAGAGTCAAGCCATACAAAAGCGAAGGTGCTGGACTTTAGGAAGGCTAACTTTGGCAAAATGGGTGAGCACCTAAGGACTGCACTGGCAAATGGGCAGGAAGGAGGGTTGGAAGAACAATGGGGAAAAATCATAACTGCCATCACAAAGGCAACAAGCCTTTGTGTGAAGCAAATAAACAAAACAAAGTAAAAAACCACTAAGGTTCTTAAAAGCCGTGTTGTGGAAGGTTAGGGAGAAAAAGATAGCATTCAGGAAGTATAAGGAATCACAGAAGGAGGAGGACAGAAAGTATAAGGAACCGTAGAAGGAGCAGGACAGCGAACCGTATCAGTTAAAGCAGAAGGCGGCAGGGAAAGCAGTCAGAATAGCAAAGGCCCGAACTGAGGAAAAGGTAGCCAACTTAAGTTAGGAAGGGGGATAAACCTTTTTATAGGTACATCAGGGAGTGATGGAAGACCAAGGGAGGGATACTGAGGCTTAATAAAGGGGAGGTGGGCAGAGGGTGACAGTGAAAAGGCAGATATACTGAACGAATACTTTTGCTCAGTATTCACAAAAGAAGAAGAAGGAGAGGTACATAAACCAAATGATAGAAGCGCTCTGGACAGGGGGGGTCGATACTAGTCATTTCATAGAAGAAGGGGTCTTAAAAGAACTCCTAAAACTCAAGGTGGACAAAGCAATGGGGCCTGATGGGATTCACCCCAGCATTCTAAAAGAACTAAGGGGAGACTTAGTGACATCACTGACTACCCTTTTTAACAAATCATGGAAAGATGGTGTGGTACCTGAGGACTGGAGTCCGGCGGATGTGATTCCCTTTCTCAAAAGTGGGAGCAAGGCAGAGGCAGAAAACTACAGACCTGTTAGTTTGACCTCAGTGGTAGAGAAAATGATGGAATCACTTCTGAAAGAAAGAATTGTTGAGTACCTAGAGGCCAGCAAGGCACAGGACCCAAAGCAGCACGGATTCATGGTGGGAAGGTCATGTCAGACAAATTTAATAGATGTCTTTGACTGGGTGACCAAAGTAGTAGACCAGGGAGGGGCTGTGGATATGACCTACCTAGACTTTAGCAAGGCATTTGACTCAGTCCCACACAAAAGATTAGTAAACAAGTTAGCCAGCCTGGGAATGGATCCTAGGGTGGTAGCCTGGGTGACAAATTGGCTCAACAACGGGACACAAAGGGTTACAATAAATGGAGTACACTCTGAAGAAAGGGTGGTTACTAGTGGGGTACCACAGGGTTCAGTAATGGGACCGGTCCTCTTTAATGTCTTTTAAAGGAGACATTGTGGAGGGGCTGGAAGGAAAAGTATACCTCTTTGCAGACGACGCAAAGATCTGCAACAGGGTTGATACATGGGGGGGGGGTGGAAAGGATGAGAAGGGACTTGGCAAGGTTGGAGGAATGGTCAAAAGTATGGCAGCTTAGATTCAATGCAAAGAAGTGCAAAGTAATGTACCTGGGAAACAAAAACCCAGGGGAAGAGCACACAATGGGGGTACTAACAAAACCAAAAATGGAAAGTGACCTGGGGTTAGTCATGTCAGATTACCTTAAGGTAGGCAGGCAATGTGAGAAGGCAGTAAGGAGGGCTGGGGGATACTGGGATGCATAGGGAGAGGCATCACCAGTAGAAAACAAGAAGTTGTTATCCTTCTGTACAGACAGTTGGTAGAACCCTATCTGGAGTACTGTGTGCAGTTCAGGAGACCCCATTTCTGAAAGGACTTAGACAGGATGGAGGCAGTCCAGAGGAAGGCAACTAAAATGTTGCAGGTCTGCAACAGAAGCCAAACAAAGGGAGACTAAAAGAGCTTAATATGTATACCCTTGAGTAAAGGAGGGAGAGGGGGGATGTGATAGAAACTTTCAAGTACCTCAAGGGAATCAACAAAGTCCAAGAGGATAGCATCTTTCAGAAAAAAAGATGTGCAAGAACAAGGGGGCACAATTTGAAGATAGAGGAGTGACAACTCAGGGGCAACATGAGGAAGTACTTTTTCATGGAGAGTGTGGTGGACACAGAGAACCACCACCCTGAGGAACTAGTGGGGTCAAAAACAGTGGGGGAATTCAAGAATGCACGGGACAGACATAAGTTAATTATAGTCGGGGGTAGCAGGAAGTAGGCTGTTGGTTAACCAGAATCTGTAGCCTATCCAATAGGTAGGGAAATGGGCAGACTAGGTGGGCCATGCGGTCCTTATCTTCCGTCATTCTATGTTTCTATGTAGTTCTTCCCCTAACAGTGCCCTCACTGTTGTGTGTGTTTTTATTGTGGTTTGCAAGCAGTTTGATCTTTATTAGGTCCACCTCCTAACCCTGAGATTGCCGGGCGATGGTGCCGGCAGCACGCTACCACGCTCTGAAGATAGAAAATACTGCTGCTCCCTGTGTGTCTCTGACTCCATTGGGAGAAGTGGAGTTTCCATCTACCATTTGAAAATTGAGGGCAGTAATTGTTTCTATGGGAAATGAGAGGTTGTTGTAGTGTTTAAGGAGCTTACATTTTTTTAATGTTTTTTTTTTTTTGAATTAGGGACATACTTCTGGATACGACAGCCAGAATCGGGCGCATACTATGAGTGGCAGACAATGGATTCAGTTTATATGTCCCAGTTAAGTCAGTGGCAGGATTATGTAGTGGAAGTGAAAATGCTGCATTCAGAGATGTTTTTATTTTTATTTTTTTGTCTCTGTTCATACTAAGGCAAAGTTCATACTAAGGCAACATCGGGATCTAGAGGCAAGATGCCCCTGAACAGCTCCCATCAATGAACCCCTAATGGTGATGATGATCCTCTTTTTCCAAGATCCAGTTCTCTAGCTTTTGTTTGTAGATGGATTTATTTTTACTGGTAACTATATTGAGTGGGAGTTTGTTTCATGCATTCAACACTCTCTGTGTAAAATAAAACCTTCTTTTAGAAGTCCTGTATGTAAACTAGTGTAATTGAAGTGGATTACCTCTGGTTTCTATTATATCTTGTTCAAAAGCGAAACCCTATTCCATAAAAATGCAAATGAGGACGACTTCAGATGGATGAGGAAACAGATGGCTGAAAAGCGTGAGAGGCACTTTTGGCTATCTGCATGAATGTGACAGCTGCTGGTTGAAAGTGTAAGTGATTCAGTTACTTTGAGGAGACTCTCATTGAGAAATATAGAACCGTTAAACGGTTGAACTCACTTGCTTGACCAGTTATGCAGTTAAACCGTTAACGGGCTAAAAAATGGCGATGAGCAAACTATTTATCTACCTCAATTCTTTGTCACATTGCTGCTGTTATGTAACTTGTACCATGTATCTTGTTGTTCGTTGAAGTTTGTCTCTATACTTTCCTGGGTCGTGCCTGAAAATAGTCTTTTTGGCTAGTGCACCTACCCGGTTAACAAAAACCAAATAAATAAAATAAAATTGTAACATTCTATTTTGAATGTTTAAAATGAATTACGGAGCCATCCGATTCTGTGCTAAGGCTGTTTCACTGGGACTAGTTATTTATAGTGCATTATAGTCCTATATTGCACCATAAATAACCAATTAGAGAACTTCATTGCTCCCTCCCATATTATAAGCATGTATATGTGTGTATGTGTGGTGTGTGTGTGTATGTATTTATATATAATCTTTATTATACAGTGGCAAGAAAGAAAGAATGCTGGCCTCTGATTGGTCAGTCTGGGACTGGACCAGTGATGTTATCTCAGCATAACATCACGGCTCTAGTCCCAGCACACTAACGAAACATAAAATACAAATCATTCTACACCGACCCTGTCATGAGTTTTGCGCTCCCAAGTCCCTGCCGAAGTGAAAGCCACGTTCCCAATCTGCTTTGGCTTTCATACCCTCCCCCAATGCACTAAGCACATCACTTAAAAAAAGCAGATTGCGGACCACACAGTGTCTTCGTATCCCATTTTCTTTAGGGATAACCATGACACTGAACCTGAAAATCTTTCCTAATTTAGAGCTGTGGGTTGGGGGGAGAGCGGATGAGAGCGAGTGCCCAACGGCTTCACTGTTGTCAGTACACACTAGCTCCTTACCGCTCACATTGTGCTCTTCTCCCCAAATCAAAACAGATTCTTCTCCCAGTACAGACATACCTTAACTGTACTGGGAGAACCTGAAGCAGAGGCAAAAAAGGAAAAACTGAAATGTCAGGGCTTGTCAGTGAGACGGCTTCACTGCTACTAGTGGCTCGCTCATCAGCAATCTTCACCCGGTCCCCTAGAGAGCAGTGGGACCGGATCTGTTAAACTTCTCTGTCAAAAAAGACCTGTGTGTGTGTGTGTGTGTGTGTGTGTCTGTTGAGGGGAGGAAGGGTGTTAGAGCTGTGGGGTCAAGGGAATACAGAAGCAGCCCACTGTGGGGGGGGGGAGTGGCAGAAACATCTACAAGACAACAATACAGCAGAACTATTTTTCCTCTATGTATACCTACTGAGTAAAAAAAAGGCTTAAAATACTTTAAAATATATTTTAATCAATTTTTTTCTACTTTTTTACAAGAGAGCCATTGTAGAATAGTAATAATGCACTCCAGGGTGTGAGTCATGCTGGGATAACGTCACTTTGGGGGTGATTAGTCACACTCAGCCTGCGGCCTTGTGCCTGATCACCCAAGTCGTGACGTTATTCCAGACCGACACACACCCAATCATGCATTATTCCTTTATAATTAATGGGTTCCATTTTTTCCTATTGAAAAAAGCGTGTATTAAATACCGTAACACCTGTGTAGGTGTGACTGCATTCACGCGCCTTTTTCAATTGGAAAATGCTTGAGACGCAATGCAGCTTGAGACTGTCACAAATGGCGTCCCTCATGAATTCAGTCAGCCAAACACTCACCTCCTGAGCCGCTGTGAAACGGCAAGATATTTTCTCTTTTCCCTACTACCTAAAAAAGAAATGAAAACCAAGCTTTCTCACAACTTTTTTTATCACTGTTTCCCCTCCCTCTGCAGGTTACAAGACTCCACTGCTAAGCAACACCTAGCAACACCCATAGCAACCTAAAAAAAAGCAACCGGGAGATTGAATCGGACTTTTTTTTTGTTTCTCTTTGCTGTTAAAGTTAGTTAAATTCCTGCTATAACAGCTGTAAAACTTCTTATGCTTACTTTATGGTTTTTCACTCGTTACAAACTCCACATCTTACCAAATGAAGAAAATCCACGAAACAAGGTAAAACTGTGTGTTTCATTCATTTTCATACCTCTCAATGAAAAAAACGGAACCCCTTCAATTATATAAAATAAAATATGGGGTGCAGTGTGTTTTACTCGAATTTAACACACACCCTCGTTGTTGGATGGCTAGCATAAACCCCTTGGGCTTCGCGTTCGGGGTTTATGTGCCATCCAAAACTCGAGTGTGTGTTAAATAATCGTAACACACTACACCCCATACTTTATCCTATATATTATGGTTTGAATTATTAATGTCTTCTAGAATCCTCAACATGTGTAGTGTTCTAAAGAATGTGCTGAGATTCCTGGTTGTGAGTTTCCATTCGTTACAAAAACTGCTAATCTGCTTAACACAGTCGATTTTTAATCTAAAAAGAGTTTTTAATACCTTTTTTTTAAATGCTTTTTGTCAGTGAACCCGGAAGTCAAATCCAGGAGTCCTTGGCTGGATAAAAGCTTGAGCAATTTCAAATCAAGGAGTCCTTGGCTGGATAAAAGCTCGAGTTACCTTGCGATGGTTCTGCTGTGATGTGTTAGCAGGTAAACAGGCAACAGCGTGTCGGGAACATGGCCGAGTCCAGCCTGAGTAGCAGTGCTACAGGCAATGAATCCTTTGTTTTCAGGTCTGACAGTGAGCCTGACCCTGGCAATATTCAGCTCAGACTTAGTCTCCTCGACCCTTACTGTGATGACCCGTATCAGTCCGACCTTCCAACGACAATAGTAGTCGAGAAAACGCAGAATTGAGCATGGCAGATCCTGAAGCATATGGGGGAGTAGGAATTTCACATACCCACGGGTAAGCTGGACAACTTATATGCTGTTGCGGTGGCTGTGAGGCAAGTCCGCCTTCTCAAAGAAGCACAGCAAAACTTGTTGAGATCGATGGTTGTTTGGCAGTGACCCATAGGGCACATTCAGATTGGAGCTGCATTGTATGGCCCAATATGAACATTCTCTTCTCCCCAGACACATTTTTTATTCAGCTGCTTATATGGAGACAGAAGTTAGCTGATCATATCTAATTTATTAGCCTCCCTTAAACAACGCCACATCTTGTATGGTGGAGTTTCCCAGTATACTACCCCCAGTATTTGTCTTCACCCCCAGCATACGTCTCACAAGCCTGGCCAAGATCAAGGGCTGTTTTGCAGTGACCCACAGCACACATTCCGTGTGGAGCTTGTACATTGTGCAGCATAATGTGTCTGCAAAGTTTTTTGTATCAAATACTGCCAATCTACCACATACAGCATCACAAGACAGCTGGGTAAAGGTTGCACTTGCACCAGCTGCAGTGTCTGCCACAATACGAGCATTCCTTTCACCCGCAGGACATGTCACACATTGCCAGAGCAAGGCATTCCCTTTCAGACTGTAATATAACTTTGTAGTTGGATGTTGCTGCTGTGCTATGCATGCTGGTTGTGCACTGACATTTCTTTCAGGCATACAGGCTGCCCACTGCCATTGCTCTGAGGCATACATGCAGTGAGCCTGTGTGAAATACATGCAGCGAGCCCGTGTGAACTGCACTCAGCTCTGTGTGAATGGTTGTTCGCTCTGAGTACACTGCACTCAACTCTTTGTGAATGGTGATCCGAACTGTGTGCAGTTTTCAGTGTGTGAGTCTAACCTCAGCTCCCCCCTCCCCACACCACATACATAGATATGCAGCTAACGGGCAGTATAGGTCTGTTCCCAAGTCCTACCAATTGTGCATCCACCAGAGTAGTGCAGATCACCACTACAGTGCCTAAAAATTACTCCTGGAGTCTCGTGTTAAGTGTCTGTGCTAATTGCTAATTTCTTTCGTATTATTTTATTGTTGAAAGACCCCACAATGTTGATACGACTGGGCAGACACAAACCCAACACCACTCGATGTTGCTGTTACGCTGGTACAGCTCAGGCCATTATTTCAAATATGAGTACTGGACAGTACCAAATAGTGCTGTTCGGTGAGAACACTGCACTTATATCCGAGCTTATTAACCTACCCCAACCCCCACATCCCCAGCAAGTGTGTAGTGAGGTTAGAACACTGTGGTGAATGCAACCCCCCCCATCTGATCAATGCAGTATTAAATAACCTATGCCCTTGATCTAACGGATTGCTGTTGTTTATGGTATCTGATTAGCTGTGGTGCATTTGAATTGTTAGTGCACTGGAGTGCTGACCATAAGGTTTGGGTCTATAAAGCAGTGGTATGTTACTATTGTAGTATTCATCACACTGGTGGTTTTGGATATTGGTTACTAGTTCTTTTTTCTTTAATCGATGTCAGCCTGGAAGGGTCTTGCCATGGCGACACTGCTTTTCACTAACACTTCCCGACCCACTATATCTTCAGTTCCATATTTGGTGACGGGTACTGTATGTTTACAGTTACTTCTTTTCACTGGTCATGCCTGCCTGCAGATCACTAAATCACCTGGATTTCTGTCATCACAGGTTAGTGTTTCACTACCCTTCTTTATTTTCTGCTAGTTCTGCTGATTGTTGTACAAAGTGTTTTTTATAATGCTGATCAATCACTTTTATTTTGACAGGTGCCAATGTGGTAACTGCACTGTTATGGCAGACATGCTAGAATTCCTTTGCTACTTGGAAATCGAGAGGATGACCTATCGCAGAGAAGATGCTGAAGTTGCCTGTATCACCGTGCATCCTGGATTTGCCAACGTTGTACTTGATCAGGATGTGCTGCAGACCAGATATTACTGTTCTCATCAGCAGTACAATAGTGGTAATGCACCACCAGGCATTGTTCAGTGAGCACAGAACCTGCATGCTTTGTCCATTACAGAGTAACTTGGAGACGGTTGGTGCAGCAACAACCCACTTGTGACGCAGGCAACATGCGTTTTGGCACCATCCTGTACTGCCAGTGGTTAGGCTGTAGGGAGTATGCATGATCACCCTGGATAACCACTAGCGTCCTGTGTCGCAGTGGGGGGAGTGATGCTAACTGATAGTGACTTGATGTGTTTTGTTACAAATTGGTTACACATGAAATATAATAACCAGCCCTTTTCTTACTGCCAAACAATTGAGGGACACACTAAGTAAACAATGAGGTGTTCGTTTAGCGCTTCAAAAACCTCACTACTTGCTACACAGAGACTTACTTGGTGTAACACTGATGGGATTCCAGTAACCCTGTGGTGCTTTCATGTTCCACTTCTGTACACATGAAGTACTGCAGTGGGTGGGGGCCATTTTGAAAGGTAAATAGAAAAGGTTTTCAAGAATTGGTATTCATGTCTGTTTTCTGTTTCTGTGTTGCAGGAAGTATCAATGCACAGCTTACAGACAACTTGTCCGGTGGTGTTGGTGTTATCTTGGTAGGGTTGTCTGAGATGCTTTGCCTTCTTGTGTATTACGAATGATGAAATCGGCACCCAAATGATCCTGGAGTGGAATACACCCACTTTAAACTGGAACGAATTACGCCACCATGAAAAAGGAAGCACACACTATCTATTCGCTGAATTTAAGTACTGTATTTTCTAAGAAATGAGTACACAGACTGTCATGTACACAATACATAGCAGTATGACTATGGTAGCATAAGTAATAAAATTAAAAAGTGATGCAAAGTTAAAAGCCAATAAATCACATCTAATTTTCAAAACTCTGCATGGTCTGTCAAGTTTCTAACTATTAAAAGCATACAACTTTTAAATTAGATTAATGTTATATACAATGTTTAAACATCATAAAAAGCATGTCAATGATCTGTCACATTTAGCTTTATCATCAGGTGATCTGTCATTGGCCTTGCATCCAGGCATCGGGCATCACTGTGATAGGTTCCCTTTGCAACTTGTAATCATGTGACATTGAAACAGCTCACAAAATGCAGTAGTGGTGGGTGCACCTCGGTTGTTTATCCAATCATTTTCAGTTCTTCTCTTCTGTCTTTCGATGACACCGCATGCACTACGTCTGGCATCAGATTGTGTGCGTAGCCTGTGGGGAGAAATGAGCCATATATCAGTGGGTACTCTTACTTGTTCCCCTCCTGCATGGATGGCGTGACGTTCCTCACCTTATGTTGATTTTATCTTCACTGTTCGCACAAGTGGTTCACCTTTCTTGGACTTTAAGAAATAGACCTCCAGCTTTGTTTTTCCCGCTCTCTCTTGCAGCAGGCTTACAACTGTTCTCATTGTAGTGTAGTGCTGCCAAATACAATCTGAAGCAGAAAACACAAGTGTTACTTATAATGAATTGCATATATGGTTGTTGCATGCCACGGGTAATGCTTACCTGCACAGCATTCCATCAAATGAAAAGGCAGTATGCTTGGGTGGAAAGTGGATTATGGTGCTGTGAAAGGTTTCTACAGCTGCTTTCTGGTGATGCGGAGACAGTTGGATGATGTTTTTTAGTAGTTGTCTGTTTTCCAACAATGACATCAATCAGTGCAGAAACACAAAAATATTAGCAACAATAAGAAATGTACATGCAATAATAATTGCAAACTATACATGTGACAGTATCTTACTGGACTGCAGTCATTTCTTATTGGCTTACCTCCCATCAAGTGGCCCATGTGTGCACTGGCTATATGCCTCACTGTGACCAGCATGGATATTCTGCAAGTGTCTGGTCATACCAATCCATTTTCCCTCCATGATGGCATGGTTGGAATCTGGAGACCCAGTATACATGATTCACTATGGTTTTCTTCCATGGGTGTACTGCTTCCATGCCGCGTTGCTTTCCAAGTGCTTCAAGCTTTTTGCAGAGGTCTATGGAGTAAACAGGAATCACAACTGTGAATATTTTCAGATCCCCTTTCATGGTTTAATTCTTACTTGCTCATAATCATTGCACTTACCATTAGCAACATGCCACATATCATCATAATAATGTGTGGCACCTTCCATCAAGGCAGGTGTGACTGACCATGCAGTTATTGGATGGTGACGATCAGTGAAGACGCGATCTATAGGTAGTGCATTATCTTGAATCAAGAATTTCAGTGATTGCTTCAAGTCTTAAATCTCCATCCAGGTGCTGTTCTTGACCTCATTGCTCTGTTAGTGAAAACTGGATTTAAAGAAGCATTCTTTCATGCATGAAAGTAATGGTGCCATATCTCTCAAAGTATAATAAAGGCATCGCATTTGCAAAAATACCTGCACAAGGCACACATGTAACATTCTGTTAATGCAATTTTCCATCAATGTGTGTGACCCATACTTGGCAGGATGCCCAGGGCTATCTGCACGGCCATCACCACTGAGTAGCATGCCTCCTTCTATAGATTTAATTCCCTGGAAAAGCTGCTATTGCTCAGTGGACCACATGTTTTTAATGACAGGTGATATTAGATCCTTGATGTGGTTCTGCACAGTTGGGTGACTAATGCACGGAACGTTCAGGAACTCAGATGGTCGCAGTGCCTTGGCTATTGGGCAACCAGAAATCAGCATTGCTGATGACAATAGGATGTTGCCAAAAGAATAGTGGCAAATGGATGGTTGGCTCTGCCAGACCTTTTTATAGTCAATCAGGGCAAGTGGATGTAATTACCAGAAAGAATCCCTGCTTGTTCTATGGATCATCTGTTGAAAATAACATAGTATTAAATCCACGGCATAAGTCACACGTTAGGAAAAGCTTTTCCAGGCATGAGTGGAGCACCAGCATTTCTCTTCTTCATGAGATGCTTTTTGGTTTATTTTCCATGAAGTTCTGTAAGAGAAAGGGGGATAAAAAAATATTTAGGGAGATAAACGGGGAAACAGTTGGTTGCTGCTCCACTGATCAGTTAGCTTCCTGAATCACTGGAGTTTGTAGCTCTTGTTCCACGACTTTATAGATTGATTCGATGGCATATATTCAGAGTCATGTTCCTCAATGCACTCTGACACCTCTGGGCTTGGCAGTAGAGTTGAGAACGCAACTGGTTCATCTGCCAGTATTGTGCATTGAATTCCAATGGAAGTGCAATGCGTAGTTTTTGTCATACAACCTTGGCAAGAAGCAAAAAGAAGCTGCCAGTACATTTGTAACTGTCAGTACATTTATATATGTAATTGTAAAATAAATTATAAATACTATAATTTCAGGACACTGCATAGTATGACCTGAGATTCAGCTCGACTTTTGGTAAACATTTTAGGTCTGGTTTGCACTTTCACCGAATTCTGGAGAGGTCGAGGAAGCAGAATATCTTTTGTAATTATGAAACAGCTACCACAGTCGGCTGCACGCTGTCTGATGTGATGGGGTGAAGGTACGATGCAGTCACTTCATCCAGCGTCTAACAGAATGAAAGTATAACATCTTGATAGTTACTGCAATATTATGCACCCACCACAATTTGGACTAATGACTTATGGGAAAAAAAAAACACTTATCTAATTGTCCTCTGCTACGCATTCTGCCTGTGGTGCTGCAGAACTGCTTATGGTTGTTTTCAAGTGGTGACGGCTTGCTGAAGTAAGTTCTTCCATCATCTAATGGAAAGAAAGTATGACATCTTGAAAGTTACTGCTTTTTTATGTCATTCTGAATGGGGCCTCCTACCCACGTTGGAGTCACAACCTTACTTGACCCCCCCCCCGGGGAGTGAAACAGGAGAAAAGGAAAAATTGCAACAACAGATTACTGTTACAGTGGTGTTTTTGCACTTTAAAAACTTACCTGGGTGCTGTCGACCTAGTGTCACAGAGGGCTGAGCCATCCTGCCTTAACATTCGCTATGCGGATGACCCATGGGTGGGGTTGGTTGAGCATTGGCTATCCTCTCCCGGGAGGGAGAGGGTTGCCCGGCTGTATTACTTCCATCACTGGATGGAAGTCTGTCAGCAGGCAACTGACAGGGTGTTGCGTCCTCTTGGGCATGATGTGTGCAAGCGTCACATGCTGGACAAGCGGGGGTGGTATTGGGACTGGGAGAAAAAGGAAATGGCAAAAAGTACTTTTGGGGAAAAAACTTCACTTGATTGTCCTTTGCTCTGGATTTTCCCAGTTGTGCTGCAGAACCACTTGCAGTTGTTGTCAAGGGGTGACAACTTGCTGAAATAAGGTCATCCATCATCTATTGGAAAGAAAGTTTGACATCTTGAACGTTACTGTATTTTTATGTTGCTCTGAATAGGTTCCCCCCCACCCAAGTTGAGTAAGGTCCTTACTTGACCCTCCCCAAGTGAAACGGGAGAAAAAGAAACATTGTAACAACGGATTACAGACAAAATGGTTTGTTTGCACTTCCAGCACTTACTTGATTGTTCTCTGGTATGCATTCTGTCAGTGGTGCTGCTGAACCGCTTCTAGGTGTTGTGGAAAGAAATTAGTACATATTCAGAGTTGGTATGCAGTAAGAGGTTACCACAAGAACAAGCTACAGAAAAGCCAAAACAAAACCAGTTACAGTGACACACACACACAAAGTGACCATGCTGTGCGAAACATACCCGATTGTCCCCTTGAATGCATTCTGGTACTTCGGAAGCAGGAGCAGTTGCTGTTCTTGTAAGTGGGTGATGGTTTGGCGAAGTTACTTCATTCAACATCTTACTGACAGACATTTACACAGCATTATAGTTACTGTACCTGTCAGGAGGCTCTGCACCCAAGTGAACCATTGTAGGTGATTTGGTGAAAGCCACACAAAAGTAGGGAGTGCTGGTATGAAGCTGGGCCACCACAACTAGGCCCTCCCCCCAAGTGTCCTAGGTTAAAGTGAAAAAATAGCAAGTCGTGCATACGCTGCACACATGCAGCTGGCGAGTTGGTAAATGCCCTCCACTTGGGGGGGAGTGTTGGTATAAAGCCGGGCTGCCACAAGAAGGCCCTCCCCCAAGTGACCCAGGTTAAAGTGAAAAACAAGACAATAACGGAGTAGGCCTGAACAAGAGTACAATGTACGGGACGATTTGGTGAATGTTTGTATGAGGCCAGCATAAAGTGTACATGCAAAGAATAACGGGAAATGAATAAAAAAAAATGCAATACTAACATGGCTTATGTTGAGTTTGTCCAGGGTGCGCCCTCTTCTTTTCTTTACTGTGCCTGCTGATCCAGCACCATTATACTGACGTTTGTAAACATTTTCAGCCAGTGATGTCTTTTTGTTAACAGTGGGATGGATTGAGGGCACTGAAGCTTTAGCCACTTTGCAAAACCCATCCGAAACTGCAAGTGGTTGGTGAATGCATCTGTGGAAAAATGGACTGAGCACATTGTTAGTGCCAAAACCATGTGCCAGTCCCATTCCCTGTCCAATTTGACAAAACAGACCCATTTCTTAAAATGCACAGGAGATTTGTTTCTGTTTGGGAAGTCAAAAACTGCAATTTCAGTAGAAAGCGTGTTATTGCACTCAGCCACTACACAGTAATTTACCATTTTGACTTCCCCACAATAAGTGCTCAGTGATAGTGAAATGTAACCAGACTGTATGTAGTGAATACAAATAAGGGAAACTCGGAGTAAGATACAACCCAATGAATAAGGGTCCACTGTGTAACTATATCAGAAAAATAAACTATCATTTAGTGAAGAGGTATTTCAATTTCATAGCAGGTGCTAAGACTAAGAAGAATGAATAAATCCCACTATATAAGTGATATGCTAGTATATGTTGTATTGTACCGATAGTCTATGGTAAGCAGACTGATACAGCACCAAACTATATTTGAGTCACAGACAGATAGGTTGGAAGTGCTACAAAAAGCTATTTTTCAAAGCAACATCATACTAATAGGACCACACTGCAGCCTAGCACACAGCACTATGCCCAAAGTAAAAGAGGTGAAAGTAACTGTCCTGAGAAGCACACATACAGTGAAGAGCAGAATAACAGTGCAGGGAATATAGGGTACTAGCAGCTTGTGCAAATTGTCAGCAACTGTGCAGTGCACTGAGGAAGCAAAAATACAGCCAATGTATGAATGGACATGCAGGCAAAAACTGGCCGCAATACAGGATAGGATGCACTGGCAATAAATGTCTAGCTATTACTTGCCAGCATACCTTGAATGAGATCAGCCACCTGTAATATGAATGAACTGCAAACATAAATAAAAACTGTATGGAAATGGCAAGACTATGCACTGGCACCACAAACTATGTAAGAGGCAGAAAAGGTGTGCAAAACAGTATTTGTGCTAGGTTGGGAGTGGTTGCACAGTCTAGGATTAGCCAGGAATGGTCCTGCAGAAACGAGGAACTAGATATTGTTGTATTTGTGCTTGGTTGAAAGTGGTTGCAGAGACTACTGATAGACAGGCATTGTACTGCTGAAACGAGCTGCTGGATGCATCAGTAAAAGGAGCAGTAGTGTTTGTCACAGGAGCAGAGGAAAAATGGGTTAGTTTGGCACAGTAAGGGTACTTCCACAGATTGCTGAAAAGGACTGAAACGAGAGGTCTGAGGGGTTAAGAACAAACAAACGAGCAGTAGGAACTCTGTGGACAAAGGTATTTTACCAAACCCAAAATCATCCACAGCATAAAGGGTACAAAGACAACAAATAACCAGGGCAAAGGAGCAGTCGTTTTGTCACAGAAGCACTTTTACAAAAAAAAAAAGAGTTTAGTTTGTAGTATGTGCATTTCCTTTTCCACAGACTGCAGTAGGGCTGAGATAAGCGTCTGTCTGAGGGGCTAATCACAAACGAACAGTAGGAACGCTTAAGTCAAAGGTATTTCAGGAAGCAAAAGATCATTACACAGACCACAGGCTTAATAGAAAAAAAACGGTCTAAAGCTGAAATTTACAGCCCAGAAGAACACGAGGAGCACTGTAAAACCAACTGTGTATGCCACATAATGCGGTTTGAAGATTGGTCAGACAGCTCCCTGCTATTACGTGGCTTGACTCGAGAGTGCCACGGTGCATTGTGGGTTTGACTGCCGATGAGTGAAAAACAGGGAGCAGCTTGAGATGACGTTGAGACAAAATAAGGTATTTTAAACAAAATACTAAATATTAAATTGTGATTTCTCTATGAAACTGCTAGTCATATCACATTACAGTGTTTGGAGGTAAAAATTACAGGGTTTAGAGAAGTGAGAAACTTCCTTTAACTATTCATGGTAGCAAATGAATAGCTTCAGCAAATGGAAACAGCTGCACCATGCCTGGGATGCTTAGATAACAGCAGCTATCAATAAATAGACAACTCCAGTACTCACCACTTAAATAGTCAGAGCATAACACAAACTTAAATTTATTTTGTGGAGATGTGTAATTCATGCCTTATGAAACCCAAAAGTGGCAATGCAAAGAATAAAATACTAAATCATTTAAAAACATTTCATAGGCATTTGGCTTTAACACATAACAAACAGGAGCCCCTTCATTTTCTTGTCTACAACCTACGAGGACAGAAATACAATTATATCACTAAGTTATTCATACTTTATCGGTTCTTCACATAACTATTACGTCTCATATATTGAACACTTGTAGTAAAAATTACTTAAACTGCCATATCTACCTGTGGAAGGGAAAAAGAGACAAAGGCATACTTATAGAATGCTAGTAGAAAAGAGGAAAAATATGCGAACATAACTAAATAATAATAATAATACTTTATTTATAATGTGCCTTTCATGTATCAAGGCACAGTACAGTAAAACAATTGACACAATTAAAACAGAATCGTCGTAATAAAATATACAGTACAGCTCCAGAATCATCCCTACCATATGCTTTAATCCAGAGAAATGATTTTAGGGCCTGTTTAAAACTCCCCACGGTCGCGCACTCCCTAATCTGACGGGGTAGAGAAGTCCAGAGGGATGGGCAGCGAACATAAAAGCCCGGGCCCCAGCAGATTTTAAAGTCACCCTCAGAATCTCTAGCAACCCCTCATCGGCTGAGCGGAAAGGTCTCACAGGGTGATAAGGGATCAGGAGCTCTTTCAGGTAGTCAGGGCCCAGCTTGTGTAGAGCTTTGTAAGTCAGTAATACGACTTTAAAGGTGATCCGCCACTGAACAGGCAGCCAGTGCAGTTCCCGCAGCACCGGTGTGATATGGGAAGATCTAGGGGTCCCCATCAACAATCGGGCTGCAGAGTTCTGCACCAGCTGCATGTGGCAGATATCAACCCCCGGAAGCCCAAAGTAAAGCGAGTTGCGGTAATCTAGACGTGAGGTCACAAAGGCATGGATCAATGTAGGCAGATCGCTGGATGGAACAAGGTGCTTGATCCTAATGATGTTTCTCAGATGGTAGAAAGAAGACTTAACGACAGCTGACACCTCAGTCCAAAGTGTCAGCCCCGCATCCAACATCACCCCTAGGTCTCGCACCTGTTCTGAGACCTGAAGCTCAGCATCCCCAAGAAACAATCCTAAAGGGGAGTCTGCCTCAAGCCGCCCATCCGGCGATCTGGATCCAAAACCATCACCTCCGTCTTCCCAGAATTCAACTTCAGCCAACTGCACCTCATCCAATCCTGGATTTCATTGAGGCAGTTATTAAATACGGAGAGTGCTCCTTCCTGGTCGGGGGCAAAAGACAGGTATAGCTGGGTATCATTGGCATAACAATGAAACCTCAGCCCATACTGTCTTACAATGTCTCCGAGGGGAAGCATGTACACCACAAACAACATGGGGGACAATACTGAGCCCTGAGGAACCCCACAAGACAGGGAGATAGGGTCCAAGGAAAAAAAAAAAACAACACTACCCTCTGAGTTCTTCCAGTGAGGTAAGAGGTAAACCATCTGTGGACCAAGCCAGAGAGTCCACAGATAAATCTCAGGCACTCAAGCAGAACCCCATGGTCCATGGTGTCAAAGGCTGATGACAGATCTAAAAGTACCAAAATGGACCATTTTCTCTGGTCTCTGGTCTCTCGCCATCAGGAGATCATTGAGAGCCCAAACCAGCACAGTCTCGGTACTATGCCTCTTTCGAAAACCTGATTGGAGAGGTTTGTAGATGCTATGGATGGTCAAATGGTTCTCCAGTTGAGCCACCACTACTTTCTCGATCAAGTTCTCCACAAAGAGGAGATTCGAGATAGGCCTGTAGTTTGCCAGAGTCTGGGTCCAGAGAAGCTTTCTTCAACAGAGGTGTCACCACTGCCTCTTTAAAAGAGCAGGGATATTCACCCGAGTCAAGGGAATGCCAGACTATCTGTGCCAGAACCGATCAGATAGAATCACCATAACCCATAATCAGGGATGTGGGGCCCGGGTCTAAACTACAGCATGTAGGGCGTATCACCTGGACAATCCACATAACATCCATGATTTCTGGACGGTCGAAGGTACTCCAGGAAAATGGAGGGATAGTGACCAAGCCCTGATCACCAGCAACTCGCATAGAATGTGTCAAGTGGATTTCCGACCTAATGTCAGCCACCTTATCAACAAAGAACCGAGCAAGCTCATCACACTATAATTGTGAAAAAGTTCTTTGGAGCTGCAGACAGGCTGGGTTGCACAGCCTGTCCACAGTTCTGAAAAGCTGAGCTGGTTGATTCTGAGTGGCAGAAATTTCCCAGGACAGGAATTCTGCCTTCTTACGGAAGATTTCTGACTGATAGAACCGATAATGTTTTAACAGTCTAAGGTGATCACATATAAGCTGGATTTCTGCCAACAACGTTCTAACCTGTGTCCTAATCGCCACAGTTCCCTCAGGATCCCATCAAACCATGGAGCCCGAGGTCGAAGGGAGAGAGGACGCACACGAACTGGAGCAACAGAATCCAGGGCTGAGGTAATGGCATTATTATATGCCAGAACCAAAGCCTCCGGATCCCTGCAATGCACAGGAAATTGTGATAGGTCAAGTACCGCAGCAAGGCCATCGGAAGTAATATTCCATAAAGGTCGGTACTTGACCATCTCCACAGTGGTCGGCCTACAAGGGGGGGGTGCAGAAATTGAATCTCACAGTATAATGATCAGACCAACCAACTGGTTCCATCCACACATCAGAGGCCTCAATCCTCAGGAGGAAGACCAGATCAACAGAATGGCTGCACTTATGAGTAGCAGTGGTAACCACCTGTGTCAGTTCCAGTGAGTTCATCAACTGGAGGAACTGTTGTCCAAATTGCAAATGTTCGTCATTGATCCAGGCATTGAAGTCACCTAGGACTATCAGCCTGGGAGACTTAAATGCCATGTCAATGATGAAGTCCGCCATTTCCTTAAGGAATTGTTTCCCATCTCCCGGTGGATTGTAGATGAGAGCAATTCTATAGCCCGCACTTGCTACTACAGCACATTCAAATGAGCTGGCCTCCTCAACTAGAACACTGATGAGTTCCAAACAAATTGGTCTTGAAACAGACCACAACCCCAACCCCCCGCAGTCCAATCTCTGGCGGTGTATCACTGCATACCCAGATGGAACTGTGCCTCAAATATTGGGACCACATTATCATCCAACCAGGTTTCGGTGATACAAGCCAGATCTGTCAACCCAACAAGATCGGAAATCACTGCTGTCTTGTTCCTGACGGATCTGGCATTGCACAACAATGCTTAGGTTGGACAAAACTCCTGGGCTGCCCCAGCCACCTGCCCATCACCAACAATGGTGCCCTTGGGTATGGGGACCAAACAAGGTGTCCCACGCTTTAAGCTCCACTTCACCCCAGGGCGTCTTCTGGGCTTAACAACCCTGATGAGAGCATCCTGCTCTTCCAGCCTCCACTGTTCACGGCCCCCCTCCCCCCCATGGGCAATACCCAAGGCCCGACAACATTGATAGGTGGACAAAACCAACGGAGGGGGGCAAAAAGGGCGGAGGGCATGGAGAGCGGAGGCTGAATAGTGCACGACCGTGGGGGTAACAAACTGACACATATCCCGGCCCACAACCTAAGAATACAGTCTAAATCTAACTACACAATCTAAAATAACAGTAGTATCATACCCAACAATTCAGTTTAACTAAAACTTCTCCACACACACCCCCAATTAAATAATATATACCTACTACAAAAGGTAACAAATAACTTAAGATCTGAAAACTTAACCTCTAACCAATATTAAGCCCACAGGTCCTCTCATTACCTGGGGGACAAAACATATAAAACAAACCAATATTAAAACACCCAGACCTCTCACTTCCTATATATATATATATAGCAATAATCTGATAAATCATCCTCCAACGAGATCTCTCACAAATATCAATGGGGGATGAGTTTACAAATATTTCATAAACAAACACACATCAAATATAAAATAATAAACCATACTAGAAATAAATATAAAGAAATAATTTGAAAAACCACCCTCAAGATAAGTCTCTCACAAATATCAGTATGAGGGTGATTACAGATGTTTGCTAAGCACTTTCACTGCTCGAGTAATTTCACAAATATAAAATAGAAAGTGGTTAATAACAGAAGAAGTTCAGGGTACAGGTTAAAAATGACTTACTGTCCAAAGAAGTTCACGGTAGCAGTAGACGTCCAACACACAGTTTTCAATGCTTCAGTCTCAGAATTGTTTATACCAAGACAAATTTCCAGAGTGTCAGAAACTCAGCAACTCCCAGTCTTCAGCCTCATGTTTCTAAATAGAAAAAAACCACCATTGGCCGTCGGTTTTCTTCAGCTGTTCACGAGGGAAAATAACTTGAAGAGTCAGTGGCATACCACCATGGCTATAGGACAAGCCAGCCCACCGGTTGACCACCCCAAGAATCTAGGGAAGGGGAACAAAGAACTGATCCTCCAACCCACTCCACAACCTTGTGTGTGTCAGAAACTCCCGAGATCCCTCAAGGAGCCCTCGGCTCCGACAATGGGCTAGTCGAAATTCGTCAGATACAGATAAGAAACCCACAACAAATAAAGTGCAGAGATCAGCTAGAGAAATACAGAGTCTTCTATCCAAATGTGTTCTCAAAAATGACAGCTCCCTCTTAATCCACAGAATGCTTCAGGGAATATTCCAAGGCCCTCGGTCAAATAACTAAACGCAGCGAGATGGACAGCACTACAAGGCCAATGGCTGAAAATCACAACAGCAGTCCCCAAGTTAAATCCAGAGCCCAACAAAGTACAATAGTACGGTCGAAAAATGAACAGCCCAGGAAAATCTGAAGTACAGTCCAAGCCCAATAAACGTATTGGGCAAAAATGGGGGCAGCTCACAAACAGTACTCACAATATTCCCATCACAGCGGGAACTGATACCATCCACCGCTACTTCGCCATACTTGATTCGGACCCATAAGATCCGCAAAACAACTCCGAGGACTTCCAAACAGGACCACGGAGCTAAGCCTTAATCCACGGGTCACAGAAAGCACTAACAGCAAAATTAAAATGGCAAAACATAAAATCAATAAAAATATGTAGACATAGGTAGCGAACAAAATACTCAAGCGATAGTACCCCCAAAAGCAAATAGTACTACCAAACGTAGATGGCTAGCCCAGTGTGGCTACCGCCATCTTGAAGAGTTGAGAATGGTTTGGGAGCAACGAAGAAGCCATCAGAATTAGGCCTTTTGGTCTATCTAGTCTGCTCATTGTGCAGGGTTCTCAGCTTAGGCTGGTGTCCCTGCTCCCACCTCCCCTACCTTTCCATCCCTTTCCTCTCCCTTTCCATGACCTTTATCTTCCCCATATATCTATCCCAGCCTCTTTTGAAGCTGCCCACCATCCTCAATGAGATCACCTTTTCTGGTGGTGTATTCCATTTACTTACCACCCTTTCTGTGTAGAATTGTCTTCTAACCTCCCCCTCTAACTTTAGACTGTGTCCCCTTGTGGTTTTGCTGCAACTTAGCCTGTTCACCTTATTGATCACTTTCAAGTACTTAAAGGCCTTACTCATGTCTCCCCTCTCCCTCCTGTCTTCTGGGGAATACATGTTTCTCCTCATACAGTATACCCTGCTGCCCCATGGTCATCTTTGTAGCCCTCCTCTGGACCGTCTCCATCATGTTGTTCCTTTTTTAGGGTGAGGGCTCCAGAACGGTACCGCATACTCCAGATGCAGTCTCACTAGTGACATGTACAATGACAATACCACCTCCTTTCACCTACTTTTGGTCCCCCTTGCTATGCTCCCCAATATCCTATTGCCCTTCCCACTGCCTTCTTGTACTGCATAGAATGCTTCAGATCACTGGTTATCATCACTTCCAGATCCTTCTCCTCCTCTACGGGAGATACCCGGACCCCTCCCAGGTAATACTCTGTCCTGGGGTTTTTGGCTCCAGTGTGCATAATCTTACACTTCTTGGCATTGAAGCTCAGTTGTCAGATCCCAGACCACATTTCAAGTCTTCTTAGGTCCTCTTTAAGGTCCTGTATTCCCTCGTTTGAGTCCACCCTCCTGCAGAGCTTGGTGTCATCCATGAACAGACACATTTTGCCCTTGATGCCATCTTGAGTATCATTAGTGAAAATGTTGAATAGCAACAGCCCTAACACTGAGCACTGCAAAATGCCACTAGTGACCACCCCGGTGCTGGAGAACACTCCCCTCACCATCACCCTTTGGGTCCTGTTCCCTAGCCAGTTTTCCACCCATCTGACCATCTTCTGTCCTACTCTAAGTTTGCTAACTTTCCAATCCAGTCAAAGGGCTTGCTGAAATCCAGATAGAGGATGTCCACTGCTTGGCAACTGTCCACTGTTTTGGTTACTCAGTCAAAGAAATCGATCAGATTCATTTGACAAAACCTACCTCCCATAAATCTATGCTGCCCTGCATCCTGGAGACTATGTTCCTCTAGATGCTCTATCAATCACTCCTTCAGCATGGTTTCCAAAGGTTTGCACACTATTGAAGTAAGACTAACTGTAATTCCTGGGGTCATCCCTAGAGCTGCTCTTGTGGAGGGGCATCACATTTTCCATTCTCCAGTCCTGTGGTACCACACCTGACTCCAGTGAACAACTGAACAGGTCCGCCAGTGGTTCCACAAGCTCCCCTGCCAGTTCCCTAGGGTGCACAAAAGATGAAAAAGATGAGAAGTATGGAGCGCTATGGCAGGGGATACAATATAAGGGAGGGGTGCATAGATGAGGGTAACAGAAGTAAATGGGCATAAGGTTGAACAACAGTTACAGTATAAAGAAACATGATAGATGAAAATATGTTATGGATAATAGTCATGGAAAAAAATGAAGAATATTTACATCTATGTATAAACAACCTCAGCTTAGTTACATAGTCTCAGCTATGCCTAACAACACTACGATACAGTTTTCACTTTCTTAAAAGTGGTGCTAAATCAAATTCACTATTTAGTCCGGGATAGATCCTGATACGTTCTCTTTTTAAAGGAGGTTATCCAGATCACCTCCTCTGGATTTTTCCTTTTGCTGGCTATTAGAAATGTGACATGCTGTCCCATAGATAAGATCAGCATCTGTAATGGCCCTTGCATACAGTATTTGCTTATTTGTTTTTGGAGGTGACAAATGGCTTTAACAATTATAGAAAGCTCCACATTTGCAGATTGCTGCACACACCGCACCCTTGGTGTCACAGGTAATGAATGATCTTATTTCCCACATTGTTGCAAATCTAGGAATCAGATACTCCTTTGTCCTCTGGACAATGTTGTATTAAGAACACCTACCACAAGGAAAGGAGCCCTTAAGAGGGGCTGGTAGTCATGTACTTTGTTGGGCAATCGGCTGGGTACTACAAACCAGATGATCTCTTAAATGTGTGCCTCTTCTGTAGATTATGCATGTTGGTTTGGAGGCTATTTCTGCTAAATTGGGATCAGTACTCAGGATAGACCAGTTTTGTTTAACAATCTTGCCACTCTCTCCTTCAGATGGTGTAAAGGTGGTCACAAAATGACACAGAACATTAGTTCCAAAGTTAGGTCTGACTTTCTCCTCCAAAAGGTGCTCCCTCTGACTATATCTGTATGACCTCTTTCCTTTATTATGTTTGTGTGACTATACCCCCTGGACATGAATCTGTTTTCTAAATATTTTGCTTTTGCCCTACAGGCCTCTTTAGAATTGCATTTTCCTTTGGCCCTATAAAATTGCCCTTTTGGGATGTTGGCTAATCATGTGGCAGAGCAACAACAGCTAGCTAACTATACCCCCTGGACATGAATCTGTTTTCTAAATCTTTTGCTTTTGCCCTATAGGCATATTTAGAATTGCATTTTCCTTTGGCCCTATAAAATTGCCCTTTTGGGATGTTGCTAATCATGTGGTGGGGTGACAACAGCAAGCTAATAGGAGGATGTTCTTATCTGTCATTTTTTTTATATATGTCCATGATTGTTCACCGAAATTTTTAAATATAAAAATTAATCTTCTCTAAGTTGTATATCATACTAAATCTAATATCTAAGAGCCCCTAACCACCAGAATACATGATCTGAATCTTAGGAAAAACAATAGTGCAGTACAAGGAAAATATAACATTTTAAAAAACGTCCACCTTTTGCTCTCCAGTAATGAAACCAACAGAAGTGCTTAGGAGGAAATGAGAACAAGACGTTCAGGCTTTGTTGACAAACAGATGGAGACTGGAGTAGTACAATCTGTCTACAGATGAACAAAATGCACTTAAAACTTGGGAAATAATCAGACAATAGCCATCAAACCAGCCGATAAAGGAGGAAATATAGTGGCTTTAAATACAAAGGACTATGTGAATGAAGCAGGGAAACAGCTAAAAAATACCACTATTTACAAACACTTGGATACAGATCCAACAATAGATTTTAAAAAGTTGTGGACATGGAACAAGTATGGAGGAACAGTTTTTTAAACTCTGCTACTAAGGACTTCCTGACAACAAAATAATGCACTTGGGGCACAGAAACCCAGGGGTGGAGTACAAGATGGGGGGAGTGGTACTGATGACCACCAAACAGGAAAGAGAACTTGGGTAATCATATTGGATGACCTACAGTTGGCCAAACAGTGTGACAAGGCAGTGGGGAGAGCCAGTGGGATGATAGAGTGCATAGGGAGGGGTATCCCCAGCAGAAAGGGGGTGGTGATACTGCCATATAAATCATTGGTGAGACCTCATCCAGAGTACTGTGTCCTGTTCTGGAGACAACATCTCCAGAAGAAACATAGAAACATAAACTTTGACAGCAGATAAGGACCGCTTGGCCCACCTAGTCTGCCCATTTCCCTACCTACAGGATAAGCTGCAGATCCTAGTTAACCAACAGCCTATTTCTTCCTACCCCCCAACAAGAATTGCCTTATGTCTGTCCCATGCATTCTTGAATTCTCCCACAGTGTTAGACCCCACAACCTCCTCAGGAAGACTGTTCCATGCGTCCACCACCCTCTCTGTGAAAAAATACTTCCTCACATTGCCCCTGAGCCGTCCCCCCACTTTCTTCAAATTGTGTCCCCTTGTTCTTGCACATCCCTTTTTCTGAAACATGCTACCCTCTTGGGCTTTGTTAATTCCACTGAGGTACTTAAAAGTTTCTATCATGTCCCCCCTCTCCCTCCTTTCCTCAAGGGTATACATATTAAGCTCCTTTAGTCTCTCCTCGTATGGCGTCTCTTGCAGACCCTGCACCATGTTAGTTGCCTTCCTCTGGACTGCCTCCATCCTGTCTATGTCCTTGTGGAGATGGGGTCTCCAGAACTGGATGCAGTACTCCAGATGGGGTCTCACCAAATGTTTGTACAGAGGGATAACAACTTCCTGTTTTCTGCTGGTGATGCCTCTCTCTATGCATCCCAGTATCCCCCCCAGCCCTCCCTACTGCCTTCTCACATTGCTTGTTAACCTTAAGGTCATCTGATATGATTACCCCCAGGTCCCTTTCCATTTTTGTTGTTGTTACTACCTCCTCCCCACATAGAGTAGAGGCGGTCCAGAGGAGGGCAACTAAAATGGTGCAGAGTCTGCACCAAAAGCCCCATGAGGAAAGACTAAAGGAACTCAATATGTACTCCCCGGAGTAAAGGAGGGAGTGGGGGGATATGATAGAGACTTTCAAATACCTTATGGATATAAATAAGGTACAAGAGGAAAGCATTTTTCAGAGAAAAGATGTTCAAGAACCAGGGGTCTTGCTATGAAGTTGGAGGGGGTTAGACTCGGGAAACTTGAGAAAGTACTTCTTCACATAAAGAGTGGTGGATGCATGGAACAGCCTCCCAACAGAGGTGGTAGGGGCAAAAACTGTAATAGTATTCAAGAATGTATGGGATAGGCATCAGCAAATGTGGGAAGTGGAGTCCCTCAGGCATCAGTGCTAGGACCTGCACTATGTACTTTTTTTACATTGGACTTACAGGAACAGACTAAAAGTTGGTGGTAACATTTTCTGATGATGTGAAGGTTGAAATGGAAGTGAGCAACAGTAGACAAATCGAGCAGCTACAAAGAGGTCTTCAGAGTATAGAACATTGGGCAAAAAGAAATGGAATGTCTTTTAGCACAGAAAAATGTGTGGTCATGAACACAGGAAATAAAAATGCTCTTACAAAATATAAGCTGAACAGAACCATGCTAAAAGAAGTTGAAAATACATATGATTTAGGCATCCTAATAAATAATGATTTAAGCTTTAGTAATCATTGTACAGAAGTAATACAGAAGACAAATAGAATATTGAATTGTATCCGTAGGGCATCCCTCTGCAGAAGCAGGGATTGTGTTATGCCATTATAACAGACATACATCAGACCCCATCTAGACTATTGCAGTCCATTGTGGAGCCCTTATCTCAGAAGGGATATTAACAGCCTTGAAAAGATTCAACATAGAGCAATGAAAATGGTTTCAAGGCTGAGAAATAATCCATATGAAATAAGGTTGCAAAGCTTAGGTCTTTATCCACTGGAAGCCAGGACAATTGGGGGAACATGTTGCAAATATTCAAGATCTTAAGAGATGAAGAACTAATGATACATTTAGATATGGAATTCAATATCAGAGATATAAATCTTAGGAGCCACAGCAAACAAATTAAGCTACTGAACCCAAAAAGAAACAAAAGAAGAGGTTTTTTTTTCTGTTTATAAAGCTGTTAAGTTTTGGAATAACGTACCTAAGGAAATTGTAGAAGTGTTCAAAAAGAGGTTGAATCAGTACCTACAGAATATGGATCTGACCAGGTGGCCCTGCTGAGGCGGGAGACAGACAAGATGGGCCATGAGCCTTATTCTGTCTTAACTCCCAAGTATAAGGGAGCCTTAGTGGTTAGGAAAGAGGATAAAGCCAGAGATCAAGTAGGGTCTGCAGTATTACAGTAGGTAGGGACAATAGGCAGACTAGGTGGGCCAAGCGGTCCTAATCTGCCACCATATTCTATGTTTCCAACTTATTTTGCAATCAAGCTGGTAAAATAAATTACCAACAATCTACAAACATTTAGAAAATCCTGCAGGATGTCAAATCACTAGTGAAATAGACCCTTAATAGGCCTCTTTCCCAATTTGTGGACTCACTTATGTTGACCTTTGTAAAGAGACTCCATCATATATTAAAAACATGGACATACTACAAGACCTGAATGAAATTGTGGCACCAAAAGATGTCCTTCTGGTTACTATTGATATAGAGCCACTAAATATGCCCTTGTATAGAACAATTGTCAGACCACACCTCGATTATGGCACACGCAGCTATGGAGTCCCGTTTTGAGGAAGGATGTGGATAGGTTGGAGAAGGTGAAGCGAGGGGTGACTAAGATAGTGTATGGCATAAGGCACTTGTGATACGAGGATAGAGTGGCAAGATTGAAGGTACGTAGATTGGAAGATAGACATAAAAGAGGCGATCTGTTGATGATGTATAAGATAATGAATGATAAAGAATTATGTGAGGTAATGGAGTATGAGATACAGAACAAGCCCAGTGGGCTAAGGTCCCACAAGAAACAGATTAAACTAGATTACACTACCAGAATCAGTAGGCTATGTATATTCTTTTAACAGACTGGAAGATGGTGGAACTCACTGCCGGAAAAAATAATTGAGAGTTCTAGCTTGAATATTTTTAAACATAAATTGGACACCATCCTAGCCAAGGGAGGGAACAGTTGGATCTACTGATGCGGATAGACAGACTTGATGGGTAGTATGCCTTCTTACATCCCATCACCCAGTGTAATACCCAGTGTAAATAGTACTCTAACAGCCCTCACCAGCAAGGTATAGAATCAGTTCAGCATTTTCTGAACATCAATAGTCCTGGGGCCATGCCACCAACAGCCTTTATAACTAGATCAGTAGAGCTAGTCCTTAAATTCATCTATGTTTCCTTTAAAAGGCAAAGCAGTTTGTACTTAAAAGGAATAGTCATGGGGGCCACTTTCCCTCCAGTTTTGCCAAGTTATATTTGGCGAAGTGGGAGGAAGAAGTAGTGAGAGAACATAGAAATTGAAATTGACGGCAGATAAGGACCACTTGGACCAACTTGTCTGCCAATTTTCCCTTCCTACTGTGACACTGTAGACCCTACTTGATCTCCGCCCCCCCCTTCCTGAATTCTGAAAGCAATACATTTTTAAATCATCTAGAACTTTGGAGGCAACATATTGAAAATGTCTTGACCATGTATCAGGGGAACCCATCTAGCTTAAGTCAATTTGTTGATTTCTTGCGTTACAGCAATCCAAGTCTTAGATTCAGTGTGAAATACAGCTAAGAGACTATCAGATTTCAAAATTATCATCACCAGATTGACAGGGCAATCTCTACCACTTACCCTACCACAGACGAACTTGAGACCTTGGCCCCTTTTGAGAATCCATATAGCACGCATAAGGATGTAAACAGTCTGCCAGATGAATTCTGCAGAAATCTGAATTCACATTGGCCCAGATATTCAAAAGGGTTGCGCCATGCGCAATAGGGATGCGCCAGCGCAAGTCCGAAAATGTGCCATTTGCGATATTCAGCGGGAGGCAGATGCGCCCCCCCAAATCACACTGCGCAAGAGCGCAATGATAATGAATGCATGCGCAACTAAAGGGGGAGGAACCACGCATAAATGGCACAGTGCGATATTCAACAACATGCGCCATGCGCAATAGGGGAGCAAGCGGAAGTTGCGCGATAGCGGAAATGAGCCAAAATAAAAAGGAGCAAGAGAGAGGCACAAGAATGCTACAGGGAAGGCACATGTTGCTGAACCATAGCCAGCAACACAGGCAACACACACACACAGGGCAGGACAGAGACAGAGCACCTGGAACCCCCAGGAACAGGGAAGGTGTGGGGAGCCACAGCCACAGTGCAGTGCAAAAGGGGGAAGTGCCACACAGCACTGAGGCCACCATAGGAAGGCGTTCCCGGTGCAGGGGAAGTAGCAGCAAGGACAGCGGGGGGAATACAGAAACAGCTGTTGGGGGGGACACAAGCCAGGGACATGGCTAGTGCCACCATCCAGATGGAGGCAGTTATGAGGGGTGAGAAGGCAGGCAGCAGGGGCGTGGCGTGGAAGGGCCTGTCGGTGGTATGCCCCCAACAGGCAGTACCAAGCCCACACCAGCTTCGAGCTGTACACCGATACCGAGATCGTGGGCCGGTACCGCCTGAACCAGGCAATTCTGAGGTGGCTCTGTGAGCTGTGCAGTGATGTGATGCAGGCACCCACACGACGGAGCCATGCTCTGTCAGTGGAGACAAAAGTGATAGCTTGCATGTGCCTGCTCCCCAAGGGTACCTTCCAGAGACCAACAGGGGACGTGACAGGCATAACCCAGTTGGCCGCGTCATGCCACCTCACCCAATTCCTCAGTGCACTGCTGCCACATGCTACGGAGAACATCCATTTCCCCAGCACACCGGCGGAGCGCACAGCAAACATACAGAAGTTCCACAGGGTAACATGTATGCCTGGCATGCTCCGGGCAATAGACTGCACCCATGTGGCCATCTGCACACCACCTGGCCCCGAAGGGGCCGCCTACATGAATCAGAAGGGGTATGCAAGCAGCAACTGCCAGGTGGTGTGCGATGCCAGGGGGTGCATAATCAATGTCTGTACCATGCACCCTGGAGGAGCACATGATGCCTTCATCTGGCACCAGTCAGCACTGTGCCACAGATTTGAGAGTGGGGACATCCCCACTGGCCACTTAGTGGGTGAGTATGCAAACCATGCAGAAAGACATGGAGCTTGGGAGGGGCATAGTCAGAGGTGACATGGGTATTGGCCTAGATGGCCCATGGCAGGGCGACGCTGATCACCAAACTAACTTCCACCCTCTACACACAGGTGACAGTGGATACCCACTCTGTCCCTGGCTGCTCACACCATACTGGCGGCCCGCGACCCCATCGCAGCAATGCTACAATGAGGCACATGCCACCACACACAATGTCATCGAGTGGGTGTTCGTGATGCTGAAGGCACATTTCCATTGCCAGGACACATCTGGCGGTGTCCTACAGTACAGCCCCTCAAAGGCCTGCGGGCTATTCCTGGCCTGTTGCATCCTGCACAACATGGCCAACGACTGTGGGATAGCCGTACAGGTCGAAGAGGGGGACAGTGATGGGGACGATGAGGACGCTGGTGAAGATGGTGATGGGCAGCCCCCCCTTGGGCGAAGGGACCCCCGACTGATCCGGCTTGCACAGCTGCACCAGGACACCATCACAGAGGAGCACTTCAGCCAACCCAGGTAAGTCATGGGGCCATGTGCAACCACCAGTGGCAAAGGCACAACCCACAAACACACACGGACAAACCCCAGTGGTGCATGTCATTAAGGGAATTGGCCGAGCATGGAACCGCACACGCTGCCAGGGATGGGCAAGGCCTAACACGGCACACGGTCACACACACACCTCACAAGACATGCACAAAGGGTAGGAGGCACGCTGACCCCTAGCCACCCCTAGCCACACACACATCCACAGATCACCACGCCCAGTGCCTGTCATCGTACATGTGTCAGACACTGGGCACCATTGCACAGTGGTGGACAGTGCAACGCAGGCATCATCATGCACATGCCACAGTGGACAGCAGCCGGGAAGGTGTGCAGATGGAACATGTGCATGCGTGCAGGGCCGGGTACCCCACCCGTGCATTGCACGCTGAACAACACAATGCACACAGGGCAGCATCAGACAGTAGCTGTGCTAGGAGACAGGTCAGTCATGTGCCACAGTGCCACGGCCACCACGGATGCGTGGGCGGCCCCACCGAGACCTGCCAGCAGTGACAGGCTGACCAATGGCCTCATGGGGTGGCACTGACAGTCCCCAAGGGGTTCCACTACGTGAACGAGACCGTGCTCATGCAGGGGTCTGCAGCACACCGAACATGCCTGCACCAGGCGTGCTCAGGATGCCCACAGCTGAACCTGGTGTCAACAAGGAGGGTGTCGCACGATGCTGGGAATGGGGGGGTGGACATTGCACTGTGCAGTGTCTGTGATGCATGGGCAAATAACTGTGTGACCATTGTGGCCATGACAGCTGTGACTGCCTGTGTCTGCCTGTCAATGGCAGTGGTCACATCCTCCCGCAACCGGTCCATCCCTGCTAGGAGCAAAGCGGTGTCTCTGCTGCACTGCTCCTCTGCCTGGCACAGAGAAACACTGAGTGCATCCACCGCCATCACAAGCCGCACCTGCTGATTGACTGATGCTTGGAGTATGCGGGTGTGCTCATCTAAGAGGTCATCTGCCTGATCGGCATGCTGTCCCTCATGGTGTTTGCGGCCCTGATGGTCAGCACCCCTTGAGGGTGGGCACTGCACACCAGGGCCAGGCCTGGGCATATACACAGGCAGTGCACTGATGCTGCCCCCTGACACTGTACCCCCATGGCCATTGGCCGACTGCTGACACTGCCCCTCCGGCTGTCACCCTCCAGGGCTCAATAGTGCCGCTGCAGTGGCCGCAAAAGCTCCACTGTCCTGGACACACACCAGTGCTGCCCCACTGGTGCAGACAGGCACAGGCTGGGACTGTGATGTCACACAGGCCTCCACGGTGGAACCAACCACGGCCATGCCCTTGATGTCACCTGCTGTGTGGCCATCCTGAGGCCCACACGTATCACTGCCCATGACGTTAGCTCCATCGTTATCAGTGATGGATCCGGCACCAACCTGAGTCTCAGCATGCTGGCATCCATGGACGCTGGCACGCTGGGACACAGGCAGGGCCTCCTCCACACCTGCTCCACCAACATCAGCCTGAATGTCCAGGCAGGTCCACTGTCACCCTGACCCTCGTATGCCTGTGGAGGTGGACGGGCCCTCCTCTATCTCCATGCTACCACCCTCAGTGGAGAAGCCCACCACCACTGACCCATGTAGATGCTCAGGAACTGTAAGGGGAAAAACAGTAGCATTAATGTATGTGACCTACCTTGCCCCCCCATTGACAGACCAGGACCTACCATGCAGTGACGGGCTAGCACCCATCTGGAATCCACCACCCGGAACACCCTTGATAGCACAGCACTGCATGCTGCCAGCAACCCACTCTTCTTGTGGGGCCAGGTGTGGCACGTCCGGCTGTCCCCCACCGGTCACAGACCGTACTGCCCTGATGGTGGCCACCTTCTACTTAATCCTCCGCCTGTCCGTGCCCATCTTCTTTTTGCACTCCTGCACAGACCGCTGGTGGATGCCATGCAGGTTGATGGCACGTGCCACCTCTTCCCATGCAGCAGCATGGGCCTGTGGTGTTTCCTGGCATCCGCTGAGCAGTGGCTCCTGGTCAAGGTAGGCCTCAAACAGGGCATCTGTTTCTGCCTTGGTGAAGTTAGACCTCCTCTTCCGCCCACATCTCTGTTCCTCTTCCTCCACCTCACGATCGGTCATTATTCATCCTGTGAGAATGACAGGTGTTACCTGTGAATGTGCAGTCGCATGCATGTCCCAAACACCACAGTCCACACTCCCAAACAGCATGCAACTCACCACAATAGAATGCAGTAACTGATTATGGCCAGTGCAGCCCAATGTCGCAGTTTTATAGCGCAACACATGCAAATGAGGTGAGGCACATTTTTAAGTGGATGCAAATGCAGTGTCTGCGCCATTGAATGGCTGATTAGCTGATCTGCATATGCCGGCTGAATATCGCACTGTTGCGCTTTCCGCAATTGTGTTGAACGTGCTCAGCCAAGGGCGCAGTTCTGTGACATGCGCAGCACACACCTAACTGCGCATGCCCGGGGTGATGACACAGGCGCCTGCCATGCTGCTGACGTGCTGTGCACGGGAGGCAATGCAGGGCATGGCCACCATTGTGCCAGTGGTGCTACTGCGCTGTTCACATATATGGCGCTGTGGCACTGGGGTGCTGTAGGTGCACTGGGGCCACAGCGCTGTAGGCCACTACAGGAGGTGGCACACAGGCATCCAATTGCGCTACATGCATTGGGTTCCAATCATGCTGTGGTTGTCCATGCGCGAGAGACCCTTGACCCTGTGCCTGACCTTTGCCCCCAGGCGCCATGCGTCCGGCATGGGTGCACCACTATTATGCTGTTCAGTGACAGCGCGAGAGGGAATGGCAGTGCTGTACCATGCAGCATCTGCACATGGTGGGACCGTGCTGCCGAGCGCCATTTTGACTCCAACTATCTGCTGAGATGGCACGGAGAAGGGCTGCTATGTGGAGCCAGGTGGAATTAGCAAATCTGGTGGCCATTGTAGAGCCCCATGCTGGGGTTCTATATGGTGATGCACCCCTGGACAGGGCCAGGAGTGCAGTTTGGCAAGAGGTGGCTGATGCGCTGGAGGAGGCCATGGAAATTGGGTGTATGGCAGAGCAGTGTTGCCACAGGTACGGGGACCTGGGGTGCAGGGACCCGGATATGCTTGCTTGCCTGCAGGGATGTGCCAGGAGGGGCATGGTGCCACGGCCAGGTAGGTGACCCATCCATACACTGTTATCGTCCATATGGGTATCACTGTTGCATGTGTCCAGCACATGGGCGGTCCAGTGTTGGCCATGGTGGTGGTATCGGGGTGGGGGTGGATGGGTATGGCTGTTTGGGATTGCACACACATGGGGGTGGGGGGACTTTGCTACCAGATTGTACTGATGTTCCTTTCTCCATGTTTGCACCTTAGACCCAGAAGAGCGCAGGCTGGCAAGGGAGAGAAGGCGCCACCAGGAGGACCAGCAGGCTGGGAGGGGTGAAGGTCTGCAGAGGCGCAGGGACCAGCCTGATGATGGTGAGTGCCTTACATCCATGATTACTATTACATGCTGTGTAACTGGGCAGGCAGCAGGGCATGGCCACCATCCATTGACACCACTGCCATGCACGCAACTTGTTACAGTCAGCACCGTCCAGTGGCACTGCATGTCTGGGAGTGCGTCAATGGTGGTTCATGCGTGCACCGGGTACATGGCTGTGCCACTGCCTTCACATCACATAGCCAAGTCACTGTATGGCCATGGTGGTGCTGTGTGGGACATGAGCGGTGTGTGTGTGTGCAGTGGTCCGCATGGCTGTGGGTGCCTGGGTAGGCAGGTCTTGTGGACACGGTCACTGTCGGTGGTCGTACACCATCACAGGGGCATGGCACATGGCTGTATACCATGCACAATGGGTGATCTGCAGGGAGCTGGACAGTCACACGTATTGACTCTGCTCCCTTGTCCTAGGTGGATGGCAACTTCAGGCCATCGAGAGGGGACTGCAGGAGCTGCTACAGGTGTCGAGGGCAACCCTGGAGCTCCTCCAAAGGATGGACCGACAGGGGGTGAGGAGGCATAGGAGACATCAGCGCCACATGGAGGATGAGCGGGGCAGACGATAGCCCATCCGTGCCCCTGAAAACACCTTCCCCCCCAGATCCACACTCACACCCCTTTCTGCCCCCACCTGGTATGTGGCCCTTCCCTCCATTGTACATAATTGTAAATAGTTGCTTTGATTACCTGTTTTTAATACATTTGTTTTGTTATGACAACTGTGGTGGTCTCTGATTTGCAGCGGGCTACTGGTGCTCCGCTGCAGTGGTGTGCATGACGTCAGGGTGGTGCACGCATGGACGTGTGTGTGTTTCCGGAAGGGAACCGCCTATGGTGTGGGCAGGGGGATCAGTCACTGTCTGTGGTTTGTGTGTTGTTCTCTGTGCACTGGATGCCTGTGTGCAGTGGTCTACAGTGCATGCACTGTGTGCATGGCACCCCTGTCAGACCGTCCATGGCCTGTGCAGATGACACCCTTGCATGTCTGTGATATGCGCGGTCTGCTGGCATGTCAGTGGTGGCTGTCCATGCTGGATAACAACTGTACCCGGCACAATGCCAGGTTGCCTCCCATCACTAGTATGGTGCACGTCTGCCTCCAGTGGCACTGTGGCCTCCTCTGTTGTTGTCCCCCCTCCATGCTGTCGCTTGTGTCTGTTGCAGGGGATGTGCTCCAGTGTCTGTCACTTGTGCTCCGGCCACATGCTGGTGGCATACAGCTTCATGGTGCCTGCGCAGGGTGGCTGGCACACCTGTACCATGTAGGAGTGCTGGACGTGTGTACACAGCAGCCGTGGCCACATGCCAGTGGCTTGGTTGACCTGCTACTGTGTCCCTGTGTTGGTGTGCCCTTGGGTATGGGTGGGTGTTTGTTCATGCACTGTGTTGCATCCTGTGTGGTGCATGCTTCCATGCAACACTGTGTGTGTTTGTGCTGGCTGTTGTGGCCAGTGCTGGGATGGGATGTGTCCTTGGGAGGGTGTGCAGGGTGCTGTACCACTGGTGGTGGGGTCCGGGGCATGCCCTGTCGCATGTGGGCTACCTCGTGTGGCGATGCATGGTCGGTCTCTCAGCTGTACCTCGGGGGACATGCAGGGTGGCACTGTGTATGCTGTTGTTGCATCGCTGTCTGCTGCCGCCCACTGCAGGGTGCACATGGTGGGGCTGCCTTGCGTGGCTACATGGTGCACAGGGTTGCATTGTCACAGTGGGGTTGGTGGCATGCATGGGGTGTCCTGCACTGTTGGGCATTACTCCTGGGAAGGGTGTATGGTGATCGTGGTGCAGGATGTGCTCTGTATTGGTGGGATGGTGTGGCACGGGGTGGTCAGCCCTCCTTTTGTGCCAGTCACAGCTTGCCAGGGGGTGTGCTGGGGCACCATGCCCCGGCCGTGGGTTGGTTGCTGGTATCCATGGGCCGGTGGTTATTCCAGCTCTCCCCCGGTTGTGCAGTGCATGGGGTGTGGGGGACGATGTCTGTTCTGCTGTGTGCTCCTCTGCCCATCTGTGGCATGGGTGGTGGGCATCCCTGGTTGTGCTATGGCACATCTGGACTGCTCCAATGAGCATCCCTTGTTGCGCTATGGCGCATCAGAAATGTGCAGCTGCACATCCCTGGTTGTGCTATGGTGCAGGCGGTGCGATATTCAGTCGTGTGCCATAGGCGCATCTTGGCCTACTCAGTTTTTAAATATCGCACTTCTTGCGCATAGGCGCTATGGACTTGCGCTGGCTCCTGCTGTTGCGCACTTTTTGGGCGCAGTTTGAATATCTGGGCCATTGTTTATAATAAACAAACATTCCAGCTATTAAATGTGTAAAAAGGCAGGTGACTGATAGGTGAGGAGGGACTACTCGCCAACAAGGGATTGCTGGAGATTCCCAGGGTTCGATTAAAGTCATCAGGATCCCGTGCCTTTGCTTTCTCAGCACCAACCCTGTGGAATTCTCTACCTTGTTGGTTGAGAGAATGTCCAACCATTGATAACTTTAAAGTTGCTTTAAAAACATATCTTTTTGATTTAGCTTATTTGTGTTAGTTGTGGCTGACTTTTAATTGTTTAGATTTTATTAATTTTAATGTTTTGTACAGTGCTTTGGTCTTGAAAGGCGCTATATAAATAAAATTGAATTGAATTGAATTGAATAAATACAGTACTTTTAACAAAAGAAAATACCAGTTTTTAATCACAAAGTGGCATTTTTTATATGTTTCTCAGTTTACCTATTTTATACACACAGTAAGATACTTTAAGGCACTGTCTGCCTGCTGTTAATACGAACATATGAAGAAGCCAGCAGAAGAAGGCCATTTGGTTTATCAAGTCTGCTCCTATTGTAGGGTCCACAGCTTGAGCTAATGTCCCTGCCCTCCCTCCCCACTCCTCCCATCCTCCCTACCCATGATCCTTACTTTCCCCCCCAATGTCTATTCCTGCCACTCTTAAAGCTGCCCACTGTTTTCAATGAGTTGACTTCTTCTGGCAGTGCATTCCAAGTGTCCACCACCCTCTCTGTGAAGAAGTGCTTCCTGACCAACCTCCTAAACCTCCCACCCTCCAGCTTAAGACTATGCCTCCTAGTGTTATGGTTGCCACTTAGCTTAAAGAGACTCTCCTTATCAACCTAATTTATCCCTTTCAGGTACTTGAAGGTCCCAATCATGTCCCCTCTCTCTTTCCTGTCTTCCAGGGAGTACATGTTCAGTGCACTCAACGTCTCCTCGTATGCTTTACCCTGCTGACTGGCTATCATCTTTGTAGCCCTCCTCTGAACCTTCTCCAGCAGATTAATGTCCTTTTGGAGTTGTGGGCACCAGTACAAAACTCCATACATTAGATGCGGCCTTATCAGTTACCTGTGCAAGGGCAGTATAACCTCCTCTCTCCTACTACTGATCCACTTAGATATGTATCCCAGCATCTTGTTTGCCTTTGTTGCTGCTTTCTGGCACTGCATGGAGTGCTTCAGGTCACTAGTGACCATCAATCCCAGGTCCTTCTCCTTCTCTGATGCAGATACTCGGACTCCACCAGGTTGTACTCTGTCCTGGGATTCTTGGCTCCAATATGCATAACTTTGCATTGTTTGGCATTGAAGCCAAGCTGTCGTATCCTGGACCACCTCCCCAGCTTTTCCAGGTCTTCCTGTAGGTCCTGTATCCCTTCAGCTGGGTCCGCACTCCCGCAGAGCGTGGTGTCATCCACAAATAGACACATTTTGCCCTTAGTGCCATCCCCAATGTTCTTGATGAAGACATTGAACAACACCAGCCACAGTACAGAGCCCTGTGGGACCCCACTGGTTACCTCTCTGGTACCAGATAACTCTCCCCCCACAACCACCCTCTGGGTTCTGTCCCTCAGCCAGTTTTCCACCCATCTGACCATCTTTTCCCCAACCCTAAGATCCACTAACTTCTTGATCAACCTTATGTGAGGCACAGAGTCAAAATCCTTGCCGAAATCAAGATAGAGGATGTCTACCGCTTGGCCCCTGTCTACTGTCTTAATGACACAGTCAAAGGAGTCAGTCAGATTCATTTGCATGATCTTCACCCCCATGAACCCATGCCACCTTGCATCCTGAAGACCATGCTCCTCTAGATATTCCACCAACCTTTCCTTTAGTATGGTCTCCATGAACTTTTCCCACACTGGAGGTCAGACTGACTGGTCTGTAATTCCCTGGGTCCAGGTACAAATGTCACTTGCTGTAAGCACCTCATGTCTCACTAGAAGTCTGGATGTGCATGAATCCCAGACAACAAAAGCCCTGTTGTGTCTTCCTGCTTACATACTTGTTTTTTACTTGTGTTAACCATCCTGATTCATTGCTTTCTACCAGTACTGCTTCTACCAGGTCTGTCTGGCAGTATAGCCTAGATGTTAGACTAACATGCTTAGTACATCCAACAGACCTGGAGGGATGGGAAGTGGATCAATAGGATCGCAAGGGCAATAGCAAGGAGAGAGGAACTGGATGTCATTGTCCACCTGGGGATGAACGATGTGGTGAGACAGGGTGGAGATAGGCAGAATTCAGAAGGATATGAGGAAGCTGGGGGGAGCCTGAAGCAGGTAGCACACTCCGTCTCCTTCTCAGAGGTTTTATCTGTCCACAGCAGGGGTGAGATTAGGACACTCCGCATCCTGATTTTCAACTACTGGTTGAAGGAATGGTGTGGAAGAGAGGGGTTTGACTTCATGGGGGACTGGGGCTCAAGCTGGATGATACAAGCAGGTATAAAGTTGATGGCCTGCATCCATATGGGAAGGGGACCATGATCCTGAGTGAGAAGTTTAAATGCTTCAGCAGTGAGCATTTAAACTGGCCAAGGAGGGGGGGGGACCAGGAGGGTCAGGAGCCTCTGTATCGCCCCCCCCCAAGGGCAAATGCAGGTAAGTAAATTGGCAGCAAGTACAACTGAAGTAGTCAGTGGGGGGAGCAAAGTGCTAGAATCAGGACCTCACAAGAAAGGTAACTGGGGTTGGGGAGGAAATCAGGAGAGTAGAAACATGGGCAAGGGGGGTAATCTAAGATGTACAACATGGAAGGCCATGGTAGCTAATGCCAGAAGCCTGGGAAATAAAATCCCAGACCTGGAGGCCTTGATTGTAGAGGTATATGTGGACATAATAGCAATAACTGAAACCTGGTACACTGCAAATCATGGGTGGGAAATAAATGTACTGGGTTATGCTCTGTTCAGGAGGGATGGGGGGGCAAAAAAGGTGGGGGAGTCGCCCTGTATGTCAGAGAAGGTATAAAGACAACACAAGTGCAGGGTAGGCTGGGGGAAACCGAGGCACTGTGGGTCATCCTTGAACCTGGAAATGGCACAGCAATACACACCGGGGTGATATACAGGCCTCCAGGGCAGGGGGGAGGAAGTGGACAGGGAGCTAGCAGATGAAATACACGAGATGGCAATGAAAGGTGAAATTCTGCTGATGGTGGATTTCAATATGCTGGACGTGGACTGGACCACTCAGGCAGCTGCTTCAACCAGAAGAAGAGGCATCCTAGATTCCCTGCAGTAGGCAAGACTCAGGCAGCTTGTGCTTAAGCATACCAGGGACTGGGCGATTCTGGATCTAGTGATGAGCAATGGGGATAGAATCGCAGATGTTTGGGTAGAAGGGAAACTGGGATCCAGTAATCACCACATAGTGTGGTTCAAGATTGGGACAGGAACTCAGTCAAGCCACACTAGGGCAAGGGTTTTGGATTTCAAAAAGGCAGACTTCGCTAAAATGGGGAGAGGTATCAAAATAACCCTGAAGAAAAGGGGGATGGGGTGGAAGAGCAGTGGGATCACATAAAGGGAGCCATAGTGGAAGTGACAAACCAGTGCATCAGGTTGGTATCCAAAAAGAAGGAGAAAGCCACTATGGTTCTCAAAAGAGGTGGCAGACAAAGTAAGAGCTAAAAGTTCAGGGTTCAGAAAATATAAGGAGACCGAAAGGGAGGAGGACAGGGAGATGCACCTAGAGTGTCTAAGGGAAGCGGGGAGGGCAGTAAGGAGAGAAAAGGCATGGACTGAGGACGGATTAGCACAAACAGTTAAGAAAAGGGACAAGACATTCCACAGGTACATCAGCAAAAGAAGGAAAACTGGGGGGGGGGGGATTGTAAGGCTCAATGGGGAGGAAGGGGTGCGTAAGGAGGGAGACATGGATAAGGCAGAAATACTGAATAAATACTTCTGTTTAATATTCATGGAAGATGGGGAGGGACAGGGACCATAGATCAGCAACAGGCAACAGATGCCAAAGGGGGGGAGGTGGGCAACAGTCCATTCTCAGGGGAGAGAGTTCTGCAGGAGCTCACCAAGTTGAAGGTGGACAAAGCGATAGGACCAGATGGCATACACTCGAGGATATTATGGAAACTGCAAAGAGAGCTGGCAAAATCTTTGGCAGCCTTGTTCATTGAGTCACTCAACACAGGGGTGGTGCTGGAGGATTGGAGGAGGGCACATGTTCCTCTACACAAATCCAGCAGTAGGGAGGAGGTGGAGAATTATAGGCTGGTCAGCCTCTCCTCAGTAGTGGGGAAGATCATGGATACACTGCTTACAGAAAGGATAGAAGAACATCTAGAAGCCATCAGTGCCCAGGACCCTAGGCAGCATGGATTCACAGTGGGTAGGTCATGCCAGACAAATCTAATAGATTTCTTTGATTGGGTGATGAGGGAAGTAAATTGGGGGGGGACGGTGGACGTCACCTACCTCGATTTCAGCAAAGCCTTTGATAACATCACACATAAGAGGCTGGCTAACAAGATGGGTAGTCTAGGCATAGGAGACAAGGTGGCAAACTGGGTTAGGAACTGGCTAATGGACAGAAGGCAGAGGGTAGTGGTAAATGGGGTACAATCCGGGGAGGGGGAGTGGCCAGCAGGGTGCCTCAGGGATCAGTCCTTGGGCCAGTCCTGTTCAATGTCTTCATTAGTGACATTGCAGAGGGGCTGGAAGGAAAGGTCTGCCTGTTTGCAGATGACACCAAGATCTGTAACAGGGAGGATACTCCAGAAGGGGTGGAGAAAATAAGGAAGGACTTGTGGAAGCTTGAGAAATGGTCTGAGGAGTGGCAACTGAGGTTTAATTCAAAGAAGTGCAAAATGATGCACCTGGGGCATGGGAACACTGGGGAGAGCTACAGGATGGGGGGAGTTGCTGACAGTCACTAAGGAAGAAAGGGACCTCGGGTTATTTCAGATGACCTGAAAATGTCAAAACAGAGTACGAAGGCAGTGGGGAGGGCCAGTGGCATGCTGGTTTGCATAACCAGAGGTATAACCAGCAGAATGCGGGAGGTGGTGATGCCATTATATAAAACCCTGGTCAGGCCTCACATGGAGTACTGTGTGGAGTTCTGAAGGCCACACCTTCAAAAGGACATAAGCAGACTGGAGACGGTCCAGAGAAGGGCGACTAAGATGGTACAGGGCTTGCACAACAAAACGTGCACAGAGAGATTAAGGGACCTCAATATGTACTTGCTGGAGGTGAGGAGGGAGAGATGAGACATGATAGGAACATTCAAGTACCTCAAGGGCATATACAAGGTGAAGGGGGAAGACATCTTTCAATACAAAAGGAGTACAAGAATGAGGGGGCATAACATGAAATTGGAAGGTGCATGTTAAGAGGGAATGTGAGGAAGTTTTTTCTTCACAGAGAGGGTGGTGGATTTATAGAACAGTCTGCCACAGGAGGTGGTGAGAATGAGCACTGTAGATGGGTTTAAACATGCATGGGACAGGCGTAGGGGAACCATAGAGGTAAAGTAGAGGGCGGGTCAGAAGCCGTAATCAAGTACAGAGCTTCTGGGCAGATTGGATAGGCCTAGCAGTCCTTATCTGCCAACGATTTCTATGTTTGTATTCCCACAACCTCCACTTGCATACTGTGTGACTCTGAGTAAGTCATTTACACTCCCCAATGCTCCTGGGTCACCCCTGAAAACAGGCACTTGCACCTAGTGGGCCTTACCTGGTTACCATAGAATAAAATAAATAAATAAATAAATAAAAGTCTGATCATGTCTAGAAAGAAAGGCATTACCTATTGACAGGCATATACATCGTTTTCATGTTAGCATCATACACAGTTACTGTGGTGTGGCACTAATATTTTGAAACAGTGTCCCCCTACATTGAACGCCAGTCATGCCATTTGACAGCAGTAATTAAAACTGTTTAAGTAGTTTTAAGTCCCTCCTTCACTGGGGATGTATGGTAGCAGCTTCGTTTGCATGACAATGAGACCTGACAGGCTGTGCACTGTGGTGGGATAACAGCACACCGCTGTTGTGTTTGGAGGCATACAACACTGGTGTTCAAGTACCAGAGAAATGCTGTTATCCCACCACGGTTTATACTCTGGAGTGTCTTAATGTAATTATAAAATGAGTCCAATATAAATTTTTTTGGGGGTGGGGGTAACATGCACAAACATAAAACCATTTAAAACATATTAGTTTTTTTAAAAAGTTCATCCACCCCACCGAAAGAGTCTCAGCAAATTCCAACACGGGAATACCATCTCGATTTCTAATATTATGTCCAGTGAAATGCATATATATTTTTTTTACTTAGGCCTGAACCCCTTATTTCCACAGCCACCAACATTTATCTATTTCCTCATCATTATATTATTTCCTCCTTTTCTCCTCCCTGTTTGTTTATTATCTTTCCTACATTCACTAGATGGAATGTGTAATATGGGTGTTCAAATTCATTGCTCGGTTCTTATTTATTTATTTATTGAAATGTTTCACCAGGAGGGCACACTGAACAACAAGTTGCTCGTCTCACGGTGCGACCTGGGGGGAGGGGTTACATAGGGTTGTGAAGGATGATCAGTTACAATAGTATGTGGGTAGTACAAACAATACAACATTGTAAGATTGTGCAACAGTTGGAACTCAAGGTATTGTACAATAAACAGTAGTGGAACATTGGGTAATTTACAATACATGTCCAAATCATACAAAAGAACATATAAATGTACAAAACAGTAATAATGCAATAGAACCATTTATAGTGCAGGAGTGTATCAGGAGCAGGCTTGAGGTAGTACGCAAGTGCTGTTGGAGTAAAAAGGATGGGGTTAGGCTGTGCACACTGGTGACCCAGAAGGGCAGGTGGAGAAGAGGGAGGCTAGAACTGAATATGAGGAGAAGGAGTAGCCATTTCCTGATTTCCCCCTTCAGGATGTTAAGAACCCTGCTGGGGGGGGTCATGGTAGGAAGGCAGAAACTGGGGATAGGTATTAAGGTGGGTTAAAGCAGGAACAGCTGAGGGAAAGGTAATTGTGTAGGGCAGAGGTAAGGGAGTAGTTGGAGAAGGAGTGTCATATTTCAGGAGGAGGGAAATCCTGGTTTTAGGGAAATGATGGATGAAACCAGTCTGACCGATGAGGGTGGAGCGGTGAGGGACCATCAAGGTGTGGGTGTCATTTGATCTGCGAGAGTGGGTGGGGGGAGGTGGAGTGGAAAGAGAGGATGAGAGATAGGAGGGGAGCTGCCAAACCAGAATTTGGAGGTTAGTTTGGGACCGTGAGAGATGCATCTGTGAGATAGTAGAAGGAAGGTTAGAGAGTGATAGAGTTCACAGTGGGGGGAGCAGGAAGGGGAGTCGATAGCAACGCGGCAGAAGGAGTTAAAGAGAGTGTCCAACTTGGTCAGAGAAGATTTGGGAGCAGTACCATAGACTTCGCCACAGTAGTCAAAGATGGGGAGTATCATCTTCTGGACAATTTCATGCCTCACAGTCAGCAGGATGCAACTATGATTCCTGTACAGAGCACCAAGCTTGGGGCGCAGTTTCTTCAGGATAGCATAAATATGCACAGAAAAGTTGAGGTGCTGGTCCAGCCAAACTCCCAGATATCTAAATGAGGAGGTGTCCTCCAAGATGGTCCCATTAAGGGTGTGGAAGGTGGGTAGAGCTGGGAGCCTAGAAAGTCTCTGCCTGGTGCCAAAGATCATTGAGAATCTTTCTGGCATTTAGAAAAAGCTGGTGAGAAGCAAATCAGAGCTGAACTTGGTTGAAGTCATGCTGTAAGCTGGTTTGCACAGCAGCAGGGTTTTTGCTGGAACTGTACAAAACAATATCATCAGTGTACATGTGGATAAAAGAGGATGAGATGCTGTCCCATTTGCACAGCGGTAGCGCTACCGCTCGTGACGCTGGCGACCCGGGTTTGGGAACAAGCCTGGGGAGCTGGAGGGCCGATCAGGGGGGAGAAGGCTGAGCGTCCGTGAACTGCTCGCCTTCTCCAGGGAGGATGGGGGGACAAGGTTCAGTACTTGACTGACCCCAGGCGGAGGCCTGGGGACAGCAAGTGCTTAGCCATTCCAGGAGGGTCAGTCGTGCCAGACGTCGGTGGAGCTCTGCCTTAACATCAGGGTGCATGGCACGCCCAGGAAAGAACAGGGAAAACACCTCCTTTGCTCTGGGTAGACGGAGCACCAGCACAGACCTCAATGGTCCCCTGCCTGTCCCATGCGGTGGCCTGACGAAGTGCCGTTAGTTCTGGGTGCTTGGACCCCCACCTCATCCCCTCCTGGGGGGAAATTCAAGGCTACATGGGAGGACCGCCACGGGGCTCCAGGTACGGAAGGAACCAAGGCAGATGCCAGGCGCTCCCGAAGAAGCGGAGAGCAGGAGGCAGGGGTAGGCGGAAAAAATAGTAAGTAAAAAAAAAAAAGAGGAAGAGCAGGCTGCAGGAAGATCATTAAGGAAAATGGAGAAGAGTAGGGGACCAAACACTGAGCCTTGAGGGACACCAGTGTTGATGGGAGTGGAGGGGAGATGGAATCAAGGATTCTCACCGATTGGGTCCTTCCAATAAGATAGGATTTAAACCAGTTGGTGGCTGACAGAGCAAGGCCAGCTGAGGAGAGTGAATCAAGAAGCAGGGGATGGGAAACAGTGTTGAATGCTTTGGCTAGGTTGACAAAGATGGCCGAGGTGATCAGGCCATTGTCCATCCCTGAAAAGATGGAGTCAGTAAACTTGAGGAGGGAGGTGGTTGTTGAGTGATTCTTCCGAAAACCAGATTGGAAGGGGGTGAAGAAGGAGGAATCAGAGAGGAAGGGTAATAGTTGAGAGAGAACTAAATGTTCTTGAAGTTTGGCAAGGGTTGGAAGGAGGGAAATGGGGCAATAGTTGCCAGGAATGGATGTGTCACCACCCTTGGGGAGAGGAAGGCTACAGCATGTTTCCAGGATGAGGATACTTGGGTAGAAATAAAGGATAGGTTAAGGATTAGGGAGCTAGGATAAGCAATTGCAGGAGCAGAAAGGTAGAGAAGTTTAGGATCGAGCTCATCTGGTGAGGAGCTTTTAGAGGGGTTGAGGGATAGAAGAGCATTACGAGCTTCATCAGAGGAGATATTAGAAAAGGAAAATTGGGGAGGGGTAGGCACTGGCTGAGGTGAAAGGCTGAAGTTAGTAGGTGGCAATGGGGAGAGGGAATTTAGAAGAGATGTGGCACACTAGGTGTAGTAGGCATTAAATTCATTGGCCATGGAGTCAGGGTAGGAAACTAGGGAGTTATTTATTTTGAGAACGGGAGGGGGAGAGTGAGAGGGGGAGAAAATAGGGCATGAACTACCCTTCAGAATTTAGATGGAGAGTTAATGTTAATCAGGAATGAGGAGTTGAAATAATCAGACAGTCTAGTAGCTTTAGTACATGAATTGCATAGCATTCTGTACTTTGGCATAGTCATTTGGATGTTTAGTAGATTTGTGTTTTCTACAGGCCGGGTCACGCTCTCTGAAGCAGGCCAGTTGTTTGGGGTGATCCACGGGAGGCGAAGCCCACAGACTCTGGTCCTTCTGAAAGGAGCAAAGGCATTCCAGGTGGCAGTGAATTTATCCTTAAAATAGTCAAGTGCTTGGTCGACAGAAACGGCAGTGGAGAGGGGGGCCCAGTCGGTGGAAGCAAGTGCAGAGCTGATTGGGGTAAGGTCTAAGGATTTAAAGGACTGGAGTTGTATGATTTTAGGGGGAGGTTTGCGGTGATGAACCTTACGTACAATGAAAATGGGGTTGTGGTCACTAAGGGCATCGGGGAGGAGACCAAATTTAATTATGCAGTGCTGGTGGGTTGTGAGTGCCCAGTCAAGCAGGGTGTGGTATTATGTTTTGGGATTAGGGCGTGTGGGCTCAAGTATAAGCTTGAGTGAGGTTTAGAGCAGTGACGTCATTGCAAAGCAGTATTTCTGGCTCTGGCAAAAGCATTTGATCTCATTGACCACAATCTCCTAAAAGCTAATCTCCCAAATCTTGAAATATCCCCAAAGGCTATCTTGTGGATTGGAAAATATGCTAGCAATAATACCTGACAGGGAAATTTTAATAAAATCTAAAAAAAAGTAAAAAACAAACCCTTACAATTTAGTAAAAAAAATAATTAATTTTATTGTGAAATAGTCCCTCTGTTGGTATACATATCAGTAGAGGATGCTGTGTTTGTGAGACAGTTTTATTTTGTGACCCTCATGAGACAGTTTCCAGAAAATGGTTCTATCCTGTCTGTGTGATATTTGCAAAATGGCAAGTCACTGTGTAGAGAAACAATAAACTGATTTCTTCCCATACTCATGTTCACCTTTGGAAAATGTTGAAATATGGAGTTCTGAGAGTCCCAACTGGAGATGCTGTTTGGTTAAATTTCGGAAAGCTGGTTCCCCCTCCTGCTGGCAGAAAGATTAGCAATGGAGTGATCCGGACCGGAAGTGCTATATAAGGTGATTAAAAAAAAAAAATCAAGCAACATCTTTCAGTTTGGGTTTTGTGGGTTTGAGTGTACTGTATCTATAGGTCTATGTGGAGAGGGATGGCAGAGTGATTGTCCGTGTTGTGTACCACTGAGTCATAAAACCAGTAGTACTTTCTTGAATTAGGCTCCTGCAGATGGAGATGTGCTGCTGACTTGTGGCAATAGGCTAAGCAGGTAGGCGGCTGGAGGATGGGGGTATTGTTTCTGTTGGGTAGGTGACAGTACAACAGTACCTTGATTGTTGCTCAGTTACATGCTTGGCTAGCCCCCCCTGGCAGCAGCAGCTGCACAGCAGTCTGGATCTCTACTTGGAGATGTTTCAATCTAGAGAAGGGTGTGTGAAGCTAAGGGTGATCCTGGAAGAGGGGCTAGTGAAACTTACCAACTCACACCCCCAAAACTGGGGCAGGAAATGCTAGCTGCAAGAAGAATGGGGGTTGGTGGAGGGGACTTCTGGCAAATGCCAGGAGTTTGGGAAATAAGATGGGGGACTTGGAGGCGGTGGTGGCGGGGGACGACCTAGATCTAATAGCGGTTACTGAGAAATGGTGGACAGAAAACCACAGTTGGGAGGTGGTAATACTGGGATACGGTCTCTACAGGAGAGACAGAAAAGGAAAAAGGTGGGAGGGGTAGCCCTGTATGTGAGAGACGGGATAAGGATAACAGTGAGTGGGGATGGGCAAGGATCAGCGGAGATCCTATGGGTCACACTAAGTAAGAGGATGGGAGAGGCAGTAAAAATAAGGGTGGTTTACAGCCCACCAGATCAAGGGGAGGAAGTGGATAGGGAGATGGTTAGGGAAATACACGGAATGGCCAGCAAAGGGGAAATCAAAGTAGTGGGAGATCTAAATCTCTGGTTGTGGACTGGAGAATCCTGACATCATCATTACAAAGGAGCAGGGAGCTGTTGGGTGTCCATGCAGGAATCCTTCATTCACCAACTGGTCAAAGAACCAACTAGAGGAGGGGCCATACTGGACCTGTTTATGACAGATGGGGATAGTGTGGAGGAGGTAGAGGTGGGGAAATCTTGGGTGGTAGTGACCAGAGGATGGTAAGGTTTAGTCTTCGGATGGGGTCGGTTAAGAGCAGATCAATCACTAGGGTACTGGACTTCAGAAAAGCAGAATTTGGGAAGATGAAAGAAATTGTGCAAAACAAACTGGAGGGAAAGGAAAACCTGGAAGACATATAAGAGCTGTGGGGAGAAATTAAAAGGGGAATTTTACAGGTGACAGAGCAATGTGTCAGGCAGGTGAGCAAGAATAAGAGAGGGAGGAAACTACTTTGGTTCACAACAGAAGTGAGGGAAGCAGTCAGGGAGAAAAAAGAAGGCATTCAGGGTGTACAAAGCCTCTCAGGAGATAGCAGGTAAAGAAACCTACAGGGAGAAACTGAAGGAAGCCGGGAAAATAGTCAGAAAAGCTAAGGCGGAAACGGAGTAGAAAATAACGAGAGGTGAAACGGGGTGATAAGAGGTTTCAGCTATGTGAGTGACAGAAGGAAAGGCAACAAGGGGATTATGAAGCTCAAAGGGGAGGGGGCAGAGGAAAAGGCGAATCTTCTGAATGATTACTTCACCTCAGTTTTCACGATTGAGGAGGGGTGAGGGCTAGAGCTAAAAAGCAGGGGAAGGGTAGGCAGGGAGTTGGACACAAGTCCCTTTAGGGAGGTTAGGGGATTGGAGGAAGTAGGAAAACTGTGAATGGGCAAAGCAATGGACCCAGATGCAGTCCATCCAAGGATAATCAAGGAGCTAAGGCAGGAACTGGCGGCACCACTCACAGGGTCATTCAATCCGTCACTGGACACAGGGAGGATCCTGGGGGACTGGAAAAGGGCTGATGTGATGCCATTACACAAGGGAGGTGGAAGGGAGGAGCTGGGAAACTACCGCCCGGTTAGCCTTACCTCCATAGTGGGAAAGCTAATGGAGGCACTTATAAAGGAAAGGCTGGTACAATTTCTAGAAGAGGAGGGCCTCATAGATGACAACCAATATGGGTTCACAGGTAGAAGGTCTTGTCAGACCAACCTGATTGAATTCTTTGACTGAGTAACTGAGATATGGGACTGGGGGGGCAGTGGATGTGGCGTATCTGGACTTCAGAAAGGCCTTTGACCCCGTCCCCACAGGAGGCTAATAAGCAAATTGGGTGGCTAAGGGGTGGAGAGCAAGATCACTAAGTGGGTAGAAAATTGGTTGGAGGGGAGGACTCAGAGGGTGGTAGTAAATGGGGTGCACTCAGAAGAAGGAGGGGTGATTAGTGGGGTTCCCCAGGGGTCTGTGCTGGGTTCCATACTGTTCAACATATACATTGGGGACGTTTCAGGGGGCCTAAATGGGAAGGTGTGCCTGTACACAGATGACACAAATATCTGTAATAGGGCGGACATACTAGGAGGGGTGGAAAGAATGAGGGAGGATCTGGTCAGGCTGGAGGAGTGGTCTGCAAAGTGGCAACTACAATTCAATGCAAAAAAAAGCAAAATTATGCACATAGGGCATAGAAACCCAAGGGCAAAAATACTGGCTTGGGGGGAGGGTACTGGAAGAAACAGAGCAGTAAAGGGACCTGGGGATCACAATTTTGGACAACACGAAGGTTCAGAGCCATTGTGACAGCCTGACAGGGCAACTGGGAGAGCAAACAGAATGCTGGCATGTATAGGAACGGGATTCACAAGCAGGAGAATGGAGGTGATCATGCCACTGTACATAACAATGGTCAGACCACAGCTAGAATACGGGGTCCAGTTCTGGAGGCCACACTTATAAGGGGACAGGGACAGACTGGAGAGGTTCCAGAGAAAAGCAACCAAGATGGTGCAAGAGCTACATGAGAGGTCATGCGAGGAATGACTGGAGGAACTAAACTTGTACACACTGGAGAAGAGGAGGGAAAGGAGGACATGGAAGAAACTTTCAAATATCTGAAGTGAATAAACAGAGTGAGGGTGGGTAGCACCTTCAAGATGAGTGAGAAAAAATCCACTAGGGGGCATGCATTCAAACTGGAGGGGGTAAATTTAGAGGAGATGTTAAGGGAAAGTTCTTCAATGAGAGGGTTGTGGGGCCGTGGAACAGGCTACCAGAATGGGTCATGGAGGTAGATTCAGTGGACAAATTCAAGAGAGCTTGGGACACCCACATGGGGCTAAATAAGAGAGAGAGAGAGAGGGTAAGAAAATGGAGGGTGTAAGATTAATTAGTGGGGGGGTATATCAGGCAGACTGGATGGGTCATGGGGTCCTTTTCTGAAGGCAAATTTCTGTGATTCTAATTTAATAGAAAGCATTATGTCATCCTCCCCCTTCCAGTGTCTAGGGGTATGAATGGTGGTATAGTCCATGGGGAGGGAGGACCACAACATAAACTGTAAAAGATGATTTACATTTTTGATTCCTCAGGCCTGGTGTGCAGACTCCATCCAGGAGTTTAATGAGGCCCCAATGCCCTAGCTGAAGGGCCTTATAGCCCCTGGAAGGTGAAGAGGCAAACTTGATTAGCAACACTTTAAAATCAGGAAGACATTGAAATAAAGTCCAAACAGCAATTATTAACAACCTGGATCCTTTAATGAAACTTGGTGTGATGGTAACTTGATAGAAGTTATCCCATTGGGGAAACATTAAGTCATTGGACTGAGGATTCCCTTAAATCAATATCCACACATTGTCCATAACTCCATAATATACAGTAAGTGTCCATCATCCACTGGAACATCGTGCTTTTTATTTTATTTTATTTTGCATCTTAGACTTTCATCTCTAGTGCCCTTTGTCTCCTTCCTACTTCACTTCCTTATTTTTAATTGCTCCACAGTGGATATAAAAACTGCTTACGTTGCTCAGTTTTGCTATTCACCTAAAGAAAGGACCTGTGTGGCCCCGAAAGCTTGTGCATAATTCCATTTTTGTACAAGACACTTGGTCCAATAAAAGGTATGAAACCTTCCATCCTCTCCTGTATAACAATGATTCAAACAGTTCAGCAATTTAATCCAAACATTTCAATAATTCAAACACTGTTTTTTCTTTCAAAAGACATGCATTGTAAACAGCGAACTATTATCAGTCCTAATAATTGTACCCTTGTGATTAAGTACAACTCAACAACAACATTAACAAAGACTGTCATGTTTTCCAGTCCCAGTTTGATTTGCTCTGTCTTTCCCTTCCCCAAACCTATGCTCCAGACAGTCTTGGTGCACCAAAATCGATCTGGCCTGTCTTTTGACTAAGGCTTCCTCACTTCTGACTAGTAGAAATGGCAAAAGTACTTACAGAGGTGCAGTCCATTGTAAGCTCAGGTGTGTTGCCATGGATAGTTAAATGGGCATAGGAACAGTGGGGGTAGGGACACTTTATTTTCACAAAGAGCAAAAGTGATAAATCTTGCACTGGCACAGATACACTGTCTCTCTCTCTCTCTCTCTCTCTCTGTCTGACAACCACAAGGCTCCTATGATCAGACACACCCCAACAGAATGGTTTTCAGGCACAGCCCTTTTTTTACACTTGGGTCCAATCCTTGGCACAGTATGCATCAGATTTCCTTACACTTGCATATTCCTCACATGTTCTTGCCACAGGTACTCTTTGGCGACTCCCAACAAGGTGCAAAATGTCTCCGATCGGCACAAAATTTACAACTCCCCAGCGCCATTTTGTATTTCAAATTTTTAAAGCAAGCAGTCCACATCAGTCCATAGTTTCATGCAGCCACACCACAGGCTCACTTTAGTGCAGAAAGGCAACCAGCCAAACATCCTGGTTGATCCCCCACTTGTCATCCACCCCCTTCCCAGTGTCTAAGGGTATGAATGGTGTTAAAGTCTGTGGGAGGGGGGGACCACAACAAAAACTGCAAAAGATGACTTGTGTTTTTGATTCCTTTGACGTTGGTGCAGACTCCATCCATGGGGCGATGGGTTAGGAGGCAAACTTGATTAGCAACACTTTAAAATCAGGAAGACATTGAAATAAAGTCCAAACAGCAATTATAAACAACCTGGATCCTTTAATGAAACTTGATTTCTGTGTGGAGTGATGGTAATTTGATAGCAAGCTGTCGCATTGGGGAAACATTAAGGCGTTGGACCGAGGGTTCCCTTAAATCAATGTCCATAAGTCCATAATATAAGTGTCCATCTGGGGCATTGTGCTGATGACCCTTAAAACAGGGTAGCATACAATTCACTTCTCATAGGTTTTTACACAGACACCATAGTCAGTACTTGTTCTTCCATGAGCAGCTTCAATTCCCAGCTTCCCACACTGGCGATACTCACTCTCTCTCTCTCTCTCTCGTTACAACTTTTCTCAGAGGCTAATTGCTTAAGACCCTCTCAGGCATTGCAGCTGGGCCAGTAGATCCTCATCCAGACTGTGGCTTTCTCACAAAACACTCACAGAGCAGCTTCCAAGTGTAGGAGCAGCATAGAACCATGACAGTAGCTTCTTGGGCTCTCCCAATGCATCAGTGCAGCAGAACCTCTCACCCTCCAGCTCTACATATTCCCTTCAGGTGGGGGGGGCTGCAACAATCCATATTTGCTCAGCTGCCATTTAAAATTTTCAGGTAGTCCCTCTATCACTGTAAAGTTCCACTAGCTCCTTTTACCTTGGGCCCAACAGCCCATCTCGGCTCGGGTTCAAATCCCATAGTAGCTACTTGCAAGGCATATTGGGCTTCTCCTCCAGATGGCATCATCACTACCCCCACACAGTGGACATTATAACTCAGGCCCCTGCCACTTCAGCTGCAGGCTATCTCAGGCCTTTAACAGAGAAAAATGGTTGAGCGAGTAGGAGCCAGGCGGCGCTTGCCTGTTAATCCCAGTCTCAACTCTGCAAAACTGAAAGCAACTCCTTGTAACCTCTTAGCTACAAGCAGCTGCCCTCATCCCAGGAAGTAACTAGCTCCTAGCTGTTTGAAGCTCCAACGATTTAACCCTTTAGAGGGTCACAGGCATGAAGCCCTTAAATTAAATCTAGTGTAATGTCCAGTACACTTCTCTAGCACTCTAACCCAAAGGGTGGGTTACAATTACAGTTGATGGGGCCAGGATTACTAAGCAGTGGGTCTGGTCTAGAGAGGGGGGGAGACCAGACACCAGCTAAAAGGTCACTAATAGGTCGCTTTGTAAGGGAAGAAAAAAATGGCTGCTGGTCAGCATTCTCAATTTACTTTTGCAGGCTGGTGCATGAATTTCACAGGCAGCTGGCAGTGGGGCTTGTTTTTTCTCAGTCTCTATTGCACATAAATGTACCCCTTGGTAAGGGCTTCAGCCAATCAGAGGCCAGTAAATCTCCCTACTCATTAATCTCTAACTTTTAGATAGATCCTAACATGTTTCACTTTGGAAACACTCTGTTACTCACTCTATAAAATATTGGGTACTCCAAAAATGTATCTTAGGTCCTCTTCTCCTTGTTCATAAACAACCTCCCCCCAAGCCTGCAACCTCTGTAACACTGTCTTGTGCACTGATTATCCTATTCTTGCCCATAGCTCCAACATCTCTTAGACCTTAAATGATGACTTTTCCCATATCCAGAACTGGTTCCTGTAAAACAGATTACTTCTATATGTCAAAAGACCAAATCCATGCTATCTGGCTGTAAACCCAAACTATCTAACCCATCATTAAACATTGCTCTATTGGCATGATTTTGGAGCAGATACATCCTTTGAAATACCTGGGTGTGACACTTACCATCTCAGACCACATTAATTCCCTTGAGTAAGAAAAAAAAACACCCAAACTGGGTTTTACATACAGATTAAAGCCCTCCATGACACCTGAAGTTCTTTTTTCAAAATTGCCAAATGTGCTATGCTGCTTATACTGGACTATGCCTCTCCAATGTATTCACAAGCAGTTGTAAAAGATGTCTCCTGGCTAGAGATACTAGGCAAAGTGGTCAAAATGTATTTGCGTTATGAATTGACTTGCAAATTCTGCAGAATTTAGTGAGAATTTGCCAAATTCATGATGTTTTGACCAGCAATGTTGCCTTTTTTGCAAAATGACCAACATTCACTCATAAAGTAGTCACTTCACCAAACAAAGTGGCTACTTCATTGTGAAAACGTAACAATTTCAGTGAAGTCAAAGTTCCATGGAAACTTCATGGAGCTTCACAAAGGCAGATGTTGGCTGTTTTGCACCAACTTCACCGGTGAAGTTTAGATTCACAACATCTCTATTTCTGGCTAATTACAATTTACAACAATATATCCTGACCGATTTGTCTTTTTGGCCCCTGTTAGAGCACACCACTATAACATTTACAGGAACCTTTACTGGCCATCCTTGAAAAACAGTAACAGAAAAGGTCAGAGCCAAAAGGCTGGCCTTCAGGAAATATTAGGGAACACAGTGGAATGAAGATAGGGAGGCATACCAAACTTCCCTAAGGGAAGCAGGGAAGTCAGTAAGGGCAGGCAAAGGCCCAAACTGAGGAAACACTAGCACAAACAGTAAAAGAAGGTGACAAGGCTTTCTATAGATACATTAATGAAAGGAGAAAGTCCAGAGGAGGTATTGCTAAGATCAAAGGAGATAATGGGGCATGTGAGGAGGAGGACGATGTAAAAGCATCTATCCTAAATACTGTAGATACTTCTGCTCAGCATTTACTGAAGAGAAGGTAGGGCAGGGCCCACAGCTCAGCACCATGGACACGGGGGAGGCAGGTGAGCACTAGTCTCTTCACAAAAGAAAGGGTCCTACATGAGCTTGATAAGCTCAGATTGGACAAGGCAATGGGACCTGATGGCATACATCCCAGGGTACTAAAGGAGCTAAGGGTGGAACTAGGAGAGCCATTATCAGAACTGTTTAGTGAGTCTCTGAGCACAGGAGAGGTCCCAGAAGACTGGAGAAGGGCTCATGTGATCCTGCTCCACAAGAGTGGTAGCAGGGAGGAGGCAGGGAACTACAGACCAGTCAATCTTACCTCAGTAGTGGGCAAGAATATGAAGACACTCCTTAAGGAAAGGATAGTGCAACACCTGGAATCCATAGGAGCACAGGATCCAAGACAGCATGGGTTTACAAAAAGGAAGGTCCTGTCAAACTAATCTCATAGATTTCTTTGACTGGGTAACCAGAGTGGTGGACCAAGGGGCAGCAGTTGATGTTGCCTATCTTGACTTCAGCAAAGCTTTCGATACTGTTCCACATAGAAGATTGATTAATAAGCTGGGTAGGCTTGGGGTGGGTCAGAAGTTGGTCAACTGGGTGGCTGGTTGACGGGCAGAAAACAAAGAGTGGTGATAAACGGTATACAGTCAGAAGAGATGCAAGTCACAAGTGGGGTACCTCAGGGATCAGTCCTGAGGCCAGTCCTCTTCAATATCTTCATCAGTGACATTGCAGATGGACTAGAGGGTAAGGTTTGTCTGTTTGCAGATGACACCAAGATCTGCAACAGAGTAGATGATCCAGATGGGGTGGGGTAGAATGAGATGAGATCTGGATATACTAGCAAAATGGTCGGAAGAGTGGCAACTGGGGTTTAATGCAAAGGAGTGCAAGATCATGCACATAGGGAAGAGAAACCCTGAAGCCACCTATAGGCTGGTAGGGGAGTTGCTGGCAGTCACAAGGGGAGAAAGAGACTTGGGCATCATCATCATCACCGATGACCTGAAATCATCCAAGCAGACCACTAAAGCAGTAGGTAAGGCTAGGGGGATGTTAGGGTGTATTAGTAGGGGTATCACAAATCGTAAGAAGGAGGTAATAATCCCTCTTTACAAGACACTGGTTAGGCCCCATCTGGAGTACTGCATGCAGTACTGGAGGCCACACCTTCACAAGGACATTAACCAAATTGAGGCAGTCGAAAGAAGGGCAACCAAAATGGTGCAGGGACTGCATCAGAAAACATATGAGGACAGATTAACGGAGCTCAATATGTATACCCTAGAGCAAAGGAGGGAGAGAGGTGATATGATCGAAACATTCAAACACCTTAAGGGCATTAACAAGGTGAAAGAGTCTAACTTGTTTCAATATAAGAAAAATAGGACAAGAGGACACAGCATGAGATTAGAGGGAAGCCGATTAAGGGGTAATGTGAGGAAGTTCTTTTTCACAGAAAGGGTGGTGAATGCATGGAACGGCCTACCTCAGGAAGTGGTGGATATGAATACAGTGCAGGGCTTCAAACAGGCATGGGATAGGCATAAGGGAGCAATACAGATGAGTATGAATAAATAGGCCATTGACAGAGCAAAGGCCGATGGCACATTTATAAGGCAGAAAATGAAATGGGCAGACTGGATGGGCCTTGCAGTCTTTATCTGCTGTCAACTTCTATGTTTCATGCAGTGACTTCAACCTCAGCTGCCTGATTGACAAAGCACTGCACATCCCTGTCTTCTTTCCCTTGTAAAGATTCCTAAGACTCAAAACAAATCTTCCCAACCTGCACTCTTCTGATCTCCTTCTGCTTGAAGTACTGCATGTATCTTGTAGCACTTGAACAAAATGACTTTCTCCTCTGCTAGCCCGTCGCTCTGGAACACTCTTCCTTTGGGCAGTTGAATTACCCATTCCAATACACTCTTTAAATCACAGCTCATGGATCATCTATTGAAAGCCTCTTTCTGCAACTGTGCAATCTAAGATGCTAGCCATTATCTTGACAGTTAAAAGGATACTGTCAGCATTTCTGTGGTTTATCTAAGTGCACATTATAAATGGTCCTTATGGCAGTAGTGGTAATATAAGATGCATACCCACCACCTGATTTGTAGAACATTTTTTTGGCAAAAGTAAAAATGACAGTGGTCCCTCCTGAACCCATGCACTCGCAAAAAGGTAATGTCACGCAGTCGGGTGGGTAAACTCGTTCATGCACAGATTTATAGGTTGTGAGTAAAATAACATGCATCATAGTACTTGCTTTCCAGATTTTGAAGAAGTGCTTCTCTTTCTAAAATGAGAGCTATAACCAGCTAAATTCATATTTTGAAAAACGAAGCTGTGACTCTGGGCATGCGTATTAGCGTTGATGCCAATGTGCATACCCAGAGTCATAACCGCCTGCCAAAACAATTAATAAATCATATTTTTCTACAAATTGGTAGCAGGTATGCATTTTATAATACCACTACTATCACAGGGACTTCTTAAATAGTGCACTTAGAAAAGGTACCGAAATGCTGAAAATGTCACTTTTAAATCACTGTCTTTTTCTATATTGGCACCATTGTTTTCATTTCTTATGTTGATTTAAAGAACTTAGTTTAGTTAGTGTTCCACTTTATTAACACTGTGTCCTAATTTTTACTTTCTTCTCTACTTTCTGTTATTTTTGCAAATTTTTTTTCAGCTTGTTTATAACCATATACAGTACCATCTTTGCTCTTTGCCTATCTAGGCCCAGGGCATTCCTGGAAAAGGTCCACTGGATCAGTGTACTTATCTTATCAACAAATAAAAATAAATGAATGAAATAATAAATAAATGTTCATTCCCCCCCATACATACACACACACACACACTCACACACACACACACACACACACACACAACAGAAGACCTCCTGTGGAGCCAGGGCTTTTGTGGCAGATTCAGCAGTAGGGATTTCCATGGAAAGCATGTAAGGATAGGAGGGGGATTCTTCCTAGTCCACAAAGAAACATCAGCAATTAAAACTAAGTGTAACCCCCCTGCAAATGGGGGTTCCCAAAAGACTTCCAGGAGCTTGCTTGAATGCTCCAAGCCTGAATGGTGTTTGGCATTTAAGCCATTTATCAGTGAGTGTTTTTAGAGCCTCTGGTACTGTCTCTTTAAGAGCTGTCTGCTTGCAGACATAATTAGTTTGTATGGGGGGACTGTGTGCTTCTCTGAGTACCACTCGAGCTGCTGCCAATTCACTTCATTTTTGCAGTCACTAGGAGTGCAAAGGAACCTATCTGAAAGATGTAACTGTTTGCCAGAAATTATTTAGAGTAATAATGAAATTACAGTTTGTCTAACCTGCTTTCTTTGCAGTCAGAACTGTGTCTGCTAGTTCCCATTCTAGTTTTGAACTGCTGAACTGGACCAATCAGTGTGGGGTAAGCTAGCTCAAAATGGTGCCTTGGACGAATCAGAACTTGGACTCATAATCTGAGCCAGCCACAAGAGGATTGTATGGGCAGTGACTCTGGGAGATGTAGGCTTAGACTTCAGTGCCTTTTGGACCAACAGCAGCGTCTATTGTGAGTGACAGCCAATCCAGTCAAGAACTGGGAGGAACTCAAAGGAAGTGCCGGTTTTGTCGGTTGGAGTTTCAGTTGAGCTTTGGCAGTGAAGAAGGAAGGAGCCCTGTGCTTTTCAGTGCGCAGTTTTAGTCAAAACGGTGTAAGGCCCAGAGTTCCGGTCTGCAGCTTGTGTAACAGCTTGTTAGGACTGAATCCGTCCTGTGAAAAGAATCAAAGGATCTCTGAAGAGTAGAAACCAGGCTCACCCTGTAGAAGACTGGAGGAATTGCTGAAAATTGCACTCTGTCTGTCAGGAACTGAATCTGCTGTGTGTTCTCCCAGGTATTGTGCAGTAATTGCGATCGGGATACAGATGCAGCCTGCCTGGTATAGTGCTTTCTTTATATGGATGTGTGAAGAGGTTTGTGTACCTCAAGTGAGCCCTGCTGACATTGAAGGACCCTATCTTATTTGGAGGTCGTGAGTACTAATTCAGGGTCGCTTCCTGTTGAATTGCCACATTAAATCCAAATGGAATTACTGTACTGCTGACTGTTTAATTCTCCCTTTTCTCTGTGTGAAAGGGCCCTACCAGCTGCCACGGTTTGGACTAGCCACTAGGGCTTGGGTACCCAGGGACAGTAACTGATAGGGATAGGCCTGTGCACAGAGCCATAGGTAGATTATTAGAGTGATAAGCTAATTAACCTGATTTCCCTGTCCTTGTTATATCCCTAAATAAATCAGAGCTGCTTGTTTCAGCAAAGTTATACTGCCTGAGGTATTTGTCTATGTTAAAGTACTGTACTGTGATTGTTGCACTGTATCTCATTTCACAGGTGGTCCCAGTGCGGAACCAGACCTGAGGGTAAGTGTATACTGTGAAGGTAATTCTGATATATTGTGTGGGCCACTAGTGGGAAGAAAGGGGGGTTGCAGTGTCCCAGAGGGCTGTGACCAAGTTAGTTTAACTATTGCAAACCCTGACCTCTGGGTGGAGGCACCCGCCATTGGATCCAGGCCCCTCAACCTGTTAGTGGCAAATCAGGCAGGGGTAGTAGCCCCTGGGATAGCGCCATCTAGGGGTTACACTAAGTACTGTAGAACTTAATTTTTAATGTGTGTGTGTGTGTGTAAGAAAAGGATTATGAGTGCAAATAACATTTAATTATTATGTTTTAAATCTGAGGTAGTTTTATTGTTGGGGCCTACTTAAGGGTTTTAGTGAGTGAAGGTGTCGGCCATGTTTGGCAATAAGGGATGTACGGTTAGTATTGATTTTATTGTGAAAAGGCTGCTGGATTTTTTTACCCGGTGCTGTTGTGCTGAGATGACAACATGGTTAATGATGGCCCTCAGACAGACATGATTAGTAAAATCTATTTTATAATTTAATGGAAATATGTAAGGAATGGGTGCCCTGACTGTTGCAGGCAGCAGACGTTTCACAGTTGGTGCAGTGCAGGAGATTGCTGACACTCTTAGTTACTGCTTCAGAAATTCCCTGCCTGTTTCCAAAATGTATTTCTGGTCCAGTGGTGCCCTGGCTCCCTTCCCACAACATCAAGGCAATTTACAAGCTGACAGTGAGCTGTTTCCCCAGCATCAAGTGTCTGAGAGTGCAGTGGGAGCTCTCACATTTCAAATGACCAGTAAAGTTTAAAAGATGACAACATATTAAATTTACTTGAAATCTATTGGCAAGATTACATTACTGTGATTCCTTTTACCATGCTGAATGTACTGTCTTCATTGTAAATTGACTTTTAAAATGCTGGCAGGAACTGGCTCTGAAAGGGATTTCTGTTGTGTTCCACTTGCCAAACTGCAATATGCGATTTATTAGTGTTGAATTATTGTTCTTTTTCTGTTGAAAAGTAGTGTAAGTTTCAGGTCTAAAACCTCAGTAATGGCTTATTTTAGAATGGCATGCTAAATATTTCTGGAAATCTGATAAACGTTGCTCGTCAGCAATACATAGCATGTCTAACTAGGTCATATCATTTTTGTGATATTGGCCTGAAAGTCAGATAATTATTTTAACAAAAAGCAGCAATGAGTTAAGCAATGAACTGAGTCTGAATGGGTCCAAAAAAGCCTTTATGGAACTTAAATTCCTTCACGCTGCACTAATTTCATATTGACTCAAGCACTGGGGGCCAATGCTACTCTTGACCCTACAAAATGAAATAATTATTACCTGTATTGTGTTTAAAAGCAACACACTGAGCTTGTATAGGAAGGGTATATTGCTTGGGTAGAGACTGGTTGGATTTGAGTGCTGCAGAATCAAATATTAATGTCATATAGTTGACCATAATAACATATAAATGATTCAGTTATTGTGGGCATTTCATACGCGTACAAACTATGTTAGTGTAGGCCTTGGAGCCTTGCCGTGTCTCAACTCTCCTTTACATGTCCCTCTTTTAGGGGGCTGGCCTAGGTTCTGAGGGTTGGCACCAACCCAGGAGTGAGTGAAATGAGAAGCGTGGTGCCTCCACATGAGGAATATGGGGTACGTAAGAGATAGACTGTACTTAGTAATATCCCTCCAGTCAAGGAATAATTTGTATCTCTTGCACACAACAGCATGCCCACAAGCAACAACTGTGACACTATGAAGAAACTGTTACTAGACCCAATAGAAAATGAAATTTATTTAGAAGTCGGAGAAAGAAAAGGAAAGAACAAGGAGACACACTGAAAATGGGAAATAGTAAAGCAGTGCTCTAAATAACAATCTAATGAGCCTACTCACCTCAGCCCAATATTCCCCATGGTATGTGCACTCAACTTTTCTCTAAAAGGCATTATTGAGGATCGCTCCTCTTTGTTGCAATGAGTACCACACCATGCTGGGGCCATTGGCTAGTAGCGTGGGGCCCACTGGCCTGCAAACAGTAATTGCAAAGATTAGAAAGATGGTCCAAGGTTTGGCAGTTGAGATTCAATGCCAAACAGTCCAAGGTTATGCACATAGGGAGTAGAAATCCCAACAGGGAATACCAGATAGGAGGAGGGCTTAGACTGGCCACTACTTCAGAAGAAAGGAACCTGGGAGTTACCATAAGTGACCTCCTCAAACAAACTAGAAAGGGCAATAAGGCCTACAACAAGGCAAGGCAACCACAACTGTGGGGTGCATTGGGAGGAGTTTTGATAGTGGAAATAAAGAGGTGATACTGTCAGTCACTACTGAGAACTCTTCTGTAATACCATGCCTAGTTCTGGAGTCCCCATCTCAAGAAGAACAGAGAGATACTGGAGACGGCCAGCAAAGGGTAACCGAGATGATGCAGGGCCAACAGGGAAGATCCCAAAAGGAACAGCTATGGGCACCTTTAGTATCTTGGATCCCATCTGCCTTTTCTGGTATTTGTTTAGGTGAATGATAAAGATTCAGTGACTCTTTTCAAAATGAGTATGGGAATTCTTTATTAAATCACATCAAAGAAAAACACATGCAAAACAGCAAAGCAAGATCTGTGCATAACAATTAGTTAGTTCTTTTGTACAGATACAGGAAAAAATCAGTTTTAACTTGTTTCAGAATTACATAACGTGTATATATACTGCATAATAAGGTGCTCCTTGTCTGGTCTACTCCTACTATTATCCCAACCAACTGATACCAGACCATAAATCTTGGAACTGGTTCCTAGGTAATAGTTTATATTCTTTATCTCTGACCAGTTATAATTTACCCATGATCTTATCACACTGAACCTTTAGTGGCACCTCTTTTTTGTTGGAGAACATATTAGCAGTGAACTCGCCAGATGGACCATTTTAAATGGGCTAATATGACAAAAAGGGAACCTTTGTGGCACTTAAAGTTTCTCTTAAGGAAATGGCCCAAAACAAGGGCTTCAGAAATCATATTGCCAATGCAGCTTTCACCCCATTTCTTTCTCAGCACGTCCTAGAAATCTGTGATATATGTACTGTAAAAAAGGATAAGCCATGGATTCCTCCATCTCATTGCATCCTGGTTTCGGGCATAGTCTGTGAGCAATACTTTCACGCTTCAGGTTAACTTCAGCCTGTAACCTGTCATGGTCTGACAACCAAACTACAGCCCACATTTTGGTGAGAATTCTCCTGTCTAAAAGCTGTTCTGTAATAGTCATGGGTAGGACTGGTATTGCTGGGGGTGTATACTGGGTCCACAAAAAAAAAAATTCCTTAAAATAGTTAAATGTAATTGTTTCCTGGATCCTACAGAAATTTGTTGAAAATAAGTTTTCCTTTTTGTCATTTTTGGGACTATCTCCATGATATATTCCAGGGTGGGTTACGTGCTTCTCCTCAATACCTTAAGCGAACCCTATATCCACGCTGTAAGAAGATTTCCACAGGTAAAAGTAACTAAAGGACCCCAAAGCTTCAAGATCTGGGCTAACGAAGATTACAAAATACATAAATGCTAAGAAGAAAAAAGCTACGGAGTTTAACATACAGAGCCCCCCTTTCCCCCATAGGTATGTGCCTTTTTTTATAGTATGTAGGCAGCTACACCAGGACAGTCTGAAAAAAATTCCATACAGTTTCATTTGTAGGTTCATGGGGGGGATCATAACTGATATATCAAAATATGGAGGTCAGAAAAGTTTGGATTATGTATACTCACTGACCATTTATTGCACATCATGACCATCCTATACGCGTGTTCCAATTTTTTTGGCCATTTAAGGATTGTCATGCCCTCATTCTCAAGTTTGACTGCTAAAATCTGGAATGATTCATTTACAGCTGGGATCCCCAAGATATTATTTGGTGTTGGGATTTCTTGCTTTCCTAAAAAAAGGGCCAGAACGTCTGGATTCATTCAAACCCAAACCAGAAGTGGCAGGGAGGTTTCTAACAACTGAAATATCAGCCTTCCCAGCTGTGACATAATTGACTATGATACAGACATCACCTGCATATGCCAGGACTGCAGTGGGGGCCAGTCCCTCCTTCAGAGAAATTGGGTGTACCCAACTGTCTGTATTGAGTTTGTGAAAGACTTGGTCTAAAAAGAAAATATATAAACATGGGCAAATAGTAGATCCTTGTTGTAGCCCCCTGGGGACCTAGTACACTGTACAAAGTCAACCAGTGGTGTGACCGAGGCAGATGAATATAAGCAACTGATTCATGAGATAAAGGAAGGCAGAAGCCCATACAATTGAAGTACAGCAAATTGGCAATTAGACAAAACAGTGTCAAAGGCATTCCTTTGATCAAGTCACAGAAGGAGGCCTCTGGCTAACTCAACAGTAGTAGGTTCTACTATTTCTCTCAATAATACCAAACTGTTATGGATTTGTCTGCCTAGTAAGAAGCAAGCCTGGGAAGGGATATTCACAAGTGATGCAGCTCTTGTCCATCTGTTAACTAGAATTTTTGAAACAATCTTTAAATCAGTGTTTAGGAGACTGGTCTCCAATTATCGCTATCAATCCTGTCCCATTTCCTGTATATTAGTTTCTATCATCTTACACAATTTAGTGAGGAGCTGTGTTTGTGCAACAAGGTGGGTGAATGTGCATGTTGTTTGACTGTTATATGTAGATACTTTGCCCATTTGAACTCTCTGTCCCATGGTAGACTACCACCCTGTTGGGGTACCATGAAGGCAAAAGAACCCTCCACACCTAGAGGTGTCATAGGAACATCATTTCTTTAACCTAAGGTACCTTAGGAAAGGGTCTAAAAGTACTGTGCAGCAGGTGGTGAACACAAAGACTGAGTGAAGTATTGACTGACAGCAATTGGTGCCAACCGATAACAGAAGGAGACTAATTGGAGCAGTGACTGACAGAAACTGGTAACTGATAGCAGAGACATTCTGTAAGAAGAGAGGGAATGGTGGAATTGAAGGATAAGAAAGCGGCCATCCAACCCCAACCCCAGCAGAAATCTACTACTAGGGTAAACACTATACTGAAATATATATACTATATTATGGCCTTCGGCACTCAGCAGAGAAAAGAAACCCTGTGGAGGAAATTTCTGGAGATCCATAGCCTAAGTCACCATCTCTCCTAGCATGGGAACTTATTATTCTTACAGCTCAGAATGCTAATTTGGAATTTGAAATTATGGGGAAGTTTTTGGTGGGATACCTTTCTCTCTATCCTTCAAATGGGATAATGCTGTGGGGTGCTGCAAGTCGATCCCTGCAACTAATGGAAGTTACCTGCAAAGGAGTTCCACCCACCAAGGCATGGAATGAGGAGCATAGCGACTGCTGAATGGCTATCACCCAGCCTCAAGACCATGTGGAAGCCTGTCCATGAATGGAAACTAAAGAATGGGATTAGGCAGATATTAAGCAGATACAGGGAGAATAGCTTTCAGAGATGCTGCTGACGTGGTCTGCACAGTTAAAGGAATCCCTGTGGGCTAAGAGCCCCACTCTCTGGCAGCTGAAACCTTAAATGTTACACCTTGAAGCACTGCTGACCAAAGATCTACACAGCTAAATCTTGCTCCAGAGCACTGGACCTTACCACCCAGTAGGACTGCTGTGAGGTACAACAGGAGCCAAGCAGTCTACAGAGAAATACCCCACCTGAGACAAGGGACTCACTGTCAAAATGCAGACATCAAGGGGAGCAAGTGCTGTGTACCCACAGGAAGAACCCCGAAGGCAAGATTCTAAATGAATAATGACTGATATTCATAGAATATACAATGACTGAAAGGTACTGGAATTTAAAAGTACATCAGGGTCAGAATGAGAGATAAAACCTAGCCTCAGCTGGGAAGGCTGGAATCTGAATGCGCACGAAGACTAGGGGGTGGTAAATCCTGAGCAGACTGAGTGAAATAATTAAAATAACAGAACAGAAATGGGAGTGGCTGCCTTGCTAGGAAGCCACGTGAAAGCAATTGTGCAGGAATTCAGTTGAACTGAAAAGTGTGCTAGTGTATCTTATGAACAGCAACATGGAAGAACCCTGAAATAGCACAAGCCAAAACAGCAGAATGACATGCAGGACACACTGTGGACAGTAGTAAGCAAACCAAACACAAATACAAATGACACAGCAGAATTGGGAGTGACTGTCTTGCTAGGAAGTGAAGTGAAAGAAATTGAGAAAGTATGCAGTGGAACTAAAAAGTTTGCAAGTTGCATGATATGAACAGTAAAATGGAAAAGCCTAAAATTGCACAAGCCAAAACTGCAGAATGACATAGGTATGACATACTGTGGAAAATCACAAGCACATTAAGAACCAAAATAGAAAGAAACACAGGAGTTACAGGAGGGCAGGAGTGCAGCAGGAGTAGCTGATCAAGAGAAAAAAGGAAGCACAAGGTGCTGTCAAGAAAGATAGGGAAAACATAAATACTGACAAGCTGAACAGAAAGCCCAAAAGCACAAAGGGAAAGTGGCAGACAAACACAAGGTGAGGTGGGGGAGGAGCCCCAGCAGACTCTCTGGCTGAAGCAAAGAAACAGTGCTTCCAAATAAGGCTAGAGGAAGTTGGTTTTAACACCTCAGGAAGGGTGATATGGCTGTTAGCTCCTGGCCACTGAACTGCAGTCATAACTTTTGTGATGTCATTTTTCATACTTTGTGCCACACCACTCCATGCTTCAACATTTATTTATTTAGGTTTTGTTAACATGAGAAGTTTTACCGGCATTTCCCTGGTGGTCATGAGGGCCATGAAGGAAGGTAGCCCTCCCACGAGGTCCTGGCTGCAAGCCCCCCACAAGCAAAGCAGGTACAGTGAACACATGACAGCCTGATTCGGAGCACGCCACAGCCTGGAGCTATTGTTGGTCAGAGCTGGATTTTGGCACCAGCTTTTACACTTTTAAATCTTACAATCTAAGGACACGCTGTTATTAATTTCTTATCAGCAGAGCACTGCTGATAGGTTTTTCTCTTATTAATTATGTCCAGCTATGCCTGAGTTGGTCCTGACTTTACTTGACGCTTTAATAATTTTAATAATTTTAGCTGACTGTTTAGGGGTTTGGCCTCGATGCTATTGGGTACTTTAATGCAACTGTGGCCTTTGCTTTTCCACGTGTTATGATATGAATGAATGAATATTTGTGGCCGAAATTCTAGCTCTGTAAAGGAAGTTGCTTACTGAATTTGTAATACTGTTTATACCACATTATAGCCCTATAGTGTAGCTTAATAGCTCTGTAATTGTAAAGGAAATTTTCTTGTCACATTTGTAAAACTGTTTAAACTAAATTATAGCCCTACAGTGTAGCCTGAGTACTAAATTACAGCTTCCTCTGCCATATCATGATACTTTAATTTGTTTAACTTTTTCTCTTGCCTCACCTTCTGACCAACTTTCTCACCCCCGCCCCTCTGCTCCTCCTCCACCCCTTAACTGTGTTCTTAACCGCTGTTTCTCATCTCTGTCTGCAACATTTCCCTGGTGGTCGTTAGAGCGAAGAAGGAAGGTAGCCCTCCCATGAGCTCCTGACTGCAAGCCCCACACAAGCAAAGCAGGTATGGTAAACATGCGATGGCCTGATTCGGAACACACCACAGCCTGGAGCTCTTGTTGGTTGGAGCTGGATGGCCCTGCTGATGCTTCACATCGGCTACCCCACCACCACCCTTGATGAACTTGCATTTTTATAATCCTGTGCCACATGTCATTCAAAATGAATCAGCTCGCTTTACCTATTGCAGCTTATCTTGTGCTACCACTAGTGGCCACTCTCAAATAAAATCCCCTCACTTATTCAAACGATCTATAGTTCAACCCCCTCTAGAGGTCTGCCCCCTTCTCTCAAAAATGATTCTTCTGCTGCTGTGATATGTATCCACTAATTATACTGCTCCATGCTCTGCTGTACCCCTGTCCCATCACCGCACTACCCTCCTTGCAATAGACCACTGTCCCTTATGTTGTTTATGAGCTTCCACTCTAGCTCAGCCTCTGTTGTCCTCCCAAACTATAACTCCACCACCTATCTGGACCTACTACTGATGCCCGCTCCCTCCCTTCCCTGGGCTGCTGATACACTCTCTTTTATCCGATCCACCCCAGTTAACTCTCCTAGCTGCCCACCCCTAAACTGCCACCTGCCTGCCAAAAGGAAACTACCCAAACTAACCCTCTACAGACTTGTTTGCCTACTGCTGCTCCTTTCAGGCAACATCTATCCCAACCCAGGTCCTGCCCCCCCCCCGCAGCAAACCAGACCCATGCCTGTGGTCTGAGGTTAGTATCCATTAATATCTGTAGTTTACTAAAGAAACACACCCTCCTACAAGCGTGGATAGTTCAACACACTCTAGATGTCCTGGCCATGGTAGGGATCTGGCTGCCCCCCTGACACCCCCGACTCTGCAGTCTACCTGGACATCTACATCTTTCACCGAGTTGATAGGTCTAGTAAAAGGGGTGGTGGGTGTGCTTTCTACCTTTGGAACTACCTACTTAGCCATGTAGCAAGCACCCCTGAGCCTTTCCATGGGGTTCAATCCCTAATGGTAAATTTGACAATAGGAAAACCAGGTAAACCTCTATACTTACTGGCCAGTTACATCCCCCCCAAGGCAACAAAAACCTGCCTTCTTCTCCTCCATCCTGGATATCATCTCTCAACTCCCACCAAACTCTGAAGTCATTGCCCTTGGGGATTTTAATGCTAACTGGCTTGCCCCCAAAGCAGTGCAATACAGAAGTGCTATTGTGTCCCTGAATCTCACACAAATGGTCCCAAAGCCCACATGGCTAAACCCTTCAAACAGAAATCGGCTAGCCACCCCGATCTTCTATTCTATGTCCAGGTACTCCCAGACACTCTTAGCGACCATTCACCCATCATCTGCTGTTGGTCAAACCATCTGAAATCCTCCCCCCTAGAGTCTCCTATCTACATCACCTAAAAAAAGGATCCTTGGAACACTTACTAGGTTCTCATACTAGGTGATAGAACAGAAGAAGGCTAAAGCCCATTTATACCATTCCCCACAACAGTGGACCTGTATAGGTTTATTAGCCAGAGTCCAATTATCTAGTTGTATTTTAAAGCTGTCTACTGAACTTGTAGCCGCTATATTTTCAGGCAGCTTGTTCCATATTCTCACTTACCTATTCAGAAATGAAAAATGTCTGTTATTACTTCTAGCTGTTTCTATTTTAACCTGTTTTTGTGCCCCCTAAGACCTGAGCATTTGTCCTGAACTGCAATTCCCATCTCCTTCATTAATTCTTTATCGTTCACAAATTTGTATAAGATCAATGAATCTCCTCAGATTCTTCTTTATTTTAAGGAAAACAATCCTGTTTTCTGTAGTCTCACATGATAACGTTCTAATTTAAGGGATCCCATTAATTTTGTAAATCACCTTTTCACCCTTTCCACTCTGTTAGATTCATTCTTAGTATGTGGACTCCAGAGCTGGGATGCATAATCCAAGTGGGGTCTTATATATATTTTATACAGAGGCAGCATGCATGCTATACTTTTATTCATGAAACTCCTTTTGATGTTTTTTATCATGAGATTAGTTTTCCTAATTATACCAGTTCTATGATCCTTAAAATTGAACTTATTGTCCACTCATACTCCACAGTCCCTTTCCAGTACACTGGTCTGCAGTTCTTTCCCATTTAGTATATATGGTTGTAGTGTATTATGAATTCCCAGATGCATTATTGCACACTTATCCACTCTTAACGGCATTCTGTTCTTAGTTGCCCAGTTTTCAATTTCCTTCGCATCTTTAATCATGGCTGCTTGTTGTTCCTCGTTTGCTACTGGTCCTCTTATTTCAATGTCATCAGCAAACTTAATTACCCTGTTCTTAATGTTCTGGTGTAGATCATTTATGTAGAGTAAAAATAAAACTGGGCCCAAGACTGAGCCCTGTGGTACCCCACTGGTCACACCTATAGGCTCTGAATATTCTCCCAATATCCTCACTTTCTTCAAGAATTACTTATTGAATCTTGGCTGGACCCCCCTCGACTACGCAACCACAGTGAACAAGGCCTTAGCTCTCTTTATTTCCTCCTTCAATGCTGCCTGTGACATCTTTGCCCCTCTGGTTAGAACACTTGTCAAGAAACATGTCTCTCTTTGGATTACTCAGTCCCTCTTAAATCGCATGTGTTACAGAGACAACCTTTGGCGTAAAGCCCTTGACTCAGGTCCAGCAGATGACAGACAAAACTAATGTGCAGCTAAAAATGCCTGCACCCATGAAATACGGCAGGCCAAAACTGCCTACTATCAGGCTGGCCTCTCCTTCTCATGAGGACATGGACACAAATTCTGGGAGACCATTAATAGACTGAATGGTAAATCCTTTTCTTCCCCTTCTTCCCTTCTGCAAGTTCATGGTACTACCATACAGGATCCTGAACTCATAGCTAACACCCTAAACACCACCTTCACTGACCTCAACAGCATCCTCCCACCTGACTACTTCTCCACATCTTCTACCACCTCTCTGGCCCTCCTGGCCTCCCCCCCCTCCTACTGGGGTGCCCCCCTTTTGTTTTAAGACTATTTCCCGGAGTACTGCCAGAAAATACCTATCCAAGGATCAAGGGAAATCCAGACATAACACCAACACCTTAGATCTCGATCTCCTCAATCTGTCCCTAGAATCTGTTCTAACCCCCCCTTACCAAGATTCTTAATATGTCCCTCTGCCTGGGCCAATTTCCACCTCAGTGGAAACAAGCCATGGTGACCCCAATTTTTAAGAATGGAGATAGAACTTTACCTAATAACTATAGACTGATTTCCAAACTGTCACCCCTATCTATAGCACTGGAGAAAATCATTGCTGACCAACTCTTGCAGTTCCTTGACACACATAACCTATTATGTCCCCAACAGCATGGATTCAGGAAGGGCCACAGCACCACTACTGCCCTCCTGGAATACACCTCCTTTATCCATAATGCACTTGATCAAGGCCTCTTAGTTGGATCTGTCTTTGTTGGCTTTGATACTATTCCTCACCCCCTGCTAATTGAATCCCTCCTCTCCCTTGGCCTATCCCGTGAAGCCACCTCCTGGTTCTCCAGTTACCTCTCTGGTCGATCACAACAGGTAAAATTAAACCTTGCACTGTCTTCCCCCCTCCCAGTCAGGTCTGGGTTACCCCAGGGCTCAATTCTTGGGCCTCTATTGTTCAACCTGTTTCTGAACACTCTCCACCAGTCCTGCTCTGGACAACTCCCCCTCTATGCAGATGGTGCTGTCATTTTTTTGCCAGCACCGGGGCCCCTGCTCCCTGCATCATAACCTCTAGAAGCATTTCACTGAAATTGAGACTTGATTCGCCAACCATAAACTGGTTCTCAATTATAAGAAAACCAAGGTGATGCTATTTGCACATCCTCAGAACAAAAACAGGTCCCCACCATTCTCAATTCTAACTCTGCACCCCGTGAAACTGTCCCCAACTTTAAATATTTAGGGATCACCCTTGACTCGATCCTCTCCTTCCATGAGCACATCTCTATCATCTGCAGAGCTGTAAACATCAGAATTGGTCTACTTTATCGGCTGCGCTCCTGTCTCCCGGGGACTCCTCTTAGACTGGCCATATCCAGCTCTGTTCTTCCTCTGGTTGACTATGGCCTGGTCGTATATGGGCCTGCTTCCAACACTGCCATAAACAAACTCAGAAGTGCTCTGAACAAAGCCTGCTAACTAGTAACTGAGTGTGACAGACACACCCATGCATGTGATCTCTACCAGTGAACCTCCTGGTTAAACCTAAAGGAGCATCTCTGCTACCACACCTGCCTCCTTGCCAAAAGAATGTCCCTTGGACTAGTTCCTGCTTGAGTGCCCACATTTCTAATACCTGCCCGTAGAACGATAATCACGAGATACTCCAACAATGCTGCCTTCCAGACCCCAATTTTAGAACCACAGCTTACCAAAGATCCTTTAGTTATACAGCCCCACTTTGGATGAATACCCTACCTACCACTCTACTGGCTACCCCTAGGCTGGGACTCTTCAAGTCTGAACTACGGCAGCTGTTACTTGCCTCCTCTAATTGTGACTGCCTACATGCCCCCCCAAACCCTGACAAAACCCAGCAGCCACAGTACATAAACCTACCCCCTGCAGGCCTTGCATATTACTACTCGTACCTCATAACTGACAATATCACTTGGATTGCTCTCCAGTTGCCCCACAGCTGTTGACTGGTTACCCAGTTGGGTAATGGAAATAAGTATATTTTGTAAAAAAGTATTGTTATAACCATGTAAGTAATTCTTTGGTGTAATTATTGTATCCTAAGTCTTGCATTTCTTGCCTGTTTTACTACCTCCTGTCTGTAACTGTATCTTGGATGCAGAACCTTTGCAAATGAGTCTCTGACTCAAAGGGTTGTAATTCCTAAACTTTAATAAATAAAGAAAAGGACATGGGACAGGGAACGAGGGAGGATTTGGGTGAATAGTGCTGGGAACTGGGGGAACAGTGCCGAGAACATCCTGAAGATGGGGAAGGGGGTTGGGGCAGCTGTAATCTAGGAGTGCAAGCTGCATACTCGAGCTGACTTTGATAGACCATGAGGTCTTTTTCGGCTGGCAGTTTCATATGTTCATGTGTTTGTAAGTACACAAAGCAATCAAATGCCTATTTTCATGAATGACCCTGGAGATTACACGTAAAATGATACACAAGGCAATACATACAGTTTGATACAATGCAATACAATAAATAATAAAGTGAGAATATGATTAATGCACCATTACATCATGGCAAGGAGAAAATTTGGACACAGTATCAGGGAAGTCACAGTAAGTCAGCTGACACGAAACTACACAGAGATATAAGAACTATATTAGGCCAAAACTGGTTATCCAGTTTGTTGCAAGTCAGAGATTGTACAAATTCAGTGACTAGATCAGTATGCCTAGCTAAGATGTTTATGATACCTAAGATGAAACATAGGTACAAAGAGGCACAGGCAAATTCCAGATGGTATGGCATTCAATATCCTCAGGGCTGTATAGGCAAAGAAAGATCCACCAGCCCTAGTTCTAAGCTCAGTAGAGCAACCAGCACTGGACCTCAGAGGCTAAACACTGTTCTCAGGTTTGAGAAGAGGTGTCAGGTAAAAATAGCAAGGTAAAAACAACGCATCAAAAACTGTGAGTCAAGAATAGAGAAGGTAACTTCAGTGACTGTATTTTAATTGCGCACAGTTATTTCAGTGGCATAGGCAGTATTAGGATAAGCAAAGAAAGCAACTTGCTGTGCACTCCTTTCCCTGCTGCCGCCATAACATAAAGGTTAGAATCATCTCCTCTGTGTGCAGCTGCTACTAGTAGCAGACATGCTTTTGATACTTGTTACTTTTTTTTTATTTCTTCTACCAACAGATTTTCTCCCCTATGGTCCCTCCCCCACAGTAACATACTCACCCTCCCTGACTTGTGTCTCTCCAGGTTGATGTTTATATTTATTTAGGGGAGTGTGGGAGAGTTCTGGACAATTTTTTTCCACTGTTTCGCTGCGTTTCTTATTTTTACTTAGGTCTTTTTCTTGCCCTTGTCACCATGCACCGTTTTCTCCTCTCACTCTCCTTGCCTGCGCTATATTGGACTCGGTCTCTTCACTATCACTGTTTTACCCTCGCTATTATCACCTAGTATCTTGAGAAGCATGGCAAGAGGTAAGGGCTGGCGATTATGCATAATACTTAAAATAAAACTTCTGGAACTGTAGTCATGGAGGGAGGATTGTGAAGCCATCCTAGCCTGTCATAGAGATAGCATTGATGAGGAAGCCAGTGAGATGCCAATGTCAAATGACAAATATTTTGTGTAAGTACTATCCCACCTAAGGAGAGTAGATTTTGGGCAGTCAAGAACACTGGTGCTCCTGAGGAGTTCTGGGGAGGAGCATCTCAAGGGTGATGGCAAGATGAATTTAGGAGGTCAAGTTATGGCCCACTTTGTAGTAGACTCCCAGCATAGAGTTAACTGACTTGTAGACTACCATTATGTGCATTGCGTAATCTAAGGAGAGATCAAGTGTAACTTTGAGTGAGAAAAAGAGGACTAAGGTATCATCAAGATAAGTTATAGATAAACAAGATGGTCATCGTCTTAGTCTGGAGGATGTACAGAACAGCATAGAATGTATTTTGGTTGTGTTCAGAATCAGTTTTTTTGCCGACAACCAATTGTGCACAGACTTTAGGTCAGTAGTTAGATATTGGTTTATCTGAGCAATACTTTTGGAGTAGATACAAAGGAGCAGTTTGTCTGCATAGAGAATGGTCAAGCAGTGAGACAGGCTTTGGTTTATTTAATTAATGTGAAGAGTGAACAGAAATGGACCCAGAATAGATCCTTGAGGAACACCTACCAGAGTTGTGATAGGGGTAGATAGGGAAGATCTGTACTTGACTCTCTGGGATCTGTCCACAAGATAGTTGCCAAATCAAGGGAGAGAAATAAGTGAGATTCCGAAGTTAGCAAATTTGCCGCAGAGTAGGGAGTGATCTAAAAGATCAAAGGCTTTCATCAGGTCTATAAAGACAGCACCTGTGTGGCTATCCATATCCATATCCATCGCGGAACCAATACTATCGGTTAATATGAACACACGAATATAAGAAGAAGCCAGCAGAAGAAGGCCAGTTGGTCTATCTAGTCTGCACATATTGCAAAGTCCACAGCTTGAGCTACTGATCCCAACCCCTCCCCACTCCTCCCAAACTTTCCATCCCCCATACCCATGCTTATTACCTTCCCCCATGTCTATCCCAGCCTCTCTTGAAACTGCCCACCGTCTTCAATAAGCTGACAGCAAATTTCAAGTGTCCACCACCCTCTCCATGAAGAAGTGCTTCCTGACCTCCCTCCTAAACCTCCCCCCCTCCAGCTTCAGATGGTGCCCCCTCGTGTTATTGTTGCCACTTGGCTTAAAGAGACCCTCCTTATCCACCTTATTTATCCCTTTCAAGTGCTTGAAGGTCTCAGTCATGTCCCCCCTCTCTTTTTTTTTTGTAATTATTATGTTTATGTTTTTTTTATCCATTTTTACCCCTCCTTCCGGAGGCCCTGGCACACAGCCATGTGCACATGTGGAGACGCACAAGCACACCGTGGACCAGCTCAGCCCCTTCCACCTTCTTGTCTTTGCCACCCCCTCCACCTATGCTTCCCACTGGACCTCCACCTGGCAGAAGCAGGACTATGGGAGGGCAACAACCCACTACTCTCAGGAGAGGAGAGCAGCCTACTGGCTCTGCTCCATACTGCCCCCCCCCACGCTGGCACCCCAATGACCAAAGGTCATTCCTGAACCCGGGTCACCGGCGTAGCACGAGGGAAGGCATCCAACACCTCAGCTGTCAGCACCACTGGGCCAGCATGTCCCCTCCTCTCTCTCCTGTTCTCCAGTGAGTACATGTTCAGTGCCCTCAACCTCTCCTCATATGCCTAACCCTGCTGACCCACTATCATTTTTGTAGCCCTCTTCTGGACCTTCTCCAGCAGGTTAATGTCCTTTTTGAGGTGTGGGCACCAGTAGTGAACTCCATACTCTAGATGTGGCCTCACCAGTGACCTATACAAGAGCAGTATAACCTCCTCTTTCCTACTACTGATCCCCTTAGCTATGCATCCCAGCATCTTGTTTGCCCTTGATGCTGCTTTCATGCACTGCATGGAGTTCTTCAGGTCACTAATGATCATCACTCCCAGGTCCTTCTCCACCTTTGATGCAGATACCTGGACTCCACCATGATAGTACTCTGTCCTAATGTTACGTTAATGTGAGGAGAGAAGTAGTGGTACTATGACTTTTTCAAAAATCATGCTGTGTAGGGGATAGGAGCTCTTAGATGGACAGACAGCAACTTTTTCAAGTATTTCGTTCAAGGCGGGGAGGACGGCTGTAGGCCTGAAGTTAATGAGGAGTTTTCATAGGTTTCATGGGTTATTACGAGCCAAATTAGGCTTTTGCCCATTGACAGCTCAGCCTTTGTCCAAAGGAGTAGCCATGTATCTTGTTCCACAAGCAATACTCATTCAGTCTGGTTTTGAATTCCTCCATATTTCTACTTCCCACCACCTCCAATGGCAGCCCATTCCATCTGTCCACCACCCTCTGATTAAACCATCCAGACCTTTTCTGTGTATGGTACAATTCACCTCTTGGTTGTAACAAGTGTGATCTCATATTATGATTCCTCTCCCTTTGCCCCAGTCCTACACACTCCCATAAATCACTATTTTCAAGTGCACCATACACCAGGAACATATCCCCTCTCATTCTCCTGTACTCCAAAGTGTACATCCCCAGGGATTCCAGTCTCTTATCATAACCTAAATGCTTTACCATCCAAATCATTCTAGTGGCCCTCCTCTGTACTCCAAGTAACCATGAATCAGATTTTGAGCTAGGTCCCATAAATGGCAGATTATACCATGTACATAAAGTAACAGCCAATCACATATGCAGACTGGCACCTTAGCCCCGTTGTAAATCCTATTACAATTACTGGCAAAGGTGCCAGCCAGCCCTATCTCTAAAATCCATCTGAACCCCGAAGTTGGCAGGGGGAAACAGCCATCTTTAAACCCCTCTAAATGAGATGCAGAAGAAGCATTTTTTTTTTAAAAGCATGCAACCCGAACAAAATTTTGTTCCCCTTCCCCCAGAAATTTATAACTTACCCTGCTTTATTCCTCGGCCCCTGTTCCCAAAATCTTCACCCTCCTGTCCCAGGACTGCCAAAAATGGGCACCAGGAGGGCAGAAACATCAGTGTCCTGTATTTTAAATCTCCCGCCATTGCCGCTCATCATCCTCGGATCCTCTCCAGTGTTCTGGAACCAAACAAAACAACAGAAAACCGCAGATACATAAACTTATTGCCAAAACATAATTAAAAAAAATGCCTCCAATTCAAACTACTGTCCTCGCTCAGCACAAAACTGCACCCAAAAGTAAACATGTAGATGGACCACAGCCCATGAACACTCGCACCGCACTTTGCCACCACTAAAACAAAACAGAGACCATTGTCTTTTTTTTATTATTAAAAAATAAAAATAATAACCCTGTGGACTGCTCAAAATAAAATGATACAATACCGTAGTCTCCTGTACCGAGACAAAGCAGCAAAGATTTTCCTACTTCTTTCTTATCATGCTGCTTCCCGAATCAAACCAGGATCAAGCACCTCGAGAGAGAGAGAGAGAGAGAGAGAGAGAGAGAGAGACACACAGCTACACACAATAGCATGATAATGTGCATGGTAAAGACTTTCTCTTTCTTTACTTTTGCCCAGAGCTGGGGAAAGTGGTCTGGGTTTGGTGGTGGGGGAACTGCCATCTTCTTAAAATATTCTACCTAGCAACAGGGAACAATTTAACACACGGGAGAAGGATATTACAGGAAAAATCAATTAAAAAAAAACATGTTTTCAAGTAAAATCACTTTAATCTTAAATTCTTTGAAAAACAGGGACATGGTATAATCACAATAAGCCACTTGTGGGATGTGGGTTATCAGGGGATTTACCATGGCTGATGAGGATTTACCCACTCGGCTGCGCCTCATGGGCAAACCACCCCAGCCATGGTAAATCCCCCGATAACCCACACCCTCTTGTGTCGTATTGCTTAACAGATCTCTAAAAGTGGCCTCACCAGGGACATATACAACAGTACTACGACTTCACTGGATCATTTTGGGACCCCTTTTTTGAATACAGGAACAACATAAGAGGTTTTCCATAAGTCAAGCACCACGCCAGAAACCAAGGATAAGATGATTCATTTAGCAACAGGGGGAGGCTAACTCACTGGCAGAGGTCTAGAGGAGTTTGGGCTCAATACCATTTAAGCTTGCAGATTTAGAAATAGGAATCTGCATGAGAAATTTGTTGATCTCAACTGATCTAATGCATTCAAAATAAAAAGGGGAATGCACAAAGGATTGGGGGGAATCCTGGGAGGGAGTCACTTCTAGACAAGGAGGACATATCAAAGAAAGTCTCCTACATGGAAGAGATGTCTGAGAAATAGTGATTGAATGCACTGGCTGTGGTGAAGCTGCTATTACAAATTACATCATTTAAGGCCATGTCCGAGGAACAGTGTTCACCTAATTGATCCAACATTTGTTTGATGTGCTTCCAGCCAGAAAAGCCTAGGACTTGGAGCACTGGGATTTAATAATTGCTTGCAAGGAGAGCATTTATTTTGCATTATTATTCTTCTGTATTTATTACACAGTGTCCTGTAAGCAGACCAGTCCACTGGGGATGAGAAGGCCTAAACTCAAACTATCTTTTATCTCTTTTGATTAGGTGGATTAGTAACATATACCCATAATAAACATCAGTAAGGATGTCAGAAATATCACAGGGGCCATGCCAGAGGACAGGAATGAAATGACTGTCAATACCTCATCTTTCAGGATGGGGTCTTGGAAAGATTCTATTACGTCTTTTGGTAATTCTGGAATGTTAAGGTCAGTTAAACTCCAGATCTGTACCAGCCAAGGAAAAAGAGTTGAGGCCATGTCTAGTTTCAAATATCTTCGGGTCCATCTAGACCAAGAAATGACCTACCAATTCCATATCGACTCAATAACCAGGTCCACCCATCAAAAGCTTGGCCTCCTTTTCCGCCTCAGGAACTCCTTATCCTCTATTGCACGTTGTGCAATCACCTGCTGCAATCTCCTTCCATCCATCCTATATGGGGCTCCACTTCTGCAGTTCCTCCGTGAGACGGAATATAATGAACTCTCCATACTCTATAACCGAGCGGCCGGTTTTGCCACTAATTCCTCTACTAGGAAACATCATTGTGAGGCCCTAAAGGAGCTAAACTGGCCCACTCTCCGTCATAAACTAGCCTATCCTGTTGCCTGCCTAGCTTTCAAGTTTACTTACCTAAGTCCCCTTCCCCATCTCAGAGGACTTCTTTCCCCCAGAAAACATACCAGAACCCTGCGATCAACTGCAAGTCACCCTCTCGTCATCCCTAGAACGCGCTCAAACCATGGCAAATGCTCATTCAAATTTTATGCCCCTCACCTATGGAACTCCCTACCACCTGGCTTGACTAACTAATTCACCCTCACCCAGTTCAAAAATGGAATCAAACTACATCTTCTCAATCTCAGTCTATGTGGCTGTAACCTCTAGCTCCCCTGACCAGTCCCCCTGGCCGTTGCACTGCTCTGAACTCTCCCTTTGACTTGACATGAAATGCTAATGTGGACTCTGATTACTGGCGGAACTTATGTACATACTGTATATAATGTGTGAGGTCTAAACATACTATTTATAAATTGAGTCTATTTGTGAACCCTTCTGCTACCCTTGTATAAATGTTAGCATTGTACTATGGTGTTACAAATGTAACTAATGTAATTATTGTTTTTAGTGTCCTTTCTGTAACTAACTCTGGGTCGCCCTGAAAAAGGGACCATTGGTCTCAGTAGGCTTACCTGGTAAACAAATTCTAAATAAATAAATAAAACTGTTTCCCTATCTTTCTATTTAAGACTGTGTTACCCCAAAAGTGGTTTTAAGATGGTCAGAGGTGAAGGAAATGATTTCTTTGGGATTTTAGATCCTTTGCCCTTCATGGTTTGTAAGCTAGGCTGTATTTCTGTTTTTGATCCTTTTGTTTTAGTTTGTAAATGGACTGTTTGTGATTTTTCATCTTGGGTCCCAAATATGTGTTCCTGTATCAGACTCACTATCCTATTATATTGAATCTGAGACAACTCTATTTCAGTGTTGTGAATTTGATCTGAAAAATCATTTTTTGTTTCTTGAGTGAGGGATAAGAGCTTCTGTAATTGAAATCCCAGGTTAAAGTAAACTGTTGATTGTTAATTGTTTTGATTGGGACTGAAAACAGTTGTACGATTCCAATTTAAAATTTTCCCACCTTTCAAATGGAGAGTCAGACATTATTAGGAGGTACTTTTGAGCTTCTAAAAAGTCATTCAGCCTCATACACACTGTGGCGTTTTGTAGAATAGAGGAATTCAGACAGCACAGTGCTGGCCCTATATAAACCGAGGTGCCCTGATTTTTACTGTGACCACTTTGTGGTCAGATGTCTTAGTGGGCACCATGTGTGATCCACGAAATTGTAGAAAACAGAAATCTATGCTGGGAGAGGGGATCTTTATAAATAGTATGTTCACCTTTCTGAGCATTGATGAGAACTGTGTCTACCATGTGGGCTTGTGTCACTATTCCTTTAAACCTGCCATATGACAACATTTTTTTTCAGTGCCTGCTTCCCTATCCTCCAGAGACAGGCTGCAATTAATATTAATTAAATGTAAGTGTGTATTACAAAAACAAATGTCCAGCAATAATACCCTCCCTCGAACAATGTCTTTAAATCAGTGTTTAGGAAGCTAACTGGTCTCCAATTATTGATATTCTTCCTGCACCCTGTCTTGTATATTAGGTACAAGTGGCATGCACAACTTAGTGAGGAGTTCTGCTTGTGCAACATTGTTGATTGTCGGTGAATGAATGTGTTGTTTGACTGCTATATATATATATATATATATATATATATGGCCATTGCACTCTCTGTCCCATGGGGGACTACCACCCTACCAGGGTACTGTGAAGGCAAACGAGTCCTCTTGAGGAGGGTTCCATCCCTAGAGGTGCTGTTGGAACATAATTCCTTTAGCTTTAACCTGCACTCATAGGATGAGAACAATATGCATTCTCTGGAGCATGCTCACAATGGTAGCATGACTTGTGTTGGTCTTGCTAGAAGATAAATTAGGCTTTTGCCCATTTGAGGGGTTGGAGGAAGGGGAGGTGGAGGCATTATGGGTTCAGTTAAGGTCCAATAGAGGGAGAAAGGGGAGGTTGGGAGTGGTTTATAGGCCACCCAGTCAGGATGAGGAGAGTGACAGGAAACTGAACTCACAAATATTGGAAGCTGCAGGGAAAGCAGAGGTGGTAATTGTAGGGAACTTCAACCTGCCCAAGGTGGACTGGAGCATACCATTCACAACATGTGCTAGGAGTCAGTTGATCTTGGAAGGACTTCAGAGTGGGTTCCTGACTCAGGGTGTGACTGAACCAACAAGGGCTGAGGCAATTCTTGATCTGGTGCTCACAAATGGGGAGCACATACAGGAAATAATGGTCAGGGAGCCACTGGGTGGAAGTGACCATTGGACAGTGTGGTTCCAGTTGGATATGGGGGAAAGCATCCTGACTAAGACCAAAATCTTGGATTTCAGGAGGGTGGACTTCAGGAAAATGGGTGAAGTGCTAAGGAGCCATCTGGTGGGCATCAGAGCAGATATGGGGGTGGACCAAAGGTGGTCCATCATTAAGGAAGGAATACAGGTTGCCACAGATGAGTTCTTTAGGCTCAGGGGGAAGAACACAAGGGCCAAAGTGCCCAGCTGGTTCAGTTCTGGGATTGCCAAGGCAGTAAGGGAAAATAGGTTGGCCTATAGAAAATTCAGGAAGACCAAGAGAGAGAGGTGGATAGGGGAAAATTACCTAAGGTTGGCTAGTGAGTCAAGTAAGGAAGGAAATCCAGAGAGCAAAGGCACAGAAGAAGCTGCAGATAACTGAAGGAATTAAGAAGGGGGGAGAAGGCTTTCTTTTGATATATAAGTGAGAAAAGGGACAAGAAGGAAGGGATTGTTAGGCTTAAGAAAGGGGTGGAGTTGGTGGAGGATAATGGGGGAAAAGCAAAGATACTAAATGAATACTTCTGTTCTCCCTACACCACAGAGAAGGATGGACCAGTACCTTCAGGAGGGAAAAGCGGAGTGGGGGGGACACAGATGTAGTAATAGAGGAGATAGCATGAGGGAGAGGCTGCTGGCATTGAAGGTGGGCAAATCACCAGGCCCAGACAAAGTATATCCAAGGGTACTAAAGGAACTGGCTGAGGAGCTGGCAGGGCCACTAGCAGCCCTATTAATAGTCCACTAGAGTCAGGAATGGTACCGTAGGACTGGAGAACAGCACTTATAGTGCCCCTCCACAAAAGTGGTCCCAAGGATGACCCAGGGAATTACAGACCAGTCAGTCTGACCTCCATTGTGGAAAAGCTCATGGAGACCATACTAAAGGAAAGGTTGGTGAAATATCTAGAGGAGCATGGTCTTCAGGATGTGAGGCAGCATGGGTTCATGGGGGGGAGATTGTGTCAAACAAATCTGATTGACTTCTTTGACTGTGCCACTAAGACAGTAGACAGGAGCCAAGCAGTAGACATCCTCTATCATGATTTCAGCAAGATCTTTGACTCTGTGCCCCACAAAAGGTTGATCAGGAAGTTGGTGGATTTCAGGGTTGGGTAAAAGATTGCTACATGGGTGGAAAACTGGCTGAGGGACTGAACTCAGGGGTGTTTTTAGGGGAGGAGAGTTATCTGGTACTAGAGAGGTAACCAGTGGGGTCCCGCAGGGCTCAGTGCTGGGGCCGGTGTTGTTCAATGTCTTCATCAGTGACATTGGGAATGGCATTAAGGGCAAAATGCGTCTATTCACGGATGACATCAAGCTCTGTGGAAGAGTGGACACAGCTGAAGGGATACAGGACCTACAGAAAAATCTAGAAAAGCTGGGGAAGTGATCCAGGTCTGGAAGCTTGACTTCAATGCCAAGAAATGCAAAGTTATGCATATTGGAGCCAAGAATTCCAGGACAGAGTACTACCTAGGTGGAATCACAGTATCTGCATCAGAGGTGGAGGTGGATGCATCAGAGGTGGAGGAGGACCTGTGAGTGATCACTAGTGACCTGAAACACTCCACGCAGTGCAAGAAAGCAGCAGCAAAGGCAAACAAGATTATGTGATGCATATCTAGGGGATCAGTAGTAGGAGAGAGGAGGTTATATTGCTCTTGTACAGAACACTGGTAAGGCCGCATCTAGAGTATGGAGTTCAGTACTGTGCCCACACCTCAAAAAGGACATTAACCTGCTGGAGTAGGTCCAGAGGAGGGCTACAAAGATGATAGGTCAGCAGGGTAAGACATACGAGGAGACATGAAGGGCACTGAACATGTACTTCCTGGAAGACAGAAGAGAGAGGGGAGACATGATTGGGACCTTCAAGTACTTGAAAGGAATAAACAAGGTTGATAAGGACAGTCTCTTTAAACTGAGTGGCAGCCATAACATGAGGGAGCACAGTCTTAAGTTGGAGGGTAGGAGGTTTAGGAGGGAGATCAGGAAGCACCTCTTCACAGAAAGGGTGGTGGACACTTGGAATGCGCTGCCGGAAGAGGTCATCTTGTTGAAGACAGTGGGAAGCTTTAAGAGTGGCTGGGATAGGCACCTACCGGGTCATAATGTCGTACGCCTAATAGTGTATGACATTATAGCTAACCCAAAACCACGCTGTCCATGACAGTGAATGGTGCAATACTGTGTGTACTGCTGTACACGGTATTGCACCATTCACACACTCCCAGGCAGAGGATAAGACCTCTGCTGGGAGTGGGATCTGCCGAGCAGCTGCCGTGGCTCACTGGACTGAGCCACAGCAGCAGGAACCCAGCCGCTGTGTCTGGGACTGGGGTTGACTCCTGGTCCCAGCCATTTTATTTTTATCCACGGATTGTGCGCTCCCCAAGTTGGACCCCCCAGAGTTGAGAATCTTTAGTAGGGGGTCTGGGGGTGTAGCCCCCGTAACAGGAGGTGTGGAGGGCAGAGCCCCACATGGAAAAAAGAATTATGCCGCATGGCAATATCGCACTGTATTGGCAACGCGATTTTTGCCATATGGCATAATGTCATGTGACTTTATGACCCCATGCCGGATAGGCATAGGGGAAAGGTAAGGATCATGGGTAGAGAGGATGGGAGGAGTGGGAAGGGAGGGCAGGGACATTTGCTCAATCTGTGAACCCTGCAATACTAGCAGATTTGATAGACCAAATGACCTTCTGCTGGCTCCTTCACATGTTTGTATGTTCGTATAATTCCTCTAGCTCTACAGAGGTAATAGCAGTTCAGAAGATGCTGTTAGCCAGACTGTGAGTATGGTAGATGGACTCTCATTCACCACCCCCTAGTTCAAATGTTTTTAGAGTGTAAGATAGGCTTGGGGCTACTAAATACATCACATTCCTGTCTCCTCCAGATTGACATCAATCACTCTAACCCCTTTGTTTTTAAACAAAACTGTTAGTTTAAAAGCTGGTTTAGTGAGAGGTATGGCAATGAATGGTGACCATAATGGGATGTTTTTGTTAACTGATGGTAGAGGGACCAAAGATATTCATGTCCAGATTGTTTCTTAAAGATTACTTCATAGGTCACATCAGGCTGTACAGTTCAGTAGTCTGGAAACTAAGGAGCTGACAAGCAATGCATGTCCTATCAGGAATTTCTTCCAGCCCTCTCCTGTAGCACAGTCTAACCACATTGTATCTTTATTCAGGTTCACTATTCAGTTTGCAAAAGTCAGCATGGCATCTCCGACCAGTTTAAGGGCGATTTCTTTCATCATGTAACCCTCCTGGTCACTTTGGTGGCCCAGCTTCTCCTGAACTGTTATGTGGCTCAGCTGTTTTCTGTTATTTTGTTGGAAGAACCAGACTAGGTAACGTGACATTGTGGGGGGTTCCGAATACAGGTTTCGTCCTCAAACCACCTTCCCTATGACTCATTTCTACTGCTTGTTAGTTCTCCCCTGTGTGAGATGTAAAAACATGTTTGGGCAGTTTCTCAGACAATGGCTTGTGATGTTACTTGGAAGGGTTGAAGTCAGAGAATGTTTAACTTATAAATTGGATGGTTAAAGTAAGAGAATATTTAACTTGTAAGTCCAGTAATTCAGGCTCCTCACTGTTAGGGTACTCAGATATTCTTGGTAGGATGTTCATGGACTTCTAGGAGCATAGCCCCCCACCCCATGTGAACAGTACTAAGATCGGTAGTAAAGCCTAAAGTTGAGGATATCTCAAGGAACAAGCATTTGTCAATGCCAAAGTTTGTCGTCTGGAATTGATGTTGGTACGCATTGATTGGCAGGACTACAGTTCCCAGCAGAAAGAACAAGTTATGCCACCAAGTTCACATTCCTGTTGAAATACTGTTAAATGCATACCTGTTTCCTCAATTCTTGATCTTCGCCTTGAAGAGTGATGATGTGTCTGCGGTTCAGAGAAAATAAGGGCACTGGAGCCTCACCATGGGTTGGGGGGGGGAACGTTATGGTTATGATTTTGTTAATCTGTCCCGAACACTGATTTCCCACAGTGACCATGCCATTCTACACCAGATGTGCGAAAACACAGTTTGGGCAGGATATGAAAAATTACAGCTGTACCATTCATAGGGAAGTGTGAAGAGAAGGCAGCGTTGAAAATCTGTAGTGAAAATATTAAAAATGCTTGAACGTACGAACATACGTGGAAACTGCACAACGCGCGTTCGTAACAGTCATTTAGTGGAAATGTTTCACCAAAATTTCAACATATGCATTTTGCGACCTCTACTCATGACCACTGTCACTATAATTTTCTTACTCTGTCCTGAACATTGATTTCCCACAGCGATTATGCCATTGTGCACCAAATGTGAGAAACCACATTTTGGGCAGGATGTGAACAATGACAACTGTACTGTTCATAAGGAGGTGTGCAAAACGGACAATGCTGAAACTTTTGAGTGAAAATATTGCAAATCCTCAACGTTATGAGTGTGCGTGGAAACTGCACAATGCATGTTCATAAAATAGTCATTTTATGGACTTTTGTCTCCAAATTTTCAACATTTTGGGACCTCCACTCATGAACAGTGTCACTGTGATTTTCTTAATCTGTCCAAACACTGATTTCCCACAGCAACCGTGCTATTCTGTGCCGGAAGTGCAAAAACACATTTTGGCCAGGATGTGAAAAATAACAGCTGTACTGTTCATAAAGAGGTATAAAAACAATGCCAATGTTGAAACTCTGGAGTGAAAATATTACAAATTCACGAAGTTATGTGTGTGCTAGGAAACTACGCAACACACACTTGTAACACAGTCATTATAAGGACTTTTGTCACCAAATTTTCAACAAAGGTATTTTGAGACCTCCGCTCATGAACAGTGTCACTGTGATTTTTGTAATCTGTCCTGAACACTGATTTCCCACAGTGACCATGCTATTCTGTGCCAGAAGTGCAAAAACACATTTTGGCCAGCATGTGAAAAATGACAGCTGTACTGTTCATAAGGAGGTGTAAAAACAATGCCAATGTTGAAAATCTGGAGTGAAAATATTACAAAATAATAATAATAATAAATTTTATTTCTAAAGCGCCTTTCCAATTTCAAGGCGCTGTACAAAGATTATAAAACACAAATAAAACACAGATAAAACACAGATAAAAACATCAGTCTCAGAATGATACATCACAATCACTGGTCTAAAAAGGCAGACTGATACAAGTGAGTTTTTAAATCCCTCTTGAACTCCTCCATGGAGGTGCAGAACTGCAACCGAAATCAAAAAGTTATGTGTGTGCATGGAAACTGCAATGCACGCTCGTAACGCAGTCATTATATGGACTTTTGTCACCAAATTTTCAACATAGGTACTTTGAGACCTCCACTTATGAACAGTGTCACTGTGATTTCTGTAATCTGTCCCGAACACTGATTTCCCACAGTGACGTGCTATTCTGCGCTGGAAGTGCAAAAATGTATTTTGGCCAGGATGTTGAAAATGACAGCTGTACTGCTCATGAGGAGGTGTAAAACATGCCAGAGTTGAAAATCTGGAGTGAAAATATAAATTTGCGAAGTTGCGAGCATGCGTGGAAACTGTGCAACGCACGCTCGTAAAACAGTCAGTTTTTGGATTTTTTTCACCAAATTTGCAACATAGGCCTTTTGATAACTCACCTCATGAACAGTGGCACTGTCATTTTGTTAATCGGTCCCGAAAGGTGATTCCATACAGTGACCACGAAATCACCTTTCGGGACTGATCAATGAAACGACAGTGCCACTGTTCATGAGGTGAGCTGAAATTGTTTAAAGTAATGAAGCCAGGATATTGGTTACTTCATTAAAAATAGAGCAAACTTCTGTTTGGTCACACACCAGATGTCACCCCACTAATTTTTTTAAGTTACATTGTAAATGCAGGGGTTGAGCTTGCCAAACCCTTTATACTGATTTGAATGTAGGAGAATTGTGGCCTTCTTCTAATTGCTGAGCTCCACATTAAACACCTGTGAGCCTTTCATTGGCCAGAGCACACTATATAAGTAATGAATCCAGGAGAGTGGTCTCTTCATATAAAATAGAGGAAGCAGGAGACCTTAGCTCTGCTATGGCAAGTTAAAATGTGATGCTTTTTACATGACCGATAGAGGTGGTCGCTTTGCTGAAGTGGTCAGGCTTAATCATAGTTCAGCTGGATAATGAGACCAAGAACCCCTCTGAAATGTATGACAAGTGAGAACATTGGAGTTAATTTAAAAAATTCCAGGCTTTGATACAACAAAATAGGAGGGGGAAGAGCAGTGATACTTTAACTATATGCCCCTGTTCGATGATGGAAAATATACCTGACTGACCTAGCCACCTCCTGCGCCTGGAGTTGCAGAGCTAACTGCTTCCCTATCTTTTCCCCCTGATACTGATAGTAAACTTTTTGCCTTAAAAAGAGCAACATCCACCTGCTCTCTATTTAGGAACATAGGAAAAGTATGAGTGTTTAGCCGATAGCCATAGTGACTCGGCCAAGTGAATCCTGAAATGAATACTTCCTTTCACCCATATATCTATCCAACTTGGATTTAAAAGCCTCCATGGTACCACTTGATACGACGTCCCTTGGTAGTTTATTCCAGATATACATTACCCTTGGGTTTAACCAGTTTGCCCTTTTATTTGTTTTAAAAAAATTCACCCTTGAGTTGCAAATGATGGAACCTACAGTACTTTCCCTTGTTGATTCATTTCTTGCATACCCCAGACACTCCCACAAGTCTCTGTAAATAAATGCCCTTTATGTCAGACCCAGGTCACCTCTTAGTTGTCTGTACTGCATGGATTACAGTTACAGGTCCCTCAATCTAATATCATCTAGCTTCTCTGCTGTCTGCTTAATATTTTTAGTTGCATGCCTCTGAATCTTTTCAAGGATTTTAATATCTTTCTCATTGGATGGAGACCAGAACTGCACACAGTACTCAAGGTGCAGTCTCACCAGGGATATATACAGTGGTAGCAACACTTGACTATCCCTACTCTTGATGTTTCTGAGAATGCAACTCCATATTCTGTTTCCTTTACTCATAGCCTCCCTACACTGCTCAGCTGGTGATAGGTCACTACTAATCAGAATGCCCAGGTTATGTTTCTTGTCTGTCACTGGCAGACACTTTCCAGTTAATGAATACTGCACAGTCCTATTACTTCTCCCCATATGCATTATTTTGCATTTATTGATATTTAGTGCAAGTTTGTTCTGCTGAACGCATGTTGCAAGTCCATCGATTTCATTCTGAAAAAGCTTTATGGAATCTGCATCATTCAGTCTTGCACCTATTTTAACATTGTGTGCATGTTTGCAGTTCTAGCACCTTGCAGAAGTTGTTAATATAGCAATATATAAATTGAACAATATGGGCCCCAGCACTGACCCCTGAGGTACTCCGCTGGTGATGCCAATTCATGAAAAATAATGTCCCACCACACACACACCCTCTGCTTTCTTCCATCCAGCCAAGATGCAATCCATTTTATTATGTTATTATCTAATTTGATTTCTAATAATCTCTCTGTCATGATGCGGCAAGGTATCAAATGCCTTAGAGAAGTCTACATACAATACGTCCACTGGTAACCTCTCGTCCAGAGCACTACACACTGGATCAAAAAAGTTTAACAGATTGGTCAGGCATGACCTGCTTTCCCTGAATCCATGTTGGTGAATATACACAAGATCCTCTTTTATTAGGTGTTCATTTATTATATTTTTTATGATTCCTTTCATTAGTTTACCAACAGTAGAGGTCAGGCTGATAGGTTGATAATTACTACATATGCTCTTTGGACCATTCTTGTGTATGGGTACTACATATGCATGCTTCCAAGCACTTGGCACCTTTCCCTCCACCAAGGAGCAGTAAAAAATATCTGCAAGTGGTGCAGCTAAAATATCCGCCAGTTCTTTTAATAAGGTTGGATGTAGGCCATCATGTCCTGGGGATATGTTAAGTTTTAAACTGGTTAATAGACTTCAAACTTGCTGCTCTGTTATTCTGTATATTGTACTGTTGCATAGAGGTATATGTGAGTTACCAGTGACCTTAGGTTTGTATATACATGCAAAACATTGGTTGAGGGCTGAGTCCATCTCTTGCATGTGTTATGATTTTATTTTCCTGCACAAGGGGTCTGACAGTTGGCTGTCCCTTTCTTGAACTATTTAGGCAAGGCAATTTGTATTTTTCAGGTGCCCAATCCCAGAGGCTCTGGGTGCCGTTCAATCGAAATACAATACATCAATTAAAACACAATAAATAAAATACAAACATGTTGATTAAAATACTTAAAAGCAGACCACCCAAAATGGGAGGCCTGACCTGGCAGCAGATCCTCGAAGGGACCATTCTTTCAAAAATGTCTCGGAAGCAATAACTAAAAGACAGTGTCTGGGAATGCCTGACTAAATAAAAAGGTCTTGAGGTGGGCTTTGAATGCTTCAAGTGAAGGGGCCTCCCTTACTGATGGAGAGAGTGAATTCCACAGGATGGGGCCGGCGGCACTAAAAGCTCTGTTGCTGGCAGTTTTTAGCCTCATCCTGGGGATCGCAAGGAGGCCCCTAGAGGAGGACTGGAGGGAATGGACCAAGCCAGCAGGTGTTAGAAGGTCCGACAGGTATGTAATTATAAAATGTTTTCTTGTTGTTTTTAGTATCAGTCGCTAACTGATACTTGTTTGCTTATTAATTTATTTGTATTTATTTATGTATTTGTTAACTGGGTAAGTAAACTGGTCCAGTGGACCTTTTTCAGGCATGACCTGGGCCATCAAGATGGTATGCAAATGCACAAAGCAAAACAAAACAAAAAATATAAGCAGTGGTACAACACAATAAAAATTATGATTCTGCACTGTACAGACAGAGAGAATACAGAAAAGTAGCAACCATCAGCCTTGAATGTTTAACCCCTGTAGAGAGACACAACAATAGAGCACCCCAAGCCCATCAGACAGTTCCAGTCTATACTCATATTCTCTTTTAGACTTTTTTATTGTTTTTTTACATAGTTTACATATGGCCTTATATTTGATGTTGTTTTCAGTTGTGGGGTTTTTCTTGTACCTATTATAAGCATTTTTCCTTTGCTTTACTAGCTTCAAGATACCCTTGTTGAACCAAACAGGAATTTTTCCTTTTTTTATTATACTTAGTTCTTTCTGGAATATAGGTGGTGACACAATAGTTCATTTTGGCCATAAAAAATGTCCCATTTTATTTGCAGACTCTTGCTTTCTAGTTTTTCCCTCCAGTTCCATTCACTGAAGTATATCCTTATTTTATGGAAGTCAGCTCTGGCATAGCACCCAACTGTTGATATGCCAGTCACAGGTATCCAGTTCGTATTTATGTTAAACTGGACTGCTGTATATTATGGTCACTATTGCTAAATGGTTCTCTAACAGTGCAGTTCATTAAGTGTTCACTCGTATTGCTACAAACTATGTCTAGTTATATTGCTCCCATAAACATTACGTTGCACTAGAGTATGATCTTGGTAGTTTACAGCCAGTTGCTGCTCCATTTCCCTAATTCTCACTAACAACTGGTCAGCCTGTGCCTAGTTTTGCTGTTTAAGCTTGGAAGGTAGATAGATGAGTTCACCTCGAACCACACACAGAAAGGCACATCAAACTGTGACAACCTTTGGCACTGATTCCACATTCTCCAAAGAAAACTACTCTGAATAAGTCTGAAGGTGAGTGACCACCTTCCTCCTCTTGAAGAGGAAGTTATTTAGCCACCATAGACTATCTATCTCCATTATAGGGTCAATACTGAGCTCCAACACCACTGGAGAATGATCTGAAACTATCCTTGGCAATCTGGTACAGCTCATCTTAATAACCCCTGGCTGATTAAGAAGAAGTCCAGCCGAGAGCTAGAAGCATGAGGTGCAGAAAAAAAGTATACACTTTGGTCATAGGATAACGTGTTCTCCAGGGATTGACCAGGTTGAGCAATTCCCAGGGGTCTTGCAATGCCCTCTGATTGGAGGACAGATACCAGTGAGACTTCTCATACCTATCCAAATCAGAATTGATGATGGTATTCCAGTTCCTGGCCACCACAAGGGGTAGCTGAGGCCATTCAACCAAGTGCATTAACACTTTATTCATAGGCTTCATAGGGTTTGCAAGTTCATTAGCATTAGCCATAGTAACTTGTTTTAAATATTAAACGTATTCCACTGTTTCCCTTCCTTTCATAACTACATCTAGTGATTTCTTGAACTAGCTAATGGTGTAACTGTGCACCACATTACTTGGTAGACTGTTCCAAGGAGAAACCAATCTCTGATTGATCCATGTTCCCCTTAGATTGCTTTTGTAATAAATCATGCCCCCTGATGTTTCTACAGTTTTCTCTGGCAGTCAGTCCCATGCATTCTCACAGGTCAATGTTTCCATGTGCCCTGTGAACCATAAGAAGAATTCCTCTCAGTCTCATATATTGCAAGACGTACTTCCCCAACTCCCTCAATCTATCCTCATAGAGCATGTATCTGATGTTAGAGACTAGTTTAATCACTCACTTCTGGCCCCCCTCCAAAGTTATTATGTCTTCTTTCTTTTGTGGTGCCCAGAACTGCAAACAGTACTCTATATGCAGGGCAGCATAGAAGGGCATTAACACTTCTTTTTCCCTACTCTTAATATTTCTGCCTATTCTGACTTCCTCTAGAGAAGAAAGATAAGAGAGTGGGGTCATCAACACTGGGACCATAAATGTTCACCAAGACCATCTCCTCCCTGCCTACTGTAGAATATCCCTTAAAATGAAATACCACCGTTCAGGATCTGCCATGTCCTATAACAGAACAAAAGGAGTATTTCTGGCCACCTGAGTATTTCTACTCCCACTTGTTTTGAGTGGCACCCTACTCCAAACACATGGCCCGCCCAGGCCCTACAAAGTAGCATAACTTTGATGTGAGCAAATGAGTCTCATGTAGAAAGACCAAAGAGGGGTTATAATGCCTCAAGTGGGTTAGAATCTTGGACCATTTCAGCGGGGCATTGGCTCCCTTAACATTAAAAGTGATAACATTATAATCCAGCTTAACCATTGGAACCCTAAACAAGAGAGAGTAGAAACCCCAACAGGGCACCACATCTATCCTGTCTCTAACTCCAGCTCCTCTCCGCCTTACCGTGATACCCGCTATACAAAAAGGGCCATATTTCAATGATCAAACAGGCTGGCTATACCACCCTGCCACCAACTCTCCAACTCTCTAGAACTAGTAACTCCCTTCCCCCATTGATCCTACTCCAAACGCAACTCCCCCCACCCCACTGTGGACAAAAGAAACTCACTAACTACCAGCCAATAAGCAGTGTGACCCACAAGGGCAGCACTCCCTCCCCACCAGTCAATGGCATAGAAACATCAGGAGCTCATCAGTGCCACACTCCAGGCAAGTTACCACCTTCTGTAATAGCCCCTAAACCCCCATACTGCCACCTGTTCTGTCAATTCCCTAAGTATCTAGTGATGATAGCCCATGCATCTCTTATCATGTGCAAACAAAACCCAAAAAACAACAAACCTCCCCACACTAGCCCATTACAACATTTCTCCTAGTCCCTACAGGTAAGTAGCTCAAGTCCAGCGGGCGTGCAAAGATAACTAAACAAGCCTTAGTATAACATGACTAAAACTCTTAATACACTCAGTACACATATATAAAGTCCCTTCCAAAACATCAACTGACTCTTACAAACAAAGTCAGAAGAAAATAAGTGTATGAGGGATACCTGCCACATGCAATGGACCATTGAGATGTTATATTGTATGTGCCCTATAGCTGTTTATACATTCACACTAAAAGTGGAAAAAAAACTCTTCCCAACTTCATTACAGTTGCAAGGGAACTGGCCTAGAAGGTACAACATTTGTGTGAAAAGAATAAGTGTCATGACAAAAACTACTCTGCATACAAAACAAGAAACTGCACGTATAGCTCTAACCTTCACCTCGTTACCTCAAACACACTAAACTGTCCCTCAGTAACACCCAGTGGAAACCAAAAACTAAAGTAAGCAACCCAAACCCTCTATGGAAAAAAGGTGAGCCAGATTCTATCCTGTAAATAAAAACTAACAATATAACAACAATAAATTTGCAAACAGCCTCGGGTCAACTACTCCTGCTGAACTCCTGTCCTAGTGTAACTCTTGTGTTTTTGTTTTGGTTGCTGGTGTGCTTACTATTTTCCACAGTATGGCATACCATATCATTCTGCTGTTTGGGCTTATGCTATTTCAAGCTTTTCCATTTTGCTGTTCATACCAGGCCAGTTGCAAACCTTTCAGTTCCACTGCATTCCTTCTCAATTTCTTTCACTTAGTTTCCTAGCAAGGCAGTCACTCACATTACTGCTGCTATTTGAGTTAAGTTAACTTGGTCAGTCTGCTTTTTTACCACAATAGTTTTAGTGTGTTTACAGCTTCTACCCTTTCCTACTAAGGCTGGGTTTTACCTCTCATTTTGACCTTTGATGCACATTCAAATTTCAGTACCTTTTCAGTTGTTACATTTTCCATCAATATCAGTCATTCCATTCAGCAGTCATTATTCATTTAGAATCTTGCCCTCAGGTGTTGCCCTGTGGGTAAACAGTTGGCTCCCATTGAAGTCTGTATCTTGAGGGTGAGTCCCTCATCTTGGGGTGGGCATTCTTCTCTGTAGGCTGCTTATCTCCTATAGCACCTCCCAACAGTCTCACTGGGGGTAGTAAGGTCCAATGCTCAAGTGGAAGATTTAGCCATACAAGCCTTCGGTTGGCAACATCTTGAGGTGTTGTATTTTAAGACTTCATATGCCAGAGGATGGGGAGCTAAGCCCACAGGCAGTCCTTGAGTTTGCTAACCATGTTAGCAGCACCTCTGAAAGCTATTTCTTTCTTCTAAGCTGGTCTCTGGGCTTCAAGACTGATGGGCTGTACCTCCTGATGACACATTCAGGCAGGAATCAGAGCTCTGCAGCCTGGATATCCAGTCCTCCACTTCCTGTTTCCACCAGTTTACTTCCTGCCTACCTAGTGGCAGGTACTCTGCAGCTGAGCTCTGTTACTGCTGTGGTAGGGCCGAAGATATCAAACTGTAAGTTGGATTTAAAAAGATTTTTTTTGGATATCCTCAAGAGTGCAGTCAACAGGAAAATCTAGACAGCTGTCTTTTGGCTAGGATCCAGTCTCAGCCTTGCATGCTGGACAGACTGGCTCCATGGCTCCGTGCCTTACTACACTTTTGGGGGCTTATCTTGTCAGCCGTTAGGCAGCCTATACAGGGTGCTTGCAAGGGACAACTCAAACCATCGATGAGCGATATTAACTTCAGCCCGTCCACGGAGGAAACCTGAAGGGCTCTCTCAGGAGCGGACAGTCGATGTGCACCTTCCACTTCAGCGTGTTGACTGAGGATTCTCAGAAGCCCTGTCAGATCATCGATGAGCACTTCAAGCCTCAGCTCGTCAATGGAGGATCAAAGGAAGGCCCGGCCCATGGAAGAGCACTTTTGCTCATTGACAGAGATCCCTCATGCTCCACAGAGCATTCCTTGGACATCTGGACCATCAACGAACATTTAGAATAGCACTGCTCATCAATGGAGAATACTCACGGCAATGCAGTGCTGTCTGCACACCAGAGCCATCGATGAGCACTTGAAGAATAACAGCTCATCAACAGAGACCTTCAGGGTGCTGTAAGCTGCTGGTTATCAATCAGGATGCAATTTTCACAACATTTCAGCTTTATTTTATTTTTTACCAGGAAGCTCATCGTTGAGATACTTATTTACAAGATGGTCCTAGATGATCTGGATGACCTTGACTTTTACATAAAAAAGGTTATTGCTGAGATCCACCTTGGGTCTTCCCCAGTCACAGCTGAAACAGGCCTTCCACCTGGCATCTGCCGCCAAACCAGGCACAGCATTTCCTATTCCTCCAGCCATCGAGGACTTGTTAAAGGAGGAATGGCAAGGTCCAGAACACGCCTATCCAGTCCCTCAATGGATAATTGAGCTTCTAAAATTTGACAAAAAGTGATCATAAAAGTGGCTTGACTGCCCCAGAATTGTCCCCTTGATTTAAAATCGCACCAAGAAGGTGGTAATTCTGGCAGAAGGAGGGGCATTTCTGAGGGACCCAGTAGATAGGAAAGTGGATGCCTCACTGAAGAAGGCTTTCCAGTCATTGGCAACTTCTCTCAAGGCAGTAACTGCCAATCTTTTCTCCGCTAGAGCTGCTCTCTCCTGGACCTCAGATTTAGCTTTCCAATTTACCAAGGATCCAGAAAAGAACAAAACTACTATTAACCAGCTGCAACTAATGGGTTTAGCATCAGCTTATGCAGCAGATGTGTCAGAGAAGACATTCAGATGCACCGCTAGAACCATGTTATATCAAACTTTGGCTCACTGCAACCTCTGGCTTCGGGCCTAGCAAGCAGCCACCTCTTCAAAAAGCCATCTAGTGAATGCTCCTTATGAAGATAGTCTCCTGTTTGGCTTCGCACTTAAGGAGGCGGTGAAGGAATCTGGAGAGATGGCTAAAGTGCACATGCTGCAAAGACACATAGGCAAATCATGGTCTTCAGGCCCAAGATGCAATTTTTGTGACCAAGGTTACAACAAAGGTCAAAACAATAATTTCTCAGGCAAGAGAACATTGTTCTCCTCCCATAACCAGTGTAACTTCAGGGGAGAAGGCTCCAGTAGAGGAGGGGACACCAGAGACACCGGGAGCAACAACAAAAAGTCACAATGAAGCTGTCCAGGCCCATCCTCGAGTAGGGGGCAGACTTTCAATCTTTCTTGAGGAATGGGTCCAAATCACATCAGACAGATGGGTCCTATACATCATCAGCAAAGGTTACCTAATAGAATTCAAATCCAAGCCCCCACTATCTCATGTGGTGCCCTCTCCTATGTCAGGAAACCCAACCAAAAGGCAAGCAATGTTTCAAGCCATCACAGACCTTATTCAAGCAGGGGCCATTGAACAAGTTCCCCCCACAAAGTTCAACCGTGGGTATACTCACTATTCTTCTTTGTTCCCAAGCACACAGTGGGATTCGGGCCAGTCCTAGACCTCAAATTCCTGAATCACTTCATCCGTAACAAACCCTTCAAGATGGAAACATTGTCTTCAATCATCAGTGAATTACAAGGGGATTTTCTGGCCTCATTCGATTTGTAAGGCATATTCCCATCCAAGAGCCACACAGGCAATATCTCCAGTTCAAAGTGGGGGAGCATCATTTCCAATATAAAAGCCTTCCATGCGGGCTTTCTTCCACCCCTTGAACATTCTTCAAAGTGCTGGTGACAGTAATTGCTCACCTCTGGAACTGGGGAATATAGCTTTTCCCTGACCTGGACGATATTCTAATCAAAGCCCCGCAGCTCATCCAAGCAGTACAAGCCATGGAGGAGGTAGTCTGGTGTCTCATGGCACACGGATTTGTCATCAACTGGAAAAAGAGTTCCTTGACTCCAACCCAGACCTTAAATCATTTGGGGGCAGACTTCAAGATGCGGGTGAACAGGGTGTTTCCCATGGAAATGAAGTTTAGGGACCTACAGAGCCTGATCAGGAGGTTTCACACTGCCCACCAGTTGCCAGCTCACTACTTCATGCAGCTCATCGGCACCATGGTATCTCTGGCAGCCTCTGTCCCCTGGGCACTGATTCACATTCAACCCATCCAAGCACACCTACTCAGATGGTGGTCCCAGTCCAGACACAGCCAGGACTGACTGATCATAATTTCCCACCAGATCAGGACTGCCCTCCATTGGTGGACTCAGAAATCCAAGATTATGATGGGCCGCAAATTGGGTCACCCACTCCAAATACGAATCACAACCGATGCCAGCCTCAGAGGCTAGGGGGCACACCTGGACCAAAGGTCAGTTCAAGGCAAGTGGTCTCTGCTGGAAACAAGGTGCAGCATCAGTGTCCTTGAAATGAGAGTAGTGCGCCTAGCCCTACTACAACTCAAACAGCAAGTACTCAACCAGGATGTGCTGATTCTGACAGATAATTGGACAACGATGGTGTACATCAATCATCAGGGTGGCACAAGAAGCTCACAGATGCTCAGGGAGTCTCTTCTTCTATTTCAATGGGCTGAGCACCGCCTAGCAAGCATAAGGGTGGTATACATCCCAGGTCAGGAGAATATCATGGAAGACTGTCTCAGTCACAAGAACGTCCTACCAGGGGAATGGGAGCTAAAAGACAGTGCCTTCCAAATCCTAACCATACTTTGGGACAATCCTCAGGTAGATTTTTTTCATTTGCCAGCGAAATTCCAAGGTCATGCAATTCTGCTCCCTGGCCAAGGACAAACTAGCGGTGGCTCAGGATGCTTTCTCCCTAAACTTGGGTCAGTTTGGTCTCCTGTATGCTTTTCCACCCATACCGCTTCTATCCAGAGTCCTCCACAAGGTAGTGATGGATCAGGCAGAGCTGGTCCTTGTCTGTCCATGATGGCCTCGATGCCTGTGTTTCCCACTTCTGATTCATCTGTCCTGGCAACTACCTCTAACCTTTTCAATCAGCCTAGCCCTTCTTCATCAGGGTCCTGTGCTACATCCCAATCTCTGCAATCTGTCCCTCTCAGCCTGGAAATTGAGTGGGAATCTCTCAAGGAACTCGGATGCACAGCTTCTGTGATTGAAATGATGGATCAGTCTTGTTGCCCGTCTTCCTCTAAAGTGTATTACAGGATCTGGAGAAAATTCTTGTTCTGACTTCAATCCAAACAAATGCATGAACAAATTATGTCATTGCCTATTTTGTTCCAATTTCTCCAAGATGGGTTTGACAAAGGACTGCAACTGGCCACCTTAAGAGTGCAGGTTTCTGCCCTGGGGCGCTCTTATTGGTAGATTCAAGGGAATCTCTGGGTTCCCATTCCCATGTTAGAAGGTTCCTGTGGGTGGCAACACTAAAATGCCCACCAGTCAAACCAAGAGTTCTCCTGTGGATACTTAATTTGGTCCTCAAGGCTTTGTCCAAGGCTCCTTTTGAACTTCTTAAGGAGGCATCCCTTGTGCATCTCACAATAAAAGTCGCTTTTCTCATAGCCATTACATCAGCCAGAAGAATCAGCAAGTTGGGAGCATTGTCCACTAAGGATCCTTATACTGTTTTTCATCAGGACTCTGTAGTCCTTTGAACAGATCCAAGCTTTCCTATCAAAAGTAATGTCCCCTTTCCATTGCAACCAGGAGCTGATTCTGCCTTCTTTCTGTGCACACCTGAAAAATGACAAGGAGAAGGAATTTCACACACTGGATCCCAGAAGGGTGGTGAAAATCTACATTAAAGAACTGAATTGATGTGAAAAACTTCTAGCTTGTTTATTCTAACTGTGGGGCAAAATATGGGTAAAACAGTTTCTAAAGACTCTATAGCCAGACGAGTGTCAAAGGCCATAATATAGCATATAGTGTGTGTGTGTGTATGTGTGTATATGTATATGTATATATTTAACATATACAGTATATATATATATTTTTTTTTATTTATTTTACCTTTGTAGGTTTCCAATTGGAGTTGGATGGTGGCTCTCTTTACCCTTCAGTCCTGTTGTTCCTTCCCTACTGATGGAAGTCATGCATGCCTCTGTCTGCTATCAGTTATCAATTGCTCTCAGTCATTGCTCCAATCAATCTCTGTCTGTTATCAGTCATCATCAGTTGCTGTCAGTCAGTACTCCACTCAGTCTCTGTGTTCACCACCTGCTGCACAGTACTTTTGGGCTCCTTCATAGGGTACCTTTAGCCTCAAGAAATTATGTGGCACCTCTAGGGGTGGAACCCTTCTCAAAAAGGTTCCTTTGCCTTCACAGTACCCTGACTGGTAGGTAATTCCCCATGGGACAGAGAGTATGAACAGCAAAAGTATCCATGTATTGTATAACAGTAAAACAGCACATTTATTCAACTGCCTTTAACAATGCTCAACTATCAACAATGTTGTACAAGCATAATTTGTCACTAAGATGCAAATGTCCATTGGAAACTAAGACTGTGCCTGCAGTTAAATGACTGGGAGCTACCAGCCACATCCTCTTCCTGAGTTATTTAAGCTAGATTCCTCCAGCCTCATTTGGAAGCATTGTTTCTTTGCCTCGCCATTCTCCCCACCTCCTCCAGCAGCATGCCTCTTTCCTTTGAGCTCCTTCATAAGGCACTTTTAGCCTAAAGGAATTATGTTCCTATGGCACCTCTTGGGGTGGAACCCTCCTCAAGAGAGTTATTCTGGCTTCACGGTAGCCCAACAGGGTGGTAGTCCCCCCAGGACAGAGCGTGTTAATGGCCATAGTATCCATGTATAACAGTCAAACAACACAATCGTTCAGCTACATTCAGACTATCAGCAATGTTGCACAAGAATAACTCCTCACAAAGTTGCATACACTCATTGAACCATAAGCTGTGCAGGAGTAGTAAAGACTTCCTTTTTGATGGAAAGCAGGACAGGTACAGTATGACTTCCTGATTACTCTGGTTATGAAGAGAAGCATTCCCCTCCATCCAGGATGCCATTATACCCCCCCACTCCTCCTCCTCTGGCTCTTCCATCCTTCTGGTAGAAAATCAGCAAGGCCCCATGCAGGAAGAGTTGGGACATTTCCCGGTGTCCTGGCCAATTCCTCCCCTCATTTACTAACAAATACCACCAACAGCTTAACCTTATTCATCATATCAGTTTGAATCTGCATCACTCCCAGGAATAAGGCTGAAAATGGGCAGACTTGCCTCGCCCTCCTTTCCCGGTCATGGAAAACTAAATAAATGAATACAAATAAAAACTTAATAAATATACATGCTGGAGGCCAGAATAGAGAGAGGTGACATGATAGAGACATTAAAGTTTTTGAAAGGAATAAAATAATATAAACTTTGAGGAGCTATTCAACAGAAATAGTGGGCCAATAACAAGGAGACATGAATGGAAGCTGGTGGTGGTGGTGGTGTTCACGAGGGCTGTAATAACATTTTACTTCACTGATAGAGTTGTTGAGCTGTGTAACAGCCTGTTAGCTGAGGTGGTGGGAGTGAGAAAACATAAATGGGTTTAAGCATGCGTGGGATGGAGTAAGGGGCTGACAAGTTAAGCAGGGGGGTTGCAGTACAGAGGGAAAAGGGGCAGTCAATGGCATAAACTCCATCTAGACAATAGGTCAAAGGTATGGTAGGACAACAAAATAGGTCAAAGTAGGTGAACCAATGATATTTTGCTGCCAATGTCTATGTTTCTGTATCACATGTGGATGAGTTAGTGGGCTTTTCTAGGGTTTCTTTTGATTAAACAAAGTTCAATAGAAAGCCTCAGAGTCTGCGCCTTGAGGTACACATGGTTTTGTTGATCTTATAGAAGTATCACTAAAGGATCCAGCTATGTAACAAAGTAACACCTGCTACCCCCTTAGGCTATAAAGCAGTAAAGGTTTTAGCTTAAAGTATGCATTAAATGGGAACATTTTACATTTTTCTGGTAAAGTACTACCCTCATGAAAACATGGTTACCCTCTTGAAAATGTTAGCTCTGATCCTAGTAACTATTTATTGGAAAAGGTCCACTGCTCATCAGGGGTGAGTTTGATGGCAGGCTGTCTGTGATGTCAAAGAGGATGTAGGTTCTCTGACTGAATCTGCAGTTTCTAATTGAGCACTTCTGATGTCCGTTGGTGAAACACAGAGCTAGGGTATCTCTCTCTCTCTCTCGCTCTGTCTCTGTGAGACTATGGCTAGTGACACAACCCCATGGCCTTGTTACACTTCATTCTAGGCCTTTGATTACCCTTGCAAGAGGATAGTTGGGTTTGTCCATTAAAATGATAGGAATCCATCTGCTCTATCGGATCACCTCCAAAGTGATATTAATTGGGTACAAAAGTGATTTATTAATCAAAAATTGATAATGAATACAAGAAAACAAAGTCAATGATTTTTGGTATGAACAAGAAATTCAGTGGGATCACCCATAATATGACATTGATCATCATTTTTGTATTTATTTATGTATTTATATATTTATTTCAGATTGCAGATTAATACATTTGAGCCAGGATGGCTCTTTTACAAAGGTTCCATGTCAGGTAGACAAAAGACAAACATTATGAAGGTTCCATGTTGAGTGGACAAGAGACAAAATTACAAAGGCTGGTTATAGAACATTGCAGGAAGGCAGAGTATTAACAGGCTGTACAGTCAGACAAATTGGCAGTTACATTGTTTTTATTGTTACAGGAATAAAAAGTGCATTTTGACAGAACGGATCAGTAGATTGTTAAGAGTACAGATAAAAGCATTAAGGAATCAAGCTGAAGTTTGGGGGAGAGTAGCTTGGAAATGATCTGAGGGGCCTTTTTCATCAGTAGGAAAGAGGGGTGTGGGATGGGTGAGTTAGTTGATCAGCTTTTGCACACATGAGCCATCTGCAGTTTCAGTGGTGCAACTGTCCTTTCTGGGCAATGTGCTAGCTGTGTGCTATTCTCATCACCTCCATATATCTTTCCTACTATTGCTTGAATCCCTCCACTTTTTACACTAATAAATAGAATAAAAGTAACTACAGTACTGCAGATGGCCCACGTGTGCAAAGGTTGAACAGCCAATTCACTCATGTTGATGAATGTCATATGGTGGGTTGCCTCACTAAATATCCCCAGTGAACATGCTCTTCTTCATGTTGTCCTTTTTTGTGTCACTGTGCCTTTAATGTTTTGCACTTTACTGTGCTGTTTAGACAGGGGAAAAATATACACGTGTGAACATGACGAGTGAGTATTTACTGTCCTGCAAACACACAAATGAAGTCAAATGCCTACAGACAAGTTAGGCAAAGGCATATGTGGTTGACACAATGTGATATCAACCTGTAATATCATAGTACAACTGTTAAACATCTGTATACCTAGAGGATGTACCACCTTATATAATGGGCAAAAAATGTTGACCACTCTGATTGGCTGAGAGCCTTTCAGAGCCATGTCCTTATCAGCACATATTTAGCCAACCTGCACTACCTCACAAGCACCCACTGCAGAACAGCTATCATATCATTGTGCCCCCACTCTAAAACTCTGGCACTGCAAACAGCTGAGTGGGCATTCTGTGAGAAACTAACATCGTTGCATGGCCAAGCCCCTTCCCCCACTCTACAGCAACACAGCATACATATCTGCAGCCACATCTTACACTGCACAGCATGGTAGCATCCATATCATTGACAAAAATGTTTTTATATGCCTTGTCCCTTATTTAAAATATAGAACTGTCACCTTTTTACTCCTGTTCAAAAAGCCACCAGCGATGAGCGCATGCCCCCAAAACACGGCTTTCAAACCATGGGCAAGACTCGGTTGTCCTGTTCTACTACTATTCCAGCTCATCAGACCTGCTCCTTTACCAGCTTTTTCAGATGAGTGTTTTTTTTTTCTTTTCTTTTTTTGTACCATGCCAGGTTTCTAGTAAAGTCGCTTACTTGCAATGGCAGCACAGACTGGAAAATATGGTTTCAAAACCATGAAATGGGAAACCTCACGCTGGTGACAACTAAGGCACATACTCACCCGCAGAGATTTAAATCTGAGTTTAAAACATATATTTCTAATCTAGCATTCCCAGACAAATTTTAAGTTAAACTGATGTACTTGCTATGTTTTAGTGTAATTTTATATTGTATGTGTTGTATTTTAACCGTAAAATGCCTTGGTTTTGGAAAGGAACTATGTAAATAAAGATTTGCTTACTTACTTACTAGAACCAAGCGGGCAGCTGGCTACAACTTCAAAACAAATGCTAAGTACAAGTAAAATAAACTAAATAATGTAAACAAAATGAAGGGTTTGTCTGTGTTGGGGGAGAGACAGACTTGGGAGGGGACAGAGACAAAACCATGAAATGGGAAACTGCGTGCTGTAGACCATTAAGGCTCATGCTAGCTCAGAGTCAAGGGGGCAGCTGACTACAACTTCAAAATGAACAGTAAATAGAACTAAAATAAACTAAATAATAAAAAAAATGAAGTGTTTGTGTGTGTGTTGGGGGAGAGACAGATTTGGAAGGGGACAGGGAGAGAGACAAACACCAACACCTTCTTGTGGCTCCATGTCATATCTGCACTACAGATGGACTATTTTCCTATGTTTGGCAACTTTAACACTTGTTTAGCATACTTTAAAAAAATATATATATATATATATAAATATTTTTTTTCCCTTACCAGGTGGATTTATGGAGGGGTTGCCATTTTATAAGCACAATAAGATACTCCGAGGTGTGGGTTATGGCCTGATAAGAGCACTTCCCAAGTGCTAAAGGCACTCGATGCAAGCACCTCGTGCCTCATAATGCACCTGGGGTGTGCTTTTATCAGGCCATAACCCACATCTCGTCGTATCTTATTGCTGGCGTGTTGTGCTGAGATGTTGCAGAGCTGCATTGTGATGCAGCAAGCAGAGCTGCAGCTGTCGTACATCTGATGAGACAGCAGTTTGATCCAGGTACCCCATGGCATCAAGTGCATGACAGATGCATTGTAAAGAATAACATTGTAAACCCAGATGAATTAGTAAATTATCACTCATGTTTTTTGAAAGTCAGTCATGGCTGATCATCATTAATCATTAAATGTTACCATATGATCATCAAGGGTGATCATGATCTAAGATCATCATCTAGATTATGGGCCCAATTCAGAAAGCTTCCCTGAATGGTGCAAGGGGCTTGTGCCACAAAGAATGTTGTAAGGTGCGACTAGTGCCAAAACATGTGCTGGGAGCAATTCACAAAGGCAGCCTGTGTCAAACTAAGGCTTTCTGCACCAAAGGGGGCTTGTGCCAGCCTTGCGCCACATAATAGGCAGTGATATCATGCTAGGGGGCTTGTGGCAAATGCAGGCTGCCATATTCCTTATGTCGGGATTCACAAAACCATCCCAGAGGGCAAATTTCTAAGTACTGGTAGACCAGCCCTGCGATACTTTGAAGTGCGTCCTCTAGGAGGGTTTAGACATTTTCGGCAATGTGCTGCAGTCCCCCCCCCACAAGTCCTGATCAACATTCAAATAATAGAAATTAATGTCCCTGGTTGCTAGCGGTCCCCACCCACCCAATCTCTGTTCAAACAATAGCAATTAATGTCCCTGGTTGTTAGTGGTACCCACACCATGATCCACATTTATTACATACAGTGATGACCCCCAGGATGAAGCCCCATTCTGCAGCATTTTGCAGCACTCTGTAGAATGCTGCAGCAGACCTACTGAATACAGCAATGTAATTTCAATGGCAATTAGTCCCTATTGTCATTCTGGAAAATGTGACACTGCCAGGATGAAGTGAATGCCACAGTTTCCTGCATGACAAAGGGGACTAATTGCTATAGAAATTACATTGCTTTATTCAGTAGGTCTGCTTTAGCACACTGCAGAGAGCTTTAAAAGTGTGTTTCATCCTGGGGGACACCACTGTGCTAGCAACATCCCTGGTGGTGTTGTGGACCCCCCACCCCATCAGGCAGTGCCCTACCACCCCACTTCCCCCCATCCCATCCTGGGGCCTGGCACAGCCCTCCACTCACCACCACGGCTGGGTGCTGACTGAGCTGTCAATTAGCTAGTGTATACAGTGCGCATGTTGTGTACTGTATACACTAGCTCATTGACAGCTCAGTCAGTGCCCTGCCATGGTGGTGAGGGAAGGGCTGTGCTGGGCACTGGTTCTGATATGGGACAGGGAGAACTGGGCTGGTGGGCACTGCCTGCCTGGGTGTGGGGGGTCCACTAGACCACCAGGGACATTAGCAGTATGTAATAAATGTGGATCAGCATGGGGGGACTGCTAGCTACTAGGGATATTATTTTCTATTGTTTGACTAGAGAACGGGGCTGGGAGGGACCACTAGCCACCAGGAACATTTAAGGGCTCAAATCTTATTTTCCCCAGGGGAAATTGTGAATGATTTGTGTACCTGCAATCATATACTTTGTGTGTGTGTTTTTTAACTAAAAAAGTTCAACAATGAAGACAGAGGACTAGCAATCACTTCCAAAAGTCAGATTTGCGCTTGTCTCTTATTATCACCATGTCCACCTATGCACTACCTGCATTACTGGTATTGAAGGTCAACACAGTTGTATATTACTGTGCATAAGGCATTCCAGTCCCCTGCTTCTGACCGCTGCATTCTTTTTGTATTCACACAGTCTTGTACTGTTTTTGCACTGGTCCATTTTTCACTTCTAGCCACTGTTTGCACCTTATTTTGCTCACTTATATTTATTATATTTTGAAATAAATACATGGGAGATCGGGGCTGGGGGGGGATACTAGCCACCAGGATGTGCCTTTTCTTTTTATATATTACTGGGGATCGGGGCTGGGGGGTGCTCTCCACTAGGGACTGCTGTCCATGGTGCTATTGCAGCACGGCCACCCCATGGCATACGGCACACCTTTCAGATGTTCCGTCTGTTTGGCACAGGGCCAGGTTGGTGCAAGCCACGGGACTTTGTCACTGAGACCTTACCCAATAGAGAATCAAGCACAGGGTCCCTGGTGCACCAGCGGTTGGCGCAATTAGTGTTAATTATGATAATAATGATGATTTCTGAAGCTTGAACATGCTCTTTCAACATACTTGATGATCATCATCTGTGATACGTCATTATGAAATCATCATCTTTTAGCTGGGTAGTGGCACCAGCCAGGATGCAAGGCATATCGCTCAACCTTTTGGCATGGAAATGAGGGACATGGGACATGGACACTCAAAATGAGGGACACAGACCTTCATAATGAGTGCGCATACTCAAATATGGAGCTACAAGCTCAGGACACTGTGGAAGCACTTGTGTTTACTTGTACAAGTTTTATTTTTGACTTAGCATTTTAGAATATTATGAATTTCTGCTTTAAAGCCTGAATTTACAGCACATTCACTATGTGGACTGCACCTTTTGTGAGGGTTGGATGAGGGACATAGTATGAGGGATGTTTCTTATAATTAGGGACAGTTGAGGGGTATGATGCAGTGTAGTACCTTGCAGTATTACTGCAGAGTGCTGCAGTATGCTGCAGGGAACAATGCAAGTCAATAGTATGTCAGCCTTTTTTGTCATCCAGTATTTTGTGACATGCCATTTACTGCATTGCACTGTGGCTGGCACTGGTGCATATCTGCCAGCAATCAAAAACAGCATGATGACACCAGACAGTTCCTACCCTCTTGATGTACAAACACAGAACATTGCATGAGTGTAAGGAACACAAGCAGCTCAGTGATTGTGAGGTACCAGTCAAACATGGAAAAAGTAATACAACAGCAAAGACACGAGAGAACCACCACATAACCCAAAAACATAGTGATATGGAAATAAGCACATTTAATGTAAAGTAAACAACTCGGTAACAAATAGTGATGCAGCCTGTTAAATAAAAAAAAAACCTTAAAAAGGGACATGACTTCTGTCCAAAGAAAACCCCATCCAGACAGGCCACACCTTGTCACCCTCAAAATCCCAAAGAAAAACAAATCGAATGAACAAAATTCACAATGCTGCACTCACCAGAAGCCATCATGGGCCATCATCAGTCACATCCTCTATTCCTCTTCCTGGCACCGTAGTACTGGCCCCAGCAATTGGCCCACCAGCTGGTTGATGGTGGCAATGTTACAGCTCACTGCTGCCTCTATGGTTGCAGTGTTTGCCATTATGGTTGGCCTGATGGCTTGCAGAAACAGCACCTGGCACCTCAATAGCTAGTCCTGGCCATTGGTGGTAAGATCAAATAGGCTCCATCCTGTGTCCCTTGAGTCACCTATGAAAGCGAAATAATGCATGTCAACATGCATGTCACTCACACAGTAATACACAGCCAGCATTTTGCCCATAAAGAACAGTAGCACTATTGAAACTTTAGATGACCTACGTGTGCAGATCCATAAGGTATCTGTATGGGTTTAGAGGTACAAGATGACTGGTTTCTAACATGCAGTGTGTATAACAATGCAGTGCCTTTACTGTAAGAAACAGCAGAAACAGTGCACAGACAATAACAATGGACAATAACCAGTGTTGTCAGTCATCGATGAACAGTAGACACATGTGCAGATCAACCACATGACACTGCTGGTTTCTTATGTCACTTGCACATATGTAGTAGAATAATGCAACATGCCATGTGCTAACAGAGCAAAGGACGTCATGGCTGCATGGCAACAAACACCTGGATATCATGCTGTCCCAAAAGATGTAAAGCATGACACAATAATGGGAATACAGGTTCAGCCATATGTGACCAGACCTGTACAGCTGGCATGGCAGCTGGGGAGTGTGCTCACCATGAGCAGTTATAGTGCAGCTGGATGTGATGACATGGACCTAGGTCCAGCAAAGAAATGAGGTGTTATGCATGAAAACACGCAAGCACTAATCACTGGATAACAGCTCAGACAGAGACAGGCTGTTGCCAGCCATTGGCAGACCTACACAACCAATTATTACAGCAGTTAGTCATAGTTACCAAGCCTGGCACCAGCTGCAGGCATAATATGAACATTCACCTTTCACTGAGCATACTAAGTAGTAATGAAGGAATGGCCACACAGGCTGCATATGTCCCTTTGGAGACTGCAGTGAAGCTAGGTCTCAGAATAGCCTCTGCACCAGCTTGTTGGGTGTAGAGTTTATATGTTGTAACAGGTACACAGTCATACTCTAGAGGAACATCATCAGATTGTGTCAGTCCACAACATCATGCACCTACCAGAAGGTGGTTCAGGCAGCAGATGCCATCTGGGAGGACCTCCATGTGTACTTGACACTCAGTGAAGGCCCACCCTGCTTGTGGCCATCCATTCACCAGTCCACTGCCACAAACCCTTGAATCGCCACCTGCCGAGACATGTGACACAGACACACACTGTAGTGCTAAGTGGTTTGCACTTCTCCTGCATCCAACAGTGGGATGTTACAGTTCTGAAATGTGATTCGTTGCAATTGTCACCGCAAACACACACAACAGGTAATCAGTGGTCGCAAGTGGCATACAGGTGCGTCACCACCTTGCTGACACACTGCCAGAGTTCAAAGTAGTTCTGTTGAAGTACTGTGCTGACTACTTCATTACACATGATGTCTTTGTGTTCATACCTATGGCAGGACAGGTCCCTTGTGAGAGGGAACTGAAAATGACACTGAGCTGTGGGTAGCATGCAGCAGCTTTCTTGATCTTATTCATGTGCAGTACCTTTTGTCGTTGCGTTGTGTGAGTTAGCTGCTCATGTACCGCACTGGGTTATTTCATACGTGCCCAGCCCTCTCTCCTGTGTTTGGATGCACAGGCAATGTGTAACTGTTTTATATTTCTTGAAAAAAGCTAACAATATAACATTCTGCTGACTGCAAACATATATCTCTCAGCTTCCTGATTTCTTTCTTCCTGATATCACCTACATTTCTCTGCCTCCTCATGCTCTCTCCACACTGAATTCTGGTGAGGATCACCAGACAGCAGTGTAATCAGTACACTACACCCGAACCAAGAGGTGCATAGAAAATGGAGTCCACAGCCAGGGGGACATGGGAACTGGAGTCCCTTACCATTAGGGGAATACAGATTGCAGCCCATGAAAAGTCATAGAGTTTGTAACCCTCAATCACTGAGGCTTAAAGGGGCACAGAAACACAAGAATCTTAATAAACACCCTGCAAGCTCCCCAGAGCTGTTAGTAGAGCAATAAAAAGAAGGACGTTGGCAGCTCAGCTTTTTTTAAATGTGTAGGAAAACACTGGCCTCATATGTATGAGCTTTTCAAATCCAAAACCAAATCTGTAGCACACTTTACCCTGTCCCTGCTCCAACGATATTGGAATTCCAGGAATATCTTGCATGTAAATGCCATCATTCTAACATGCTGTATACAGCAGTAATTTGCATGTCTCATTGTCCCAAAATGTGCCCACATTGATTACCGTAATAATGAGCACCTCTCTATAAAACAGAAACTAATACTGAAGTAGTAGGGGCACTGAAATGCAACCATGTTTAATATTTAAACATATGAGGGATAAGGCCATACATTGTAGTAGCATGATACAAAACCTTCACTGAGGGAGGAGGGGTGAGAAGGGTTTTTGCAGACCTTTGAAAATTATTTCTACTCTATTGTTTCCAGACTGAAAAAAAATCAGTGATTACCTTGCATTTGATTTATTTAACTGTAAAAGAAATTCCAGCAGAATTTCTGCTGAGTGCTTTTAGACAAAGTGCTTATATTGGCATGGTAGGAAGTTATTACTTTCATAACAGACACAAGATATTTTTTATATGTTTTAATGACTAAATATTATTTATCCTTCTTCCTCAGGGAACATTTTATAAACAGTCTATTCTCACATCTCATACTCTGTTTCGACTCAGACACTTCTATAAAAAAGGTGCCATCATCCCTTTTGCTAGCATTTAAGTGCCCTATCCAGTGTCTTCTGTGGGTGAAGAGAGCTTGTAAGTGCCAAACAGTGACCCTCTGCACATTAGAGACAGCTTCTGTTTTAACTGAAAGTACAGTATATTTGTGCTATTATCATGTACTACCTAATTTTAACTAGATATAGCACAATAAACTGCTATAGTTTAAAAAGTTAACAACTGAAACTGGAGTTCACAGAAGCTACTGATTGAAATGTCATGACACAGCACAAACTGTCAGTAAGTGCAACTGTACTGAGGACTGCACAACTGTCTTCAAAGCCCCCAGGCAGTCACAGATACATTGTCCTATACTTGACCTTCACCAGCTTGGGGTGGAGCCATGATTTGGGAAAAGGGGAACCAGGACAATATGAAGGTCAGACCCCTACCATAGCCAATTCATATTCCACCTCTCATGACCACCTGTGTCGCACAAGGGCCCAGAATGGGCCCCTGGATACTTATTCCCCTGCACTCTTTAATAAGCATGAAGGGCTGGGGGATTGATTCATTTTTAAGTTTGCTGCACACACAGACTTCTTGCTACAAATGGCTTTGAGATGGGTGTGACACTGTCTGCCCAATGCAGAGTGGTCTGCAACATGTGAGATAGTGGCAGACCAATCATCAGGCAGGTTAATGTTTATGCAGTTTAGCCTTTTTGGGCGGAAACTGCGTGGAGATCAAAAGAAAAAGCTGAACCAATAATATGGCAGCTTTTTCCTTTGATCCACAGGACACCACACAGCAAACAGCTGATAGGTGTCATAATGAGACTGACAGCAGCACTTTCAGTTTCACGCCGCTGCCAACAGTATGTCTCCTGCCCCCCCCCAGACATTGTAATGAATCCTTTATTACATGGGGGTTATCTGTACCACAAACTGCTGTCACTTTTTCCCCGGGAGCCATATTTCTGATTCATTCATTATACCCGGCTTATTGCTACAGCAGAGAACTTCATTAAATCAGAGCTGTTTTTTTGCAACAGACTGACGACCTGTTCCCAGTGGGGTTCAAATCACATTTCCTCACAGCCACACCCAAAGTGTCACACAAATGGCAGCTAGTACTCCCACCCTCCAATCGTCATCCCTCATCCCCCACTCGGTAGCCCTTTTTTGTATTTTATACTGCCAACACTGAGGTGCCCAATCCCTGTGTTGGATTTACAAGCCCCAGTAGTGTGGGACACTAGAGAGCCCACCCCCCCCAGTGTCCAGAAATATTTATTTTAACAATTGTCTTGTGAAAAAAGAAAACAGTCCCTCAACATTTTTTTTTTGTTTTGTTTACCTGAAAAAAAGAAAACAGTCTCTCATTGCCCCTGCCATTCCCCTCCCCCATCCTGACCCTTCCACTGAGCACCCACCACCCCATCCCACCCCTTACCGTATACTTACCATGGGATGTCATAGGGTGTCATCTTCTGGGACAGCAGCAGCAGGTTGTCCCCCCCAACTGTACAGCAGCCTGTGACATCTGGAGCCCCCCCACTGCCTGTGCCTGGTACTCCATGCAGCTCGGCAGTGTGCCATTTTTTCACCACACTGCCAGGTGACCCTATTGTGGTGAAATGTAATATCTGTGGCATGATGGTGTGGCATGGTCAGAAGGGAACACATCTGGGAACAGGTGGCCAGAGAACTCACCTGACTGTCCACCACCATGCAGAGTGGGAGGCCAAGGTGGCTGAGGTAGCAGGAAACGCTCCTGCAGTGCAAGAGGTGTCAGCACGGCCTCAGCCTGCATGGCATGAGAAGCACAGCAGAAGGGAGAGGGAACAAGTGGCGGCTCCTGCACCTGCACATGAGTGTAACCCAGCCGAAAGCCTGGCCACACTGGCAGATCTTGGCCTGCTGTGGAGTGAGGTCGACCACCTTGGTAACATGGTTGACAAAATGCAGCAGCAGTTGGACCGAATGGAGGTTCATCAGCTGCAAATAATGGCTATGCTCCAACTGCTGATTAGTCAGAACCTGGCCGAGTAGTCTTTTTGTTTTCTTTCTAACTTGTATTGTGTGTTCTGTCTTTATTTTTCCTAACTTTCTTCCCTCCCAAAAAATATTAAAAACACATACCCAACAAAATGAAAAAAAAAAAAAACATAAAACAGTCCTGTCCTGCACGTTCCTTCTTTTCCTACTTAATAATGTTTTTACATACAGAAAAAGTATTTAATTTGCTTTTTGCAGTAATGTTTTCTTCCTGTTGTATTGTGTTAAAGTGGCAGCGCAATAATATGTTAACAATTTTGACCTATGGTAGTTTATTCTGTTTTTAATTGTTCCTTATCTACTGACTTGTATGATACCATTCTTCCACAATTAATGTTATTCTGCATTATAAAATGGTCATTAATGAAAGATCAAATGTGACGACCTGCCATTGGGCAAAAAGTGTCACCTGAACATTCATTAATGTCCTGGTACACCAACAGTTGGCATACTGATTATAAAAATCATTTTAGTTTTTGCTTTTCACAGTTAGCCCGCTTTATAGGTGTGATAGCCCACTCCAGCCCATGGTTGTATCAGGGCACTAATGCACTTCCCTCCCAGGTGCTTTGTCACTCGAGCAATCCCTCGTGCCTCACAACACACCCAGGGCATGCAATAATGCCCTGATACACCCATTGTCTGCCATGGGTTATAGTGTGCTTACTCCCTATCTTTAGATATGAAATAAAAGTAGTGCTCCTTTTAATATTATTCAGCTCTGGTTTTCATCAGTATACCCAGCTGTTTTTGAACACCTACTGCTCCATAAGGTCATGGTGGTGGACGTTTCCTGCTGGATGGCATGCTAGTTCATTTTAGTCACAATAAAAATTATTTTAAATAATAGATGTACAAAACCAGTGGCAATACTGATGGAAACCAGCTGCAAGGTCGATTAAAAGTAGGGCTCTATTTATTATTTCAGATGTGAAAATTAGAAGTACAGCAGCCGTAAACTGTGGAAAGAAGTGTATCATATAGACAAGTCAGTAGATAAATACTAATTGAAAATGCAACACAAAAACGAGATCACGTGATGCAGGGCTCCTGGTATCAGCGCTGATTAGGAGCTCCCGCTGCTTAGCACCTATCTCACCTTTTTTCAAGGTCTGATTGGCATATTTGCTATCTCGAAAGTGAGCTAGGAGATATAGTCTGCTGTTGAGCCTGAATTGTTTCGATTCCGTGCCTGGTAGTTGGGTTTCTGCTGTTTATGGAGGCCGACATGAAGCAGGCCTTGCCAAGGCATACTCCACCAGCCTCTCCAGAAAAAATGCCCAAGAAGCAACGGGCTCAAGGTGCAGGTTTGGATAAGCTGACCCCTTCAACCATAGCTGTTACTCCGTTATCGGAGGATCGCTTTCTCCAAGAAATGCTCCCTTTTAAGGAATCACTTTCTGATATATCGGTGGAGCTGAAATCTCTTCATACAGATTTAACTGACCTCACACGTTGGGTGGGAGATACGGAGGCCCGATCAGTTTCACTGGAGAAGTGGAGAGAAAAGACTGATCCAGAGATATCTCATCTACAGCAACCGATTACTAAACTTCAACTGAAGACGGAGGATTTGGCGGGCAGTAGTCGACGGAATAATGTTTTGATCCTCGGTTTGCCTGAATCGGAGGAAGGCCCCAATATCATTTCTTTTGTACAGAAATTGCTACAGAAACTGGTTGGCCCTTCCCCTCTTAACCCTAGCTATCAAATTGAAAGGGCTCATCATTCTTTTAGACCTCGGTCTCCTCCAGAAACTCCCCTCAGACCCATCATTGTGGAGTTTTTATGCTACTTAGAGAGGCAGCATGTCCTTAACAAGGTCAAGGACTTACAGAAAGTCGTATGGGAGTCGGCAACTCTCAGGCTCACTCAAGACCTACCCCGAGAGACATGCCTGAAGCGGGCGGCATATCATTCTATAGTCAGCAAACTAATATCTGCTGGAATCCCCTTTAAGATGCAGTACCCGGTGAAATTAAGAGTATCTGTGCATGGCTCCTGGTTGTCTTACGAGTCTCCTGAGCAGGCCTCCTCGGACTTAGCCACACGGCTACCAGATCTTTTCAAAAAAGACTGAATTTGTTACAATGCTTATTTCTCTTAAATTTGGTTTAAATGTGAAGGATAGGCTAAATTTGGTTGTTTTACCTGATAAAGTGGTAGGGGTTTGCTGAAATCTGCAAGCGCTGGGGGTGATCTCGGAATTTGGGTTAGATAGGCCCAATGGGGTGTTCAGGTTTCAAAAGGGGATCATTGTTCAAGGTGGCAGTTTCCCTGGGGAAGGATTGTCTGGTGCTCTTTTAGTTCCCTCACTTAATTTATTCCCCAAGCTGGACGTGGCGTAACCCCCAGCCAGTGCTTCAGGATATGGAAGTACTAGTAAGTGGGTTTTCTGATATGGGTTGTATATTTTGACTGTCAGCACCCCGGTTGTTATTGTTTTTTTGAAGTGCCTCTACGTATTGCTGGTCAGAGTTTTTACTTTTACAGGGATCCGGAGTGTGATGGGCCACTTGCTGGTCAGAGCAATTCGGTTTAGGACCTGCGGAGTGGTTCTTAAGGGCCTGGTTTTGAACTGGCTGGGGAGCTAGCGGTCGATGTTGGCAAGGAATACGGGAGGAGGAGAAGGTTTGATGTGTGGCATACTGACCTTTCATGGGTACCTCCTCACTGTGATTCTGCTTTGGAGTGGTAGGGCTGTATTTCAGCCCTCTCCATGGGGGGGTACGGCTCTCTCATAGTGCCTCAAGCACACTAGAGGCCAGTCCCCACTTTTGGTAGGCTTGGGCAATGTGCCTCCCTGCCGGGGTCTTGGACTTATTATTAGGGTTTTCTCCCCTTAAGGGTATTTGATGGGGCTAATGCAGAGATCTCTTTTGTTCTCCCTTTTGGGTTTCAGAGCTGGAATGTAAGGGGCCTGGTTGGTTAATCAGGTTACATTTATTGGGTGGGTTTGACCTTCCGCTATCAGGTGGATATCAACGCTAGTAAAGGGGTAAGGTCACGATTAATTTGCTGTCTTGTCAGCTGTTTTTGGTATTATTTTTCGGGCTTGGTCAGCTAAGTGACTTCTGGTGGGGTGGGCTTACACAGGCTCAGGTTATCTGGGTTGAAATGCTTTCTCTTTTAGTTGTATTTTTAGGGGCACTTCCTGGATAAACTCATTAAGAGGTGGAGGGCAACTTGAAGAGTGGAGGTGTAGGTGGTTCTCCAGGGCCGCTCGTTCGATTGGGAGTACCCAGTATCTAGCTATTCAAATTTCAGGTTATCGTGCTTTATGGCTGATTTTATTCCTATCTTGGGTTGCACTAGTTACCTCAACTTTTCAGGAGTAGGGGTGGGTGGGGGTGCGGGAGCTCCAGTCGAGAGTAGAGCGGGTTAGCTGCATAAGCGTACTAGTTAGTGGGGGATGGCATCTGGGTTCCCCTTTGCCGGTTGGCTCTTATTATTAGTTGTTCCTTTTGGTCACAGTTCTGATTTATTGGCAGGAAATTTTTGGTACAAATAAGATCTTCTTATTGGGTCATTTGTGTTATTGGGGAGCTTAAGCTTGCCATGGGTGGTCGGGGGGTTATTGTATTAACCATTTTCAGATTTTCTACCTTTTGGTGGGTTGGGAGTATTGTAAATAGTTCTGGGGTTTTATTGAGGGGAGGGGTCTCCATGGCTTTCTGGTTTACTGTTATTTGTTGTCTTTATAGTATCACGGGTTCTCATTTTATATTTTGGTTAATGGGGGTGGGGTGGATCTTTTTTTTTTGGGCTGTTATTAGTCTTTTTCAACATAGCTAATTCAAACGGTGATTTGTATTCAAGGTTAAGTGGGTTTGAGGTTATGGTTTTTTGGGGTTACATGCCGTCAGACCTTGTGTATCACGATGATGTTACGGAGGGGCTCCGGGGTGGGTAGGAGTGTGCCATAGGGGTTTAGCTTATATACAGCTGGGATTACTTTTCAAGTGGCTTTGCAAGATCAAGTATGGCTTATAGTTCTGTGAAGGTAATGTCATGGAATATCAGAGGAGCTAGGGACATAACGAAACAATATCAGATTCTTAAACATGTTGCCCTCCTGAATGCGGGTATTATTTTGCTTCAAGAAACACATTTGATTAGTTCAGAAGCATTTAAGCTACGTAGGCAAGGAATCTCTCAGGTGTTTTCGGCTGGTGATTCCTCTTCGAGTCAGGGAGTAGCCATATTAATTAGGAGGGATATTTCTTTCCAGGTGGATTTGGTCCTTACTGATCCCAACGGGAGATATGTATTGGTTAAGGGTATTTTGAATAACACTACGGTGGTTCTTGGGTCAGTATATGGTCCGCCAGGAGGGGACCCAGATTTCTTAATGGAGTTGGCTAGTAAAATAGCTTCGTTTCTACCCTGTCCTGTGATACTTGGGGGGGGGGGATTTGGAATATCCCACCAACTCAGGATTTGGATAGAACATATAGGCCTCTGAAACCCTTTTTGTCTTCTCAGAATGCGCTGAGGGATCTAATGTCTATGTTGGGTTTGTGTGACCCATGGCGGATGTTGAATCCTTCATGGCAGCTTTATACGTTCTATTCGAGTATCCATCAGTCATGGTCAAGGATTGACTACTTTTTAATTACTTGTTCCCTTATCCAGGGTCTCTATCAATCTGGTATTGAGCCTATAGTTATTTTGGATCATTCAGTCACTTGGATAGTTGTCTCCTTGGATGTAAATGCTCAGCGGGATACGATCTGGAAGCTTAATACTCAGATTCTAAAAGATGATAATTCGGTTTCTCGTATTAGAACTTCGATTTCCAATTTTATGGAACATAATGATGATCTCAATATCAGAGGTGACCTTCTTTGGTGTTCCTTAAAGTGTTATCTCCGGGGTGAGTTTATTAAAATTGCTTCTGGGAGAAAGAAGATTTCGGAGGCTAGGGCTCTAGCCTTGTTAGCTCAGATAAAAGAGAAGGAGAATTCCTTGGTTGCTAATATTTCTTTAACTATCCTGGAAGAGTTGACGGTGTTGCATAATGAGTATGCAGATTTGATTAAAGAGAAGGCTGAATATGCTCTTCTCAAGACACGGGCCAAATATGTCGACCAGGGTGAGAAGGCTGGTAAGATGCTTGCTTTACAGTTACGCAAGTTGGAGAGTTCCCGTCTAATTCCCTCTGTCTAAACATCAGATGGCTCTATTAAAACTGAACCTCGGGAGGTAGCCCAGGTATTTGAGTCTTTCTATGAAGCACTATATAGTAATTGTTCCTCCCTTGTATCATGTCAGGATATGGAGGCTTTTCTGGACTCTTTGGATCTTCCTGTCTTGGATGTTACATCTCAGGCTTCCTTGCTTTCTCCCATAACCATTGAGGAAATAGTAATGGCTGTTAACAGTCTTGCACGGACAAGTCACCCAGGTCTGATGGGTTCCCTTCGAATTTTTACAAAGTATTCTCTAAGGAGTTATCCCCTATATTGCTTAGATTGTATAATTATATGTTCACGGCTGACAAGTTGGACCCATCCCTTTGGAGGCAACAATTGTTCTTTTGCTTAAGCCAAATAAGCCTTATCTAGATCCAGCTAGCTATCAGCCGATTTCTCTTTTAAATTGTGATATTAAGATATTAGCTAAGGTACTTTCTTCTCGAATTAAGGCATTGTTGACGCCACTCTTAAGTCAGGAGCAGGTAGGATTTGTGTCTGGTCGGTCTTCTGTTGATCATTTGAGAACTCTCACACATGTTTTTCATAAGGCTCATTTATCTCAGTCACCAATGGCTCTAATTTCTCTTGATGCTGAGAAGGCCTTTGACAGGGTGCATTGGGAATTCCTATGGGTTACTCTGAGGAAGTTAGGTTTCCCTCCTCCCTTTATTGCAATGATCCAGGCACTGTACTCTTCTCCCTCGGCTAGGATTTATTGTAATGGGGTCTTCTCAGCCAGATTTCCATTATTTACTGGTACTAGGCAGGGATGTCCCATCTCACTTTTTTTGTTCAATCTGTATCTCAAACCCCTCCTTCGTCAGTTGAAGCATTGTCCTCAGATTAAGGGTATTCCGTTCGATAACCAGTCTCTAAAGTTATTGGCATATGCGGATGATATTCTTCTTCATCTGGACCAACCGGCACAATCTTTGGAGTATGTGTTAGGGATTATTAGACAATTTGGTAAGCTATCTAACTATCAATTGAATATATCCAAAACAGAGATTTTTCTGCTCAATAGTCACACGAGGAAAATAGATTTTGATCATTTGGATATCAAATGGTCTCCCCGAGCAATTAAATATCTTGGCGTCTATTTAACTAGGGACCCCGTTTCCACCAGAAAACTCAATCTGGATGATTTAATGGGGCCCATTCAGCATGACCTTCAAAGATGGCGAAAGTTACCCTTATCGTTAGGGGCATGGATTAATGTGATTAAGATGAATGTTTTGCCTCGTCTCTTTTATCCTATAAACCTGCTGAATTTGTGGCTTCCGATATCTTTTTTTTAAGCGTCTGCACGCATTGGTTTCTGGGTTCATTTGGGGTGGTAAACATCCTCGCCACGCTTATAGTAAACTTAGCTTACACAAAAACATGGGAGGCCTTCGCCTTCCTAACTTTCTGTTTTATTATTGGGCCAGCCGTTTAGCTAAGTTGGCGAAATGGTTTTCTCATAAGGAGTTGGACTATACCCCCATCTGGCTCCAAATGGAGAACAATATTTTAAGGGCTAATCTCATTAATCCTTCCATGGTTTTTGACTTGGGTAAAAATTCTCTGCCAGGCGCATTGCGTGACTCGGTTATTGCCAGTTCGCCTAAGGTTTTTTCTCAATGTTGCGCATATTTCAAGATATTCCCTAAATACGACATGGAGCAACTGATATTGACAAATCTTAACATTAGAATAGGCGGCTTATGGCTTTCAAATCAGTGGCTCCCCCACCTGATTGGGGTGAGAGTGATGGACTTATTTTCTCAGGATAACCTGCTTTCTTCCCCCGAAATTCTTGCTAAATTTGATATCCCACGGAATCAGATATTTAAAGTCTTTCAGTTAAGGCATCTTATAGGGGCTCTTTTTGGCTTCAAGCCTAAAACAACAGGGACTAATTCTTTACTAGCTCAAATATCTGATTATGCTCTGAAACCACATAGCGTATCTACCATATATTCCCTCCTAATTTCTATGGCTGGTTCCAGTCCCCTTGCTGGTTCAACTACCTGGAATGTTTTACTCCCTGACGTATACATAGACTGGGCTCGGATCTGGAAGGACCTTTATATATACACCATTCCCAGGATAGATTTAGGCTTACTCAATACCATATTTTGAGTAATATGTATTATACTCCGATTAGATTGGCTAAAATTGGCAGACTTCTGGATTCTAAATGTACTCTCTGTGGTAAAATGGAGGGTAATATGGTGCACATATTCTGGTATTGTGAAAAAGTTTTCCAGGTTTGGCAACAAATTCATTCTAAATTGGATCCCCTGTTGGGATTGGATGACCTGTTCATAATTGAAGTCTGTCTGATGGGTGTTTACTCTGGTATTCCGGTCAAAAAGCTCAGATTCCATATGGCATTGATATTGATTATTGTCAAAAAGTTAGTCCCTAAACATTGGATGGACCAATTAACCATTTCCTATAGTGAATGGCTAAATGATATTTCAGTCTTTTTAGAACGGAGCGCCTAATTGCAGGATTCCGTAACAATATGGTGGGTTTTAATAGGAAATGGGGTAAGCTTTATGCATTATATTTATCTTAATGGGGTGGTTAATTGGTATAAATAGGGTATTCAGGAGGCATGTTAATTTAGATGGTCCCTCTCTCCTCTGTTACCTATTGTTTGGCACACTCCTGGGGGGGATGGGGTGGGTTTGGGTGATTGAGGGGTGGGGGAGGGTCTTATTTGGTTCATGTTCTTTGAAGGTGGATGTACTTGTTTGTTCCATTTATGTATTCTATTTTTCATGTCTGGCTGGTTGCCCCCTTGGTTTGGTGTACTTAATGACATAATAAAAACCTCTTAAATTTCAAAAAAAAAAAAAAGAAAGAAAGAAAATGGAATACAAAAACATAGGTAAAAATTGTCACCTGATTATTGCACTGCTGCTGTACTTGTCATGCTATATCACTTTTTTGCCACTGTTGACTGTGTTAAGTTTTCGTAGCACACCCACAACTACAATCAAAATACCCTACTATCACATACAATTACAACCTTCCCAAAAAACAAAAACTCATGAAAAGTCCCTCTGAAGAATAATCACATGAGAACTGTTCAGAAAAGCCACAAGTATTTCTTGATGCACTGCTAAAAGCCTACACCTAGAGCCAGAACTCTGCATAACTGTCCCAAGTGAGAAAATGGCTTGCTGGCAGCTGCTGCTGTTGTCCCTCTGTTTTATGCTGCTGCTGATGTATTGTGTGTTGCTAAATGAGGATACCCACAGATGACCATAGGTTGAACTATAATTTGATGTTCTGGTAAATTCTTCAGCTGCACTGACTGAAAAATGCTGCCCTATGTGTGTGTATTCATACCAACACTGGTAAGTTAGTGGACGTGTCACTGTCATGTTTTTTCAGAGACACTGCCATTTAAGTTCTCGGAGTCTTGTTTTTTGTTGTAAGCACTGAGCAGTCTGATATGTTGTTCCTTTGCAGGTAATCATCATTACACATAATGGGGCCTATTCACTAAGGGGCACGGAGCAGGTGTGCAAGCCGCGCACAGCTCCGCACCCGCGGGAGAACTGCAAGGGGACTGCATTCATGAAGCAGTGGTCTCCATCCAGCTTCCTTCCATGTCCCTGCCCCCCCAGGTGAGGAACTGCATGGGGGTGAGGATGCATGTCTGAGCGGTAGCTAATCAGATGCCCTACCTGGGCCCACAGTGGATCCCTTGTGCCAGTATGGTGCCATCTTCCCAAGGGGGCATACAGCACTGGCAATGTGGCTGGGGGGGCATGTGCTGGTCACCCGGCCCGATCCCCATCCCTCAACCACAGGGACACCTTTCTGTGGGGTCTGATGACCTCCCACCAGCATCAGCAGGTCCAGTGGCGGTGAATGGAGGAGGCATGTAGCCGGTATGCCTGGTTTCCAGACACGCAACCTCCGGCACCCTGCATAAGGCACTCTGCCAATTCGTGCATGGGGCGGAGTGCCAGAACACCCCTCTGCAGTGTTCCTGGCCTGCCCATGCACAGAGTTCTGCACTCGGCCAGGGATCTGGTGTGGAAGGGGGGGCATAACTCATATGGGAATGCCACGGTGGGTGCACACGGGTGCGGGTGGGCTATGCACCTGGGCTATGAGGCATGTAGCCCATCCACACCATTAGTGAATAGGGCCCATTGAATATTTCCCCTTCACCAATGTGCTGGCCATGGTCACGTTCACATGCCATACATATATGCCACCATCTAATGTGATACTGTAAAATTAAAAATTTTTTTGAGGGGTGGCGTGGACTGCTGTGATTGAGTGAATTATAAGCATTTCTCATTACTGTTCTTTTTTTTTTGTATTATCTCTTTTACCTCCTATGTGCTCCACTTCAACCTCTCCTTCAGGTTCACCATGGCTGCTCTGATCCATCTTCCCTCCAAGCCTTTGGTCCCACATGGCAGCCACCCCCAGAGTAACTCAGTGTAAACCCTTTGCCAGATGGATCCCCCTCCTCCCAGGGGGAAAGCACCAGCCCCAGGGGGGCAGGCCAGTGCTACACTTGGCCCCGAGGTGCTGCTGGGATGGAGGACTCTGCAGGGACATAAATGGCACCAGAGAGCCGGGCAGCCATCATCCAGCTGACATGGAGTGGTATTTTAGCTTTTTCAGTGCATTTCCTCCAGCATGCATCTGTAGTGCTCCTGGTCTCCACCAGAGGCTGCTACAGAGCTCAACCCACTACCCACCCCAGGAGAGGAGAGCAGTCCTATGGACGCTCAATCCTCTCCTTCCCTTGCCAGCTCCTGGTGTCCCGAGTCCATTCCCAAACCCGGGTTGCTGGTGTGGGTGGAAGTAAGGTGCCAGCACCTCAGCCCTCTGCGCCACTGGGCCAGCAGTATTACTGTTCTTTTCTTTTACATTCTCAGGTTACAGCACACAGATTCATGACCATAGTGATGAAACCATGTTGCCGCTGCACACGTGGGCCACATGTGCCTGATCATTGACGTTGGCTGTAGGAACAATGTCAATCCATGAAAGGTAAGAATTTTTTTTGGAGGGGGTTGCATGCGTCATTTGGAAAACAATTTTCCTTAATATTTTTGTCCTTTTTCCAGGTCTTCAGTGTATCCAAACTGTTGTCCTTCAGATTGGAACATACTGACAGTCCACAATACCTCGATGCTACCTGCAAACAGATGAAGAAGAAATTATTCTGAGTTCATGCTAGTACCCCATTCAGTATCAGTACTCCATGGAGCTGTTCCTCTCTTTTGTTATATCCACCATCTGGCCTGTATGTCAACACTGTTAAATATTTTGCACCAGCTGAAAACAAGGGAAACCAAAAAAAAAGGAAAGCAGCCTTTGCAGTCCTCAATGCCGGAGTTGTACCCAATTGGAAATTCTTTTTCCATAACTGCATCAGCAACCTCAATGGTACACTGTTTTACACTGCACCAGAATACTCTGCTTCACCTGCATTATTCAGCACCGCCATCATCGTGACTATGTACAAACATAGATGGGATTTTCCTGCTTGGCATGTTTGAAACAGAAAAGTTAAAGTGCTGTGATTTGTGATCATGAAGATGAAGAACCTTATTTGTCTTGTGACTCATGAATCTGTGATTGTGACATGACAAGGAGTACAACATTCAAACCAAGATATACACCACACTGGTACTCTGAACACTACTTGAACATTCAAAGTCCTCCTCCTCATGCCTGTGGTAAACCTCCGATGTGAATTCACAACTTTTACCTACATGGCTACTTGCTGTTACTTGAGGAGTGGCTGGCAGATTTTATTTCAGACACATACACACACAGAATTTATTTCACACACCACTTACACTAGCGTCTCGTGACTCATGATTGTGGCACGACATGACTCAGTCATAATGAACTTCCCAGAATTGTACAATCTTCACACCGAGATAATATCTACAGGATTAAATAGGGCTGGCTTCTTCTGAGGACAAAGTTTCTAGTAGGGCATCCTCCAGAACATGAACACAAACAGAACCATTGTGCTAGACCAAGGATCTTGAGTGACATGACATAATAACTAGGTGTCCCCCAGTCCTGATTCATGCTGATACTAAAGATTAAAAAAAAAAAACAGGGTTGGACCAAAAAAAGACTAAAGTTGTGTGATTCGTGATCATAAAGATGAAGAATGTGATTTGTCTCATGACTCATGAATCCATGGTCATGACATGACAATGAGTACAACATTCAAAGTGAGATATGCACCACACTGGTACTCTGAACACTACTTGAACATTCAAAGTCAACCTCCTCATGTCTGTGGTAAACCCCTGGTGTTAATTCGCACCTTTTACCTACATGGCTACTTGCTGCTACTTAAGGCCTGGTTGGCAGATTTTATTTCAGACACACACGCACAGAATTTATTTCGCACACCACCTACGCTAAGGGTGATGCAGCAGGCACTGCTACTACTCACACAGATTCAGGGACCTTGCCTGGCCTAACCCTCTCTGACACAGTATGTTTTACATTCAAGAATATTTTTCTTTTTTTATTTATTCCACATGATGTGATGGAATGCCCTGACCACAGAGCCAAAGCTTATACCCCACTGATTTATGTGGCTCATATGCCACAGTCAGAAACACCTTTGCCTGACTGTGTCTTTGTGGGCATTTTTTTTAGATTACACAGTCACCAAGAAAAGAAGCAGGTTTCTTGCAGTGATTTTTTTCTAATTTTGTGGGTTGCTAACAAATTCAAGATAATTCACAAGACAGCACAATGCCAAAAGTACTGCAATAGGTACGTTTCTTTATTATGTCTTTTTCTTTTGGCTAAATGCTATAATATGCAGTACGAGACAGTATTCAATCAAGGTACTATGGGGAAACACACGATCGTGGTACAGTGATAACAATTTCAACAGACTGAGCACAGACAATTAACAGCAACAATGTATTTATTCAGTTTTTGGTGGATGGGAAGCCAGAAAACAAAAGTGACTTCCAGATATAAATTGAGCACTAAACAGATGTAGCCACACAGGCACAACAAGACCTTAGCCAGTCTTCAGAAATCCTACAGTGGAACAACAAAACCTTATTTTGTGGGGGAGAGGGATGTACAGCAGTAGCTAGATAGAAGTAGGAAAAAATACCGCAGACAGGCTAAGACATTAAAAGTACTGCTATTATGGTGGTGTAATAAAATGCGTCTGATTTGACGGCATGCACACAGATGAAAGGTAATGCACAGAAACATTAACAGTTCAGTAAACTGCAACATAATCTTTTAAACAGTCTGAAAAAATGCACAGCAAACAGCAAAAACTGATAAAAACTTAATAGAAGTATTACTGTGTGTACCTGAACACAAAATTACTAAAACAGTAGCCAACAACAGTTGGTAAAACTGCCTTCCTCACTGAGAATCTCCCTTCTACAGTCTACATCACAGATCCACCCTTCCCCTGAAGCACACTTCTACAGTGTCTGTCAGCAGAGAGACCGAATGTACTAAATTAACATTCAATATTCACACAAAATCAATAAATGCTCAATGGTATAAACGCACAAGGGCTTACTACAATCAATGCACTAACTTTTGACACAAAATATTGTGGAAAAAATATGTTTTTAAAGCTTTTTTGATGGTTTGATTCTTAGAACTCTGACAGCAAACTGTTTTCAGCTTTCCAGTACACACACTATGCTGAACTGAGGCTGGGCAAGACAGTGTATAGCCCATGTGACCTTATATCCCACGAATAACTGCAAAATTTACCTTAAAGAACAAAAAAGAGGAAAAATAATGTGAAGTCCATAGAGAATAATGGGAACTTTGCATTATTTTGAGATGCAAAGTTATTTGCTTTGCGGAATATTACGCAAAATTCGGGTTCTATACTAAATACTACGCGTGACGAATTTTAGGCACTTCGATCACCACTAACTCTGTCCCACCTGTATTTGAAACCCTCCAAATTCTTTTTGGCCATCACCTCAGCAGGTAGACTGTTCCATGGCTCCACCACCCTTTCAGTAAAGTAGTATTTCCTCACATCCGTTCTGAAGCTCTCTCCCCACAGTTTCCATTCGTTCCCACGTGTCATTGAGCTGGTACTCCTATTGAATAGCTCTGTGTGGGGGCACACTAGTTATGCCTTTCAGGAACGTAAACATTTCAGTCATATCCCCTTCTCTCTTCTGGCCTCCAGTGAGTACATGTTTAGCACTCTCAGCCGATCCTCACAGGAGACCCCCTGGAGGCCCTGTATCATCTCTGTATCCCTTCTCTGCATGGCCTCTATCCTGTCCTTGTCCTTTCTTAGATGAGGGCTCCAAAACTAGACACAGTATTCCAGGTGTGGCCTTACTAGGGATTGATAAAGGGGGAGGATCACCTCCCTGGTAGTAGTGTCTGTGCTCCTCCCTATGCACTCCAACATCTTGCTTACTTTGCATTAGGCTTTGTTGCACTGGCTTAACTGTTTTGCGGTGTCACAAATAATGGCTCCCAGGCCCCACTCTTCTGTAATGGTACTAAGTTTAACACCATATCGCCAGTAGTCTCTCTCTGGGGGTTATCTTTCCCCAGGTATATTACCTTGCACTTCTTTGAATTTAACTTCAGCCGCCACATTTTTGACCATCTCTCTAGCCTTTGGAGGTTGTGTTGCAGTTTCCTAACTCCTTTAATGCTATCCACCCTCCAAAGCTTAGTGTCGTCAGCAAAAGAGGGCAAGCTTACCCTGGATTCCTTTGCCAGCGCCACTAATGAACATGTTGAGAAGTATCAGGCCCAGGACCAATCCTTGTGGTACCCCACTTGTGACCTCCCCTTCCATTGACCTCACCCCATTGACAATGACCCTCTGTTGCCTACCCTTAAGTCAATTTCCCACCCATCTGCCTATGTCCTTTGCTATACCAAGGTCCTCCAACTTCTTCAACAAGTGCCTATGTGACATACAATACAAAAAGAAGTGACATGGTGTAGAAGTAAGGCATTCAGATGGCACAGTAAGTCAACAGTGTTTTGTAAGTCATGCAAAGCAGTTGACAAACAGACTCTTGGAGATGCACTTGATATCTAATGGATGTCATCCATTATACTGAAACATTCTCCCCCCCACCACCAATCAGAATAATGAGCTACTGTCCAATTATTCTGCCATAACTGGACAGTAGGCTCAATAATGGAATCATAGAAAACATAGAAAAGGTAGAAAAAAAAGATAGCAGAAGGAGACCAAGGGTCCATCTAGTTTGCTCATGTGTTCCTCAGACCTTCTCAGATTCCAGGACATTAACCATCTTCTGCCTAATGCCTTCTTCTGCTCCCATTGCTTTTGTCCGCTCTTTAGCCTTGTCCTACCCCAGTTTGAATGATGTTATGAACTTTGCTTCCATTACCTCAGCTGGCAGTTTATTTCATGGCTCCATGACTCTTTCTGTAAAATAATGTTTCCTAAGTTCCCTCTTGAAGTCTCCCCTCAACTTCCACTCATCGTGCCCTCTAGTGTTAGAGTCGGAGACTCTGTTGAACAGGTCTGAGGATGGCACCTTATTTATTCCTCTCAGGAACCTGTATGTTTCAATCATGTCCCCCCCTTCCCTCCTTGATTCTAGTGAGAACATATACTGTAATTAATTATTCCAGATACTACTCGTACCAGTACCCTTAAAGGCCCTGGATCATTTTGGTCACTCATCTCTGAACAGCCTTCAACCTATTGTAGATCCTTTTTCAGATGTGGACTCCAAAAAGCCTCTAAAATGGCTAACTTTATCAGACCCCATATTTCTTCCACATCTAAATGCTTCTTGATCGTTAATGGCTAGCTTCTGACTACATCCCTCATTTTGTCAAAACTGTCTCCTTTAAAGTTTAAAACCTCTGTCTTGGATTGTGATTTTTCTACCCCTAGGGTTAACTCAAACCACACAGAGTTGTCACTGTTGGTCAGTGGGTCCCCAACCTCTGTAACACTTACTACCTCAGAGTTAGTGAGGACCACATCCAGGATGGCGTCCAGTCTAGTCAAGCACTAACTAGTTGTGTAAGTAGGCAGTCTTGTAGGGCATCAACCACCTTTTGCCTCCTAGTAAAACCTGCCACTGGGATGCTCCAGTTAACATCAGGCATATTCAGGTCTCCTACCACTTTTTTTGTGCTACACCTTTGATCTCCTCTAGGAGCTCTTTGTCCCTGTTCTCAGCCTGCCCCAGAGGCTGGAATACTATACCTATGTGGATCTTTTCCCCCTTTGTTGAGCTGATTAGCATCCATAGGGATTCCACACCCTCCTTTTTGATGCTACCTACTAAGATGGCATTTATCCCATCCGTTACATATAATACTACCCTTCCCCCCCGGTACTCCCTTCTATCTTGTCTGAACAGGGTATAGCCTGGGACTGAAAGGTGGCAGTCATTTTCTCTGAGGCCCAAGTCTCCATGACGGCCACCAGGTCCACTTAGAAATCCGCCATCATTGCCTGCAGATCACTTATTTTGTTTCCCAGGCGTCTGTCTTTGATGCATACCCTTTCCATAGTCTGGTACGCCTCCTGCTATTCACTTCTGTTGGGTCTGCTCTTGGGCTTGCAGATGTGTGGCTCTTTGTTCAGTTTCGATAGTTTCCAACCATTTTCTTTGCATTTTCCTAGGTCATGGGAGAGAAGTTCTTGCTTGTGGGGGAGTGACAACTAAGTTCCTATCAGAAGTGTATTTTCTTATAGGTTCCCTAGTGTTAGACTCCCCCACACCTAATTTAAATGGTCGAGATGGATGTTGAATTTCTGCCCAAGTGCACTTACTCCTTCCTTAGTTAGGTGAAGTCTGTCAAACTTGAATAGCGTCCTCTCCCAGAAGCTCACCCATGAGCTTATGCAGCTATATCCTTTTTCATGACACCATCCAGGTAACCAAGCATTGAATTCCTTGATGTCCTTATTACTGATTTTGTCTTTGTGATCCCCTTTGCCCTACACTGGGGGGATCTCTGAGAATGTCAGGGAGGTTGTTCTAGCCTCCAGCTGTTCCCCCCACTTAATGACATTTTGCTTGGTTTCTTCCACTGTTCAAGTGGACAGGCCATTCACACCAAGATGAATCAGAACATTGGTTCCTTTCTCTGCTTTGTCTACCAACCTCCCAATGTATTTGGTGTCACACTGTGCCGAAGCTCCAGGGAGGCATTTAACTGTCACCTTAAGTTGCATACCTTTACTCAGCTGGGACTCAACTCCCCTGATTATTGAGTCCCCCAGAACAAGGAATTTTTTACTCCTGGATCCACCACGTGTTTCCTTGCTGCCTTTGGATGCTGTCTCTCCACTTCGCCTGGTCACCTCGAGAAGCCCAGGGTCACCTCCCACTAAGTCAGGATCCTTCATCTTATCCAGTGGTGAGAATTGGTTCTTCACTGGAATGATATTGGTCCAAACAGATCCTGCTTGGTCTATCCCTGAAATCTTCTCCTTCCCTTGACCCACTACCCTCTAACCCTAGGGCCAGTGAGTCTCTGGGGGAGAGGACATGGTTGGCTTGAACTCCAGATTAGCTGGTGACAAGGCTGGCTATCTCCTTCCATGCTGCTTCCAGCTGAGCTTGAAGGACATTCAGATTCCTGCAAGTAGGACACTGAGCAGATTCCTGAAGATGAGTGTCCCTCAGCCCTGCAATTTACCACCTCCATTCTGAAAACCAAAACATTTTTTTTAGTGTGTGTGTGTGTGTGTGATGGGGGAGGCTCCTACCGTGGATTTTTACTCCCTCATTTCCTGTTCTTCTCAGGAAATACCTGCTGTCAATCACTTGTGTTGCCTAAAAAATAGTACTCCCTCTGATGGGTGGGATGTGAGAATATTGAGTTTTGGCTTTGAATTGAGTCTGACGACTGTGTCCCCCAATACGATTGCTGCTAAGTCTGTGCTGCTGACTATTATGTGCAGGTGCTGATCAAGACAGCCTTTCTCCTGTCTCCTGCAAATAAAGACTTATCAGCTGGTGTTCTGTGACACTATGATGAGAGATGAGTCGCAGTCTGGCTGGATTGCTTTTGCTGTTGCTTATAAAGGGCACTGAGAGTTGTTTAAATGTGTCACCTCACTATACTAACCCCTGCATTATGATTTGCTGACACTGATACACTGCTTTTTATTGTCAACATTCTTTCATTAAGCTACACAGTAAAGTTGGCAGCAGGAAGCTCATTTTAACTTCTCTAAACATTTCTTCTAATTATGTTGTTATTTCTTATCATTTCTTTTGCTGTATAATAGCTATAATAGTTGCAGTGGTGGGGATTAAATTCGATAATAACTATGAGACTTCATAAATACCTCAGTTTGTGACCTCAGAGTTTATGTTGCCCTAGATACAGTTGTTACCTCATAATCTCCACCACTGTACTATTTTTGCCATAATGCCACTTCTTCATACACTTTCTTTCCTTCAGTTTCTACACCGTATTAAAAAAAAAACTGTTGCCTAGGAATTAGGCTCTGTCTTCCTTTAAGTAAGTGTTTATTTTCAATATTTGATCCCCGCAGATTTTGTCCCCTGCTTATATCCAGGCACCTGAATAGTGCTGGCTAATTTTATTTATTTTATGTGCCATTTTTGTACCAGGAAAGGCATACTGACCTGTGTCAATTTTATTTCTAAGTGTGTCTTAGGGATGGGTTACATGAACCTGTTTTTCTAATGGGGAATGTTGGCCAGGATACTGGGGGAATTGTCCTTCTTAGGCTATTTAACTTCCACCAGGACAGCCACCACGGACAGAAAAAATGTTTAACATGTTTAACTGTTCATCTGAAAGGACTGCATTTGAACAGTGCAGCACTCCCCTAAAGCTGCACTACAGTGTCAGTAGTGGGTAATAGCCCAAGTTCCTGGTGTGGGACTAGATCTTTTGACTTTCCAGTCGTTCAGCCCCAGGAGGGAATGTGTTACCTACTGAACCACTGTCACTGATTGCAAGGTGGCTGCCCTGTTAAGAACAGTTTTCTGGGATACCAAACAAGATATACAGCAACAGCATATTAGTGCAACACTCCATGAGAGAACTTGATATACGTGTTCATAGGGAAGGCTAAAAAGGTGTGAAGTATTTTATTAATCAAGGACAGCTGTAGTGGTTCGTGTTAATCACTGCTTGTCCAGTTTGTAATGGACCTGGTTTTGTGTTGATGACTGCTTGCACAGTTTGTAAATATATTTCATTTTATTAGTGTAGCACGCTGACACCCAAATCAGCCCCCTCGCCCCAAAACAGGCTACCTTATTTTGTAGTATTCAGGTCACCAGAGCTGCTTTCATATGTTCCAGGGCTTATTTACAGTCGTTGAGCAGATGATCAGGACCAAGAGACCGAACAGAAGAAGTGTTTAGATCAGGGGCAGAAATGGAAGCTTGAGAACCAGAGAGACGGTTGCGAGATGCAACATGCATCAGGAGGGCAGGAACTAAATTAAACACCACAAAAGGAATACAAACTACTACTACTATGAAAAGAGATAGCAGAGCAAGTAGGGCAAGCCAATCACTCCAATAACTACTAACAATAGAGGTGAGAAGAACATCTGAGTGTGGAACAAAAAACTCGATGGGCTGTAATTATGCTAACGAGTTGCCTGTTAGGAGCTAGTTAACTTTTGAAAGGGGGTTGTGAAATGTTTCACTGAGGATTTACTGCGGTTCTTGATCATAAACGGACACAAACTGAGTAAAAAGGTTTTTTTTTCATAACATTTTCACTGATGGGCTTTTCATTTTATTTTGTTTTATACTGTGGATTTCATTTTATGGTGTGGCTTTCATTTTATATATGACACATTTCAGAATTGTGCATGGCTCTCATCTCAGAAGTAAGGAGAACTTGCTGGGTTAGGTAGGGTATAGCTGTAAGTACCCATCTGCTTCTGAGTTATGTCTTTATTCTGAGGGGACACTGGAGAAGGTGTGGAGGCAGCCTGGTCTGCTGGAGGTTGACGATACTCTGGAAATAACTGGTGATGGATGGGGCCCTGTAACTGAAATAAGCAACCATTTCACTGCATTGAGTGAAGTGCTGACTGCCGCTCCCCCCTCACAAGAGAGAGCTCCCTGTTGTGATGCCTGCTGGGAGTCTCAGCAGCCAGGAAGAGAATTAGAGGGAGGGTACCTATAGCAATGGATTCCATAGTTAGGGGGTACCAGGACTGTGGTCTGTGCCTCAGACCAGGAGGGTAGGGTGGTGCACTCTCTCTTAGGGGCAACAATGGATATGGTACTTCCCAAGGTAGATGGGTAGGTTAGGGAAGTGGGAAGGATATGAGGCATTATTGTCCATATGCAAAGTGTCATCTTCTGTTAGGGTCACCGTACAGTATGTGGAAAATGTGTGACATGTTCCTGCAACGCTTTTAAAACTTGTCAAAAACAGTTTTTCATCCAAAAAAAGAATAAAAATTGAGTTTTGCTGAAGAACACAAAGCTGTGACTCTAAAAAGAAACCATACCCAAATCCACACAAACAGGGATGCTAGTTTATTTTATTGTGTGGCACCCCCTCCCCGTATCGAGGAGTATGATGGTGGTTAGTCCGTGGGGAGGGGGTACCCACACAGCAGCAGAAACACTTCCAGAATGGCCATGTTTACCCAGGCCCTGATGTCTTGAGGGATGTCCCAAGTTGCTGCTGCAGGTGCTACAGCTAAAACAACAGGTAGATTTCAACACAGTTCCAATGAAGAAAACGAATGTCCCCACAACTTTCTTTAACTGGTGAAATCCCAAAATTAATTGAACAGGAACACTCATTGCTCCGGGAAGCACAGTACAATTGGTGAAGGCAGCAGCTGTTATTTCCTGGCCAAGATGGCCTTAGCAGCAGAACTTAATCCTGGATCGCGGGGGATCACACAATCTTGGCAGCTTCACATGAAACCTGTTTGGTCACAGACTTTCAGGCAGAAAAACACAGAGTCCCATGCCTAGCAGCCCCTTTTTTCCCTGGGCACATATCTCCTCTTTAGCTTTGCTCTACCACTCCTTTCTCTTTGACAAAAAGTCCCATGGAACAGCAGTCCACCCATATTGGGGACCAGATGGCTTTTCATAGAAACATAGACTTTGACGGCAGATAAGGACCGCTTGGCCCACCTAGTCTGCCCATTTCCCTACCTAGAGGATAAGCTGCAGATCCTATTTAACCAACAGCCTATTTCTTCCTACCCCCCCACAAAAATTGCCTTATGTCTGTCCCATGCATTCTTGAATTCTCCACAGTTTTAGACCCCACAACCTCCTCAGGAAGGCTGTTCCATGCATCCACCACCCTCTGTGAAAAATACTTCCTCACATTGCCCTGGAGCCGTCCCCTCTATCTTCAAATTGTGTCCCCTTGTTCTTAGCATCTCTTTTCTGAAAGATGCTACCCTCTTGGACTTTGTTGATTCCACTGAGGTACTTAAACGTTTCTATCATGTCCCCCTCTCCCTCCTTTCCTCAAGGGTATACATATTAAGCTCCTTTAGTCTCTCCTCATATGGCTTCTCTTGCAGACCCTGCACCATTTTAGTTGCCCTCCACTGAACTGCCTCCATCCTGTCTATGTCCTTGCGGAGATGGGGTCTCCAGAACTGGACACAGTACTCCAGATGGGGTCTCACCAACTGTCTGTACAGGAGGATAACAACTTCCTGATTTCTGCTGGTGATACCTCTTCCTATACATCCCAGTATCCCCCCAGCCCTCCCTACCACCTTCTCGCATTGCTTGCCAACCTTAAGGTCATCTGATATGATTACCCCTAGGTCTCTTTCCATTTTTGTTGTTGTTACTACCCCCCATTGTGTAATCTTCCCCTGGGTTTTTGCTTCCCAGGTGCATTACTTTGCACTTCTTTGCATTGAATCCTAGCTGCCATACTTCTGACCATTCTTCCAACCTTGCCAAGTCCCTTCTCATCCTTTCCACGCCTCATTTGTATCAACCCTGTTGCAGATCTTTGTGTCATCTGCAAAGAGGCATACTTTTCCTTCCAGTCCCTCTGCAATGTCACTATGAAGACGTTAAAAAGATCGTGACCTGCACTGAACTCCTGCGGTACTCCTCTACTAGTAACCCTCTTTCTTCAGAGGACTCCATTTACAATTATCTTCTGTGTCCTGTTGTTCAGACAATGTTTTACCCAGGCTACCACCTTGGGACCCACTCCCAGGCTGGTTAATTTGACTACTAATCTTTGTGTGGGATTGTGTCAAATGCCTCGCTGAAGTCTAGGTAGGCCATGTCCACAGCCCCTCCCTGGTCTACTACTTTGGTCACCCAGTCAAAGAAATCAATTAGATCTGTCTGACATGATCTTCCTGGCCAGAACCCATGCTGCCTTGGGTCCCAGCCCCACTGGCCTCTAGGTACTAACAATTTTTTCTTCAGAAGTGATTCCATCATTTTCCCTATGACAGAGGTCAAACTGACAGGTCTGTAGTTTCCTGCCTCTGTCTTGGTCCCACTTTTGTGAAGGGAACTGGCATCTGCCTTCTTCCAGTACTCAGGTACCACACCATCCTCCCATGATTTGTTAAAAGCGTAGTCAGTGGTGTCACTAGTTCTCTGCTTAATTTTTTAGAATTTGGGGTGAATTTCATCTGGCCCCATTGCTTTGTCCACCTTCAGTTTTAGGAGTTCTTTCAGAACCCTTTCTTCTGTGAAAGGACTGGGATCAACCCCCCTCTCCAGAGTGCTTCTGTTAATTGGATTAGGCACCTCCCCCACTTCCTCTTTTGTGAATACTGAACAGAAGTATTCATTCAGTATCCCTGCTTTATCACTGTCACTCTCTGCCCACCCACCATCCATTCTATTCAGCCTCACTATCCCTCCCTTTGTCTTTCTACGCTCCCTGATATACCTATAAAAGGTTTTATCCCCCTTCTTAACCGAGTTAGCTATCTTTTCCTCAGTTTGTGCCTTTGCTATTCTGACTACCCTCCCTGCTTCCTTCTGCCTTAACTGGTACAGTTCTCTGTCCTGCTCCTTCTGTGTTTCCTTATACTTCCTAAATGCTATCTTTTTCTCCCTAACCTTTGCCGCCACCTCTTTTGAGAACCATAGTGGCTTTTTCTTTCATTTTGATTTGTTTATTTGCTTCACACAAAGGCTTGTTGCCTCTGTGATGGCAGTTTTGATATTTGCCCATTGTTGCTCCACCCCTCCTTCTAGCCTGTTTGCTAGTGCTTTTCTAAGGCACTCTCCCATCTTGCCAATGTCAGCCCTCCTGAAGTCCAGCTTTTCACTGTAGCTATGACCAAAACTGAAGAGTTAAATGGTGACTGTCCCCCGCTGAACCGGGGACACGTCCCAAGCCATCCCACACACAGAAGGGCTTATGAGTCACTTCCTTTCTCTCTCTCTGGAGCTCCTCACTCCAAAGGACAGTGGTGGCTGGTCCATGGTTTGAGACTTCAGCCCACTCCAGTGACTCCCGGACACATCTTCTCCTTCCCACTTCCTTGGCTCAGCACACAGCGCAACCACTTGGCAATCCTGTAGTTTCCTGTCTCCCCATCTCTCACAGGGCCACTAGCTGCTGGCCGGGGGCTGGAATGGGCAATCGCCCCCAGCCGGCCCTGGAACACTTTCTGTCCTCCTCTCACTACCAAGAGAGCTGGCCTCTACTCCCACCAAAACACCATATTAACCTCCCCCCGTGCCTCATAGTGTGATCTCGCCACCTGTAGGAAGCTCCACCTGGGTGACAATGGGGACTGAACTATTTTTCTACCTGGCTGAACAAGGCCTTAATTCCTAGAAATGGAAAACACTAGTAGGGTGCTACATTCAAAATGGTATTTTCCATTGGTGTGGAGTTGAGGCATGCAGTATGCAAGCATGTTTCCCCGTTATGATGGTGGCCAGTTATGCATACAAATACTGTTACACATTTTATCAGCATGCAGAAGCTGATACTGTAGCTCATATCCCTGACAAATGGCATACATGTTTTTTCATGCAGACATCTATTGTCAGTCTCTCAAGACAACATTTTACAGTTATCTTAACTGAACATTGTGAAACTACATTTACACACACACACACACACACACACACACACACACACACACACACACACACACACACACACACACACACTCCCCTGCTGTCTTTAGTGTTTACCTTAATTAAGAACAAGTATGGTGTCCAGAATGACTCACTTATACATAAGGGTAAAATGAAGATTTATTAACCAAAAAGGTACATATTTCCCTCTGGTGTTAATAAAATGTGATACCAACCACAAATTAAATCATTACTTGTCTCTTATTGCTATATACAGCACATTGTCCCACCCCCAAGGTGGAAAAAATTTTAATAAGCAGGATTTAATCAGTGCAAAGTCTGTGACTGCAGATGCAGCCGTGGAATTTGGAGCAGCTAGTAAACCTAAAGCATCTGACATACTGTACTTGCACAATATTTTCAAACAGCATCTGATTTTACAACACTTGGATCTGCTTTATGGCACCTTGCATCACACTTTAGGGAAAATCAGTTAGGAAGATACATGTCTGAGGCCCCCAGACATGACCCTCAGTGCACTGCAGAAATGGGAAAGATGCACTTCTGAGGCCCCCAAATATGACACACAGTACAGTGCAGAAATGGGGAAGATGCATGTCTGAAGCCCCTAAATAGTACATACAGTACTCTGCTGATATGGGGACGATGCACGTCTGAGGCCACCAAATGTGACACACAGTACGGTGCAGAAATGGGGATGATGCATGTCTGAGCCCCCTAAATGTGACCCACGATGCACTGCAGAAATGGGGACGTTTCTTGTCTGAGGCCCCAAATGTTACACATAGTACTCTGCTGAAATGGGGACGATGCATGTCTGAGGCCACCAAATGTGACACACAGTACACTGCAGAAATGGGGACGATGCACATCGGAAGCCCCTAAACGTAACCCACAGTGCACAGCAGCAATAGGGAAGATGCATGTCTGAAGCCCCCACATGTGACCCACAATGCACTGCAGAAATGGGGAAGATGCACGTCTGAGGCCCCCTAATGTGACACACAGTACACTGCAGAAATGGGGAAGATGTACATCTGAAACCCACAAAAGTGATCCACAGTGCACTGCAGAAATGTTAAAGATGTATGTCTGAAGCCCTCAATCGTGACTCACAGTGCTTTGCAGAAATTAGGAAGATGCACATCTGAGGCCCCCAAAGTGACACACAGTACACTGCAGAAATAGGGATGATGCATGCCTGAGGCTCCCAAATGTGACCCACAGTGTACTGCAGAAATGGGGAAGATGCATGTCTGAAGCCCCCAAACGTGACATACAGTACATTGCAGAAGTGGGGAAATTGCACGTCTGAGGCCCTCAAACATGACACACAGTACGCTGCAGAAATGGGAAGTTTGCATGTCTGAGTCCCCCAAACTTGACACACAGTGCACTGCAGAAATGAGGAAGATGCATGACTGAGGCCCCAAAACGTGACACACAGTACACTGCAGAAATGGGGAAAATGCATGTCTGAGGCCCCCAAATGTGACACACAGTACACTGCAGAAATGGGGAAGATGCATGACTGAGGCCTCCAAACGTGACACACAATACACTGCAGAAATAAGAAGGTTGCATGTCTGAGTGCCCCAAACTTGACACACAGAACACTGCAGAAATGGGGAAGAGGCATGTCTGAGGCCCCCAAACATAATACACAGTGCACTGCAGAAATGGGGAAGATGCATGTCTGAGGCCCCCAAACATAATACACAGTGCACTGCAGAAATGGGGAAGATGCATGACCAAGGCCCCCAAACGTTACACACAGTACACTGCAGAAATGGGGAAAATGCATGTCTGAGACCCCCAAACGTGACACACAGTACACTGCAGAAATGGGGTAGATGCATGTCTGAGGCCCCCAAATGTGATACACAGTACCCTGCAGAAATGGAGAAGACGCATGTCTGAGGCCCCCAAATGTAACACACAGTACACTGCAAAACCGGGGAAGATGTATGTCTGATGTCCCCAAATGCGACATACAGTACACTGCAGAAATGGGGAACATGCAAGTCTAAGGCCCCCAAAAGTGACACACATAGCATTGCAGAAATGGGGAAGGTGCATGTCTGTGGCCCCCAAACCTGACACACAGTGCATTGTAGAAATGGGAAAGATGCATGTCTGTGGCTCCCAAATGTGACATACAGTACATGGCAGAAATGGGGAAGATGCATGTCTGAGGTCCCCAAATGTGACACACAGTACATTTCAGAAATGTGGTATAACAGGATGTCTTTAAGCCACACAGATGAAAAATCCCAAATGTTTACAGCAAGTACCTTGTGTGAAATGTCTGATGCAGTAAGTGACATGCCTGGAATAAACTGCTTTGAAAACCTGCCAAATGTGTTTATAGGGTAGGTTTGGCTTTGTTAACGGATTAGCCCCAAGAATATAAAAGAAAAATAAAAACTAACATTTGCTGAACTTAAAGCAAAGAGAAGGAAAAATATCTTTCCTTGGAAAATTTAATAAAACATGTTCATGAATTACGCATAATGACATTTCATCAATTTATCTATCTACAAAGCCTTTTGCAGAAATTCACAGCTGAATATCTGGACATGAATAATCGAAAGATAAAAGTAGGGTCTGTTGAAGAAATATGCATCTGTTTTATCTGCATAGAAATTGGAAGCAATGTAGCATTCTAACAGGCAAGAAATTATGTCACTTTATCCATTTCCAAAAGACCACAGTTGACTGATATAATGCACTGCACACATATTATTAAACAGCTCTGGAATGAATAGAATCAGGTTAGCTGCAAATTTATTACTTTTTGAGTGTAACAGCTTGTCTGCAAATATGAGTTATTAAGGTTATTCTGTTATATTGCAAAATACAGTTTAAGGGACTGTTCCCCATGAGTCAAAAGCATACAGTTTAGCTGATATCCCATGCTGAGGCCTGGAAGAACTCAGGGGCCACAACTGCATGCAGCAGGGCCCCCAAAGTACATGATTTTCTATTTTGTTTACTAAATCTCTTCATGGCCATATCCCATAAGGTACACCATCTACAACTATGCGTTCTTGTTTTAACACAGTTTCCATTTCCTGTTTCAGAAAACAAATTATGTAGCTCCCCTTGCTGAAATGATTGGCCCCACTTTCTGTGGCAGTTTCTCCACAAGTTCTGTATTATCTCACCTTAAACTGAGGTACCTGTAATATTTCACTGCAGTTGTACTTTAGCACTGGTAGGTGAGCACTGAACATGCCTATGATCTATTCCATTTTAGGCGAGCTGTAAGAAAATGTTCACCTTTCGCCACTGGAGGCCATAAATCACCAAGTGAGTAGAAGGCAGAGTTGTTCTATGGTTGGCACTGCTCTGCAGCATATCACGTGCATATTGCATTGCTTTGTAAAATCTAGCCCTGGGTTTCTTTTTTTTTTTCTTTTTTTTCCCAATCATCAAGCACATGAAAGGGAATCATCAGAGGAGGTGATTCTTTCGCTGTCCAGGTAATGCTCAGCACATCTCACTATGCTACACCTACTACTTAGTGGTTCACAAAGAGGGGAATGGGGTCTGTCTCAGAGGAGACAACATTGCCGCACCCTTGCAGCCTGGGGTGCTGCCATCATGATGTGGCTAGAACTCTGAAACTGGTGGACAAGGGGACTCAAGGAAAATACAGGGAAAATGAATTTAAGTTACTTAAAATGGTATCGAAAATCACAATCCACATGATAAATAAAATCCACAAACATGAAGTTCTTATCAACCCAAAGTCAGATCTGCCATTGAGTTCCTTAGTAAGTCATATGTCAACTTCTATCAGAAGGAAGGGAGGGAGGAACACAATCATATAGCACCCGTTCATACACACAGTAGCCCAGTGCGTTAAAATCCATGGACAGCTGCATCAGCTACTGCAAGCACAGGAAGGCTAACAGAGAATAAGAGAGAGACTAAGGAAAGCTACAGAAGCAGAGAGAGTGAGAGTGGGAGAAGGTGGAAGTCAAGTAGATAGACACTGAGAAACTTGCTCAAGGTGACAGAGTAAGAGGTGCAGCTGGATTTAAAACTGGATCTCCAGCTTCAAAGCTCTGCATTATAATCACAAAGCTACAGTGTCTGCCTTAGGAAAAGAATGGCACTTGCATAGTTTCTGCATTTCATTTTTCAGTTGATCCATCATTTCTCTGTGTACAGTAGTGCATGTGCACATGTGGTAAAACATGAGGTAAAAATAGTTTTGACAAGATTCTATAGTGTATAGGAGAGCACAATTAATATTAGCATTCAATGAATTACTAGGCTTGTTATACCATTGTAGTGATGTCAAACTGTTGTAACATTTTGAGTATGTCACTACAGTGGTGCAACAACATAGAATGTCTTCGCACTCCTATAACCCTGACAGTCTTGCCAATCACTCGTTTTTTTTCCTTTTTCAGCTTCTTCTGACAGGTGCAAAGGGAAAAATGAGCGATTGGCGATGGCTTCCACTGCAATTTCCAAACCTGCTTGTTCAGAACAGCACCAGTTTATAATTAAACTGCAAAATTGCCAAACAGTAAAAAGAAAAACGGACTTGTATGTAAAAAATATTTAAAATTTTAATGATTTAAATGGTGTTTACCGGTATTACTCGACAGCCAGTGTATGCCTGTACAAGTAAATGTGTGACACCTTTTAACCCAAAAAGTAGCTCATTCTCAAGAAGAAAGAAGAAATGCTGTTGTGAACAAATTTCTCTAGAACTGCTCCATTGTAGAACACTTTAGGTGCTGCAACATACAAGAAGGAAGCATATAAGCTCCAGTAATCACTCAGGCAGACAAAAAACAAAACTGTGTTTTAAGGATCAGAAAGGAAAAAAAAGCCTGCCATATGGCTCCAATAACTACTCAGGCAGGCAAAAACAAGGCCGTGTTTTAAGGCCAAAAAGGAAAAAAAAATCCGGCAGTTTGGGAAGAAAACCACAAAGAAATATGTACACTAATAAGGAGATTATCTTTGATTTTTGAATGTGCAACTTGAGACTCACAGATCCTTGCCACTGAGGAAGCCCAATGTGTGTGAAATGAGCATTTACAGGGGATCATTGAGTTAAGAAGTACTACAATAGACAAACTTTTTATTACAATATTGTGCGTGGCTGGCATTGATGACTTTTGTGAACATACACTTTAAAAAAAATGGATGGGCAACAGTGAACAATGCTGAGTTCACTTCTTGAGGTTGTCATGACAACCACAGACCTCTCAAACTTCCCTCTCGAGGTCTACTTGGTTATCACGACAACCTCTCAAAGGGAACATAGAGTTGATGTTCACTGTTTTCCATCCATTATCCTATAGCTAACTATATTTTGTAGTTACCTACCCCAGCATAAGCCTCTTCTCAAAAACTCTGAAGGAAAACTGAAACACAGTGTAGCAGCATGTATCTCATAGCTATATCACAATATAAGGAAGAGGCCATCTTACTGGAACAGTAAACTACAACGTAGCCATCCTGTTTCTAGGCCTCCTACAAACAGAAAATTTCAGCAACATTCTCTTCTACTTTTTTAAATTGTTAATTCTACAAAGTAGCCCTCAGCTAAAAGCCAAACCTAATTATGTTTGTTTAATTTTCAATGCTTATTTTACAAGTCAGCCATTTTAACTTCAAAGATAATTTCAAATAACCTCTCATCAAGGACTTCATCAGAGTAAAAACCTTCCTTTTTACCCTGTGGCAAAAGTAGACACTATCTCTATTTTATTTGCCCAGTCAATAATGCATTAATATTTATTAACTACTTCCCTCTAAGTGAATAATATCACTGTTTCCTTTTGTTTACAAAGTAGGTTAGGTTAATATAATTCTGCAGTTACCTGTTGTCTCATAAAATAAAGATGTTTTTATATTGTAGAAACATTGAACAGAATTGAGTGAAATAGTTGAAAATCATTACCCCTGAAGGATATTCTATTCACCGATGATTCCTAACAGTAATATGACTATTGGAGCTCAATAGGACATCTTAAGGGGCAATGATTCTCAACTGTTTCATGAAACAATGCCAGTCAATATCTGTATTACTAAACCTTGAAATTTGTTGATTAAGGAATAAGGGTGACAGGGTGTGTGTCGTGCTGGGATAACGTCACGCCTGGGGTGGTTGGGCACAAGGTCGCAGGCCGAGTGTGTCCACCCCAGAAGTGACATTATCCTAGCATGACACACACCCTGGAGTGCATTATTGCTGTTATACAATGGCTCATTTGTAGTATAATACATTTTTTCCAGATGCTTTAAATAAGTTTTTACCTCATTTTTGTTCTGCATAGGAACATGTATCGAGGGGAAAAAAGTCCACAGATTCTGTTTTGCCCACTAGATGGTGCTGCCAGTACCTACTGTCTTCTGTTTCTCTGTCCAGAGGTTTTGTTTTCTTCTCTCTTGAGGTAGAGGTCTGCATCTGTGCTTGTCTGTGCTAGCATGCAGGGTCATGTCCATGTCCACCCTTGTAATTTTGTTTTTCAAACTGTTTAAGAAATTCAGGGCTAAGTAATGTTAGCTGACGTACACAGTTGCCAAACCAATGGGAAGGACCGCAGCAGCTGAGGGGATTAACGGGAGCCACTAGTATGGCTCTGGGGATCAAAGAGAGTACATGTTCAGCTTCACTTTTTAGGAGCACAGCAGGGTTGAGGATGTGTGGCAGTTAAAAGGAAGAAAAATGATTACATTTTCATGCTAGTTTTTCTACCACGAACTGAGCAATGTCAGTAAACCTCACAACCACAGTCGCCATGATTAACTGAAACCTCTGGGTTCAGGGAACAAAATGGACATCATGATCATTTAATTCATTTTATATGCTGCAGTGTCGGCTTCATTAATTTAACAGTGTGAATGACTACTGCAGATGAACTGGAAAGGACTGTTAAGCTACTTGGCAATACGGTAGACATGGGAGGAGCAGCCACTTATTGTAAATGAGAGCAGGACACAGAAGTGGTCACACTGAAATGGTACTCTAGGAGAGAACGATCAGGGTGCTTCATTATTGTCGGTGTTTTAAAAAAGTTGTATTTTTGGTTTTTTGCTCTCAGCCCTTTACTGCTGTATAGGATTTATGTGTTTGTTGTACACAGGGAGGGGGTGCAAAGCCGATGATGACTTCCAGAAGGGGCGCAAAGCAAGTAGGCATGTGGCAATGCAAAAGGGCTTGCACTACTGCTGATGGGGTAATTGAAATGCTGTCTAACATGACTTTTTTTATTTGGGGAGATACTGTGGGTGTGTAGGGGTAAGGAGATTGTTTCAGTATCTGTGTGGTCACACGAGCAAGGTGGGCACAATGACAGCAGGTTTCACTGTCGGTGGTTGTAGCTGGTGGTCACAGCAAGCGAGGCACAGTCACTCACAGCGGGTTGTGCTGCCTTGGGGACATTAGTGCAGCAGGCTCTGTGGAGTGATTTTTAGAGAACTGATGCAGTCATCTGTGTGCTGGGACTAGACCCGTGATGTTGTACTGGGATAACATCATGGGTCCAGTCCCAAACTGACCAATCAGAGGTCAGCATTCTTTCTTGCAGTTACATAATTGTGATTAACAGTTTTTGCATGCTCTTTGCCACCTGGTTTTCAAACTTGAACATAAAACTTGGTGAGAAGCTTGTCGAGTAATTCCACTGAGTACAGTTTGGTTTCTTCAATTTGCAGGTTTTTGAACTCAAGAAGCTCATTGTAGTACATTACCTATTTGATGAAATTTTTTTGTATTTTGGAGTCTTTGTAATGTTAAAATTGATGGAAATCTTCTTCCATAAATTAAGGAAAGTGAACTGCTGCCATGTTGAGAGGAGGTATTGATGTGTGCATCGTGAAATTCATACATTGAAATATGTTTAAGGATGTGGCAGACAATAGTCTTTAAACTACTATATTGTCTGTTACTAAATATTATTGACTGTTATTATAGCGGCAGTGGTCAATAGTACAAAACCTATGGTGATCCAGTCAGGCTAAACTGACCAATCAGGAAGCACTATTCCCTCTAAATGAATAATATCCCTGTTTTCTTTTGTTTACAAAGCAAGTTAGATTACTATAATTCTGCAGTTACCTATTGTCTTATAATAGAAAGATGTTTTTATATTATACAAACATTGAACATAGTTGAGTGAAATAGTTGAAAATCATTGCCCTCGAAGGAAGCTCATGGTTCAATAATACTTTTTAACACTGAGAACAGGGCAGTCACCAGCAAAGTTGCTTCATACTTGAACAACATTTTGCTTACTTCCAGGTTGCATCTGGAAACAAGTTTCGGCTTAGTGTGCTACTCCTGGTTAAACAATGTTCCCTTTATTCAATTTAAATTACTGTAGCTGGACAACAGTTTCTCTAATTGACGACTTCATTGGGCCTTGAACAGACATTTGCCAATGGGACTTCAGCAGCATCTTGAACATGTCTTCTTATTGCATTTTGAGTTCTGCAGTATTAGGGTTGATACATGCATTTTGTCAGAGCATGTCATGCAGTTCCTTTATGGGGCCCCTCAGTAACATCCATCCCAAGTGGGAAAGGGTTGTTACCACCCAAAATATATTCTAGAGATTCGTAAACTTCAGCAAGAAATGGACATCTCAGGCATAATAACAGCTTTCTCTGAGAGAGTCGAGAAAGCTGTTGAGATCCATAATGTGACTCTTACAGTTACCTTAGACTCTTTTGTGATAGTTATATGTTATTATGTTGTTATTATTACTATGTAATTGTTATGTAAGTTCACTCAACCTGTTATGTCGTCACCCTGTTGGCAATTGTTTTGTCCCAGGTCCATCTTGTAAATGAGATTGTCTCAATGATGTTCCACCTGGCAAAATAAAGATTTTGATTCATTGATTGATTGAATTTGCTCTTTACTATGTTCGCCCTTTTACATCATGCCACAGCCTGCCATGGTACTATGACAAGCTGAGGTGATTGAAGATAAAGGAGACAAAGGGACAGAGGTTGGAGCATTCTAAGAGGAGGTCTAGTTTGTTGGAGGGTAAATTGGTACTAAGGACCTATTATCATGAGTATCAGCAGGCAAGGACTGTGAAAGAGACAGGGTACCTGTCATATGAGATTGCTTCTGGAATGAACAGACTAGCTTGGCTCTTACACACTATGAACAGGTTATTATATCTACCCAGTCTCTGATCCAGAAGAACTTTTTCAGCCAAACAGCGTGAGGAGTTTATTCTGTTCTTCCTGGATATCCTTGATGAGGATGGGGATCTCCAGAAATGTCCTGTCATGGGCAGGTCATACCCAGTCATAAGTGAATAGAGGCAACCTCCTGACATTGGGAGAGTTTGAGCCAGTTCTGGTGGTTGAGGTGCTCCAGTTGATTTCAGGGCTGTGCCACATATTGGCCAGTGAAAACAGCTAAGTCAAAACAGCTTCATCAAATACAGCAGTCACACATTTCTCCCCTTCCCGAGGTGTGTCCTCCCTGGAGTTGGTATATATAAGAAGGGGGTGTGGGGGGAAATGCCCCAGCAAAACTTGCTGTATTTCACCAAGCTGTTTTGTATTAGCTGTTTTTACTTAGCTGTTTTTATATGGCACCGTGCCACACCTACTAACTTCTGGACCTTCCCCAGTGGCCTATCTGGCTACTTCTGAGATGTCGAGAGGCCCTTGGACTGGTATTCACTGGGATCGTTAGGTGCTCCCTGAAGGAGCGTGTCTTTCCATTTGCCTTGAAAAAGGTGATGGTGAGTTTCTTCCTGAAGAAACCATCTTTGGACCCTGACATACTTGCAAATAACAGACCTGTCTTGAATCTTCCCTTTCAAGGTGATGGTGCATCTGGAGGAAAGTGATATTTATGAGCCTCTCAAGTCAATTCAGGCCTCAACACAGCATAGAGACTAACTTTTGCTAAGGTGTTTACTGATTTCCTCATGGTGAAACACTGAGTACTTCTCATCGATTACCTGAGGTACTACATAGGACTGACTGGCATGATGTTGCAACAATTTGAGTCCTACGTCATGGGTGGGGCACAACAGGTAGCTTTATGTAATTCCATATCAAAGATAGCTGCCCTAATTTGTAAGCCCCACAGGGTCTGATCCTAGCTCAAATGTTGTATGCCATGTACATGTTGCCATTGGGTGAGATCACGGGGTGGTACAGTGTAAGGTATTGACAGGACAGCTGCAGCCTCTGCATTGAGCAGTTGTCTGAGTGAAGTCAATGACTGGAAGGCCTCCAGCTGGCTTAGCATTACCCCAAGTAAGATGGAGGTGATACTGATCAAATCAATTCTCCATTGGTTGGAAAGGGAGGGTGATACTGCTATTTTACTATTGTTTTGTGGCAGTGCACTCTAGTTGTGGATAGGGTTAGAAATTTGGGGGTCACTGTGCAATGGATGCTGACCCTTGAACATCATGGTCTTCAGCGGCTTTTCCCTTCTGTGTAACATTGCCCAGATTATTCCATATCTAGTACCAGGGGACCTGATTATGATCACACATGCCTTTGTTACATCCAGGCTGGAGTTTTGCAATGCTCTCTACATAGGGTTATCTTATCTGGGGGTTTGATGTGCCACCTGCAGCTAGTCACGACTGCAACAGCCTGGCTGATTGTGAGGACTTCCCAATGTCAGCATATCACAATTATGCTCCATGAACTACACTCCCTGCCTATTCTGTGGTATGTCAATGTCAAATTAGGCGTATTGACTTCAGAGTTCTTGCATGGTCTGGGGCCTTGCTACCTGTGAGATCTGCTGACATTATACACTCCTATTCATCCACTTGATTCCTCTGAGGTGTCCTTGCTATTTGTTCCCCACTCAGGACTAAAGATATCAGTGGACAGAGCTTTTGGGGCTACTACCCCACTGATCTGGAACAGTCTCCCACTTTCTGTCCACATGCCCCCTCAGTGGAAGTTTTTAAAAAGATGCTTGAGTCATATGTATTCATGTTAGTAAAGTATGATGATCTATGAATTGTCTCTGTATCATTACTTTAGTGGGGTCACCTCCTCGGTGACTTTAATATTAACTGGCCTGCTGTAGAGGCAGGGGCATACAGGGACTTGATAGCAGCAGCAAACCTTTCTCAGATGGTTAGCTCCCCAACCAGGACAAACTATAAAACAGTTACCAGCACCCTTCTGGATTGGATCATAACAAGCCATCCCACCAGGATCATAAACACCACTGTCCTCTCTGACACACTAAGTGACCACTCCCCCGTCATCTGCTACTGGTCCAATAAATTCATCGAGCCCCTTCCCCCAAAACCATTACTAGCTGGGTTTTACCTAGAGGCAAGCTACCTCATCTCAAAACCTTCCTTCATCAACAGGATTGGTCCCCAATTCTCACTGCAACCAATGTGAACACTGCACTGGAACACTTCATCAGGATCTTCAACCAAGCATGCAACATATTTGCACCCTTCAAGAAGCACAAGGCCAAAGCCCTATGTAGCCCCTGGCTCACCGGAGACCTACTTAGATGACTAAAAGCTTGAGACCACCTTTGGGAGAGTGCCAGAAACACTGGGAGACAAGTTGATATTGCCAACTATAAACGTGAATGAAATGACTGCACCAAATATATCCGGGATACAAACACCACCTATTTCCATAATGCTCTCACTAACTCATGGGGCAATAGTAGGGACTTCTGGAATAATATTAAAGAAGTCACCGGGAAGCAATCTAAATCACCCCCATCAGTACTTAGCATAAATGGTGAAACTACACTTGACCAGAAACTCATTGCTGATACATTCAATGACACCTTCATGGACCTCAGTGCTGTACTCCTACAGGGTTTTTTTCAATGAGGTTGTTCCCCTGGCCCCCCCAGCCACCTCCAGCCACCCTCCCTTCTACTTTAAAGCAGTAAAAATGCATCAAGTCCGCAGCTACCTTACCAAAGCCATTTGCAACTCCAGAGCCAGCAGTGACTCCCTCGACCTCAAACTGCTATCACTCACACTTGAAGAAGTACTCCGACCACTGACCAGGATTTTCAACCTCTCCCTCAGCCTCAGCCAGTTCCCTAACTTATGGAAATCTGCCACGGTAGCCCCAATTCATAAAAGTGGTGACAAAACAGCTACTGAGAATTACCATCCAATTTCCATCCTACCTCCATTCTCCAATGCCCTAGAACGGATTGTGTCAGACCAGCTCACCGACTTCCTACACAATCACAACACCCTGTGCAAGGAGCAACATGGCTTTAGAAAAGGTCATAGCACCTCCACGGTGCTACTTGAATTCACTGGTGCAATCCATCACTCACTCGATAACAGTCATCTTACTGGGTCCACCTTCATCGACTTAACTAAAGCCTTTGATACCGTCAACCACAATCTCCTACTTACCCAGCTTCAACTAGCAGGGCTCTCACCTAACTCAGTGAACTGGCTCAAAAGCTACTTAGACAACTGCTCCCAAAGAGTGAGAATTGATAGCACACTCTCTGACCAAGGACCAGTCCAGTCCGGTGTCCCACAGGGCTCAATCTTGGGCCCCGTCCTTTTCAGCCTTTTTCTGAACTCACTGCCAGAATCCTGCCCTGAACAGATCCTACTCTACGTGGATGATGCTGTCATCCTGGCATCCCACCATGATCCAGTTCATCTACAAGGTAACCTCCAACAGGCCTTCTCTGTAGTCGAAAACTGGTTCACAAAACACAGACGTATACTTAACCAGAAAAAAAACAAAGACCATGATCTTCTGCAGCTCCCAAAACAAATACAAACAATATCAGCTCTCCAGTAAAACCAAGCAAGTAATCACCCTCGAACCAGTTCATACCTTCAAATACCTTGGCCTCACCCTCGACTGTAATCTCTCCTATGTTCCTCACATCAATAATGTGGCAGAAGTAGCCAACACCAGGATGGGCCTACTTTTCCGACATAGGAAACATCTAACCACAGAAGCTCTGTTCATAGCTGTCCAGAGCTCCATCATCAGCATCATTGACTACAGTCTCATTGTCTATGGATCTGCCACAACCTCATCTCTCAAGTGTGTTTCAACTTCCCACAATGAAGCCTGCTGACTTGTTACTGGTTCCCACCGTCTCACCCACACCTGTGACCTTTACTCCAAAACAGGCTGGCTGCAACTGAACAACCGAATCAAATACCAAACCTGCATCACTGCTTAGAAAATCATGATGGGAAAGGCACCACCAGGAGTCAGCACCCTCCTCAAACCCAAAATCACCAACCGCAACTCCAGGAGCTCTAAGCCCCAAATCCTTCAAATCCCCCACTGCCACACGTCCCAAGGCCAAAGGTCGTTTGCATACAGGGCTCCGAGTTGGCTGAATGAGCTCTCTAGTGACACCTCATCCACAGCAATGCTTGGAGCGTTCAAAAAAAAGCTCCGCCACTCCATAACTGGCACCTCCACCTGTGCTTGCACCCCATAACATATTCATTCCCTACTCTGCTTCGGACCTTATTGCGTCAGTTTCGCCCTCTCTTCTTGCACTTACCTGTCCAATGCAACTTCTAATGCACTTGCCCTGTGTCTGTCCTGACAAGGCCCCTCAGCTGCCTCACCCTGACCCTCTACACCTATGCCTTCCCCTACCCTCAGGCCTATCCCCTTCTTGCCCTCTTCCTCCTATTATTTCTTGAGTTACTCATCGCTCAGTCTGATTTTGTTAAGCAAAGTTACTGTCTAAAACCATGTACCTGTAACTGTTTTATGTTTTAGTGTCTGTTACCCTATAACCAGCATGACATGGAACCTTTGTAAAAGAGCCTTGGCTCAAAGGTACTTTGTAATCCTAGACACAAATAAATAAATAAAATATAAAAAACTATTGTTTTGCAGTTACCAGGTGGGGTGCCAAATAAATCAGCTTGCCTTGCCTAGGACTTCCCCAGAGTCTTTGAGCCAGTGCTGTGGATGCTGTAGGCCTAGGGATAGTGCTAACTGGGAATGGGGTTGACAGATTAGAAGCAGAGAGTGGTCTTGAGTGGCAAATTCTCTGATGCGGGGGGGGGATAGTCACAAGTGGAGGAACCTAGGGGAATGTTCTGGGACCAATACTATTTGACATGTATATAAATGACACTGAGGTGATAAGGGTAAGGTGAGCCTGTACCCAGCTTGTAACCAGATGACAGAAATCTCTCTGGGAGACTGCATAGCAATGACTGGTTTAGCAGAATGATAAGGGATGTAGAAAATCTGAAAACGTGGTCTGGACTTAAGTTCAGTCCCAAAAATGTAAAGTGAGGCACATTTGGCACAAAAATCCATAGACAGAATATTGCATCAGATTGGATCATGGCACAGTACTCAAGAAACGAACATATGTGTGATAATTAAGCGATAAGGCATGACGGGATGTGCATTGTACTGGGATAATGGCATACCTCTTGTGGGTTGAAGCATGACACCGAAGGCAAAGTGCTTTTGTCACCTGAGAAGTGCTTTTATCCCAGCACAACACACACCCTGGAGTGCCTTACTGTGATTATGACATGGGTGTACTATGAATTTTTAAATACCATTTTTTACATTTATTTTTTATTTATTGTAATAAAATAAAAATAAAACAATAAAAAAGTTAAATAAGGAGACATACATTAAAGCAGTCATGTTAATGGAGTAGTACACCCAGGATTTTCAAAAAAATATGTTGTGCAGAGTGTTTTGATTTGTGTGTGAAGTCCCAGTGTGTCCTTCTATATGTCTGCTATTAGGAGTTTTTCCTAAATTAACCTGCTAGCTTTACAGTAGTTTTACAACCCCTGGAGATCTCCATCTCAGCTAAATTTATTGCTTTCCTTGTTCTTCCAATGCATCTTGTCTCATATGACAGTGATGTAGCCAAGACCATGGATTCATCAGAAAGCACTGTTTTACAGTTAATTCACAACAGTAGAGATGACTATATTTTAAAAACTATGCAGAGTTCAGCTTGGTGACTACATTCATTGTAAAGGTATTTTTGCTGTGAACAATTGTGACACTGGTTGTGTATGTTTAACTTGTATGGTTTTCAAGATATTTACATTTGTTTGGCATGTCTACTAGAGTGCTCACTCCGAAAGAAAAAAAAAACATCTGCTGTTTGCAAGTGCATCTGCACACAAGCCAAACAAACCTAAATATCTTTTGGAACTTTGCAAGCTACACAAAAATGACCAGTAACAAAGTTGTTTAGGACAAAAAGACCTTTTCAGTGAAGGTAGTCTCTAAGCTGAACTCTGTATAGTTTTTTTTAAATATAGCCATGTAATTAACCACATTTCCATGATTTTTATACTAAATTTCCCACTTCAGATGGCAAATATTTTAAAAACTGTAATGAGTTCAGCTTAGTGACTACCCTCATTGTAAAATTCTTTTTTGTCATGAACAACTTTGCTGCATGTTGGTTTTGTGTAGCTTGTATAGTTTTCAGGATATTTAGATTTGTTTGGCATGTGTGCAGATGCATTTTTTTCTTTTTGAGAGAACATTCTAGGAGACATGCCATACAAATGTAAATATCTTGAAAACCATTCAAGTTACACATACACAACCAGTGTCACAATTGTTCACAACAAAAAGACCTTTACAATGAGGGCAGTCACTAAGCTGAACTCTGTATAGTTTTTAAAAATATAGTAATTTCTATTGTTTTGAACTAATTGTAAAACAGTGCTTGCTGCTGAATCTATGGTCCCGGCTACATCGCAGTCACGTGAGACAGTATGCAGTGTAGGAACATGGAAAGCAATACACTTAGCTGAGATGGAGATCCTCAGAGGTTGTAAAACTGGCATAAAGCTAGCAAGCAAATTTAGGAAAAACTCCTAATAGCAGGCAGAGGGAAGGACACACTAGGACTTCATACACAAATGAAAACACTCTGCACAACATATGTTTTTACAAATGCAGGGTGTACTGCACCTTTAAGGAGTGAATAATTTATGGGTGACCCATAGGTGGCATCAGAAGCTGTTGTTTTGGAGGTATACTGAGCTGTGGTGTTGAGATGAGAAAGCATGAGTTGTAGTGATATGTAGGATATAGGTCAACGTGAGAGAGAGAGAGAGAGAGAGCAGGAACTGAGCTGTGGCTGGTACTAGGAACAGGAGCCATTATTTTAAGATGGTCAATGTGACAGAGAGCAGGAACTGAGCTGCTGCTGGTACTGACAGTGGGAGCCATTATTTTAAACTTCAGTTCGTGCTATAGCCAGTAGCAGAAGCCATGATGGAGCAGAGCTACTAGTTTTAGCCACAGTCAGTGGCTCCAGTGAGAGACCATTATTTAAAATAAGAAACTGTTTCAAAGTGCTAACAGGGCATTACTTTTCCAGAACTGTGAGGATGAGGAGTCCAATCATTGTGTGAGTCCTGTGTTAACATTTGTGGCAGTTTTTTAACAGCGAGATGAGAGGGTAGACAATCAGTGGTGGCAGGGAATGATATCCAAGAGGCTGAACTTCTTCCCATTTTGTTGTGCTGGGATATCAGCATGGGGTTCTGATGTTCCCAGCCAATCAGTTTACTAGATTTTCTCAACCCATTTCATAATAAGCAACAGTTTAAAAGCTTATTCCCAGTGTAGCACAGCAGATAGGAAAGCTAACAGGATTCTGTGACGCGTCAGTCTGGGTTTTACTAGTTACAACAAAGAGGTGATGTTGGCACTGTACAGGTCACTGGTTAGACAACACCTGGCATGCAGTTTTGGAACCCTCATCTGAAGAAGGACAGGGAGAGGTTAAAAACTATACAGCAGAGGGTTACAAATATTTTCCATAATCAGCAGGGTAAGACCGATGAGAGTGACTGGACAGTCTAAACATGTACTTTCTGGAGGATGGGGAAAGGGGGGTTATTATAGAAATATGCAAATATATCATATATCATATTAAATTATAGTGGCATAGTAGTGCCACTTTATTTAGGTTTGAGTAGACTGTTTAATGTTAAATCCCAATTTTTGCACTTTAATAACTTCGAAACAATTTAACAGATTTGCATGAAAGTTTGCACATGTAGTCTCGTGGGGGTAGGTCTCTTGATGTGCCAAATTGTATTCTGGTTGGATGTGCAGATTCCAAGATGCGGATAGCAAAATTTTTTAAAAAATCACTATTTTTTGCTGTTGTTGTTTTTTTTTGTCATCGCCTTACACTCAGACAGTTTGGAATTTTGATCTGAAATTTTTAGGGTAGAAAAGGTTTGGCCCACAGATGTGCCTTTCCCTAGTTTGGTGAAAAAAAACATTATTCAGTTCCAGAGTTATTAATATTTAAAATTTCAGTTTTTGAGCATGTTCAGTAAGCAATTCAAGATAGCTGTATGAAACAAAAAAAAGAATCCTTTTTCGTATGGGGCCAATCCTTTTTCATGAGGCAAAAATCCTTTCTTGTTTGCTGCCATCTTGTTTTCATTAAAAAAAAGTCAAACCCCACAAAAATAACACCCTGCAGAGAGACAAAGACATCTGGCTTGCTCATTGGGACTCCATTAGGTGGATTCTGCACTTAACTGTTGAAAAAATGACCCCAAAATGTTGTGTTTTTTTTACATTTTAAATCCTTGTTTGTGGCTTGCTTCTGCTTTTTTCATGTAGCCTTTTTGTTCATATGAAAAAGGATCCCTTTATTCGGAAAAAGATTTTGACTTAGTTTTTTAGCAATTTTTTTTTGTTTGAAGTAATCCTTTTTCGTTTCCTTTTTTTTGTTTGAAACAGAAAAGGATTCCTGCAAACAAAAAAAGGATTTTCGCCATAAATCCATCTTTTTCCCCTGGTCTCTAGCAGTACCCCCCACCCTCTGATCATCATCCCCATATTTTTTCAATGCTTCCCTGGTGTTAAGTGGCACCTCCACCCTCTGATTACTGTCCCTGTATTTTTTTCATCTTTCCCTGGTTATCTATTGGCACTCCCCACCCCTCTGATTGCAGTCCACATAATTATTTACTTTTTTCACTTGTGTCTAGTGGAACCCCACCCACCCTTCGACCACCATCCAAGTAATGATTTAATGTTTCCCTGGGGTCTTGTGGTGCCCCAACCCTCTGATCACCATCCCCATAATGATTTAATGATTCCCTGGTGTCTAACAGCACCCCCCACCCTCTGATCACCATCCCCATAATTATTTTATTTTCCCTTGGTGTCTAGTGGTGCCTTCTCCCTCTAGTTGCTATCCTTGTAATGATGTAATGTTTTTCCTGGTTTCTAGTGGTACCCCCCACCCTCCAATCACTGTCCCCATAATTATTTAATTTTTCTCTGGTATCTAGTGGCACCCCTACCCTGCAATTGCTGTCCCCTTTATGACTTAATGTTTCTTTGGTGTCTAGTGGCATCCTCCATCCTCCGATTGCTGTCCCTGTAATTATTTTATTTTTCCTTGGTGTCTAGTGGTGCCCCCACCCTCTGATTGCCATCCCCATTAATATTTTGCTTTACCTGGTGTCGAGTGGCACCCGTCACCCTCCAGTCATGGTCCCTGTTAATATATTGTCTTTCCCTGGTGTCTAGTGGCAACTCTGCCCTCTGATCGCCATCCTGTCTGAAATCAAGAAAACAGTCCCTAAATGTCTTTTTTAAACCTGTAAAAAAGAAAATGGTCCCTTGCCGATCTGACCCCCCCACCCTGACCTCCCACTGAACACCCACCACCCCACACCACCCTGCACCCCCCACACCACCTCACTCACCTGAACAGGTCCCAGGGTGAAGATCCACTCTCTGATTGAAGACATGTCTTGCTGCTAGAACCGCTTACTGCAATATGAGATATGAGACATACTAAGGTAAGCATGATATTTCAATGGGGTTTTCAACTCTGATGTATAACTTTGCCATTTGTGCATAGTTTGACACCACATTTTCAGCATGGCCTTTTTGATACCTTACCTTATGAACAATGGTGGTGGAATTATGTAAATCTGGCCTGAAAGGTGATTTTGTGGTCGTTTGGTGAAATCACCTTTCAGGCTGCATTAGAAAATGTACCACTCTTGCTCATAAGGTGAGGTCAGAAGAAGAAGGCTATGTTGAAAATTTGGGGTCAAAATATATAAAAATGGCAAAGTTAAGTGCATCCGTTGAAATTTTGCAATGCTCACTTGTAACTTTGGTATTTTTAATTTTTATTGCATTATACACTGAACATGCCAGTAATCCAGTATTATTAATGATGTTAGAGATTTAAGCACCATTACATTATAATAGTGATGAGACATATGTTAGCGTCAGGATTAGAAAAGCATTATAGTGTGTTACAACGTATGGGGTACTACCCATAAATATTCAAAAGCTTCAAAGATACTTTCCATGAAACTATACCCATATGTTAGGAAACTAGCCAGATCATGATTGTGGAATATCTAAAAGTTAAGTAGAATGCTAGCCAAATTTAACACAACTTTAAAAAGTCATTATTTCCACAATATCCACACCACTGAAGAAGAAAATATGTAGTGTAAGCAATACCCCCACTGCACAACTTGGTCAGAACTGTAACAATAGGACTAATAAAACAGATTTATATATCAGTTCCTTTGACAAAAAATAAACATAGGTACATTAGCATGTCTTTAACCCAAACCGGTTTGAGTATTAAGAAGCCCCCCTCTATTTATCTCCAAGTAATTAGTCACAGTTGTTTAAATAAAACATATATATTGCTAGTAGGGTTGGGCTTCTATAGCTCCCTAGTAAGAAAAAAAGGAAAATCGAGTGCCATTTTAGTGGATGCCTCTCCACGCGATTGATCCCATGTGATTATCATGCAGTACCTTACCCACAGAGAACATATTATAAAGAAGACCTTAACTATTTGTCCATAGTCCACAACTTAATATAACAATTTACATTTACATTCAGTCCTCTTCTTCAGAACCTTCCAGTCTCATTTCACTCGAGGCCTCTTCCTGATGGAACTCTTGAGCAATTCTGTCCACCCTTGTCCTCGTTTCCACTGGTCATTATACTGAAAAGTTTTGTTACTGTATGTTATTTTGAGGTGAGCCGGTGCAAATAGGGCATGTACAACTCTGAGACTCCTAAGTTGCTGGCAGATGGGATTAAACAGCTTTCGTCTGTGACCTGGTTGCATAGGATCAATCGGGGAAACACTTTCACTGCATGTTCTTCCAAGGTGATTGGAAAATGTGCACGGGCCCAGGTTAGATCAAGTCTCTGATCTCAGGACCTGATGTGACAATTAGCAAAGTTCGAGGAGTGTCCTGAGAACCCTGAGCTTGATGAAAGTTAATCCTGTAGGCTTTATGGATATCCTCAGGATCAAAGAGCAGGTTTTCTGGTAAAACTGTAGAAAGCCAGGTCCTCTCCTTCCAAGCCTTTGGGTAAGCCCACCAAATGCAGTTTCATAGCTCATTGAGCATTTTCCAAGCTCTCCAAATGGGCTCTGAAATGTGCTAATTCCATCATTATTTTACTAAAGGCAGCCTGTGTTCGGATTGAGCTCTCATCTTCTTCTTTTGCTGTTGCCACAGCTTGATCGATTTTAACTTCTGGTGCTCCCATTCGTTCAATATTTGTCCACTTTTTGGTTAATTGCTCACACCGCTTGCAAGACTGGCTCCCAAGGTGGGGGCTTTCCCATCCCATTCAAGCTGGAGGGGCCTGCGAGATCAGCTATGCTTGTTTAGGCCTGATGTGGTGGCTGTGTCTGTTTCTGTCCCTGGCTGCCCATTGCTCTCTTTGGCCATCCCATAGTGAAGTTTTATATCCAAATGTTCAGCGAGGCAAGAGCTACCCAGCGGTGTTGTTATATCCAGTAAATTTTGACTTTGAAGAGGTAGAATGACAATTTGTAACTGAATTGTACTGCTGCAGTGTACAAACACGTCCTGTCTTGTACTTGACTTTCTAGAGTCCTGTAACTTTGGTAATTTTAAATATTTTTACCTCAAATTTTCAACATAGCCATTTTTGTACACCACCTCTTGAACATGACATGTGTCATTTTTCAAATGCTGTTCATACTGTGTTTTCACACCTGTGGCATGGAATGATGAAGAGTTGGTGCTGGATCTAGTTTTGGCGGGGATTTGAACATTTTCAGTACTGGGGTACATAAGGTAGGGTAATAAGGATATGCTGACAATTTGGTTGGGCCCTGTGCTTCCACAGCAACATACATATATGCATCTATGGAGGGATGGCAGCACAGGGCCCCCCCCACAGGCAAATAAGAATACAATTATACTATCTCAAAAAGTAAGGAAATTCTTTGCAAAAAAAACTGTGTCACTACAACATTTAAGGTTGAGGCTAAAGTGAAAAAAAGTAGGACTATGGTTTTATGGTTTCCAAACCAAAACCCCACAGCCACCCCTTAAACAAATCAGGGGTGCAGTCTTCCTTGGGGATGTCAACCCTAAAACTCACCCCATTCTATACACTCCAGAAACATAGACACTTAATGGGGTGAGCTTTAGGGTTGACAACCCCTAGGAAGACTGCACCCATGATTTGTTTTAGGGGTGAGAGTTTAGGGTTGAAATCCCTAAAACCACATTTCCCTACTTTTTTTGCTTTAGCCTGAACCCTAAATGTTCCATTAATGCAGTTTTCTTTGCAAAGAAAATACTATAGAAACATACCAGTACAAATACACAATAAGGTGGACTTCACAAAGCTTTTTTAAGTTAAGGAACAACATGAGCACAAGGGGACACATATTAAACTGGCTGGCAAAATTCAGGAAGGACATCAGAAAGTATTTCTTCACAGAGTAGGTGGTGAATAGGTGGAGCAGTCTACCAGCAATGTGATCAATGTTGGTACTATCCTGTGGCACAAAATCCAAAAGAACATTTTTTAAGGGAATAATTAGGAACAGAAGAAAGGCAGGAAGTGGGGAAGCTCTGAAAATGCAGAGTTATAGGACATTCAATGAAGAACTGATGGACAGTCTTTTTCTGTCCTTAACCATCACTATACCTACTGTACCTATCTCATGTTTAATGGTTGGTGTATTTGTCACTGCTCTTGTTTTATATCGCCCATACAAACAACATTCTTTACTAGCTTGGTCAAAAGCGGTGGCCCCCACCAGCTCGACACCCCGACAGCTACACTCGAAAAAAAAAACATTATGGCGACTATCGCTGTAATGGTCTGTTTTTGAGTAATGCTTTCCCCAGTGTTCTGCCCCCTCCCTGGAGCAACTGTGACCTGGAATTGATAATCTGAGATTCTGGGGTTGGGGGGTGGGGTGCAGCCCTCCACAGAAAACACTAGTGTTTCAGATGGCACAATACTGTTGTCGGTATTGTGCCGTTGCTGTGCGGGAGGTCAGCATTTTCACTGTCGACCTCCCTTGGTGCTTCCAGTGAAAAGGGCTAATTACTTCTGTTTGCTTTAAAACATATTACATTTTTTTGTAATGCTTCTGGTTTCCTCAGTGTCTAGATGTCATTTTGTTGTAATTTATTTGGCTAATGCAAGTGGACTCTGCCAGAGGTTGGACCTGTGTGAACCTAAAAGTAAATGGTTACAAGTGATTCTATGGCCCCGTTCGCACTACAGCACGGTTGGACAAAACGTTTTTCAAAGTGGATTAACACCTACCGTGCTGTAGCGTTCGTACTGCAACCCCTTTCCTGTGATCCACATTAGGCAATGCATTTTGCAGGGTTCACACTGCGGCAGAGATCCGTGCCAACTATAAACCGAATTCAGCAGCATGGAAAAGCTGCTTACCGTGATGCTTTGCCCTCTTGCTTGAAGTGCATTAAAAGGAAACGAGCTGGCGCGTTCGCACTCTAGGTAAATCGCTTTACTTTGAAAACGGATTTCTGGAAGCGTGCTCAAGCTCAGGTCTCATCAGGGTTTGAGCACGCTTCCAAAATTCCAATCTAAAAGTGGGTTATGTGTGAACGCGATCCGGGCCAGCACGCTTTTGAAATGGTTCAAGCGCTGAGAACCGTTTCAAATGCCCTAGTGCGAACGGGGCCTAAAAAAGGTGTTACACATCAGAAGCTGTTCCAATTTAGTTAGTTCTGTGCTCTTTTATCACCTCTTGCCAGCCTGTGGGTGGGTGAATATATACAGTACGTACAAGCAGCAGTGTGTACAAGATCTGGTAATCAGTTGCATATTTGATTTTGGTATTGTGACCCTGATATTCAGGTTTGTTTTGAAACTGTGATCCTATATTTGGGGAGGGAAGTCTTATTTCAATTATCCTACAATCTTGTTTAAATCTTGAGAAGGGAGCTGTTTTTCAGTGTCACATCTTAGCCCTTAAGTTTTGGCCACACTGACATAGTTCCCAAATGAGTAAATGGTCCTCCATCCAGCTGCAGACAGATACTCAAAACCCTCTTATCTTCAAGAAGCTGACTGTCTTGGGAGTCTCAGGAGTCCTAACTTTATTTTTTAATGGACCAGTGATAGCAGAGAACATAGGTAGCACTGATCATTAGGTGTGAGCTTACTTACAGCACATTCTAAGTATGGAGCTCTAGCAGTAAAGATGTTGCAAAGTTTTAATCTGCCGGCAAAGTTAAGGCAATGTTGCCAAATTTACTTCCACAGATAATTTTGTGAAGTTTTTCTATTTAATAGAAAAGCTCAAATTGGTAACTTCACCTGTAACTTCTCCTTAGGGTACACCAAGGTGAAGCTGGGTCAGAATGAAGCCACTGATTCACAAAAGTCTCAAGGTCAGTAGTCTCCCCACCCCCACTCTGCAGCCTCAAGACCCTGTGCCACCCTCATCCACCACATGCTGCATTCACTCATCAATCACTGCTGGAGCAATTGTAACATTTTCTTACCCGTGATCGAATTACACTCTTCACTGCCAGTGTGACATGCTAGCAAATACACAGAGTGTTGCTACCCCTGCAATTGGACTTAGTACAGTTTTTTCCATCTGCCAAATTCACATATTACCCCAGGAACCTGTGCCCAGTGTGCTGCAATGTTCAGAAAGGAGCTACCAGGTGTTTGGCCACTGGTCCACATATCCATACTGGGGACCTATTATCCTGATCAGGCTCAGTACCACCATCATCAGCACTCACAGGGACACCAGAAACCTCCTCCTTCACCGTTGTTCCTGAACCAGAGATTTTGCTGCCTCTCAGTCAGACCGATCCTCTTATATATAAGACTGAAGTGTTGGTTGTGGATCCAGGCCACTGGATAGAGGGGGTTGGTGGCAGGGCACCTCTTTGGGCTTCAGCTCAGGAATAGTCAGCTGCCTTCTTCTGGACAGGTGCGTGACCTAGGAGTGCTCCTTGATGACAGGCTGACACTGCGTTCACAGGTGCCCGCAGTTGTCAAGTCCTTGTTTTACCATCTTAGAAACATTGCTCAGGTCAAGCACCTTGTTCCATCTGGTGACCTGCCAACACTGAGCCACACCTTTGTGTCCTCATGCCTGGACTACTGCAACTCCTTCTACCAAGGGCTTCTGGGGGTTGATATCCGCCACTGGTGCAGAACGCTGTGGCATGGTTGTTGACTGGGGCTCCTCGCTCGAGCCATATCACTCCTGTGCTGTCTGAACTGCACCCGGCTGCCTGTTCAGGGGCAGATCACCTTCAAGGTCAGTCTTCTGACCTTTAATGTCCTACATGTACAGGGCCCGGGCTACCTGCAAGAGCTCCTTGTTCGTTATTGCCCCGCCCACACACTCTGCTCAGCTGATGAGGGGTTGTTAGAGATTCCCAGGATGTGGATGAAAACTTCTGGATTGTGAGCTTTTATGTTTGCAGTCCCAACCCTGTGGAATTCTCTGCCTCATCAGATATGAGAGTGCCAAACCATGGGGAGCTTGAAAACAGCTTTAAAGACCTTTTTATTCTGCCAGGCATTTGGTGACTAGATTGGTCATATGCTCCTGCTTGTTTTGTATTTTATTACCTGATCTTAATCTGTTTTTGATATTATGTTTTGTTCTTTTAATTGTTTTTATGAATTGTACAGCACTTTGATTTTAGAGATTGCACTATATAAATGAAATTATGATTATTACTGCCTCCCCCAGCTCCCACCAGCATGGATGCCACAGATGTGGAAGAGAATAATTCATCAATACAAATGCCACCACCCCACTTCCACCAACTACTCCTTTTGGGTTTTTAGGCATAGGTTTTGGTCATTTGTTGCTGAATTTATCTGAAATTTGGTGTGGTTGTAGTTGAAGATGAGCTACACATTTGGTGCATTCTGAATGGTTATCTGTTTTAAATTGTGGATTTAGTATCATGGTGAAGTTGGAAGGTAATTTGGAAGTTTCTGTGCATACCCCATAAATTTGTCTCAAGGATATTATGTGATAGTCTTGTCATATTCATTGACACCTTTTTTGTTGATACACAAATTGTCTCTTGACTCCAAAAACTGATGGAATTACGGCTTGCAAAATTATCCTATGGGAATTTTCACCTTTTCATTTTTATGTTTTTTAATGTGTCTATTTTTAGTTGATATTTCATAGGGACTTAGTCTTGTAGTACTCACTGAGATCTTTTTTTTTGATGTATAGATTGGCCCTTGACTCCAAGGATTGATTGAATTGTTGCTTATCTAAGTTGTAATGCTATCCTATGGGAATTTTCACTTTTTTAAAATTTTTATGTATTTTATGTCTACTTTCAGTTGGTATTTCTAAGGGACTTAGTCTTGTAGTACTCATACGTATCCAAAGTCCTCTCTTGTGTGGTCTTTGCCACTTGTGTGGTCTTTTTTTTTACAGTACCTGTGACGCTACTGACCACAGTATGGTCACTTGCAGCCTATGCAATAAATGTGTCTACCAGGGCATGCAGCAGACCTACATTGGTACTGGAGGCCAGAGGACCCATATCATGACAAATCACTGAGACAAGTGGGGGGAAAAGCAGAGGGAAGCGTCAAGTGGGGGTGGTGAAGGTGGTGACCCATCCATGCTGGCAGAGGTTTGTGGAGGGTGTAAGGGAAGTTTCAGTGTCGTGGTTGGGCAGCGGACACACCCTGTGGAAGTGATAGCACATTCTGTTGAGGTTTAAGCTTGTCCTGAACCAACATTACCAACAGCTGCTGCATTGCCACCAGTTGTTTCTTTTTATTTTTTAACACAAACAATACACAACATGGATTTCAGGAACTAAGAGTTCAAATGCAAGATGCAACAAATTCGGTAATTATAACAATGTTACTATGTACATGAAAAAAGCTAATTTCTATCAATAAAAATGAAATCAAGATACTCACACTACCGTGACAAAATTAATTCAGTAAAACACATCTAGTTGTTCTACAGAACTAAAACAACAAAATCACAGAAATCAGGAAAAAATTCACACAAAACACTGAGTACAACAGTGCTGCCTGCTAAGATAGAAAAGCTGCCTAGCCTGTCTCTTTCTTGCCGGAAGTTGCTGCAGCTAAGCTCCCTTCCCCCACAGCACTGCCTCACTGCACAGAATACAGAAAACAAAACTACAACTCTAAATGAACTAAATTGCAACAAATACTAGAAATAAGTGGTGCTCTAGAGGCACAAGGCACAGTAGACACTTTATAGAGTGATTTGTTGAAAAAATGCATGTTTTAAATGCTTTTCTAATCTTTTTAGGCAAAAAGATACAGAGCACAGCTCTTTCTTCCTCCCACTGTACTGAATTCAGCCTACACGTGGCAATATAGCTCTTTTCAGCACCATGAGACCTCTAATCCCATGAATCCTTGCAAACTTTGCTGCACGGGAAGTTCCCATTTTCTCCATTCATGAAGTTCTCCTTTATGGTGAAGTAGGAATTTGCCTTAAAGGAGAACTTTGTGAATCTGGTTAAATTTGCACATTTCTCAGCAAAGTGAGGTTTTTGGACTTCACTGACCACTAACCGGCAGTTTAAACCTCATAACTGGAACCATCTGCATTGCCATCTTAAATATGAGGTCTGCTATATTACTCACCCACCGAAGACATGAGCCAAACAATGTATGGCAGGAGGATACCCAAATACAGTACTGTAATGGCTTTGTGTGTTTTGGAGAATGAAGTAGCTAGGTGGAAGGGCATGGGCATGAATATGTCAATGTGGCCCAGGCTTGGCCCATGCCCTTCAAGATGGAACAAAGAAGGCAATCTGCCTGTGAAGAAGCCTTTTTAAGACCTCCTCCCCAAATGGTGTACTTTCCAAAGATCTCCAGTATTTAGGTCTCTGAAACCTCTGCTGTTCAGTTGTCAGCATTTCTGTTTCAGCATCATGCTCTCCTCTACTTATATGCCATACTGTGACAGGTTTAAATGGACAAAGAAGATCAATATATAAAAAAATGATGAGGTACAAATGGTAAATATATTTTTAAAAGGAATGAAAGCATGAACAGATTGTCAGGACAGTGCCTTAATGCCACCCAGAGAGTCCTGGATGCTGGAGGGAGGAGAGAAAAGCACAGGGTAGGGGACCAACAAGCATGGCATCCAGGAAGATGGGTTGTTTCATCAATGTTATCACAAGAATTGAACAAGGACAACAGTAAGTACAGTAGCCTCATGGAAGGATGCAAAATATACAAATAAAGATAATTACAAACAAACTGACTTGGGTACGTAGATGTATACTGTAGATGGCTGAGGACAAAGACAGAAGTCCATCCACTCTGTCCTTTTTACCTACCTTGGATTACTCAATCATTCTGCAGCTCCCATGGCTACTTTCTGCCGTCCCTTCTTGTCTAAGTTCTAAGTACCCCCCACCCACATAGCTATTCCATTGGTAAAGAAAACCTGAGATTTTACTAGTATTGACTTTTCTATTTGCTTTTCCATATGCTTTCTTAAATTAAGATGATACAGATTTGTACTGCTGTTTTTATTACACCCCTTCCTTCTAACAAGGGTTCCACGTTGTCCTCTATTAATTGTGTATTCCAGTTACAGATTCCTGTTCTGTAACCTTGCAGTTTTTGGTGCTGAACTTTAACTGCAGTTTTTCTTACCACTGTTTGAGGCTTTTACATCTCTCATGTTGCTTATCCTCTCATCACTATTTACCCTTTTACAGAGCTTTGTATCATCTGCAGACAGACTCAGCTTGCCTTTCAATCCCATCCCTCTGTCACTTACAAACATATTGAAGAGTGTTGGTCCAAGCACCAACCCCTGGTGCAGCCTTCTCACAACTAAAACAATCCCTAAATATTTTATAATGCTTACAATATTAAAATACATCTGTGTTCAAGATCTTCCATTATTTTATTGGCAGAGAACTGCTTAGCTTACCCTATTAAATAGCTACTCTAGTTTTATACTGTTGAAATGCAGTATCTTTGGTGTTTAGGTCAGATGCTGTGACTGGATACTCATGTGCTACTTCTTTCAGGTGCCATACTCAGTACCAGAAGTGACAGAGCTGACCAACATTATCAGTTTTATGTCAACTGTGAATTTCAAAACCTATGCTTGATAGTCCATCTAGAAAGTTATTTATGGAAAATATTGAAAAAGAGGTCCCATTCCTGACCATTGAGGGGCCCTGCTTGAGCTCCCCTATTTAGATGGTGTCTTGTGTGAAACTGTTCACAATGGCCTATTATATTTATTTATTTATTTTGTTTTTGTTGACCGAGTAAGTGCACTAGACAAATCCTGCCTATTTTCAGGCATGACCCGGGGGAGGGGGATACAGATGAATGCCAACTGACTTTGAACCAGATTAAGCTGTTGGTGGTATTTTTAGTGAATGAGGGAAATTTGGCCAGGACATCGGGGACATTCCCCTACTCTTTTGATAAGTGCCATGGGATCTTTAACATCCACCTGAACTACCACCAATCCAGGCAGATGGGACCTCGGTTTAACGTCTCATCTGAAAGACGGCACCTCAGAAGTGCAGCACCCCTCTCATGCTACACTACAGTGTCAGTATTGGGATATTAACCCAGGTGCCAGATGTGGGAACTGAACCCACAGCCCTCTTAACTAGTTCATAATCCACTGAGCATTATTTTCTCTGATGAATGCTTCTTAACCTTGTCACTGGTTTCCCAGGAAGCACCACACTGCAGGATTTACTGAAACCCAAGTAGATGGTGTCCAAAGTAAATGGGCAAGAAGGAACTCAGTGTTTTATGTTTTACAGTATGTAAAGGAAATAAAGTTGTTTCTGCATGAAAACATAAGCCATCCTGGATTACTTGGGAAGGTGAAGGATAATGATTGAAGTCTTCATAATCCACTTAGTGCAAGCACTGTTTCTTATTAATATGGCTCTTCTACGCTACTCTGCGCTGAAAGAGGACATTGCAAAGCTATATTAAAATAGTGCTTCCTAATTTAAAATAATTTCCATATTAGCCATTAGCAGTTAGTAGATGATATAAAACAGCACAATTCATTAATATGCAACATCCTTAGCTTCAGGATAGCTAGCATTTCCAACAATAGTCCCAGATTTTCATTCCTTTTTTAAAGGCTGCTGATTTTGATATGCAATGGTCATCTTTATATCTTAATAAAACAAAAATTGGATTACATGCACTGCTGGGCAAGCATGCCAAGACTTTTGCAAGCATATGTGAGGTATGGAAACCTATGGGAACATCCGATTCAATTTAGGTTCCACATGAGTACACAACACTGCATGGGAAATGAGTTCAGCCTTAATGGCACTGAGAAAAGGTGGAATCTGGGGAAAGGTAGAGAATCACTGATTTGAACCTAATTAAAAAGACCTGATAAAATGCGGGAAAGCCAGATGTTAATGTTAATTTTCTCAATACCAGTCTGGCCTTGTATTTGAATATGTTTAACAACTGACATTCCTGCAAGGGTAAACTGATACAAGGCATGATAAAATCAACTGAAAAAGCTGATTTATTTTGAAAACGTACTGTTGCACAGTCTTGGGTAATATAGTACAATAAAAAAAAACTGTGCTGTGTGATATTCATTTGTCTCTGATACTGTTTCAGCAATCCCTAAGGAATCACTTTCTAAAGCAGTGAACTTTGAATAAACTTGTCATGCTAATGTTGCTAACGGCCAGTTTTAGTAAGGATTTGTCATGTGCAGTAATATGGAAAGTGTGACAATATTTTCTTGACTGATGTTAGCAATGATTAAGTCATCTCATAGGTCATGTTTTCTTGTAAAGAAACCAATGTTTCTATAATTTATATTATTAACTTTAGTGATCCCAACAGCCAATCAGAATTATTTTCTAGTGGCCATTATCACACTGAAGAAGACCACTGGAATGTTGACCATTCAGAGAAAGAGAATAGACTTATAAATAAGGATTTAAAATAACTTGCTTTTGATTTTTTTAATGTTTTTTTAAACATATGACCCCTCATATTGTCACTGTCAATGCCTAAAGAACAAGTATTCACTTTGGTATTAGTAGTAAATAAACTTGTTTATAAAATTAAAAAAAGAAAAGTTCAGGATTGATCTGAATCTCATTTTCAGCAGGGTCCCATTGCATTTACACTCAGAGTTACAATAAGTATACATCATACAATTCAAATGCATTCAATATTACAAATCAAAGTATATTATCATAATATAGAGTAAACATATTTCACATTATGCCCATATGAATATAATTTAAAAGAGGCAAAAACCTATTAATAATGTGACCCTATTAAGCCATTTAAGCTTCAGATAATGCTATTCAGTTATCATAATTTCCCAGAGGTCATCTTTTTTTTTGTAGTTAATTTGTTTTTATTAAGTCTGCAAAACAAGCATATAACATATAACATAGAACATAGATATGCAGTCAAGCAGGAAGAAAGCATAGCATACAATGTGGCAGGGTAATTATACATGTTGCACTTTTATACACATAACAAGAAACAAGAACAAGATTTTCAGGTACTGTATGATCATCAACTTTAAGCGACCCAACCAAGGGCTAGGCCCTAAGAATGAAGCTATATTGGGTAAGTTTTATTAAGATACAGCAGCCAAGATTTCGGGTGGCAGTAAAACATTTAGACTTTTTCCGCTAAGCAGGTAAAATCACTGGTAGACCAATCATGTTATAACCCGAAGGGGTCATGGTGGGCGTAAAAGGTCTTTGGACCTGCACTTATGTGAGAGAAGTGTGGAGCCTGTACTTTATGAAAGTTCTTTATCTTATGCAGAAAGAAGTCGGACATTCTAGAGTTGGAGGAAAGTGTGACCAGTGCAGCGTCCCATTCTTGAAAGGCTGGTATATCCTTGGTTCTCCATCTCTGGAGCAGAAGTTGTTTAGCTTCAATAGAAGCTAGCATGAACCATGGTCTCTGAGGGATTGTAAGCTTTGGGTAGGAGTCTGGAATTCCAAGCAGGACCAATCCTGGAGATAGGGGGATGAGAACCTGGAGGATTCTGGAGCAGTGGTCCAAAATCTTTTTCCAGTATTCCAGGACTGGGATAAATGACCACAGCATATGGAGCAGGTCTGCTTCTGGCAACTTACACCTCCAGCAGTTATCATGAGACTTGAGGTCCATTGTTTTAAGCTGTGCTGGGGTCTGGTACCAGTAGTGCATAATCTTATTTTGGATAACCATGCTGTGTTGGTCCAAACAGGCATGATGAATGAACCTCCAGGAGTGGGTCCAGGCATCATCAGGAATGGCATTCTGCATCATCCTTTCCCATTTTTGCTTGGGTTAAAGTGAAGGATCCTGCGTGGCATCTCTTAAGTGTTTGTAAATGGTACTGGCTAGGCCTGATTTTGCTTTAAGCCAGACCTGGATATGTGTTTTAGGTAAATGCTTAGTGGGATGCTTAGCACAGGTGGAACAGTTACATTTTTGCATCCCTCATTGGGTGTAATAGTTTCTTAGCTGTAAGTACCTCCAAAAATCAGAGTTAGGGAGATTGAGTCTATGCCACAAAGACTGAAAGGAATCCATCATGCTACTTTTGGAGATGGTCACATCACCCAAGAAATGGATCCACTTCTCTTTCTAGTTGGGCCAGTTAATTGGTCAGAGACCTATACTACAAGAGGGATTGTTCCACAAGAGAGTATAGGATCCTATCCCTATCCAGTGTTTGGCCAACCCACCTACCTTATTCCAGGCCTCATGTGCTGCAGTAATAGTGTACCCCTTGTGGAAAATATTTGGCAAGGCATGGCCCAGGTAAGCAGATGGGTGGACTCCCCCCAGAAGTTCTGTTTCAAACAACATGAAGTCTTGCTATATTATGACAATTGCAGTATGACCACAGGTTAGAACTGCTCCGGAGGTGAAATAGTTAACTTTCCATGCAGGCATGGAACTTAGAGCGCGAGCTCGGTTGAAAACTCTGTCTGTTGTGCTTCAAACGCAAACTGTCAGATTCTTTACTCTGCCTCACTGAACAGTCGCTCCGGAGATTTCTCCTTTTGCTCGGTTCATTTTGTCGGTTTAAAAGTATTATTTTTCGGTTTTTAGCCAAAATTAAACCGCAACCGGTCGGTTCAAGCTCTGTCTGTGGTAATGTAAGTAATAGATAGGTTTACATTTAATTTTTCTGTGGGAACTTGTAATTCTTTATTGGTTCGGTTTGAACCGATCAGGTTGTATTTAAAATCTACTAGTCCTTTTTAGAGTGCGGTTCCGTTCTTATCGGTTCTAAAAACGGATTTCATTACGGTTTTTTCCACGACCCGTGACACGGTTGGGAACCGGGAGCAGGTGTCTTTGCTTGGTGGATTGCCATAAACGGGCAAGTTGGTTAGGCTGGCATTATGTCTGAGAAACCCAAAAGAAAAACCGGACCCACTGGGTTTCAACACTGTAGTGTTTGTGGGGAAGCTTTTGCTAAGGCTGACCCACACACCACATGTGTCTATTGTCTGGGGTTTGACCACCTCAATTCAGACTGCCAGATTTGTCACAATTTCCCTGCTGCCACCATAGATAAGAGAGTTGGTAGGCTCAGGGAAAGGGAGGCCAAAAAGTCCGCTGACCCGGATGGCCAGCCCCGTTCGGTGCCAACCGAAACGGAGGGAGTGCCCTCTGACCAGGTCGATACTTCCTCAGGCAAACTAAGAGCCGGTTCTGAGGAGCCGGTTCCAGCAAAAAGGACTAGAAAGTCAGCTAGTGTAGAGCCAAAAATTCTCTCCCCAACTGCTGAGGAAATAGCTAAAGCAATTCAAATTGTCCAGTCTCTCTCTCTCCGGTTCCGACCGAACCGACACCTTCAGGTAAGCGTTCGGTTTGGCCGGTTCCACCGGTTCAAGATTATGATTTTGAGGATTTTTATGAACCGGGGGAGGGGGAAGAGGAATATGAGGAGAGTGAATATGGTTTTGAAGATCTGGATGTGCCCATTGATCCGGACATCTCTCCAGATAGACCCCTAGGGGTTTCTCCTCCAAGGCTTTCTGAGTCCCCTTCTCATTTCATGTTTTATAAAAAAGTTGCTGAAACTCTCCAGCTCCCTGTTGAGGAAGCTGTTGATGACCAAGAGGAGCCAGACTATGTAGAAATGAAAGGACTCCAGGAAGATTGATGCTATGGCAAAGAAACAGTACATGGCAGAATCTTTGGGACTCAGACAAGCAAATTATATGGCTTATGCTGCTAGGTACCAGAAATCCAGATGGGATACTGTGCTGGCCCTAGCGAAACAAGTCCCTGACCAGCTTGCCAGGGAGCTGGAACAGGTGGCTATGGATGGTATTGAGGCATCCAAGGTGCAATTTCATGCTGCAGTGGACTCTAATGATGTTTCATCAAGAGTCATGGCTACATCTGTGGCACTTCGCAGGATGGCTTGGCTCAGATGTACTACCCTGTCTCAGGATACCCAGTCTAAGGCCATGGATTTCCTGTTGTGGGAAATTCTCTATTTGGGGAGCAAACAGAGAATTACATGAAGAAAATGGATGAATATAGGACCACCTATAGGAGTGCACAGGCCAAGGAAGGCAGGCCACTCCTCAAAAGCAGCTTCCTAGAGGCAGGGTAGGCCTTTTCATAGGCCTTTACCAAGCCCAAGCTTCCTCCTCCGCCTATGCTCAGAGGGGGTTCTTTAGAGGGAGAGGCAGACAGGGTACAAGCAGGTCTGCTTCCACCCCTCATCCCAAAGCCCCTGCCAAGCAGGCACCCTGATGGGATTGCCAGGGCCGATTCTCCTCTACCTGTAGGGGGCAGGCTGGCTTACTTTGTCCAGGACTGGAAGTCTTTAACATCAGACAAGTGGGTCCTGGAAGTAGTAAGCCAGGGACTGGTTCTCAGCTTCAAAAATTTCAAAGCTGAGAACCAGATCTTTTCCACCTGCAACTCCATCAGAGGCACTCACCCTAGAGGCAGAGGTCTCTACCCTCCTGGCTCTCAGAGCTGTGGAAAGGGTTCCTCCCCTACACCAGGGCAAAGGTTTGTACTCCAGGTACTTCCTTACCCCAAAAAAGACAGGAGAATGGCGGCCCATCCTGGATCTCAGATATTTAACAAGCACCTTTTAAAGCCAAAGTTCAAAATGGTGACTCTGGGAATTATCCTACCCTCTGTAAGGCTAGGGGACTGGCTAGCTTCCCTGGACCTCAAGGATGCCTACTTCCATATTCCCATCAGAAGTTCCCATCGAAAGTACCTCAGGTTCGAGCTGCCCTCAGGCCACTACCAGTTCAGAGCAATGCCCCTTCGGCCTCACTTCTACCCCAAGGGTATTCACCAAATGCCTGGCTGTAACAGTTGCCTACCTAAGAAGGCAAAAGATTGCCATCTTTCCTTACCTGGACGATTAGCTCTTAGTAGGCCAGTCCCCAGACCAGGTCAATTTACACCTTCAGATAATGCAGCAACTGCTTACCTCTCTAGGTTTCCTTCTGAATCTCTCAAAGTCAGTTCTAGAGCCAGTCCAGCTTCTTACCTTCATAGGCACAGAACTGAACACACAGGAAGCCAGGGCCTTCCTCCCCCTGGACAGGGCAAAGACCCTAGTCTCCCTGGTCTCCTCATTTACCCTGCAGGTCTCCCGGCCAGCAAGGCATTTTCTGCAGCTCCTAGGACACATGGCTGCTTCCACAGCAGTTGTGCAAGGTGCAAGATTTCAGATGAGGGACATCCAGTTCCATTTGAGAGCTTTTTGGTCTCAAAGAAAGGATCCTCTTACCAAGCTGATCCCAGTAACTCGAACCCTGATCCAAGCCCTACAGTGGTGGCAGGATCAGAGCAACCTGAGACAAGGGGTTCCTTTTGTCACTCAGTCTCATTCTCTAATCCTTACTACAGATGCGTCCCTCTTGGGCTGGGGAGCTCACATGGGTGACCTCACCACCCAGGGTCTGTCGTCTCCCCCAGGAATCTCTGCTCCACAACAACCTGTTGAAGCTCAGAGCAGTTTTTCTAGCACTTCAAGCTTTTTCCAAATCTGTTCAGAACAAGAGTATTCAGGTCAGAACAGACAACACCACTACAATGTGGTACATCAACAAGCAAGGGGGCACTCGGTCTATGGCCTTGTGCACGAGCGACGAAGTTGTGGTCTCTGGCTTACTCCCTGAACACCTCCTTATGGCAGTTCACCTCCCAGGCAAGGACAATGTCCTGGCAGATGCTCTCACAGGATTTCCCAGGGCCACCACGAATGGTCACTGGATCCCTGGTCTTGGAGTAGTATTTGCCAGATGGGGCACCCCGCAGATAGATCTTTTGCAGCCCCAGACAATCACCAACTTCCTCTTTTTGCTGCAGGCCCCAGTGTTGGGCTCACTCCCCTGGATGCCTTAGCCCTCAGTTGGGAGGGAAGTTTCTCATGCCTTCCCTCCTTTCTCTCCTGTTCAAAGTGTTAGTCAAATCAGATCCCAATCATGCAAAGTCATTCTGATAGCTCCAGATTGGGCCAGACAGCCCTTGGTATCCACTCCTGCTGTCCTTAGCAGTCCATCCTCCCTGTCCCTTCCCAGGAATCACAATCTGTTAACCGTGCCCAGGGAAGGGTCTGTACCAATCTCAAATCTCTCAATCTCAAGGCTTGGTTCTTGAAGAGTTAGAGTTTGCAGATTTACACCTTTCCCAAGGTGTAATGGATATATTGAAGGCGAAGGAAGCCTTCCACCAGGGCTACTTACAATTCCAAATGGAAAAGGTTTTCCATATGGTGCTCGGAAAAGCATATTTCCCCAGTCTCTGCTGATCTACCCACAGTCCTGGATTATGCGGTCCACCTGAATTCTTTGGGGCTGAGACCAGCTACCCTGAAGGTGCACTTGGCAGCTGTGTCTGCTTTTATTTCAGCAGGTAAATCCTCTTCCCTTTCAGCTCATCCTGTATTTTCCAAAGGTTTTTAAGGGTTGTTTCACAACCCTCCATTCAGGGATCCTGCCCCTGCCTGGGATCTTAATGTTTGCATTGCTCAGCTTATGCAACCCCTTTGGGCCCTTGTCTTCAGCTGAGCTCAAGTACTTGACTTGGAAAACTGTGTTTTGGTAGCCATCACCTCTGCCAGATGCATAAGTGAATTACAAGCGTTGTCAGTGGAGCAGGAGTTTATCTCTTTTCACAGAGATAAGGTGGTCCTTCGGACTAACAGAAAGTTCCTGCCTAAGTGGTTTCAGATTTCCACCTTAATCAATCTATTTCACTTCAGTGTACTTCACTGACCACTCCTCCTCTGGGGAGAGGATGCTGCACAGCCTAGATGTGAAGAGCCCTTAGTTACTACATAGAGCGTACCAAGGGTCATAGGTTTGACTCCCTTCAACTGTTCCTCACCTATGGCGAAGTTGGTAAAGGGAAGCCAGCCACTAAAAGATCCATTGCCTGGAAGATTGTCTCTTGTATCCAATTCTGCTAAGAGAAGTTGGGTAAAGTTCCTCCCTCAGGCCTGAGGGCTCACTCTACTAGAGGTACAGCTGCTTCTCTGGCTGCTGCCAGAGACATTCCTATTCTAGAAATATGTCAAGCAGCTACCTGGAAAACAGTTCACACTTTTACCAAGCATTACTCCCTGGACATCCAGGCTAGGAGTGATGCTCGGTTTACACAGCCATGCTTCAGAGCCTATTTCCTAGGTAGGTTCTGTCCCTCCTCCATGGGGCACTGCTGTAGTATTCAGAATTATCATAATATAGCAAGACTTCATGTTGTTTGAAGAAAAATTACTCACCTTAGTAATGTTGTTTCTTCTAATGGAGTATTGCTATATTATGAACTCCCTCCATGCCTGCCCCTCTCAGAACCTCTGTTTTGGGGATGTGGGTGGGCAGTACAGGGTTGGCACTTTTTTTTTTTGATGCCCACCTTGTTGTTTTTCACCTACCTTTTTGGGTGAATTGGTGTTGTGTTTTTGCATTTTTGGGTCTCCTGACTTGAGTCTTTGTTTTAGGCCAAAAATGAGTGTTTATGTTAGTAGTCAGTTGGCTAGTGTAGGTTTACAGCTTCCTCACAGAACCTTAGTGAGTTTTAGCTTGTAAAGATCTAACAGTTTGTGTTTGAAGCACAACAGATAGAGTTTTCAATCGAGCTCGCGCTCTAAGTTCCATGCCTGCATGGAAAGTTAACTATTTCACCTCCGGAGCAGTTCTAACCTGTGGTCATACTGCAATTGTCATAATATAGCAAGACTCCATTAGAAGAAACAACATTACTAAGGTGAGTAATTTTTTCTTCAGTATCAATTCAGGCATGGAACTTCTGGTAGGAGTCCACCCACAGTACCTGGGTGTTTGAACAATGTGCATGTTTTGGCTGTAAGGAAGGCATAATGATAATTTAAAAAGTGAGGTAGCCCTCATCCTGCCTTTGACCAATGAGCTCGAAGCTTAGCCCTACTATAAAAGGGGGTCATCCTTTCCATAGAAAGTTACCAATAAGCCTATCTATTTTTTGAAACCAGGTGTTTTTAATGAAGATGGGGAGATAAGCCAGTACATGAAAGATCTGGTATCCAGTGAACACAGTGACCATGATTGAACACTTCCAAAAAGGGCAACTCAATCACGGTGACTGTGTTCAGGGCTACGTGGCAGGTTAGCGACCGGATACCTGGGTGGGTGAGGTAGGGCGATGGGATGTTCGTGCATATCCGTGCACAGAGGGAGAGGAAGGGGGGAAGGTATGTAGGAGGGGGTGTGGTGGACAGCTGCTGAGATGGTCTGTAGCATAAGGGGGAGGGTGGTTGGTTGGGAGGTGCAGAGTACAGGGTTAGGGTCCGATGTGGTGCTGTATGTTTTGTGCCGGCAGGCGGCTTTTTATTTTTTTAAGTATTCTCCCCCCACAACATGCACCCGTGTGGAGTTGAGAATCTTTTAGTAGGGGGATTAAAGAAACTACCCTGGATCTCGGGCACCCTCTTCCCATTTGCTGCGAGTGTGCATCGCCAAAATTTATTTTTGGTGATGTACACTTGCCCTAATGGAAATCGCTATTCTGTGATCGCTGTTATCACATAGAACCAAAGATCCACGGGGCTACAATCATTTTTATTGCATTGATTTTCCCTGCAAGAAATAGTTTTAGGTGCCTCCATCTCAGCAACTTATTCCATAGATTAGTTAACAAGGGCTGGAGATTGGCCACCACCATGCATGTGATGTCTGGGACAATGTGAACTCCTTGGTATTTGAATCAATTGGGTGCCCAAGCCAACTTGAAGCTCTTTACCAGTTCAGGTGATGTGTTAGGGTTAAAAGGGAGAATCTCAGATTTGGATATGTTGATTCGTAGTCCTGAGAGGGCTATGAAGGATTTTAAAAGGGCAAATATAGCTGGGACAGACTGAGTAACAGCCTCACAGAAAACCAAGCAGTCATCAGTGTACAGTTTGGTTCAGAATTCCCAGGGTCCAATTCTGATCCATTTTGCATCAGGGTGTTTCGAATTACAGTGGCAAGGGGCTCAATGGCTATTACAAACAAAAGGGTGACAGGGGGCATCCTTGACGTGTCCCTCTAAAAAGGGAGAAAGGGTTTGAGAGAGTGTTGTTAGTAAGGATTCAGGACTTGGGGCTATTGTAAAGGGTTTGGACCCAAGTTGTAAAGTAGGGGCCAAAGTTAGAGTCTAAGGACAGCTAACAGCTAACTCCACCAAATCAAATGCTTTTTTGAAGACGATAGCAATTGCTGCTGTGGGGAAGGGAAGATCTGCAGCCTCCAGAAGTAGAGTGACCAGGGCCCTGAAGTGATCTGAACTTACTCTTCCTTTGATAAAGCCCACCTAGGAAGGGTGTATAATGTCCAGATGGATGCTCTCCAGTCAGAGGGCAAGTGTTTTAGAAATAATTTTTGTCAGTGTCAGTGGCTCAGTAGGTAGCACACTTGCCTCTGAAGCTGGGAGATCAGAGAGCTGTGGGTTCAGTTCCCACATCTGGCACTTGGGTTAATATCTAATACTGACATTGTAGTGCAGCATGAAGGGGGTACTGCCTTCTGAGGTGCCCTCTTTTGGATGAGATGTTAAACCAAGGTCCCATCTACCTGGATTGGTGGTAGTTCAGGTGGATGCTAAAGATCCCATGGCACTTATCAAAAAAGAGTAGGGGAATTTTTTATTGCAGAGAAATAACATCAGAAGAAAATCACAAAAACACTAAAATAGAATAATATGATAATCAAAAAAAATGTCCAAAGAAACAAATAAAGGAAAAAAGAACAGTCAAAATAAACAATCCACATGGTTCCAAAATATAGCAAAAGTCCTCCTATCCATCTTTAGAAATTCAGAAGTTTTAATCTTTTGTATTGCCTTCTCAATCTGTAAAATAACAACAGAATTTAATAAAACATGTTGTAAATAAAAATGACACAGGGCTTGCCAAAGATGAAATTTCATGCAGGCAAAGATTACATTTAAAGTACTGGTGTGATACCTCCTTAAAAAAACCTGAATAATCCCCTAAAATTAAAGATTCATAAGTGATAGGCCCCCAATTCCATTTACTCCATAACTCGAGCCAAAAATGCATAATATATGGACAGGTAATAAAAAAATGTTCTAAAGATTCCAATAAACCATCACACCCTGGCTGTAAACATCTCCTCTCCTCCATTACCTTATGTTTCCAATTTCCATGGACCCCCAATCTACCATAGCAGCAAAGCCAAGATACATCCCACATACGAACAGGAACCCTAGGGTCCCTTAAAAGTTTAAGTGTAAACTGTAATCTGGAGGGACAGCACTTCGGGAAATCTACCTGAACCAAAAAGTTCATTTCCATGATCCTGCGATAGATCTGCTTCCTATTTAATAAAAAAGCCTCCGCTTTTTGTAGTTGCCATAACTTAACTTTCCTAAAACCAGGAACTGCAAAGTCAGAAAGGTTAAGGCCTTTAACTCCCTTCACTCAGAAATCCCCCCAATGTTGGAAAAAGGACCTAAACAGCTCATCAGTCCAATTGACCCATAGATCCTCAGAATCACCCGGTCCATTATGCAAGATAGAACTGAAAAAAAAAGAATAATAAAATACTACCAGGTTTATCATGCTGAGACCCCCAGCCATAATTAGTAAATAAGTAAAATCTCTCTTAATGGGATTTAATCTGTTACCCCAAAGCATTTGAAAGAAACAACTTAGTAATTGGCTTTCAAATTTCAAAGGTAAAGGAAAAAGATAACTAATATATAAAAAAATAGGAAGAAGAAATGTTTTAATAATAAAAACTCTTTTCTTCTTTGAAAGGGTCCAAGATTTCCAAATCTGAACCTTTCTTTACCCCCAATACCAATTTCTCCTCCCAATTCAAAGAAGCAATATCACAAGTCCCAAAATAACCCCCTAAAACCTTAATATAAGAGTGCACAATGTGCACAGAGACAAGCAATTGTACCAAAGTTCCCAAACCCAATTGCAGACCCAAACATTTATCATAATTAAGACAAACCCCTGAAAATCTTGAAAATTCTTCAAATATTTGTAATGCCCTTTTTCCTGAAACCGAATCCTGTACTATAAGACAAATATGATCCGCATAAGCAGTAATTGTTTGAGGGGGACTATCCACAGCTGGAGAAATACCACGAAACAAGTCATCACTTAGAATCCGTCTAATTAAGGGATCCAACACAAAGGTAAAAAGCAAAGGGTTCAAAGAGCATCCCTGATGAACCTCCCTTTTTAGATCAATACCAGGCCCCACCAAACCATTAACTATGGGGGAGAAGGAGGCACTCTTATACAAAGATGTAATCCATGCCAGCGTTTGACCAGGTATTCCATAATACTTTAAAACAGTAAACAAAAAATAATGGGAAACAGTATCAAAGGCCTTCTGTTGGTCCAAAGCCAAGAGAAACCCAGATAATTTATTTTATTTACCAAATTCAGTCAATGCCCATAACAACATCAAATTTTGTTTAATATTCCTCCCTGGAACAGAGCAGGTTTGTGCAGGATGTATCAACACCGATGCCACCCATTGCAGTCTATTACATAATTGTGGAAAAATTCTTATAATCTGTATTGAGAAGACCGATAGGGCTCCAATTCTGCAAATCACATCGATCCTCAGATTTATAAATAAAAACCACCAATGCTGAGACAAAGTTCCACACAAACCCCTCTTCTGTCTCAACCAAGGAATGAAATATGTGAGGCAATATAACACTCAATTCATCTGTATACTGTTTATAAAGTTCATGTGATAAACCATCCACTCCCGGAGAGACCCCTGGTTTTGACTTAGTGATAACCTCACAGACCTCTAGGGCAGAAATAGTTTTTTCCAGCTCAGAAATCAAAGCAGAATCTAACTGAGGAATGGAATAAGGAATATTCTGACCCCATGAATGCAAAGAAACAGGTTTCATACCCCAAAACTGAAATGAATGAGAGTGCATAACATCTAAAATTTCCACATCCAAAGTTTTCAAATGTCCAGTACTATCATATAAGCCCAATATAACTTTATGAAATATTGTATCCTTGCAGGCCGCATATGGATCAGAATACGGTTGTTTAGTCATACAGTATCGAAAATCTGCATTCTGGACAGTTGCCCTAGCAGAATGGAAGGAAAACATTTTAGATCTAAGTTCATCTAACTGATTTTTAATCCTACTCTCCGAAACATTGGGCAAAGACATTAATTTATAAAATTGATCCCTGAATTGCAAATAATGTAAATAATCCCTAGTACCAGTAAATTTACCAAAATCAATAAAAAACTTTTTAAAGTCTGCTTTAGTATCCATCCACCAATGCATCCAATCCTCATAAAACTCTGCTATAGATTTCCCATAAAAGAATAAATCAGCCAATTTCAATCGTATCTCCAATTGCTTTAACAAACAAATATTTAACTTCTTTCTCCAGGTAATGGCAGGGAATTTAGCAGAACTATTCCAAAAAGAAATATTGCATAACAGCAAAATGTGGTCAGAAAACTCAGAAAAAGAAAGTTGAAACTTTTGGGGATATAAAAACTGGGATATAAAAATAAAATCTATACGAGTAGATAAAGCACTTCTATAGTATGTGGCCCCTTTATCCTGATGCAAAAGTCTATAAACATCTTTAAGGCCTACAATCAATAAAGTATCTCTAAGGGCATGAGAATCAAAATAGACTTTTCTTTGAATATTATCTTTGATCTTTAAATCCAAACCACAATTCATATCCTTCCCCCCCAAAGCACATGCCTCTCAGTAAAAAGAAAAGGCTTAACAATATTAAACAAATCTACCCTAGCCGCCTTATTTGTGGAGCATAAGTGTTGATCACATGCAAAGAAAAACCATGCCAACAGCAATCTGCTAACAAAGCTCGTCCAGGGGCAACATCTAGAATTTGCTGTACATTAAGATTAGATGCATAAGACAAAATCCCCAGACCATCTGCAGCATCCCCCCGCGAATGTCCAGCAACAAACCCCCCAGCCACATTTTCTTGGTACGAGAAATATCTTGTAAAGAATATAGCCTAGTTTCCTGTAAAAAGAGAATATCAGTTTTCAAATCCTTACAAAAGGATAAAACTGCAGCTCTTCCCTAATGTTCTACATACTCCAAACATTTAGGGACGCTATACGTAACGAAAGCCATAGAAAAGCAGAAAGAAATTTACTCTTTATCCTTTTTCCTTTTTTTGCCCAATTTCTTTTTAACTCCCCTACCAGGCACAGTGGTGTCATCATCACACTCCATTTCTGAGACTACTTCAGACCAGGAAGAAACATCAGACTCAGACCCCACATCCCCATCCCCATCCTGAAGTAACTGATAGGCATTTTGAAGCAAGATCTGTACAGATTAGGTCTTACGTTTACTGACTGACCTAGTCACCCTTTTAGGGAGCTGAAAATCATTTTCTGGGGGAAGCATAGGTTTTTACAGATCAGGGATTACATCAGAAGACTGTAAAGGGACAAGGTCCTCAGAGGTATGTGAAAAGGGAGCACCTGTATCTTGGGAAAGGTCCTGATCAGTGTGAGTAGGGCCAGGGGCAGAAGCGTCAGACTGACTAGCTGGCCTAGCTCGGGGTTCTTCCTCAGCTGAGGAGGACGGCCCATGTGGCCTACATCTATCTTGTGCCTGATTAATAAGTGTATCTTTATTTGGGCCTCCAGTTCTGTTCTGACCTGCCCAGGGACATTGATGATATGCATGCCCCTGTTCATCACACAGATTACATTGAAAAGTATTTCTGCAAACAGCACTATCATGGTCATAATCTCTACACAAGACACAGCGTACTCTATCACAGGTACTACTAAGGTGCCTACCACTACCACACTTATAACAAGCCTTCGGCTGACCTGGATAAAAACATACACCCCTATCTTTACCCAGAAAAAAAGCTGTTTGATATGTGATGAACTTCATTTTCAACCATTTGTAGCTTAACTTTAAACCTCCAATTCCCAGTCCAAATTCCCTCAGAATCGATGATGGCCTCAGGAGGGCCCAGTACATCACACTTTTTTCCCAACCAAAGAAGAATATCCCCTACATTAACACCCTCATTCCTGAACATAATATTAACAGTTTTAAAGAGGGGTTTAGTTAAAGGGATTGCCCAAAAAGGTGCCCATAAAGCAGTCATTTTAAGGGATTCATACTTCCTCCAAAAGGCATCTAACCCCATAAAGGTTTTGAAGCTCACAACAAAATAGTCTTCACCCCTGATATTTATAAGAGCAAAGATATCAACAGCATGGAAATGCATATAATTAATTAATGAAGTCCTGTCCACATAAGTCCTGTCTGGATTCTCCTGCAAACCACCTTTATAACACAAGCGGATAGCATTGCAATGAGGAGCCTGCTCCATGCTATTGTTTTGGAAAAAGTCCTAAAAGAAAGACCCACGCTGTCATTTTTCTCCACTTGGGGGGGGGGGAGGAGAAATCCTGGGTGAAGTATTTATGGAACCTATGCCAGAAGGTCCAGGTACTGTAGCCGATAGTTCAGTGTCACACCCAACCCCCTCCCTTGATGAAATAACAGTGTCTAAAAGGCGCAGACATGCAGCACAATCTGCCTCCGAAGAATTCGTAACAGCGGAAGAAGTACCTGAAATGTCCACCCAATTTGAGTCAGGGAGCCATCGTCCATCCGCTCCCTGAATCTAGCTAGCCTTCAAGAGAACTGTCTCCTTAGACAATTCTTCTCCCATAAAGGGAGCGTCTTGCCCTGAAACCTTATTCGAGTTCCACATTCCAGCGTCTCGCCTCTTTGACATGTCAGCAACAATAGACGCAGTACCCTCGCTTCTGTCAGCCGCTTGCTGACTCACTCGAAACACTTTGGTACTGTCAGGTTGACAGAAAGCTCTGTCAGGCAGAGAAACCATCTTGGGAAGATAAGCCATGTCAGAAGACACTGTAGCAAAGTCGGGCTGCAATTGTGGAGTTAAACAAATCACTGTCTCCGTTACCTCAATATCGGGAGGTACATCCATTGGGACTGCAGAAATCTCTTCAGAAAAGTCCAAAATCAACTCAGAATCCCCATGCAACACCACAGCCGAGGTCGGGGATAAAACCACCGGCTGCTGAAGATCCACAACCTCCTCATCAGCCATCCTGAGGCAGACTGCCGTCCATTCCTAGAACAGCATCTCCCCCTACCAACGAGAAGGGGAATTTCCCCTGTGTCCTGGCCAAATTTCTCCCATTCACTAAAAATACCACCAACAGCTTAATCTGGTTCAATTTCAGTTGCTTACCATCTGTATCCCCCCTCCCCCCGGTTGCCCCTGAAAAAGGGACTGCTAAGCCCAGTGGGCTTACCGGGTCAACAAAATTCAATAAACAAATAATAAATACATTTTCACATTTGAGTTAATTAGAGAAACAGACTGAAAACTGGAAGGGTGGAAGGGATCCTTGCCCTCTTTAGGTAAAACTGTGATGACTGCTTCTCTTAAGGTTTCGGGGAGGGATGAGTTGTCATGGGAGTCCTGAATCATTTGTAGCATTGGTTGGGCCACTTCATCTTGAATTATGTGATAAAAATCTATCGGGAGGACATTGCCACCTGGGGCTTTGTGAGGGGCCATAGCTTTGATGGCCTTGGATACTTCTACATCAGTTATAGGAGCCTGCAGGATTTCTTTTTGGTTCTGCGACACTTTAGGAAGGCATAGGTGTTGTGTGATCTTTTTAAAATCCTGTTAATTTAGTTTGGTGGGAGATTGGTATAGGATTTGATAAAGGTTTTTCATGGGTACATTAATAGCATTTGGAGGGGAAGAATTTCAGTTGACTGGCACTATCTTTAAGATAGGGTATACATCTTCTTGCCTGTTGTTTGCAGAGATGGAAGGATAATAATTTTCCTACTTTCTTTCCCTGCACCCAGTATTTATGGTTGGTTCTGGTGATCTCCAGTTCTGCCGCCCTTGTAGCTGGTCAATTCAATTGGATCCGGAGGGAAGTTATCTCTGCTCTTAGGCTTTTATTTTTTAAATTCTGGGGGTTTCTTTTGTAATTGTCCTCCTTGTCTTTAAGGAGAGGCTCTAATCTTTGAAATTCCTTATCTCGGGCTCATCTTCTGTTGGTGGCATAGCTTATTATTTTCCCTCTTACTGTGGCCTTGAATGCTTCCCAAATCAGGGTTGGTACAGAGGACTCTGGAGGGTTGTCCTGGAAATACACTGTGATTTCTTTTCTAAGTCATTTCTAGTACTCATTGTTCTGTATTAGCAGGGGGTCTAATTGCCAAGTCTAGGATTTACCCAGGGTAGGATCCAGTGTGGAGGCCGTGGTCACTTGGGCATGGTCTAAGATATATAGGTGTTCAATAGTATGGCACTCACTGCAGAAATAATGCCAGGTACTGTGAGCCAGAGGTCTATCTTGCTGGCCATTTGGTGAGGATCAGAGAAGTAAGTGTAGTCTCTGTTTGTTGGGTTAAGTAACCTCCAGGTGTCTGTCAGTTGATGCAGTAAGATTAGGTCTTGTAGGGTGTGGATTGCCCAGGTGTGGGGTTCTGGCTTGCAGTTTGATCTGTCAAGGCATTAGTCCAGCACTAGGTTGAAATCCCCAGCCAGAATCACATCTGGACTGTCGTATGACATATCCTGGTGGGTCTGGGAGATTTTATCATAGAATGCTGGAACATCTTTGTTGGGGGCATGCAAGTTACCCAGGATAATAGGACCCCTAGGGGTGTTTAGTTTGGTAAGTATCCATCTCTCATCTGAATCACTTGATTGCATTATGGGGCTCCATTTTATGTTTTTATAATGCAAAATGGATACCCCATGTTTGGCAGACCATGAAGAGTCGTGTGCTTCCCACCCCACCCAATCTCTTTTAAGTTTTTGAGCTTGTTTGTGGCCAAACTTTGTTTCCTGAATAAAGGCCACTTGCGTATTCAATTTCTTCAGGTGGGCCAGGACTTTCTTTGCTTTTTGGGGGAGCTGAGCCCCCTCACATTTCAAGTGGTAAATTTAATGGGATTAGCCATAGCTTTGTGTATATAGATAATTATGGTTTATATATAGTGGGGTCTCAGACTTGGTAGGTTGGGGGGGGGAGATCAGCCTTTTTCCACCTGTTTTTCTCCGTATTGGATACCACCACCAAGTGGTAGTCCGCCACCCTGGAAAAATAATGTTATGAGTAATATATATTGTTACCCTGTTCATAAATCTTTTCTTTTGCAAACTTCTTTCTATCTATACTAATACAGACTATCAGCATATAACACATGCAGCAAAAACTATTATATAACATACTACACAACTTTAGAAGCCAAGTGGCTGGAAAACAACGTATGAAAACTGCCAAGTGGCTGGAAAAAAAACAACATATGAAAACTGGAAAAAAGTGAAATGACCACACTTTACTTCAAACTGAGGGAGATCATGGGTAGGAAAGTCAGTAAGGGCTGGGAAATCCCTAGGTCTGTTATAGGACCGAACCTGTGCACCTTGGCATCATTCTGACTCATCCAAGCACTGATATATTAGTATAATTACTGCTGACTCCCTTTATTAACCGGAATTCAGATACCTGTGAAATACTGTAATAACCCAAAATCAGGTTATTACAGCATTTCAGCACCTCACAATCGCTTTCACTTTCCTCGAGCGGGACTCCGTACTCGTGGCAGCTCGAGCACTTACTTTCATATTTTATCCTCTGAAGCGCCACTTCTCGCAACTGCTGCAGCTCAGTACAGGTCCCTCCGTGTGTGGCAAATTATTGAGATACCTATAAATATTATCCACTTGGGACTATTTTAAAAATGTTTTTCAAAAGTTATTTAGTTAGAAAACAGTAATACTGTTCTTTGCCTTGTTTGCCGTTTCCCTCTTGAAGAAAAAAAATCTATCTCCACCGCACTTCAGCAACAGGAAGTCTGGTAATTATAAAATGTGACAGTTTACATTTTAAACAAAAAAAAACCTAGCTTGTTAAAGTGTTCTCATATTTCTGCTGCAAACTGCACCTCCTAATTTGTGTTCTGAATGCAAAAGGATGAATGTCATTCTGATTAACAAGTATATTTTTCCTGAGTATATCAAAAGTGCTGGCTAAGACTCTGCACCAGTAATTATAAAAAAAAACAGATAAGCAAGTGTGTGCCTATGAATTTTTTTTTCACACTCTTGGTGTGTGATGACCACATAAACCTCTCAAGCTTCGCTCTCGAGGTTTATAGGTCATAACATGCCTCGGGTGTGAAAAAAATTTTCATAACACACACTTGCCTATCCATTATTCTCTATTTAATGTGCAGCCAGGTGAAAGGTCAAACAGGTCTGGCAGCAGCCATCCAAACATGAGGGGTGAGGGCAGGTTGTAGTATAGCAGCCATTGCGGATACCCATAAGTGGATTGCCTGCCCCCCCACCACAGACTGCAGTGCTATATCAGTGGGGGTGCATATATTAAGGCAGCACTTCGATGTGGGGTAGGGATGCACTGAGGATCTATGCGTTTCTGGGTAAGGGGCCCTCAATTATATGAAGTTGGCTGTGCATTCCACAAGGGGCTGAGTTAAGAAAGCCACAAGTTAAGCTACATCACCATTTGCAATCACACTGATATCTTGGTGGGCTGGCAGATTTGCATACCGCACCCCCATGATGTCCTGGGAAATGTAGATGTCACATTGTTAGGGAAAGCATACAGACCTGTCATGTTCAGTGGCTGCCACGTAGGAAGGAAACTCTTACATTAAACTGAATCTAATAATTCTGATCAGGCAGAGGTACAGCAAGCATCTGGCTTCATAGGAATGATTCATGCTAGGTATTGCAGCACTGTGCTGGTACTAGGCTGTACATCGAGATAGACAGCCAGCCTAGATTGAGCCACTCCGTCACAGTAAAACAAGTACAGACAGGGGTTGCAAGCTAACCATAGTTAAACAATGCTGGAAGCCCACATCATCTTGAAACCTGTCAGAACATAGCCTTGTATAGATAGCATCTGTGTCCAAAGGATCAAGGGAAAACCCAAATCTAAGTATTTAGTACAGCATTCACAGCCTTCAGAGTAATCAGGAACATGCGCCAGTGAGCTGAGCTGGCTTAGTAAGAACACTTCAGCATTTAACTGGTGGTAACCATAAACAGTCTAACACTTTTCTAATTTCCAACAACTAATAAGGAGGCAGTATAGTGCAGTGGTTTAAGGCTCTGAGCTGCAAACCTTGAGACATAGGTTTGAATCCCACAGCCCCCCTTGCATACTGTGTGACCCTGAGCAAGTCACTTAACTTCCCTGTGCTCCCAGGTTGCACCTGTAAACAAGCTTTCAGCTTAGTGTGTCTCTCCTGGTAAAACAAAGGTTAAAAAAAAAAAATACGGAGACTTCCGGTGACGTCATGCCTGTGATGGCTGCATGATTTTACGGCTCCAGCTCCACCAGGCCTAAAAACACCCTAAAACTGCCAAACATACCTGAAGATCGGGCAATATCTACTAAATATCGAATAAAGATGCCTAAAAAAGGACCTGACTCCCAGAAATCGGTGCTGGACAGTGCAGATCCAGATGGTACCTACTCCGACAGAGATAGCACACAGATCTCCAGCAAAGGCGAACTCCCGAAGGGGGAACTGACCAAGGCGCCTAATATTGCGAGGCAAATGAATGCTGTTCTTCAACAGCTGCAGGACTTCTGGAAGGAGACTCGCTCTATGTTTACAGCCTTGTGCACAGATCTAGGGAAGATGGAGAAACGGCTAGATGACATTGAGGAACAGGCCGCAAGCACTGACTCCTGGGTAGACTGTGCGGAGCACGCCATAGTGCATCTCCACCACGTGGTCCAGGGCTTACAAGAGAGGGGGGATGATTTGGAAGCCCAGAGTAGAAGGAACAACCTGAGGATCAGTGGTTTTCCTGAAGGTGCCGAAGGCAATAACCAGATACAATTTTTGCAGCAATTCCTCAAATCTAAATTGGACTTACCAGAGGGTGTTTCTCTGGAGATGGATCGTGTTCTTCGAACCCTGGGCCCATGACTTGGCAACCGTCCACGTGATATTTTAGTTCACTTCCTCCAATATATGGAGAAGGAAATGGTGCTGCATAAATCCTGGCAACAAGGAGACCTGACATATCAAGGCCAGAGAATCTGCATCAACAATGACTACGCAACTGCGATCACCTCCAGACATCGTGCATATGCTCCAATTCTTAAAAAACACAAGGAAACAAAGCTCAAGTTTTGTACTCCTTATCCAGTGAAATTGGTGGTCTAACTGACGGATGGACCCAGGACCTTTGAATCAGTGGAGGAGGCTGCTCGGGAACTGACTAAAATTGGAATTGAAGTCCCTCCACCTCAGAGGCAACCGGGCACAACATTATCAGCTAAGTTGGCACAGAAACTGTGGTCCCGGTCCCAGGAAACCTTGAGGGAGCAACGCAGACATGAAGGAGCTGTGGCAGTGCAGTGGATAGTCAAAGGCCTGAGAAAGCAGGCAACAGTACAGCCTTGAATATCGCAGAACAACCAAGACGTTAAATGAAAGGACTAATAGGACATTTTCTGTCTAGTCACGTCTGATTCAGGTAGGCCATCCTGTTTATCCCCCTCCCCAAGTTGCCTATATCTCCCCTTATGTGGCCCCCTTGTAGTCCCACTTCCCCCCGATGCCTCCTCTCTCCTGATGAGTCTATACTTTGATGCACCACCCCAACCCCCAATGGGGGCCACTCATGGCCATTCCTGGGTTGTGACTTGGAGGAGGCACTGATTTGGTGGCACTTCAGGAAGACCACCCGGAAGGCCCACTACATCTGGAGACTCTGGGACTGGGGGGGCAGGGGTAGAGGGTAGGGGCTTGTGTGGGCTGAGGGGGAGTGGGGGGATGACAGAGGGGACATCAACTGACTGTCCCTATGGCCTTGGCCAGTGAACCTTTTAGTTTAGGTTGATGGCACCTTTTTCACTATTAAACATACATTAATACCTGCCCCTATGATAACTCGAAGAGTATCTGCCACCTTAACATGTACCCCCAGTCCCTGAGGACTCTGGGCTCTTTTGATGAAAATGGGATCATCAGGCTTGGGGGACACTGTTTCCTCAGACTGATCTGTGGGGGCGTAACTCACCCTCCTGTGCTCCGCCTCCCCATACGCTGAAACGGTGGAGAAAGGGGGCACTTTTGGGGGGGGTCTGGCTCCCCCTTGGTGAATTTACTGCCCAGGTGGATTAATTGAATTATTGGTTAAACTCTGAGGCACAAAGGAGGGGCCCTTTTAATAGTTATGTCAATATAAGATGGAGCAGACTACCCACAAGATAGTACTGCATGCTTCTTAGTTCCTGGTGGAGCACGAGGCATGACCACCCCTCCACTGTATCCCCCCTTTACTGAAGAGACGTACAACGTCTGGTCTAACCTAGGTTAGACCCTGCCAAAATTATTTTGTCATATTCAGGGACCTGGCCCCCGTTTTGTTCTTGGCGAACAACCCCATGGAAGTCCGAAGTTATGTTGCACCTCCTGCCCAGTTGGCAGGGAACGGCTGTATAAAGTTTGGCCAGTTAGCATTTTTGGGCCTGTATTTTGTTCTGTAAAGTTAGAGGAGAGTTTTCCTTGCTATACCCCACATAGGCAGTCACATTCTTCTTTAATTGTGATAAAACCTGACAGCGTCTATAAGCTGAGATTTGGTGGTTGGCACAGAAACATTTTTTGGATTTTTAAAACGTAACATGATAGCCGGCCTGGTGGCGCTGAGGGTTGAAGCGCTGGTCGCTACACATTGCACCACACCGGCGACCCGTGTTTGGGAACGGGCATGGGTTGCCGGGGGTTGGCAGGGAGGAGATGGATTGGCGTCCGGAGGACTGCTCTCCATTCGAGGGTGGGATCGGGCGGCGGTGCTTGCCTGACCCCTAGCGGGCTGGGAATCGACAACGCACACAGCCGCCAAGCCAAGGGGCGGGATGGTGGCAGCTTGACTGCGGGGCAAGGTGACGGAGCGTGGCGCGACTCAGTCAGCGCTGGTGTCATTGCACGCCATGCCCACCGGGAGGAAAACAAAGAAACTGGGAGCCTGGCAGCACGACGTCGTTCCCCGGCGCCATTCCTGGAGGGCGCCTCCCTGGCATGGATCTGTTGGGGTGGGTTGAGTCGCTCCCCACCACCCTGCTGCGAAGGGTAAGTCGCGGGGTGCAGAAGGGAGGGGGTCTCATGTCCGGGGATGGCACCTGGGAACGACGGAGTGCGGGGGTTGTAGCCGGAGCTCCGAGGAGAGAAAAATAGCATCCAAAAAAAAAAAAAGTAACATGATGTCTGACGCACCATTGCAGATTTTTTCATTGAATGTTAATGGGATGGGTAGCCCAGTTAAAAGAACCAGAATGATTTCATTATTTAGAAAGACCCATGCAGGAATAATATATGTGCAGGAAATGCATATGAGTATGAAGGAACATGGGAAATTAGTCAAGGGAAGTTTTTCACAAGTCTTTTCCTCCTCCTTCCCTAATGGGAGGAGGAGGGGGGTCACTATACTGATTTCCAGCCTTACTCCCTTAAAGGCTACATATGAGTGGGCAGATTCTGAGGGCCGCTTGGGGGTGGTCCAGAGTTTGCTGCAGGGAAGGGAAGTCACTCTGGCTAACGTGTACTTTCCCCCTGGTTCAACTCAACAAACTCTTCGGTCCCTCTTGCATAAGGTGCTCCAACTCACCAAGGGCACCCTGGTGCTAGCAGGAGATTTCAATATCTCCCCTAATCCTAATCTTGACACCACTGGGGTTGCTAGGGGCAGACAGCCGGTGCCACACAGATTTTTTAAAAGAGTTGTTCAGGAGGTGAGCTGGGTTGGTGTGTGGCATACCTTTCACCCCAGAGACAGGAGATATACTTTTTATTCAGCTGTGCATGGTTCTTACTCTAGGATAGACCATTGCTACACACAGAAAGAATGTTTGGATACTCTTAGGGAAGCAGCTATTAGTGATATTGTTCATATAGACCACGCCCCAGTAATCATGACATGGCATCTGGGCCTTGAGAAACGAAACATGCTGTTGAGATTTAATCCAATCCACCTTTCTTGATGAGAAAGTACAAGAAATTCTGAAGGACAATTCAGACCCAGAAATTACCTCTGCTATTAGGTGGGATACGTTAAAAGTGGTCCTGTGGGGCCACCTTATACAATATTCCTCACTCCAGGCGAAGGAACGGAAAGAAAAACAAATACATCTGGAGCGGACTCTGCACTTCCTCCAGACAGCACATCAACAAGGGGACAACTCAGTTATGGCCCAGCTTGAACAGGTCAGACAGGAGTTGGATTCCCTAGTCCAGCAGAAAACAGAAATAGCACTAACTTTACTAAGGCAAAGGTATGATGAAGTGGGCCCGAGGACCTCCTGTTTACTTGCCTATCGGCTACGTAGGCAGCATCACCTCGCTACTACAGCTACTATTTGGGACCCTCACTCAGGTAATATCTATTCTTAAATGAGTCAGGTTACCCAAGCCTTTTGTGATTATTATAAAACATTATATACATCAGATCATTTATCAGAGCAGGAGGATATTGGAATCTTTCTCTCCCCATTGAGCCTCTCTAAGCTGAATGAGGATCAATGGACCTCCTTAATCTCTCCCATATCATATCCCGAACTAACAGCAGCTATCTCCCGATCTACAACTATGAAGGCCTCTGGCCCATATGGGTATGGTACAGAATTTTATAAACATCTGGAGCAAACGCTCGCACCAATTCTCCTACAGGTCCACAATGATGTAATGCGAGTTTTGGCGAACCCCCCACCTAGCTGGTCGTATGCAGTGATTTCCATTATTCCTAAACCCGGTAAAGACCCACAGTGCTGTACATCCTACCGTCCAATATCAGTTTTAAATGTGGACTATAAATACTTGATGTCTATTCTGGCTAAATGCCTGGATGCAGTCCTCCCTGCAATAATTAATCTGGACCAGACGGGATATGTCAATGGTAGATCCACCACAGATAATACAAGAAGGGTCCTCCATCTAGCACAGGAAATGCAAACTGTAGTAACACCCTCTGTCCTTCTCAGCCTAGATGCTGAGAAGGCATTTGATAGGGTCGCATGGCCCTTCCTGCTCACAGTTATGTCAAAAATGAGTTCCCCCTCCATTTTATTTCCCTGATAAAAACACTTTATTCTTCACTCCAGGCCTGCGTGAAAGTTTCCAGACACTACTCCCTCTAGTTCCCCTTATTCAGGAACACCTGCCAGGGGTGCCGACCTGTCCCCTGGTTTATTTGCTATTTTTACCGTACCTCTGGTGCAGGCCATCAGATATTCCCCCAGATAATGGGGAATACAGATGGAAGGGATGGAACATCGCATAGCACTTTATGCAGATGATGTTCTGCTTTTTTTAACAAATCCGGCCCAATCAGTTCCAACGGTTTTCTAGATACTGGACCACTTCGGTAAGTGTTCATGGTATAAACTTAATACAACCAATACTGATGTATTGGCTTTTCATTTTACTCCCACCGTAGCATTTAAACAAAGGTTCCCATTCCGCTAGGATTTACGCAAATTAAAATATTTAGGTATCTACCTTTCCCACCAGGTGGCTGATGCAGTGTAAAATAACTATGACACGTTCTTTGCTCAAATGCAGGCAGACCTGGCAGGATGGAACATCCTCCCACTGAATTTACTTCAGAGGGTGGATGTTGTCAGGATGGTGGTTCTTCCTCGAGCCCTCTACCTGTTTCAGATCGTCCCAATTTACATCTCGAATAACATTTTTCGAGCATGGAACAAACCCATCAGTAGATTTATATGGTCCGGTAAAAGACCTGGAATAAAGTTACCCATTCTGCACCTCCCCAGGAAAATGGGTGGATTAGCCCTCCCTAATTTCAAACTTTATAATTGGGCCTCACACCTGTCTTTTCTAGTTTGTCGACTTGCCAGAACCAGCCCTTCTTTGTGGAGGGAGATTGAGGAAGGCCTTATGCCTTTTAAGAAGTTAATTAAAAATATGATGTACTGAACACCCTCCTTTCATCCCCATGATTTGACGCCGACGAACCCTGGGATTATACACCAGATGAAAGTTTGGAATGTCATTCGTAGACATTTATCTCTTTCCTCATTTCTTCCACTCATTTGTCCCACTGCTCTCCTGGAGGATTTCCACCCAGCAGTATATGACCACTCATTCTCCACTTGGGAACACCTGGGGCTCTCGTGTTTTACCCAATTCCAAACGGGAGGAGAATTTAAACCCTTTCTGGACTTATGCCAATCATATGGTCTGAGACGCCAAGATTTTTATGGAGATCTGCAATTAAAGCATTTTTACTATTCCCTCCCAAGCCGGGTACGGAACCCTGAACCTTCCCCCCTGCTGATTTCCTGTCTTCAACAACTCATTAAAGCTGACAGTATACCCCATATTGTCTCTGTTCTTTACAGGGCTCTTGGGGACACCCTGGGAGTGAATACTGAAAACATATGTGCTAAGTGGATTGAGGAATTCGGTCTTGACATTCCCACACAAAACTGGTACAGGGGCTGTCTCTCAACAGCTAAACTTATATATTCCCATAGCTGGAGACTTTTCTCTTGGCAGATACTGTCTAGGTTCTTCCGCACATCTGTAGTGACAGCACATTTTTTACCAACATGGTCGGGGGCTTGCTGGCGTCGGTGTGGTGAGCCTAGGGCGCATCATACCAACATATTCTGGACATTTCCCAAGATAAGGCTCTTTTTAGACTCACTACAATCTGAGCTGAATGCCCTCTTTAGCCTCCCATTCACTCTTACCGGGGATTTGTTTATTATTCATATTTTCCCTCCAGAACTCAAGGACACACACACAAGATATCTCCTGGAGGTTCTGCTGTTGGCGGCTAAGAAGGCTCTGACCTGACACTGGCTTACCCCTAAGGCCCCTACAATGTTAGAATGGAGGGAGATAGTGATTCGGATCTATAGAGCAGAAAGAATTTCCTACCATCTAAATGACAAAACTGATTTATGTTCCTTGAAATGGTCTAGATGGATACTATACATTATGTCAAAGGATCCCTCCTTTGTCCCCTAGGGGAGTGCACCAGATGGGGAGGCTAACTAGAGAAGGGAGAGCATCTATATGTGGCCATGTATGAACCAACCAGGGTTTTGAGGCCCCCAGATACTCAGATATGGGTCTTTCATAATTCAGATGTATAATTTACAGATATAAACTGATATTTGTATTGTTACCACTGCTGCTGTGCAATGTCAATTTCTATATCATTTTTGGATACTGAATGAAGTATAAATGTAATACTATGATGTCTGATTTTCCCTTCAATTGTATTTAACCAGTGAGTTTAATGAATTGTGACTGTCACTTCTTCCCCTACCCCTCCCCCCTTTTTGGTACTCCCCATTTGTTGAAAATGAATACAATTAGAATAAAAAAAAACACATGCATGTAACAGTTCAGAACTAAACTTCAGATTAAAACAAGAAAAATATCAAATGGGACAAACTTGACCTGGAGTGACTGACTGGGGAGTCTGACTCTCCCCATCCCATTTATAGTGGTAGATCAGGCGATGCTTGGAAATTACAGAGGCTTACCTGACCTGACCACTTCCCAACAACTTAGGCAACAGTGAGAGTCTGGCTGAAGGAGATCATGGTGGTGCAAGGACCCTCCAGTGCTGTTCTGTGAAGGCGGGCCTATGGGAACATGAACAGTGACATCCCCCCCACCCCACTGGCAGATGCATTCGGCTCATTCTGCACAAATCAGAGACCAGTCAGTTGATGGGTGCTGGGACATGTCTGTTGAGGGGCTAGGCTGCTGGTCATCAACAGGCAAGGTAAGTGAAGAGGGCATTAGGTCCCACAGTAGTTTGTACCTGTTGGCAGTCTTGACAGGCTTGGCAAAAGTGGACCCGTTGCTGGCCTCAGATGTAGTGTAGTGTAGATTCTTTGGTGGCTTCTGGATCAGGTCCCGGGTGGGAGGGCTTTAGAGATTACTGTGATTCTGTTTCTCTTTTTTTGCCTTCCTCTATTAACCCATTGCATTTTTTTGGATTAGTGACTTGAGAGGGGTTCGTAGTTGGTGGCTGTGACTTGTCCATGGGCAAGGCCTCTGAAAAACATGGTTTCGACAGAGGCTGTGAAGGGTCCACATTTTCAAAGCCTGCAGACTGAAGATAGTATTCTGCTTCTCTTGGTGAGTTGAAAATGACAAAACCCCATTAACTTGAATCCTTGGCATGGCAGGGAGGTAGGAATGTTGTGTGGTAAAATCTTTATTTCACCCCAGCATAAGCCCTGTGTTTCTGTGAAAGGTCTGGAGAGAAGTCCAGAAAGATTTTAACAGGATTCCCTTCCTACTGTAGCGGTCCCCTCAACCGAGCCACCCTCAAGATAGCTTCCTTGGCCGGGTAGCGCAATAGCTTGCAAAGGATGGGATGGGGTTTGTCCCCTGGCTTCAGTCTGAGAGCAAGAGGCAGATGGGCCCACTCAGTGTCTGGTGGGGGGGCCATTGGGGGATTGCAGAATAATCAGGAGAGTGGTGCGCAGGAAGGCCACCATGCCACAGCCCTCCATGCCCTCAGGTATGCCCACAATGCAAATGTTCCAGGTCATCCACTTTTTCCATTAAATATTGTAGTTGCTTGTGGTGCTCTCAGAGGATTCCTTGGTGGCAGTTTGTGATGTCCTGTTGTGTTTTTAGAGTTTGTTCCGTGGTGGAGATCCGTGATGCCAGTGCAGTCAAGTCTTATTAGTCTGCCGTGTTGTTGCTTTTAATTTAGTCTTGTGCTGAAGAATTTTCATGAGCATGAACATGATGTTTGACAAATCTGAAATACTGTCCTTTTCATTAGTGCCCATCCTGTAAGGTTGTTAGCAGTTGTAGGGAACTTTATCACCTTGCTGGGAATTCATCTGGTGTGACAGCTCCGGTATTCTCATCTGGAGCTGATGCATGGTCCAGAGGTAACACTGGTTTTGTGGTCTAAGTTCTTTGGCAATCCTTATAATTTCAGTATATTCCAGTTGCTGATGTGACAGCTCCATGATTTAGTCCATAGCAGGTTAATATTCTAGCTGCATATTCTGGATGGCGATGAATTCCCCCTCAGTCGATGTGCCTCACCGAATTAGGTTGCCACCATGCTAGATGGCTAGCTCTGCCCCCCCGAGGCTATCTTTTTTAAATTTCACTTATAATTTCTCAGGCTTTCTATTCTGCATTTGCCTACTTTCTATGAAATCTGTATTGAAACCTTTCCCCAGGATAACCTGACTTCATAGTGTACTTGTTATCTCCAAAGGTTTGCCATGACAACTAGGACTGTGCAAGCACCCTCTCGAGGAAGGGGGCAACTGAGTTGATGAGCTTTCACCTAAATGTCCCCCATTGTGGATCAGTAGGCCAGGTACTCTGTCACTTGCTCTATTTTTGGTGATAGAGGGGAGAGGGGATGAGTTTCATAACATGCTGTTGGGTGGGTGGAAGGGATGCTGAAAACCATATAAAATCTTAGTATTTTAAATGCAGAAGGAATTGGGGAGGGGAGTGCCTGGGAAGGGGGGGAGAGAACATAAGACTAACTCAGGCCACCTAGTCCAGGACTTATGGGTTATTTTGGATTTTTTTTACCTTGATTTTTTGAATCCTGTGTTTGAATTCCCCAGAATAGAGTCTGATATTTGTTAGTCAGATCTAAGTAATGAATAGCCCAGTATCGAGTATGTGAAGATCAATAGTCATTACTCACACAGCCTTAATGACAACAGACTGTGATGCAGGTCACAAAAAAGCAATTATGATGACAATTGGGGACAGGTTTTGAAATAGGCAGTGGGAGTAGTACTTATAATGGGACATTTTTAAAAGATTGATAATAGCATAGGCCAAAATCTTAAAAAGCATACAAGTTGAATGCTATCGCTATAAATATAATGATTTTAAACATTTTTGTTTCATAGATGCCTGTTCTATGTGCTCTTATCTTCTGCTCTGGAAGTGTTTCTGTTGTACAGTAAATTACATTACTGTCTATGGCACACGACCAGTGCATTGCTTGGAGACTGTGAGTTCCACACTGCAGCTGAGAGGGGGCAGGGTGCTTTGCAGAGGTGAGGTGCTCCACTCCTGGGTATGGTGGGAGCAGGTCTCCTGTCACTCTCACACCCACTGCTCACCAACCTCAGAGTACCACTGGCATCAACTGTGAGGACAGCTGCTCAGCCACCCTCCCAGACAAAGGATGGGTGCAGTAGTGATGGCCCCAACATTGTGGTGAAAGATGGAGAATCAGATGGACAAAAAGAATAACTAAAAGAAAAATTGATGTTACTGAACAGCCCACTGTTGCAGGCATTATCTCTTAAATATGTTAAAACAAATGTAAGCAACAAGCCACAACAAGGCATGCATTAAAGGACTTTAATGCTCTTCCTTAAAGGTGAAATGTTAACTGTTTTATGCACTGCAGAATAACACAAAAAGGCAGTATTTGTTGACTGGTTCCTGTCATCTTTGAAGACAGGTAAAAAACGATGTGTTTCTGTTATTCTGCTCACCGATATTGAGTTCTGATGTGCATGCTAATCAGTTGTTTTTAATTGCCGTATGAGGACTGAAGTGGGAAAATAGATGTGATTCAGTTTCACTTGCTCACACATCACTACTCCTGTTCCTGATGTTCTGACGGCATCTCTCCCGCTGCAGCCTATGTTCACAGCCTTCATTGTGGCATTGAGTGCATTTTCTTTATTCTTAAAAAGAAATCAAATAATATCCAATTGAAACTCACGTTTTTACATGTTGCTTGCCTCATTTTTCTGTCATGTGTTTTGGCTGTGATATTGTAATTTGTATTTCATGTAGGGCTAGTCTGTATTGTAAGGGGGTCGTCACTTCACTCTGATGTGTGCATAGTTTGCGGTTGACAGGATCTGTGTTCCTCAATGTTGCCTACAACTTGCTAGTCATTTTATCCCTACAGCATATTGATTCTGTTTATGCTCTATTTCTTTAATTTGAGCTAGTCATATAATGTAATAGTGGTAGATGTCAGTGATGTTTGAGGATTTTTGTGAATGTGTATCATACCTGATGAAGATCGTGTAGTGAAAACGATGTGTGAAATACCGCTGACAAGTGTAGCTGCTATGTAACAAATAGACAGCCATACATCTATTTTTTTTTTACATCACAGAATATTGCTTTATTATAGTCTGCCTTACTAGTTACCCACTCCCTCTCACCCTCCAAAAAACAGTATATTGTTTGTTTTAGTGATGCCCAAACTGCATACCGTTGAATGAACATATGCTTGTGTGGTTCTCCTCAGGCTGCATCTAATTTTTTATTTCAAATTAAATGTTCCACACTTTATTTTTACATATCAGAGTGCTGTGGAAAAACAGATTTTTTTTACTTTTAGTCGTGTGACATGTTAGTTGGGTAGACACTGTGGCATCAACCTTGAATAGAAAGGAAGTCTGATGTCTTGTATGCATGCACCACAAGTACTGTAAAATGCATTCGCGTGATGCATGAAATTTGTAGTGCATTATCAGTTGGATTGAACAGAGAAATTTATTTTATTTTCTGAATTTTTTTCTTTGATTTTAATACTCTGATTGCATTGCTTAGTTGTGTTGTGTAATAATGGTGTACTGTGCATACCCATTTTGTAAGAATGATGATAGATCTGGCAAGTCTCTGTTTACCTTTCCAAAGAATAAGAAGCTTAGGAATGAATGGGTAAAGGCATGCAAGCATGAACTAAACTGGCACCCCTGTGACAAATCTGTACTTTGTGAGGACCATTTTGAAACTAGTTCCTTCACCATGATACCTGAGCGTGCACGCCAGTGCAGGTATACCAGGCTCAAATCTGAAGAAAGGTGCCATACCAAAGACAATATCTCTGCATACTGAGTGTTTGCAAAGAGAACCCAGTGTATATTTAAAGAAGCATAGAATTACAGAGGTGAGATATATTTTATGTCTGCTTCATAGTGCATTTGCAAACAAAATATGTATTGTCATCATCCAGTTCCGATCGATATAGATTAAAACCAGGTAGTCAGCAGTGAAGTGTACAACTGATTGTGTCGCAGTGTCTCATATTTAACTTGGGTTGCATCTCACATTTATTCCATGTACTGTATATGGAACAATGTAATCTGGATTAGTGATCTGGGTCCAATTAAATAAATTTTTGTTACACTGTCTGCCCATCCTGTGTGCATGTAATTCCCACTATTAATAAAATGCAGATGAGGATGAATACAGTACCCGTGGGATGATGTATATATAAAATATAAGATTATTTTTTATAATGTGAATCTTAATTTTATTCATAATTAACCATTCACTATTCACTAACCTATACTAGTGAGCATTATGCAGCTTTTCTAACTATTTGGTCCTATGACAGTTTTAGTAACCATGGCTTAATCATTGTTAATGGCTGGGGCAACCACCACCCTTTATGTGAATTAGTGGTTCAAAGTACTATGTGCAATGTCAACACATTGTTTATTGTAAGTGCATTCTTCATCTTTCTAAAATCACCAGATGGTTGAAGACTCACTCTAACTAAGCCTTATTCACACTATGTACGTAGTCAAAATCTCTATCAGAGTATTGCTTTTCAGAAGCAGTAGATAACACAAACAGAAGGGAAATTGGAAAGGTACCAGGCAAGGCAATTGGAACAGGGGTCGAAGTAAGGATGATGTCAGCACAAACACAGGAGTACATAGTTAGAGTAGTAAAAAAAAGGTGCCATAACTCTTTTTTTATGTATGTCAGTGAGAGGTTTCCCTTTTTCACAGTTTTAAAACTGTAACTAACATTGGTTTTCAAGATCTTTTATATTTTATTTTTTTATTTTACTGCTTCGTATTTTAGGGTTGTATTAATAGAGAGGGGGGCTGGACTTGCTAGAGAGAAACAATTAACTGTAACCGAGCAGTTCAGTTAGTTTCTTAGTGCTTAAAAAAAAAAAAAAAAAATCAAAAATCATAGTTGTTAAAGTATACTCTTTGAATGTTTTCCTCATATGGATGGATATTGCTAATAAAATAGTTCTGATTTAATTCATACAAACAGAGGTGATAAGGAATAAGAGCCTCAGCCGAGACTTGAACCCAGGCCATCAGAGATACCGTTCAAAGAATGCTAACCAACTGCACAATTGAGAGAACTGGCATCTGTGCAGTCCATGAGCACATTACTGTGTCTCATATTCTCATGATAAAGAGTAATGTGGCTGGGGATGGAGCAGGCTCCAGTTGTCTCAGTGGCGCATCTGGTTAGTGCAGTTGGATTGGTATTCCATTTGTTCTGGGTTTAAGTCCCATCTAATGCACTTATTCTTCCTCACCTCTGTTTGTATGTGTGCCACAAAATATGCGCTCTATATTCCTATGTAATTATAGTGTGTGGTAGAATGCTGTTCCGCATGGAAATCCATGCCTGGAACAGCGTTGTTGTGCTGGACTCGGTGTATTGTGATCTTGTCGTGCTGTACAGTACATCACCAGTGATACACAAGAAGATCGAATGCATTTGAACATGCATGCAGGTGGTGGCCCATGGCAATGAGGCAATAAGTGAGCTGCTACAGCAGCCAAAGTAAGTCTTATTTTTTTCTGGGAGACTAGTTTGGGGGATCACGGAGTGCTGCTTATGGTTGCCCATACAATATTAAAGATTATACAATGGTGTGTGAAAATTCTGTAACCTCATTGGTCAAAACATGTCACATGACTGTGGGTAAATCCTGCATTACCCACGGCTGAGGAAATGCATTTATAAAACAACATAATTAAACACATTTTACACATGGATCCATTGTATAATTGCAATAAGGCACTCCAGGGTGTTAGTTATTGGGGTTACCCACTTTTGTGTGGTTAAGTCACTCGGCTGTGCCTCGTGACACACCACACAAGGCATGGGTAAACCCCCAATTACCCACATCCTGTTGTGCCTTATTACTTAATTGTGTATGAGCAACCATACACAAACAAGGCAGTTGTAAGATCTCGAGGTTTTCGTGGTAACGGACCTCTCGAGCTATGCTCTCAAGGTCTCTGGTTACCATGGAAACCTCTCTATTGTACAACTGCCTTGTTGTGTATGATTGTTCATACACAATCCTCTATGTTCTGATTTAATTACTGTATTCGAGATATATATATATATATATATATATGTGTGTGTGTGTACAGTTGTCTCTATGATGCAATTGTTGGTGATTTACATTTAATTCACATTAGTATTGTGTTTACTTCATTAAGCCATAAGCTTCTTCGCTTGTTTAAAAATACAGTTGATAGACTCGATCACAACTGATGAACATACAGCTTTGTCGCCATGTACTGGAGAACTGATAGGTGATAGTGTACAAGACTCATGTGTCTCTGTTACTGTTATTCAAGAAACAACATGTGAAGTTGCATTACAAGTCTCGCCAGATGTAAGTGTACAATTTTGTACATTATCCTCCTTTCAGTCGTGTGACACTGTTTGTTCAATTATCACATCTGTATCTTCCCACTCTTTCAATGGTTAAATTGTTCTGATCATATCCATTTTTTAACTATCTCATGGCATTCTCTCCCCATCACCTTATGTGACACACTGCTCCATGGGTCCACTACATCTTATATTCTTGTATCAGATTTGTGTGACACAACCTCCCTGATGTGAGTCACTCGGTATTGGGGTCATTTGGACCCCAACTGATAAACTGCTATTTCTTTATGCAGAGTATCTATGATTTTACCCACTTCTGATGCAAGACTCATTGGCATATATCATCCTGCCTCTTTCATGTTACCGTCTTTGGTTTATGGTTAGAGGGTCTGCATGTGCCCTCATCCAGTCCTCATTTACTACCTGTGTATTGAGTGACTCTGTGTGTGTAGTTCAGTACTAGGCCACATCTAGAGTATGGAGGTCAAAGGAGGGCTACAAGGATGAAAGTCAGTCAGCAAGGAAAGGCATATGAGGGTAATTTGAGAGCACTGAACATGTACTATCTGGAAGTCAGGAAACAGAAAAGGTTCATGACTGTGATACTCAAGTGCTTGAAATACGAAAATAATGATAAGGAGTGTTTCTTTAAGCTGAGTTGTAAACATAACACGAGTGGACATCATCTTAATCTAGAGGTTGGGAGCTTTAGGAGGTAGGTTAGAAAGCACTTCTTTACAGATAGAGTCATGGACACCTAGAATACTGTGGGTAGTTTTAATCCATATCCGACTTCACAGAGGCTACAAGAATCTCACCATGTTGTGTTTTGGGACTCATTCTGCCTATGTGTGAATCGGTCTGCACAGTGCTGCAAACCCTGTAGGGGATTTTTGCTTAATTATACCATATGCGAGTAAGGAATATCAGACATTGCATTTGTTCTACATATCTGAGGACTGATGGATTAACAAGTGGTTGAAGTCGAGTTATCACATTGCTGGTGAGATCCAAGGTGCATTTAATCTGTACATGGGATTTGTGGTAATCAGAATGAATGAGGGTATTCATAAAATTATTTGGTACATTTGTATATTAAATGACTAACACCAAGTATTTATGTTAGCATAAAAAAAATGACTGTGCTAATTTTTTTCATTTTTGTTTGTTCATTGTAGATGTTATCCAAAAAAACACAGACTATATTTCATGGTGTTCATAAAGGCTTGCAAGTTAGGAACTTAATCAGAACAGCAGATAAAGGCACATAGTGTGATTTGCTTTCACTCAGTGTCCTAGTTTCTCAAGGAACCCAATGTGTCATTACTGATTTTTCTCAGGATACAGACACAGATGTTGATATAGGTTCTCCATAAACATTTGAATCCAATGACTCATTAGAAGCTGAAGAATATAGTAAGAATGATCCAGAATGGATACCCGATCAGAAAGTATGTGCAAGTTCAAGTACATCAAACATCAGAGTCAGATGATCATGGGTAAATAAATCTAAAGAGTACATAGTTAAGTGACATGTGCATTCCATGTGATTATGTTATTATCAAAGTAATTGAAAAAACTGAATTTACATAATACTGTATTATAAGTTAGATATTAACAAGCAGGCCTGGTGACGCAGAGGGTTGAGGTGCTGAAGCCACACCTTGAGCCATGCCATTGACCCTAGTTCAGGAGTGAGCTCAGAGTGATGGGAGATGGCAGGGGTGGGATGGGATTGAGCAACCGTTATGATGCTCTCTTTCCCGGGGGGGGAGGTCGGGGATTGCTTGGTGCATCAGCGGCACCTGGTAGAGACCGGGAGTGCTGTAGCTCACTGAGCAGCACATACCTGGTGTGCCGGACGCAGGAAGGGGTTACCGTGCTTCATGCATCCATATGTGCACATGCGTGGGAGGGAGGGAGCTCATCAGAACAGGGTAAAACTCAATCTGTGGAGTAGGTGACGGGACCTACCCTCCCCCACACCTGGGTCCTTCCTGTCTGTCCTGCCATGTTTCTCCACCCAGGTCCTCTGTAACATCAGAGCTGACTGTTGAGAGCACCCAAATATGAAGGGTGGCCCCACCCCAGAGGGGTTAAGAGTGGGGTTCTGATTGAGACCATAGTAGGGAGAGAGAGGAGACACAGGTATGAGGACTTCAGGTGGGGCAGAAGTAAGGTAGGATGTCTGAGAGAGGCATTGCAGACTGTGACCAGATGGAAAAAGAGTCCACAAAAACAAAAATTGGATATTGGTTCTGCAGATCATTTAGGTTGGGAGTATGCCCGGGTTTCTTATATCATCCAATTAGTAAACAAGCTATAATACCCGACAGGGTGAGCGGTATTTGCCTAAATCTTCTCGGCCTGGGGCGTAATGTATCCTCATCTCCATCCATTTTTTTAAAAACATTTCTTAGGATACAGAAACTTGACATTGGATGTCCACCACAACAACAGAAAAAGTTTGTGGTATATGCATCATCTCTATATGAACGGATGTCAACATGCAAAAAATGTTACAGCAAAACAGATGTGTATACTAAGCAACAGATTGGTTCAGCTGTAACACTGGAAATAATATGTCAAAATGGACATCATTTGCAATGGTCGAGTCAGCCCTTTTCTGGACATATGCCATTTGGGAATCTAAGAGTTAGCAACAGTGATTTTTTGAGTGGTGTTCCTAGAAAGGCAATCACACTGTTTACATCCATGGATGTACCAATATTTTCCTATCGAACTTTCTGCTTGATCCAAAAGTCATATATAATACCAGCGATTGATCACATTTGGAAGACACAACAAAGTACAGTTATCAAAGACAGTACAGATGGAATTCATGTTGGTGGGGATGTACAATGTTGCTCACCTGGTCACTCCGCTAAATGTGGGAGTTATAGTCTGATGGATCTGAAGAAACAGAAAATTCTGAGCATGGAACTAGTCCAGGTGCATATAAATTCTTTAGGGAATCTGTTTAGATTATTTCATTTTCTACATTTTGTGTATGTGTGTATGAATGAGTGTGTATGTGTGTGTGTGCGTGTTCTGCCCACGTCAATGATGCTTGACCAAGATGCGACAGAGGTCGAAGTGCAAGAGTTTTATGTGGCCATCGCTCTGTGTGTTTGTGAAAAAAATTCATAACATCAAGCTTACAAATCCTTTATCTTCCATTAATAATGTTGTGGCGATTTAGACTGTATTTCTAGCAGCTTGAAAGAATAAGAAGTTTTCTAACTAAAGTGCAGTTTTATTTTTGAAGACATTGAAATGCCAATTAATAAACCAGTAGAAAATACTGCAAGTGAAGTGCCTTATGCAATACAATGAAATGCACCAGTTTCTTTGGGAAATGTCATGTCAACCGGAATTCAGGGTATTAGTAAAGTGAAAATGCCTAACAGGGTGGGTGTTATGATGGGATAACATCCCAACTCGGTGGTTGTGCCCGAGGCCACCGGCTGAGGCGTCCCACACCAGAAGAAAATGTTTAAATTTCTATTCTCTGTTGTCTTCTTCAGCTGGTTTTGTGTGATTTTCTATGCTGTGACTGCCCATACACTATAAAAGATTGTGTATGAGCAATAATACACAAACAAGGAAATTCTTGTATCTTGAGGTTCCCTTGGCAACAGAGTACCTCTTGAGCTGCGGACTTGAGGTCATCTTTTACCAAGGAAACCTCTCGATACAAGAATATCCTTATTATGTATGACTGCTCATACACAATCCTCTATATCGTGTATAGTGGAGTGTTGTTCTGTATATCATACCATCCTTTTCAAAATGCTGTTCTACCACACTTCCAAGGTCATGGCATGCTGTTCTATCCTACTGTGGTAGAACAGCATTCTAGAATTTATAGATACTGCATGAGGCAGTTTTGTTTTGAAAGCTAAATAACTCACAAAGCAAATTTTTTGCACACTATTATAAACTATAAAAAATAAAGGATGAGCAACTCTTGCAGAACCAGTGTGTTCTGCACCTCGGGTTCTGATTCCCATGGACCACTTGAGCTTCATCTCGAGGTTAGAGAGGAATCAGAATCCTCTATGGCAGAACACACTGGTTCTGCATAGCTGCCCATCCAGTATTCTCTGTATAAGCATAATAACATGGAATCCAGTTTGTATGAATTTTTAACAAAACAGTGCTCCGCTGATATTTATGGTCACCTGTGATTATAAACATCATAATTATGGGTATTACATTGCTCTAATATTATATTATTTAGCATTGTATTTCATACCTCTGTAGTGCAATGAAGTAAGTAGCTCGAATGCCATGAAGCTAGAAGGACTGAAGAGATGTTTGAATTCAATTGAAGGGAAAGGAGTTAAAATTCAATCATTAACTACAGACAGGCATCCACAGGTCCGAAAATTTTTGAGAGAAGAACAGCCACAGTACCAGCATTGGTATGATGTCTGGCATGTTGCAAAAGGTATGTATTGATTTCTGTTCTTTGTTAAACATTCACAAATGACAGACTGAATAGAGGCACCATATTTGTTGCCTTTCTCTTTATATCCTCATTCTTATCTATTGCATTTCACAGGTGTTGCCTTCAGTATTGCATGCATTGCTCTAAGTGAGGCCATATCTATGTCTTATACAGTATAATGACATAACCGGCATTGACTAAGTTTTGTTCTTTTCAAGCAAGTGATAATACCCGATAGGAGTGGGCGATTGACAATACCTGATTGTCCAGTGGCGAATGAGGTCTGAGCGCTGTAGGCAGAGGGACTTATATCCCATGGAAGGCCCGGTATTGTCCATCTCACCTACGCTGGATGGTATTATTGAGCTTATGAAATGGGTTCCTGTAACATTTTCATGTGGAATGTAATGAAATAAAAAATTGGTGGAACCCCCAGAAAAATGAACTGTTATTCTTTTTGTGTGTAAAGTAGACCATCTGTTCTCATGGTGTTCCATCTCTTGTTGTCCCTCCTCCACACGCTATTCTCTTCTTTTGCTGCCCCCTCCATCACCTCCAGGACTGTTTCTCCTCTGTTTCCTATGCGGTTGTTTTTGGTACTGCAGTCTCGGGACACATAGAGACTGCTCAGCTAAGCGAGACAAAATAAATGGTGGACATTTCAAATAGAAATATGGGGGTAATAGCCAATTATGGGACCAGGTGGGCACCAGGATCCTGGTGATGGGACAGGCTGGGCTGGTACTTTTCATCTCAGGTTCTCATTTCCTGAAGTTTCTAATGATGAAATTAATACAATTGTCTGTAAATACTTCTGTTTCTCAAATACAGGTATTGGTAAAAAATTGGAAACTGTTAGCAAAAAGGCAAAATGCAAATAGCTGGCCCCATGGGTTCATGCCATAATGAATCACATGTACTGGTGCGCTGAGACAAGTGTTGGCGATAGTGAGTTGTGTGTTTCTAAATGGAAAAGCATCACTAGTCATGTGTGTAACATACACGAAGGCCATGATCAGATGTTTCCAAACTGTCTGCATGGATCTTTGGAAGATTGGACCTGGTTGAGAAAAGGTTTTTAAGCGCTCAAATTGTGATACATTTCATATAGAAAATTAAACTAAAAGTGAGGGTTCATAAGTGAATTTTCATATTTACTCAGGAAGCAAGGAGTATAATGAGATTAAACTCCTTGTACTTAATGCAAACTTACTGAAAGATGTAGCTAAGTTGTCACCAAGTGAACAGACTTCTGGATTACAGGCCTATCACAAGGTCATGATCCATTTTGCTCCAAAATCTGTGCATTATTTCTACAACTCCATGAACTCCAGGTTGGTGTTGTACCTATACACCTGTGATAATCCATGTATTTCATTTTACCATTCTGTGCTTATGGGGGCATTCTACTGCTGGAGTAATGCATAGCTTAGAATTCTTCTATTCCATTGTAAACAATCACACAATGGGCCCATTTTATATAAGCGATAAGACATGGCTGAGTGTTGGTAGTACTGACATACCCGCACACCCAGAGTCTGAAGACACTCGACCTGCAGTCTCGTGCCTAGCCACGCCTCTGGGTGTGCGGGTATCTCAATACTACCAACACCCAGCCATGTCTTATTGCTTACATATATGTTTATTAAGAAATAAGACATGATCAGAGGTTATGTTAATGATCTGTTAATCACCTTCAAGGGGTGTAATGTGGCACGAGGTGTAGCCGAGTGCAACATGCCCCTAGAGGGTGATTAACTGACCATTAACATAACCCCTGGGAGTGCCTTGTTGCTATTATAATAAAAATGTTTTTTTTAAATGGTGTTAAACCTTGTTCAGCATATGATTAGGCTGTACATGTATGTTAATCAAAGATTAACATAGGGCTGATAGAATGTTTACAACCAATCAGAAAGCTCTATTTCTCAGACCATTTTACAATGTGTATATATATATATATATATATATATATATATATATATATATATATATATATATATATATATTTACATACACATATATGCACATATAAACAACATGAGGCACATACATGGATGTTTTATTTCTTTCAGTTTAGATTACTTTTAGCATCTCTGCATTTCAATGAGAACAGTAACAGAGTTCAGGGAACCCACAGTGGAGTGTCACGTACCCTAAACACTGGTAGGGCGATGCTGTTGTAAAGGAAATAAAGGTTCCCTGCAGCTATGGTAGTATTTACATTAATTATTGATATACTCAAATATATTTCATTTTCTGACCAGTTTATCATTTTAATGTTCATAAGAATCAGTGAAGAGGTAAGTTTATGTATGGGCCTTCTACAGATCCCATAGTTGGAAAACTGATTGACTGCAGTTACCACCACCACCTACACATCAGACTGTTTGTTTTTCAGTTGAACCCTGTCTCTCCCCTCACCCTGTAAGGGAGTTGGGAGAGGACTGTTGCCCATCCACTATCCTATATCCATCACACACGCACACAGACACACAGTATTGGAATTGCAGTTCCTGAGATTTGGGTGATGGTGACCTGCAAGTTCCTATCTTTACTATCTCCTCCTTCCAACTACAGAGAGACATCGACTGTGTATTCTTTACATAATCTACAGCTTGTAAGTGAAATATTTCTTTCTTTTGCATTGTCTGAAACAGGTTACATGTCAGAAATAAAGGCCCAAATATTTCATCTAAAAATCTGTATCCAACCTATGAATTTGCTTGTCATTGCACAGACAGGAGTACCACCACCACTTAGCTTATCTTTTCCCAAATTGGATAAACATGACGTAGTGAGGAGACATCAGACTAGATTTAAGAAATCATAAATACATACTTCATAGATATACTGTGTGATGTCATAACCTGTGCAAAATGAGTTTGTTGTGATCTCTGAACAAACACACTAATACAAAATGTCAATTAAAAATGTTATTGAAAAAATCATACTCTTGTCATAAGACTGTGGAAATCTAATGAAATTGAAGGTTATATGTAAATTATTATATTTAACACCTCAGATTTTATGTATAATCACATATGAATAAATACTGAACAGCATGAAATGACCACTTACGAACAGGTAACTATTTTGACATAACCATCTCAGAGTTTTAAACTGAGTAATACATAAGATTTGTCATTACAATGAAATGAGTTAGAAAAAAATACTTATTTAAAATGCAGTTGTGTTAGATGAGTGGCCTGGTAGGACGTATATATATAGCATGGGCCTATAGTTGTAAAGAACATTCAGAATGGCTGATACTACATCCTGCACCTATGATTACTGAAACTGAAATACTAAGACGTCCAGATGTGTAATGTTGAATTTACTGTTTAACCACCACTCAGTGTATTTTTATTAATTCAAAGGTCAGAGAATACTTTTATTCATCTCTAGACATTTCATGTTATAAGGGCCATCAAGTTCCTAATGAAATAAACTGAATAATATTTTAATTAGAATAGACATAACAACATGGAAACAATAACTATTTTTATTCTGCAAAGAAATCAATAAACATATTGATAATCAGGATAGTGTGGTTACATTTATTAAAGTGTTTAGTGATCTATTTACACCTATGAAATACTGAACTTGATTTTTGGGCTACAGTAAGTCAACAGTTAACTGTGGATATTTAAACCCACAATAATGAGCAGATGGGAATCTTGCTCGAATACTAACTACAGCACATGCAGGTAGGATCTTTCGTACATTCCGACCCAGCTTGATGAAAATCCATCGTACAAAGTTGCGGTATGCCAGATACCGATACTGCCTGTAAAGAAAGACAAATGTAGTATGAATATCATGTCTTATTAAGTGTAACGGCATGCATTTTACATTTTTTTAAAGTAACAGTTGATGAATTGGAGTTCTGATTCCATAGACCCTTTGAGCTTCGCTTCCAAGGCCAGAGATCAGAACCCGTCTGTGACAAGAACTCACAAAACAAATTTTTCACACAGTACTATACGCTATTAAAAATACAGGATGAGCAAATATATGCACAACCAGTGTGTTTTGCCACCTCGGGATTCTGATTCCCATGGTCCTCTCGAACTTCACTCTCGAGGTAAGAGGGAATCAGAATCCCTCTGTGGCAGAACACACTGGTTCTGCATAGCTGCCCATCCAGTATTCTCTATGTTGCGTATGACTGCTCATACACAATACTCTATATATGGAATATGGTTGCCAATCTGCAGGAAAAGAGAAAATTGACTCATTCAATAAAAGAAGATTAGCGCTGCAAACAGATTCACAATGTTGACTACTCTGGAAGACAGCACTATCAGGGAAAAATTACATACCAATAATACACATTTAAGGGGTGGGGTTGGGGGTCAGGCAATATAAGGAAAGACAGAGATAGCTCAATAAGTATACTCTGGATGTGAGAAAGCGTGAGGTGAGGTGAGGTGACTGAATACTGTGCAATTGAGCAGACTAGACAGACCAAATGGTCAGTATCTACTGGTAATTCTGTATATTCAGATCACTGTAATACTACACCTCTGATAGTCTGATGCACAACAAATTAAACAACTCACCTTGGCTGTAGTTTTGGTGACAGAGTATAGAGGATTATCATGGGACATCAGTAAGTTTGCAACATGTCAGGATTTTACCTGGTGATCAGGTTTTCAGTTTCCCTATCTGGAAATCCGATTGTCATATGGACATGTCAGATTTTTTAGCAATTTTGAGTGATCCCATATTTTTGATACAGAGTTTGTTATAAAAAATATGCATTCCCTAGGTACGGTGTCACAGCTTACACATAGCTAAGACCGGCCCTGAGGAGGATACAATGTCAGACCCCCCCAACACCCTCATCCTGTCCTGATATAGCAATAGATATATACACAGATGATACATTATCATGAAGCTAGATCGCCACTGTCATCACCTGAACCACACATAGGTGATGATAAATGTCTGCTTGACATTATGGCATGCAGTGCTGAGTGACTGGTGTGATGAGAGGGGTCATAAACTTTCATGTCTCCATGGAACAGGATGAGCAGAAGTCAATGCCATAGCTTGCATTTAGATGAAAACTAGAGACAGCTATTTGCTGATTACGGAAAATGCTTTCTCAAAATACAAAATACGAAATAAATCACATGGGCAAACAGAATACCTACTCATGAATGGGATTAAACTCATCTTGAGGTCCATCTTCACATATGAACTCATAATATCTCATCTCAAGAACATATCCAAACAAGTAGATTGGAAGCCTGGGTGTTGTGTAATACATCTATATTCAGTACCATCCATCCTGCTACATATTTTGGCATAGTACTGACAACATACATTTTCCCTGATCACGGGCATCATCTGGCAAGTGTCACATAAGCACCTAATTAAAAGATATAAAAAATAATGAATAAATAATTATACTGCATTGAAAGGTATATGCCAGTTTTTTGAAGCAAATAAACCTTTGATATTATTAGCTAAGTTGGTATGGGGTAAGATAGACAAGAGATGAGAGTAAAAGTCGGCAAGCTATGTGTCTATGTACTCCCTTCCAGCAATGACCCATATTTACAAGTTGGTCACCTGGATGCGTCATGGATCCCAGCTGGACCCGGTGCATTGTCCCCTCTTAGGGATTTGAGTGCTTCCCACACCCAACCTCGGGGTATTTCCCAATCCATTTTCCCCATCTTCATCCGTCGTATCACCTGCCCCATCTTCTACATGTGCCACCTTCCCCTCCTCCTTGGTAAAGACAGAGTCAAATAAATTCATGTAGTACCTATGCATACTCTCCCACCTCTTTCACACAACCACCCCCTATCCTGACTGATCTGCCCATTCCATTTTCTTCCTTTCCCTGATGTACATTAAGAACACTTTTTCCCCATTTTATTCCCTAGTGCCAATCTCAGTCCACTCCTACCTTAGCCGGTCTCTCCTCCTTGATTACCATCCTGACTGCATCATCATACCCCTCCTCCTTAGATATAGCACAGCCCAACCGAACTCATTTATATTGACTATAGGAACCTTTTTTTCCCCAGCACTGCATCCTGTACCTTCTTTGTCCACCAACTCAGCCTCCCTGCTTTGACCCCACCTGCATCTTTCCCTCGTGCTGATATGGGTAGACCCCAGTAGCCTTTTTTTTTTTTGTTTGTGATTTCCAGTTGGTCCTCTGCATCCATGCTTGACCTGATCCCCTCTAGCTATCCTCTCAGGACCCGCTCTATCCCCACCAATTCTGCCCATCTTAATTCAACTGCTGTCAATGTAGAGTGTTCTCCCTGGTACCCTAGTTTTAGGGAGAACTAACCCATGACATGATCGCTACCAGCAAGTGGGACCCAAGCAACTAGATCCATGACGAGCTCCCCATCTGACATGACCCTCCTAACAAGTCTCCTAACATGAACTGACCAAAGTGATGGAAGGACATGCTGAATCGAGTTACTCATTCAATAATACCCATATAGCAGAGACAATTATCTAACTGTTAACACATCTGGTATTGGTCAACTCACTATAAAAAAGATATGTACATACATTTAAATATATAAGGATAGCCTTTGAACAAATACAAGATACAAAGGGCAAGTAACATATAAATAAATACATTCATTAGTTATAGACTTAATCAAGTACAGCACTTCACTGTATGGTTATCCACATGTATAAAAAGATGTTATCAGTCACTTAGTGGAATAGGAGGCAGTTCAGTATCTGATTCACCAGATGAATCCAATAATGAGTCCTGAATTCCAAAATTCATCATATCACGAGCTAGGGGTTCATAGTTGTAAGGTACAACAACATTGGGCCATATACAAGTTAGGTCTCCAACATCAGAATCTTCATCACTGGATATCAAGGCTGATGCCATCCTGTTAGTGAATGTTATTATGTAAAGGAAATGAAATAATAATCAACATAAAAAAAAAAAAGAAAAAATATTTCATGGGACACATATGCAACATAGAAACATAGACTTTGACGGCAGATAAGGACCACTTGGCCCACCTAGTCTGCCCATTTCCCTTCCTACTGGATAAGCTGCAGATCCTAGTAAACCAACATCGTGTTTCTTACTACCCCCACAAGAGCTACCTTATGTCTGTCCCATGCATTCTTAATTTCTCCCACACGACATTATTAAGAAGGCCGTTCCATGCATCTACTACCCTTTCACTGAAAAGAACGTCCTCGCTTTACCTCTGAGTCATCCCCCATATCTACAAATTGTGTCCCTTCTATTTGCACATCTCTTTTCTGAAAAATACAACCCTCTTGAACTTTGTTCTGTACCTTGAGGTACTTGAAAGTTTCTATCATGACCTCACTCTCCTGCCTCCTCAAGGGTGTACATGTTAGGCTTCTTTAGTCTATCTTAGTATGGTTTTGATGCAGTCCTGCACCATTTTATTTGCCCTCCTATGGGCTACCTTCATCCTGTATATGTCCTTGCGGAGATGGGGACTCCAGAACTGAAGCAGCATCCACTACATGAGGCAGAAACAGATTATATGGGATAAGAGAGACTGGCATCAAACAGTTAGTGAAGATTCACACATGGAAGATAGTAAAAATGTACCTTGTCTGCACAGAGCTGTCATAGAATTACATGCTACCCATTAGGCAACCATCTAGTTACATACAATCACCATACATTTAGGTGTTTTTTGTGCCCCTCCCAGTCGGACCTTGACCGATCCGGTAACTCATTCAGATTGCATAGGCCCCAACACCTGATCCTGCTGCCAGCCAGTTTCTCAAACAGCAACCTCTCCACCGGAAACTCAAAGTATCCCTTCACCTGGAGGGTCCCTCTCTTCAAGTGGAAGTACTTTTCTGACCACTCCTAACATATCATGGGGTATTAAGGATATGGACTGGCTATCACTGTGGCTTTGTGGAGCTGGCTCATACATTGTATTTTTAATTAAAGTCAGCATGTGAGCCATAGGGATGAACTATGAGACTAGATCTGGCTACTAATTTCAAATATGTGGGTGCTTCTCTGTAAAAAAAAAATTACAGAATTCTGTCAATCCATATAATAGAAACAAACTACTGTCTGGCATACATCAGACAACATATGAGGGAAGACTTAGATATTTAAAAAGTTTATCTCATAAGAAAAGAAAGAGAGAGAGACAGACAGAGAGAGAGAGATAGTGGTAAAACAGATATTACTGCAGATATAGAAAAGGCAAATATACTGGCAAAGAATAGTATGGTAAACTGCCTTACATTTATGAATGAAGGTAGATGGCTCCAATGGGTGTAACAAGCTTTCCTTGTCATAACCTACGTTTCATTCTTTCTGCACCAAAAAATATTTGGTGATGTTAATCACAATCATCAACACCAACCTCCTCTCTCACATCATCAACTCCTAATAAACACAGCAATAATCTGGCAAACAGTGCAGCGTTCTATATCCGACTTATTAGAAACTTCTATTTTACAATCAAAAAGTAGGCATTGGTAAACAGGATTACAAACATCAGCAAGCCACATATTGAATCAATGTCACACACACACACACACACACACTCCACTATTATAAATACATTTACGATTTTGCATATCGAAGTGTCTTTGTGTTACATAGCACTGACATTTCTCATAAGAGCATCAAGGCAGAAACAAGCACAACTTGATAAATATGACATAAATACAATTATAGCAAAGGGAGAAAGTAAAATTAAAAGGGAAGAATAGTCAGTCAAGAATATCAATCACACTGCTGCATCATTCGCTCCAAATCCACGAAATATGACAGTTCAAACTGCAACAATGTTTGGACAAAAAAACCCCAGCAAGTGCACAATTACAAGATGCAGAGTTCAGTAAATTGTATTAGGCAATGTTGCTTGAGTAAGTTATTATTAAACCGCCCCAACTTAGATGTCTCGGACTTTGCAAGCAATTTACTGTGCGGATGTTTGAACCATGCTGTCAGTAATACCACATGATTACATGAGGAGGAAGCAGTAATCAGAACATTCAAACTTAAAATGTAATCGTCACGTTCAAGTTTAATCATACATCACCAAGGAGAACAAAACAAGTGGAAATAACTAGCTAATTATTTACTAATGAATAAATGAAAAAAAAATATATACACAGTTGTAAGAGTCCGTAACACTCGAGTTCAAAGGGCATCACGGATCTGACAGCCACTGACCTGTCATTCGGGCGGGAACAATAATACCGTGTCAAACTGCAGATTTCAGTAAAATTACAGTGATAACAACATTATGGGGAGCAAGTTCGTGGGAAAATAAACTCACTGCATTATCATGTTTGGGTATGAACACTTTGCACTACACAGCATCAGCCTGTTGAAAGTTGCAGCGACCCATTAACTGAAAGCTACAGTGACTACATAAGTAACAGATTGCACCTCAAATGACAAAAATGCGATGTCACGTGGCTAAAATAACCGTGGGCTCATATCAGATTCATAAATAGCAAATAAAAAACATATGAGAGTATGACCTTAATAAATCACAAGAAAACAGCCTCTATGACACAAAAGCGTTGCTATAAGTCCAAAACAGCCAGCCATAAGTCCATCATCCGTTCATTTCACCTTTTAAGGGAGGCACAAGGCCAAATGTTGAGTGTCATTGCCATGAGAAGTACATTCAAATTTTTAATGCTCACGCTGGAGTTGCTTGTTGCATTTTTAAAATGAGTTGCTGTTCTTATGTTTTATATATATATATATATTAGAAGCAAAAACTCAGTTTAATGCATTAGTTAGGTTGTTCCACAGCGACAAAAGTGAAAATTGATTGTTAGGGTTGAAAACCCCTTGGACCCCAGCCCACCCCCAACGGCATTGGGGTGCACATTGGGGTCGTCAGCCCTATCTCTCACCCCATCACATGTGTAAAGCAGCAGAAGTATAGGGGCCCAAACTAATTGTTCTAGGAGTGCCTCCTGACTGGCATCTACCAGAATCTGGTTGCTAGTTTTAGCCATGATAGGGTCTTTCCAGTCTACCTCTGGTGTGTTGAAATCCCCAACTATGACTACTTCCCCTAGACTATCTGCCTTCTTAAATGCATCTCTCAATTCCCTGTCAGTCCCTTGATCCTGACTCGGTGGCCAGTAGATCACCTGATCGGGTTATTTCCCTTTCTCTGTTGCTGCTACTACCCACAGGGTTTCCAATTCACCTGAATCCTTAGCCTGTTTGTTTCTATTGCATCAATATTGCATCCTTAACATACAGTGCTACCCCTCCCCCTGCCATTTACCCGATGCTTTCTTAATAATGTCTAGCTTTCTATGTCATGTCCCAGTTGTTCATGTCTCTCTTACCATCACCAGGTCAACTCCCCTTCCCCCCCATGATCAGTGCCTGAAGTTCCAGCATTTTGTTGCCAGACTCCTAGCATTGCACATACCATTGGCACTTACCATTTTTCAACACTTCCATCTTTTATCTATTCCCCGAGTTGCTTTCTCCTGATGAGTTCAGTGGCCAGGCCCTCCTTGTCTGTGACATTCTGTGTGATTTGCATGACACAAAATAGTCCCTGATTTTGTCATTTACGAGGCCTTTTTCCATGGTAATGCTATCCGACACCTGACCATGCATCTCTAACTTTTTATTGCACAGTCAGATAATGTTTCTTAACCAATGAAGTTTCAGAATTTTTCATTGCCTTTTATAACTCCTGCTAAAATTTTGTTTAGACATTTGTTGTAAGAACATTTCATACATTTTATTTATTGAGAATATCGGATTACAACCTTTGAGTCAGGGACTCATTTCCAAAACTCCATGTCAGTGTACAAAACATATCAGTAAAAGTGGAGGAATAACAGGTATGAACAATACAAATCAAATAGCAGGCATTATATAATATTATAGTGAGAGCAGGAAAAGACAACAAAGGGGTCAATATAGTACTGTCGGTCCTGTACAGTTGGGTAGCTATACATGCCCTGTGGTGGGCTTGTTAACATCAGAGAGCAGTACAATCAATAGTAAGGTGAGGCCTATACTCTAGCAGGTGGTGCGAGCAGTCAGGATACCAACATTGTCATCAACACACAATAACAACAGTGGGATAAAGAGAAACTCTAACCCAAAAAAATCTCACCATACGTAGGCAGCTTCCTATACCTAGTAGGAGCATTGGCAGAGTCAGGTGGAGATTATGTGGTTTTTGAGGGCTATTTTGAAGGGGCCTAGCCTAGAGATAGAGGTAATGGCCAAGGGGAACCCATTGTACCAGGTTGGTGCTTTGTAGGAAAAGGACCTTTGTGCCAGGGTGGTTGAGGCCCTAGGAACAGCCCACATTAATTTATCTGCCATGCGGGTGTTTGCTAAGGTATGGGCGGTGCGGAGTGAGGCAGAGACTCCAGTGGGGCTAAGGCCTAACTGGATTTTCTTGGTGAGGAGACATGTTTGATAACGTGCTCTTTTGTCTAGGGTGAGGACTTTTGTTAGCGTGTACAGGGTGCAACTGTGGGTACGCATATCCACTCCAGCAAGGAGCCTACAGGCTTTGTTGATGGCTAGGTGGATTTTATTTAGTGCAGTGCGGTCAGTGACTGAGTAGATGGCTAGCCCATAGTCTACAACGGAGAGGACAGAGGAAGTAATAGCAATGTTTAGGGCCTCAGGAAGTAAGCAAGCTTTGTGCCGATACAGTAGTCCTGTGCATATATTTATGGAAGCTGAAAGGTTATTGATGTGTGGGTGGAATGACAGGTTCGGATCAAAAGTAAAGCCCAAGTAAATAACAACTAGATGTACAAAAAGGTACTTCTCTAAAAGCACTAAAAATAAGCTCTTAAACCATTGGCTGACAAAGCATTTCCGGGTGAAACATTTTTGCAGTTGTGTCTGAATTCACCTACTTTCACACTTTTATTGCTCTCTGGTTCAGCACATGCTAGATTAAAGGTTAGGATGAAAGGTGAGATACTAGGGCTGGGATATTGCTCTGGTCACTCATTGTACATTGCTATTTTTATTTGCACTCATACTGTGTTAAATTGTACTCCGATTGCACTTCATTTTGCATCAATTAATAATGTGTATATTGTATTGTATTTCCTGTTCTCCCCCCCACCTCCCCTAGAGTTGCACCTGGAAATGAGCCTTGGCTCTCTGGGCCTTTCTTAGTTACCAATTTTCACATGAATAAATACAAATATTGGAAGACAAATAGCAAACGAAAACAGGCTTAGTGCCTTGCTGTGTTTAGCACACCAAAAGTAGGGATTCACTAAATATGCCATATTGAAGATGCAGTAAACAGTACTGATGGAAATCAGTCTGCCTATCAAACCAACTGACTGTACTTGCACATAAGCATAGTGTCATAGTCAAAGGTTTGTGGAGGCATTAAACAGCAGTTCGATGTGCTTACTCAACTGGATCAGATAATATGAGATAATGCTTGTGTAACTTGATTTGCTTTGTAGCTTTACGCCTCTCTGTCCGTGGGATATACCACCTTGTAGGGGTATGACGCAAGAAACCCTAGAGGAGGGTTCCCCCCCTACAGGTGCCTGGAATTAATGCATCGGCTATGGGTAGGTTAGGAAGAAGCCCACGGGGAAGAGAGACAAGCCACTGCAGGAGGAGGAGGGGAGGATGGTGGGCAACAAGAAAGAATCCTGGTCAGGCCCAGGATGTTTGTGACCTTTTAAACTCAATGGGGGAGAGACATTGTCGCTCCACAAATTGAACCACGGGCTTAAAGCCCTCCCATTGGTTACACACCATTTAATGCCTCCAGAAATCTCTTCTTACCACCACTGCACTGTGCTCTCCCCTGATCTCCTGTCTGTGCATTCCCTGGCAGCGTAGTGGTTCCCCCAATCCCAACATCCCTTCCAACTTATTGCCTAGCCAAGTGGATATCTTTATTCCTTGGTAATCTAATGGTTCCCCTGTCAACCGTCTGTACAAATATTTTCATTTGCTGGCATTCCAGTGGTCCATTTACTCCCTGATCACTGGTCTGTACAGATATATTTATGCCCTGATAATCTAGTGGTCCCCCTCCTCCACCCCCAACAGCCTGTCCCTGCAGATATCTGTTTTGTCTGGAAGTGTTGTAGTTACCCCCACCCCCATTCCCTGTGTTATCTGTAGTCTGAGGGCCCTATCCTTTAGTCACCATCATTGGTATTCAGTGTAAAGACTTCTCACCTCAAAATGTTGGTATGGGCATTGCAACCAACACTTTGCTATTCTGACGGCCATCCACACTTGATTTGTATTGCAAATCCTCTGGAATGGTGGCTGGCAATCCCCCACCACTCACTGCCATTATCTTTGCTCACACAGTCAATGCACAGTGGTCTAAGTATAGGAAGGGTGGGAGAACCACTATACTGCCAGGGAATACATATACCTGCAAGGATGGGTGATTGGGGTGGGGGTATCATTAGACTACAGGGCATAAATGTATCATAAAGATATCTGCATGGAAGGGTGGACAGGGTCAGGGGTGGTGGGACCACCAGATGACCAGTTTAGTGCCTTTCCTTAGGAAGTAGGCCAAGGGGGGGTGCAATCCCCATTTACTCCTGGCCTGCAATGAGGCAAATGACACAGTAGCATTGTGCCTGTACTATGGGGTCATTTGCATGGAGAAGTATTATTATGGCATATTATGCCACAGGAGCAATTGCCATCTGTGAGCCTCAAATATCTCTGTGATCCTTTCATCCCCAGAGCTCCCTATTGGCCAAATACCTCATGTGGTCAGTAAGAGGTTGTAGTTTATCTGAGCAAATGGGCTCGTGCCTGGCTCTTTTGTGTGACATATTGGAACATGCCATTAGTGCTCGTTGTGTGCATCGGGTATGTTCCAGTCAGAGATGTGTAGAACCTCTCCCCTGGAAACCAAGCTAACCTGAATGCATGCAGCTCAGTTTTCATGAGACCTGAGCTAAACTTTGCTGGCTCGGCTCAGATCTCGGCTCTGTGTTCTTTTTTTCACTTCCTAGACTTCCAGCTTGCATGCCTATCATGTGACAGGCTTAAGGCTGCTAGGAGAGGTCAAAGGGTGAGGAGGAGTTTGTGTGCGGCTGAATACTCAGTTTGTGCATCTGCGCAAACTGTAGTATATGGCGTCCATCTGACCTCCATGCCATTGCACTGTCAGCCAGCGGTGGGGATGGAGTGCTTTCTGCCTGTGGAACTGGGAAGTGGGAACCTGTCAGCTTTGTTGTTCGAATAACTTAAATTCTACCAGCAAAAGAGGGGGAACAGGAGGAAAGAAAAGAATTCAAAGAGAAAAAAAAAAAACAACAACATGAGAAAGACTGAGGAGGTGCTGGAGACTCTGTGTGTGTGTGTGTGTGTGTGTGTGTATGTGTGTGGGAAGGGGGAGATGGACACCACGTACTAGACAGAGACAGACTGTACACAAAAAAACAAAAAAAACAAGAGGTTCCAAAAGGCATATTAAGTTATAACTAAAACTTAAGGGGGCACAAAAGGACTCTCAGCTGTATGTGTGTGTGTGTGTGTGGGGGGCTGCAGTGCTCAGGCTAGAAACTGCAGTCAGTGTCACTGTGAAGAAGTGCCCAGTACAGCAGTACTACTGTTTGATTACTGAATCCAAACCAGAACCAAAACCTGGGGTTATTAGCAAAACCAAAACCCTCACAGGTTTTGCACACCTTTAGTTCCTATATACAGGTACATTTACGTAAGCTGCCATCTGGGTTCTTGGGATGCACACCTCTGAATTCTCCAAGGAGGCCAGACTGGTTGCTGTAACACTGCTACACTGAGCCCAAACACATTGGAATTATGTGGTGCCATCACCTGGGTAACATTACGGGTACCTGGCTGTTTGCCCACTTTTCTATCACCTCCAGGAATAATTGAAATCAAGTTTCCATTTCTACACAGTTCCTCTCCAACACTGTGACCCTGTATGCAATCATAGTCCCACCATAGTTTCACCATTTTGCAGTTTTATCAATACCTTTATTTTTGAGGGGAGGGACAAGAAGATACAAGAGAAACATGGAATAAATGGTGGCAGCTACCCGTACTTATTACTCTAAGCAAGTCAGTAAATGCACCCCACCCACAGTTCTTTTCCCAACCAAACAGTTCCTTATGTCCCAAAGCAGACGCATCTGACTTAATCCCCCCAACAGGTCACGGGTGAGAGATCAGTCTAGTTGCAGTGGGTACAACAATGAGGATGCAGTTGCTGCCTTAGGGTGAATGCCCTGCTGATAAAGAGTGGGAGGGGTCCCTATTTGTAATCTGAAAGGGTTGAAGTCTGATGGGCCTTAGCAGGTTTTAACTGGGCCTAGCTTTGTGGCACAGTCCACCCAGGACTTATTCCTTTAGAGGAAATACACAGTGTCCACCTCCCAAGCTGTGAAGTTAAACCCCAGTGGTTACTCATAGTTCTGTTGTCCACACGATACCTGTAAATTGCTAAGCTGACTGGTGAGATGCTGATCTGCTCCCAGCTGAAGGTAGGTTTTCTCTAGGGTCTTAGCTGCTGTCTCTCTCTCTCTTTCTCTGTTGGCTCCAGTGCAGTCTTACATCATCTCTGTTCTGCAGATACATAGAAACACAGAAATACTGCATCTGTAGGCAGATAAAGGACTGCTTGGCCCATCCAATCCACCCATTTTCTCTACCTACAGTATCACCATAAACCCTACTTGATCTCCGGCCCTTTCTCCCTCCCCCATTCCTTTCCACCAAGATCCTCTTATGCTTATCACGCATTCTTGAACCCCATCACTGTTTTCACACCACCACATTGGATGATAGTCTGTTCCACAAATCCACTACCCTTTCTTTGAAGAAGTACTTCCTCACCGCTCCTGAATCTACCCCCTCCAGCTTTACAGCAAGTCCCCTTGTTCTCGTGCATCTTTTTTTCTGAAAAATACTTTTGAAAGACTGTAAGCCTGTAGTTCAATGGCTGATCAACAGCCATGCCCCCCTGCCTGACTTATTTAAACCCTTCCTTCCTGCTTCATTCAGATTTTTTCTTTGTGGCTGGAGGCTCTGGCCATCCTCTCTCTGGGCCCGGCCTTTCCATGGGCCCTGTCCCCCTCCCCCATTTATTGTTTGTCTCCTACCTTCCCTTGTGTTTGGAACCCACTGACTGTGCTGGACTCTCTGCCTGGTTTGTATACTTCTGCTTCTGAGTCAGTATTTTGCCTTTGGCTGCAGTCTGTATTGCTTGACTCTCAGTAATTTGTTTCTCCCTTCTGCTCTGGTGCTTGTGTTTGCTTTGTTTGTGAAGCCCCCCCTGTCAGTGGCTTACCTGTTAGCCTCAAAAGTCACTCCCATTTTTTTCCCTGTAGTTGCCTCCATTCCTGGCTGGTCATTTGTGGTCCTGGGTACCTGCATAGTTTTTTTTTAAAGAGTGGGGCCCAGGGAACTGTAGCACAGATCCACTGGTTTGTTTTGCACCTGGGGTGCCTACTAGAGCTCTGCGCATGTGCAGAAAGCTAATTTGTGTTCAATCATTTTGGTGGCCTCTCAATTTTCCTCTCCGGTGGTCCTGGTCCCAGGGGCAAATTAAAAGAGGGACTGTAGCCCTAAGGTAGACCAGAGAGGCAGTGGGAGTAGAAGGAGAGGAGTTTTCATGAGCACCAATCGTGCTTGAGGAGCGGGAACTGTTTCATGAATATTAATGAGGTGGGTCATAAATAGTAATAAGCTGAGCCTGTCTGGTGCAGGGGAAAGGGTATAAGCATTAGTGGCAGGTGAGAGAATAAATAACATGTTGAATGGCCCCAGGGTATGAAATAGGTAAGGGGCTGAAAAAGAACTGTGGGACAATAAATAAATAAAAATGGTTACTGTGGCTGCAGCAGGGTGTACAAGTGGGACATAATATTGTCTTCAGTGGGAAAATGTGTGGCTTTCTGGGGGTAATCTAAAATGGTCCCAGCGACTCAAAGGGGGCTAAATGGAAAAGTTAAATATTGCAGTTGCTTTACAGGGCACAGGGGCTCTTATAAATCTGTGGGGTAATTATAAAATCTAAGTAAATGGTTTGGCTGCAGGGACATTAGGAATTCTGGACTATGTGGGAACTAAATGTAAACTGTTTTGCCAGCAGCCATGTGATGCAGTTTCCACCAATCAAAGGGCCAGGATGTGCCAGCGGACGACTCTAGGACTATTGAAAAGACTCTTGGAGTACAATACTGGGGGATGTTTAGGCACCTTTTTGAGCAGCCAGTGAGGCGTCAAGGGAGCCTCGTACATTTTATTTATTGAACATTCGGAAACAACCTTTGAGCAAAGAACTGTTTTACAAAGGTTCCACATCAGGGGACATAGTACAATGTACAGACATACAGTAACACAAAATATGCATCAGTCAAGTTTATTACAGAAATCATTAGTCAAGGAACATAGTAACTGCTACACTCCACAGTATACATTAGACTTAGGTTATTACATCAGACTGGTGGAGAAAGGTGTTTACAAAAGCTGAACTCCCACAAGAGGAGTAGAAGGGTGAGCAGCAGGAGAACATAGAAAACAGACTTTGATGGTAGATAAGGGCCGCTTGGCCCACCTAGTTTGCCCATTTCTACCTACAGGATAAGCTGCAGATCCTATTTAACCAACTGCCTATTGTTCCTACCCCCAAAAATTGCCTTATGTCTGTCCCATGCGTTCTTGAATTCTCCCACAGTTTTAGACCCCACAACCTCCTCAGGAAGGCTGTTCCATGTGTTCGCACTCCCTGTCTGTGAAAAAATACTTCTCACATTGCCCCTGAGCCGTCCCCCTCTATCTTCAAATTGTGCCCTCTTGTTCTTGCACAACTCTTTTTCTGAAAGATGCTACCCTCTTGGACTTTGTTGATTCCACTGAGGTACATAAAAGTTCTATCATGTCCCCCTTCTCCCTCCTTTCCTCAAGGGTATACATATTAAGCTCCTTTAGTCTCTCCTCATATGGCTTCTCTTGCAGACCCTGCACCATTTTAGTTGCCCTCCTCTGGACTGCCTCCATCCTGTCTATGTCCTTACGGAGATGGGGTCTCCAGAACTGGACGCAGTACTCCAGATGGGGTCTCACCAACTGTCTGTACAGAGGGACAACAACTTCCTGTTTTCTACTGGTGATGCGTCTTCCTATACATTCCAGTATCCCCCACCCTCCCTACTGCCTTCTCACATTGCTTGCTTACCTTAAGGTCATCTGATATGATTACTCCAGGTCTCTTCCATTTTGTTGTTGTTACTCCCCACTGTGTAATCTTTCCCTGGTTCTTGTTTCCCAGGTGCATTATTTTGCACTTCTTTGCATTGAATCAAGCTGCCATACTCCTGACCATTCCTCCAACCTTGCCAGTCCCTTCTCATCTTTTCCATGCCTCCTTGTGTATCAACCCTATTGCAGATCGTTGTAGCATCTGCAAAGAGGCATACTTTTCCTTCCAGTCCCTCTGCAATGTCAGTTATAAAGACATCAAAAGGAATAAACCAGTACTGAACCCTGTGATACCCCACTAGTAACCCTCTTTCTTCAGAGCGGACTCCATTTACAGTTACCTTCTGTGTCCTGTTGTCCAGCCAATGTTTTACTCAGGCTACCACCCTGGGACCCACTCCCAGGCTGGTAAATTTGACTATTAATCTCTTGTGAGGAACTGTGTCAAATGCCTTGCTAAAGTCTAGGTGGCACAGCCACAGCTCCTCCTGGTGTACTACTTTGGTCACCCAGTGAAAGAAATCAATTAGATTTGTCTGACATGACCTTCCCCTGTGAACCCATGCTGCCTTGGGTCCTGTGCCCTCTGGCCTCTAGGTGCGCAACAATTCTTTCCTTTAGAAGTGATTCCATCACTTTCCCTACCACAGAGGTCAAACTGACAGGTCTGTAGTTTTCTGCCTCTGTCTTGCTCCCACTTTTTGTGAAGAGGTATTGCATCCACTAGTAACCCATTGAGCCAAAGGGGGCTCTGTGGGAGAAAGAACACTGCCCAAGTGCAGTTCTGTGAAATGGTAAAGAGAGCACTCCTGCTTACAACCTCTGGTTCCATGCAGAGAGCCAGCCTGGGAGAAAATGTTTGAGATGCAAGGAGGGGCCCTGCCAAGAAGAGCCTTCCTACCAAGGAGATAGGTTTGGAACTTGATTCTGTTCCCAAGGGACAGACAGTTTGTCTGAGTATACAGTGAGCAGGTGTGAGTAAGGTGATCAGCAGCTAATGTGAGTCTACATGCATTATTAAGGGCAATTCCCACCCACTTTAGGGCAGTGTCCGTGGCCTTCTTATACCACCAGCCCATAATCAATGATAGAAAGTATGGAGTGAGAGATGAAGAGCTGACGAGGTGAGGTTTCTTCTGTGTCTATATAGTACTCCAAGCTTGGTGTCTACAGCCTTGACCACCAGATCAATGTGTTGCATGAAGGAGAGTGTGCCATTGATGGTTAATCCCAGGTACTTCAAGGCGTGAACCTGTTCCAATTGGGTATTAACATAATTGGTGATGAAAAGGGTAGGGAACTGCCGCTTGAGTTGGGGGCTAGATAGAAGCACGGTCTTCATTTATTTATAGTTGAGCAAGAGCTTGTGGGCACTGAACCAGTCCTCAAGTTGGTGGAAGGAAGACTGTAATTCATGATGCAGCTGGTCAATGCATGTGTTGCTGCTGAAAATAATGGCATTGTTGGCGTACAGGATAATTTTGCTGTCACAGGCCTTAGGGAGGCTGATAAGAAAGGACCCCCAGGATAGACCCTGGTGGGACACCCAGGATACTTCTCTAGACTCCGATATAGGTTGCCCAACTTTACTCTATGCCTTAGCGACAGGTAGTCCTGGAACCAGGATACAGCATTTGTGGCCACATCCAAGCACTGTAATTGATACAGGAGGAGGTGGTGGTTAACAGTATCAAAGACCTTTGTTAAATCGATAAAGATGGACCCAGCCAGCTTGCCTTCATCCAGAGCCTTGTGCACAAGGTCGGTGTGTTCCACTAGTGCACTGGCAGTGCTTTTTTTTTTTGAAACTGTGTTGTTGGGGACATTGCAGTTGAAATTTATGGAGTTGTGGGTGAGTTGATCTGCCACGATCCTTTACAGGGCTTTGAATAGGGGAGAGGATTGAAATGGGTCTGTAGTTGGCAATGCAGGCCCTGTCCCCACCCTTGAGAACAGGAGTCACCAGAGTTTGTTTCCAGACCTTAGGGAATTTGGCTAGGGTGAGTGATTTATTGAAGAGTTTGGTTATGAGAGCAATGAGCATGTCAGGGTTATGGCTACCAGTTTCATGTCAACACCATTGCTCCCCACTCTGGTTTTGCTCAGTACTTTTTTACATAGGACAATGCATCCTTGACTGTTGTCCTCTCAAAGTTGAAGTTTGGGTGATTACTCATGGAAGGTTTGCTGCAGTGGAGCACAGCTGTGGGTTCAGATACTCAGGAGTACGACAGTGTTAAGGTCAGAGAAGGTGATATTGAGAGACTCGGCTATAGAGAGAGGATTCGAGGTAGTCAGTCCATTAATATTGAGCAACTGGGGTGTTTCTTGTCATCCTTCCCAAGGAGATTTTGATATTCTCTCTGAACCTCTTCCTGTCGCCCCAGCTGCCTTCCAGCTGTTCCTTGTGGTAGCTTGCTTTGGCTTGCCCTAATGGTGTGTGCACCTATTTCTAGTGGCCCTGTAGATCTGGTAATCATTCTTATCTCTAGTGGACCTGGCCCTTGTCCAGAGGTTATCCCTTTCCCTCACAAGAGCAAGGAGCTCTCCAGTAATCCACTGGTCTGTGCACCCACAGGATTTCTTTTTTCTTTTTGGGGCACATTTATTTACATATTAATGTTGTGAAAGAACAGTGACTCCAGCCAATGGGTAGCTGCCAGAAAGCTCACAAAAGAAGAGAACTTTTGTTTTCTGAGTCAGTTGGGTGGGAGACCCTCCACAGGGAGGGGGCTCTAGCCCCTGGTGATAGAATGGGGCTGCAAGGCTGGGAGACAGCCTGCCTAGGGGCTGCCAGCAATCTGTCCCTCAGGGCTGGCTGTGCCTTTCCCCATCTGGAAAAAGGAAAAGGGTTGTGCAGGCAGCTCTGCAGAGAAAAAGAGCTGCAGGATCCTAATGCTGTGGTAGGAAGCTGCACCACAGCGGTGAAGATATTGAGGGAAGGAAGTCTGAAAATGGAAAGGACTGAGGAAATGGACTGGTTCTTGTGTAAAGAAGATGAGGAGAAAGCTCTTCTGTTCTCGTCTGCCCCACATCAGTGAAACAAGTGATGAGGATATGGTTGGAGAAAGTGTGAGAAAGAGAAAAGGTTCTGTCTAATCCTAGCATAAACAAAGCATCTAAAGAGATGAGGGAAAGACACGAGGTCTAAGGACTGGTTTTGATATGGATAAATGGATACTGAAGCTAGATTGGAACCTGGGCTTTGAGAGCTGAAAAGAGAGCCTCTTCTGGAGTTGACTTGCACCTGCATGGTGAGAAAAGAGACTTCCTTTGATGTATGGCTAAGATAAAGCGTTCCTGGAATTGTGCGTGAGCCAGAGTAAGAGTGACCACTTGGTTAAGGTTGAGATACTGTGAAAGAAGAAAGATGAGCAGGTGCTATCTGGACGGGTACCTGCTGTCTGCTCCTGAAACACAGCTGAGAAAAGAGACTATTGTGTGAACCTGGAGTTTTCAGACTCTAGTTGCTGCCAGAGCCTGAATGTCTGGAAAGAAACAGAGACTGCTTTGGCTACCCACCATAGCTGGTAACTGAGAAAAAAGAAAAGTGATCTAAAGGTTCCATCTGAAACCCAGGGCCAGGTGAGGAACTCGTTAACCCTCATAAAGTGGGGTCTGCTGGCTGTAGGGGATCATGGGGCTATTCCTGAGTGCTAGGGCACTCTGACCTGTGAGGGAGCAGGGCTATGGGGCCACTCCTAGGTCTGGGTCACTTGGGGCTGGCAGGCTTTACACAGTGTCTGCAACGGACCTCCATAGGTCGAAGGGGACAAGCTGCAAGACTTTCAATCAAGCTGAAGATCTGAGCTGCAGCATCCTGTTTTCCTTCAAGTTGTGTTCAAGCACTGAGCCCAGTTCTACATCTGCTGTTTCCACCTACCCCAGGATTTTAGTCACATGGTGCTACCAGAAGACTGATGTCCCAGAACCATGAGTAAAAGCAGGAATTGCCCTGCCCTTGGGGAATGTATATAGTTTAACCATGACCACTGGGGCTGGAGGTAGAATCTAGGCTTAAAGTAATCAAAGAAAGATGTAAAAAGTTAATTTAATTCAGCAAGCATGCCAATGCCAGCTGACCAGCTGCACTTCAGGCCTGCAACTAACATCTGGGTACCCTGGGACAGATCCCGGGGCATCGTTCTGGAATTGGTACCAGGCGGACTGGGCATTGTAATTCCTGCAGCACTTAGCTAGGTAGAAAGATGATGGCTGCATTGATTAAAGTGTGGGTTTCAGAATAAAAGGGGAATGAATGTTTGGGAAATGCCAGATCTTTAAATGCAAATTAAAATGTTCTGCATAACCTCTATTCCACCTACCCCATCCTAACCCTCCCTGTGTAAATTACGATGTCATCGTTTCAGAAAAGTGCAGACTCAAGAGCCTGATTTTAGTGAGCATGTCATTAACTGGAGTTGAAAATGAAAAATTTTGAAACTGGGGATGCTTGATTCTGGTTAAGTCCATGTCTGGAGTGATTGTTAGGGAGGTGGGTTAGTACAACATCCCAGGGGGTTGTACTGGTAGAGCTCATACCCACTTAAACTGTACTCTGGTTGGTGGCACCACAATTTTTATTTGTTATTCTTGGGAAAGGACCCCCCCATGTAACAGCTAATAGTAACTCAGGCCTTAACCTGGTTGGTGGCCACCCAGGCAGTGAGTGGCCCTCTCTAGGATGGCACCAGAGAGGGGCTACAATTGGCTTTGGGGCTCTTAGTTCCTAGCACCCTTGTTTGCTTTGTTATGTTCTACACAATCTCTTTTATTCATACTTGTTACCTGTATGCTCTCTGTTCCAATTACTGTTTCCATGCAGTCCCTGTGCTCATCACCTTAATTGCTTATACCTGCCTCTCTCAGTACTGACTCCCTGTTGTACTGTGTCTATTTTGCAGCTCTGTTTTTACTCACTCAGTGCTTGCTCCTAGCACTTACAGTGTTTGTGCTATCCAGGCTCATATGTTGCCGATTCAGCATAGCCTCCTGCTTCTCCCAGGCTGCTGACTTCACCCAGCCTCCTCACTATAATGCTCCTATTTTCTCTTTAGATAATATAGAACACCCCACAGGTAAACAGTAAAGAAGTATACACAAGAAATCTCCCCATCCCCCACCCCCAAATGCACCACGAATAAAGATGTACACAATACTGAAAAAAAAAAGATCCCTTAGTTACAGTGCAGGCAGTGCTATTGTGGACTTAGAGGGAAAGCAGTGTGTATGGGAGGCCCATACCCTCTGGTAGTACCCTGGCTTCTTTAAGAGACTGGCTGGAATATTTTCTGCTTGTAGGGCAAAGAGCACCTCATGGATCCATTCCATGAGTGTGGGGATTGATTGATCAAGCCAATGGCATACTATCACCTTTTTAGCACACAGGGAAATCAAGGCCATATGTTTGTGTTGGTTACCAATCAGGGAAGCACCATATTTTCCCAGTATACATATTTCAGTCTGGAAAGCATCAGTGAGACCTAATAATGGGTCTAATTTGGCTTTAATGGCTGACCAGAATGGGAAGCTTTGTTGCAGTTCCACAAAATGTGGAAAAGGGTGCCTGGCTGTATCCCACATTGGGAACATGTGTCAGGAAGTTCACCCATTTTGTAAAGTTTAACGGGTGTAGTATAAATCATGTATTATTTGGAATTGCAGGAGGCAATATCGATCCCATTTAATGTCCTTATACAACTGGGTACATAGCTGACTCGGGGTGGGCAAAGTAGGGGCAGGGCCTGATCTCATTTGTATTGGGGTTGTCCTTCATTCTCAGCCAGGAAATCACGCAGGTGACAGTAGAAGAAAGAGATAATGTGGGAGGGGAGAGATGACAAAATGACAGGGAGAATAGGGCCAGTCAGGTTTTGATCCCAAAGGCCTAACCCAAAGTGATGTATGGGAAAGCTGGATATATTTGAAGCAAAAAAAGGTGGAAAAGCTGAATTTGTGCTGGGCCTCTTGGAAAGACAGTAATTTATGGTTATTTAGGAAATCACTGACATTGAGTTTCTTTTTGCTGGACAAGAAAGAGGGACCAAGTGGCTGTCCCCCAATCTTGAAATTGGGGTTATGAAAGATAGGTTGTGAGACATCACGTATGAGAGAGATTTGAGTGATGGTGCATAGCTGGGAGTGTGCCCTGAGTGTTGCCATGATTAAGAATTCACGTAGTGGTTCGGGAATGTGTTTGAGAGGGGCATATATAAGAGATGCCAGGTCAAGATTGTATAAGGCACAAAGCGATTCCTCAATTTGTGCTCATAGTGGAACGTATGTAGCCGACTGTGCTGGAGTGGGTGGGGATAGCCATTGATGGATCACAGAATATTTAATGGAGAGATAATAAAGGAAGAGATTAGGTAATTGTAGGCTCACTCTGGTTTTCGCATGTTGTAGTGTGGAGAGTGCTCTTTGGAGGGGGGGGGGATTCACCCAGCCAAATGAAGTTGGAGATGGACTGTGCACCTGTGAGAACCAGGCCTTCGGCAGAAAAAATTGTACATCTGGAAGGGATATAAAAAGTGGGGAAGAACATTCATCTTCACCACACTTATTCTACCCAAAGAGAGAGAGGAGTAAAGCTCAGCAATTTAGGTTAACTTTAGTGTGGGCGAGGGTCCATCCAGGTTATACCATTTCATTTTAGTAACAGACCGAGAAAGGTAAATACCCAAATACTTCATTTTATCTCTTACCTATGTGAAACCGAGGTGCTGAATATCAGTTTGCACAGTGAAGACATTAAGGGGTATTACTTCCATTTTGGAGAGGTTCAATTTATAATTAGAGATCTGGCCAAATTCCTCAGTTATTTTAATGGTTGCTGTGAGTGAGGTGGAGGGGTATGTAATGTGGAGAAGTATATAATCCGCTTAAATGGGTAATTTGTATTGAGAGGGCCCAATTGAGATCCCTGAAATTAGTGGTGATATATTAATATGTTGGATGAGAGGTTCAAGGTACAAAGTGAACAGAAAAGGAGATATGGACAGGCTTGTCTGGTACCTTGCTAAAGAGTAATGGGGGTGGGAGAGTACCCTGTTACAGAGTATACGGGCTGTGGGATGTGAGTATAAAACCTTGATCCAGTGGATGAACTGAAGGGGGAATTTATATTTGGGCAACAGGTGAAAAAGATAGTCCCAGGAGAATCTGTTAAATTTCTTCTCTGTGTTGAGGGACACCAGCACAGAAGGACTACTGGAGTCCCCAGATGCAGAGATAAGATGAGTAATTTTATGAAGATGATCTGCGGAGGAGTCTGCCAGTTCTGAAAACCAGCCTGCTCCGGACTGATCAGGGCATGCCAGACTTTGTTGAGATGATTGGCAAGAACTTTGGCAAGAATTTTGAGATCTACATTAATCAGTGAGATAGGCTGATATTTGGAGACAAGGAGAGGGTGTTTGCCAGGTTTAGGAAGGACAACTATCATGGCCTCAGGGAAAAATTGGATAAACCATGTTCATATATATAATTATAGGTGTCAAGCAGGATGGGTACAAGATGGGATTTGAAAGTTTTATAGAAGTCCATGTAGTATCTGTCCAGATCCAGTGCTTTATCTGATGGGAGCACATCAATGACTGACATAATTCCAGTGTTGTGAGGGGGCTTGCAAATACTCAGCTTGATGTTGCCCTAATTGTGGGATCTGAACATCCTGTACAAATTGATCCAGACGTAAACTTGTTGCAGTTCAGTTAGTTTCTTAGTGCTTAAAAAAAAAAAAAAAATCAAAAATCATAGTTGTTAAAGTATACTCTTTGAATGTTTTCCTCATATGGATGGATATTGCTAATAAAATAGTTCTGATTTAATTCATACAAACAGAGGTGATAAGGAATAAGAGCCTCAACCGAGACTTGAACCCAGGCCATCAGAGATACCGTCAAAGAATGCTAACTCAACTGCACAATTGAGAGAACTGGCATTCAGCAGTCCATGACATTACCGTGTCTCATATTCTCATGATAAAGAGTAATGTGGCTGTGGATTGAGCAGGCTCCAGTTGTCTCATGGCGCATCTGGTTAGTGCAGTTGGATTGGTATTCCATTTGTTCTGGGTTTAAGTCCCATCTAATGCACTTATTCTTCCTCACCTCTGTTTGTATGTGTGCCACAAAATATGTGCACTATATTCCTATGTAATTATAGTGTGTGGTAGAATGCTGTTCCGCATGGAAATCCATGCCTGGAACAGCATTGTTGTGCTGCACTCGGTGTATCGCGATCTTGTTGTGCTGCACTGAGTACATCACCAGTGCAGCACAAGAAGATCAAATGCATTTGAGCATGTGCAGTTGAGCGGCCCACGGCTATGAGGAAGTAAGTGAGCTGCTACAGCTGCAGATGTAAGGCTTATTTTTTTCTGGGAGACTAGTTTGGGGGATCACGGAGTGCTGCTTATGGTTGCCCATACAATATTAAAGATTATACAATGGTGTGTGAAAATTCTGTAACCTCATTGGTCAAAAACATGTCACATGACTGGTAAATCCTGCATTACCCACCTAAGTTGAGGAAATGCATTTATAAAACAAACATAATTAAACACATTTTACACATGTATCCATTATATCAGTAATAGGCACATCCAGGGTATTAGTTATTGGGGATTTCACTTCTTGTGTGAGTTAGTCACTCGGCTGTGCTCGTGACACACCACACAAGGCATGGGTAAACCTCAATGACCCACACCCTGTTGTGCCTTATTGTTTAATTTTGTGATGAGCAATTATTAGTAAACAAGGTAGTTGAAGATCTCAGGTTTTGTGGTAACGGGACCTCCCGAGCTATGCCTCAAGGTCTCTGGTTACCATGGAAACCTCTCTATTGGTTCAACTGTCTTGTTGTGTATGATTGTTCATACACAATCTTTCTATGTTCTGATTTAATTACTGTATTCGAGATTATATATATATATATATATTGTGTGTGTGTGTACAGTTGTCTCTATGATGCAATTGTTGGTGATTTACATTTAATTCACATTAGTATTGTGTTTACTTCATTAAGCCATAAGCTTCTTCGCTTGTTTAAAAATACAGTTGATAGACTCGATCACAACTGATGAACATACAGCTTTGTCGCCATGTACTGGAGAACTGATAGGTGATAGTGTACAAGACTCATGTGTCTCTGTTACTGTTATTCAAGAAACAACATGTGAAGTTGCATTACAAGTCTCGCCAGATGTAAGTGTGCCATTTTGTACATTATCCTCCTCTTTCAGTCGTGGTGACACTGTTTGTTCAATTATCACATCTGTATCTTCCCTCTTTCAATGGTTAAATTGTTCTGATCATATCCATTTTTAACTATCTCATGGCATTCTTCCCCATCACCTTATGTGACACACTGCTCCATGGGTCCACTACATCTTATATTCTGTATCAGATTTGTGTGACACAACCTCCTGATGTGAGTCATTTCGTATTGGGGTCATTTGAACCCAAATCAGATAAACTGCTATTTTTATGCAGAGTATCTATGATTTTACCCACTTCGATGCAAGACCTATTGCATATATCATCCTGCCTCTTTCATGTTACCGCCTTTGGTTTATGGTTAGAGGGTTCGCATGTGCCCTCATCCAGTCCTCATTTACTACCTGTGTATTGAGTGACTCTGTGTAGTTCAGTACTAGGCCACATCTAGAGTATGGAGGTCAGCTGAGGCCAAGGATGAAAGTCATCAAAGCAAGGAAAGGCATAGAGGGTAATTTGAGGAGTTAATTGAACATGTACTATCTGGAAGTCAGGAAACAGAAAAGGTTCATGACTGTGATACTCAAGTGCTTGAACACGAAAATAATGATAAGGAGTGTTTCTTTAAGCTGAGTTGAAACATAATACTAGTGACATCATCTTAATCTAGAGGTTGGGAGCTTTAGAGGTAGGTTAGAAAGCACTTCTTTACAGATAGAGTCATGGACACCCAGAATACTGTGGGTAGTTTTAATCCATATCCCACTTCACAGAGGCTACAAGAATCTCACCATGTTGTGTTTTGGGACTCATTCTGCCTATGTGTGAATCGGTCTGCACAGTGCTGCAAACCCTGTAGGGGATTTTTGCTTAATTATACCATATGCGAGTAAGGAATATCAGACATTGCATTTGTTCTACATATCTGAGGACTGATGGATTAACAAGTGGTTGAAGTCGAGTTATCACATTGCTGGTGAGATCCAAGTTGCATTTAATCTGTACATGGGATTTGTGGTAATCAGAATGAATGAGGGTATTCATAAAATTATTTGGTACATTTGTATATTAAATGACTAACACCAATATTATGTTAGCATAAAAAAAATGACTGTGCTAATTTTTTTTCATTTTGTTTGTTCATTGTAGATGTTATCCAAAAAACATAGACTATATTTCATGGTGTTCATAAAGGTTTCAAGTTAGGAACTTAATCAGAACAGCAGATAAAGGCAATATAGTGTGATTTGCTTTCACTCAGTGTCCTAGTTTCGAAGGAACCCAATGTGTCATTACTGATTTTTCTCAGGATACAGATGACAGATGTTGATATAGGTTCTCCATAAACATTTGAATCTAATGACTCATTAGAAGCTGAAGAATATAGTAAGAATGATCCAGAATGGATACCCGATCAGAAAGTATGTGCAAGTTCAAGTACATCAAACATCAGAGTCAGATGATCATGGGTAAATAAATCTAAAGAGTACATAGTTAAGTGACATGTGCATTCCATGTGATTATGTTATTATCAAAGTAATTGAAAAAACTGAATTTACATAATACTGTATTATAAGTTAGATATTAACAAGCAGGCCTGGTGACGCAGAGGGTTGAGGTGCTGGAAGCCACACCTTGAGCCATGCCATTGACCCTAGTTCAGGAGTGAGCTCAGAGTGATGGGAGATGGCAGGGGTGGGATGGGATTGAGCAACCGTTATGATGCTCTCTTTCCCGGGGGGGGAGGTCGGGGATTGCTTGGTGCATCAGCGGCACCTGGTAGAGACCGGGAGGCTGTAGCTCACTGAGCAGCACATACCTGTGTGCCCGACGCAGGAAGGGTTACCGTGCTCATGCATCCATATGTGCACATGCGTGGAGGAGGAGCTCATCAGAACAGGGTAAAACTCAATCTGTGGAGTAGGTGACGGGATCTCACCTCCCCCACACCTGGGTCCTTCCTGTCTGTCCTGCCATGTTTCTCCACCCAGGTCCTCTGTAACATCAGAGCTGACTGTTGAGAGCACCCAAATATGAAGGGTGGCCCCACCCCAGAGGGGTAAGAGTGGGTTTGATTGAGACCATAGGGGAGAGAGGAGACACAGGTATGAGGACTTCCAGTGGGGCAGAAGTAAGGTAGGATGTCTGAGAGAGGCATTGCAGACTGTGACCAGATGGAAAAGAGTCCACAAAACAAAAATTGGATATTGGTTCTGCAGATCATTTAGGTTGGGAGTATGCCCGGTTTCTTATATCATCCAATTAGTAAACAAGCTATAATACCCGACAGGGTGAGTGTTATGCTAAATCTTCTCGGCCTGGGCGTAATGTATCCTCATCTCCATCCATTTTTAAAAACATTTTAGATACAGAAACTTGACATTGGATGTCCACCACAACAACAGAAAAGTTTGTGGTATATGCATCATCTCTATATGAACGGATGTCAACATGCAAAAAATGTTACAGCAAAACAGATGTGTATACTAAGCAACAGATTGGTTCAGCTGTAACACTGGAAATAATATGTCAAAATGGACATCATTTGCAATGGTCGAGTCAGCCCTTTTCTGGACATATGCCATTTGGGAATCTAAGAGTTAGCAACAGTGATTTTTTTGAGTGGTGTTACACCTAGAAAGGCAATCACACTGTTTACATCCATGGATGTACCAATATTTTCCTATCGAACTTTCTGCTTGATCCAAAAGTCATATATAATACCAGCGATTGATCACATTTGGAAGACACAACAAAGTACAGTTATCAAAGACAGTACAGATGGAATTCATGTTGGTGGGGATGTACAATGTTGCTCACCTGGTCACTCCGCTAAATGTGGGAGTTATAGTCTGATGGATCTGAAGAAACAGAAAATTTGAGCATGGAACTAGTCCAGGTGCATATAAATTCTTTAGAATCTGTTTAGATTATTTCATTTTCTACATTTTGTGTATGTGTGTGTATGAATGAGTGTGTATGTTGTGTGTGCGTGTTCTGCCCACGTCAATGATGCTTGACCAAAGATGCGAAGGTGAAGTGCAAAGAGTTTATGTAGGCCATCGCTGTGTGTTTGGAAAAAATTCATAACATCAAGCTTACAAACTTTATCTTCCATTAATAATGTTGTGGCGATTTAGACTGTATTTCAGCAGCTTGAAAGAATAAGAAGTTTTCTAACTAAAGTGCAGTTTTATTTTTGAAGACATTGAAATGCCAATTAATAAACCAGTAGAAAATACTGCAAGTGAAGTGCCTTATGCAATACAATGAAATGCACCAGTTTCTTTGGGAAATGTCATGTCAACCGGAATTCAGGGTATTAGTAAAGTGAAAATGCCTAACAGGGTGGGTGTTATGATGGGATAACATCCCAACTCGGGTGGTTGTGCCCGAGGCCACCGGCTGAGGGCGTCCCACACCCGAGAAGAAAATGTTTAAATTTCTATTCTCTGTTGTCTTCTTCAGCTGGTTTTGTGTGATTTTCTATGCTGTGACTGCCCATACACTATAAAAGATTGTGTATGAGCAATAATACACAAACAAGGAAATTCTTGTATCTTGAGGTTCCCTTGGCAACAGAGTACCTCTTGAGCTGCGGACTTGAGGTCATCTTTTACCAAGGAAACCTCTCGATACAAGAATATCCTTATTATGTATGACTGCTCATACACAATCTCTCATATCGTGTATAGTGGAGTGTTGTTCTGTATATCATACCATCCTTTTCAAAATGCTGTTCTACCACACTTCCAAGTCATGGCATGCTGTTCTATCCTACTGTGGTAGAACAGCATTCTAGAATTTATAGATACTGCATGAGGCAGTTTTGTTTTGAAAGCTAAATAACTCACAAAGCAAATTTTTTGCACACTATTATAAACTATAAAAAATAAAGGATGAGCAACTCTATGCAGAACCAGTGTGTTCTGCCACCTCGGGGTTCTGATTCCCATGGACCACTTGAGCTTCACTCTCGAGGTTAGAGGGAATCAGAATCCCTCTATGGCAGAACACACTGGTTCTGCATAGCTGCCCATCCAGTATTCTCTGTATAAGCATAATAACATGGAATCCAGTTTGTATGAATTTTTAACAAAACAGTGCTCCGGCTGATATTTATGGTCACCTGTGATTATAAACATCATAATTATGGGTATTACATTGCTCTAATATTATATTATTTAGCATTGTATTTCATACCTCTGTAGTGCAATGAAGTAAGTAGCTCGAATGCCATGAAGCTAGAAGGACTGAAGAGATGTTTGAATTCAATTGAAGGGAAAGGAGTTAAAATTCAATCATTAACTACAGACAGGCATCCACAGGTCCGAAAATTTTTGAGAGAAGAACAGCCACAGTACCAGCATTGGTATGATGTCTGGCATGTTGCAAAAGGTATGTATTGATTTCTTTCTTTGTTAAACATTCACAAATGACAGACTGAATAGAGGCACCATATTTGTTGCCTTTCTCTTTATATCCTCATTCTTATCTATTGCATTTCACAGGTGTTGCCTTCAGTATTGCATGCATTGCTCTAAGTGAGGCCATATCTATGTCTTATACAGTATAATGACATAACCGGCATTGACTAAGTTTTGTTCTTTTCAAGCAAGTGATAATACCCGATAGGGTGGGCGGTATTGGACAATACCTGATTGTCCAGTGGCGTAATGAGGTCTGACGCTGTAGGCAGAGGGACTTATATCCCATGGAAGGCCCGGTATTGTCCATCTCACCTACGCTGGATGGTATTATTGAGCTTATGAAATGGGTTCCTGTAACATTTTCATGTGGAATGTAATGAAATAAAAAAAAATTGGTGGAACCCCCCCCCAGAAAAATGAACTGTTATTCTTTTTTGTGTGTAAAGTAGACCATCTGTTCTCATGGTGTTCCATCTCTTGTTGTCCCTCCTCCACCCAGCTATTCTCTTCTTTTGCTGCCCCCTCCATCACCTCCAGGACTGTTTCTCCTCTGTTTCCTATGCGGTTGTTTTTGGTACTGCAGTCTCGGGACACATAGAGACTGCTCAGCTAAGCGAGACAAAATAAATGGTGGACATTTCAAATAGAAATATGGGGGTAATAGCCAATTATGGGACCAGGTGGGCACCAGGATCCTGGTGATGGACAGGCTGGGCTGGTACTTTTCATCTCAGGTTCTCATTTCTGAAGTTTCTAATGATGAAATTAATACAATTGTCTGTAAATACTTCTGTTTCTCAAATACAGGTATTGGTAAAAAATTGGAAACTGTTAGCAAAGGCAAAATGCAAATAGCTGGCCCCATGGGTTCATGCCATAATGAATCATATGTACTTGCTGCGCTGAGACAAGTGTTGGCGATAGTGAGTTGTGTGTTTCTAAATGGAAAAGCATCACTAGTCATGTGTGTAACATACACGAAGGCCATGATCAGATGTTTCCAAACTGTCTGCATGGATCTTTGGAAGATTGGACCTGGTTGAGAAAAGGTTTTAAGCGCCTAAATTGTGATACATTTCATATAGAAAATTAAACTAAAAGTGAGGGTTCATAAGTGAATTTTCATATTTACTCAGGAAGCAAGGAGTATAATGAGATTAAACTCCTTGTACTTAATGCAAACTTACTGAAAGATGTAGCTAAGTTGTCACCAAGTGAACAGACTTCTGGATTACAGGCCTATCACAAGGTCATGATCCATTTTGCTCCAAAATCTGTGCATTATTTCTACAACTCCATGAACTCCAGGTTGGTGTTGTACCTATACACCTGTGATAATCCATGTATTTCATTTTACCATTCTGTGCTTATGGGGGGGGGGCATTCTACTGCTGGAGTAATGCATAGCTTAGAATTCTTCTATTCCATTGTAAACAATCACACAATGGGCCCATTTTATATAAGCGATAAGACATGGCTGAGTGTTGGTAGTACTGACATACCCGCACACCCAGAGTCTGAAGACACTCTCGACCTGCAGTCTCAGTGTCTAGCCAGCGCCTCTGGGTGAAAGGGTATCTCAATACTACCAACACCCAGCCATGTCTTATTGCTTACATATATGTTTATTAAGAAATAAGACATGATCAGAGGTTATGTTAATGATCTGTTAATCACCTTCTAGGGTGTAATGGCACGAGGTGTAGCTGAGTGGGGCTGTTGCCCCTAGAGGGTGATTAACTGACTATTAACATAACCCCTGGGAGTGCCTTGTTGCTATTATAATAAAAAATGTTTTTTTAAATGGTGTTAAACCTTGTTCAGCATATGATTAGGTTGTACATGTATGTTAATCAAAGATTAACATAGGGCTGATAGAATGTTTACAACCAATCAGAAAGCTCTATTTCTCAGACCATTTTTACTAATGTGTATATATATATATATATATATATATATATATATATATATATATATATATATATATTTACACACACATATATGCACATATAAACAACATGAGGCACATACATGGATGTTTTATTTCTTTCAGTTTAGATTACTTTAGCATCTCTGCATTTCAATGAGAACAGTAACAGAGTTCAGGGAACCCACAGTGGAGTGTCACGTACCCTAAACACTGGTAGGGCGTATGCTGTTGTAAAGAAATAAAGGTTCCCTGCAGCTATGGTAGTATTTACATTAATTATTGATATACTCAAATATATTTCATTTTCTGACCAGTTTATCATTTTAATGTTCATAAGAATCAGTGAAGAGGTAAGTTTATGTATGGGCCTTCTACAGATCCCATAGTTGGAAAACTGATTGACTGCAGTTACCACCACCACTACTACCACATCAGACTGTTTGTTTTTTCAGTTGAACCCTGTCTCTCCCCCCTCACCCTGTAAGGGGAGTTGGGAGAGGACTGTTGCCCATCCACTATCCTATATCCATCACACACGCACACACAGACACACAGTATTGGAATTGCAGTTCCTGAGATTTGGGTGATGGTGACCTGCAAGTTCCTATCTTTACTATCTCCTCCCTTCCAACTACAGAGAGAACATCGACTGTGTATTCTTTACATAATCTACAGCTTGTAAGTGAAATATTTCTTTCTTTTTTGCATTGTCTGAAACAGGTTACATGTCAGAAATAAAGGCCCAAATATTTCATCTAAGAAATCTGTATCCAACCTATGAATTTGCTTCGTCATTGCACCAGACAGGAGTACCACCACCACTTAGCTTATCTTTTCCCAAATTGGATAAACATGACGTAGTGAGGAGACATCAGACTAGATTTAAGAAATCATAAATACATACTTCATAGATATACTGTGTGATGTCATAACCTGTGCAAAATGAGTTTGTTGTGATCTCTGAACAAACACTAATACAAAAATGTCAATTAAAAAATGTTATTGAAAAAATCATACTCTTGTCATAAGACTGTGGAAATCTAATGAAATTGAAGGTTATATGTAAATTATTATATTTAACACCTCAGATTTTATTGTATAATCACATATGAATAAATACTGAACAGCATGAAATGACCACTTACGAACAGGTAACTATTTTGACATAACCATCTCAGAGTTTTAAACTGAGTAATACATAAGATTTGTCATTACAATGAAATGAGTTAGAAAAAAATACTTATTTAAAATGCAGTTGTGTTAGATGAGTGGCCTGGTAGGACGTATATATATAGCATGGGCCTATAGTTGTAAAGAACATTCAGAATGGCTGATACTACATCCTGCACCTATGATTACTGAAACTGAAATACTAAGACGTCCAGATGTGTAATGTTGAATTTACTGTTTAACCACCACTCAGTGTATTTTTATTAATTCAAAGGTCAGAGAATACTTTTTATTCATCTCTAGACATTTCATGTTATAAGGGCCATCAAGTTCTGCAATGAAATAAACTGAATAATATTTTAATTAGAATAGACATAACAACATGGAAACAATAACTATTTTTATTCTGCAAAAGAAATCAATAAACATATTGATAATCAGGATGTGTGGTTACATTTATTAAAGTGTTTAGTGATCTATTTACACCCTTGAAATACTGAACTTGATTTTTTGGGCTACAGTAAGTCAACAGTTAACTGTGGATATTTAAACCCACAATAATGAGCAGATGGGAATCTTGCTCGAATACTAACTACAGCACATGCAGGTAGGATCTTTCGTACATTCCGACCCAGCTTGATGAAAATCCATCGTACAAAGTTGCGGTATGCCAGATACCGATACTGCCTGTAAAGAAAGACAAATGTAGTATGAATATCATGTCTTATTAAGTGTAACGGCATGCATTTTACATTTTTTTAAAGTAACAGTTGATGAATTGGAGTTCTGATTCCCATAGACCCTTTGAGCTTCGCTTCCAAGGCCAGAGGAGATCAGAACCCGTCTGTGACAAGAACTCACAAAACAAATTTTTCACACAGTACTATACGCTATTAAAAATACAGGATGAGCAAATATATGCACAACCAGTGTGTTTTGCCACCTCGGGATTCTGATTCCCATGGTCCTCTCGAACTTCACTCTCGAGGTAAGAGGGAATCAGAATCCTCTGGTGGCAGAATTACCTCTTTGTTCTGCATAGCTGCCCATCCAGTATTTTCTATGTTGCGTATGACTGCTCATACACAATACTCTATATATGAATATGGTTGCCAATCTGCAGGAAAAGAGAAAATTGACTCATTCAATAAAAGAAGATTAGCGCTGCAAACAGATTCACAATGTTGACTACTCTGGAAGACAGCACTATCAGGGGAAAAGTTACATACCAATAATACACATTTAAGGGGGGGGGTTGGGGGTCAGGCAATATAAGGAAAGACAGAGATAGCTCAATAAGTATACTCTGGATGTGAGAAGAGCGTGAGGTGAGGTGAGGTGACTGAAGTACTGTGCAATTGAGCAGACTAGACAGACCAAATGGTCAGTATCTACTGGTAATTCTGTATATTCGTATCACTGGGCATTCACACCTCTGATAGTCTGATGCACAACAAATTAAACAACTCACCTTGGCTGTAGTTTTGAGTGACAGAGTATAGAGGATTATCATGGGACATCAGTAAGTTTGCAACATGTCAGGATTTTTACCTGGTGATCAGGTTTTCAGTTTCCCTATCTGGAAATCCGATTGTCATATGGACATGTCAGATTTTTTAGCAATTTTGAGTGATCCCATATTTTTGATACAGAGTTTGTTATAAAAAATATGCATTCCCTAGGTACGGTGTCACAGCTTACACATAGCTAAGACCGGCCCTGAGGAGGATACAATGTCAGACCCCCCCAACACCCTCATCCTGTCCTGATATAGCAATAGATATATACACAGATGATACATTATCATGAAGCTAGATCGCCACTGTCATCACCTGAACCACACATAGGTGATGATAAATGTCTGCTTGACATTATGGCATGCAGTGCTGAGTGACTGGTGTGATGAGAGGGGTCATAAACTTTCATGTCTCCATGGAACAGGATGAGCAGAAGTCAATGCCATAGCTTGCATTTAGATGAAAACTAGAGACAGCTATTTGCTGATTACGGAAAATGCTTTCTCAAAATACAAAATACGAAATAAATCACATGGGCAAACAGAATACCTACTCATGAATGGGATTAAACTCATCTTGAGGTCCATCTTCACATATGAACTCATAATATCTCATCTCAAGAACATATCCAAACAAGTAGATTGGAAGCCTGGGTGTTGTGTAATACATCTATATTCAGTACCATCCATCCTGCTACATATTTTGGCATAGTACTGACAACATACATTTTCCCTGATCACGGGCATCATCTGGCAAGTGTCACATAAGCACCTAATTAAAAGATATAAAAATAATGAATAAATAATTATACTGCATTGAAAGGTATATGCCAGTTTTTTGAAGCAAATAAACCTTTGATATTATTAGCTAGTTGGTATGGGGTAAGATAGACAAGAGATGAGAGTAAAAGTCGGCAAGCTATGTGTCTATGTACTCCTTCCAGCAATGACCCATATTTACAAGTTGGTCACCTGGATGCGCTATGGATCCCAGCTGGACCGTGCATTGTCCCTCTTAGGGATTTGAGTGCTTCCCACACCCAACCTCGGGTATTTCCCAATCCATTTTCCCCATCTTCATCCGTCGTATCACCTGCCCCATCTTCTACATGTGCCACCTTCCCTCCTCCTTGGTAAAGACAGAGTCAAATAATTCATGTAGTACACGCGCATACTCTCCCACCTCTTTCACACAACCACCCCTATCCTGACTGATCTGCCCATTCCATTTTCTTCCTTTCCTGATGTACATTAAGAACACTTTTTCCCATTTTATTCCCTAGTGCCAATCTCAGTCCACTCCTACCTTAGCCGGTCTCTCCTCCTTGATTACCATCCTGACTGCATCATCATACCCCTCCTCCTTAGATATAGCACAGCCCCACCGAACTCATTTATATTGACTATAGGAACCTTTTTTTCCCCAGCACTGCATCCTGTACCTTCTTTGTCCACCAACTCAGCCTCCCTGCTTTGACCCCACCTGCATCTTTCCCTCGTGCTGATATGGGTAGACCCCAGTAGCCTTTTTTTTTTTTGTTTGTGATTTCCAGTTGGTCCTCTGCATCCATGCTTGACCTGATCCCCTAGCTATCCTCTCAGGACCCGCTCTATCCCCACCAATTCTGCCCATCTTAATTCAACTGCTGTCAATGTAGAGTGTTCTCCCTGGTACCCTAGTTTTAGGGAGAACTAACCCATGACATGATCGCTACCAGCAAGTGGGACCCAAGCAACTAGATCCATGACGAGCTCCCCATCTGACATGACCCTCCTAACAAGTCTCCTAACATGAACTGACCAAAGTGATGGAAGGACATGCTGAATCGAGTTACTCATTCAATAATACCCATATAGCAGAGACAATTATCTAACTGTTAACACATCTGGTATTGGTCAACTCACTATAAAAAAAAGATATGTACATACATTTAAATATATAAGGATAGCCTTTGAACAAATACAAGATACAAAGGGCAAGTAACATATAAATAAATACATTCATTAGTTATAGACTTAATCAAGTACAGCACTTCACTGTATGGTTATCCACATGTATAAAAAGATGTTATCAGTCACTTAGTGGAATAGGAGGCAGTTCAGTATCTGATTCACCAGATGAATCCAATAATGAGTCCTGAATTCCAAAATTCATCATATCACGAGCTAGGGGTTCATAGTTGTAAGGTACAACAACATTGGGCCATATACAAGTTAGGTCTCCAACATCAGAATCTTCATCACTGGATATCAAGGCTGATGCCATCCTGTTAGTGAATGTTATTGTAAAGGAAATGAAATAATAATCAACATAAAAAAAAAAAGAAAAATATTTCATGGGACACATATGCAACATAGAAACATAGACTTTGACGGCAGATAAGGACCACTTGGCCCACCTAGTCTGCCCATTTCCCTTCCTACTGGATAAGCTGCAGATCCTAGTAAACCAACATCGTGTTTCTTACTACCCCCACAAGAGCTACCTTATGTCTGTCCCATGCATTCTTAATTTCTCCCACACGACATTATTAAGAAGGCCGTTCCATGCATCTACTACCCTTTCACTGAAAAGAACGTCCTCGCTTTACCTCTGAGTCATCCCCCCCATATCTACAAATTGTGTCCCCTTCTATTTGCACATCTCTTTTTCTGAAAAATACAACCCTCTTGAACTTTGTTCTGTACCTTGAGGTACTTGAAAGTTTCTATCATGACCTCACTCTCCTGCCTTTCCTCAAGGGTGTACATGTTAGGCTTCTTTAGTCTATCTTAGTATGGTTTTTGATGCAGTCCCTGCACCATTTTATTTGCCCTCCTATGGGCTACCTTCATCCTGTATATGTCCTTGCGGAGATGGGGACTCCAGAACTGAAGCAGCATCCACTACATGAGGCAGAAACAGATTATATGGGATAAGAGAGACTGGCATCAAACAGTTAGTGAAGATTCACACATGGAAGATAGTAAAAATGTACCTTGTCTGCACAGAGCTGTCATAGAATTACATGCTACCCATTAGGCAACCATCTAGTTACATACAATCACCATACATTTAGGTGTTTTTGTGCCCCTCCCAGTCGGACCTTGACCGATCCGGTAACTCATTCAGATTGCATAGGCCCCAACACCTGATCCTGCTGCCAGCCAGTTTCTCAAACAGCAACCTCTCCACCGGAAACTCAAAGTATCCCTTCACCTGGAGGGTCCCTCTCTTCCAAGTGGGAAGTACTTTTCTGACCACTCCTAACATATCATGGGGTATTAAGGATATGGACTGGGCTATCACTGTGGCTTTGTGGAGCTGGCTCATACATTGTATTTTTAATTAAAGTCAGCATGTGAGCCATAGGGATGAACTATGAGACTAGATCTGGCATACTAATTTCAAATATGTGGGTGCTTCTCTGTAAAAAAAAAAATTACAGAATTCTGTCAATCCATATAATAGAAACAAACTACTGTCTGGCATACATCAGACAACATATGAGGGAAGACTTAGATATTTAAAAAAAAAGTTTATCTCATAAGAAAAGAAAGAGAGAGAGACAGACAGAGAGAGAGAGATAGTGGTAAAACAGATATTACTGCACGATATAGAAAAAGGCAAATATACTGGCAAAGAATAGTATGGTAAACTGCCTTACATTTATGAATGAAGGTAGATGGCTCCAATGGGTGTAACAAGCTTTCCTTGTCATAACCTACGTTTCATTCTTTCTGCACCAAAAAATATTTGGTGATGTTAATCACAATCATCAACACCAACCTCCTCTCTCACATCATCAACTCCTAATAAACACAGCAATAATCTGGCAAACAGTGCAGCGTTCTATATCCGACTTATTAGAAACTTCTATTTTACAATCAAAAAGTAGGCATTGGTAAACAGGATTACAAACATCAGCAAGCCACATATTGAATCAATGTCACACACACACACACACACACACTCCACTATTATAAATACATTTACGATTTTGCATATCGAAGTGTCTTTGTGTTACATAGCACTGACATTTCTCATAAGAGCATCAAGGCAGAAACAAGCACAACTTGATAAATATGACATAAATACAATTATAGCAAAGGGAGAAAGTAAAATTAAAAGGGAAGAATAGTCAGTCAAGAATATCAATCACACTGCTGCATCATTCGGCTCCAAATCCACGGTAAATATGACAGTTCAAACTGCAACAATGTTTGGACAAAAAAACCCCAGCAAGTGCACAATTACAAGATGCAGAGTTCAGTAAATTGTATTAGGCAATGTTGCTTGAGTAAGTTATTATTAAACCGCCCCAACTTAGATGTCTCGGACTTTGCAAGCAATTTACTGTGCGGATGTTTGAACCATGCTGTCAGTAATACCACATGATTACATGAGGAGGAAGCAGTAATCAGAACATTCAAACTTAAAATGTAATCGTCACGTTCAAGTTTAATCATACATCACCAAGGAGAACAAAACAAGTGGAAATAACTAGCTAATTATTTACTAATGAATAAATGAAAAAAAAATATATACACAGTTGTAAGAGTCCGTAACACTCGAGTTCAAAGGGCAAGCATCACGGATCTGACAGCCACTGACCTGTCATTCGGGCGGGAACAATAATACCGTGTCAAACTGCAGATTTCAGTAAAATTACAGTGATAACAACATTATGGGGAGCAAGTTCGTGGGAAAATAAACTCACTGCATTATCATGTTTGGGTATGAACACTTTGCACTACACAGCATCAGCCTGTTGAAAGTTGCAGCGACCCAAATTAACTGAAAGCTGTAGTGACTCGCAAGTGGCAGATTGCACCCTCAGAGCTGACACAGAAGTACCGATGTCACAGGTACCGCGCGCTCAAATGACAATAGTTGGCAAACCGCTGTACCTGAGCTCCATATCAGATTCATAAATATTTAAATAAAAAACTTATACAGAGGTATGACCACTTAATAAATCACAAGAAAACAGCCTCTATGACACAAAACGTTGCTATAAGTCCAAAACAGCCAGCCATAAGTCCATCATCGTTCATTTCACCTTTTTAAGGGGGTGAGGCACAAGGCCAAATGTTGAGTGTCATTGCCACTGAGAAGTACATTCAAATCTTTTAATGCTCACGCTGGAGTTGCTTGTTGCATTTTTAAAATGAGTTGCTGTTCTTATGTTTTATATATATATATATATATTAGAAGCAAAAAACTCAGTTTAATGCATTAGTTAGGGTTGTTCCACAGCGACAAAAGTGAAAATTCGATTGTTAGGGTTGAAACCCCTTGGACCCCACCCACCCCCAACCGCATTGGGGTACATTGGGGTCGCAGCCCTATCTCTCACCCCATCACATGTAAAGCAGCAGAAGTATAGGGGCCTCAAACTAATTGTTCTAGGAGTGCCTCCTGACTGGCATCTACCAGAATCTGGTTGCTAGTTTTAGCCATGATAGGGTCTTTCCAGTCTACCTCTGGTGTGTTGAAATCCCCAACTATGACTACTTCCCCTAGACTATCTGCCTTCTTAAATGCATCTCTCAATTCCCTGTCAGTCCCTTGATCCTGACTCGGTGGCCAGTAGATCACCTGATCGGGATTTATTTCCCTTTCTCTGTTGCTGCTACTACCCACAGGGTTTCCAATTCACCTGAATCCTTAGCCTGTTTGTTTCTATTGCATCAATATTGCATCCTTAACATACAGTGCTACCCTTCCCCCTGCCATTTACCCGATGCTTTCTTAATAATGTCTAGCTTTCTATGTCATGTCCCAGTTGTTCATGTCTCTCTTACCATCACCAGGTCAACCCTCCCCCATGATCAGTGCCTGAAGTTCCAGCATTTTGTTGCCAGACTCTAGCATTGCACATACCATTGGCACTTACCATTTTCAACACTTCCATCTTTTATCTATTCCCCGAGTTGCTTTCTCCTGATGAGTTCAGTGGCCAGGCCCTCCTTGTCTGTGACATTCTGTGTGATTTGCATGACACAAAATAGTCCCTGATTTTGTCATTATCGAGGCCTTTTTCCATGGTAATGCTATCCGACACCTGACCATGCATCTCTAACTTTTTATTGCACAGTCAGATAATGTTTCTTAACCAATGAAGTTTCAGAATTTTTCATTGCCCTTTTATAACTCCTGCTAAAATTTTGTTTAGACATTTGTTGTAAAGAACATTTCATACATTTTATTTATTGAGAATATCGGATTACAACCTTTGAGTCAGGGACTCATTTCCAAAGGCTCCATGTCAGTGTACAAAACATATCAGTAAAAAGTGGAGGGAATAACAGGTATGAACAATACAAATCAAATAGCAGGCATTATATAATATTATAGTGAGAGCAGGAAAAGACAACAAAGGGGTCAATATAGTACTGTCGGTCCTGTACAGTTGGGTAGCTATACATGCCCTGTGGTGGGCTTGTTAACATCAGAGAGCAGTACAATCAATAGTAAGGTGAGGCCTATACTCTAGCAGGTGGTGCGAGCAGTCAGGATACCAACATTGTCATCAACACACAATAACAACAGTGGGATAAAGAGAAACTCTAACCCAAAAAAATCTCACCATACGTAGGCAGCTTCCTATACCTAGTAGGAGCATTGGCAGAGTCAGGTGGAGATTATGTGGTTTTTGAGGGCTATTTTGAAGGGGCCTAGCCTAGAGATAGAGGTAATGGCCAAGGGGAACCCATTGTACCAGGTTGGTGCTTTGTAGGAAAAGGACCTTTGTGCCAGGGTGGTTGAGGCCCTAGGAACAGCCCACATTAATTTATCTGCCATGCGGGTGTTTGCTAAGGTATGGGCGGTGCGGAGTGAGGCAGAGACTCCAGTGGGGCTAAGGCCTAACTGGATTTTCTTGGTGAGGAGACATGTTTGATAACGTGCTCTTTTGTCTAGGGTGAGGACTTTTGTTAGCGTGTACAGGGTGCAACTGTGGGTACGCATATCCACTCCAACAAGGAGCCTACAGGCTTTGTTGATGGCTAGGTGGATTTTATTTAGTGCAGTCGGTCAGTGACTGAGTAGATGGCTAGCCCATAGTCTCAAGCGGAGAGGACAGAGGAAGTAATAGCAATGTTTAGGCCTCAGGAAGTAAGCAAGCTTTGTGCCGATACAGTAGTCCTGTGCATATATTTATGGAAGCTGAAAGGTTATTGATGTGGGTGGAATGACAGGTTCGGATCAAAAGTAAGGCCCAAGTAAATAACAACTAGATGTACAAAAAGGTACTTCTCTAAAAGCACTAAAAATAAGCTCTTAAACCATTGGCTGACAAAGCATTTCCGGGTGAAACATTTTTGCAGTTGTGTCTGAATTCACCTACTTTCACACTTTTATTGCTCTCTGGTTCAGCACATGCTAGATTAAAGGTTAGGATGAAAGGTGAGATACTAGGGCTGGGATATTGCTCTGGTCACTCATTGTACATTGCTATTTTTATTTGCACTCATACTGTGTTAAATTGTACTCGATTGCACTTCATTTTGCATCAATTAATAATGTGTATATTGTATTGTATTTCCTGTTCTCGCCCCCACCTCCCCTGAGTTGCACCTGGAAATGAGCCTTGGCTCTGGGCCTTCCTAGTTACCAATTTTCATATGAATAAATACAAATATTGGAAGACAAATAGCAAACGAAAACAGGCTTAGTGCCTTGCTGTGTTTAGCACACCAAAAGTAGGGGATTCACTAAATATGCCATATTGAAAGATGCAGTAAACAGTACTGATGGAAATCAGTCTGCCTATCCAAACCAGCTGACTGTACTTGCACATAAGCATAGTGTCATAGTCAAAGGTTTGTGGAGGCATTAAACAGCAGTTCGATGTGCTTACGCAACTGGATCAGATAATATGAGATAATGCTTGTGTAACTTGATTTGCTTTGTAGCTTTTGGCCTCTCTGTCCGTGGGATATACCACCTTGTAGGGGTATGACGCAAGAAACCCTAGAGGAGGGTTCCCCCCACAGGTGCCTGGAATTACCATCTGCCATGGGTAGGTTAGGAAGAAGCCCATGGGAAGAGAGACAAGCCACTGCAGGAGGAGGGGAGGATGGTGGGCAACAAGAAAGAATCCTGGTCAGGCCCAGGATGTTTGTGACCTTTAAACTCAATGGGAGAGACATTGTCGCCCACAATTGAACCACGGCTTAAAGCCCCCATTGGTTACACACCATTTAATGCCTCCAGAAATCTCTTCTTACCACCACTGCACTGTGCTCTCCCTGATCTCCTGTCTGTGCATTCCCTGGCAGCGTAGTGGTTCCCCAATCCCAACATCCCTTCCAACTTATTGCCTAGCCAAGTGGATATCTTTATTCCTTGGTAATCTAATGGTTCCCTGTCAACCGGCCTGTACAAATATTTTCATTTGCTGGCATTCCAGTGGTCCATTTACTCCCTGATCACTGGTCTGTACAGATATATTTATGCCCTGATAATCTAGTGGTCCCCCTCCTCCACCCCCAACAGCCTGTCCCTGCAGATATCTGTTTTGTCTGGAAGTGTTGTAGTTACCCCCACCCCCATTCCCTGTGTTATCTGTAGTCTGAGGGCCCTATCCTTTAGTCACCATCATTGGTATTCAGTGTAAAGACTTCTCACCTCAAAATGTTGGTATGGGCATTGCAACCAACACTTTGCTATTCTGACGGCCATCCACACTTGATTTGTATTGCAAATCCTCTGGAATGGTGGCTGGCAATCCCCACCACTCACTGCCATTATCTTTGCTCACACAGTCAATGCACAGTGGTCTAAGTATAGGAAGGGTGGGAGAACCACTATACTGCCAGGGAATACATATACCTGCAAGGATGGGTGATTGGGTGGGGTATCATTAGACTACAGGGCATAAATGTATCATAAAGATATCTGCATGGAAGGGTGGACAGGGTCAGGGGTGGTGGGACCACCAGATGACCAGTTTAGTGCCTTTCCTTAGGAAGTAGGCCAAGGGGGGGTGCAATCCCCATTTACTCCTGGCCTGCAATGAGGCAAATGACACAGTAGCATTGTGCCTGTACTATGGGGTCATTTGCATGGAGAAGTATTATTATGGCATATTATGCCACAGGAGCAATTGCCATCTGTGAGCCTCAAATATCTCTGTGATCCTTTCATCCCCAGAGCTCCCTATTGGCCAAATACCTCATGTGGTCAGTAAGAGGTTGTAGTTTATCTGAGCAAATGGGCTCGTGCCTGGCTCTTTTGTGTGACATATTGGAACATGCCATTAGTGCTCGTTGTGTGCATCGGGTATGTTCCAGTCAGAGATGTGTAGAACCTCTCCTGGAAACCAAGCTAACCTGAATGCATGCAGCTCAGTTTTCATGAGACCTGAGCTAAACTTTGCTGGCTCGGCTCAGATCTCGGCTCTGTGTTCTTTTTTTCACTTCCTAGACTTCCAGCTTGCATGCCTATCATGTGACAGGCTTAAGGCTGCTAGGAGAGGTCAAAGGGTGAGGAGGGGAGTTTGTGTGCGGCATAGATACTCCAGTTTGTGCATGCGCAAACTGTAGTGTATATAGCAGCGTGCATCTGACCTCCATGCCATTGCACTGTCAGCCAGCGGTGGGGATGGAGTGCTTTCTGCCTGTGGAACTGGGAAGTGGGAACCTGTCAGCTTTGTTGTTCGAATAACTTAAATTCTACCAGCAAAAGAGGGGGAACAGGAGGAAAGAAAAGAATTCAAAGAGAAAAAAACAACAACATGAGAAAGACTGAGGAGGTGCTGGAGACTCTGTGTGTGTGTGTGTGTGTGTGTGTGTGTGTGGGAGGGGAGATGGACACCACGTACTAGACAGAGACAGACTGTACACAAAAAACAAAAAACAAGAGGTTCCAAAAGGCATATTAAGTTATAACTAAAACTTAAGGGGGGCACAAAGGACTCTCAGCTGTATGTGTGTGTGTGGGGGGTGCAGTGCTCAGGCTAGAAACTGCAGTCAGTGTCACTGTGAAGAAGTGCCCAGTACAGCAGTACTACTGTTTGATTACGAATCCAAAACCAGAACCAAAACCTGGGGTTATTTAGCAAAACCAAAACCCTCACAGGTTTTGCACACCTTTAGTTCCTATATACAGGTACATTTACGAAGCTGCCATCTGGGGCCCTTGGGATGCACACCTCTGAATTCTCCAAGGAGGCCAGACTGGTTGCTGTAACACTGCTACACTGAGCCCAAACACATTGGAATTATGTGGTGCCATCACCTGGGTAACATTACGGGTACCTGGCTGTTTGCCCACTTTTCTATCACCTCCAGGAATAATTGAAATCAAGTTTCCATTTCTACACAGTTCCTCTCCAACACTGTGACCCTGTATGCAATCATAGTCCCACACCATAGTTTCACCATTTTGCAGTTTTATCAATACCTTTATTTTTGAGGGGGAGGGACAAGAAGATACAAGAGAAACATGGAATAAATGGTGACGCTACCGTACTTATTACTCTAAGCAAGTCAGTAAATGCACCCCACCCACAGTTCTTTTCCCAACCAAACAGTTCCTTATGTCCCAAAGCAGACGCATCTGACTTAATCCCCCCAACAGGTCACGGGTGAGAGATCAGTCTAGTTGCAGTGGGTACAACAATGAGGATGCAGTTGCTGCCTTAGGGTGAATGCCCTGCTGATAAAGAGTGGGAGGGGTCCCTATTTGTAATCTGAAAGGGTTGAAGTCTGATGGGCCTTAGCAGGTTTTAACTGGGCCTAGCTTTGTGGCACAGTCCACCCAGGACTTATTCCTTTAGAGGAAATACACAGTGTCCACCTCCCAAGCTGTGAAGTTAAACCCCAGTGGTTACTCATAGTTCTGTTGTCCACACGATACCTGTAAAGATTGCTAAGCTGACTGGTGAGATGCTGATCTGCTCCCAGCTGAAGGTAGGTTTTCTCTAGGGTCTTCGCTGCTGTCTCTCTCTCTCTTTCTCTGTTGGCTCCAGTGCAGTCTTACATCATCTCTGTTCTGCAGATACATAGAAACACAGAAATACTGCATCTGTAGGCAGATAAAGGACTGCTTGGCCCATCCAATCCACCCATTTTCTCTACCTACAGTATCACCATAAACCCTACTTGATCTCCGGCCCTTTCTCCCTCCCCCATTCCTTTCCACCAAGATCCTCTTATGCTTATCCCACGCATTCTTGAACCCCATCACTGTTTTCACCCTGCACCACATTGGATGATAGTCTGTTCCACAAATCCACTACCCTTTCTTTGAAGAAGTACTTCCTCACCGCTCCTGAATCTACCCCCTCCAGCTTTACAGCAAGTCCCCTTGTTCTCGTGCATCTTTTTTTCTGAAAAATACTTTTGAAAGACTGTAAGCCTGTAGTTCAATGGCTGATCAACAGCCATGCCCCCCTGCCTGACTTATTTAAACCCTTCCTTCCTGCTTCATTCAGATTTTTCTTTGTGGCTGGAGGCTCTGGCCATCCTCTCTGGGCCCGGCCTTTCCATGGGCCCTGTCCCTCTCCCATTTATTGTTTGTCTCCTACCTTCCCTTGTGTTTGGAACCCACTGACTGTGCTGGACTCTCTGCCTGGTTTGTATACTTCTGCTTCTGAGTCAGTATTTTGCCTTTGGCTGCAGTCTGTATTGCTTGACTCTCAGTAATTTGTTTCTCCCTTCTGCTCTGGTGCTTGTGTTTGCTTTGTTTGTGAAGCCCCCCCTGTCAGTGGCTTACCTGTTAGCCTCAAAAGTCACTCCCATTTTTTTCCCTGTAGTTGCCTCCATTCCTGGCTGGTCATTTGTGGTCCTGGGTACCTGCATAGTTTTTTTTAAAGAGTGGGGCCCAGGAACTGTAGCACAGATCCACTGGTTTGTTTTGCACCTGGGTGCCTACTAGAGCTCTTGCATGTGCAGAAAGCTAATTTGTGTTCAATCATTTTGGTGGCCTCTCAATTTTCCTCTCCGTGGTCCTGGTCCCAGGGGCAAATTAAAAGAGGGACTGTAGCCCTAAGGTAGACCAGAGAGGCAGTGGGAGAAGGAGAGGAGTTTTCATGAGCACCAATCGCTTGAGGAGCGGGAACTGTTTCATGAATATTAATGAGGTGGGTCATAAATAGTAATAAGCTGAGCCTGTCTGGTGCAGGGAAAGGTATAAGCATTAGTGGCAGGTGAGAGAATAAATAACATGTTGAATGGCCCCAGGGTATGAAATAGGTAAGGGGCTGAAAAGAACTGTGGGACAATAAATAAATAAAATGGTTACTGTGGCTGCAGCAGGGTGTACAAGTGGGACATAATATTGTCTTCAGTGGGAAAATGTGTGGCTTTCTGGGGTAATCTAAAATGGTCCCAGCGACTCAAAGGGGCTAAATGGAAAAGTTAAATATTGCAGTTGCTTTACAGGGCACAGGGCTCTTATAAATCTGTGGGGTAATTATAAAATCTAAGTAAATGGTTTGGCTGCAGGGACATTAGGAATTCTGGACTATGTGGGAACTAAATGTAAACTGTTTTGCCAGCAGCCATGTGATGCAGTTTCCACCAATCAAAGGGCCAGGATGTGCCAGCGGACGACTCTAGGACTATTGAAAAGACTCTTGGAGTACAATAGGGGATGTTTAGGCACCTTTTGAGCAGCCAGTGAGGCGCCAAGGGAGCCTCGTACATTTTATTTATTGAATATTCGAAACAACCTTTGAGCAAAGAACTGTTTTACAAAGGTTCCACATCAGGGGACATAGTACAATGTACAGACATACAGTAACACAAAATATGCATCAGTCAAGTTTATTACAGAAATCATTAGTCAAGGAACATAGTAACTGCTACACTCCACAGTATACATTAGACTTAGGTTATTACATCAGACTGGTGGAGAAAGGTGTTTACAAAAGCTGAACTCCCACAAGAGGAGTAGAAGGGTGAGCAGCAGGGAGAACATAGAAAAACAGACTTTGATGGTAGATAAGGGCCGCTTGGCCCACCTAGTTTGCCCATTTCTCTACCTACAGGATAAGCTGCAGATCCTATTTAACCAACTGCCTATTTATTCCTACCCCCCCAAAAAAATTGCCTTATGTCTGTCCCATGCGTTCTTGAATTCTCCCACAGTTTTAGACCCCACAACCTCCTCAGGAAGGCTGTTCCATGTGTTCGCCACCCTGTCTGTGAAAAAATACTTCCTCACATTGCCCCTGAGCTGTCTCCCCTCTATCTCCAAATTGTGCCCTCTTGTTCTTGCACAACTCTTTTTCTGAAAGATGCTACCCTCTTGGACTTTGTTGATTCCACTGAGGTACATAAAAGTTCTATCATGTCCCCCTTCTCCCTCCTTTCCTCAAGGGTATACATATTAAGCTCCTTTAGTCTCTCCTCATATGGCTTCTCTTGCAGACCCTGCACCATTTTAGTTGCCCTCCTCTGGACTGCCTCCATCCTGTCTATGTCCTTACGGAGATGGGGTCTCCAGAACTGGACGCAGTACTCCAGATGGGGTCTCACCAACTGTCTGTACAGAGGGACAACAACTTCCTGTTTTCTACTGGTGATGCGTCTTCCTATACATTCCAGTATCCCCCAGCCTCCCTACTGCCTTCTCACATTGCTTGCTTACCTTAAGGTCATCTGATATGATTACTCCCAGGTCTCTTTCCATTTTGTTGTTGTTACTCCCCACTGTGTAATCTTTCCCTGGGTTCTTGTTTCCCAGGTGCATTATTTTGCACTTCTTTGCATTGAATCCAAGCTGCCATACTCCTGACCATTCCTCCAACCTTGCCAAGTCCCTTCTCATCTTTTCCATGCCTCCTTGTGTATCAACCCTATTGCAGATCGTTGTAGCATCTGCAAAGAGGCATACTTTTCCTTCCAGTCCCTCTGCAATGTCAGTTATAAAGACATCAAAAAGGAATAAACCCAGTACTGAACCCTGTGATACCCCACTAGTAACCCCTCTTTCTTCAGAGCGGACTCCATTTACAGTTACCTTCTGTGTCCTGTTGTCCAGCCAATGTTTTACCCAGGCTACCACCCTGGGACCCACTCCCAGGCTGGTAAATTTGACTATTAATCTCTTGTGAGGAACTGTGTCAAATGCCTTGCTAAAGTCTAGGTGGCCATGCCCACAGCTCCTCCCTGGTGTACTACTTTGGTCACCCAGTGAAAGAAATCAATTAGATTTGTCTGACATGACCTTCCCCCTGTGAACCCATGCTGCCTTGGGTCCTGTGCCCCTCTGGCCTCTAGGTACGCAACAATTCTTTCCTTTAGAAGTGATTCCATCACTTTCCCTACCACAGAGGTCAAACTGACAGGTCTGTAGTTTTCTGCCTCTGTCTTGCTCCCACTTTTGTGAAGAGGTATTGCATCCACCAGTAACCCATTGAGCCAAAGGGGGGCTCTGTGGGAGAAAGAACACTGCCCAAGTGCAGTTCTGTGAAATGGTAAAGAGAGCACTCCCTGCTTACAACCTCTGGTTCCATGCAGAGAGCCAGCCTGGGAGAAAATGTTTGAGATGCAAGGAGGGGCCCTGCCAAGAAGAGCCTTCCTACCAAGGAGATAGGTTTGGAACTTGATTCTGTTCCCAAGGGACAGACAGTTTGTCTGAGTATACAGTGAGCAGGTGTGAGTAAGGTGATCAGCAGCTAATGTGAGTCTACATGCATTATTAAGGGGCAATTCCCACCCACTTTAGGGCAGTGTCCGTGGCAGCTTCTTATACCACCAGCCCATAATCAATGATAGAAAGTATGGAGTGAGAGATGAAGAGCTGACGAGGTGAGGTTTCTTCTGTGTCTATATAGTACTCCAAGCTTGGTGTCTACAGCCTTGACCACCAGATCAATGTGTTGCATGAAGGAGAGTGTGCCATTGATGGTTAATCCCAGGTACTCGAAGGCGTGAACCTGTTCCAATTGGGTATTAACATAATTGGTGATGAAAAGGGTAGGGAACTGCCGCTTGAGTTGGGGGCTAGATAGAAGCACGGTCTTCATTTATTTATAGTTGAGCAAGAGCTTGTGGGCACTGAACCAGTCCTCAAGTTGGTGGAAGGAAGACTGTAATTCATGATGCAGCTGGTCAATGCATGTGTTGCTGCTGAAAATAATGGCATTGTTGGCGTACAGGATAATTTTGCTGTCACAGGCCTTAGGGAGGCTGATAAGAAAGGACCCCAGGATAGACCCTGGTGGGACACCCAGGGATACTTCTCTAGACTCCGATATAGGTTGCCCAACTTTTACTCTCTATGCCTTAGCGACAGGTAGTCCTGGAACCAGGATACAGCATTTGTGGCCACATCCAAGCACTGTAATTGATACAGGAGGAGGTGGTGGTTAACGGTATCAAAGACCTTTGTTAAATCGATAAAGATGGACCCAGCCAGCTTGCCTTCATCCAGAGCCTTGTGCACAAGGTCGGTGTGTTCCACTAGTGCACTGGCAGTGCTGTTTTTTTTTTTTTGAAACTGTGTTGTTGGGGACATTGCAGTTGAAATTTATGGAGTTGTGGGTGAGTTGATCTGCCACGATCCTTTACAGGGCTTTGAATAGGGGGGAGAGGATTGAAATGGGTCTGTAGTTGGCAATGCAGGCCCTGTCCCCACCCTTGAGAACAGGAGTCACCAGAGTTTGTTTCCAGACCTTAGGGAATTTGGCTAGGGTGAGTGATTTATTGAAGAGTTTGGTTATGAGAGCAATGAGCATGTCCAGGGTTATGGCTACCAGTTTCATGTCAACACCATTGCTCCCCACTCTGGTTTTGCTCAGTACTTTTTTTTACATAGGACAATGCATCCTTGACTGTTGTCCTCTCAAAGTTGAAGTTTGGGTGATTACTCATGGAAGGTTTGCTGCAGTGGAGCACAGCTGTGGGGTTCAGATACTCAGGAGGTACGACAGTGTTAAGGTCAGAGAAGGTGATATTGAGAGACTCGGCTATAGAGAGAGGATTCGAGGTAGTCAGTCCATTAATATTGAGCAACTGGGGGTGTTTCTTGTCATCCTTCCCAAGGAGATTTTTGATATTCTCTCTGAACCTCTTCCTGTCGCCCCAGCTGCCTTCCAGCTGTTCCTTGTGGTAGCTCGCTTTGGCTTGCCTAATTAGGTGTGTGCACCTATTTCTAGTGGCCCTGTAGATCTGGTAATCATTCTTATCTCTAGTGGACCTGGCCCTTGTCCAGAGGTTATCCCTTTCCCTCACAAGAGCAAGGAGCTCTCCAGTAATCCACTGGTCTGTGCACCCACAGGATTTCTTTTTCTTTTTGGGGCACATTTATTTACATATTAATGTTGTGAAAGAACAGTGACTCCAGCCAATGGGTAGCTGCCAGAAAGCTCACAAAAGAAGAGAACTTTTGTTTTCTGAGTCAGTTGGGTGGGAGACCTCCACAGGGAGGGGCTCTAGCCCCTGGTGATAGAATGGGGCTGCAAGGCTGGGAGACAGCCTGCCTAGGGGCTGCCAGCAATCTGTCCCTCAGGGCTGGCTGTGCCTTTCCCCATCTGGAAAAAGGAAAAGGGTTGTGCAGGCAGCTCTGCAGAGAAAAAGAGCTGCAGGATCCTAATGCTGTGGTAGGAAGCTGCACCACAGCGGTGAAGATATTGAGGGAAGGAAGTCTGAAAATGGAAAAGGACTGAGGAAATGGACTGGTTCTTGTGTAAAGAAGATGAGGAGAAAGCTCTTCTGTTCTCGTCTGCCCCACATCAGTGAAACAAGTGATGAGGATATGGTTGGAGAAAGTGTGAGAAAGAGAAAAGGTTCTGTCTAATCCTAGCATAAACAAAGCATCTAAAGAGATGAGGGAAAGACACGAGGTCTAAGGACTGGTTTTGATATGGATAAATGGATACTGAAGCTAGATTGGAACCTGGGCTTTGAGAGCTGAAAAGAGAGCTCTTCTGGAGTTGACTTGCACCTGCATGGTGAGAAAAGAGACTTCCTTTGATGTATGGCTAAGATAAAGCGTTCCTGGAATTGTGCGTGAGCCAGAGTAAGAGTGACCACTTGGTTAAGGTTGAGATACTGTGAAAGAAGAAAGATGAGCAGGTGCTATCTGGACGGGTACCTGCTGTCTGCTCCTGAAACACAGCTGAGAAAAGAGACTATTGTGTGAACCTGGAGTTTTCAGACTCTAGTTGCTGCCAGAGCCTGAATGTCTGGAAAGAAACAGAGACTGCTTTGGCTACCCACCATAGCTGGTAACTGAGAAAAAGAAAAGTGATCTAAAGGTTCCATCTGAAACCCAGGGCCAGGTGGGGAACCCACTAACACTCATCAAGTTGGGTCTGCTGGCTGTAGGGAATCATAGGTTTATTCCTGAGTGCTAGGGCACTCTGACCTGTGAGGGAGCAGGGCTATGGGGCCACTCCTAGGTCTGGGTCACTTGGGGCTGGCAGGCTTTACACAGTGTCTGCAACGGACCTCCATAGGTCGAAGGGGACAAGCTGCAAGACTTTCAATCAAGCTGAAGATCTGAGCTGCAGCATCCTGTTTTCCTTCAAGTTGTGTTCAAGCACTGAGCCCAGTTCTACATCTGCTGTTTCCACCTACCCCAGGATTTTAGTCACATGGTGCTACCAGAAGACTGATGTCCCAGAACCATGAGTAAAAGCAGGAATTGCCCTGCCCCTGGGGAATGTATATAGTTTAACCATGACCACTGGGGCTGGAGGTAGAATCTAGGCTTAAAGTAATCAAAGAAAGATGTAAAAAGTTAATTTAATTCAGCAAGCATGCCAATGCCAGCTGACCAGCTGCACTTCAGGCCTGCAACTAACATCTGGGTACCCTGGGACAGATCCCGGGGCATCGTTCTGGAATTGGTACTAGCGGACTGGGCATTGTAATTCCTGCAGCACTTAGCTAGGTAGAAAGATGATGGCTGCATTGATTAAAGTGTGGGTTTCAGAATAAAAGGGGAATGAATGTTTGGGAAATGCCAGATCTTTAAATGCAAATTAAAATGTTCTGCATAACCTCTATTCCACCTACCCCATCCTAACCCTCCCTGTGTAAATTACGATGTCATCGTTTCAGAAAAGTGCAGACTCAAGAGCCTGATTTTAGTGAGCATGTCATTAACTGGAGTTGAAAATGAAAAATTTTGAAACTGGGGATGCTTGATTCTGGTTAAGTCCATGTCTGGAGTGATTGTTAGGGAGGTGGGTTAGTACAACATCCCAGGGGGTTGTACTGGTAGAGCTCATACCCACTTAAACTGTACTCTGGTTGGTGGCACCACAATTTTTATTTGTTATTCTTGGGAAAGGACCCCCCCATGTAACAGCTAATAGTAACTCAGGCCCCTTAACCTGGTTAGTGGCCACCCAGGCAGGGGTAGTGGCCCTCTCTAGGATGGCACCAGAGAGGGGCTACAATTGGCTTTTGGGGCTCTTAGTTCTAGCACCCCTTGTTTGCTTTGTTATGTTCTACACAATCTCTTTTATTCATACTTGTTACCTGTATGCTCTCTGTTCCAATTACTGTTTCCATGCAGTCCCTGTGCTCATCACCTTAATTGCTTATACCTGCCTCTCTCAGTACTGACTCCCTGTTGTACTGTGTCTATTTTGCAGCTCTGTTTTTACTCACTCAGTGCTTGCTCCTAGCACTTACAGTGTTTGTGCTATCCAGGCTCATATGTTGCCGATTCAGCATAGCCTCCTGCTTCTCCCAGGCTGCTGACTTCACCCAGCCTCCTCACTATAATGCTCCTATTTTCTCTTTAGATAATATAGAACACCCCACAGGTAAACAGTAAAGAAGTATACACAAGAAATCTCCCCATCCCCCCACCCCCCAAATGCACCACGAATAAAGATGTACACAATACTGAAAAAAAAAAGATCCCTTAGTTACAGTGCAGGCAGTGCTATTGTGGACTTAGAGGGAAAGCAGTGTGTATGGGAGGCCCATACCTCTGGTAGTACCCTGCTTCTTTAAGAGACTGGCTGGAATATTTTCTGCTTGTAGGGCAAAGAGCACCTCATGGATCCATTCCATGAGTGTGGGGATTGATTGATCAAGCCAATGGCATACTATCACCTTTTTGCACACAGGAAATCAAGGCCATATGTTTGTGTTGGTTACCAATCAGGGAAGCACCATATTTTCCCAGTATACATATTTCAGTCTGGAAAGCATCAGTGAGACCTAATAATGGGTCTAATTTGGCTTTAATGGCTGACCAGAATGGGGAAGCTTTGTTGCAGTTCCACAAAATGTGGAAAAGGGTGCCTGGCTGTATCCCACATTGGGAACATGTGTCAGGAAGTTCACCCATTTTGTAAAGTTTAACCGGGGTGTAGTATAAATCATGTATTATTTGGAATTGCAGGAGGCAATATCGATCCCATTTAATGTCCTTATACAACTGGGTACATAGCTGACTCCGGGGGGGGGTGGGCAAAGTAGGGGGCAGGGCCTGATCTCATTTGTATTGGGGTTGTCCTTCATTCTCAGCCAGGAAATCACGCAGGTGACAGTAGAAGAAAGAGATAATGTGGAAGGGGAGAGATGACAAAATGACAGGGAGAATAGGGCCAGTCAGGTTTTGATCCCAAAGGCCTAACCCAAAGTGATGTATGGGAAAGCTGGATATATTTGAAGCAAAAAAGGTGGAAAAGCTGAATTTGTGCTGGGCCTCTTGGAAAGACAGTAATTTATGGTTATTTAGGAAATCACTGACATTGAGTTTTTTTGCTGGACAAGAAAGAGGGACAAGTGGCTGTCCCCCAATCTTGAAATTGGGGTTATGAAAGATAGGTTGTGAGACATCACGTATGAGAGAGATTTGAGTGATGGTGCATAGCTGGGAGTGTGCCCTGAGTGTTGCCATGATTAAGAATTCACGAGTGGTTCGGAATGTTTGAGAGGGCATATATAAGAGATGCCAGGTCAAGATTGTATAAGGCACAAAGCGATTCCTCAATTTGTGCTCATAGTGGAACGATGTAGCCGACTGTGCTGGAGTGGGTGGGGATAGCCATTGATGGATCACAGAATATTTAATGGAGAGATAATAAAGGAAGAGATTAGGTAATTGTAGGCTCACTCTGGTTTCATGTTGTAGTGTGGAGAGTGCTCTTTGGGGGGATTCACCCAGCCAAATGAAGTTGGAGATGGACTGTGCACCTGTGAGAACCAGGCCTTCGGCAGAAAAAATTGTACATCTGGAAGGGATATAAAAAGTGGGGAAGAACATTCATCTTCACCACACTTATTCTACCCCAAAGAGAGAGAGGGAGTAAAGCTCAGCAATTTAGGTTAACTTTAGTGTGGGCGAGGGTCCCATCCAGGTTATACCATTTCATTTTAGTAACAGACCGAGAAAGGTAAATACCCAAATACTTCATTTTATCTCTTACCTATGTGAAACCGAGGTGCTGAATATCAGTTTGCACAGTGAAGACATTAAGGGGTATTACTTCCATTTTGGAGAGGTTCAATTTATAATTAGAGATCTGGCCAAATTCCTCAGTTATTTTAATGGTTGCTGTGAGTGAGGTGGAGGGGTATGTAATGTGGAGAAGTATATAATCCGCTAAATGGGTAATTTGTATGGAGGGCCCAATTGAGATCCCTGAAATTAGTGGTGATATATTAATATGTTGGATGAGAGGTTCAAGGTACAAAGTGAACAGAAAAGGAGATATGGACAGGCTTGTCTGGTACCTTGCTAAAGAGTAATGGGGTGGGAGAGTACCCTGTTACAGAGTATACGGGCTGTGGGATGTGAGTATAAAACCTTGATCCAGTGGATGAACTGAAGGGGGAATTTATATTTGGGCAACAGGTGAAAAAGATAGTCCCAGGAGAATCTGTTAAATTTCTTCTCTGCGTTGAGGGACACCAGCACAGCAGGACTACTGGAGTCCCCAGATGCAGAGATAAGATGAGTAATTTTATGAAGATGATCTGCGGAGAGTCTGCCAGTTACGAAAACCAGCCTGCTCCGGACTGATCAGGGCATGCCAGACTTTGTTGAGATGATTGGCAAGAACTTTGGCAAGAATTTTGAGATCTACATTAATCAGTGAGATAGGCTGATATTTGGAGACAAGGAGAGGGTGTTTGCCAGGTTTAGGAAGGACAACTATCATGGCCTCAGGGAAAAATTGGATAAACCATGTTCATATATATAATTATAGGTGTCAAGCAGGATGGGTACAAGATGGGATTTGAAAGTTTTATAGAAGTCCATGTAGTATCTGTCCAGATCCAGTGCTTTATCTGATGGGAGCACATCAATGACTGACATAATTCCAGTGTTGTGAGGGGGCTTGCAAATACTCAGCTTGATGTTGCCCTAATTGTGGGATCTGAACATCCTGTACAAATTGATCCAGAAGACCATGATTTAAGGTACTTGATGGTAGGGAATACAAGGTTTGGTAGTACTCTTGGAAGCAGTTTACTATTTCATGAGGCGAAGTGACAATGCTACCATCAGAGATACGAAGGGAGGACACAATTCTATCAGTGGCTTGAGCCCGGAGGCACAGTGCCAGTAATTTCCCGGCCTTGTTCCCCTGATCAAAATAGTGGACCTTGGATCTCAGTATAAGATGCTCAGCTCTGTCACTTAAGAGTGTGTTTTAGAGGGAGCGGAGAATCTCTAACTGATTGAGCTCATCGGGGGTGGACTGAGGGGAAAGGGACAGTTCCAACTGACGGATTTACTGAAGCAGGTTAGTTGTGACCTGGGTGGCAATTTTCTTGCGGATAGAGGCCAGATGAATGATTTCTCCATGTGTAGTACATTTCAACACTCCCCATAAGAGATCTAGCTTGGCCATGGTGGGGGAATTATTGGTTAGAAAGGTAGAGATAAAGGTTTGGAGATGAAAAATGAAGTTGTCTGATTTTAGTAACTGTGTGTTAAACCTCCAAGCCTTGTCCCTTTTGGTACCAGGTCCCAGCAACCACTACAGAAGGGTGGGGTGATGATCTGAGATTACCTTAGAAAGACAATTACAGGATAATACAGCAGAAAGGTGCCCAATTCCCAACAGGAAGTAGTCTATTCTGGACAAAGAGCTATGTGGGATTGAATTAAACAAATATTCTTTAGTTGTGGGGAATAAGGCCCTCCAGGGGTCAGTGAGTCCTACTGAGTCCATTAACTCCCTGAGTGCAAGCTGCACAGGAGATAAGGAGTGAGAATGTGACCTGGATCTATCCAGGGAGTTGCTGTATACCAAATTTCAGTCCCCTCCTAGTAGAACAGGTAGAGTGGACCAAGGGGCTAAGGGGGTCATTAGGAAAGTGTAAAATTGAGGCTCATCAATAACAGGGCCGTAAACTGAACCCATCACGACCTCTGAGTGGCCTACCAGTGCCTTTAATGTAATGTACCTCCCTTAGGGGTCCATAATCGAATCCAGAATTCTAAATGGGACTTTCCATGCCACCAAGATGGCACCCCCCCATGGGTGTCCACCCCTGTGCCCAATGCCTGACCCACTCAGGACCTCTGCAGCTGGAGTACTTGGGAGGAAAGGAGATGCATCTCCTGGAGGAAAGCAACATCTACATTTAATTTATTGAGATGTAGAATGGTTTTGGCCGTCTTAGTTGGAGATTGGGCCCCTTTTACATTCCATGAACAGAATTTGAGGGTCAAAGCTATAATGCATGGAGTAAGATAAAACACTGCTTTAAACAATGTGCAACTTCTGACTGATTGTCTAGAATCTTAAAGAGATCAGAGATAGCGGCATAAGTGGTGCATACCCCCATGCCCCCCGATGATTTGAGACCCCAAAGTATAGAATGGGGTTTGCAAGGGCCAACATGTGTTTATACAGATGAAAGTACCCCCCCCATAGTTTAGACCCACCCCCACCAAACCCTCCCCATAAACTATCCAGTTAGTAACCAGTTTAGCATAGTCAGTAACATCATTACAGAGAAAAACACTAACTCTAATATTAACTACTCCATTATACCACCCCAACCCCAACATTACCCCAACAGCAGAATAATTGTTAAACAGACAGAAACGTACCCCAGATACCCTGAAAACATTACTCCCCTGCCCCTACCATCCCCCAGAACTATCCCTGCCTGCAACGCAGGGAACAAGTCCCCCCCTGCCAGAGTTAAGCAATTAACTATTACTTCCCTATGACCCCAGAGGACTAAGCAAAAGCCTATAGTAAAGTATAACAAAGCCCATTGCTAGCCAAATGGCCATAGCACCATTGCGACTCACCCCCAATGTTCCGATACGTGATCCACTGCCCAGGAAGCAGTATTACCCACTAACTACCTCCTGCCCCCCAACCCCTCAATTAAAGTAACCTTTCACACTGGAATGTCCAGTATTGTTCGTACTGTCTTATAAACTTATGAATGGAGACAGAACTACAATGTAGAGATGAAGTCCCAAATAGCATAACTCGGAAAGTCATTCAGTTTTCTGGATGCCTTCTCAAACTGCTGGCAGCCATGAGTGGTGTGAGTCCAGTTCAGAGGTAGGGAGAAAAAGAGAGAGGAAAGGAAAAAGGAAGAAAAAGAAGAGGAAGAAGAGAAAAAAGCAGCGAAGGATGTCACCTGGTTGTTAACAGGATATCAGGAAATGCAATTAAATGGATAAATGTCCTCAATACAGCCATTAAGTAGTCCCAAGCTGTGTACCGAGTTGTGGAAACATCTTCAAGGACCATAAGCAGGCTGTGTGTAACTCAAGCAGGAAACAGCGATCAATGCTGTCAATGTGGTGCTCCACTTGTTGTGTAAGACGAGGACGAAACCATAGAAGGCAGGTGAGAGGTAAAAAAAGAGTGACATATTAGGGTACCATAAAAAGGATCCAATATATCCAAGAAAGACAATAGCCTGACACATACATATAAAAAGATTTGTAGTGCGGACATTCGTGCTGCAGGCTTGAGCTAAAGATGGACCTCTAGTGGCAGAAGTCATTGTGCAATAAACAGTCCAGGAAAGATGGCCTGCTAGGCTGGGAAGGCCTGATCAGCGGATTCATAGTTGTGTCAGGTACCTTGATGCAGGACTGAGAGGCGAGAGGGTAAATAACTTTGAACCTGATGTCAGCAGCGATGAGCTTAGTGATGATAGGATGATATGTAGCCCTCTTCTGCTTTGTGGCAACTGGGAGAGCCTGGGCAAAACAAATTGTTTGCCCTTCCCACAAAACCTCTTTGAGATCTCTAACTTTTGCTAAAACATGAGTCTTGTCCAAGAAGTTTAGGAACTTAAATATTAATGGCCTGGGAGGGAGACCCGCTGCAGGCCTGGGTCTCGGTGAGTGATGGGCCCTCTCTATGATGTAGGTTGTGTTATTCAGAGAAAGCCCTGCGATCTTGGTGAGGAATTTTTGCAGGAACAGAGTTGGTGTGGTGCCTTCTGCTTCCACAGGAAGGCCGAAAATGACTATATTGTTGCGGCGACTTCGGCCTTCCAGATCCTCGAGCTTAGAGTCCATCTTAGCCAGCTTCTGTCGGAGAGTAACTAGCTCTGGATCAACATTGTCTCACCACCCCTCTAGTGAAGACATGTGGGCAGCGACATCTGTAAGGGCTCTTGTGGCTTTAGTCAGATCTCCACATAGGGGCTTGAATTCCCGGGTTATGTCCTATAGTGCTACCTTGAATGGCTGTAGCTCCTCCATAAATGTTTGTTCCAAGAGTGGGACCTGTTGTGCTGTGGTGGTGATCATTTTGCTGGAAGTGGTTGGCTGGCCCTTGGAACGCTTCGGGAGCTTTTCGGGAGTCTGTGGTGGCGTATGATCCGGCAGGGCCTGGCGCATCTCTGACTCCATCCTTACTGATGAAGTTTAGTTGCAAAGTCTCCTCTTCTGTGACCGCCCTTACAGGTAGGAGTCTCAGAAGCAGAAAATAAGAGGATTTAGGTGATAAGTGTGGTCGGAAAAGTATTTTAAATGTAGGAACGGGTGGGAGAAGTGGCAGCCCGTCAGTGGAGCTACTATGCTGGCAAGATCATCATGTGACTCCTTCTGAGCATACTTTTATCAAACCCTCAGCAGTCTGTATCTGACTTCTACCATACTGAAACTTCAGCATTTCAATTGGCAGTATTATTTTTGGGTGGTTTTACCCTACCGACATTATAGTTGCTGTTTGGTCTCATGGTGCTCAGCTTGTGACTTCTCTGTTATTCCCACAATGGGGGGACTGTGATGTCATGATGGAGCATCATGGCTCCAGATAGCAGGATCATGCTTTTTAATGAATCCTGCTCCTTTGCCTACATGGCTTCTCAGCTATCTATGCATAAATATATTAACCTCATAGCCGACATGGCTTGCATAATATTCATCGCATGGATTTCAAGATTTTTATTCCTTTGCCATGTTGCAAATGCTGCTTACTTGAATAACTTAACTCTGCCTTAAAAGCATTTAAGGCATTCATGCCACCCATATAAACTCTTTATTTATGCTGCAACCATAGCAATCACTGCTAAACCTCATTGAATCAATTTCTGGCATCACTGTCTCTCACTTCCTAATGGCTTCACAGCCTTTCACTACTCGATCATCTACCTTCCATGACACCATTAATCTGGCTTCCATAGTGGAATTGGTTGGCTTGCTTTTGCTGGCTCTGCTCATATCACTCAATTATATTAAGCATTCCTATCCCTCAATCTCACTAGCCAATCGTATAAATCCATTGTATCAGTCAATCATCTCAGACAATCATACCATATACCACTACCTAACCAATGGCCGCTGGCTTCACCTAGCCACCATATATGTACCACTTCATAGTTATCTGTCTGCTCTACTTCATAAATTGGAAGCTTTCCAACTATGAAAATTACTTTCTACGGCTCAGGGCTTCCCTGCAGCTGTCGGTCTCGCTCTGCACTGAAGTCCACATATTGAGCATGTGAACCTTGGGGTGGGGTCCTTCTCATCTAGCCCATAGTGGGAATGTCTGTGCTCTAGGCAGAGCTTTAGCCATTTCTGCCGTTGATGGCACCTCTTGATGAAGAATTTAAGACTTCAGCTATGAGGGATGGGGTCCTCATGCCCAAGAGCACTCCTCTAGCTGGCTGAACTGGGTTCAGTGGTGACCTCTGTGCTATTCTCCCCCATGACTGCTTCTGGTTCACCCGGTCTGTTTTAGTTGGTAGGCCAGCTGAGTGCCTCAACAGTCATTTTGCTTTCCTCATGCCTTGGTGGTACCGCTCAACCTTCAGAGCTTCCATTTTTGAAGAGGTCTCTCACAGCCATTCATGGCATTCCTTTTAGAGAGATCATGACAGCTTTCTTCCAAATTAGAATATTTTCTTCCCCTCAGATTGGGTTTCTAAATTGCAGCAGCAGAGCTGTCACTAACTAAAATTACCCTAATCTGGAGGGAAGGTGACCTATGCCTTGGATCCCCCAGAGGTTGCCTTCTCTTAAAAGGTTTTTTTTTCTCTCTTGAGTGCTAAAGGTCATAATATGTAGTAATTTGTTCATAGTATATTCCCTAGTTTCCTTAGGTATTTTCCGCTGTTGGTTGGAGATGGATGGTGGTCCTCCTTTGCTGTTTCCTTTCTCCTTTGGAAGTCATGCCCTCTTGTTTTAATTCATTCAACCTATGTTCACACCGTTACTCATTTCAGTTATCTCTGACCACTACCCGCATCGCTGATGACCATGTATATATTCCAATCTCAATACCAACTCATTACATCCACAATGTCTTCTAATCAGCTCGTTAGCTCTGCAATGCTTTCTGATCTATACTCTTTTTGGAGCTTTTCCTAAGCTACCTTTAGCCTAAGGGAATCCTTCCTGAGGCACCTCTAGGGGTCAAACCCTCCTGCAGGGTTTCTGCCTTCAGCGTCCCTACAGGGTGGTATTCCCGAGGCACAGAGGCATGAACAGCCACAATAAAGTTTATTCAGTAAGTTGAATAAGCACACCACCACACTAAGTTGTGTAGTCAGATTGCACTGAAAGGCTGTAAGCCTGTAGTTCAATGGCTGAAGCAACAGCCACGCTCCCCTGCCTGACTTATTTAAACCCTTCCTTCCTGCTTCATTCAGAAGCTTTTGTCTTTGTCTCACCATCCTCCCCTCCTCCTTCAGCAGCTAATCTCTCTCCTTGGGGGCTTTTCCTAAGTTATCTTTAGCCTAAGGGAATCCTTCTTGCGGTACTTCTAAGGGTGGAACCCTTCTCCAGGGTTCCTGCCTTCAGCATCCCTACAGGGTGGTATTCCCGAGGCACAGAGAGGTGAACAGCACACAACAAAGTTTATTCAGCAAGTTGCATAAGCACAACATCACACTAAGTTGCGTAAGCACATTGAACCTTCCTGTACCTTATTTACCCTGTGAGGTATTTAAAGGTTTCTACCATATTCCCCCCTTCTCTCGTCCAGGGTTTACATATTGAGTTCCTTCAGTTTTTGTTGCAGAACCCACACCATTTTAGTTGCTTTCCTCTGGAATGCCTTCATCTGTCTATATCTTCTTCAGATGTGGCCTCCAAAATTGGACCCAGTACTCTACGTGGGGTCTTACCAGCTATCTATACAGAGGCAATACTACCTCCCTCCTTCCTGGGGATAACTCTCTCTATGCATCCACCATCCCACTAGCCATCCCAACTGTTTTGTCCCATTGTCTGGTCACCTTTAAGTACTGTTAGATTCAGGGGGTCATGGAACCCTGTTTAGGCAGTTGCCATTGATATCTGTAATCTTGATCATGGAGCAGCACCCCAGAAGGGAAAAATTGTCGATGGCTTGGTTCAAAACTCTGGTCCAACCTTTTGCCTTTTTTTCTCTTGGTCACTGGAACTGCTTTTCTGTCCCTTTGAGGTGATATGCACACACAAATGGCCTACCAGGCAGCCACTGGTCACAAACTTAGTGCTTCAGACACTTTCATAGATCTGGGCAAAAAAGCTTAGATTTTCTTTTGCAGTTTCTTTTTATATGCTGGGTAACTCAGTTTCTGCTGGTGTAGCATTTTCCAGGCTGGCAGGCTGAGGGCTGCAAACCCAGCCATGCAAAACCTGCGTGCAGCCATTTCCACTTCACCAGATGCTGATTGGCTCAAGTTTCTTGGTTAGATTCTCTGCTTACAACTAATCCATTCCCACAAGTCTCTGTGGGCTTGATTTTGTATGGGTTCCACCATACTTGTATACATTTTTATAGTTCTTTATTGCAGCCTCCTGTATGTGATTAGCAACCCCTGAAGGTCTAAATCATCCTTGTTCTGGCCCTGTTTTCTACCCTGAGGCCAGGACCCCAATTGTTGGTGTGGGCCCAGAGCCCACTGCAATATCAGGTGCTTTATTTCAGTTTCCTTCCAGGCAGTCCACCTGCTATTCTGCTATAGGTCACAACCCCTTTAAATCTTTGCTGTTTTTCTGCTCAGGCTGGTGGTTCCATTTCAGTCCAGCTTGATTCTGTCTCCAGGCCCATTCCTATGCCTGGGTGGTTACTGATGCTGGTGCAGCTCTGTGCTGTGACATTCAACCACAAAGAGGCAGTGTCCTGATGTAACTCCCTCCAGAACTCCCGTCAATGCTGCTGCTGATGAATGCTACTGTCCATCTGACCCTCATATACAGTCCAGCTCACTGGGGCTGGAGAGTGAAGATGTTTTCTGATTCCTGCTGGAGAAAACAATACTGGGGTCTGGGAGCCAAAATACAGGCAAGTCCGAATTGGGAGGGGGAGGCTTACAAGTAGCTGGTTCCAGCCATTAAGTTGCTCCTAGAGCAAACATTTTGTGAGGGCAGACCAGAATCTTTTAATATTCTGGCCAGCTGTGCTAGGTACAGTATATTCAAATGCTTATGCATTGTAGATTTGGCCTTTTTCTCTCTCTCTCTCTCTCTGTCCCCATTACAGGAAATACCACACTTTAAGGCACCATAAAGGCAAAGGAACCCTCTTGATAAGAAGTTTTTTTCCTAAAGGCCCCCTTAGACCAAAGGTACCTTTGGGAAGATACCCCAAAAAGATAGAACTGATAAACTGGTTCAGCATACCTCTCAAGCATCCCTAATTATGAGGGGCATCCCTCATTTTTTTTCTCAGAAGTGCTTTGCCCCACATATGGAAGGTGCTACTCACACAGAGGAGATATTGTAAACTCAAACTTTAAAGCAGACCTTCATAACATTTTGTGATGCTAAAGCAGAATTAAACCTTGAGCAAGTAACATGGGGTTCTATGGTGTTTTGACCTTGCATCTTCATATCTGATGATGTGTCCCTCATTTTGAGGTCCAGTGTCCCACATTGTCCCTCATTGTGACTGTATGTGTCTCTCATTACTGTGAAAAAAGGTTGAGAGGTATGTGGTTTAGTGTGGAGCTACTGCGACAGACCTCTCCTGGAATGTGATTAAGCTATAGTTCATCTAGCACAAATGGTGTGACAAAAGGTTTCCATGGATATGTTCTCTAGGAATGTAGTGGGTGTCACAAACACACCCTACAGGTCAGGCCCTCTGCTCCCGCAATGCCAAACCTCGAAGTACAATATGTGAAGAGGATACAAACAGAGTAACTCTCCTGTCTGTTTTGGGTCTGAATCACTTACTAGCCTCGAGTCCTGGTGTCAAATATGAACCTTTTCTGCTAGCACACCCAGTTAACAGACTCAGATATGTACTCTCTTTGGGGATGCAGTACAATACTTCACCCTGTGGGCACCCAGCCAGGTTCAAACGTCTACCCTTATAACTCAATTTGAGACCAATGTATATTCTTTCCTTAGCAAAATAGTAGCACATTCAAGACCTTAAAAGTTCTTGTCAGAATTACCCAATAGTGTTTCAGCCTCCCCATGCAAAGGAAAAGACTCAGGCAGGATTAAGGAAACCAAAACGTTTACTGGAATAAAAAAAAATATATTATATACATACAAAACATAGAACGTATAACCTGAGTACTTGCAGTCTGAAAATAAATAGCAATTTTACAGAAAACAATATGCCTGATTACTTAAAGTTATAGCTTAGATAAATTCCAGTTGGGTGTTACCTATTTTTAACAGACGTGCCTCTTTGAAGTTTCAGAGATGAAGTGTGTCATTTAAGAGTCCAGAGATAAAGTGTGTTTTCCCTCAGATGCTTGGCAATCTTGAAAGACAATCTCTCCACCTCCTTGTGATGTCACAGCACATGGGGCCACTATTTGTCCTGTCATTAATTTTGTAACCTTACCAAGTATATCCAATGGTGTCATTTTACTGCTGGCTGGAAATCTGTAAAATTAGCAATTTTAAAATATGACAGTTTCTTTGATCAAAGCAGCTCCCTTTGATCTCTATCAGTTTCCTGGCTTTCCAACTAATTTTAGGTTTATGAGTTAACAGGAATCTGTTAAATGTCCTGGTTCCTCATGGGTGACACAATGCATATTTCTCCCAGCTCTTCAAAGCAGAACTATTTTATAAGGTGTTATAAACTGTCACTTTGGAATACCAGCAGCTATGTGCTAAAACAGAGCAGGAAACCAGCTATTTGCTACTGTAGTGCTGTGATGAGGTCAAAGGTCAAGCCTCCGTATGCTTGTTGGCTAATATTCCCTAAGTAGACATTCATATAACATATTTTTTATATCACAAGTATTATATAATAATGACAAGTAGATGGGCAGAGTGTCACAGTGGGTGTGTCAGATATTGTAGGGGAGGGGCAGGAGGATGACTGTGCTGCAATCTGAGCCATCATATGTGGCTGGAGCATGTGTCTGCAAGCAGCCAATAGGGCCTTGCAGTCTGATTTAAACAAAGATCCACAAAGTTGATTGTTTAGTGTGGAGCTACTAGGATTGAACTCTGCTGAAATTGTGAGTAAGCTATAGTTTAAATGCTTTCTTAGCACAAATGATGTGATTTTTAAAAGATGCCTATGAGTTTGTTGGCTGAGAATTGAAACAGGTGAGCCAGGGATGTTGAGGGAAGCACAGGAAGTGTGCTGTGCTGCAGTCTTGAGCCTTTGAGTTCACTCTGAGGAGGGAGAGTGACCAGCGGAGTACCTCAGGGGTCAGTACTGCGGTCAGACCTCTTTAATGTCTTCATCAGTGGCATAGCAGAGCAACTAGAAGGGAAAATCTGCCTCTTTGTGTATGACACCAAGATCTGCAACAGGGTGGACACTCCAGAGGGGGTGCAAATAATGGAAAGAGACTTGACATGACAGGAAGAGTGGTCAAAGATTTGGCAGCTAAAGTTTAATGCACAAAAGTGCAAAATAATGCACTTGGTTCACAGAAACCTGGGGGTGCAGCACAAAATAGGAGAAAAACACCAGCAGCAGCCAAGCAGGAAAGCGATATGGGGGTAATCGTATCAGATGACAAGACAATGCACCAAAGCAATCAGGAGAGCTAGTGGGATGCTGGGATGTGTAGGTAAGGGTATTACCAGCAGGAGGAGGAGGGAAGTGGTATTGCCACTATATAGGTCTTTAGTAAGACCCTACTTGGAGTACTGGGCCCAGTTTTGGAGGCCACATTTCAGGAAGGACATAGACAGGATGGAAGCCATCCTAAGGAGGGCTACCAAGATGGTACAGTGTCTATATCAAATGTCCTATGAAGAGAAGCTAAAAGAATTTATCGTGTACACCCCGGAGGAGAGGAGGGAGAGGGGATATGATTGAGACCTTTAAATACTTCACAGGGGGTGAATAAGGTACAGGTAGGAAGTATTTCTTTAGAAGAAAGGGTGCTCTAGAACAAGGGGGCCATAATATGAAGCTGAAGGGGAGGTAGATTTAGGAGAGATGTAAGGAAATATTTCTTCCCAGAAAGGGGTGGTGGATGCCTGGAACAGTCTTCCAGCAGAGGTTGTGGGAGCAAAAATAATGGTGGGATTCAAAAAGCCTCGGATAAGCACAAGGGAGTCATAACGGATAGGTAAGAGGAGGCAGAGAAAGTGCCGTAGGCCTGGAGGGGTCTACAGTGTAAGCAGTGCAACAAAAAATGGCAGACTGGATGGGTCATGTTGCCTTTATCTGCTGTTAGCTTCTATGTTTCTATGTTTCTCTGTGTGTGGCTGGAGCATGCTGTGCAAGTGTTAGTTCATATTTCCAGGTAAATTAAGTGACTACCAGGGTGTGTCAATCCCTGGAGTGGGAGGCAAACAGAACAGGACAGGACAGTATCAACAGAGACATTCGCTAGGAGGTCTGCAGGACACTCTGTCCATGACAACACCTGGCCCACGGTAAGCTGTGTAACATACCTAGGGTAACAATTCCCTGGTTATCATAGGTAAAATTGTTAAGGGTGGTGAGCCCTTGGATAGGAGCATATACATATGGCAACAAATGTAGGGTATGCTAACATAACCCTGGGTGGGGTATAGCTAAGTTAGGGGTAAATTGTAGTGTAGTATTGTTGCAGTACACCTCTCATGCTGTAGGCCTTAATCTAATGGGACAGTAGCCTTGCCCAATCTGGAGTACCTCAATTTAAAGATCTAAGGCATGTAACATATGACAGGGCAAGAGTTCCTAATAGGATCACACTCCCTAGCTGGAATTGGTCTACATGTAACTTTTCACCGAGTACTTGACACACAAGAAACAGCCCTCTGGCCAGGAACTGGGGAAGGTCAGTGTAGTAACCTCAGTAACTGAGCTGGTCTCCACCTCTGGTATGTGATGGTATGACTAACTAAAGATGACTGGATGAGCCAAGACCAGGCAAGGTCAGAGGCTGAAAGACCTACATGATCTACGTGATGTAATGTATAAAGCATGTTTATGGGAAATGTAAATTGTGATTACAAATGAGTCATGGATCCTTCACTTTTCTAATCATGAGATATGGCATTTGAGAGGCACTGAGCCTTAATGCTTGTGGATCACTGCAAACTGAGGCCACAATATGGCAGTATGGCATGGCTTGTACACATAGGGTGCATAGCCCTTGTGGCTAAGGGGTGGAGTCCTTTGATCAAGGAGTGCGTAACCCCAGAGAATCATAGGTGTGGAGCCCTAGTGCTACCCCTCCAGTGCCTACTGTGTCCACCAGGTGGGGCCCCACTCCAGTGGCTGGGTGGGGCCCTGCACCCATGGCCCCACCCTGGAGGGGGTAAGCCAGGGCAAGTAACCTTTGACCTTGGGGTGCCCTTCTGGTGGCCCCTCCCAGGGGTTAAGCCTAGGCTTGGGGAGGCAGCGAGGGTGGGAGCTGAGTCCCTCCAAGAAGATCGGAGAGCCAACACACACACACACACACACACACACACACACACACACACAAGAAAAGATAAAGTGGTGCATGGGCAGACCCAGGCCAAAGCAGAGGGGTGACAGAAGCCAGCCACCTGAGGAAGCCTGGGCAAACACAGCCACCAAAAAACACCTGAAACAGTATATGAGGAGACAGCTGGGAGAAAAAACAGGAGAATGAACAAGGAAAGGAGGAAATGTGGAGCCAGAAGCAGAAAGACAAAGTGAGTTGGGACTTAGGCATGAGGGTGAGTAGCAAGCTACAGCACACCCATAAGCAGGAAGGAGGTAAGATTCCAGCCTACAACAAACTGTACGTTCAAGAGAGAGCAAGACAGAGGCAGGGGAGCAAGCAGGTCACCAGAAAATGGTCTCAAAGGAGCCATAGGAAGCACAGGAGGGAACACCAGCCAGCCTGCCCCATGGAGCAGCACAGGAATGGTACTTAGCACCCACAGAGGAGAAGAGGGTGGTAGAACTACCAACCAGAGGGAGTGAGGAACACTGCCACATGCAAAAAAGGCAGGTAGGAAGCCAACTGGCAGCAGCAAACAGCAAATGAAATGAGCGTACAAAAAAGATGAGAACCCAGAGGGTACTGGGCATGAGTCCTTAAGTAACTCTCATGAATGTTGTGTCACCTGCTGGCCACTGAATGTCAGGCATAGACTATGGAATTCGATGAATGCCACTGAAAACGCCTGCTTCAGAAGGACCTGTGCTGTAAGATGGATGATAATTTGAAGCTGTATTGGTGCCACTCACACTGAGAAGTGGTCACAAGGGATAAAATCACAACCACTGGGAATGAAAGTTTTCTTCTCCTGTCCACTTTCATGTCTGTTGCAACATCAAATTAAAACTGCAGATCTGTTTCAGGTAGTTGAACTTGGCTGAATCCCAGATTTATCTTTTCAGCTGTTTTTTTTTAATTCAGCTCTGGCACAATATCAACATTCATTGACTTTAGGTCCCATGTAACTGCTAGAACTGTCACAGCAGCTCTCATCTCCTCCTGGGCTTTTTAAATAATTAAGTGGAGAATGCAACTAGTTAATGCCAGTTTTTAGAGCTGGGTCTGCAAAGCAAGAATCTCATGTCTGTACTCCCAGCAGATTCCTAACTGCTTTTCATGTTCGATGTTTTGCACAACTCTTACCTGCTTATGGAACCTGGGATCTCATTTAAAAACTATGACAGAGATACTAGAGGTCACCCCCTTCAGATAGTAGGTGAAACCTTCAACACCCAAAAATGCAACTATTATTTCAGAATTTCAAACCCTGGAACTCCCTGCTGGCTGAAATAATTATAAGCAAAACTAAGTTAGAATTTGCAAGCAAACTAGGTACAGTAAGTACATACTGTCAGGCAATAAACTTGGATATTATACTGAATGAGTCTTTTACAGGAACACGTATGGGCATCCTGCCCTCTGGCTGCTTACCATCCTTAGTAGGAACCCTTAGTGGTAAGAACTCACTGCTAATATTTGGGGTGGTATTCTGTTACACTTGCATAAATTTTTGTCAATACTGAGCAAGCTCAGGCCATGGATTGAAAGAATGGCATGACATTCCAAAAGATTCCATGCTAACCTCTACATAAGCCAGTATGTAGCGGACAGGTTCATGACTATTTATGAACCATGACGATATTTCTGGACACTGTACGTTTTCAGACAAAAGGCAGTATAAATTAATAAACTTGGAGGAGAACTGAATTTAACCTGCAAACTGACGCTTTTTCCAGATGCTGTTTTCAAAATACTGGTTCATGGTCTGTTGTTGTTTGGCCTTTACTGGCCTTTTAGTAAATTTGGTGGGTGTTTCTGATTTACGCGCTGGTGGCAAGGGCCATTTGAAGACTCTATGGTGTAGTTTATATCCTTGTTAAAGAGCTACTGATGCATCCTGGGAGACTTTTAATAGCATAGGATTTAGACACAATTCTGCCTGCATCTCATCTGTCTTCTAAAGATACACCTATTTAGTTTACTAAATGGCCAGCAAAGATAATATGATAACAGACTCTGAATCAGTGCTTAAAAAGCATCCACAGAAAAAAAGTGATTTACAGTAAGTTCTTGTGTAACAAGTATGCAGGTAACGTATCTTGCAAAGGAAGACTGTGGTCCAATGGTTAGAAAACAGAAATGTGAACTAGTACTTTGGTTTTTAACGCTATGATGCTCAGTCCTCCTGCTAGTACACATTGGGTGCTGAGGCAGAACTCAAGCCAAGGAAGCGGCAAGCAGTGCTTGCCACAAATGTGCTTTCAGGCTACCACATCACTAAAGAGCCACAAACTGGGTGTTAATGGTAAAATACCAGAAGAAGAAAACAACTGCAAAAAAAAAGGTGGCATCAGGGTTCAGTGCCATGCTCCAGTCCCACTGTTTGCTATTTTAATAAATCCTGAGTTTCTGCAGCAGTTATTGTATAATGCCTTTTGTTCTGGTATTTTACCATTAACTCCCTATGTGTGACTCTTTTGTGAAGTGGTTCAAGTCTCTCAGTTTGGCTGGCACTCGCTATACTCTTTTTATGATGTCTTGCCCGCACAGCACAAGCAACATTTTGTGACAGCTTGCTGGGGTAGCAGGTTGTGGAGGTGCAGCCGTGTTGTGGCCAAAGGTACAACTACTTTTTTTGCGCTGGTCTCTGTGGCACCAATGAATGAGCACACTATGACAGCAGTTCAGAAGCATGCCACCAACTTGAAAGAATTTTGCCGCTGCAATGAGGGTGTGACCCATCATTGCAGGGCATGCCTTGCTTGCTGAAACATTTAAATAAACATGGAGACAGCTGCTGCTGTCCGCCTCTCACAGTCCCGCGAAAGCCAATGTCGGGGGTATCCAATCCCCCTGTCGGCATGCCCCCTCCCCAGTTTGTTTGCCAATGGGGGAGCCCAGTCCCCATTGGCATAATGTTCCCCCTTGTTTTGTCTGCCGAGTGGGGTGCCCAATCCCCTTCGGCATCATGCCCCCCCAAACACAGGCCACAGGCACTCTTTTTTTGCCAATGGGGGGGTCCAATCCTGTTGGCTTCAGTCCCCCTCTCCAAAAAACACAGGAGGCACACTGGGGGCCCATTCCAGTGTGCCAAAATGTCCTTGTCACACTCTGAAAGAAAAAAAAACTTCCTGTGTTCGTTTTTTTAACCCTTTAAAACAGAAAACTGTCCCTCATGGTCACGACAGCCCCCTCCCACAACCAGCACCCACCTTTTGCACACCCCACCTCCCTGCACCCCCTCACTCCATACTTAGCTCTGGAGCCTGGCACCTCGATCTTTGGTGGAGCAGGAACACGTCTTCACTCTTCAAAGCTGACTGTGAACTGAAGAAAATCATGGTAGGCTGCATAATGGCATCAATGAGGGGTTTCAACTTAGGTAGATATCTTGGTCATATTTTGACTCGGATGACTTTTTTTTTGTTTGTTTCCTTGTCAGATAAGTGTAAGATCCCCTTATATCTTGTCCTCATATGGCACATTCAGATAGGGTCCTATCTTTCACTTTCTCATCATATATCAAGGGAAGAGGTGGAAGAGCCATTTGCTAAATCCTAAATTCCTAAAGTACCCCATTTTAATTAATTCCGCCTGGAAGGGGTTCCACAATTCTTGGAACTGATCTTTCCTACCTTGCTTAATATAACAAATTTGTTCTAATCTAGATATATCTACCATCATATCGAGCCATTGTTTGAACACTGGTGGATCAGTGTCCCTCCATTTCAATAATATACATTTTTAGCCACTATGATAAATATTATCAACATTTTAAATTATTGTGACTCTAGCATTGATTTTTCCGGCATCCATACCAAAAGTTTCAACATAGGTGAAAAAAATATTTTCTTCCTTATAACTCTATGAATAAAAGATTAAATCTCATGCCAGAAATTTGAGAGTGCGGGACAAGACCCAATCAGATGTATAAGAGTCCCTGTTATTTTCGCACATCTAGGACATTTGTCCGAGAGATCAGGATTCATTAAGTGTAACTTTTTAGGTGTAAAATAAACATGATGTGTAGCATTCATCTGTATTTGCTGTAATTTCATGGATGATATGTTTTCTATATATGCCTTAATTCTATCCTGCCACTTATCTGCTGTTATATTTATTCCCAACCCCTGCTCCCACCTTGTCCTCAGTTTGTCCACACTATGCTCCACACCCTCTAATAATAGTTTGTATATTTAAGAAGTGATTTTTTCCATGTCTTGTTTTGAGTTAATTCCCCCAACATACTAGGTGGTTCTGAAAGTCTCACATTCCCTTTATTTTGATTCAAATAAGACTTAAGTTGGTTATAAAAGAAGATCTGATTAGAAATCAATCCATATTTCCTTGCTACAAATTGAAAAGTCTGCAGTGTGTTACCCAGACATACTTTGCCCATTTGAAGGATAATAATAATATCTTTATTTTTATGGCACCTTTCAAATGCCAAGGCACCTAACAAATTTAAAATCACAAATCAAACATCCCAGGAGCGTAAGTTATATAAAATTACTAATATCTTTATACAGTCATTCACCAAATGCTTGGTGCCATAAATATGTTTTCAAAGGTTGCTTAAATCCCTCTGCAGTCATGCACTCCCATAACCGACAGGGTAGAGAATTTCAAGGGGTTGGGACCATGTGCATAAATGCTCTGGCCCTAGAAGATTTCAAGCACACCCTAGGAATCTCTAGCAACCCCTCATTGGCTGAGTGGAGTGATCATCCAGGGCAGTAAAGAACCAGGAGCTCTTTCAGGTAGTCCAGGTCCAGTCCATGTAGGGCTTTAAAAGTCAGAAGACCGACTTTAAAGGTGATCCGCCACTGTACAGGCAGCCAGTGCAATCGGTGCAGCACTGATGAAATATGACAGGACCAAGATGATCCCGTCAAAAGCCGGGCCACCGTTTTCTGCACTAGCTGCAGGCGATGGATTTCCACCCATGGTAGCCCTAGGTAAAGGGAGTTGCAATAATCTAAGTGTGAGGACACAAAGGCATGGACCAGAGTAGGAAGATCACCAGACAGAACAAGGTGCTTGATCCTGGAGATATTCCTCGGGTGGTAAAAATAGGATTTGATGACAGGCTATACCTGTGAGTGCAGGGTCAGCCCTTCATCAAAAATTATCCCCAAGTTCGACACCTGTTCAGAGGTTGGGAGTGAAAATCCCCCAAGAAAGAGTCCAGAGGGTGAACCAGCCCCCAACCCCCCTATCAGCTGACCAAGATCCACAACCACCACCTGTCTTTTCCAAGTTCAGCTTCAACCACATGGAATCCATCCACTCCTGGATTTCTGTGAGACAGCTATTAAAGACCCCGAGAGCTCCATCCTGGTCAGGTACAAAAGAAAGGTAGAGTTGGGTATCATCAGCATAACAGTGAAACCTCAGCCCATACCATTTCACAATGTCTCCGAGAGGCAGCATATACACTGCAAACAACATGGGGGACAACACTGAACCCTGAGGCCCCACATGCCAGAGAAACTGGATCCAAGGAGTAAACCTCAGACACCACTCTCTGAGTTCTTCCCATGAGGAATGATGTAAACCACCCAAGGACTGTACCTGACAGTCCACAGATAAACCTCAGATGGCCAAGCAGAATCCCATGGTCCACAGTGTCAAACGCTGATGAGAGATTCAGAAGAATCAAGATGGAATGGCTCTTCCGATCTCTAGCCATCAGGAGATCATTGAGACCTGAACCAGCACTGTCTCAATACAATGTCTCTTTCGAAATCTGGACTGGAGGGGTTCATAGATGTTGTGGATGGTCAAATGGTCCTCTAGCTGTACAGCCACTACTTTCTCAATCACCTTCCCTAAAAAAGGAAGGTTAGAGGTTGGTCTGTAGTTTGCATGGCAGTTTGGGTCCAAAGAAGCTTTCTTCAAGAGTGGTGTTACCACAGCCTCTTTCAGGGAGCTAGGAAACTCACCTGTTTCCAAGGAGCACGAGACTATCTGTGCTAGGACTGGACTGATGGAATCAATACAACCCAAAATCAGGAAAGTTGGTCCTGGATCCAAACTACAGCATGTAGGGTGCACACTCTGGACAATCCACATGACATCCATGAACTCTGGTCAGTTGAAGGTACTCCAGGAAAGCTGAGGAGCAGTGGCCTCATGCTGATCCAAAGCAATGCCCATAGAGTGTGCTGGTTGGAGTACCGCCCTGATGTCAGCCACCTTAGTCGCAAAGAATCGAACAAGTTCATCGCACTCTACTTGTGAAAAGGCTTTTCAGACTTGTAGACAGGCTGGGTTGCACAGTCCGTCCACAGTTTGAAACAGCTGAGCTGGTCAATTCTGAGCAGTCACAATCTCCCCAGACAGGAACTCTGCCTTCTTACGGGTGATTGCAGATTGATAGACTTGATAATGGTCCATCAATCTAAGGTGGTTGGCATCAAGGGTGGATTTCCACCAGCAATGCTCTAACCTTCATCCTAGTCACAACATCTCCCTCAAAGTCCCGTCAAACCATGGGGATTGAGGGCAAAGGGAGAGAGGACAAACTCGGATGGGAGCAATGACATCCAGGGCCACCAAAATGGCTGAATTATAAGCCATCACGAGGGCCTCTGGGTCACTGTTTGCCACTGGGAGGGATGATAGGTCAAGCACTGCCACCAGGCCTTGAGAGCTTACATCTCATAAAGGGCTGTACCTGACCATTTCCACAGGGGTAGGCCTACGAAGGGGGATGCTGAAACTGAACCTCACAGTGTAGTGATTGGACCATCGAACTTGTTACACCCCCAAGTCAGAGACTTTGATCTCCAGGAGGAAAACTAAGTCAAGAGAGTGACTGTGTTTGTGAGTAGCAGTGGTAACTATCTGTGTGAGGCCCAGAGATGTCATCAGCTGGAGGCAGTGCTGCCCAAATTGCGAGAGTTCATCGTCTATCTAGGCACTGAAGTCACCCAGGACCATCAGCCTGGGTGACTCGAATGCCATGTCAACGACAAAGTCCGCGACTTCCTGAAGGAATCGCTTCTCATCTCCGGGTGGGTGGTAGATGAGGGCGATCTGACAACCTACACCTGCTATTACGGTACACTCAAATGACTCAGTCTCCTCAACTGGTACACTTGTGAGGTTAAGTTTGGTCTTGAAACAGACCACAACCCCACCCCCTGTGATCCAATCTCGGGCGGTGTATCACCGAATACCCTGCTGGAGTTAAAGCCTTCAAAATGGGGTCAGAATTCTCATCCGGGCAGGTCTCAGTGATGCAAGCCAGGTCCACAGTTCCAACAATATCTGCAATAATTGCAGTCTTGTTTTTAATGGATTTGGCATTGCATAACACCGTCTGAGTTGGATGAACCTCTCAGGCTGCCCGAACCACCAGCCTACCACAATTGGTAGTGCCCTTGGGTATGGAAACCAGACATGGTGGACCATGTTCTAGGTTCCATTTTGCCCCAGGGCATCTTCTGGATCTTACCATCCTGATACGGTGGCCCCGCTCATTCACCCTCCACAGTTTGCAACCCCCTGCCCCCCCGTGGGCAATACCCAGTGCCCTACAGTGCTGGTAGGTTGTAAACTGTAGTGGTGGGAAGGGGCAGATGGCACGGAGAGCAGAGGGTGAATAGCACACAACCGTGGGGGCAGGCCTCCAACACGTTCTTGTGATCTAAATGTAAAACAACACTCCCTCAACTAACCAATTATATACCAAAATAAACAATACGCAAAAATATTATGAAATAAAACAAACTATACAAAATCTTACTTAAGAACAAATAAATTACCCTCTAAACCCATCCCCAAATAAAATAACCCTTACACAAACCTCTCTAATGTCACAATTCTAAAATAAATCAAAATTGTGATAGTTAAAATTTCAAACGCAAAATAGATAAATCAAAACAATGAAATCTTCACCACCCCAGGGCCCTCTCACAACCTCAGGAAGTGAACAAAGCAATATTACACTAAAAAATAAATAAAACAAAACATCAAAGTCATAAAATAAAATTGGTAGAAACGGGCAAAGTTAGCTGATGTTGCAGTAACTAAAAGAAATGTCAGGAGAGAAAGACAGTTATCCAAACCCCAATGGTTCTCTCACCACCAGTAGTGCTGAAAAATCCCCCTCAGGAGCTCACACCCCCTGAGCAGACAGATGGATAATGTCTTTGATGATTTCTCCCAAAAATAAAACCAAACGTTCCCCAATCCTCAGGTACTCTCACTGACTGAGCCTTGGGAAATACTGTTCGGCACTCTCATTGTCAGCAGACTAATAAAATTAAAAGGTCTGACCATGGCCCAAAGCAGGGGAAGGAGTCCCAAAAATCCTCTTCATGGAACAGTCACTCTGAAGTCAGGGGTGAGCCCTGAAAAGTCTGAACAGGAGGCCGACCCAGGACTGCAACAGCTGCCGAAGGTCCATGTCTGAGCCCACCAACCAGTAGGTCTCACGGGGATCCCAAGGGATCAAAGCTCCAACCACCGATTCCCTGGTGGATAAGGGCCCAGACCCCTGTGCTACCACAGACCAATGCACAGCCCACCTGACAGATCGTGCCAACACCACCCAGCTCCAAATCGAGCTGCTGTCTTCCCCAGATTTGCCACCACAAATCCAACAGCGGATTCCACCACGCACATCCAAAGTCAAAGTTCCAGAGTCCAAAGCCCTTCCGGGATATCACCCTCCTTCCAAATCCTAGAATAATGAGATCCTAATGATGGTAAAAAGTTATCATTTTTATAAGTAGGTGTAAATTCGGAAATTTTCCTTAAACTTTTAAGTGTTTTCTGTGCCAAAGTCCAGCACTGATATGTTACTGTAGTAGTCATGGGAGCCTTCAATTTTTTCAGGGGTATATTAGAATACAATTGATTCAGGAGTGAAGCATAAGGCTGAGTCCCTACTTCTATCTCATTTTTGTGACTTTTGGCCCCAAATTTTCAACATATGGTTCTTGGGACCCCACCTCATGAACTCAATCACTCTCATTTCGTTAATCGGTCCCAAAAGTTGATTTCGGGGTCAGTGCGTGGAATCATCTTTTGGTTCTGATTAACAAAATGACAGTGTCACTGTTCATGAGGTGGGCTGCCAAAAAGCCTATGCTGCAAATTTGGTGAAAAAATTCCAAAAAATGACTGTGTTACGAGCATGCATTGTGCAGTTTCCACACACGCTCGTAAGTTCGAGAATGTTTTATATTTTCACTCCAGATTTTCATCATTGCCATTTCTTCACACCTCCTTATGAATGGTACAGCTGTCATTTTTCACATCCTGCCTGAAATGTGTTTTTGCACGTCTGGTGCAGAATGACGCGGTCGCTATGGGAAATCAATGTTCGGGACAGATTAACAAAATCACAGTGCCACTGTTCATGAGCAGAGGTCCCAAAATGCCTATGTTGAAAATTTGGTGTAACCATAATGTCCCATCCTGTAGAGACTGACAGGTGTCAGGGGTGTGACTTTGGATTGTTGACTCTAATGCTCACGCCATTCCACCCCCATCCCCACCCTGCAGCCAGTGACAGGCATCAAGGTGTGCCTTGGACTCTTCAGCCCCAAAGTTCACCCCATTCTCCTATACTGCACCCATCTCAACATATTTCCTGATGGAATGGGGTGAGCATAAGGTCCGACGATTCTAAGGCACAACATGACACTTATCGGAGTCTTCAGGGTAGGGTGAGGTGAAATGGCATCAGCATTATGGCCGATGACCCAAAGGCACACCTCAATGCCTGTCAGTCTCTGCAGGGTGGGGTGGGGTTGGCGTCAGTTCCATACTTCACTGCCAGTCCTATTATGCATCTCTCTAATTCCTGCACTACCAATGCAAGTGCCAGCAAGACAACATTCAGCATTGCCAAATGCTCGTTTTGCATAAGTCAGGTGTTGTTTGCTCTTCAGCTGTTTCCCCCCAGCTCAGTTTCAAAGTGCAGTACATAACTACTGAGCAGGAAGTATGGTCCAGTGGTCAGAACACTAAACTGAGAAGCAGGTGTCCCCAGTTACTGATCTCACCACAGTCTCTGACTCAGCGTGTGATCTTAACAATTTCCCTTGCCCTCCCACTGCTTCAGCCCTCCAATCTATAAAACAGTGTAGAAGCAAAACAAAATGGAAACCATATGCTGATTTTTCAGTCAGGTTGTCCTGGGCACATAAACTGTTAAAAAGATAATAACAGAATGGGTGCTTATGCCTGGAATCAGCTGGATTTAGTTAAAGTAGTCTGCCTGTGAATAGTATAACATTTAGATGGATTCAGTTTTATTGGCACTATTGTCACCTAACTCTTTAGTCATCCTCACTGAAAAATGGTTTTGTACATGATAGAGGATCAGTCTTTAACTGTACATGCCTGCCCACTAGGATGAAGCACAGCACTGCAGAATTCTGCAGTAGAGTTACTGCAGCAAACAATGTAATTTCAGTGGAGGCTAATCCCTTTTGTCATGCAGTAAACTTGCGACACTGCACTTCATCCTAGCGGGTTCACTATAGCCATTATTTTCAGTTTTATTTTACTGTCCTGATGTACAAAATGATAACAATGCATAAAGACTTCTGTTTTATCTTGCCTACTTGAAATCTCCAGGAACTTCCTGTGCATGAGACAATGTGTATCCAGCCTCTGAATTAACCACAACTGTTTTATTATCATACACACACATAAGTCATACTTCTATGTACTGGAAGTGCGTGAATGATAAAATACTTATTTGGTACTTCTGTCATACAACTACTTTTGACAGCAAAAACCCGATTCAGTAATAATTAAGTAGAGGCTATTTGATCTGTTTACAATGACATTGTAACTATGCAGATAATATAGTATCTACACCTTAATTTAAAGAGATTTTCTGATTTTCAGCACACAATTCATGATTGTCTTTAATAAAACTCAGTACACTGAATTCCCCCAAATTTTAATTTTGGGACCTTCCATTTATTATTACTGAAGACATTTTATCATAAAAATAGAATATTTTTCCCCTGAACTTCATTTGCTTCTGTTGTTTATTCCACCCTGAAATTACAATCCTCTGCTTGTAACATCACAATTTATTACCACAGAAATTATTCTGATGTCACATTATAAGCAGGCCAACAGTGGCCACTTGGAGGTGCTAAGGAAACTGATACAACAACTTCAGTTCTGATATGTAAGATAATCTTCACTGTCCAGAAACTGAAAATGTACATACTGAAATTCAACTTTGTCTCACATGTTTTTCAAAATATTTTTCCTTTAGCCCTTCTGTTTAGAGACAGCCTATTCGGGCTACCATCTCAATACCCCCTTTTTATCTGGATTACACATACACTTTCTTAATTCTTTCAGTTCCTCTCTGGGTCAGAGCTACGCTTCCTAAAGCAGCATGTGCCTACTCCACTGTCTTATAACAGAGTAACACTCAAAGAACCACCTTCAACACCAGACAGTTCCCTTGTTTAGGTTTAAATTATTCCTTTTATTCACACCTAATTATGAAGGGATACTTAACTTCCTCTATATCCCATTGGGGAAATGCTCTCTCGTTCTGGGGGACAATCAAATATAGCCAACTAATTAGATCCTTAACTAGGTCTCTGCTTTTTGAAGCAGGGGCTGCTCATTAAAGGAAAACTACACCCTTGCCAAAAGACAACTCTTTTCCTGTAGCTGTTTGAGATATACATGTTTACTTTAGTTCTTTTCACTGTTCATGCTAGTACCCTGAACTATCCTGGGGGTCTCCATTTTATGGTTTTTGAAATCTCATTGTACATGAGGGCTACATTAGCATATGAGAACATGATGTCACAGCAACAATATGCACCATTTACCTCTATGCCAGAACTACAAATATCCTGAAAAACTCTCTGGAAACAAACAAACTGAATGCAGTTTAAAAGGGAAAATCCTGCAATATATCTCGGTTCATAAAGCTAAGTGAAGGAAATGTGGTATTTCACACCTTGCTGAAGGTTGTTTTGTTGAACTTTAATTAAGCAGACATACATACTGTACATTCTAAAGGGTGCTGAAACATCATGTTCTCCTATGCTAATGCAACTCTCAGAGACAATGAGATTTCAACAACTAGAAAATGGAGACCCTCAGGATAGTTACAGGGGACTAGCATGACAAGTGAAAATAATCTAAAATAGCCACATACAGTATATTCCTAACAGCCACACAAAAAGTGTTGTCTGTTGACATGGAAACACAATTTACAAGATAAGAGGGTGTAGTTTTCCTTAAAGCACTTTCTTCACAGCACCAATTAAAGTGCTATACACTTGGACTGGGAGTGGGACTTAGCCCTATTTTATCCATGTACTCCATATCATCCCAATGTGGGCAGTGCTGAGTAGGAGTCACCAAGGAACCAACTGGGACCATTTGGGCTTGACCAAGTTATTGTATTCGAAGACTATGTTATTATTTAGTCACATAAACACATTGCAAAGTGACAGAAAAAAGATATGAGCAGTCTATCTAGTCTGTCCTTAGATTCCCTGCATGGTGATGTTCTAGTCTTTGCCCTCCCTTCCAGTCAGCCATGTGTCATACTACCATGCAAATTCTTGTTATACTATACCTTTTAACAGTGCCTACATTTGACTGAAATGTATCTACCAAATTCTACTGTCCACCATTTCAGACTCTGCACTCTACCCTTCAATTTAATCTTAGGGGTACGATGACTTCTTTTAATCCCAGTTTAGCCAGTATTTACAGTAATTTATAGGGAATTTCTTTAAAATACTATATCTACAGAAGTGGGGTAGGGTACCTGGTTATAACTCCCAGTACTTAGCACTGAAATGATTAAATGTCTGTTGTTGAAGGACAGGGTACTTTTACTCAGTCTCAGACCTGACCACAACTGTTAAATTGAGACTGGTTACAATGCCGAGGTACATGGTCCAGATTTATTTCTTACTGCTGTTGTCTGGTAATGTTTATCTTAATCCTGGCCTTTTTACTTCCACTAATGAACTGACCGGCAGTGCTGTTGAATCTTAGCAGTGTTGTAGCGTCATGTAATGAGGTGATGGCATGGCCCTAATTATTTAACCCTGATGTATCTGCCATAACTGAAATTTGACCTATTCTAGAAATATGGAAGTGGGCATCTACTGTTCCCACATACAGAAGAGAAAGTTCCTCACAGGTTGAAAATGATTAGACCTATTTCTACTCTTGAAAGGATTGTTTATGACCAACTGGTTTCCTGCTTGCCAAAGTATGACATTCTGTCTAGAGTCCAGCATGGTTTATGACCCAATCAAAGCCCCTTGCTGGCACCATTTGGGACTTTGTTCCTCAGGACTATATTGTGAGATAACTCACAATATGGTCCCAGAGACTTAAGAAAAACCTCTTCAACATTGTACATGTTACAGTGGACACCACTGCTTTGCATGTGTGACAACTTTATTGTGTTTTTTAAGATACTGTGATCCAAGAGTGAAAAAGGGACCATGTTGTGGGGTAACTCCCTAAAAGAGACTTGAGAAAAAGCACCTTCAACATTGTAAGTGTAACAGTGGACACCAAACAACAGTGTCTGGGTAACAATGTAACAGTGGGCACCCCAAAGTTAAAAAGCATAGAGGTACTTCTGTGTTTTGCTGTGATGATATGCTGCGTTAAGTATTAAAATTGTCACTGTTTTCAATTTGGTGCTCTTTACTACAATGTTATTGTTTTTGCCAAATAAAATGCATCACATCAAGCTGTCACTCACTGAAATCCAAAGGGCTTTTAAAAACCTATCACAAAGGAAAACCACCTTCCCAAACTGCTAGATGCTTTTTCTAAAATTTTGGGTACATAAAAAAACTAAACTTGCTTGGGGTACCACAGGTTGCACATGCAACAAACAGTTTGAGTGAACCAGAAATGTTATAAGTATTTACAAACAGCCTCCATTAAGAAAATTCATTGCAAAAAACTTTGTTAATGCACCAGTTAGGTTAAAGTGACAAAAGTAGGGAAATGTGGTGTTAGGGTTCCCAGCCCTAACACCCCACCCCCACCCTGCAGGCAGCAAAAGGAAAAACTATTATATTGTCACCTTTCCTGAGTCTTTGCAAACCAGGCATGGGGTGTACCTTGGGGTTGTCAGCCTTAATGCTCACCCCATTCCATCAGTAAATAAGCTGAGATGTGTAGAGTATATGAGAATGGGGTGAGTATTAGGGTGGACAACCCCAAGGAACAGCCCACATCTGATTAATGAAGACTCTGGAGAGGAGAAACCATAATGGTTTTTCCTGTTGCTGCCTGCAAGATGGGGATGGAGTATTAGGTTTGGGAACCTTAACACCACATTTTCCTACTTTTGTTACTTTAACCCAAACTGGTGCATTAAAATATTTTTGCAATGAATTTCCTTACGTTTTGAGATAGTATAACCATATCCTCATACGTGCAAGTCCCTTTGGGAGCTGTGTGAACATATTAATTTGCCTGTAGAAGCACATAGATGCATACATCTCTGTTGTTGTGGGAGCTCAGGGCCCTCTGGGCCCTGCACTTCCATTTGTGCCCCCAAAAAATTATTTGTTAGGCTATATGGGTTGTTTAACTTCCAGTGTTATCCTATGGGAATTTTCATGTTCTACATTATTTTGTCTTTTTTGTTTATGCTCCCTAAATTGTTGGGTGGGGGTGTGGGGGGTATTATGTATTATACTTGTAGTATCCATTAAGACCTTTCTTTCAAAATATAGATTGTTCATTAACTCCAAATGTGGAGGCAGTTATGACTTGTTGAAGTTGAAATGTGGTAAAAAAAAATGAAGTCCAAAATCTTCTTTTCATATGAAGGCATTCTATTTTGTATGAATAAAAAACCCATACAAAAAAGGATTCCTTCATAAGAAAAAAGAATTGGGGGAAAAAAACGAAGTCCAAAATCTTTTTTGTATGAGGTCATCCTTTTTTGTATGAACAAAAAAAGCATACAAAAAAAGATTTCTTCATATGAAAAAAGAATCAGAAAAAAGACTAAGTGCAAAATATTTTTTTTCATATGAGGGCATCCTTTTTTGTATGACTGAAAAAAAAACATTTGAAAAAAGGATCCCTTCATATGAAAAAAGAATTTGGACTTAGTTTTTTCAGATTCTTTTTTCATACGACGGGATCCTTTTTCAAAAGTGGGAGCTGGTAGAAGGCTGCAACTACAGCCTGACCTCAGTGGTGGGGAAGCTTATGGAAACATTATTAAGGGAGAGGATTGTGTCATTCCTTGAAGCTATTGGAACACAGGATCCAAGGTAGCATGGATTCACAGTGGGAAGGCCACGCCAAACAAATCTAATAGATTTCTCTGACTGGGTGACCAGGGAGGTGGATCAGGGAAGGGTGGTGTATGTGGCCTACCTGGACTTCAGCAAGGCCTTTGACACCTTCCCACATAGAAGGTTGTCAAACAAGCTAGGACACATGGGGGTGGTCCCTAAGGTGGTAAACTGGATCAGAAATTGGTTAAAGTGCAGGACACAGAGGGTGCTGGTAAATAGTGTTCATGTGAGGAGAGGGGTACCACAGGGATCTGTCTTAGGACCAGTCCTCTTCAATGTCTTTATAAGTGACATTGCAGAGGGGCTGGAGGGGAAAATATGTCTTTTTGCAGATGACACAAAGATCTGCAACAGGGTTGACACTCCAGAGAGGATAGAAATAATGAGTAAGGACCTAGCCAGGTTGGAGGAGTGGTCAGAAATGTGGCAGCTTCAATTCAGTGCCAAGAAGTGCAAAGTTATGCACTTGGGGAGCAGAAACTCTGGAGAGGTATACAAAATGGAGGGGGGAGGCACTGGCAGCCACCAAGCAGGAACAGGACCTGGGGATAATCATATCAGATGACCTAAAGGTGACAAAGCAGTGCGGGAAGGCTGTGGGGAAAGCCAATAGGATGTTAGGATGCATTGGAAGGGGTATCACCAACAGCTTAAAGGAGGTGGTTATGTCACTGTACAGATCGCAGGTGAGGCCTCAGCAGGAGTACTGTGTCCAGTTCTGGGAGACCACCTCTCCAGAAGGACATAGACAGACTGAAGACAGTACAGAGGAGGGCTACAAAGATGGTGCAGGGCATGCAAAAAAAGCCTTATGAAGAAAGGCTGGGGGAACTCAATATGTATTCCCTGGAAGAGAGGAGAGTGAGGGGGGACATGATAGAAACTTTCAAGTACCTCAGGGGTATAAGCAAAGTGCAAGAGGGCAGCATCTTTCAAAACAGAAGATGTGTAAGAACCAGGGGTCACAAAATGAAGTTGGGTGGTAGGTTCAGAGGCAACATGGGGAAGTACTTTTTCACTGAAAGAGTGGTGGTTACTAGGAACGGCCTCCCAAATGGGGTCATGGGGGCAAAAACAGAGAAGTTAAGACTGCATGAGAAAAACATAAGGGTACCCTAGTGACAAGAAAAAGGGTAAGCTGCAGACCAAGTAGGATCTGTAGTTAGAAATAGTTAAGCAAAATCAATCAATCAATCAATCAATCAATCAATCAATCAATTCTTTATTTTACTAGGTGGAACACCATTGAGGAGAACTCATTTGCAAGGTGGACCTGGGTATAATACATTATCAACAGCATCACACAGCCACATAGGAGGCATAAGAAATTAAAATAATCATATAATCAAGTACACAAAATGGGCAGACTAGGTGGGCTACATGGTCCTTATCTGGTGTCAGCGTCTATGTTTCTATGTGTTTTGTTCATATGAATAAAGATGCCTTCATATGAAAACGAATCGGAAAATGAAACCCATGTGAAAATTCATTTTTCATATGAAGGGATCATTTTTTTGTATGGCCGAATTCCTTTTTTGTATGGACATATGAAAAAAGAAAATAGACTTATGAAAAGGGATTTTAAAATGAAAACAAAAAAAAACCACATTTTAGGGTAATTTTTCCAAGCAGTAAGTGCTGAATCCACCTAACAGGGTCCCAATGAGCAAGTTACATGTGTTGGTGTGTGTCCAGGATATCATTTGTGTGGGGTTTGAAAATTTAAAAATAAAATTGAAACAAGATTCTGGAAAGGGTTTTTTTTGCTGATGAAAAAGGAATACCCCCATACAAAAAAGATTCTTTTTTTGTATGGGCCAAATTCTTTTTTTGTTTCAAGCAGCTATCAAAAAGACTGTACTGAGCATGTTCATAACCACAATTTTAAAACGTAGCAACTTTGGAATGGGTTAATATTTTTTCACCAAACCAGTGAGGCACAACTTTGGCCCAAGACCATTCTACTTTGCAAATTTCACACCAAAATTTTCAAACCATCTGGGTGCTAGGCAATGACAAAAAAAAATCCCATATTTGTTTTCACTTTTTTTGCTCTCTGTATCTTGGAACCTGCACACCCAACCGGATTTAAATTTGGCATGTTAAGAGATCTACCTCCCCGAGTCTGACCATGCAAAATGTTGTGCAAATCCATTGGATGGGTATGAAGGTATTAATGTGCAAAGTTTCAGGTTTAACATAGAAACCCCTGCTGAACCCTAACTATAGTGCTGCTAGCATGCCACTATAATACAATACCAGAAGCAGTTTTGAAAATGACTTTATTGAAGTGCAACTACAAAAAAAGTCTGCATAGAACCACTGGAACATACTTGCATTTCTTGCATGTCACATTTTGCAGAAAGAAATCTTTGGTATTTTTGAGCTGGACTTTAAAAAAAAGGTGCTCCTGGGCTTCGGAAATTATGTAATGTATCTATAACTGCAGCCACCTTTAAATTGACTGATTATACTGCAGTGGCTGCTTTAATGTTTTGGTACATTGGTGCCTCCTTTCATAGAATGGCCCAGATGTAACAAAAGGAATTGTCTTGATCAGTCATGGGCTCCTGTTATTTAAAATATGTGCTATTAACCTATCCATGGAGGTGCTGGTTTGGCTAGGAAGACTGTCAGGTAGGTTACAGGTGGTAAAATTTGACAATGATGCTTCTTCTCCAAAACCAGTTGCATGTGAGGACAGCAGGAGTAAATTCTTGGACCCCAGCTATTAAGTCTAATAATCTGCTCTTATATGTAGATATTGCAGTAATCTATGCAAGCAGTGACAATGTTATGGTACAGCTCTGAGGTAGTCCATGCAGTGAGGAATAAGAGGCTGGCCAATAGGAAATTCAAGGAGAACAAGAGAGAGAGGAAGACAGGGAAAAATACCTAGGGCTGGTGAGGAAGGTAGGAAGGGTGGTTCAGAGAGCCAAGGAACAGAAGGAACTGCAATTAGCAGAGTGTATTAAGGGGAGAGGGCTTTCTACTGCTAGATAAGCAAGAGAAGGGACAAGAAAGATGGGATAATTAGACCAAGACAAGGAGACAAGTGGGTGGAGGAAAATAGGGAGAAGTCAGAGCTAATGAATAAATACTTGTGCTCTGCTGCCTTCACCAAGGAGAAAGATGGACCAGTGCTGATGGGGGGGGGACCAGAAGGGGGGAGGAGGACAGATGGGGCAATAGAAGGGGAAAGAGTGAAGAAAGGGTTGCTAACATTGAGGATAGACAAATCACCAGGCCTGTATGGACTGCACCCTAGGATGCTGAGGGAACTGGCGGGAGAGCTTGCAGAGCCACTGGTGGACCTGTTTAGTTGTTCTCTGGAGTTGGGCATGGTACCACAGGAGTGGAGCATGGCATATGCAGTGCCACCCGGAACTACAGACAGTCTCACTTCGATAATGTGCAAACTTATGGAGACCATACTGAAGGAACAATTGACAGAGCATCTAGAGGAACATGGTCTCCAGGATGTAAGGCAGCATGGATTTATGGGAGGGAGGTCCTGTCAAATTAATCTGATTGACTTCTTTGACTGGATAACCAAAACAGTGGACAGGGCCCAAGCAGTGGACATCCTTTACCTGGATTTCAGCAAGGCATTTGACTCTGTACCCCACAGGAGACTGATCAAGAAAGTTGGTGGACCCCAGAGTAGGAAAGAAGATGATTGGATGGGTGGAAAACTGGCTAGGGAACAGGATCCAAAAGGTGATGGTGGGGTGGAGAGTTGTCTAGCACCAGGGTGGTCACAAGTGGTGTCCCACAGGGCTTGGTGCTAGGGCCATTGCTATTCAACATTTTCATTAATGATATTGGGGATGGCATCAAGGGCAAAATGTGTATGTTTGCATGGAACACCAGCTCTGTGGGAGGGTGGACCCAGCCGAGTGAATACAGGATCTTAAAGAGGACCTAAGAAGACTTGAAAAGTGTTCCTGGATCTGGCGACTGAGCTTCAGTGCCAAGAAGTGCAAGTTTATGCACCTTGAAGCCAAAAACCCCAGGACAAAGTACCACCTGGGAGGGGTCTGGGTATCTCCCACAAATGAGCAGGAGGATCTGGGAGTGATGATAACTAGTGACCTGAAGTATTCTATGCAGTGCAAGAAGGCAGTGGCAAAGGCAAATAGGATGTTGGGGCGCATAGCCAGGGGGCTCAGCAGTAAGTGACAGGAGATGGTATTGCCCTTGTACATGGCACTAGTGAGACCGTATCTGGAGTATGTAGTGCAGTTCTGGAGCCCTCACCTTCAAAAGGACATCAGCTTGATGGAGACAGTCCAGAAGAGGGCTACGAAGATGAATGTGGGGCAACAGGGTAAATCATATGAGAAGAGGCTGAGGGCCCTAAGCATGTACTCCCTGGAGGACAGGAGGGAGAAGGGAGACATGATTGAGACCTTCGGGTACTTGAAAGGGATTAATTAGGTGAACAGGGAGGGTCTCCTCAGGCTAAGCTGCAGCAAAACTATGAGGGGGCACAGCCTAAAGTTGGCGGGGGGGTTAAGAGGGAGGTTAGAAGATACTTCTTCACAGAAAGGGTGGTGAGCAAATGGAACATGCTGCCAGAAGAGGTGATCCAATCAAGGATGGTGGGCAGCTTCAAGAGAGGCTGGGTTAGATCTAGGGGGAAGATAAAGGTTATGGAAGGGGGGAGGAAAGGGATGGAAAGGTAGGTGAAAGGGGAGCAAGGACAACAGCCTGAGCTGAGAGCCTTGTACAACGAGCAGACTAGATAGACCAAAATGCCTAATTCTGCTGGCTTCTTCGCATGTTTGACTCTTAACTGGGCACTGTAGTTTGCAGACCAGTGTGGTTAAGACTACCAACTACAGACCTGATTTACAATACGTATATAAAATTAACTTTACTAGCACATCTTGGAGGCTGGTAGTTCAGAATTTAATACTACCTTTAGTAGACTGTTAGTATGGTCTATTTTGCTGCATATAACAGTGTCCTGCCAAGAGTCACAGTCTTAGATAAAAAAATATGTTTATATGTTTTAAAGGTACATCCCTAAACTCATCATTTTAGTTAATATGCCGGTCTGGGTTTATTTATTTATTTATTAGAGTATCGGATTACACCTTTGAGCCAGAGGCTCATTCAAAAAGGTTCCACGTCTTGGTACATTGACAAGTAGACAACAATTTAATAAAAATGTGTTACAAACATAAGGTGAACAATAGGAGCAGCCAGTGGCATTGTCAAGGATTAAAAAGCAAGTAAAACAAACAATACTCTATGTTGTACAACGTATGTCCAGGGAAAATGAGAGGTTAGAGTGGAGGCAGCAGATAACAGGTGCAGAGGGCAACAACAAATTAGCCAGTTACTTAGGTGAAGGAGGGAGGAAAAGAAGCAGCACAAAGGGCATTGTCAGGAGGTGATGGAAGGATAGTAGAGAGAAAAAGGTGGGTGGCTCTCTTTGTAGCAGCATAGGTAATTCAGGAATGCATACTAGTCTGGAAAATAGTTAATGGGGTAGCAGGTGAAATTTTTCTCTGCAATTAACTGTGTATTACTTAGTTCTAGATGAACTAAGCAGTTGCAGAGAGTATTATTCCCCAGAGCGGGAGGACCACAGTGCAGGAGAATTGCATCTATTGGGACGGTTGCAGGAAGACTGCAGTCCCACAGGGAACTCTGAATGGGGAAGGAGGTTGGCCAAGCAGGTGGTAGACAGCAGGCAGGGCAGGGGGGAGAAGTACAGAATATCTATCTGGGGTAGCCTTCTACAGGGAGAGTACTAGTAGTAGTAATAAAGTAGTGAGGAGTAATTCAACATTAGGCACTACACCTTATCTGGGGTATACCTACATGGGGGTAAACAGAAGGGGAGGTGTAAACCACTATTGGGCATTCACCCTATCTTGGGTAGGCCAAAACAGGAGGCAGACAAAAAAGGAGGTGTTACTAGTGAGTAAGTAGGTAGTAAGGAAGTACAGTAGTGCTAGCCAGGATGCAACACAATAATTCTGCAGTATATCACAAAATGCTACATCATACTGCAAGGAACAATGTAATTCAATGGCAATAAAGACCTTTTGTCTTGCAATATTTTGTGACATGTCATTCACTGCAAGTTACTGTACTGCATCATGGCTGGCTATACTGTAGATAGTATGTAGTGGTAAACAACCATCAGACACCATGCCCTAACTGGAGTAGGCTTGTACTCAGGAAGGACAGTGTGCAGGTGGTAGGAAGGATGGAAGATTTGCAGAGAGGAGGGTAAGCTAGCTGTAGGGATTATTTGGCTATCATCCACTGGGCTATATTCAGGAAGATTGGTCACTGCCCCATGTGCAGGAGGTTTGAGGAGCTTCTCACATGGTATGGTATGAGGGGGAATACTCATGATGCATGGACAACTGAGCTGGGGTCCTAAACTGCTACCCTCTCCCTCCCTCACTCCTGGTAAAGACCCACTGGCCAAGGGGGTTGGAGGGTGGTGGGACAGGGTAGAAAAGGAAGAAAGAGGGAAGGGGAGAGAAGCAGACTGCGAGTGGCATGCAGGGCCCACCAGTGGTGATCAGAAGACAAATTCTGGCACCAAACCAGTTGAAGTACAGAAAAGGCTTTATCTGAGCAACTGATCAGTGCGCGCCATTCCAGCTTGGTCCATAGCAGACACCTCAACTGGTTTTGCCCTAACAGAGCATTTTCTGATTTGCACCCCATTGTTTCTGGCACAGACCTTAGTGGGTGGGAGCAGAGATTGTGGATTCTTCCCACCAGTGGAGACCACACACCATTTTGTACGCCTGATTGAGGCCCAGTTACCTGACTCAGCTGGGGGATGCAATGAGCTTGTCACTACCAAGGACCATACAGGAAGTGGGACTTCTATTAGGGATCTGGTTGTTAGGAATGCAATAAGCAGGTTTAAGGGGAGTTAGGGAAGGGGTGAATAAGGTCTTTATAGTTGAGGATTCAATGGTAAGGAGTGTGGAGAGAGTGGATTGCAGGAATAAGCCTGCAAGAGGAGAGGTCAGATGCCTTCCTGGCACATTGGCTCTGAGGGATGAAGTCAGGATAAGGATGAGGTCAGAATAGGGAGGATGTTACATGGGATGAAGTAGGTGCCACATGTCCTTCTGCACTTGGACATGAATGACTTGGCAAATCATGGTCTAGAGGTTACTAAGATCAACTTTCATAGGCTGGAAAGTGAACTTAGGGGGAAGGCAGCCACACTGAACTTTCTGGATGTGTTGCCTGTGGTTCCACCAAGTCGCTTTGATAAGAAATTTGTCGAAGGACTTTGCAGCAACAGTGTTTTGCTGATGGTGATCACACCTCTGCGGCAAAGTGCCGATGGACTCAACAGTGGCTGGAGTCATGTACTGCTTGTGGGGGACTTTTACCCCACACCCCCATGCAGGGGGCTGTGCCTCCTACACCCTCCATTCCGGACTTTTAGATTTCTAACTCTGGTGGTGGGGTGGATGTTGGGGGAGAGCAGCCGAACCTAGGAGTCGATGAATCCATTCATTGCTCCCACAACCCATTCGACACTGCGGGTGTCGAATGGGTTGAGTTGCTGTGGGTGATTCATTGTAACAGCAGTGCTGTTACAACAGTATACAGTTGCCTATATGGGTTAGGGAAGGGGGTAAGGTGAGGCTGGAAAGAACCAAGGCATTTCATACCAAGTTAAGGGAGTAGTGCAAGGAGGGCTATGGATTTGTGGGGAACTGGAGAGGATTCTGGCAGAGGAAGCTTTCAAGGGGCATAACCTTCATCTTACGAACATACGAAATTTGCCAGCAGATAAAGGCCTAGAGGTCTATCAAGTCTGCTCGAATGTGCAGCTAGCACCCCTTATTCTGCAGCTGCCCCTCCCTTCCACCCTTCCCCTTCATTAACCCTCCCCCTTGTCCTGTCCCATCCCCTTTTGAAGCAGTCCACTGTTCTACTGGATACCACTTCTGTAGGTAACGTGTTCCACCCAGCCACTACCCTCTCTGTAAAAAAGTGTCTCCTTATCTCCCTCCTGAACCTTCCTCCCTCCAGTCTCATATCATGGCCCCTGGTGGCCCTCCCTTCCCTTACCTTGAACAGCCCCTCTGTACCCGTCTTGTTTATTCCTTTCATATATTTAAAGGTTTCAATCATGTCACCCCTGTCCCTCCTCTCCTCCAGTGAGTACATGTTCAACTCCTTCAACCTCCTCTCGTATGATAAGTCCCCAGCCCCTGATCATCTTTGTCGCCCTGTGCTGCACCCTCCAGTAACTTAATGTCCCTCTTCAGATCGGGTGCCAGTACGCACTGTACTCAGGTGTGGTCTAACTAATGACCTATACAGTGGCAGAATCACCTTCTCCTCCTCGGGATATACCCCTTGCAATACAACCCAGCATTTTGTGGCCTTTGCAGCTGCCTTCCTACATTGTGCCGAGTTGTTCATTGACCCTGTAATGAGCACACCCAGATCCTTCTCCTCCTCTGTCAGGGCTAGCTGCACTCCCCCCAGCTGGTAACTCCTCCTTGGGTTCTTCATCCCAAAATGCAGCACCTTGCACTTTTTGGCATTAAACCCCAGTTGCCAGGTGTCTGACCAGGTTTCAAGCTTTGCCAGATCATCCTGCAACCCCTGCCATCCCCCTAGGTCATCCACCACCGCGCCTACCTTGGTATCATCAACAAACAGACTGATCTTGCTCTTGATGTCCCATGATATGTCTGCAATGAATATCCCAAACAACACTGGTCCCAACACCGAGCCCTGTGGAACACTGCTCGTCACTGCCCTTGGGTGTGAGAGCTCCCCACCCACCACCACCCTCTGTTGCCTTCCCTGAAGCCAGTTTCCTACCCATCTCACCAGCTTTGCACCCACCCCTGTGCCTACTAACTTCCTTCCCAGCCTTCCATGGACACCGAGTCGAATGCCTTACTGAAGTCCAGATACAGGACATCCATTGCATGGCCCCTGTCCAGTTGCCTAGTTACCCAGTCATAGAACTCCACCAGGTTGGTTTGGCAGGATCTGCCACATATTAAGCCATGCTGTCTGCTGTTCTGTAGTTCTTTGGCCTCTGGGGAGGCCACCAGCCTCTCCTTCAGGATAGTCTCCATTAGTTTACCCAGCGTGGATGTGAGGGCTTACTGGTCTGTAGTTTCCAGTTCATCCTTGGTGCCACTCTTGTGGAGGGGCACCACATGAGCTCATCCTTCAGTCCTGAGTACATCCTGAATGTAGCGAGGCATTAAATAGGTCTGGAAAAGGTCCTGCAAGGACCTCTGCCAACCTCTTCAGTACCCTGGGTGGATGCCATCTGGGCCTGGCGCCTTGTCCACCCTCAGTGCCTTCAAACCCTCTCGAACTCTGCCCTCCATGATTTCCCCATCTGTCACCCCTTCCCCCCTTGTTTCTGCCATTTCTCCCACCTTGGGTGTCACCCCCTTCGTCTCTTTAGTAAATACTGAGCAGAAGTACTCATTTAGTGCTTCTGCCTTATCGCACCCTGCTTCCACCCAACCCCCCTCCTTCCTAATCCTTACTAGGGAGGGGCTAGTGCCCTAGGTCAGAAGTTAGAACTTTGAATGGACAGTCCTTTAAACTGAAGGGATAGTTGATGCTGGGAACCCCCTTGTAGTGCAGGGTGAACCCAGCAGAGTCTCCCCCATAAACAGAAATCATATGTTCATAGGTTTTTACGAGCTAGGAGGGCAAATTGTCCACAGATCCTTGAAACACTTCAATTGATATAACCTTGGATGTTGTTCTTGAGGCAGTGGTTGTCTAGTTTTATTTTGAACTCATTTACCAATGTACTACCTATTATCTTTAGAGGCAGCTTGTTCCACACTGATACCACTCTCTAAGAGAACCATGTTGCTTCTTTATTGGTATGAGTAATACTGCCTTTCAGTTGGAGCTCATGGGATCTCGTATTGTACTGAAAATATTTTAATTCCAAGCCTACACAATCCTAGAGATCATTATTGCTAAAGGCACGGTATACCAGGCACAGATCCCCCCTCATTCTCTGATATTCTAAGGTGTGCAAGTTTAAGCTTTTGAGCCTGTCTTCATAACACAAACCTCTCATACCTATTATAGATTTTGATATTCTGTGCTGTACACCTTCCATTTTCCGGATGTATGTTTTGGTTTTTGGTAAAGTGAGTGGAAGTCAGCAGTACCTTGGTAGTAAGGGGGAGACTCAGTAGCAAATGTATACATATTGGAAGGAGTAGAGGATGAAAAGGGGAGGGAAGACATGGCATGAGAAGCATATCAAACAAGAGCGGAGGGAGGAATATGGGTGCATGGAAGTTGGTTTGCCTATAGTATAGCCTAGAGGTTAGAGGAACGAGGTGTGAATGAGCTTGATACATCCAGCAGACCAGATCTGAGTTTGATTCTCACAACCTCCACTTGCATATTGTGTGACTCTGAGCAAGTCACTTAACCGCCCAGTGCTCCCAGGTCGCCCCTGAAAACAAGCACTTGTGCCTAGTGGGCCTTAGCCGGTTACCAAAGACCAAAAAAAAATAAAAATAAATAAAATAAATACCAGAAGTCTAAACTGCATGGGGTTGTAGCAGAAGTTAAGAAAGACTTTGTGACTTTCATATAGACTTGGCCAGTTATAATAATGGCACTTGGTCAGATCAGCACCTGCATGGACAGTGCTGTCAAGAACAGCAACATCCATACAGTGCTGATCAGAATAGTGGCAGTACACAATGCCGTGAGTAAACACAGCGCCAGTGGTAGAGATCGCAAGTGTGGTATATGATTGCTACTGGTCTCCACCACCATCCCGGATGAGCTGCTCATGTACTAGTGCTCCACATCACAGGAGCAGCTCAGCCAGGCTCCTCACTTCCTTTCCCCTTTTCCTGCATCTAGTACCATGGACAGTGACTTGGGGAGCACTCAGTGCACAGCATGCTTTTTCCCCTATCGCTGTCCGTGGTGGTGCAGTATAGACAGTGTGTTTCTTACCGGAGCTATTCTTGTAACGCTCTTATGACTTGGTAGGATAAAAATGACTAGGCCTAGTTGCTCCAGGCTATACCTTACTTAGGAGAGGCAGGGGCAAGTATAGAGATGAGGGATAGTCCTATAAATTAGGGAAGGAATTGAGACAAAAGAGGACGAGACTGTAAAGAAGGAGGGGGAGGGGAAAGTGGAATCAAGTCTGGGTACAGCTGACAACAGATGTTGGTTAGATAGGAGTGGTCTACAGACTTTCATGGCAGAAAGAGGAGAACGACAGAGCATCGGGGGACTAAATCAGAACAGTAGCTGCAAATGAGATCTGGTGTTGTGAGGGACTTGGACCTATCAGATATGGACTGGAGCACCAAAGAGTACAAGGACTCAGACATTGCTTTCTGCAGGACTGCTTACTGTTGCAGCCCAGTCACAGAACCTACATGACAGGAAGCCATATTCAACTGAGTGCTCAGCATTTTGGAGATGGTGGGGTGACTGTCAGTAGGGTCTTCTCTAGCAGGAGGAAGGAAGTAATCCTTCCATTGTATTGATCAGTGGTCAGGCCACACCTAGAGTACTGTGTCCAGTTTTGGAATCCGTTCATAAAAAAAATAAAAATATAGAGACAGTCTAAAATCAGTTCAAAGAAGAGTGACCAAAATGATCCATGGTGAGCAAGGGAGATCTTATGAGGAAAGATTACAGGATCTAGGAATGTACTCATTGTAGCCAGAAGACAGAGAGAGACAGGGAGAGAGGTGATGTGATTGAAATCTTTAAGTACCTAAAGGGCATCCATAAAGTAGAATATCAAGGGCTGTTTACTCTCATAGAAGGCAGCAGCATTACTAGGGGGCACAACATGAAATTGATGGGAGTTAGGTTTAAAAGGGATGTTAGAAAGTTTTTCTTCACAGAAAGGGTTGTGGATAAATGGAATCATCTACCACAGAAACATCTTAATGTTCAGACAGCTAATACATTTAAACATGGGTGGGACTAGGGGACTCAGTGGAGAGACTAGGAATGGGGTGAATAGGAGGAGTAACATGGTACGTGTGGAAGCAAAGTATAGTTTCACCAGTGCTAGACTGATATCAGGACCACCGTAGGAGCTGCACAGACTGGATGGGCCAGTGGTCTTTTTCTGCCCTTAAAATTCTGTTTCTGAGCCAGCCCAATGGTGAAGAGGGCTGAGGTGCCTACTACGCCTTACCTATTCCTACGCCAGCAACCCGAGTTTGGGAATGAGCTCAGGGCTCCAGAGGGAGGTTGTCGGGGAGGATTGAACATCTGATGGACTGGTCTCCTCTCCTCTCCTCTCCCAGGGTGGGGAGAGATGCTTTTTGGCTCCTTGTATGCCACCTGGTGGAGGCTGTGTGGTAATGCTTCAATATGAGCGATGTAGTAGGGAGGGGCTGCAGTTCCATAGTGTGTGTGCACCTTCACATCCACATGCTTACATGCCACTGCAGCTGGGAATCAGGGATAAAAAAGGAAAAGGGTAGGCACTGGCTTAATGAAGCCTTGCCTGCCTGACCCCATTCCCCCATCGCTGCCTGACTGCCAACTGTGGCTCTGGGTGAGAGTCTTTGGGTGGGGTGAAGACAGCCCTCCCTTTCCTAGCCCTGCCATGGGGGGGATCTGTGTTAGAATACATGGGTGAGGTGAGTTGGGGTGGTGAGTGCCGGACAGTCTACCAGTAGCCACCTGTGGAAGAAAAAGATTGATACAAAATCTGTTTCTATGTTTCTTAACTGTTGGGTTCAAATTGGCAAGGGAGAACAATGCACCCCCCTCAAAGACAGTGGCTCTGAAAGTCAGGCATGCAGATTTTGGGAAAGGTAGGAGAGTGACTCCATAGATTAGGTAAGGCAACAGATGGCTTGGGTAGAGGCAAGAGAGGGTAAACGGGGCTAAATCAGGGAATGAAGGGGTCATGAGTGGAGTGCTGCAGGGATTGGTGCTGGGACCTGGCCTATTTAATCTGCTCATAAGAGACATAGGAGAAGGTATATGGAAAAAGTTGTGTTGCTTTGCTGACACCACAAAATTATGCAGCAGGGCCCATTATAAGACAATGGTGCGGGATCTCCAGAAGGACCTAGAGAAGCTAAAGGAATGGCCTAAGGTCTGACAGTTGAGATTCAGTATCAAAAAGTGTAAAGTAATACACTCAGGAAAATGGAATCTGTACGAGAAGTATTGGATGAGAAGGTTAGATTGGCAACTTTGACAGAGGAGGGGAATCTGGGGGTCATCATCAGGGACTCCCTCAAATAAATGAGTCAGTCCAACAAGGCATATGGCAAGGCAGTGAGGATGCTGGAGTGTACAGGGAGGGGTTTTGACAGTAGGAGAAGTGAGGTGATTCTGCCACTGTACGGATCCCTGGTGAGGCCTCACCTGGAGTACTGTGCTCAGTTCGGGAGTCCTCACCTGAGGAAAGACATTAACAGACTAGTGTCAGTACAGCAAAGGGTCACTAAGATGATCCAGGGCCAGCAGGGAAAAACCCATGAGGATCCGATGAGGATCAGTTGGAAGCCCTAAATATGTACTCAGTGGAGGCCAGGTGGGGGTGGGGACATTTATGGGGTTCTGTTATTGCCTGTAAAGTCACTCATTCTATTATTGAATCTGAAGCACCCGTGTTAAGGTGTATATAAATTGGTGATAGCCTTGCCCCCTGATGAAGAGGTTTAGTGCCTCAGTCGCTGGGGCTGGTCAATTTTGTGGTCCTTTAGCATTGTGCAGTCTGCATTTTATTGTACTGCAATGTACTTGATGTGTGAATTTTGCACAGCAAAATTGCACAGTAAAAATTCATTCAAATGATACCCGGATTGCTGGTTCCTTTTGAATGAGGGTGGTGACATTATTGAAACATGCAGGTCCTCAGGGGTATAAGTGAGGTGAATAGTGTGGATCTATTTGTAAGGAATAGGGATGCAGTCACTAGAGGGCATGACTGGAGGTTAGTGAGGGGTAGGTTCACTGAGAGGGTGGTGGAACCAAGAAACAGACTGCTGGCAGAAGTGGTGGGGGTGGCTATCCTAAGCAGCTTAAACACAGTTGGGGCAAGACAAAGGAACTCATAATCTCGGGGCGGGGGGCACATAAGGCATCATAGGTTTGAAGGGAGGGAGACAGCGGGGGTAACAGCACACCAGCGCAGTAGATCAGTGGTATGAGGTAGTATAGGAAGGGCAGACTCAAGGGGGACACTTCAGTCTTCTTCTGCTTTCAAACTCAATGTTTCAGTTCTATTGGACATGTTTATTTTGTCCAGTAACATCCATGGCCTATGGTCTAACAATACATTGATTACTTTACAGTTTAGAAAAACAACACATGGCCAAATTACACTTTACTATCATGTCCCTAAACTATGGAACAGTATTCCATCCAACATACAAGGATATAATAACATTATAGGGGTGCAGTAGTGCCCCTATATTTAGAGTTGAACAGGGCTTTCTATGTTAAACCTCAAACTTTGAACTCAAATATCTTCGCAACCGTTCAACAGATTTGCACGAAATGTTGCATGTTCAGTCTTGTAGGGTAGATCTGTTGACGTGCTAAGTTTCATTCCAGTCAGATATGCAGATTCTGAGCTCTGGATAGGGCAAAAACATTAAATATTGCAATTTTTTGCTGTTTTTTTTTCTTCATCTTGTGCTCAGATGGTTTGGAATTTTGATCAGAAATTTTCAGGGTAGAAAGGGCTTGGGTCTCTGATGTGCTTTCACTTGTTTGGTGAAATAATATTAATCCATTCCAAAGTTACTACATTTTAAAGTTCCTATTACTTCATTGGGAATTTCACTTTCCTGGATAGCCTCCTGGAATGAAAAAAGAATTTGGTGAAACGTAAAAGGATTCTTTTTCACTAGGGGCCAATCCTTTTTCATGAGAAAAAATTCCTTTTTTGTTTTTCGCCATCTTGTTTCCCATTTTCTTGAAAAAAAAATGACCCCAGAATGTTTTTTTTTTTTTATTTAAATCCTTTTTCATCACTTGCTTACATGACAGAGTTCAAAAAATCTATGGCCAGTGTCCTGACCACTTTATAAAGACTACAAACAGAAATGAACGCTGGCTTCCAACGTACTACAGCACAATTCATTCACTTGCAAGTGGTCATAACAAGGCTAATGGAAACCTCAGTAGCACACACCACAAGGCTCGATGAGGTGGAGAAACGCCTGAGTGACACGGAAGACATGCTGGCTAACCTAACATAAGATAAAACTGACTACAATAAATTAATTGCAGAAGTACATCAATGGGCTGACGATCTTGAAAACTGGTCCCGCCACTCAAACCTCCATATTATAGGCTTGCCGGAGGGGCTTGAGAAGAGAAATCGGGATAAAGAAGTCCATAAGTGGATAGTGCACCAGCTAAAGATGGGTGACCAGGCTACGGACTACGAGGTGGAGAGGGCCCACAGGACAGGACTCAGGCCAAGGCCAGGTGAGAAGCAGTGGCACTTCATGATAAAATATTTGAGGTATACTGATGAAGAATGAATCCTTCATGCTGCTAAATCGCATGGCCCGATCACACTTCAGGAAGGTGGCAAGGTTTTTATTCTTCGAGAGTATAGCAGGGATCTGCAAATCCACCACCAAAAATGTAACAGGGTTAAAGTGGCACTTCAGCATGCCAGCTGGGAGTTTACCCACTTTTACCCCTCCAGACTGAGGATCACCAGACCAGACAAGCCCCCAAGGTTTTTCAGTACCCCCCAAGAGGCTGAGGGATTTGTGCAGGAGGAAGAAGTGGCAGTAGAAAGAAAAATGCCAATCTCAGTCCACAGCAACAATACCTGACAGCTGTCAACTGTAATTTACAAAGCAATCAATTTCTCTCTTCGCTGAAGCCGATTCCTGCTCTGCACTACCCCTATGGAGCTACTGCCAACTTCCCATTCCACCTGCAAAACACAGTAAGTACTCTTTTTCAAGAAATCTAAATGGGGGTTTTAAGTGGTACAAGGGCAGTGAATACGAGGGACACTCTTGCCGTGATGGAGGACTGCCTGGTTGCCTTTCTGTAGAGCTCTGCTTAATTCTGTGTGTTTAAAATCAGGAGATGTGCAAAATGGGGTGCCTAGTTAGATCACAGTGGAAATAAGGGCTGGATTCATGTACTTCATGTTTGCCATTTTGGCTGCATGGCCACACAACGTCTCCAGCTAGTGCTCAAACCCTTGGTCCACTGAAGATCGTGCTTGGGAATGCATGTGACAAAGCTCAAAAAGCATTTGCCTATGCGCACCATCAGATGCTAAGTTCAGACTGACTATAAACTTTCCCAAGCAATGCACCCCACCAGGGCTGCTAGAAAAACTGGTAATGCAAGAGGGATCAATAAAGGGGCAGACATTGTGGAGCTCTGCATACAAGAGCTTGTGGAGAACTAGCTCTTAATGGCAGATGTGAGCTTGGGGGCCTCCTCATGCTGGATGAATCTGGGTCCCTGAACAGTGAACTGATTATGAAACACTAAATGCTTCCCTTCACCCAGCATCTCCATTCTTCCCCTGACTATGTCTAGGGGCACAGGTACCAATGGGGGGGACAGAAGATTTGCAGCCCTGATGCACCACAACGTCACAGAGGAATGAATTACACTCATCCTCTGCCACTGATGCTGCTGCATAAAATATATATATTATTTAATATCATGCTCATTTGTTCTGCAGGGTGGTGATTGCATTTATGGGTGGGGGGAGGAGGTGGGTTCCAGTGCTAGGTCCATCAGGGACCTGAGTGGTAGGGGTAGCAGGGTGGGGGTAAAGGCTCTGTTAATAAGGGAGGAAACACTTACATGACATAACTCTTTCGGTAGGGACATGGGGCTGCCCCGATAACCCTTCTGGCTCAAGGTTTGATGCTGCGTAACACAACTTGATGTGATACAAGGGTACCACTTAGCTCGAAGTGCACTGTCTATGCCATCACTAACAGAGGGGAATGTGGGTGATCCAAACATGGTATCGGATAAAAGTTTGTTCTTCGTTTACTAGCTGTTCAGAAGGGGGGAGGGAGATGAGGGAGGAGACCAGATGAGAGGAAAAGGGGAAGGGGGAGGGAGAAAATGGGGGGAAAAAAGTGAAGTTAACTGGTATGTTGTGTTCAAGTTAATGTTTGCATCGTTACCAGTTTGTTCATGGATGCAAGAATATTGTGGTTACAGCCTTTGCCCTATTTAAGGGAACCTAAACAAAAGATGAATGAAGTTATACTAAAAATGGAATTTTTTTGTATGTTGAAACTATGGCTGCTGACTTAAATATTACCATTTGGAATGTCAATGAACTCAAGAATATGGTATAAAGGAAAAAGGTGCAGACTAGACTACAGAAAATGAAAACTAGAATAGTCCTTTTGCAGGACACCCGTATGTCATTCATTTAAGCTGAAAAACTTCAGCAATCCTGTGTTGGGGGGGGGGGCATTTGGCTATCAGCGATTCATTCATCCAGGGCTAGGAGCATGGCCATCTGGCTCCCACAAGGATTCCAGGGGAGTGTCCTTTCATTGTATTCAGATTCAGGAGGTAGATATGTTTTGGCACAGATTCAGGTAAATAATGGAAGACACATAGCTGTAGGATCAGTCTCTGGCCTCAACACAGAAGATCCAAAATTCTATCATAAATTGCTCTTAGATATGACTCCCTTCAGGAGCCCATAGATATCAGGGGGGATTTTAATTGTGTAGAGGACACTGCTTTGGGTAAATCTAGCACTGCCCTAGTCACTCTTTCAAAAGAACGCCCGTGTGTTGCAGGAGATAGGGAAGACATGTGCCCTGGTGGACATATGGAGACATCAGAACCCGACTGGTAGGGAGTACAGCTTCTTTTCCCATGCCTACCATACCTATGCCAGATTGGATAGATTGATGATCTCCTCAGCCATTGTAGCACACATGGAAGAGTCAAAATATGAGGCAATCATGGTATTAGACCATGCCCCCATGACGTCCACACTTAAAGGTGGCTTGTCAGAAATGGCATCAAGGCCATGAAGGCTAGACCCTGTCCTTCTAAAAGATAAGCACTACATAAGTCATGTGTGTACCTCAATTTTAGAATATTTGACCAACAATAAAAAAAGTGGAGACAACTCATGCAATGAGATGGGAGTCGATGAAGGCCTTTATTAGGGTCAATCCATATCGTTTGCAGCTTTTAAAAAATGAGTGGAGGAGCAAGAAATAACAGAACTTGAGCAGAAGATACTGGAACTTGAGAAGGTTCACATGGCCTAGCCTAAAATAAAGCTTTTTTTACAGATTGCAGCGGGTAAAATGGAACTAGAACTCCCTGAGCATTTCTAGACTTGAGAGAAGTCTCCTCTTGCAAAAGGTGGGGCCTTACTTTGATGGAGATGGGGGGAGCTCCTGTCCTGGCAGCTGAAAGAGGGGGAATCTAGCATTAAGAGTATACAAAATACACAGGGAACACAAGTCACTGATAATACATCCATTGGCCTGGCCGTCACTGAATTTTATAAAACTCTCTGTGCCTTAGAGACTAACCCCACTACACAACAACTGCAAGACTTCTTTTAGAATGCTTCAGTCACTCCCATGGATGTGAAAATTGCTAAATATAGAATAATGTATGCGGAAGTGGTTGATACGTGAATTGAACGCACACCCAAGTTGAGTGATGCTACATAAACCCCCGAGAGCGCAGCTCGAGGGGTTTATTCAAGCATCACTCGACGAGGGTTTGCATTCAGTTTAAGTTAAAATCACCTTCTCGTGATTTATTTTGTATAATTGCTTGGCATCAATTTTTACGTAGAGGAGATCATGTACAATGTAAATACACAGCCCCACCATATAAGACAAGAGAAAGTACATCAGGAAACCTTAAAACAAACATTCCTGACTTTCTCTATGAGTCCACAATAGCTTGTAAAGAACGGGATTCAGCGCAGTCAGGAAAACATTTACAGGAATAGAAAATTGAGTACTGAGGGAAAAAAAACAGTAAGACGACTACAGCTGTCTCTAAAAAATGTATTTTACATTTGTTCGTTGGTTGGTTGTCTAGGTAACGTGCCCACATGATCACGGAGTTCCTGTGGAAAGAAAGGGACTGTGTCCAAATTCCTGATTTACCTTTCAGTAACCAATCATGGCTAAACACTTTTTCATTGCTGTTACAGATTTTACTGTGGTGAATTTATAGGAGAAACACTTTAACTATTCCATGAACTAATGAGACCCAGAACAGAGGTGCAGCGCTCGGCAAGTAAGAGCAGATTTTATTTCAAATTCCAATCCCGTTTTTTTTCACTTGCTGTCCCTGGGCTTATCTGTACACTCTAAGAATGATCGCAACATCACTAAGACAATCGCAGCGCATAAATCTCGTAACAATCAACAGGTTGTTAGGGGAAATATCAACCACTTAAACCGATGGTAAAAATTGATGACCAGTAATTATTAAACTATAAACTCCAGTCACAATAGAAGAGATTTCTAAAGCAATCAAACATCTGAAGAGTGGAAAGGCTCTGGTCCAAACAGGCTGCCGATAGATTTTTATAAACTCTTTTTAAATGAGCTTATAGGCCCTTTCCATAATATGTGTCTAGAAAGCGTACAGAAGGAGCAACTTCCTCCCTCCATGCACTCGGCCACCATCATGGCCATCCCAAAATCTGGCAAGGACCCTGCACTATGTTCATCTTACCGCCCAATCTCTTTACTCACCTCTGACTACAAAGTCTTGGCTCGAACCATAGCGGTGAGATTGGAGCCTGTATTGCCAACAGTTATTCACCTTAATCAAAGAAGATTTGTTATGGGGAGACAGGACAAACACAATATCAGAAGAGCACTTAATATTATTACTACTGGGCAAAGACACAGGCAACACATGGTGCAGCGGTCCTAGCCCTGGATGCCGAAAAAGCGTTTGACTGTGTGGAGTGGAAATATGTGTTTATGGCCCTTCACACCTATGGAATAGGTACTTATATGCTATCACTAATCAAGACCTTATACAATTTGCCCATTTCCCAAGTTTTGACAAATGAATCTCTTTCCCCAGCTTTTTTTTGGGTTAAAGATTTTTATTGTTTTCAAAGTTATGACACAACAATACAATCATCAGGTGGCTGTTTCAGTACATTTTACATTAGACAGTTAACATATCCTGACTGCAAAAACAGGAGAAGAGTACTATAAGTGGTGGAGGCCCCACCGCCCACATAGGCGTGTAACAGCTGCCACTTAAATATGCTTTACGAGGGCATTCAAAGCTAGCATCACTATGAAGTAAAATGGAAAAGTCTGTAAAGGGCCTATCTGGTCAGACCCAGAGTATCCTCTTTATGAATGATTCTCCCTATGGATGCATACTAGCCAACATTCTCACCTGTTAGTGCACTGGGCTGTAATAAAACACAAACAGAACATGCACAAAGCATCTTGTAAAGCATAACCTGGGCTTGTAGTAGCCTTAGATCCTGGAAATACACTATTTAAACAGCTGGCAAAGTGGCATAGTGGGCCATGATGATCCAAAGGCCTGCACCTTGATCTCCGGATTCCGGGGGATCTGGAGGGGAGAGTGCCAGAGCACTCTGGTTCTAGCCAATCCCCTCTCTAGGATTCAGGAAGGTGATAAATGGTTGCCATAAGGTATAGAATTAGGGAAGGGTATTGGCCACAACATGCATCATGCATGACAGATTAGCTACCTGTGCCAAAGTGTTGTGGATCTCTGTCATCCAGGGTACCTACTGTGACCTCAAACTTACCCCAGCTTTTAATCTGCAATGAGGTATAAGACCGGGGTGCTCTCTCTCCCCATCTATATGTAATAGCACTTGAGCCTTTGGCTGCTGCCATACAGAATCATCCAGGGATTGTGGGCCATGGGCCACGGGGTGAATATAAAATGGCTCTGTTTGCAGATGATCTGCTGCTTTACCTTAAAAATCCCAGGGAAAGCCTGCCACGTGTACATACACTGTTAATGGGATATGCCCTACTATCAGGCCATAAGATCAACTGGTCTAAAAGTGAGCTGCTTCCAGTTGGGGGTGAAATAGACAAACCCTGGCAAACAGTGAGCTTGGAGTCAAGTTGTTTTAAAAATTAAGTACTTAGGGGTGCACATCTCATCTAATGTCTCCACACTTTTTTCCTTAAATTATGAGGTACTCCTTGCCAAACTTACACTTGAGTGTAAAAGATGGATTGATTTGCCCCTTATGGTCTATGGCAGAGTGGCCACTATAAAAATGACCATCTTACCCCAGTGCCTTTATCTATTCCAATCACTCCTAAGGTATGTCCCGGATACGTTTTTTAGGAATTTGAACAGCCTTCTACATAAATTCGTTTGGTGTAAAAAGAATGCCAGAATAAGCAGAAAAGTCCTCCAGCAACCCACAAATATGGGGGTGACTGGGCTACTGAACTTCAAACTCTACTACTGGGTGGCCCAGCTGGCATTTTTACCCATGGGCATGGTTCCGGTAACTCCAGCATGGATGAAGATTGAGAGGGGGGTGGGAGGAGACATCGACGGGGACATTCTGGCCCCATCCCTTCCACAACAGTGTGCCATAAAGATATGTCCCAACCCCTTCACTAAAACATTTTTGAAGGTCTGTAAAGCAGTTCATGACCACATTAATATGGATAGGACACCCTCTTTATGTGCATCCATCTGGTCTACGTTGAAGCAAGCACCCTGGTATAATGTATTTTTGCATTGGAGACTGCTTAGATGGCAGAAAAGGGGTCTGGGACAAATTATGCAGCTTTATGAAGGGGGGGACTCCTCTCTTTAGCAAATTTCCATGAAACTCCATGACTGGAATTCCACCATGCTGAGGCTCACCCCGCTCTCCATTTCATCTCAATTTCCATAGGCTAGGATGCTTTTGTATGCATCATTGGGCTCACTTGGACTACGGCTTAGCCACTCATCATCTTTCTCTTCACCCAATCATCCTAAAAGGGGGGAGATGTAATTCCTCAGGTTGTTTATAAATGCCCTTAGAAAACTACTGTTGTTTATTTATTTATTGAAAATGTTTCACCAGGAAGGGCACACTGAACAACAAGTTGCCCATCTCATGGTGCATTCTGGGGGAGAGGGTACAGGGAGCATTTAACATACATGCAAAACAATCAAAGACCATACAGAATTTAAAAGGATACATGTAAATCAGGATAATACATAGAGAATAATGTATGGGCAACCTTACACAACAAGGCTGCGGTTTTTATCGAGGAGTTGAGATTATAGCATATGAACCTCGAGAGCGAAGCTCGAGAGGTCCATGCTGTCATCTCAACCCCGAGATGGAAACACATGCCGAGTTGTGTGTGGTTGCCTATATTTTATTTTTTACAGTATATGTTTTTCTATACTAGAGTGACAGACCCCCACTGGAGTGAAAACAACAAATCTTGCCATTTCTTTGTTGTACGCTCTTATCAAAATCAAATTTCCAGACTTTTGAAAGGTAAAAGGTATGACTTTGGGCACTGGGTGGTTAGTAAGTAGCTAGGTGTGCAATAAATGTGAAATGTAAAACTATATGACCTTTGAACTGTGCATAACAACTGTTCGGAATGCACATAACAACACTTTGGAATGTGCATAATGGTTTAGAATGTGCTTAACAAGGATTTTGAGCAGGCTGATTTTTATACATAACAAAGGGTAACCATATACTATATGTGTATACAGCATGAACCATAGTGACAGTAACGTACAACCTAAGTGCTGTCATAAAATTTAGATAATTTCTAGCGCTAGGGTCTAAAGTGCAGTCAAGGGAGAGCTATGAGCCCGGAGCAGGCAGTAAGAGGAGGAGGAGAACAGAGCTAGGATAGGGTGGGTGTGGTGGTATAATCATAGGTATAGTTTAGCGACAGGAAATTATGAAGGGAAGACACTAAGGGATATTGAGGGCTAGGGGGGCTCCTCTACTACCAACAAACATGAAATTCTGGATCTACTCAATAATAATTTTATGACCACTGGTCTCGCATTCAACGCCTCCCCTGCAAATAACCTATGTAACAAGATTGATGAGCTGGACCCAGTATGTATGGCTAAGTACACTTCTGCACCTGAGACAGTCTTCTCTTTTTCTTCTGTCTCGCTGATACAGGGGGAAGATCTACTATTGGGTTTGGACAAAGGAAAGAGCACAGGTGCTGATCAAATTGATCCTTATTTCCTTAAAATTAGCTATCATGCCTTGTCAGCACCGATCACGCATCTCTTTAATCTGTCCCTGGCTTAGGGTGACATTCCCTTCATTTGGAAAACAGCCCATGTCATCGCGCTACATAAAACTGGTGACCCATAGCAATCTGAACAATTACAGGCCAATATCTCTGCTCCCTATCTTCTCCAAATTGTTGGAGAAACTTGTGAACAGCCAGTTTAGGAATTTCTTGGAGACCCTAAACCTACTAAACCCAGTGCAATCAGGTTTTTGAATGCACCACAGCACAATCTCCACTCTCGCAAAGGTTACTAGTGATTGGCAGAGTGCCTTAGATGCCAAAAAGTATGTATGTACCTTATTTCTTGATTTGAGTAAGGCATTCAATACGGTTGACCATGACCTGCTTCTGGTCTCCCTACAAAAGCTTGGTCAGGATTCCCTGGCATTATAATGGTTTACCTGCTATCTCTCTGGAAGATACCAACAGGTTAAAGCAGACGGTGAACTGTCTCCCGTGAAAACTCTTCAGAGGGGATTACTGCAGGGATCCATTTTGGGGCCTCTACTTATTTATTTATTTTATTTTGTGATAAATATCGGATAACACCTTTGAGTCAAAGACTCTTTTACAAAGGTTCCATGTCATACATAAGAGACAACCGTGTACAGAGTAACAAGTAACATAGTAGTTAAACACAGCGGTTACAGAATGGTTGCAGATGATTACAGAAAATACAAAGAATACAAAAAATAGCAGCTGGGAATAAAGGTTGCAGGTATATGCATAGCATTTCAGGGTGATGGCACTAGCCATGCCCACACATTATTCGTTGGCCAAGGCTGGACAGAGATGTCCATTGTCATGGTATAGGGACGCTCAGGGATGGCAGACCAGAGTTAGGTCCATAGACATGGGAGATGGGAGGTGGTAGAAAAATGGAGGGTCAGGTTTAGGGGCAATCACATACTGATCCTTGGGTAATAAGGTCCGAACCGACCAAGTTTGGGTTCAGTGAGAAGGGAGCTTGGGAGTGAGTTGAGCCAGGTTGGGGCCAGATATCGAAACGTTCTTTGGCCAGAGGAGGTTTTGCAGCAAGGTACCCTAAAGTGGGTAGTTACTGACTGCCATGTGAGGCGACTGGACAGTGGGGCCTGAAGTAGTGGGGTGAGGGCTGGAGAGAGTAATCCTGAGGTGATTTTCTTTACGAAGAGGCAGGCCTAGTACTTTAGCCTCCCATCGAAGTTGAGCCAGTTTGCTGAGGTGTAGAGGGTGCATGTATGAGTGAGTCTAGGACAGCCTGTAGCAAGTCTGCAGGCCTTATTGAGGGCCATTCTAATCTTGTGTAGGTGGGTGGTGTCGGCTGCACCATAGATGATGATACCATAGTCAGTTAGGGATAGAATAGATGTAGAGATGGCTAGGCAGAGAGATTCAGGAGGCAGGCAATGCTAATAGTGGTGAAGGAGACCAATACTTAAGCTGACGGCGGTGCTTAGTAATCGGATATGGCCATGGAAAGTGAGACCTGTGTCTAGGGTGATGCCAAGGTATTTGAAAGTGTTAACCTGTTCAAGGGGGTCATTTAGTGAGTTCAGAATGTGCAAGGGTTGTCCTAGGTTCTTATTTTGGTGGTGTGCAAACATCATAGACTTAGTTTTTTTGTCATTTAGTACTAACCTATGCTGAAAGAACCAGAATTCAGCTTCAGAGAAGGATTTCTGGAGTGCAGAGCGGAGGGCTGTGGGATCAGTGTGAGAGTTGTAGAGGACTGCATCATCTGCATACAATAGCATTTTCCCAGAGCAGGCATTGGGCAGGGTGTTGAGGTATAGGGAGAAGAGAAATGGGCCAAGGATAGAGCCTTGAGGGACCCCAGACCTGACTTGGTGGGGGGATGACAGGGAGTGGGCATTCCGGACTGTCTGGGTTCTCTCAGACAGATAGCTGGCAAACCAGTCAATGGCCTCATGGGAGAGGCCTAACTGAGTGAGGGAGTCCAGGAGAAGCGAGTGGTGCACGGTATTGAAAGCCTTTGAGAGGTCTATAAAGACAGCGCCAGTACTGTTACCAGTGTCCAGGGATGTATGGAGGGCATTTGAAAATTCCAAGAGGGCAGTGGTGGTGCTATGGTTCTGGCGGAAGCCATATTGTTCAGGACACAGAGCACTATATTTGGTGAGGTAGTCTGTTAGTTGTATGGCCATGATTTTTTCCAGGGTTTTAGAGAGGGGAGGCAGGATTGATATTGGGCGGTAGTTCCCAGGCAGGGTGCGGTCACCACTTTTAAGGATAGGAGTGATGAGGCAGATTTCCATTTGATGAACTGGCCCAGAGAAAAGAACAGTTCAAAAGCATGGTAAGGGAGGAGAACTTTGTTGAATGTAAGTCTAAGAAGTTTTAGGTCCAGCGAGTCACTGCTGAAACGGGACTTGCTGAGGGCTTTGAGTAGAGGGCAGCCTATGCTAAACTGCTTTAAAGTAGAATGGGGTTGGTGAGGGGCAGTGTGGTGTGGGGTGGGTGGGGAGAAAAATGGGGAGGACACCAGAGGTCAGAGAAGTGTCATTTAATGTGTCAGTGATAAGGGCTGGGTCTGAGGTGATAGATCCATTGGCCCAGATATGGGTAGGCGGGGCAGTGGGGGCTTTGCCACTTAGCGTTTTTAGTGAGTCCCAAAACTTGCTACCTGCACCCCATGTGTTGGTGAGCAAGGTTTTATAGTACTCAGCCTTTGCTTTATGGATATCTCATGTACATTTATTGCGCTCTTCCTGATAGCGCTGCCTGTCAGAGGGTTTTCTGGTATCCTGTGCAATGTGCCACAGATTATCTTGTTCACGCATCTGGTCCAAAAGGGCTTGGGATAGCCAAGGTGTGTTGGCACCTTTAATTGTTTGTTTGGTTAGGGGTGCAAACCGGTTGCAGGCAGTGTTGAACATATGAATGAAATAGTTGAGGGCAAAGTCAATGTTCTGAGCATTTCTTATGGGGAACCAGTCAGTAACTAGGAGGTACTGTTTAAGTGATTGTAGTTTGCCTGGTTTGAGGCGGCGTTGTAAGACAGTTTTTTTGGGGGGGCTTGTTAATACAGTACAACCATTGACATAGCACTGGGGAGTGGTCGCTCAGAGCATCGGGTAGTACCCTGATCTGTGTTGCTTTATGTGGGGAGTTAGTGAGCACTAGATCTAGGAGGGTGGCAGTACCAGTCCTCTGGTTTATTCTTGTGGCAGTAGTCACAAGCTGGGTCAGGTTCTGGGCAGTTGCAGCATCCCTAACAGGGGCTGAAGTGTCAACTAGCCAGTTTGTATTGAAATCTCTGAAGACAAAGATGTCAGCATTGCCAGGGAGAGTCTGGAGATGGTTGAGAACAGAGAGGAAAGCGGTCTTCTGATTTCGGGAGGGATATATACAGAGAAGAGGAACAGAGGGGCTCTGTTACGGGCAAGAGTGATCTTCAGTGTGAGGGATTGGGCCCCGTGCTCAAGTGATGGGGAGGGGAGGGTGAGACACTGTAGTGATTCCTGGACATACAGTGCAGAACCACCACCGTTCTTTGAGGTTCTATCAGCTCGGTATAGTGTGAAACCAGGAAGTGAGACAGCAGAGTCAGGGGTGTGGTTGTTGAGCCAGATTTCAACTACTGAGATGACATTGGGGCAATTCTGGGCAACCCATCCTTGAAAGGAATCAAATTTCTTGAGGAGGCTACATATATTGAGGGAGGTGATTGTGAGGCTCTTGGATGTAGTAACCCTGGGGGTGGGGAGGGTGGGTCCTGGGTTGGGGTGTACGTCTCCAGAAAGAAGGAGTAGTAGTAGTAGAATGCACAGGGAGGCCAACCTTAAACATTTCTTCATGAGCTTAGGAGCCATTAGAGAGGGGGAACAGTGCTGTGCGGAGGTGGGAGTAGATCGGTCCTGTAGGGAGAGAGAGGCCAGGCAGAGTAGTGTCCATTGTGGTACCATGGTAGTACCAGTAGGGTGATTGGAGCATAGGGGATGCATGGTCCAATGGTGGAGTGGGAGGTATGGGTCAGTGGCTGGGGTGGGTAGTGTGGCTAAGGTGAGGAGCTTGGTGCTAGGTACAGGAAGTGTGCGTAGGAGGTGGTTATCATGATGACAAGGATTTCGTACCAGTAGAAAGGCAGAAGGATGAATAGGGGTTGTGGTCTGTGTGGTATCAAGGTAGCTGCACAACGAGTACTGCATGTGGGGGGTTGAAAATAGGCTCTGGTAGGAGTATGTGCATGAGGTGGCGTAACATGGGTAGGTGGGTTTGGGGGTTATAAGACAGGACAATACCAGGTAATTATATATTGGCCAGCAGAGTGGCTGTTGTTTAGTGTTAGATCCTGAGGGGGTGGTGGTAGAGCCATAAGGGGGATCATAGAGGCTATAAGGATAGCTATCCAGTGAAGTGGTAGCATATTTATCGTAGAGATGGTTAGGTATTTGGGACTGAGAAGAGTGGCCACTAGTGGGGAGCTTGTATAAGCTACAGATGGATAAGTGGGTTGATAGGTTAATTTCGCACCACGTGACTGCCTACATCCCTATATAAGTAAAAGCAGAGCAAGGTTGGTGGTGGGGGCGGTGGGGAGCAGAATGTGCAGCATTCGGCGGGGCAACTCCTGGGAGCTGCACAGCACGGTCGTGATCAGTGAGCAGGGTGAACCCTTAGCTGTGGAGATGCTGTACCTGGGCAATTTTCTTTGCGGTTGGCTGTGGGGGAGGGCTGAATCCAAGACCTCTTCCGTTTGCACTTTACATTAATCGTATTGATGCAGGTATCAAATCTGCTAATATCCATCTATTTGTGGATGACACGGTCCTGTATATTGAAAGCTCTACTCCTGAACTGGACTGTAAAGAACTCCAATTTGAATTTAATCAGCTGCAACTAAACCTTCTGACTCAGAAGCTGATATTAAATGCCAAAAAACTAAGGCTATGCTTTTCTTCCTGTTTTCAAATGCACATAATCACTCCACCCCAGGTTATGTTCCACAGATCACTGCTCTTCTCGGGGAATCCCTTGTATTCGTGCCAGAATTTAAATAGCAAGGGGTTTGGATTGATCACAGACTTTCCTTCACTGACCACATAGAGGAACTATCTAAAAAACTCAAACAGAGATTAGGTCTCTTTTTCAGAATTAAGCACCTTCTCACTCAGGAGGCCAAAACCCGAGTAGTTCAAACCACGTTTATGCCACTTTTGGATTACATGGATTTCATTTATGGACATGGCCCAAATGCCCTATTGACCAAATTTGATACCCTCTATCACCAGGCAATAAGGTTTATTACCAGTGTGTCTTACTCCGCCTATCATTGCTCCTTTAACGCATTGGTAGGTTGGACATCCCTAAAGTTCAGAAGACAAATAAATGCTATGTTCTGGACCTTTAGAGCTCTTACGGGGTATCTTCTGCAGTACATTCCAGAATGTCTGCCTAGATGTACACCAGGTAGTTACACCCTGAGAAGCCATTCTTACACCTCCCTCTATGTCCCAAAAGCCAGTTCACGTTTTGGTCTGGCATCTATATCCCATGCGCTTCCTGCACTATGGAATAAACTTCAAAAAAACTCAGAAATTTGTATTTCCTGTAAAGTTGTCTACCTTTAAACTGCTACAGTATATGCAGGCTCTTTTATGGAGTCCTGTGACTGCTTCCACTGATGTTTGGTAACCAGGGGCATGTGGTACCACTAGTGTGAGCATAGTCACTTGTCCCTCTGCACTATACTTCCTATATGCACTGATTCTACTTCCCTCTAACTCCTCTGACTCCTTCTGCAGAATAACTGTAAAACTTGCACATTTTTATGTTTTTATTGTACATTCAGAAATGATTAATTGTAGATTATGTATATAACAATTGTGTTTCTTCATGTACGGATTGTCATTACTATGTATTTGAAAAAAATACTATGCTGTGTATTTGACCTGATGTATTTTTTTTTACTTTTTTGTGATACTGTACTGTTTTATGCCCATGCCCACCTTGTAAATGAGTTTACCTCAATGGTGTTTCACCTGGTTAAATAAATATTAATTGATTGAATTACTGAAAACATGGCATTTACAGTATCTGCGTGTGACCACTTTATATATCTTCAGGTTCGCCATCGGTTGGCAGCCTTGGATATAGACCCACATGGCCACAGAGTTATGGAGGCAGTATAGCACAGTAGGTTAAGACTCTGAGCTGCAGATCTGGAGACCTGAGTTTGAATCCCACAGCTGCCTGGGTACATATTGTGTGATCCTGAGCAAGTCACTTAACTTCCTTGTGCTCCCAGGTCACATCTGGAAACAAGCTTCAGCTTAGTGTGCTACTCCTGGTTAAACAATGTTCCCTTTCCCATAGTGCAGAACCCATACTTGGAGGAACTATTCAGACCCCAACCCAAGACACGGCCATTGTCTGTATTTTATAACATATTACTGGGGGGGATCCAACTCTTCACATACAATCAGAGGCAGATTGTGGTGTGGTAATGACCCTGGAAATATGGTCAGGGGTGACTTGCCATCTCAGCAGTTGTTCCAGGAGTATTAAGCTTCCACAGACCCAGTTGAATTTCTTACATAGGACCTATATTACACCAGTTAGGAGACATGCCCTGGACACCTTTAAGTCTCCCATGTGCCCCAAATGTCAGATTGAAGAAGGCATCTTTTCTTGCATATGACTCAAGGATACTAACATACTGGCATGAAATCCACAGAATCATGACAGAGGTACTGGGGGTGGCACCACCTATGTCCCCACTCCAATTCCTCCTGGGAGCTGACCCCAACCGAGGTAGCCTTGATCCATGCACCACTCTTGCACAATGTTGGATATCAGAGTATCCCCCAACCATACAGCAGTGGTCCAATAATATATTAAGTTGCTTAAAAATTGAAGGGGCTCAGAGCATAATTGCAGACTGTGGCCAGCAGTTTGACAGAATCTGGAGTAAACTTGAGAGGACACTTGAATATGGATGTTTCCCATAGGCAGGGTTAATAAAAGCCCAGTCTCAAGAAGTAATACCAAGTCAAAGTGGTCTTCCTATTTCCATTGGATGCCTAGGTTTGATAAACAGTAGAATGTTGCCCACACCGCACTAGAATGAGAGGCAACAAGGAGACACCAGGTTCTAATCTCAGTCTGAAGGTTCGATAGAAGTGACAATTTTTATTTAGAACTGTATTAAATTGTAATGCATCCATCCCAGTTCAGGGCAAATGTTGTAATGCCCTTAATGTTTTGGTTTACTATTTTTGTAATGTCTTGATGATCCAAATAAAAATATTTTACAAAACAAAACAAATTCCCTCAACCAGTCATTAAACTCATCTATTTTGTTTTTTCTAGCTGTGCTGGTAGTACATACTGACAGCACTTCTGAGAAGGTTACCAACCTAGCCTCTCCCCTGCAAACCTGCTCCAACATGGCAAACCTCTCCTATACTGTTCCTACCTCACATTCAGCTAGGTCATTTTTACCTAGGTAGATGACCACATGCAGCTTTCCCTCTATCCCCTGTTTGCGTGGACTTGGCATTGGACCTTTGCACTCCACTGTCATTCCTGGGATACTCGCCCCTCTCCTACCTTGCTGCACCTCTTCCTCCTAGTCCACCTAATCCCTAAACTCAGTTCTGTATTCCAATTCCAGAGTATTCAGCTCAAATAAGATCAAATATTCATCATGATGTAATTCCAGAAAATACTTATAACAGCTGCAGGTGACTCGGTTTGAATATATATCTCATTTTGATTAAAAACTAAAGATTACATTTATACAAAATACAGCCCACTAAACAAAACTGTTTAGTCACTAAGCAATAAATAATAAAAAAAAGAATGTGGAAAAGAAAGGATTTATAAGCACTATTTTGATGTATATGGTCATGTTCCTACCTTACTAAAGAAATTAGATTGTTTTTAGGATGAAATGCAACAATATTCAAAATGATTATGCAAGGGGAAATATGCACACTGCTTCATATTACAAGGCCATAATTCCATTGAGGGATTATGGTATTCATCTGCGCTCATGGCTTATCAGTTCCACAGGAAACTTGAATAGAAGTAATAGCCTTGTGCAGTGCACAATGTTGGCATATTTTATTTATTACAATGCATATTTATTTTTGAATAAGTTCCTAAACAAGTTCTCAATATTAAAGAAACTGTAAGAACGATTTACTACAGAGACAGTCTTCATTTTGAAGCATTCTGTTATGATTGCTGAAGCTGTCAGAATCTCCAGTTTCTTTGATGACAGAATGACAATAATAATCCTTTATTCCAGAGTACCACTGAATGCCGAACTGGAGGGTAATCACTTGGAATATCATTACCAAAGGATTATAAGACAATAAAATACTGATTACCAGAAAATACTATACATTATTATTATGAATAATGCACATGTATGGAAAATTCAAAATGGATATCTTAGTAAACACAATTACTATTTGAAGATTTATTTGGGAAATATTGATAGTAATTCACCTTAGGATGTGCTATCTGAATCCATCTGGTTCTAAACTGCCCTTCTGTCACAATATCAAAGCTGCTGAAGACAGCATTAGATTTTCTAAATAAAAGGCTGTAAATCTGAGTAATAAAGAGGCCCCAAGGACTGCAAACACAACAGCCCCTTGGATGTGATGACTGTTTGAATGGACCTCTGGACCTCTGAGTCAGCTAAATGATCATTACAATCATTAAATTGGATTGACAGGTGTTGCCTTGAGACAAAAGCAGAATTCCATAGAGCAGTCTCTGACTATAAGAGAGGAAGATTTGTTTGTGATTCTTTTGGAGAAATAAACTCCCAAGCCCTGACTTGCCTTCACTCTCAGGTCAGATTCAGCTAAGTAACAAATGGACAAAGGCTGAAGTAAATCGTTACCTTATACAGTATCCCCTTAAACCATTTTCTTACACAGAAGGCAGCCTAGTGTCAAATGTGGATCGATGCTATATCTGCAGACCACAATTTCATAAAATGTATAAAAGCAGTTAACTCACTATATAAAATAACATTCTAAACAAGAATTGGAACAAAAAAATGATACCTAATATGAAGAACAGCTCTCTGCTTCAATGAACCATTTTGAATTTGATTTGATGCATAATTCTTTCTTTGCCTCTTTTGCAGGAAGACTGTTGACTGTCCTACGAGTAAAGCAAAAATCCATTTTAGCTCAAGAAGCTTCACCATGCATCAAATTGCAATCAGCAAACATTATCTGCCAAGCAGGAGACTGCTGTTTTATGTCACTTGAAGCCTGAATGAGGTTGCAGAATGGAATACTGAATACATTTTTTTTTGTTCTTTTTTATGGTATAGGCACTTAATGTTGCACAAATCAAAGAAAGACAAGCATGGGTTATTACTGCAATTCTCAGGTTAAGTATTAGCCCAGTATTTGAGTTTAAGAGGCATTTTGTACACTGGGAGGATGCATAGTAACAAAATAATTTAAGGTAAGATGAGAAAGGGATCTAGGTCCATCATATCCCCCCTGCTTCATAAGCAAGGGTTACATGCTGTAAGAACATGCCAATTTATAGGGATTTCCTTACCCACTGTGCTACTCATGGTACCATGTGAGTCTCTTGGTAAGCAAAAATTTATCCAGGCTTACCTTAAAGAGACACTGTCAGTTTTTTAAACAATTGTTTTTACCTTGGCATCCTGCTCCCTCTTCCCTCCTGTATTCTCACATGCACAGTGCAGACCATAGATATATATTTGCTTTTAAACTCCCATGTCTTGTAAAAAAACAAAATCGCTCATGAACGAGTGTACTGGTCTTCTGGTGCCATATAGACATGTGACCTTACCAGATCTGCAGGCGGCGGAGAAATTGATCACAACAAATAAGATTCTATTTTGCCCCCAAACAGCATTATTTCAGATTTTGGTACAGTGTGATTTGTTATCTGTGAGAATACTGAATGCAAGAGGGAGCAGGATGCCAAGGTAAAAACTAATTATAAAAATCTGCACAGTGTCCCTTTAAAGTCTTCTACTGTCTTTATGTCCACTGTCTCAACTGGTGGGCTGTTTACTGGAACCCTATGGGTTTACCACCCTCTGTAACAAAAAGTGCCTCCTAATATTACCCATGAATTTACTGCCGCTGAGCTTAAGGGCATTTGCCTGCGTCCTGCTGGAAACAAGATCAGACATTTGTTGTTCATTCTTGTTGGCACCCTTGAGTATGTGGAAGGCTGAGATTATGTCCTCTCAGTCTCCTCTTCTCCAAAGTGAATATGTTCAGGACCAGAATACTCATAGCAGTAAGGCACTCATTCACTACAGCAGGCAGAAGCAAGCACATAGGTCTCCAATTCAGGTGAAAACTGACGTGATTAATTTTTCAAGTTTAAAATTAGATACAAATGTTGTGCAAAACATAATGATGCCTCTCACTATAAACAGCCTATCTCTTGTTTCACAATCCCCTAATCATTTTTTGGCCCTGTATTGTACCCTCTCAAATGCCTAAATGCCCCTTTTATGTTTGCTAATCAAAGGCATAGCAAATATATTAATATCATATAAGAGAGAGCTTTTGGCAGCTTGATGATACAGACCCTATAATCATCAATCTCGCCCACTTTCCACCTGCTCTTTTGCTCTTCAAATCCCTGTGCAGAGCATTTATGTCCCATGCAGTGCTGGAAAATGCAAAGTGGAATTTCCTGTGTTCATGTGTTTCTGCACTGCCCTTATTGTACTAATTTGCAGTTTGTTACTCTACCTTGTGAGACTGACAGATATAGAACACTTTTTAAGTCCTGACAGCTGTTACATGCACATATACATTCCTCATCTCTATACTCTGCCAAGCACCTGCAGTGCTTGGTGAACACTCCCCTTTACCTTCCCAAATCACTGGCACCACTGGTTTCACTTGAAGAATCTTGGAGTCACTTAGTCTTCCTCTCAAACCACCAGCAATGTCCTTTTCCAGTAATTGGTTCTTATCTTGCTTGCCAGCCACCATGCACATGCTGTCTTTCAACGTTCCTCCTCGTATCCAAAAAATTCCTCCCACTGCCTCCGAGCTTGCCTGCCTCCTGATGCTTAAGGCGCTCAAAAATATCAGTCATACTCCTGATACAGTAGGGAAAAGGCTTGTGGACTGGCTTCACTTTGTGCTTTGCTAGCTGTATGTTGATTTTGCCTGCCATGCAGCAACTGGAGAGAAAATACCACCAAGGAATAGAGCAACCCCATTTTTGTGACATGCAGCTGATGCACCCCATATCCATTAGATCACAGGCACTATCCTCCTGGGAGTCAGCCACCAAAGTGGCTTGAAAGCAGGGAACTCCACGTAATTGAATGCAAACAAACTGTGACTTCCATTCACTCCTGGTGACTCCATCCACTTGGGAGGCTTCTACAGCAAGACATGAGCAAAGAAAACAACACACAATTTATTTATTGCAGATTCGGATTGCATAACCTTTGAGCTAGAGAGCTCATTTACAAAGGTTCCATGCCAAAAATAAAGATACAGAGACACTTTAGAGTTACAGGAGTACAGCAGTTCCTCAGTGAATCAAACAAAGTTGTACAGACAATTGTGCATAGTACATAGGACAAAGAGGTGCAGGTACAATAGAGCATAAGGAGACAAGTAAGCAGCCAACATGGCATTCTCAAGTTTCATTTAAGTGCTATAGGTTGAAAAAGAAACTTAGGTGATGTATTGGAGGTTGGAGGGAGGGTGTGCTGCCTGTCTGAGATGGGGAGGTTGGATATAGCAGTCACATTCACCAGATTGGGATAGGTGGTTCCAGAGTGGCATTTTGAAAGGGGCAATTTTATTGAACTCATGAAGGGTATCAGGGAGGTCACGTAACCATTTAGAGTCTCTATAAGCTAAGAACCTTTGTGCTAGGGTGATGTGTCTAAAGGGGGCCTGGAAGGCATTTCTAGTTGTATTTCTGATATGCTTAGAGGTTTTAGTCAGTAGGAAAAACTTTTCCAGGGGAGCAGGGGTTAGGTTTAATTCAACTTTTTTTTTCCAGCAGCCATATCTGATACTTGATCCTGCTGTGTAGAGGAGCCAACCAGTTTGAGTGTATGGGTGTGGTGACCTGCCCAGCTGCTAGACCTTATTTGTAGGTATTACTATTTGTATATATATTTTTTATTGTAATTCAATGTACATACCAGTGTCAGCAAAGGCACACAAAGAAAAACTAGATTTAAAAAAAAAACTTGACTTTCTTTTTGCCCTGAAGGCAGCTGTTTGCCATGGACTGAAATTACATTCCCAATTTTTTAACAGAGATAGGCCCAAACCCATTTGTATGTCATACAACCATGCAATCAAGAGTGAATGCTTTGTCCCAGGAAACAATTATAGTATATCACATTTTATGAGGTAACAGGAAAGAAAACATCATTCTAGCAGCCCTGTGTGAAATTCTAACAGGGCACTGTGAATTAGCTTATAGGGTGCTATACTGAGACATCAAAGTTTTGACTTTGACAGTCATGTTACTGGTTAATTATTGAGGCAGAACATAGTGTTGGGGAAGCACAAGAGTGACACCCAGTGGCCTAAAATGGAAGTGCCAGCCTTAATCCACAGACAGGTATATAAATAGCCCCAGCTCGGGGCATTTGGACACACTTACCCATCTGGACTTCACCTGACACACAAAAGCAATTCTGTTTTAAGTCTTTCTCCTGACCACAAGGCTGCTACAGAAAGATTGCAATATTTTGAAAACCTGTGATTCTCTGGAGTTTGAAATCTTCATACCAAAGGTAGACTTAGCTAACATGTTTTAATGTTTTCTTCTGTATATTTTTCCCATTCTATTTCTTATACTGCAATCTAAATTGGTATATGTTCTATTTTACTTTTAACTGCATTTAAGTATTTTAGTAAAACTTTTATTTATCTAAAGAAATTCTGCCTGAGTGAGGTTTTCTCTATTTGTGTGTGAATTGAAAACAGTATTAATAATCTATGAAAACTGTTATTGCCAAAGGGGTCACACCATAAGCAGACCAAACTGAAAAATTGGCTGTAAGGGACATCTAGAAGGATAGGGAGAATACCAGAGTCTTACAAAGAATGCTTGCTGAGGTCACAACTAAACATGCCATGAGGCCCCAGGGCTCCCTCTTTACTCTGGATAAGAGTACAATACCAGTCTCGCATCTTGCAGTCAAATTGTGACCAGTCAGTGTGGTGATAGAGTGGGGTTGTGAAGGGTGAATAGTGCACCACTTGAGGTCTGGGCATAGTGGGGTGGGAGTCTGGTAAGCTGACTAGGGGCAGTAGCTAAATAGTGCTTTTAGCCAGGTAGGGTACCAGTACCAGTGTACACATCTTGGGGGGGGGCTGGTGTTTCTGCAGCACTCTGTGGTCCAGATGGATCTGTGCCTTCTTGTGAACACTGGGACTCCCAAGAATGGAGGAGGAGTGAGGAGGACTGAATGGGAACATGGCAGAGGATGCCAGGGGAACCACCTCAGGGAAGTGATTTGTCTTTCCTATTTATTTCTTGTAAACTCCCCTGGACCTATGGAGGTAGACTGAAACAGGGGAAATTGATTTGCAGGACTTTTTGCTCCATTTGTTTTTGTTTGTGTTTGTTTTTCCTTGCTTTAGGTGTGGTCGGCAGAGGACAAATGAGGGGCAGATACTGCCTTGGGTAGGGGTTGATTGTCTTGTGAGGGACTGGGAGTAGGGCAGCCAATAGGTGGTGGAGAACATGGTGCCAAATGCAACAGACCAGGGAATGGCTTAAGAAGCTTCTTGGCTTGAACTGCAACACTCACGCAGTCAGCATGGGGACAGAATGGAGTTGTAGAGGGTGAATACTGTGCCACTCGAGGTCTGGGTGTAAGGCAGTGAGGTCCGGTAAGCCGACTAGGGACAGTGGCTGAATTGCACTGTAAGCCGAGTAGGGTATCAGTACCAGTGAACACATCTAGGGGGAAGGAGCCAGTATTTCTGCAGCACTCTATAGCCCAGACAGATTTGTGCCTTCGGGGGAGCAGCAGGACTGCCAAGAATGGAGGAGGAGTGAGGAGGACTAAACAGGAGCACGGCAGAAGACGCCGGGGCACCACCTCAGGGAAGTGATTTGTCTTTGCTGTTTATTTCTTGTAGAATCTCCTGGACCTATGGAGATAGACTGAAGCAAAGGGCATTGATTGGCAGGACTTTTTACTCCATTTGTTTTTGTTTGTCCCCCCCCCTTGCTTTAGGTGTAGGCAGCAAAGGACAAATGAGGGATGGATACTACCTTAGGTAGGGGTTGGTTGTCTCACGAGAGAGTGGGAGTAGGCCCTAACCCACCTCCCCCATTCCTGCCTCCCCAGGCTGCTCTCCATTTATAGGTGGGCTGTAGCCTGCTGATTGGAGAAGGTGAACAGAGGTGACGTCAGTCAGGACTGGATGCAAACAGGTAGCACATTTTCTGAAGCAGCCAGTCCAAAAGGAGGGGCAAGGCTTGGTTGAGTATAGATAATAGGGTGGAGACTACTCTGAGGGGCGCAGCACAAGAAGTGAGAAAGCAGTGGTGTAGCTCAGGGGTAGTATGTTGTTGGGGTAGGCAGATGATGTGGGGCAGGGATGGACACACCAGAGAGTGAGAGGGTTATGGTGGGGGCAGTTGGGGCCAGCAGAAGGGGGGTACCATGAAGGAGGCAGGATGTGAGGTGGGTAACACAGGTAGAATTGTGGGATGCAATGGGTGTGTGGCATCAGTGTGGATGAACATATTGTGGAGGCTAGGAGGGTGCCCAATGTGTAACAGGCTGAGAAAGCTGAAAGAGGAAGTTCTATGTCTTAGGAGGTGTTGGAGGAGAAGGGAAGGGATAGCAGCCTTGAGGCAGGGGCTCATTGTGGGAATAACATGGGGACACCAAATGGGAGGAAAAGAGGCACAGGGGAATGTATGGGTAGGGAGGGCAGTTGCAGACCAATCAGAGGTTCTAGCATTAGTGGGAAAGCCAAAAGCAGGGGAAGGGAGCCAAAGCACAACCAGGCAGGAGAGACCAGTAATGTGTTTGCTGTGCTAGCCACATTAGGGGATGAGGAGGGGCGCACGATCTCAGGGAGAGGGCAGGAGAGGAAATCCACAATGGATGGGAGTCTGTCAGAGGAGGCAAATGGGTGAGGAGGGAAGTAACACTAGTGGGTGGAAGACAGAGGCAGAGCAGAGGGCAGGAGTGCAAGGCAGAGCAGAGGGGCAGGAGTGCAAGGCAGAGAGGAAGGGTTGGAGGTGGGAGGGAACAGAGAAGGGCAGGTGACAGGATGAGGGAAGGGGAGAGGAGCAGTAGAGGGGAAGGAGGGAATTAGGGAAGCGGCATGGAGACCTTTGGAAAACGGGGGGCGGGGGCAAGGAAAGAGGATGGGAGTGTGCTAGTGCTGGGAGATTCCATACTAAAGGGGATCAGATAGGGACAGTAAAGGGGAGAGACATAGTCTAATATGGGTCAAGTCTATTCCTGGGTTGACAGCGGCAAGGGCAGGACAGGCCATTCTCAAATGCATGGGGCGGGGATGGAGGAAACCATATGTTGTGGTACATGTGGGTATGAATGACTTGTCAGAGGAGATGGTGGAGATAGTAAAAGGGAGATTTAAGCAGCTGTGGAAGCTGTGTGAGGAAGTGGGCAACCAGTGGCCTTCTCAGAGGTGCTCCCAGTGCCCTGTGCAAGTACTGTGAGGAAGGGAAAGATCGGGGAGTTCAACACCTGGCTGAGGGAATGGTGTGGTACCAAGGGGTACAGGGTAGTAGGGAGATGGGGCAGAACCTGGGACAACAATGATCTGTATGCAGGGGACCAGTTCCACTTAAGCCAAGAGGGAAAGGCAGAATTGAAGCAGGAGACAGAGGGGTACATAGCAACTAGGGTAGCTCTAAACTTGGAAGGGGATGGCAAGTGTACAGCTGGTAGGCAGGATTCTCAAGGAGGAGTGCCAGGTGAGCCTACCCCCCCAAGCAAAAGTTGAGGGCAGAAGTGTAGAGGCAACAATGGAAATTTGGGAAAGGGAAGGGAAAGGTGCAAAGTGGAGGGTAGTGTCACTGAACGCGAGGAGCCTAGGAAACAAATCAGCTGAGTTTCAGGCCCTCTTGGCAGTGGGGCAGGTGGACATTGTGACGTAACAGAAATGTGGGCTACCCATTACCAGGACTGGGATACAGTGATCCCTGGATACAAGCTGTTCAGGAAAGACAGGACAAACAGGAAAGGGGTGTGACAATCTTATGAGGAGGAATAAGGTTCATAAGGAGGAGGGGTGGAAGGCAGAACAGAGGTCCTGTGGACGCAATTTCAGGATTCAAAGGGCAGGGAACTGAGGATAGGGGTAGTATATGGGCACCAACTCAAGGGAGGGAACTGGATAGGAATTAGCAGAACAGATCAGGAGGGTTTGCAGGAAGGGGAACACAGTGGTGATGGGGACTTCAACCTACCCGGGGTGGATTGTAGAATGCTGACCACCGCAAGTGCTAGGGAGCAGGTCATATAGGTGGCATTTCAGGATAGCTTCCTGGTGCAGCTGGGACATGAACCACAAGGTTGGGAAGGACTCTGGACCTTGTGCTAACAAATGTTGAGGCTGTAAGGGAGCAGGAGGTTAAGGACCCACTGCCTGGGAGTGACCACCACTCAGTATGGTTTACACTAAGAATGGGAAGCAGTCTGGGAGTTTGGGTACCAGGGTTGTTGATTTTAGGGGCAGACTTCAACAATATGAGGGAGTTCTCTTAGGTCACCTTGGGGAATCCAACCAACCATGGATGCCAATCAAAATGGGGTATCATTAAGGCAGGACTTGCAGAGGCCACTGAGACATGTACTAGGGTGCAGAGCAAGAGGGAAGGACAAAGAAACCCAGCTGGCTCACCAAGGAGGTCAGGGACGGGGTGAGAGCCAAGAGAGGAGCTTTTCAGATATACAAGAAATCAGGAAGGGGGAAGACAGGGAGGAGTATAGGAAGAAGTCCTGGGAGGTTACAAGGCTGGTCAGATCTGCCAATGCAGCCAGATAGCTGAGGTTGGCACAGGGATTCAAGGATGGAGAGAAGGACTTCTTTAGATACACTGGGGAGAGGAGGAAGAACAGGGACCACATAGTGAGGGTTAAGAAGGATGGGGTGGGTAGAGAAGGGGGAGGAGCAGACAGAGGCATTAAATGAGTACTTCTGCTCTGTATTCCAGGTTGGGGACAGATACTGGATGGGAAGGGTAGGGTGGGAAAGGGAGGGAGGGTGACAGATGGTGATATTACAGAGGGCAGAGTACTGGAAGGGCTGAGGGTTCTGCAAGTGGACAAGGCACCAGGACCTGATGGCATTCACCCTAGGGTACTCAAGGAAGTGGCAGAGTGACTTGTTCAATACCTCTCTGCACACAGGATGCATACCACAGGACTGGAGGTTAGCCCATGTAGTGCCCATTCACAAGGGTGGCCCAACGGGTGATCTGAGCACTACAGACTAGTGAGCCTCATGTCAATTGTGGGAAAACTCATAGAGACCATTCTTAAGGAGATGCTGGTGACATTTTTGCAGGACAATGGCCTCCAGGACAGGAAATAGCATGGATTTGTCTCAGGAAGGTCCTGCCAGACAAACCTCATTGAATACTATGACTGGGTGACCACAGAGAACTGGACAAGAGCCATGCAGTGAACCTCCTTAACTGGGACTTCAGCAAGGCCTTTGATTCCATGCTGCATGGGAGGCTGGGGGAAACTGGAATATGTAGGGGTTGGTACTAGGATGGTTAGATGTATCACTAACTGGCTGAAGGGCAGACAACAGAGGGTGGTGGTGGAGGGGAAGTTCTCATCACCAAGAGTGGTAACGAGCGGGGTACCACAGGGGTCAGTGCTGGGACCAGTACTGTTCAGGATATTCATAGCAGATATCGCACAGGACCCAGAGTAAGATCAATCTGTTCACAGATGATACCAAAATGGGAGCTATGGTGGATGATATCAAGGGGTGGAAGGGACTACAGGGGGACCTGACTAAGCTACAGGAGTGGTTGAAAACATGACAGCTGGGGTTCAATGCCAAGAAGTGTAAAGTAGTGCACTTCAGAGCTAGGAACCAGAGGAGGAGCTATCAGCCGAGAGGGGTACAGTTAGGGAGCACGTAAGAGGAAAAAGACCTGGGGGTGATTATAACAGGGAATATGAACAACTTGGCACAGTACAGGAAGGTGGTAGTGAAAGCTAACAAGATGCTGGGCTGCATAGCAAGGGGGATCTCCTCTAGAAGGAGGAAGGTGATCCTTCCCCTCTACAGGTTGCTGGTCAGGCCACACCTGGAATACTGCATGCAGTACTGGTGCCCATTCCATAAAAAGGACATCAGGCTATTGGAGAGGTGCAGCGAAGGGGCGACTAAGATGATCTAGGTCTGGATGGGAACTCTCGAAGGGAGGCTGAACATGCTTAACATGTATTCCCCAGAAGAGAGGAGGGATGGGGATATGATCGAGACCCTTCACCTGAAGGGGATAAATAAGGCTAATACAGAGGAGATATTTTGGATCAGAAGAGGGAGGGATACCAGGGACACCATTTGAGGTTGGAAAGGGAAAATTCAGGAGAGAGCTCAGGAGACATTATTTCATGGAGAGAGTGGTGGACAAGTGGAACGCTCTACGGAGGAGATGGTTTCATGTAGGATGGTGGGCTGCTTCAAGAGGTGGTGGGACAGAGTGGGGGAATGGGAAGTGGAGGCGCTGCAGAGTTGAGGCTAGCTGCATAATCGAGCAGACTTAATAGACCATTCTGGCCTGTTTCTGCTGGCATTTTGTATGTTAGTAATGAGAACCCTTTCTTGATTGTTACACAAAGGGGGAAGATTCAAGTGTTACAATCTCTTCAGGGTAGCTTTGTAACCCTTATTTTGTCTTCTCCTATGGGTATGCAATAACTTGGTTCAAATCCCTTCAGACTCTTCCTTCAGACTTTCGTATTCTCCCTATCTTTACCCAGATTTCCCTGTACAGACCCTTGTATGATTGGTAGCTTATGGTGACACCCCTTAGCAATAGCAGTTTAGTCACAGATTATTATTAAAATCCCATATCCACACACAACATGAAAAATCTCACTCAGGCAAGTTTCTAAAAACAAATGTTTTTACTAAAATAATTAATAATCATACAGTTACAACTAAAAGTTGCAATATATGTGTGTCGCACCTGTAAAAGGAACTTGTTTCCAGTGTGCTTACCCGTTAAGCGAATAAACAAACAAACAAACAAAAGTTTTAGAAAATGTGGTCACAAAATAACACAAATAAAAGTGGAAAATATACATAAAACAAACACACTATAAACTTTTATCTAATTTCTACCTTAAATCTGTAGTGAATTGAAATCCAGAAGAATAAGTGCAGTCTCTGGTTCTTAGTCTGTCTCTGTGTTGTGGCAGTCTTGCTTCTTGTGTGCCAGAAGAGTGTCCTTTGAAAAGTAAGCCAACCCATACTCGGCAGAGGGTCTTAAATAGGGATGGCCATCCCAGTCTGTGGGACAACTTGTGGCCTTAGTTTTGTTAGGCCAGTAGATGTCACTCTTGCCTTTCAGATTTTAAGAATTATTATTTAGTTCCTTATCTGGGTTCTCATATCACCACTTCCTTGCACATTAATAACATTTTCAAATTAGTACCTTTGAAGTCCTACTGCTGTAATATAACACTTGTAAGACAATTCACACTGGCCTGTTAGGAAGGTCTATTTACTAGACCATGTTTCCCAGGCATCCTGCCTTGAAGTGGATGAGTTTTATAATCCTAGGGGATGTTTTCTGTCCCTTGACAATTTTAGAACCTCCCCTTTGACTAACTGACTAGGGAAATCCTTTTTGAAAATGTAATTTTCAGCTTCCTAGCTAGTAGCTATTTTCCTGGGTCACATAGGAAAGTCACATATTTGCAATATCTTTCTCTCCTCCTGTGACCTTTCAGTAACACTGGGCATTTTCTTGTGGCATTTAACATATGCAAAATCACAAAAAAATATGAAGGAACTATATCTGCATATAATGACTGGCAGTTGGCTAGTTCACCACGATAATAACATCTGTTTCTTCACTCTAGCCAGTAATCAGTTAGTACACCACTGTACTGTATATTCCAAACTGGATTGGCTGTCCCTAGCTGGTCAACAAGACCTCTGTCTTGGGGGGGAGCATTTATGGTGTTCTAAACAACCACTCCCTCTCATATCTAGCCTCCTACTTGGTGCCATACAGAATTGCCTACCTTCTTAAGGTCCACAGACCTTGACTTGCTTACTACCCCTAGAATTAAGACAAAGCCTGGAGAGATAGGCTTTCCTGTATTGGCCTCAAAACTGTGGAATACTGTCCCAACTAACATCAGGCAGTGTGCAACTGCCATGCTTTCTGAAATCAGTTCGATCATACCTACTCCAATTGTTTGCATGTTTCTGTCTCTGGACTTCAAATCTGTGGTCCCTATTCCTGCCATTTTATCTGCATCGCACTTTTATCTACTACATCCTTCTGGCACAAGCTGCCTTCCCTCTTTTTCCTCTATCTAGTAACATGTTTGTTGTTAGATCACCTGCAAGATTATTGCTCACTATGGACCTATAATTGTGGTTTCCCAAATGGCTGTGTACACCAATGGTAACATTATTTTTGTGTGCACTAATGTTGTTACTATTGTCTTGGAATTAAATGTCAAAGGTTTTTACTCATCCAGACCTGAAAATAGACAAATGTTTGTCTAGTGCACCTTACCTGGTAAACAAAAACTAAATAAATAAATATAGCTCTCGTGAAGCAATTACACAAAGATACTCAAATATAAGCCAATCATCAGACATGCTGTATTTCCTACTAACAGCTTTTCCTACATGCTGTTCACAACTATTTATCAAAGCCAGGCTGTGTGGATGGCTGAACTACCACTGATACCCAGCTATTAAAAAAGAAAGAAAGAAGGTATTGCTAGATTTCCTTCCACCATCTGTCCATCCTTCCAGGCCACCCAAAATGAGTCATACTATAGGTGTCTTTCCCATTATATTTGTTCATGTCCAGGTACTTCCTGCCACCCAGATATATAAAAAAAAAAACAGTCTGTAGCTTGATTCCTTCCCCCAAGCTCTCCCTACTGTATATTTCTGTTAATTTATGTTAAGAAAATGTAGCTTTTTATTGTTACTGAAGAAAAACATCTGATTGTAGCAGTGATTATGCAAAATTCAGAGGATTGTTTTCAAACTGGCACAAGCCTGTGCCAGTCAAACATTTTAAATCATACTATCAATGTGTCAGCTTGATAATTATGCCTTTTGGGTGTCACTGTTTCTCTATGGGGAAATGGTGACTGATATGACATGATACAATATGATACATTATATTGTATTTATTTTTATTTATTTATTTAAAAGATTGGTAACCAGGAGAGGCACACTGAGCTAAGGCTCATTTCCAGGTGCGACCCGGTGGAGGGGGGAACGGGGTACAAGTACAGAGCAATAGTACAGATATATCAATTCATACGTGCAAAAACACAGGAAGGTGACAGGTTATACAGGGATACAGGCAGGTATAAAATTGTACACGACGGTGTGAATTACAACAACACTTAAGGCAATATAGTAGCAGGAGGAAACAAATAGATAAAAGATGGTACATGACATATGCATATCAACAACACATTAGGCAACATAATTGTACATGCGTTGAGTATAACAACTCCCTTAAGCAATAAAGCAGCAGGTGGTTCCAAGCAGATAAGATGAGTACAGTACATATATACATATTAATGACACATTATGCACCATAGTAGCAGCTGGTTTTGTTGAAAACATGGTAGAAACATAGAAAGTGATGGCAGAAGGGGACGTCCAGATCCATCTAGTCTTCCCATAAGCCTACCCCTCCCCTAAATGCTATTCAGCATTATGATTCTTTTATATCTATCCCAAGCCTCTTTGAATGCTTCAACTGGTTTTGCTTCCACCATCTCAGGTGGTAGGCAGTTCCACGCATCCATCACCCTCTCTGTAAAGAAGAACTTTCTTCGTTGCCCCTTCTAGCTTTATGCTGTGACCTCTGGTTCTTATCGACTCTTGAATTTAAAGAGGTCCTGCACCTGTACCTTGTTTATTCCTTCATGTATTTGATGTTTCTATCATGTCTCCTTATCTCTCTGTTGTTCAAGGGAATACATGTTGAGTTCTTGCAGTGCTTCTCATAGTTTATATTGTGAAGTCACTATCATATTGTTAGCTTTCCTCTGCACTGTCTCAAGTCTGTCTATATCCTTTTTGAGGTGTGGTCTTCAGAACTGTACACTGTACTCCAGATGCGGTCTCATCAAAGATCTGTAAAGTGGCATGATAATCTCTCTTTTTCTGCTAGTAATTACACTCCCTATGCATCCCAGCATTCCATTTGCCTTTAATGCTGCTTTCTCACATTGTTTGGATGTTTTCAGATCATGTGAAACATTGGAAACAGCTAATTTATTTTTTTAAACTTAGGAGAGTTCAGCAATCTGAACTAGTGCCTTAGAATATTTAAATATACATGGGCATTTGTAGCCACTGTCACTATTTACCTGCACTCCACATGAGGGCTTTCACTTGAAATTTACTTTTAATGAAACACAGCTGTAGCTGTAATTATTGGGAAAAGAGCGACCAGAGAGCCAACATCTGGGTCTATAGGGGCTTAAATTCAACTCTCTGTGAGCAGGGCACTGTTTGCATGAGTTGCCTGGCGGTGCTTAGAGCTAATAAAACACTTATTGTTCTATATTGAGCCCTGTTGGAAACAGCTGATTAATTTTTTAAATGGAGGAGAGTTCAGCGATCTGATCTAGTGCCTCAGAATATTTAAATATACACAGGTGTTTGTAGCCACTGTCACTATTTACCTGCTCTCTCATGAGGGCTTTCACTTGAAATTTACTTTTTAATGAAACACAGCTGTAGCTGTAATTATTGGGAAACAGCGACCCGAGGCCAACATCCAGGTCTATTAGGGGCTTAAATTCAACTCTCTGTAGACAGGGTGAGCAGAGTAGAAATGCTGTGCCGTCTGTGAGATGCAGCTGAGACATAAGGCCACGTGTCTGGTGTGTCAGGTGGGACAGAAGATAGAGGCCCCATAATAAATATCAGTAAGTGCACCATTCAATAAATTTGTAATAAACTCATATGCAGAAAAGGATGAACATGGAGAAACAATCAGATAGTAGTGTTATGTTACAACAAATGTTGGGAATAGGAGATATATCGAATGTAATAAATGTGAAATGTATTTTCCTGTATGTAATAAATCTGAAGTCTGCTTGAATGTGATAAATGTATTCAATATGAGTTAATGGAGTACAAGTTGAAAAATGCCTAAGGAAATACAGAATCTAAAGGACATTTTAAATTTAGAAAAGGACTGTAATATTCTTCATAGTATTATGAAAGAATGCTCAATAGAACTCAACTACAGCAGTCAAAAAAGAGTCAGGGATGAGTCAAATGCACAAATATTTGAAAATCATACACAGGAACAGGGACTAAACAGCAATAAAAGACAAAACAAATGGAATCAGATTCAATAAATGGTTGGTGCAAAATAAATAAGGGAAAGGTATAAAAAGGGTAGAAGGGCTTTATCTCAGAGGAAATAATGTTATAAAATCATTTTAGTGATCTACCAGTTGAAAATGGGATTCTATTGAAAGCGTTAAACAGTCCAACTAGGATGGAAATGATTATTATGGGAGATTCCATAGTTAAGAAATGTGATTCAAAAATATGTGGGGACAACAAAGAAGATATTATGGTATTATGTTACCCAGGAGCACAAGTAGCAGATATACAAAATGAGGCTCAAAAGGTCCTAACTAAAAAAGTCAACATTAAACAAATAGTTACCGTTCATGTAGGAATAAATGATGAAGGAAAAAATAATGAGAATGATATTTGTGTAGATCTCATAAAGACTGCAAAACAAATAAAGACTCTGGGGATGGAGATAATTATGTCAGGGATCCTCCCAGTACCAAGAGCAGTAAGGGAAAAAAACAAACATTGAAAGAATAAATTCAAGATTAAAAAACTGGTGTCAACAGGATAAAAAATAGGTTTCATTGATGCTTGGAATGATTTCAATGGACGAAGGAGCCTTTATAGTACAGATGGCTTTATTTGAACAAGCATGAGGCAAATTTATTAGGCACTTTAATAAAACATAAAATGGAAGAACATTTTAAAATGAGAAATAAGGGCTAGGATGAAAATAGTCTGTAACAAATCACTAAATAAAAAATAAGGAAATAAAGACAACAGCACTAGTTTCTCCTTAGTAATTTGCAAAGTCTGCACAATAAGTTTGAAGAGTTCCAATCTGTACTATTTGATAAACATATTGACATTGCCTTACTAACTGAAACTTGGTTAGATAAAAAGACAGCTGGAAAAAAAATATCCAAGGTTATAATATAATTCATCTTGATAGGGAACATAAGAAAGGAGAGGTATTGCAATTTATTTGTCATCAAAAATAAAATATGTGGATTTCACACAAGAAATAAAAAATACTAATAATACAGAAAATTTATGGGCACAGATCCTAAATAAGAACCAAAAGAAATATATATTAGGATTATGTTATAGACCACTGGATATTAGTACAGGAACTAATTTAAGTATTCTAGAAGAAGTACATCGTGTACTAGAAAAAGGAAAAGTTATCTTAGCAGGGGATTTTAACTTTCCAGATATAAACTGGACTACAGGACAGGCATTACATAAACAAAGTAAGACTTTCTGGACTTTTGCATTGAAAATAGTTTAGTACAATATGTAAATACCTCAACACGATTAGAAAATATACTAGATTTGCTAATCATTACTGAATATATCACACTGCTTGAATGTAATACAGAGTCACCGATTGGTAATAGCGACTCATAATACTGTGTATTTTGAAATACAAAAACAAACACAAAGGCTTAATGGATGTACTGAGTTTTATTTATACAAAACAGCAAATATTGATGGTATAATAAAAAATCTTCAGGATATAAATTGGGAATTAAAATCAGAAAATAAAACTATTGACAAATTCTGGGAAGGCATAAAATTTACAATTCATAGTATAATGCAGCGTCATGTAAGAACTGTAAAGAAATATAACAAAAGGGTAGAAAACCAAAGTGGTTATGAAAAGGATTATTGAAATTCATTACACAAAAAAAAAGTCATATACTAAATATATGAAAAATAAAACAGAATCAAATTGGTTATCTTTTTAAAAGGTTACAAAGAAAATGTAAAAATAGAATAAATAAAGCAAAGAAGAAGTATGAAATCTATTTAGCAAAAACAGCAAATAAAACAAACAGAAAGCAGTTTTACAGTTATAGTAACTCCCTGAAAAAAGGAAATATGGAATCATTAACAATAGTAGAAAATAACAAATGTATTACAGACCCTAAAGAAATTGCTAATAAATGTAATACTTATTTCTGCTCAGTTTACTCAAATAACATTGGAAATAAAACAACTAACCTATATAATAATAACATAGGAACCCTTAAATTCACTAAAGAAGAAATTATCCGGCAAATCGAACATTTTAGAGAAAACACTGAACCAGACATAGATAATATTACATCAAAAATGCTGAAAATAATGAAAGATTCTATTTGGAAATCTTTGAAAATACTGTTTGAAAGGTCTATAAATCAGGGTGTTATTCCATCAGATTGGAAAATTTCCAAAATAACTCCTATTTTAAGAAAAGGTATTAAGACTGAAGTGTCTAATTATAAGCCAATAAGTCTAATTTCTATACCTGGTAAAATCTTAGAGGCCCTCATAAAAATAGAATTATAGAACATCTTAATAAAACCCAATATTTGACTAAGCCAACATGGTTTCAGGAAGGGTAGATCATATACGACCAATCTGATATGTTTTTATGACAAAATCAGTAAAGCACTGGACAAAGGAACACCAGTGGATGTGGTAATGTTTGATTTCAGTAGAGCTTTTGATCTAGTTGCACACTGAGCAAGTAGTGAAAAACTTCTTAAATATAAAATAGACTCTTATATTATAAGATGGGTGTAAAATTGGTTGCAAAACAGAAAACAAATAGTATCAATACATGGGCATCTTTCAGTTGAAGGGTTTATAACTAGCGGTGTGCCACAGGTGTCAGTTATTGAACCTATCTTATTCCATACTCTTATAGCAGATTTAGATGACAACATAAGTAATGAAATAATTAAATATGCTGATGACACCAAATTGTGTGCTCCTTGTAATTCAGTTAGTGCTAGAGAATCATTACAGAAATATATAAATACTATTGCAGACTGGACAATAACCTGGGGAATGAAACTAAATACAGAAAAATGCGGTATTATTCATATGGGTAAACAGAAAGAACAACATGTTTATCGAATTAAATGGAGTACTTATACCACAAAGGATATCAGAAGCGATTTGGGTATTACCCTAGATAATCAATTCCTGTTTAAAGAACATCTTAAAACAGTTATTTCTAAGACAAACAGGGTTATCATGTTTAGTAAAAGAAATATTAAAGGAGAGCACCGGATGTTTTGCTCCCTTGTACCTATCTTATGTTAGACCATTATTGGATTTTGTAGTCAGGTATGGTCCCCTATAAACAAATTGATATAAACAGACTTGAAAAGGTCCAACGACACTACACAAAATTAATATCAACTGTAAAATATGATAGTTATTCAGAAAGATTGTATAAGCTAGGTCTGCATAGTTTGGAAAGAAGGAGGCAAAGGGGATTTATTACTTTATTATGACATCATGAATGACCCCTTGCTAACGACATAATTGAGTATGGAGTATAAAAATGATTTTCTCAGTGTAAGAGGTCATCCTCTTCAAGTAAAAATAGATACAGTAGATTTAAAACAACTAAAAGAAAAAATGTATATACCTTGTGAACTGCAAACTTGTGGAATAGACTACCATTGAAAAGAATATTAAGTCCAAATAAAGAGCAATTTAAAAAAAAGTTTGGATAAGTACATCTCTGAAACGGAAATATGGAGTATTTTATTCTTTCATAATGGAGCTATTTGTGGGCTTTGGCCGTTTTTTGCTCCTATCAACTAAGTCAAACTAAGTCAATTACTCCAAGATCTCTTTCCTGCTTTGTTGATTCTAATTTGGTAGGACACATGGGAAAACCTGTCCAGGTGCTATCTTCAGAAAAAACAGGGGACCTGGCATGCTGGGATGCAAGTAAAACCAGAGATGGATAGGCAAGGTGCTACCTAGAGGTTATTCAGGTTGAGGGCATGATCAAGGTGTTGGAGGGGAGAGGTAGAGGGATCATTTAAAGAGATGTAAGGATGGCAATGTGTGCAGTGAAGCAGGCAGGGAATTCCACTCACGGGGGAAGTGGAAAGAGAAGGCAACATTGCTGAGTTTGAATGAGGACTGGGAAGAATAAAGGAGCATGGGTCATGGGAATGGATACTATAGGAGGTGTGGGTGGTGGAGGATAGGAGGGAGACTAGGTAGCAAGCCAAACCAATATTTAGCAGTGAGGATTGAGGTATGGAAATTTTGACAGGAGTAAGAGAGGGAAGTGATAGTGAGGAGTAAAGGGTGCAGTGATGGGTTCTGGGGAGGATGTTCAGGGTGAAATGACAAATGGTGTTGAAGAGAATGTCCAGTCTGGAGAGTGTGGATGCAGAGGCAGAGGCAGACCTGTGTATGATGTTGGCATAGTCGAAGAGTGGCAGAATAGTCTTTTAAGGAGAGTCCAGCGAACAGGAAGGGAGGGGCATCATTGTTTCTATAGAGGGCCCCAAGTTTCAGGTGGAGCTTGGAGTGGATATGGTTGATATGAGTAGAAAAATACAGGTAACTGTCCAGCCAGACTCTGAGGTATTTGTAGGCTGGGACTACATCCAGGGTTTTGCCATTGAGGGTTGTGAAGGCAATGGGTGAAAGAAGTTTGGCTACTTTCTGTGTGGTGCTGAAATTTGTAGAGACTGTTTTAGTGGTATTGACTTTCAGCTGATTGCCTCAAACCAGTTTAGGACATTGGTGAAATCAGACTGCATCCTGACTGGATGCATTGGCGTGACCAGAGGTATGAGCTGAACCATTTGACTGAGAGGGGAAAGGCCTGAGTGTTCGATCTTGGTGAGAAGGATGGGGTGGGATACAGAGTCAAATGCCTTGGCCATATCTATAAATATGATTGAGGTCTGGTGGCATAGTCCATACTAGTGAGAATGGTGTCGGTAAACCTAGGTAGGGAGAGATGGTTGAATAATTTTTCCTGATGCCCGACTGATAAGAGGACAGGGAATCTGTGGAAGTGAGGAAGTTTGTGAGTCTGGAGAGGATGAGAGATTCTTGTAGTTTGGCTAAAGCAAGCATTATATGATGTGATATGACATTATATTATATTATATTATATTATATTATATTATATTATATTATATTATATTATAGTATATTATACATATCATATTCCTCTCCTTTTGTCCCCCCTAACTTTCTTCTCCTTTCCTCTCCTCTCCTTTACCACTTTTAGGTTCACTTTTACTTTAAAGTGTACTTTTTCTTCAGCAATACCATTTACATTACTTCAACTCTCTACTCTGCTACACCTTTTGTACTTCTCTGCTACTCTTTCTCTCTTCTCACTATTAGTTTCTCCTATCATCCTAATTTATTTCTCCTTTATTTCCCCAGGTCTGGCCAAATGTCAGCAGCCTATCTATCAGATAAGTATCTTAAATATTTATTTCTATCTGTCTATTTCCTTTCTCTAGAACCTCTAACCCTTTGTGCCTCGCTTACCTCTTATGACCCATAGTGTCTACTCACTCTCTTGTTTTTAGGTCCCTCACGGATGCATTCAGGATTACTCAACTTCATCACAGCAGGTAAGCCCTTATTTTAATTATTTTTCCCCATTTGTCACTTACTAAGCATAATAATTTCAGTAAAACATGAAAAGCAAAAATAACAGACATTATATCACAGGTATATAGTGTTAGCTAATCAGAAAATAGGAAAACTGGCAGTTATTGTCCCACAGACATCTACCTACACACCCATACTAGGTTATCCTTATTCAGCCATGCTCACAGTAGGTTATCCACATATTGATCACACCCACAGTAGGTTATTCACCTGTAACCATGCCCACAGTAGGTTATCCATACTTCCTTCTCTGCCTGTCAGTTCTGTAGTCTGCTCACACTCACCCTCCCTCAAGGTTCTTACATGTAGCCCTTCTACAGTGCAGCCAACTTTACTATTTATATGTAGAAAACTACTGAATTTATCTGTGAGGCTGAGCAAAGTAGATTGACTGGAAAGACTGAGGTCGAGCAAGGAGTGAGACAGGATTTTCTTACTAAAGTGAGACCTGCATGAGGGGAAGACAGAGAGAGATAGAGAGAGCGAGGGGGGGGGGGAGAGAGTGAGAGACAAACAGACAGACAGAGAGAGAGAGAGAGAGAGAGACAACTTTGTCCATTGGAGACAGAAAGGGTCAACAACAGTAAGAAATGAGAACCATCTTATTTTTAATCTGTTGCTTTCACAGATTGTGTAGCTAGAGCACAGTTACAACATGAAATCGGGCTTTGAAAAAGTAAAGCCGTAACTCTGGGCAACAGTATTACTGACAGCACTAATGCATGTGCCCAGAGCCATGGCTTTACTTTAGAAAGCCTGATTTCAACATGTTATACTGCTAATTTTTCATTAGGAGTTACCTAAAAAAATATATGTAACTCCTAGTGGTATAATTGTAATAACATTCATTTCATTGGAGTATACTTGCAATAATTGGCTTCTGTGGGGATTAAATGCTTAGCTTCTCGGGCATTTAATCATCCACAAAAGCCGTTATTGCTTCATATACTCAACTAAATGAATGTTATCACTAAATAGTCAATGCATGTTGTTTTGAGAAGCCCAGAGCTGCAGAGGTGCAGTCTGACTGTGAAAAGGCAGAGCCTTCTAAAGTGGCAGGATTGCTCCCCGGCCATGCTGCCCACCACCTTTTAATGCACACCATCATTATGCTGACCCTCAGGACAGTGGCCATGCACTGCTTGCCATGCCATGGCCCCTTGTCTATTATGACTTCCAGGTTCTTTTTCCTCCTTCACTGCAGCAAGGGGAACCCCACACAGTGTATAGGTTTACTTCTGTTTTTCCTCACTAATCGTGGCACCTTTGCTTTTGGCTACATTAAATATGAGACTCCAGCAGTTCAACAAATTGCTCAATTTGTTCAGCTGCATATTTTCATAGGTTTGTCCCCATCTTCAAAGGAGTGTACCACCATAGCTAGCAGAGTGTCACCAGCGACCATAAGCAGCTTGATAAGGACCCCAGCTTTCAGGTCATTGATAAAAATGTTGAAAAGCATTTTTTTTTTCCAATTAAAATGTTATTGAAATTTGAAATGCAACAGCATTACATAAGGGTTGAAGAATAAATACAAGAAAACAATACAAAGATCAGCTTGCAAGGAGAATTGCTGAAGTGAGCTTACAATTTATATCCAGTAAGATTATAAATGAGATACTATTGAAAGAACATCAGACTATTTAACTGGCAATATTCTATAACTAACAGAACTCAAGAATGATAACAAAACTCCAAAAAAGGGTCCCATGTATCCATGAAAATTTCATTCTGATCAAGTAAAATATGGCAGATCCTCTCATTATTTGCCCAGCATGCAAGGGAATCAAGCCATTGATTTATAGAAGGGACTTCTGGATCTTTCCAGCTCTGTAATAATAGTCTCTTAAAGGCAAGGGCAGTAGATAAGATCTAAATTTTCTTATGTTTTTGTATACCATTAATACCCGAGGTGTCCCCTAGAACAAACACCAGAGGAAAAAAAGGGATATTGGTCCCTAGAAGAGATTGATAAATCACATGTATTTGTCTCCCCATATTCAAGACTCCTTTATAATGCCAAAATAAATGACCCAATCTTGCTTTTGCCATGCCACATCTCCAGCAAGCATCATTTTGAGTCAGGCCTAATCTATGTAATTGTTTTGGGGAATAATACAAATAGTGTAGTATTTTGAATTGGATGAGTCTTCCTTGAATTTTTCTACAGCATTCAATTGCATTGTCCCAGGTCCTATCCCAAGCAGTATCTGTAATTTGCAATTGTAAATCATATTTCCATTTTGCTTTAGCTGAACCTGTCATGGAAGGGTCAGTTCCATGCAACATTTTATAGATAAGACTGAAAGCCTTGGGTAAGTAAACTATTCTAAAGAAGTTTTCCCAAACTACATAAGGATTAAGAGTAAAATCTGCTTCTAGGAAGTTTGCTTTCAAAAAATGTCATATTTGCAGATAAAAACTAAAATCATACTTATTTACCCAGAATTTAAGCTTTAAATCTTCAAAGGAGTGTAGTCTATTGTGGCTATTCAATAAGTCACCTAAAGTTTTGATGCCTTTAGATATCCAACCATCATAGGAAAGACCCTTACCATTTGAAATTAATGACTTATTGTGCCATAGAGGCATGAATTAGAGAGGAACATGTTCCATTTTCATAAGTTGATTGAATTTTCTGTAAGCGATTATTGATATCTGGAGAACAGGATGTTTTTTTTAGATTTTGGGGCAGCTGCCTAAATAATGAGTTAAATAGGCTTAATGGAAAGACAAGGTATTTTTCTGTTCTGAGCCATAGGGGGTAGTGGATCTATTTAGGGAGTTAAACCATAGTGTGGTGCCGGCCCGGTGGCACTGAGGGTTGAGGCGTTAGACACCACAACTCATGCCATGCCGGTGACCTGGGTTTGGGAGCAAGCTTGGGTCATTGGGGGTTGATGGGGAAGGAGAGGATTGAGCATCTGGAGGATAGCTTTCCTCTCCTGGGGTGGTGGGTGGATGACTTCCCAACATGAGCGGCTCTTAGTGGAGACTGGGAGCGCCACAGTCCGGGGATTGCGCAACATGCAAGGGGAGGTGCCTTGACAGCCATTCATGGGCTGGGTGTGGGAGTGCACCCATGAGCACTGAGTGGCATTGCATGTCTGGGTGCCTAAAGGGAGCTCCAGAACAAGGGAAACCACCCATCAGCTGGGGGGTAGATGTTGCCTGTCCCCAGCTCCACTGCTGGATCCTGCCCACTATGACCTGGTCCCAATGTCGCCTCCACCCATGGAGTGCCAGAAGAAAGTGCTGAGGAGCAGAAAGCAGCTTCACCCTAGGGGGTGCATTCTGGGGGGAATGGCTCCATCAGTGCATGGTGGGTGAGCCGAGTTACACAGGCGCAGATGTGAGAATCTCAGGCTGGAGGGGATAAGGCAGGTTGACTGAAGAAGCCCCAGTCAGTGGTAATCAGAGGGAAAAAATTGAAAAACAAAACATAGTCGGTTCGTTTGAGCATGAAAGCCCAATAATGCTCTGCCACCAAGGAAGGGCCAACCCTCCAACTTTTATGGAGGCTCTTAATTTGTTTTTAGCTAAACGAGGGGTTTTTCCTTCCCATAGAAAATTTGAAATAGCTCTATCAATTTTGCATAATGACTCATGCATAATTTTGGCAGGAAAGTTATTCATAAAATAGAAGAATTTTGGAGCTGTAATCATTTTAATTGCATTTATTTTCCCCCAGAGGGGTAAGTGCAATGTAACCCATTTATCTAGATCTAATTTCATATCATTAATTAACTTGGAGAGGTTATAATAGAGAATTTTGTCTAATGAATCAAAACCTTTATACCTAAGAATGGCAGACCTTCTAAGGGCCATGATATGTCTGGAGTCCTTTTTTAGCTTTTCTGCCTCAATTGAGGATCAACTTAACTCTAAGCACACAGACTTGTTCCAATTTACAAAAAGACCAGAAATATTTCCAAACACTTGCAAGAGTTCATTAACATTTTTAAGGGAACACAAGGGCTGTGAAATAGTCAATAAAATATCATCAGCAAAAGCAAAAACTTTGTTAGAGTAATTTCCAAGTTTAATCCCATAGACTTTGTTTGACTGCAAGATATTCCTAATTAATGGTTCAATAGCAAGGACAAATAACAGAGGGGATAAAGGACAGCCCTGCCTAGAACCTCTGAATAAAGTAAACGGAGGTGATCTGAGTCCATTTGAAATTACACAAGCTTTCAGTTTGGAATATAAAGTTTGGATCCATTTTAGAATACATAGAATTTGACGGCAGATAAGGACCGCCTGGCCCACCTAGTCTGCCCATTTTTCTACCTAACAGATAAGCTGCAGATCCTAGTTAACCAACAGCTTACTTCCTCCTATCCCCCACTAGGACTGCCTTATGTCTGTCCCATGCATTCTTGAATTCCCCCACTGTACTTGGCTCCACGACCTCCTCAGGGAGGCTGTTCCATGCATCCACAACCCTCTCCATGAAAAAATACTTCCTCACATTACCTCTGAGCCATCCCCCCATCTTCAAATTGTGCCCCCTTGTTCTTGCACATCTCTTTTTCTGAAAGATGCTACCCTCTTGGACTTTGTTGATTCCCTTGAGTTACTTGAAAGTTTCTATCATGTCCCTCTCTCCCTTCTTTCCTCAAGGGTATACATATTAAGCTCCTTTAGTCTTTCTTCGTATGTCTTCTGGTGCAGACCCTGCACCATTTTGGTTGCCCTCCTCTGGACAGCCTCCACTCTGTCTATGTCTTTGCGGAGATGAGGTCTCCAAAACTGCACACAGTACTCCAGATGGGGTCTCACCAACTGTCTGTACAGAGGTATGACAACTTCCTGTTTTCTACTATTATTACTACCGGTGCCACAACCATAGATTTCCAAAACTCTGTACAAATAGTCCCATTCTAGGGAATCAAAAGCCTTCCCAATGTCCAAGGAAATTGCTAGAGAGGCCATTTTAATGTTCTCTGGTAATTTAGTTACCCATAATACAGAGAACAACCTAAAATTATCTGAGGCCTGCCTACCTTTCATGAAACCCTCCTGCTCTTTACCTATCAGTTTTGATAATATTAAAAAAAATTCTGGTGGACAATATTTTAGCAAGGATCTTATAATCAAAGTTTAACAATGAAATAGGCTATAATTACTGCATTCCATTTTGTCTTTACCTTTTTTATGTAATAAACATATGTAGGCCTCATTCATAGAGTCAGGAAGGGTACCATCAGTAAAGGAGTCATGAATAGCCTCTAGCAGGTGGGGGTTAATGGCTAGGCACAGATGTTTATAAAATTCACTTGGCAACCCATCTGGCCCTGGGGTCCTCCCTTTTGGTGCCCCTGCAATGGCTTCATAAATCTCTTGTAATGAGTCAAGTCAAGTCAAGTCAAACTTTATTTTTATAGCGCCTTTCCAAGCCAAGGAGCTTTACATAAAACCAAATACTGCCAATATAAATAAATTAAAACAGTAAGTCAGTATATCCATATTCTGGAAAGGCTAGGTTAAATAAATATGATTTTAGTTCAATTTTGAACCTATCAATGGTCAGGCATTCTCTCAACTGATGAGGTAGAGAATTCCACAGGGTTGGTATAGAGAAAAAAAAAGCTCGAGAACCAGATGTCTTCAGTCGAACCCTGGGAATCTCCAGCAATCCCTCGTTGGCGGAACGGAGTTGGCGGAGGGGGCAGTAGGGTATCAGGAGATCTTGCAGGTAGCCGGGTCCCTGATCATGCAGGGCTTTAAAGGTTAGCAAGCCAACCTTAAAGGTGATCCACCACTGAACAGGCAGGCAGTGCAGTTCACGGAGCACAGGCATAATGTGACTGGTCCTGGAAGTCCCAGTCAAAAGCCTGGTAGAGGAGTTCTGCACCAGCTGCAAGCAGCGGATATCAACCCCTGGTAGCCCTAGGTAGAGGGAATTGCAGTAGTCAAGATGGGTAGTGACAAAGGCATGGGCCAGTGTTGGAAGATCATCTGGGGGGAACCAGGTGTTTCACCCAGGTGATATTCCTGAGATGATAAAACGAAGATTTAACGACAGCTAAAACCTGAGGCTTTACAGTCAAATCATCACCAAAAATAACACCCAGGTTTTGCACCCGGTCTGAGGTAGTGAGCTGTGTACCACCAAGCAACAAGCCTGATGGTTGTCTAGCCCCAAACCCGCCCCTGGATGACCTGGGTCCACTGCCAACACTTCAGTCTTGTCTGGATTCAGTCTCAACCAGCTAGAACTCATCCAAGTTCTGATCTCAGCAAGGCAATTATTTAGCACAGAAAGTGCATTATTCTGACTAGGCAGAAAGGACATATACAGCCGAGTGTCATCTGCATAGCAGTGAAAACTCAAACTGTATCAACCTGATGATATCTCCCAATGGCAGCATGTACACAGCAAACAACATGGGGTCCAAAATGGAGCCTTGTGGTACCCCACAGGTCAGGGAGTGAGCACCAGAGTAATAAATTCCAGTGGCAACTCTCTGAGACCTGCCCATGAGGAACTAGTGGAACCATTTGAGGCCTGTACTAGACAGCTCACAAAGGAGATAGGTTTATCCAGCATATTTCTGTCAGAATCTCCTAGAGTAGGTAAATTGGCATCTTTAAGAAAACCATCTGTATCAGCTTTCTTTGCTAACCCTTGTGATTTGTATAGCTCACTGTAAAAATCCATGAAACATTTATTGATTTCTTTCACATTGTATGTTATCACCCCACTTTTATTCCTAATTCCTTTAATAGCATTCTGATTTTGTTTCTGTTTGATCCTAAAAGCCAACAGTTTCCAGCCTTTTCCCCAGATTCCCAATATTTTTGTTTAGTACAGAAAATAGAGTATTCAATCTTGGCAGACTGTATTTTATTTATTTTATACTTTAATCCCAAATTCCATACATCTCATTTTTTTTGTTCAAGGGTGGGATATTCAGACTGCAGCAGGCTGTAGGCGCAAGCCTGGGCGCAGTGCAACTGGGATGTACTAGGGCACTGACAGGGGTGATATTCAATGGTGCCGCGCATGGCTCAGCACCATTGAATATCCTTCAGTCCACCGCATAGCGCATGGCACAGTGGCACTGCACCAGCGCAAGTGGCTAGAGAGGAGCAGGGGGATGCGCTAGCGCAAGTGCCATTGTGCTAGGCGCATCAACCGCGATATTCAGTGGTGGACATGCAAATGGGGCCATAATGCATGCAAGGTACAAATGGGGCCATTTGCCTGTCATTATGGCCCCATTTGTATGCAGGTGTGTTGATCCCTGGTGACTTGTGCCTGGCGCCCTGCCAGGCAGCAGCTGTCAGGGACTGACGCCCACTGCCCCCACCGGCAACGCACTCCAATGCCCGATCATGGGCTGTAAATAGTAATTAACTCCCTGGTGGTCCAGTGGACCTATCCCCATGCCTGATTGCGGGCTGTAATAATAAAAAGAATCTCCCGGTGGTCCACAGTGACCTCTCTCGATGCTCCGATCGGTGGCTGCACATAAAGACTCTCATGGAGCCAGCTGCACTGCACTTCTTCATTCATTTACTCTTTTCCTGCCACCCAGCTCGTCAGGCGTAGTAATACCCCACCGTTATTATCGTCACTGCTGACTGACAGCATATGTATCGGCTGTATGCCCATTGTCCACAGCGTAATACCGGGCTGCAGACCATAACAGAACATATTAGTCCCAATATGTGAATGGATCCATTCACATATCGACTGTGTAGTATAGTACGGTCTGTAGTGCCCATTGACCCAGGCTGTGGACCAATGGGCATACAGTCATACTGTACGCTGTCAGTCAGCGGGTGGCCTGGTGGCTTATGGTGGTGCTGCCACCCACCGCTGACCGGGGAGGGGTGGCGGAAAGAGTGGGCGTGGTTGGGAGGGGGTAGGGTACCACAGGACCACCAGGGAGTGTTTTTAATATTACAGCCTGCACTGGGCAGGGGATGGGTCCACTGACCACCAGGGAGGTTCTTATTATTACAGCCCACAATCAGGCATGAGGGGCGCCACGCCACTGGACGGTGCTGCCAGAGCTCGGTGGCTACCCACAGCTGGCAGCCGCCATGTTGCTCCCTGCATTATGGCAGCTCACCTGTGGGTGGCCAACTGTTGCTCCATTATTTTATGGCGTAACTGTGTGCGGCACATGTAGGGGTTGTGCCTGCATATTCTCAGCACATCCTGGGCTGAATATTGGGATGTGCAGGATATGCATGGGCACGCCCCCCCCTTACCTGCACCACATATATTACTGATGCGCCCAGGTGCATGGGGATTTGTGCTGCACAGATTCCCCCATTTAATTTATTTATTTGTGTCTAGGATTACAAAGTACCTTTGAGCCAAGGCTCTTTTACAAAGGTTCCATGTCATGCTGGTTACAGGGTAACAGACACTAAAACATAAAACAGTTACAGGTACATGGTTTTAGACAGTAACTTTGCTTGACAAAATCGGACTGAGCGATGAGTAACTCAAGAAACAATAGGAGGATGAGGGCAAGAAGGGGAGAGGGCTGAGAGTAGGGGAAGGCATAGGTGTAGATGGTCAGGGTGAGGCAGCCGAGGGGCCTTGTCATGACAGACACAGGGCAAGTGCATTAGAAGTTGCATTGGACAGATAAGTGCAAGAAGAGAGGGCAGAAACTGACACCTATAAGGTCAGAAGCAGCGTAGGGAATGAAGATGTTATGGTGTGCAAGCACAGGTGGAGGTGCCAGTTATGGAGTGGCAGAGCTTTTTCTTGAACGCTCCAAGCATTGCTGTGGATGAGGTGTCACTAGAGAGCTCATTCAGCCAACTCAGAGCCCTGTATGCAAATGACCTTTGGCCATGGGACGCGGCAGTGGGAGTTTGAAGGATTTGGGGCTTAGAGCTCCTGGTGTTGCAGTTGGTGATTTTGGGTTTGAAGAGGTGCTGACTCCTGGTGGTGCCTTTCCCATCATGATTTTCTTAGCAGTGATGCAGGTTTGGTATTTGATTCAGTTGTTCAGCTGCAGCCAGCCTGTTTTGGAGCAGAGGTCGTAGGTGTGGATGAGATGGTGGGAACCAGTAACGAGTCGGCAGGCTTGATTGAGGGAAGTTGAAATACGCCTGAGAGATGAGGTTGTGGTAGACCCATAGATAATGAGACTGTAGTCAATGATGCTGATGATGGAGCTCTGGAAAGCTATGGACAGAGCTTCTGGGGTTAGATGTTTCCTTTGTTGGAATAGTAGGCCCATCCTGGTGTTGGCTACTTTTGCTACATTATTGATGTGTGGGACATAGGAGAGATTACAGTTGAGGGTGAGGCCGAGGTATTTGAAGGTATGAACTTGTTCGAGGGTGATTCCTTGCTTGGTTTTAATGGAGAGCTGATATTGTTTGTGTTTGTTTTGGGAGCTGCAGAAGATCATGGTCTTTGTTTTTTTCTGGTTAAGTATAAGTCTGTGTTTTGTGAACCAGTTTTCGACTGCAGAGGCCTTTTGGAGGTTACCTTGTAGATGGACTGGATCATGGTGGGATGCCAGGATGACAGCATTATCCATGTAGAGTAGGATCTGTTCAGGGCAGGATTCTGACAGTGAGTTCAGAAAAAGGCTGAAAAGGACGGGGCCCAAGATTGAGCCCTGTGGGACACCGGACCGGACTGGTCTTTGGTCTGAGAGTGTGCCAGAAATTCTCATTCTTTGGGAGCGGTTATCGAAGTAGCTTTTGAACCAGTTCACCGAGTTAGGTGAGAGCCCTGCTAGTCAAAGTTGGGCAAGTAGGAGATTGTGGTTGATGGTATCAAAGGCTTTAGTTAAGTCGATGAAGGTGGACCCAGTAAGATGACTGTTATCGAGTGAGTGATGGATTGCACCAGTGAATTCAAGTAGTGCCTTGGAGGTGCTATGACCTTTTCTAAAGCCATGTTGCTCCTTGCACAGGATGTTGTGATTGTTTAGGAAGTCGGTGAGCTGGTCTGACACAATCCATTCTAGGGCCTTGGAGAGTGGAGGTAGGATGGAAATTGGACGGTAATTCTCAGTAGCTGTTTTGTCACCACTTTTATGAATTGGGGTTACCGTGGCAGATTTCCATAAGTCAGGGAACTGGCTGAGGCTGAGGGAGGTTGAAAATCCTTGCCAGTGGTCAGAGTACTTCTTCAAGTGTCAGTGATAGCAGTTTGAGGTCGAGGGAGTCACTGCTGGCTCCGGAGTTGCAAATAGCTTTGGTAACGTAGCTGCGGACTTGATGCATTTTTACTGCTTTAAAGTAGAAGGAAGGGTGGCTGGAGGTGGCTGGGGGGGCAAGGGGAATCACCTCATCAAAAAAACCCTGTGGGAGTACAGCACTGAGGTCCGTGAAGGTGTCATTGAATGTATCAGCAATGAGTTTCTGGTCAAGTGTAGTTTCACCATTTATGCTGAGTACTGACAGGGTGATTTAGATTGCTTCCTGGTGACTTCTTTAATGTTATTCAGAAGTTCCTACCATTGCCCCATGAGTTAGTGAGAGCATTATGGAAATAGGTGGTCTTCGTATCCGGATATATTTGGTGCAGTCATTTCGTGCACGTTTATAGTTAGCAATATCAACTTGTCTCCCGGTGTTTCTGGCAATCTCCAAAAGGTGGTCTCGAGCTTTTAGTCATTTAAGTAGGTCTCTGGTGAGCCAAGGGTTACATAGGGGTTTGGCCTTGCGTTTCTTGAAGGGTGCAAATATATTGCATGCTTGGTTGAAGATCCTGATAAAGTGTTCCAGTGCAGTGTTCACATTGGTTGCAATGAGAATTGGGGACCAATCCTGTTGTCGAAGGAAGGTTTGGAGATGAGGTAGCTTGCGTCTAGGTAGAACCCGGCTAGTAATGGTTTTGGGGGGGCTTGATGAATTTATTGGACCAGTAGCAGATGATGGGAGAGTGGTCACTAAGTGTGTCAGGGAGGACAGTGGTGTTTGTGATCCAGGCGGGATGGCTTGTTATGATCCAATCCAGATGGGTGCTGGTACCCATTTTATAGTTTGTCCTGGTTGAGGAGCTAACCATCTGAGAAAGGTTTACTGCCACTATCAAGTCCCTGTATGCCCCTGCCTCTGCAGCAGGCCAGTTAATATTAAAGTCACCAAGGAGGATGGTTTCTGAATCTGGTGAGAGAGATTTGGTAAACTCCAGGCGCGCATCAGTGGGTGAGTTGCACCATGCACAACCCATTTGAATATCCCACCCAAAGGGTTTTGTTTCAAGTCTGTTAAAGCCTTGATCAAAAATTCCTCTTTTTCTTTCAACTCCTTTTGTCTTTCTCTCTTTCTTTCAGATGCAAAACTAATAATGCCTCCCCTTATAAAAGCTTTGTATTCTTCCCATATGACTTTTGCCAATGTTTCTCTGTTACAATTGATTTTGAAATAAGTGTCCGTCTGTCCCGGAATCCATTCCTTAAAGTTATTGTCCAATAATAAGGATGGATTAAACTTCCAACTGCTAGATTTACCATTGTTGTTCTCCAGTAATAAAGAGCTCTTTAGTGCGCTGTGGTCTGAAATTAGAAGATTCTCATACCTCACTTGACTAATAATATTACAGAGTGCTAGAGACATGAAGACATAATGTAACCTATTGAATGCCCCATACCTTGCTGACAGAAAAGAGTAATCTCTTTCAGTAGGGTGCATAATCCTCTAAGTATCCAGTAAAATTAAATCATCAACCAAACTATGTAAGGTTTTTTGACAGGTGGACATAGATCCAGCATTCCTTAATATGGACCTATCAAAAATGGAATCCATTACTTCATTAAAATCTCCACCTAAAATAATCTCAGAATCCCCCACACTGGCTAAGACAAAGGATAGATTTTGGTAGAATTCTTTTTGATTTTTATTTGGCGCAAAAATGTTACATATGGCTACCTTCCTACCATAAGGGCTCCCTAATAATACTGATCTCTCCCCTCAGTGTCTGTTAAGTGGTCATGTTTGATAAAATTTGTCCCTTTTCTGATCAGAATAGCAACCCCTCTTTTTTTTGAAGAAAAACTACAAAGATGTACTGTGGAAACCCAGCTACGAGCTAATTTAGCAGCCTTCACAGGTAAAAGATGAATTTCCTGTAGTAGGGCTACATCAGCTCTATGTTTATTTAAGTGATTTAAGACCCTATATCTTTTGACAGGTGAGCCACTACCTTGAACATTCCAGGTGACTATGTTAACAGCAGTCATAATGACCTGGGCTAAAGCACTACTAACTGAAATGTAAAAAACACAGAAAGAAAAATGAAAGAGTAAAACGTGAAACAGCAGAGAAATAACCTTGCTAAATATATATTTGTTACAACCAACAATAAGGGTGTAAAACTATTATAACTATATATTAATTGATTATACTGACACTACTACTGCTACACCTTTAGACAAACACAATAAGAAGGGCATGGGTAGACCACTGAGAACAAGTCTCAAATTGGAACACATGACCTTAGAACAGCACAAAATGAGAGACCCACACTTATTTTAAGTGTAAATAGTATGCTTCTAATTGTAAGTTGTTTATACCATACATGTACTTTATTTAACAGACAATAAAATTAAAAGAATGTTACCATTCTCCTTCATAACAAACATATAGTATGAAACCCGACCTGTGCAACCTAACTTGAAAGAAGCAGCAAGGCATTTTCAATAGAGGCTAGCCTAAAAGCACCTAGGATTCCTGCTGAGGAAATATGTTGAATACTGAAAAATAAATGTCACAGGATCAAGGAACCAATATCCCCACACAATAACAACTTACCTAACCTAATAATCAAGCTGCAGCCTCCAGGGTTGCCCTAATTTCAAAGAAAAGAGGCAGCCAGGTGTTAGACCGTCCCACCAGCACTACTTTGTTAAGAGCATAAAAGCACTCTTTGGGTAGGCTAGCCCTAGGAACAATTGGCCCTTCAAACAGACAAGCATTTATGTCATATGTCTGTGACCATGCTTATATCTGAACAATTTTAGCTATCCTCACCTGAACTCAAATCCTTGATCTAAGGCTAATGACAGCATATTGATAGGAACTGAGTGCTTATGAAGGGATAGAAGCCTTGAAGGACAAAGATATCTTAGTAAAACAAACACCCTTAAAATAACATTGCTGCATCCACATTTTATAAAGTTGCATTTTTTTCTGAACGGCAGATTCAGAACCAACAATGTAGTTACAGCTTTAAGAAGACCTTAACCGCACATTGTCTGGTTAAAAAAGGCACATATGAAGAACCATATAAAATAGTCGATATTCTAATTTCACAAGAGCATTTTAATGATTATGGGGATCTATAACATAAGACTGTAATAATTAACTAAAATCCAAGTACCTTAAAACATAAAACTCTAATACCCTCACGTAGCATATCGGTAAAGTAAGCTGTTATTTTCAGGGGTCCGTGTTGGAGCATTGACCTTTACCCCCGACCCTGTCTGTAAATATAAACATCTTGGAAAGACTCATTTAAAAATGTAAAATTTATAGGTACCACTTTGTTACAGGGGGATAGATTCAAAACCTTTAGAAATGTTGTGAAATTGACATAAACAAGTCTGAGAAAGCAACCGACGAAGTATCGATCATGTGATAGCTGGCTTCCAATCATCATGCAGCCAGCATGATGCACTGAGAGATTTCAAGATTCACCACTGGGATTAATTGGGAACAACGTGGCGGCTGAAAAGTCATGTCTCTCTTTCAAGCTCCAAATTAATAGGTGAGCGGGGCTGCTCAAACATATCCTCCACTGGGCTAAATGAGCTTTTTAGACACTCAGGAAATTCTGGGACAAAACTTGGAGGCCTGCATTGTTATTTACTGGAGCTGGGGCAGTGATAGTTAGAGGACTGTTTATTTGTTGATCGCCACATTACCTGGGATCATACTTTTATTCTTAAACACCAGTTGCACTCTCCTGGATATCTTGGAGGACCAGGCCATTGACTTGGAACATTTGATTTTAGATCAGAGGGCTGACAAGAGTTGTGCTTCAGGATTGGTATAAATGTTTGTTTTTTCTCTGTTTGTAAGTCTGTCTTATGTGGTGACATGTGTAGGCTTCTTTGCTGTTCTTGGGCTCATGGCTTGGATTCTGAATTGGAACCTTTCTTACTTTGTGTTCCAATTGTGGCTGTTGAATTTCTTTTTGATAAAAGAACCTGGTTTGGTTTGTTTTTTAATATTTCAAAGGCCTCAGGCCATGATTGTGAGACAAATTCCCAAGCCTCATCTGGAGAAGTAAAACTATAAGTGCCACTGCCTCTGGAAACCACTAGCTCAGCAGGGTATTTAATATAATAAGCCACATTAAGTTTTTGCAGTACAAATCGAGTGTCCCCAAATAGTTTTCTTTTTTCCACAATTTCTGATGAAAAATCCTGGAAAATATAGATCCTATTATTGCCTCAGTATAATGATTTTTTCTGCCTGGCCACTTAGAATATTTCTTCTTTCACATTGAACCTCAGGAATCTAGCAATAATTGGCCTGGGCTTTTGACCATGTTTTGGAGGGGCTCTCAGAGATCTATGTGCCCTTTTGATCTCTAGGGGCCATGGCCAACTGAAATTTAGACAGATGGGATAAACTCCTGTAAAAATCTTAACATGTCATTCCCTTCCAACAGCTCAGGAACCCCTATAATCCTTAAATAGTTTCTTCTGCTACAGTTTTACAAGTCATCAGCTATTGACCCTATAGCTTCCATTTTGGAGAAGTTGGTGTCAGTTTTAGCTTTGATTTTACATAAGGATTCTTCAATATAGGCCCACCTCTCCTCTGTCACATTCAACCTCTCTTCTAAAATCTTAGCTTTTTTAGCTGGCCCGGTGGTGCTGAGGGCTGAGGCGCTGGATTCCTTACCTCGTGCCATGCCGGTGACCCTTGTTTGGGAATAAGCACGGGTCATCGGGGGTTGGCAGGGGACGAGAAGGATTGCACATCTGAGGACTGCTCTCCTTCTCTGGGGTGGGGGAGACACCAGCTCTTGGTGTATGACTGGCCCCTAGTGGAGGCTGGAGACTAGCGCACCGAAGCTCAAGAAGAGCATTAGATGCAGCAGACGCTTGGAGGAGCATGTGCAGTAGTGTGTGCACTCACTCTTTGGCATCATTGCACACTGCATCTCGGGGAAAAATGGAGGAAAAACAGAAGGCACTGACGGGCAGAATTACCAGATCCCTGCAGGTGCCACCTTTGCAATGGGCAGTAACCCTTGGTTCTGGATTCATGAGAGACAGTGGAGGGGGTCCCGCTGCCCTGCCATGGGGGGGCATAGCTGTGAGGACACACTGAGAGGTAAGCTGCGAGCAGGGGATGGGGCTGGGGATCAGAGAGGCTAGCTGACAGTGCCTGGGAGAAAAATAAGAGTAGCTGCAAAAAAATAAATCTCAGCTTTTGGTTTTTCCTGACTTATGTCCCTTTTCAAACTCACAATGTCCACATCCACAGATTGTAACTTGTCTTTAATAAATGACATGTCATCTCCCCCATGATCATTGTGTTTAAACATTTAGCATTACTTTGCTTTGATTTGTTAGGACTGACATATGCATCTGAAGACCGCATGGGGGAGCTTCAAGACTGTGTTACTGTAGTCACCGGCTTGTGCTTGCTGTCAAATGGCATTACTGACTTTCAAGGTGCCGCTAATCACTAAATAGAAATGTTTAGAAAACTGCTTGACCGATTGACGTCCTGTTTGAAATGATGGTTTAGCTGTTGGTCATATTTTTGGTGAATTAGGAAATCTGACCCAGATACCACAGAAATCCCCTACTTTTTACGGCTATGGGTGGAGCCTACAGCCATTTTGCTTTCAGTGCCTTTAAAACTGCTGATCGTGGTACCTTCCATTGGACTTTTGGAAGTATCCTTCTGAAAGTCCAATGGAGCTTGTAACACTCCACCACAATTGACCACTATAGATAACAGCCACACTATTTTGGCTGTTACTTCTATTCAGGACAAGAACTGCGCATGCATGCCCCACGCCAAGATGCACAGTTCTGTTGGCGCTGTTATCTTGTGAATGGTATATTGTTATTCACCACAAACTGCACATGCGTGAATGCTGTGCATGTGCAGTTGCATCACCGCCACTGTCCTGTGGATGACATTCAGCGGTGCTGGTGGTGCTAGCTCACCGGAGCTTCGGAAGCTCGCCTCAGCTGTATCAGCTCTGGCTAGAGTTTTTTGAGAAATGCCATGGGATTTTTAATGTACACCTAAACAACTGCTGGAACAGGCAGATGGGAACTAAAGTCTTATCCAGAAGATGACAACTAAGAAGTGCAGTACCCACCTCATGCTGCACTACAGTGTCAGTCAGTTTTGAGTTTACCACAAGTTTCTGTTGTAAGGTTAAAACCCACAACCATCTGATCTTCCAGACTTATAGGAGAGTTTGTAACCTGCTGAGCCACTGGCACTGCTAATTATTGATCCGGGATAGATCCAGCTGAGATGCAGCATCTTGTTTTCAGTGGGGTCGTGCTTTTACATATTTCTACAACTGGGTGCACTGTAGCACTAAGAGATTAAATGAACTGCTCATGGTCACACGGTCAGTATTTGCTTCATGTGGGATTTGAACCTACAGTACGATATACTTGTTCCCAAGCAAATGCTCTAACCACTTGACCACACAGCCTCAACTGCCTCACACTGCTTGCTGTGCCATTTTATTATTTGCTGTTATCATTTTAAATTGTTATATATTTCATTTTGCTTAATTACGAGCTTCTTGAGTTTTATAATCATATCACTTAGGCACTGCTGCTGCTTCTTCACAAAGCATCTTGTGGTAATTCACATCATTTGTCAAACCAAGACCAGCTGTAAACTGGCTCTGCAGCTCTCGTTAACTATTTAGATGTTGATTTGATTATTCCTTTTTCTGTTTTAGAGCTGATTAAAAATAAAGCAAAATGAATAGCAAATTTAGAAATGAGCAGCAAAAATGTATTTATATTTTAAATGCTATATTTATTGCAGTTCCAAATTAGAACTTTTAATATGCATTTTATTTCTGATTAATATGGTTAATGTGGCTGATATCCAGCTCTCTGTTTAATTCCTGTTCTTAGACAAAAGCTGTTTATCTTCATGACAATTTTATGATCACTATTTTCTCCTATAACCTAATCCACTATTGCTCTTCGGACTGGAAGGAATGTAGGTGGCCACAAAGTGCAAAAAGCATAACCTACTATGCAACATGTGGGAGTGCAGACACACATGTTCACATGGCCTACATGTGTGAGAGCATTCTAGAGGCTTATCCAGACATATGTGCAATCAGCACACAGCACAAAAAAAGGTGTTGCTTAATGTGAATTTCAACATCAAAAACAATGGCCCACAGTCTGCAGTCATGATGAATAACATTATACAATGGCAAGGAAATTTTCTGTATTCTGATTGGTCAGTGGGTGCCTGAGACAGTGATGTTATTACACAATAACATCACTGTATGGATTTATTGGACCATTTGATTGATTGCTGTTGTCTCTTCAGAAACACAAAAAATTGACTAAAAACATTTATTTATTTGTTTTTTATTTTGTATAACATCGAAGCCATTGTATAATTGCAATAAAGCACTCCAAGGTGTATGCTATTGTGTAATAACGTCACTCCTGGGATGGTGGAAGTACTCAACTTCATCTCGTGCTTTAACCCATGCCAGGAGTGACATTATTACAAGATATTGTCATGCCTTATTGCTTAATTATTTCTGGGTCTCAGACTGCAGAGTTTTGCACAGTCATACTATATATTTTTCCACTCCTCTACCACAAGTGAGAGAATCACATGACGGGGCTTCTGTGTGCTCCAGAAATAGCCTCTAACTGGCCAGGAAGCTCTGTGAGATTTTGAAATCTAGCCACCTGTTTTCCTTGAATACTGCTGAATAGCAACACATATTTGGCATTAGCACCCAAGCAGACCACTATTTGTGGTATTCTAAATTATTACTTGAGGCATGCACTCCTCTAGAGTACTGTACATTGCTGTGTATGTGCATGTCATGTGCTTGATGCCGAATAAACATTTAATCTCCATTATGCATTACTTATCAAATATTTTTGATACACATGCTTCTGGGGGCAGACCTTTCTCTCATTGCTGCCAGGGAGGTAGGACTGACTTACTGTATATGTATTTTAGGTCCTTTATTCCCAGTCTTGGGTGTGCATGATGACAGAGGCAATCTGTTGACTTCCCTTTCCCTGTGCTCAATGTTCACAGTTCCAAAGAGTGTATGTCTGTATTTTTTTTACTTCTTGTCTTTTGAAATGTTTCAGAACAATTAATATTGAAGGTAACTTCCGAATGCATGTATCTGCATAGTTTTACATCAAAACAAAATAATAAAGTAACAAAAAACTAAAGATTGTATCAAAACAGTATGGAAAAAGTGCTTACAGGAACTTGGGGAGGACAAACTAAAAACTAGATAAAAGTATATATGACTTCAGAAAAATCATATTTTAAATGCTGTCAATTTACCATAATCAAATAGAACCATGAAAGGAACTATAATAAACTCTCCAACCAGATCCAGCTCCTCCCGTTCTGTGAGCTATGGTATAAATAAAGTAATGCTGTACATGGTTAATGTAACCACCCTTGCCTGCAAAGTGTGAGACTATGCCTGTCAAATAATAGCTTGGCACAGTCTACAAGGCCTTTGGAAGAATGGTGCTTGAGCTCAGTTGGTCTTGGAGGTAATACAGAAATGGTGCAGTGACTTCAATTATGGGGATCATTTTGACACATATTTGCTCGGGTACTGCCCCACAGAAAATGAATGCAACCTCCACCCTGATGCCAGGGAACCTTTACGATTATACACAACCCCCAACTTATACTCTGCAAGCAAACACAACAATATACAAAACACAATAAATTGCAGTTTAAACACTACAGATATTTATTAGGGAGACAGGAATAGGCTCTGGATGGGGGTAACAGAATGGATTAACTGCAGTGAAACAGTTATGAGATCACTCTCCAAATCCCAACACCCTGTGGTGAGTACCCACACTATATTTACTTTTTCCCCCTACTAGTGCACCATTACCACAAAGTCCCTTGGGTGCTTCCAATGCAGTCCATCAACTGTATGCATGCAGTGAGCAGTTACAATCCTGATGCTGGACCACAGTGTGGTACTGATCGAAGGCTGGTGTTTGGTGATCTCAAACAAATTATTCAACACATATGCTAGTTGCTCATGGCTGTTGCAGTTCTATAAATAGGCTTTAAATAATAATCATACAAAAATGCCCAGAAATTACTCTTAACTGTTTCCTGACTAGTAGAAGAATTGGAGGGACACTGACTCAGTACTCATGACCTTAGCAGACTCTGCAGGCTGGCTCTGTTGGGATGTCTCCCTTAGGGTTGCAGATGCAGGAAATGGTACAAGCGCAGTGGACCCAGTGCTCTTCCAGGTAGCAAGGGGTGCAAGCCATGCTGGCCTCTGATGTCCTCTTCATCCCACAAGGGACTTTTCTTTACACACCCCTAGGGAGTAGGCAATCACTTAGGACCTCAGGCGACTTAAACCCTCTGTCAGAGCAAGTCCTGATAGCTCACAAAGCCCAGGACAGGAGCTTTGGTGTTGTTCCTGGAGGAAACAAAAATATTTTTGTAAATACTCTTTAAACAACTTCCTTCTAACCTTGTGACTGACTGCTGACTTTACTCGCGGTCTTTCTCCTTGTATTTCCATGACAAATCTGCTCTGTTGTACATCTTTCTCTCTTGTGCAGAAATCTAGGAATCAAATATCAGTGGCTGGCATATCATGCATTATTCATTATACTAAACCCCTGGCACTCAGTGGCTGTCAGTTCCTGGGGAAAAGCATGCATGTGCAGGAAATTATAGGCCCTTTAGTTTAACATCACTCATTAGGAAAACTATGGAAAAAGTGTTAAAAAAGTGACTTGAGAGTGAGATAATAGTTAATGGGTTACATGACACAATGCAGCATGGTTTTACTCCAGGGAGATCATGCACCACTAACCTAATATATTTATGAAAAGGTTAGCATGAGTATGGACAAGGCATTCCAGTGTATGTTATTTTGCTGGACTTTGGAAAAGCCTTTGACACAGTCCCACATTTTGAACTAGTGGAAAGATTTAAAAATATGGGATTCAGCTTAAGTCTGGTAAAATGGCTGACAGATAAAACTCACTGGGCTGGATATTCAAACTGCGCCATTCTGTGGTGCAAGCCCTTGCGCTGATCAAAAAAGTTGCGCTGGGGTGTGGCCAGGGTGATATTCAATGGACTTGTGCTATTGAGCAACTCCTTTGAATATCACCCCCTGGCCACACCCACTGTGCGTGGTGCAGTGGAACTTGTGCCACCGCAAGTGGTCAGAGTGGAGCATTCAAGATGCCATGCGCAAATTCCGATATTCAAATGGTGACATGCAAATGGGGCCATAATTCATGCAAAGAGCGCAGGGGGAGCCATTTGCATCTACTTATGCCGTTTGCATTCCATTGCTGCATGCAGATGCGCCGATCCCCGGCGACTTGCACCTGGCACCCTGCCAGGCAGCAGCCATCGGGGACCGATGCCTACAGCCCGATCCGGCAAAACAGTGGTAACCCCGACTGGCGCGATCGCGGGCAAAACAGTAGTAATCCCACCCCCACTGGCCAGATAGCGGGCAGAACAGGTTCAACCCCAAAGACCAATATCCCTGGTGGTCCAGTGGACCGTGAAGCCTGATGGCGGGCATTAGAGTCACCCCAGGTCCAAGTACCCTGGTGATCTAGTGTCCCCACCCACCACCCATGGAGCCTCACCCCCCGCTCCCCGTCACCCGGATGGCAGCAGCACCCACCGCCTGCCCGCCCGCTGCCCCGACTGACTGCTCGGTAGGGCTGCACCCATTGGTTCAGAGCAAGAGCCAATGGGCATGCAGCCATACCGCCTAAAGGCAATCCAGATATGTGAATGAATGAATGAATTAATTCACATATCTGGACTGCTTACACGGTATGAGCTACACACCCATTGGCTCTTGCTCTGAACCAATGGGCATGCAGCCCTACTGAGCAGTCAGTTGGTGGGGCGGTGGGGAAGCGGCTGGTATAATGGCTGCTACTCCCTCCACTCGGCTGATGAGAGAGGTAAGGTAGTGAAACTCCATGTAAATGAAATGAAATGAAATCACTAGATCACCAAGTACTGGGCTAAGAGGGTAACTCTGTCTGCCACCGATCCCAGCTTTGTGGCTGGACCTATGAAATCTTGAGGGATTGGGCTATTCTGCCATGACTCCAGGGTAGTAGAGGTAAGATTACTACTATTTTGCCCATGATATCGAGCTGAGTAGAAGTGGAATTGCTACTGTTTTGCCCGTGATCAAGCTAGTAGAGTGGGATTACTACTGTTTTGCCCATGATCGGGCTAGTGGGGGTGGGATTATTACTGTTTTGCCCTGATCGGCCAGTGGGGGAATTACTACTGTTTTGCCCGCGGATCAGGCCAGTTGGGGGTTACTATTATGCCCACGATCGGGCTGCAGGGGGGCACAGGGAAGAAGTGGAGGGTCACCCACAGGTGGCAGCTGCTGTGTTGCACCCTGCAATGTGGCAGCTCACCTGTGGGTGGCCCTCGACTTACTCCTTTTTTTTGCTCAAAGTTGTGCAGGCGCAGGTTGGGGGTTGCGCCTGCACAACTCTGCACAGCCCAGCTGAATATCAGGCTGTGCAGTTTATGCATGGTTCCTCCCCCTCCGGTTGAGCATGCCTTCATTAGCATTGTGCTGTTGCTCAGCATGACTTGGGGGCGCAACTGCTTCCTGTCAAATATCGCAGAATGGTGCAATTTCGGACTTGCGCAGGTGCAACTCTATTGCGCATGGTGCAACCCTTTTGAATATCCAGCCCACTATGTAAAGATTAGTGGCCACGATTCTGATGAAAGACTGGTCAGTAGTGGTGTCCCCTAGGGATCGGTTTTGGACCCAACACTGTTTGGTATATTTATAGGGATATGCATCCTAAAGTGAAAAATAATATATTAACATTTGCCAGCGTCACAAAAATTGGTGGTGAAGTGGATGTTGTGGCTCAATATCACTCTCTATTAAATGATTTGAAGCATGATGAAACATGGGCTGTTAAAAATAAGATGCAGTTCAACATCAATAAATGTACTGTGCTTCACCTTGCAAGGAACAACCCAATGTACACTTACAAACGTAATGATATCCCATTAAAGATGACAAACAATGAACATGACCTAGGAATTATTATTAATGACACCTTGTCCCCTGTAAATCACTGCAGAAAATTCACCCTTACAGCAAATAGGCTATTAGGAGCTATAAAAAATATTTTGCATTCAGAAGTGAACAATGTATTATCCCATTGCACAGGATGTATGTGAGACCCCACTTAGATAATGGATCACCTCTCTGGTCCCATACTTGAAAAGGGTGATTCATTTGACGGAGGACATTCAGAGAAGGATAACTAAATTAATTCTAAGACTGAAAAACAAACCCAATATGGAGACACTATCTAAACTAGATATGTTCAGTCTGGAGGAGAGAAGACTATGGGGTTGTCACAAACCCACTTCTAGGGGTCAGGCCTACTGAGCTCACAGTGCCTATCCTTAAGTGCAATCCATGATGGGGGAACAGGGATACCCTCCTCATGCTTTTAGAATGCTCGCTGAGGTCACAACTGCATCTCTGACACGAGGATCCAGGGTGTCCATCTAGCTCTGGATAGGGGCACAATACCAGTCTAGAGTCGTGTGGCCAAATATGAACCCTTTCCTTGGCTATTACACAAAGGAGGAAGACCCAGGCATCACACTCTCTTTGTGGTAGCAGTGTAAGCCTGATTTGGCCTTCTCCCTATGGGGCATGCAACAGCCTGGTTCAAAATCTTTATAGATTCTGGTATTCTCCTGTCACACAGATGTCCTTTACAGGCCCTTTTCTCAATTTGGTTGCTTTCAGTGGCCCCTCTAAGCAAATAACAGTTGCCACAGATTTTAATAAACCTTCTACAGTCACACCTGTAATATATGAATGCTAACAGACCCAGAATTTCTTTAGAAAAGCAAAGTTTTTACAAAAATACTTAAATAAATGCAGTTACAGCTAAAAGAGAATACTAATTTGGGTTACAGTATGCAGGAACAAATGGGAAAAATATATACAGAAAAAAATGCACTTGTTAGCTAAGTTTCTGCCTTAGGTATGAAGATTTCAAAGTCCAGAGAATTACTGGTTTGCAAAAATGTTTCAGTCTTTCTGTAGCAGTCTTTGGCTCTTAGGCATTCTCTGTGTTGGCAGCTGTTCTCTTGTGGTCAGGAGAGTCCAAGTAAAATGTGTGTGTCTTCAAAATGTCCTGAACAGGGCTATTTATACCTGTCTGAAAACTTGCAGTGTCATCCATTCAGAGCAACTACTCTGTTTGGCCAGGAGATGTCTCTTTATGCCAGAAGATGGCACTGTTGTGCTGTTTCCAAAATTTCCAAGCATATTAAGAATCAGATTCTGAGACCTATAATTAGCATGGATATGACATTTCAGAGTTAAGCCCTTTGAAGTCCCTATAGACCATTGGCACCCGTAAGATAAAATTCACATGGGTTCTCTAGAAAGCCTGTTCCTGTCCTGTTACCTCATAAAATGTAGCATATTATAATAGCGTCCTTAGATCAAAGCATTCTGCTCCTGAGTGCATGGTTTTATGACGTACAATTGGATTTTGGCATATCTCTGTTAAATCAAAACTAGGAATGCAATTTCAGTTCCTGGCAAACAGCTGATGTCAGGTCAAAAGAAGGTCAAGCCTTTAAAAAAAAATCTAGTCTTTTCCCTATATGCCTTTGTGTTGACACTGGCATGTACGTTAATTACATATAAAACAACATATATACAACATAATATCTGTAAGGGCTGGCAGTCAGGCAGCTAGCCACAGGGGAAACATTTTGTTACTATTTAAAATATTGAAAGAAACAAGTCTTATGGCTCAGTGCAATATTTCATTTAGGGACAGAATGGCATACCTTAAAGTCGTGTAATAAACAGCTAAGAATTCCTTGGGCTAATATCAACAAACAAGATAATTATTTTGCTGTTTGGGCACCAAACGTTTGGAACATGCTACCGTAAGAATTAATGGACAGTACTTCATTTAATACTTTAAAAATAATTAGATTAGTACCTGCTGTCAGTAGTAAACAGAACATGATGCACTCACACGTGGAGTGGAAGACAATCTTGATGGGCAGACACTGCCTATTTCTGTCTAAAAAAAAAGAATAAACAAGTCCTGAGCCAGCATGCAATTTAGCTGTTTTGCAGAGCTGTACTATGCTCCAAATTGATGTCAATTTGGCAGGGACAGAATATACTGAAAGCTGAGCTAGTCTGCTGCTGGCTGGCTCTGCAAAACTAAAGACAGGAAGACCACATTCCCAGCCAGGTTGTGTATCCTCTGACCCCTTTTCAGTAGTACTGGGCTAGAAAACTACAAACATGGCTGCTTTTGTAGTCTTTCACATTATCTTCTATTTTAACATGTGTGTGTGTCCCTTGGTGTGGCTTCTGGCCATCAGGACCAATACCTCATAGTCCTTGCTGCCATTTTGTAGGACTAGGGTGTACTGGTGACAGGAAAGCACTGTTGAGTGTCCTCAAAGTTTGTGCTCCCAGGGAGAAGTGGTTTTACACTTTTGCAGTTTTGACCATTGTTTGAGATCAAGCAACCTCCTTGCTGTGGGTTCCCCAACCCTGAAGTCAGTCCAGGGACTGATTGCGTGATGAGAGGTGGTGGCACACTGACCATGGCGAGAAGGGTGATGAACAAGCCCATAGAACAAATGACTGTGTCCAGTCCTAGGTCCTGCAGATGCAGTCTGGACAGGGATGGGGTGAAGGAGTGGTGCAAAGGAAGGTGGCAGCAGTGCCTAAGAGGAGTTAGATTAATATTTGGCCTCTAAGAGAAGAAAGAAATTTGAACATTCTTAGAACTCACCTAAAAATAAAACTGGATGATGAGGGAGGTTGTTTCATTTTGAGGGTAAAAACTCTCAACCCAGAATTGATAAGTTCACTTGTTTTCACTTTGCAGTAAAGTAGGTTTCGAAAATCACCTAAATAATTCTTGTAGCACCCAAAATAAACAATTTCCACAATACTGATGTTTCGAAACTACCATGTTTCTTCTTCAGAATATATTCAGGGCTACAACGTAAAATAAGACAATAAGACAATAAACCTTTATTTAATCTACTTTTAAATATGATGAAAATCATTAACTTATATAAGTACTTTTCTAAATATTTTGCAGTAATGGGGGAGCAAATATGCTAATTCAATTCACCTTGTGTTCTAATCTTCTTATATTTTAATTATTGTTCTTTCATGAATCTGAAAGGAACATATAAATGAAGTAAAATTATATCTATTTTTTTATTTTGGAACAGGGAAAAGGGGCTAAAGGAGAAGATGTCGTGCACTCAACTTAAAGAATATTTATAAACTTTTTTTAGGGCTGATAAAACAATATCAACATTTGTTTTAACCTTTTAGGAAAAAATACTGCTTAGTTCACTTTATAATATCGAGAACCTCTCTTCATCTTTAGGTAGGGATTCCTGAAGAAGAAATTAAAGATTGCAAACTTTCAAGGCTTTTAAAATTCTTTAGTGTGTTCGTGTAATCACTAATAAAGCAAGAGAGGTATCCTTACTTGTTAACTCACCATTCTCATAATATCTCTAAGGCTTGCAGTGCTAGTCCTTTCAGTGATCGTTATTTCACAGTGGTTGAAAAAGACTTATCTTATGTTTTAAGCCATTGTTCACCTCTATAAAAGAGCTGAGATCTTATGGTAGGGCTTCTTTTGGCTTTATGGTAGACAAGACCGGCATTTCAAACAGACTATCAGGACGGGGGCTAATAGCCTCAGCTGCAGCTGATGAGCTAATTTCCCCAGAGCAACCCAAAACTGAAGTGAATAGGAAGAGGTCCAGAGGGCCAACATGTTTCCATTTGTATGGAGTACTAAAGTCTGTTTCCACTTTTCCTTCCTCTCTCTCTCTCTCTCTCTCTCTCTCTCTCTCTCTGTGTCTCTCTCTGGAAGCTTTTTCCTCTCTTTTATTGACAGCTTACTAAGCTCAGCTTCTGAAGTCTCCATTTAAGAAACCTCACATTCAGTCTGTTTTTCTGGTGTGTTGAAGCTCAAACTTGCTGCTGCCTGTCGTAGCCATCTTGCTACTGTGTGTGTGTGTGTGTGTGTGTGTGTGTGTGTGTGTGTGTGTGTGTGTGTGTGTGTGTGTGTTTTATTGGGGGAGGCTGGGTAGGATAAGTATTTTATTGGTGCTTTTTTCTTCCATCTGGATTCAGATTTGGTTCCTAATGTAACTGAGAAAGGTAACCTGTGGACTCTGCAAGCTTGTTTTTACGAGGCTCCTCCCTGTGTATGGACAGATGCATGCACACAGTTTTTAAAACTGCTGTAGTTCTCAGTTGGTTAGGCTTAATTAATGGGGTGTTTTGTCTAGTTCTGGGCTCAGTTCCATGTGCAACTGATGAGGACTTTGATAACTTTCTCCTCCTGCAGCTCACTGCATGATATTATACTAAAGTTCATACTAAAGGTAGTATAGAGCTTAGGAGGCAAGATGCCCATAATTGCTCCAATACATTATCTGTAACAAAAAAGTTAATTGCCCCTCAAAATGTGTCTTTCCAAATTCACTTTAAATTCCTTTCTATCTTTACTGATTATCATGGTGGTCGGTAACTTATTCCACATATTTGCCATGTGCTGTGTGTAGAATTCTTTTCTTTTATTAGTCTAAAATTTGTCCAACATTCCTGTGCATGGATTTGTTTGAGCAGGGAGGTTTGTAATTAAAGCTGCTCTCTGTGTTCATGACTGTGTGCACACACTTTTTGAAACTGTAGCAGTTCTCAGAAGGTCAGGATTTACTCACTATGTTATGTGCTAGTGTGTGTCAGTCCTGGGCTTAGCTCCATGTGGACCAAGGAGGATAGGTATCTGACCTCCCCTAAATCAGCTGTATATTTGTGTAATAACTGCTAATTTAATTTACTGGGGTTTTTCTTGGGTTTCGTATTGTACGTTTTGCACAAGTACCATGCAGCACATACATATTCAACAATGTCCAACATAGCTAGCACATGTGCTTGATCCAGACCCAGTAGATCATTGTCTGCATGGCCAACCTCAAACAATGTTGAAGGACAGGGTAAGAGATGATTTGAATATAGCCACCATGCCAAAACCTTTTCCTCTCCTAACAAGGCTGGTTCTGGATTGAGTAACAATGGAAGAGGAGAATGTAGCAGTAGTACCACTGCTAGTTCTAGTAGCACCAGTACCACAAGGACTTCTTCAAAACCATCCTTTTATAGGAGTAGTAGGAGGGCTTTAGGGCTTGAAACTTCACTGTTACACATGCAGTCACCACTACTGTTCCCACAGCCATCGTCATGACTGCTGCAACTCCAGCCTCTGTGACTACTGCCAGTGTCATGGCTGCAGAAATAGTGACCAATGCACTTGCCACTAACACATCCACTGTGACCAACATCACCAATGCTACAACTGCAGCCACTGTCACTACTGTGACAGTACAATCACTGTCACCACTGCTATGACTGTGGTCACTGTTACCACTGACTGCAACCACTGTCACTACTGTGACTAATGCAATCACTGTCACTGTTACAACCACCACTGTCTTGAATACAGCCGCAGTGACCACTGATCATGTTTGCAGTGCGGAGTGACAAGTACTGTATGTGTGGCAGTGGAAGAGCAGTTTGGCTGCATTTCACTGTTGTAAAAGATGATTTTACAAAGACTATATGGTCATTGTGCCAGTTCACTATAAGCATTGGGAAATGCAGCTTGAATGTGACCACCCCATTGATGATTAACCATTGGAAGCAAAAGCACCCCAAAATGCAGGTATCTTCAACTGTAGTTCCCAGTCATGTCCTAGCCATTTCCAGTCTCAGACACTTTTCTAGTACAGTTGGACAAGCTTATTTAGTCAACAGCAGTTGTGCAGGTGTCACTGAGTCTGACCTTGTCCTGTCTGCCCCTGCTCTGCTTTGAGAATCACAGATAATCTATGGTTGCACATGGTATAACCATGGTCATTCATGGTTTCTCCATGATTTTAAGCATAGTTATTCATGGACAACCACTGACAATAAATGGCACAGGGACTGCCATTGAATGACCGTGGTAAAAATAGTTTGGGCATTATTCCGGTTGACCATGAACATCCATGGTTATCCATGGCTGTTCATGTCAGATGTTTCCTGCATAATAAAACACATTTTTTACACACTCAGTTAATTTAATTTCTTCCCAACAGCCTTAATATTCTGTAATGAACATCTGTTATCCACACATACTTTTGAATAGCTTTCATTTACTTGCCCATTGCTGCTGTTGTTTTCTTTCTAATGCTGTCTCTCCTTATCACTAACTTATAGAATGGTCCAATTGCTATTTCAGTATACCACCATAAATGAAGTCCTTTTAATGATGTGGTGACCTTTCATATGCATTTTTGTTGTTAAAGTAATTACTTTCATGCAAAAAATTTTATCTTCACAAATTGCAAAAACAAAAATATGTTGTGATGATGGTGATTTATATCAGTTTAAAGTGTCAAATTCTGCTTTTGATATGCAAATAAATTATGCAAATGTGTTATCTAGCCCACACTGTTATGACTGTTGGCAAACAAGGTCAAACATAATTGATTATTGTGTGTCCAGAACACTCAGAAACATATTGGGAAAGGCCATGGCAGAGATCATACTTGAATAGTTGTAAGGCAACTTTGGCAAAGAACTGTAGCAAATGGAATCAAACAGTTTGTTAATTTATTTATTTAGTTTTTGTTGACCGGTAAGTGCAGTAGACAATATCTTGTCTATTTTTACATGACCGAGGGATACAGATGAATGCCAACTGACCTTGAACAGATTAAACTGTTGGTGGAATTTTAGTAAATGGGAAATTTGTCCAGGGCACGGAAAATTCCCTACTTGTCAATAAGGGGACAAGCTGTCTGTTGGAGAGATGGCCACTGGAGTGAGAGACCGAAGCAGTCGGACGCTGGTTTGGTGGGGGAGATAGCCTCCTCTCCTGCCAAAAAATGGTCAGAGGCTGATCGAGAAATGTGTACAGAGCAAGATTTGGAGGAGGATTTTCCCAAAATTTAGTTATCTACAGAAGACTTAAGCAATTTGGAAGACAGGCAAGAGGCTGAGAAGATTTTGACAATAAGTGACAAAAAGTATCACTGGAACATCGGAGGAGCTGTTAGACAAGCTGGAGCCAAAAGCATGTAGTTCCGCATTTGCCTCAGTCAGCAGGGAATCAACTGTCAAAGAGAACCCAGCCTGTCAAAACATCAGATGACGCTGAAGAGTTAAAGGCCTCAATAATAGGGAATATATTTATTCGAGCAGCTACGAGATCAGGAATCATGCTGAGGGGTGGGGTGGGGGGGACCACTAGACTACCAGGAATACTGTTGCTGTGGTGCTGCCACGGGGTCCGAATGTGATGGAGGGCACTAGACTACCAGGGATACTATTTATGTAGGGCTGCTACAGGGGTCCGGAATCATGCTGTGGTGGGGGGGAGCCTTGTTTCCTTTAGACTAGCAGTTGTGTTAATCACTGTGGTAGTTTGCCACTATGTCACGCTATATGGTGAACTTAATATCATGGCTGCCAACGATTAAGGCACCGGCTTTCTTGGGTTGGATCATGGCAGTTTTGTGGACTTATTGACAGTGTCTGTAGCCCTGTTATGGGGGTTGGAAATCGGGATGGGGCTGTCTTCCAGTGCACGTTTGGACTCAGGCAGTACATATATACATATATACATATATATATATATATGTTGATGGATGTATATCTATACTGTTCTGGACTGCTTGCAGTGCTGCTGGGGTGAGGTGTATGCACGCTCCTGCCTGCCAGAACCCATATAATGCAGCATCCAGCCTGTATTTCCAGTCTGACCAACAAGGGATGCTGTGGGCATGCCTTGCCCTGCAGCGTCCAGCCTGTACTTCCATTCTGACCAAAAGGTGGAGCTGGTGCTCCATGCAGTAGCACTGGGCAAACTGCATGGTAATGTATGCTAAGCAGCACCTAATGGGATGCAAATATACCTGTTTGCCCACAGATTACATAAGTAGGCTCATTTGCATGGAAGCTTTGAATACAGTTCCAGTTTGCCCGGGCTAACCAGTTTGCACCAGGCTAATGTGTTAGTACTGTGCAATCAGGTTAGCCCAGAGCAGACTCTCACTTCAGCATAGCAGAGTTCTGCAGTGTGTGGCTTACATTGTTGTTTGCAGTCATACCTCTCAACTGTCCCTGATTTTCAAAGATTCTATTTTGCCCCAAACAGCATTATTTCAGATTTTGGTACAGTGTGATTTGTTATCTGTGAGAATACTGAATGCAAGAGGGAGCAGGATGCCAAGGTAAAACTAATTATAAAAATCTGCACAGTGTCCTTTAAGGTCTTCTACTGTCTTTATGTCCACTGTCTCAACTGGTGGGCTGTTTACTGGAACCCTATGGGTTTACCACCCTCTGTAACAAAAAGTGCCTCCTAATATTACCCATGAATTTACTGCCGCTGAGCTTAAGGGCATTTGCCTGCGTCCTGCTGGAAACAAGATCAGACATTTGTTGTTCATTCTTGTTGGCACCCTTGAGTATGTGGAAGGCTGAGATTATGTCCCCTCTCAGTCTCCTCTTCTCCAAAGTGAATATGTTCAGGACCAGAATACTCATAGCAGTAAGGCACTCATTCACTACAGCAGGCAGAAGCAAGCACATAGGTCTCCAATTCAGGTGAAAACTGACGTGATTAATTTTTCAAGTTTAAAATTAGATACAAATGTTGTGCAAAACATAATGATGCCTCTCACTATAAACAGCCTATCTCTTGTTTCACAATCCCCTAATCATTTTTTGGCCCTGTATTGTACCCTCTCAAATGCCTAAATGCCCCTTTTATGTTTGCTAATCAAAGGCATAGCAAATATATTAATATCATATAAGAGAGAGGCTTTTGGCAGCTTGATGATACAGACCCTATAATCATCAATCTCTGCCCACTTTCCACCTGCTCTTTTGCTCTTCCAAATCCCTGTGCAGAGCATTTAGCCAATCGCAGTGCTGGAAAATGCAAAGTGGAATTTCCTGTGTTCATGTGTTTCTGCACTGCCCTTATTGTACTAATTTGCAGTTTGTTACTCTACCTTGTGAGACTGACAGATATAGAACACTTTTTTAAGTCCTGACAGCTGTTACATGCACATATACATTCCTCATCCTATACTCTGCCAAGCACCTGCAGTGCTTGGTGACACTTACACTTTACCTTCCCCAAATCACTGGCACCACTGGTTTCACTTGAAGAATCTTGGAGTCACTTAGTCTTCCTCTCAAACTACCAGCAATGTCCTTTTTCCAGTAATTGGTTCTTATCTTGCTTGCCAGCCACCATGCACATGCTGTCTTTCAACGTTCCTCCTCGTATCCAAAAAATTCCTCCCACTGCCTCCGAGCTTGCCTGCCTCCTGATGCTTAAGGCGCTCAAAAATATCAGTCATACTCCTGATACAGTAGGGAAAAGGCTTGTGGACTGGCTTCACTTTGTGCTTTGCTAGCTGTATGTTGATTTTGCCTGCCATGCAGCAACTGGAGAGAAAATACCACCAAGGAATAGAGCAACCCAATTTTTGTGACATGCAGCTGATGCACCCCATATCCATTAGATCACAGGCACTATCCTCCTGGGAGTCAGCCACCAAAGTGGCTTGAAAGCAGGGAACTCCACGTAATTGAATGCAAACAAACTGTGACTTCCATTCACTCCTGAGTGACTCCATCCACTTGGGAGGCTTCTACAGCAAGACATGAGCAAAGAAAACAACACACAATTTATTTATTGCAGATTCGGATTGCATAACCTTTGAGCTAGAGAGCTCATTTACAAAGGTTCCATGCCAAAAATAAAGATACAGAGACACTTTAGAGTTACAGGAGTACAGCAGTTCCTCAGTGAATCAAACAAAGTTGTACAGACAATTGTGCATAGTACATAGGACAAAGGGTGCAGGTACAATAGAGCATAAGGAGACAAGTAAGCAGCCAACATGGCATTCTCAAGTTTCATTTAAGTGCTATAGGTTGAAAAGAAACTTAGGTGATGTATTGGAGGTTGGAGGGAGGGTGTGCTGCCTGTCTGAGATGGGGAGGTTGGATATAGCAGTCACATTCACCAGATTGGGATAGGTGGTTCCAGAGTGGCATTTTGAAAGGGGCAATTTTATTGAACTCATGAAGGGTATCAGGGAGGTCACGTAACCATTTAGAGTCTCTATAAGCTAAGAACCTTTGTGCTAGGGTGATGTGTCTAAAGGGGGCCTGGAAGGCATTTCTAGTTGTATTTCTGATATGCTTAGAGGTTTTAGTCAGTAGGAAAAACTTTTCCAGGGGAGCAGGGGTTAGGTTTAATTCAACTTTTTTTTTCCAGCAGCCATATCTGATACTTGATCCTGCTGTGTAGAGGGAGCCAACCAGTTTGAGTGTATGGGGTGTGGTGACCTGCCCAGCTGCTAGACCTTATTTGTAGGTATTATTCTGTTGTATATATGTTTTTTTATTGTAATTCAATGTACATGCCAGTGTCAGCAAAGGCACACAAAGAAAAAACTAGATTTAAAAAAAAAAAAGGCTTGACTTTCTTTTGCCCTGAAGGCAGCTGTTTGCCATGGACTGAAATTACATTCCCAATTTTTTTTAACAGAGATAGGCCCAAACCCATTTGTATGTCATACAACCATGCAATCAAGAGTGAATGCTTTGTCCCAGGAAACAATTATAGTATATCACATTTTATGAGGTAACAGGAAAGAAAACATCATTCTAGCAGCCCTGTGTGAAATTCTAACAGGGCACTGTGAATTAGCTTATAGGGTGCTATACTGAGACATCAAAGTTTTGACTTTGACAGTCATGTTACTGGTTAATTATTGAGGCAGAACATAGTGTTGGGGAAGCACAAGAGTGACACCCAGTGGCCTAAAATGGAAGTGCCAGCCTTAATCCACAGACAGGTATATAAATAGCCCCAGCTCGGGGCATTTGGACACACTTACCCATCTGGACTTCACCTGACACACAAAAGCAATTCTGTTTTAAGTCTTTCTCCTGACCACAAGGCTGCTACAGAAAGATTGCAATATTTTGAAAACCTGTGATTCTCTGGAGTTTGAAATCTTCATACCAAAGGTAGACTTAGCTAACATGTTTTAATGTTTTCTTCTGTATATTTTTCCCATTCTATTTCTTATACTGCAATCTAAATTGGTATATGTTCTATTTTACTTTTAACTGCATTTAAGTATTTTAGTAAAAACTTTTATTTATCTAAAGAAATTCTGCCTGAGTGAGGTTTTCTCTATTTGTGTGTGAATTGTGAAAACAGTATTAATAATCTGTGAAAACTGTTATTGCCAAAAGGGGTCACACCATAAGCAACCAAACTGAAAAATTGGCTGTAAGGGACATCTAGAAGGATAGGGAGAATACCAGAGTCTTACAAAGAATGCTTGCTGAGGTCACAACTAAACATGCCATGAGGCCCCAGGGCTCCCTCTTTACTCTGGATAAGAGTACAATACCAGTCTCGCATCTTGCAGTCAAATTGTGACCAGTCAGTGTGGTGATAGAGTGGGGTTGTGAAGGGTGAATAGTGCACCACTTGAGGTCTGGGCATAGTGGGGTGGGAGTCTGGTAAGCTGACTAGGGGCAGTAGCTAAATAGTGCTTTTAGCCAGGTAGGGTACCAGTACCAGTGTACACATCTTGGGGGGCTGGTGTTTCTGCAGCACTCTGTGGTCCAGATGGATCTGTGCCTTCTTGTGAACACTGGGACTCCCAAGAATGGAGGAGGAGTGAGGAGGACTGAATGGGAACATGGCAGAGGATGCCAGGGGAACCACCTCAGGGAGTGATTTGTCTTTCCTATTTATTTCTTGTAAACTCCCTGGACCTATGGAGGTAGACTGAAACAGGGAAATTGATTTGCAGGACTTTTTGCTCCATTTGTTTTTGTTTGTGTTTGTTTTTCCTTGCTTTAGGTGTGGTCGGCAGAGGACAAATGAGGGGCAGATACTGCCTTGGGTAGGGGTTGATTGTCTTGTGAGGGACTGGGAGTAGGGCAGCCAATAGGTGGTGGAGAACATGGTGCCAAATGCAACAGACCAGGGAATGGCTTAAGAAGCTTCTTGGCTTGAACTGCAACACTCGCAGTCAGCATGGGGACAGAATGGAGTTGTAGAGGGTGAATACTGTGCCACTCGAGGTCTGGGTGTAAGGCAGTGAGAGTCCGTTAAGCCGACTAGGGACAGTGGCTGAATTGCACTGTAAGCCGAGTAGGGTATCAGTACCAGTGAACACATCTAGGGGGAAGGAGCCAGTATTTCTGCAGCACTCTATAGCCCAGACAGATTTGTGCCTTCGGGGGAGCAGCAGGACTGCCAAGAATGGAGGAGGAGTGAGGAGGACTAAACAGGAGCACGGCAGAAGACGCCGGGGCACCACCTCAGGGAAGTGATTTGTCTTTGCTGTTTATTTCTTGTAGAATCTCCTGGACCTATGGAGATAGACTGAAGCAAAGGGCATTGATTGGCAGGACTTTTTACTCCATTTGTTTTTGTTTGTCCCCCCCCCTTGCTTTAGGTGTAGGCAGCAAAGGACAAATGAGGGATGGATACTACCTTAGGTAGGGTTGGTTGTCTCACGAGGAGGTGGGGTAGGCCCTAACCCACCTCCCCATTCCTGCCTCCCCAGGCTGCTCTCCATTTATAGGTGGGCTGTAGCCTGCTGATTGGAGAAGGTGAACAGAGGTGGCGTCAGTCAGGACTGGATGCAAACAGGTAGCACATTTTCTGAAGCAGCCAGTCCAAAAGGAGGGCAAGGCTTGGTTGAGTATAGATAATAGGGTGGAGACTACTCTGAGGGGCGCAGCACAAGAGTGAGAAAGCAGTGGTGTAGCTCAGGGGTAGTATGTTGTTGGGGTAGGCAGATGATGTGGGCAGGGATGGACACCCAGAGGTGAGAGGGTTATGGTGGGGCAGTTGGGGCCAGCAGAAGGGGGTACCATGAAGGAGGCAGGATGTGAGGTGGGTAACACAGGTAGAATTGTGGGATGCAATGGGTGTGTGGCATCAGTGTGGATGAACATATTGTGGAGGCTAGGAGGGTGCCCAATGTGTAACAGGCTGAGAAAGCTGAAAGAGGAAGTTCTATGTCTTAGGAGAGTGTTGGAGAGGAGAAGGGAAGGGATAGCAGCCTTGAGGCAGGGGCTCATTGTGGGAATAACATGGGGACACCAAATGGGAGGAAAAGAGGCACAGGGGAATGTATGGGTAGGGAGGGCAGTTGCAGACCAATCAGAGGTTCTAGCATTAGTGGGAAAGCCAAAAGCAGGGGAAGGGAGCCAAAGCACAACCAGGCAGGAGAGACCAGTAATGTGTTTGCTGTGCTAGCCACATTAGGGGATGAGGAGGGGCGCACGATCTCAGGGAGAGGGCAGGAGAGGGAAATCCACAATGGATGGGAGTCTGTCAGAGGAGGCAAATGGGTGAGGAGGGAAGTAACACTAGTGGGTGGAAGACAGAGGCAGAGCAGAGGGGCGGGAGTGCAAGGCAGAGCAGAGGGGCAGGAGTGCAAGGCAGAGAGGAAGGGGTTGGAGGGTGGGGAGGGAACAGAGAAGGGGCAGGTGACAGGATGAGGGAAGGGGAGAGGAGCAGTAGAGGGGAAGGAGGGAATTAGGGAAGCGGCATGGAGACCTTTGGAAAACGGGGGGCGGGGGCAAGGAAAGAGGATGGGAGTGTGCTAGTGCTGGGAGATTCCATACTAAAGGGGATCAGATAGGGACAGTAAAGGGGAGAGACATAGTCTAATATGGGTCAAGTCTATTCCTGGGTTGACAGCGCAAGGGCAGGACAGGCCATTCTCAAATGCATGGGGGCGGGGATGGAGGAAACCATATGTTGTGGTACATGTGGGTATGAATGACTTGTCAGAGGAGATGGTGGAGATAGTAAAAGGGAGATTTAAGCAGCTGTGGAAGCTGTGTGAGGAAGTGGGCAACCAGTGGCCTTCTCAGAGGTGCTCCCAGTGCCTGTTGCAAGTACTGTGAGGAAGGAAAGATCGGGGAGTTCAACACCTGGCTGAGGGAATGGTGTGGTACCAAGGGGTACAGGGTAGTAGGGAGATGGGGAAGAACCTGGGACAACAATGATCTGTATGCAGGGGACCAGTTCCACTTAAGCCAAGAGGGAAAGGCAGAATTGAAGCAGGAGACAGAGGGGTACATAGCAACTAGGGTAGCTCTAAACTTGGAAGGGGATGGCAAGTGTACAGCTGGTAGGCAGGATTCTCAAGGAGGAGTGCCAGGTGAGCCTACCCCCCCAAGCAAAAGTTGAGGGCAGAAGTGTAGAGGCAACAATGGAAATTTGGGAAAGGGAAGGGAAAGGTGCAAAGTGGAGGGTAGTGTCACTGAACGCGAGGAGCCTAGGAAACAAATCAGCTGAGTTTCAGGCCCTCTTGGCAGTGGGGCAGGTGGACATTGTGACGTAACAGAAATGTGGGCTACCCATTACCAGGACTGGGATACAGTGATCCCTGGATACAAGCTGTTCAGGAAAGACAGGACAAACAGGAAAGGGGTGTGACAATCTATGTAAGGAAGGGAATAAGGTTCATAAGGGAGGAGGGGGTGGAAGGCAGAACAGAGGTCCTGTGGACGCAATTTCAGGATTCAAAGGGCAGGGAACTGAGGATAGGGGTAGTATATAGGGCACCAACTCAAGGGAGGGAACTGGATAGGGAATTAGCAGAACAGATCAGGAGGGTTTGCAGGAAGGGGAACACAGTGGTGATGGGGACTTCAACCTACCCGGGGTGGATTGTAGAATGCTGACCACCGCAAGTGCTAGGGAGCAGGTCATATAGGTGGCATTTCAGGATAGCTTCCTGGTGCAGCTGGGACATGAACCACAAGGTTGGGAAGGACTCTGGACCTTGTGCTAACAAATGTTGAGGCTGTAAGGGAGCAGGAGGTTAAGGACCCACTGCCTGGGAGTGACCACCACTCAGTATGGTTTACACTAAGAATGGGGAAGCAGTCTGGGAGTTTGGGTACCAGGGTTGTTGATTTTAGGGGGGCAGACTTCAACAATATGAGGGGAGTTCTCTTAGGTCACCTTGGGGAATCCAACCAACCATGGATGCCAATCAAAATGGGGTATCATTAAGGCAGGACTTGCAGAGGCCACTGAGACATGTACTAGGGTGCAGAGCAAGAGGGAAGGACAAAGAAACCCAGCTGGCTCACCAAGGAGGTCAGGGACGGGGTGAGAGCCAAGAGGAGCTTTCAGATATACAAGAAATCAGGAAGGGGAAGACAGGGAGAGTATAGGAAGAAGTCCTGGGAGGTTACAAGGCTGGTCAGATCTGCCAATGCAGCCAGATAGCTGAGGTTGGCACAGGGATTCAAGGATGGAGAAGGACTTCTTTAGATACACTGGGGAGAGGAGGAAGAACAGGGACCACATAGTGAGGGTTAAGAAGGATGGGGTGGGTAGAGAAGGGGAGGAGCAGACAGAGGCATTAAATGAGTACTTCTGCTCTGTATTCACGGTTGGGGACAGATACTGGATGGGAAGGGTAGGGTGGGAAAGGGAGGGAAGGGGGTGACAGATGGTGATATTACAGAGGGCAGAGTACTGGAAGGGCTGAGGGTTCTGCAAGTGGACAAGGCACCAGGACCTGATGGCATTCACCCTAGGGTACTCAAGGAAGTGGCAGAGTGACTTGTTCAATACCTCTCTGCACACAGGATGCATACCACAGGACTGGAGGTTAGCCCATGTAGTGCCCATTCACAAGGGTGGCCCAACGGGTGATCTGGGTAACTACAGACTAGTGAGCCTCATGTCAATTGTGGGAAAACTCATAGAGACCATTCTTAAGGAGATGCTGGTGACATTTTTGCAGGACAATGGCCTCCAGGACAGGAAATAGCATGGATTTGTCTCAGGAAGGTCCTGCCAGACAAACCTCATTGAATACTATGACTGGGTGACCACAGAACTGGACAAGAGCCATGCAGTGAACCTCCTTAACTGGGACTTCAGCAAGGCCTTTGATTCCATGCTGCATGGGAGGCTGGGGGGAAACTGGAATATGTAGGGGTTGGTACTAGGATGGTTAGATGTATCACTAACTGGCTGAAGGGCAGACAACAGAGGGTGGTGGTGGAGGGGAAGTTCTCATCACCAAGAGTGGTAACGAGCGGGGTACCACAGGGGTCAGTGCTGGGACCAGTACTGTTCAGGATATTCATAGCAGATATCGCACAGGACCCAGAGTAAGATCAATCTGTTCACAGATGATACCAAAATGGGAGCTATGGTGGATGATATCAAGGGGTGGAAGGGACTACAGGGGGACCTGACTAAGCTACAGGAGTGGTTGAAAACATGACAGCTGGGGTTCAATGCCAAGAAGTGTAAAGTAGTGCACTTCAGAGCTAGGAACCAGAGGAGGAGCTATCAGCCGAGAGGGGTACAGTTAGGGAGCACGTAAGAGGAAAAAGACCTGGGGGTGATTATAACAGGGAATATGAACAACTTGGCACAGTACAGGAAGGTGGTAGTGAAAGCTAACAAGATGCTGGGCTGCATAGCAAGGGGGATCTCCTCTAGAAGGAGGAAGGTGATCCTTCCCCTCTACAGGTTGCTGGTCAGGCCACACCTGGAATACTGCATGCAGTACTGGTGCCCATTCCATAAAAAGGACATCAGGCTATTGGAGAGGGTGCAGCGAAGGGCGACTAAGATGATCTAGGGTCTGGATGGGAACTCCTACGAAGGGAGGCTGAACATGCTTAACATGTATTCCCCAGAAGAGAGGAGGGATGGGGGATATGATCGAGACCTTTAAGTACCTGAAGGGGATAAATAAGGCTAATACAGAGGAGATATTTTGGATCAGAAGAGGGAGGGATACCAGGGGACACCATTTGAGGTTGGAAAGGGGAAAATTCAGGAGAGAGCTCAGGAGACATTATTTCATGGAGAGAGTGGTGGACAAGTGGAACGCTCTACCGGAGGAGATGGTTTCATGTAGGATGGTGGGCTGCTTCAAGAGGTGGTGGGACAGAGTGGGGGGAATGGGGGAAGTGGAGGCAGCTGCAAGTTGAGGGGCTAGCTGCATAATCGAGCAGACTTAATAGACCATTCTGGCCTGTTTCTGCTGGCATTTTGTATGTTAGTAATGAGAACCCTTTCTTGATTGTTACACAAAGGGGGAAGATTCAAGTGTTACAATCTCTTCAGGGTAGCTTTGTAACCCTTATTTTGTCTTCTCCTATGGGTATGCAATAACTTGGTTCAAATCCCTTCAGACTCTTCCTTCAGACTTTCGTATTCTCCCTATCTTTACCCAGATTTCCCTGTACAGACCCTTGTATGATTGGTAGCTTATGGTGACACCCCTTAGCAATAGCAGTTTAGTCACAGATTATTATTAAAATCCCATATCCACACACAACATGAAAAATCTCACTCAGGCAAGTTTCTTAAAAACAAATGTTTTTACTAAAATAATTAATAATCATACAGTTACAACTAAAAGTTGCAATATATGTGGGTCGCACCTGTAAAAGGAACTTGTTTCCAGTGTGCTTACCCGTTAAGCGAATAAACAAACAAACAAACAAAAGTTTTAGAAAATGTGGTCACAAAATAACACAAATAAAAGTGGAAAATATACATAAAACAAACACACTATAAACTTTTATCTAATTTCTACCTTAAATCTGTAGTGAATTGAAATCCAGAAGAATAAGTGCAGTCTCTGGTTCTTAGTCTGTCTCTGTGTTGTGGCAGTCTTGCTTCTTGTGTGCCAGAAGAGTGTCCTTTGAAAAGTAAGCCAACCCATACTCGGCAGAGGGTCTTAAATAGGGATGGCCATCCCAGTCTGTGGGACAACTTGTGGCCTTAGTTTTGTTAGGCCAGTAGATGTCACTCTTGCCTTTTCCAGATTTTAAGGAATTATTATTTAGTTCCTTATCTGGGTTCTCATATCACCACTTCCTTGCACATTAATAACATTTTCAGAATTAGTACCTTTGAAGTCCTACTGCTGTACAATATAACACTTGTAAGACAATTCACACTGGCCTGTTAGGAAGGTCTATTTACTAGACCATGTTTCCCAGGCATCCTGCCTTTGAAGTGGATGAGTTTTATAATCCTAGGGGATGTTTTCTGTCCCCTGACAATTTTAAGACCCTCCCCCTTTGACTAACTGACTAGGGAAATCCTTTTTGAAAATGTAATTTTCAGCTTCCTGGCTAGTAGCTATTTTCCTGGGTCACATAGGAAAGTCACATATTTTGCAATATCTTTTCTCTCCTCCTGTGACCTTTCAGTAACACTGGGCATTTTCTTGTGGCATTTAACATATGCAAAATCACAAAAAAATATGAAGGAACTATATCTGCATATAATGACTGGCAGTTGGCTAGTTCACCACGATAATAACATCTGTTTCTTCACTCTAGCCAGTAATCAGTTAGTACACCACTGTACTGTATATTCCAAACTGGATTGGCTGTCCTAGCTGGTCAACAAGACCTCTGTCTTGGGGAGCATTATGGTGTTCTAAACAACCACTCCCTCTCATATCTAGCCTCCTACTTGGTGCCATACAGAATTGCCTACCTTCTTAAGGTCCACAGACCTTGACTTGCTTACTACCCCTAGAATTAAGACAAAGCCTGGAGAGATAGGCTTTCCTGTATTGGCCTCAAAACTGTGGAATACTGTCCCAACTAACATCAGGCAGTGTGCAACTGCCATGCTTTCTGAAATCAGTTCCGATCATACCTACTCCAATTGTTTGCATGTTTCTGTCTCTGGACTTCAAATCTGTGGTCCCTATTCCTGCCATTTGTATCTGCATAGCACTTTTATCTACTACATCCTTCTGGCACAAGCTGCCTTCCCTCTTTTTCCTCTATCTAGTAACATGTTTGTTGTTAGATCACCTGCAAGATTATTGCTCACTATGGACCTATAATTGTGGTTTCCAAATGGCTGTGTACACCAATGGTAACATTATTTTGTGTGCACTAATGTTGTTACTATTGTCTTGGAATTAAATGTCAAAGGTTTTTACTCATCCAGACCTGAAAATAGACAAATGTTTGTCTAGTGCACCTTACCTGGTAAACAAAAACTAAATAAATAAATATAGCTCTCGTGAAGCAATTACACAAAGATACTCAAATATAAGCCAATCATCAGACATGCTGTATTTCCTACTAACAGCTTTTCCTACATGCTGTTCACAACTATTTATCAAAGCCAGGCTGTGTGGATGGCTGAACTACCACTGATACCCAGCTATTAAAAAAGAAAGAAAGAAGGTATTGCTAGATTTCCTTCCACCATCTGTCCATCCTCAGGCCACCCAAAATGAGTCATACTATAGGTGTCTTTCCCATTATATTTGTTCATGTCCAGGTACTTCCTGCCACCCAGATATATATAAAAAACAGTCTGTAGCTTGATTCCTCCCCAAGCTCTCCCTACTGTATATTTCTGTTAATTTATGTTAAGAAAATGTAGCTTTTATTGTTACTGAAGAAAAACATCTGATTGTAGCAGTGATTATGCAAAATTCAGAGGATTGTTTTCAAACTGGCACAAGCCTGTGCCAGTCAAACATTTAAATCATACTATCAATGTGTCAGCTTGATAATTATGCCTTTTGGGTGTCACTGTTTTCTATGGGGAAATGGTGACTGATATGACATGATACAATATGATACATTATATTGTATTTATTTTTATTTATTTATTTAAAAGATTGGTAACCAGGAGGCACACTGAGCTAAGGCTCATTTCCAGTGCGACCGTGGAGGGGGAACGGAAGCAAGTACAGAGCAATAGTACAGATATATCAATTCATACCTGCAAAAACACAGGAAGGTGACAGGTTATACAGGGATACAGGCAGGTATAAAATTGTACACGACGGTGTGAATTACAACAACACTTAAGGCAATATAGTAGCAGGAGGAAACAAATAGATAAAAGATGGTACATGACATATGCATATCAACAACACATTAGGCAACATAATTGTACATGGCGTTGAGTATAACAACTCCACTTAAGCAATAAAGCAGCAGGTGGTTCCAAGCAGATAAGATGGTACGTACATAACATACACATATTAATGACACATTATGCACCATAGTAGCAGCGGGTTTTGTTGAAAACATGGTAGAAACATAGAAAGTGATGGCAGAAGGGGACGTCCAGATCCATCTAGTCTTCCCATAAGCCTACCCCTCCCCTAAATGCTATTCAGCATTATGATTCTTTTATATCTATCCCAAGCCTCTTTGAATGCTTCAACTGGTTTTGCTTCCACCATCTCAGGTGGTAGGCAGTTCCACGCATCCATCACCCTCTCTGTAAAGAAGAACTTTCTTGCGTTGCCCCCTTCTAGCTTTATGCTGTGACCTCTGGTTCTTATGCGACTCTTGAATTTAAAAAGGTCCTGCACCTGTACCTTGTTTATTCCCTTCATGTATTTGAATGTTTCTATCATGTCTCCCTTATCTCTCTGTTGTTCAAGGGAATACATGTTGAGTTCTTGCAGTTGCTTCTCATAGTTTATATTGTGAAGTCACTATCATATTTGTAGCTTTCCTCTGCACTGTCTCAAGTCTGTCTATATCCTTTTTGAGGTGTGGTCTTCAGAACTGTACACTGTACTCCAGATGCGGTCTCATCAAAGATCTGTAAAGTGGCATGATAATCTCTCTTTTTCTGCTAGTAATTACACTCCCTATGCATCCCAGCATTCCATTTGCCTTTAATGCTGCTTTCTCACATTGTTTGGATGTTTTCAGATCATGTGAAACATTGGAAACAGCTAATTTATTTTTTTAAACTTAGGAGAGTTCAGCAATCTGAACTAGTGCCTTAGAATATTTAAATATACATGGGCATTTGTAGCCACTGTCACTATTTACCTGCACTCCACATGAGGGGCTTTCACTTGAAATTTACTTTTTAATGAAACACAGCTGTAGCTGTAATTATTGGGAAAAGAGCGACCAGAGAGCCAACATCTGGGTCTATTAGGGCTTAAATTCAACTCTCTGTGAGCAGGGCACTGTTTGCATGAGTTGCCTGACGGTGCTTAGAGCTAATAAAACACTTATTGTTCTATATTGAGCCCTGTTGGAAACAGCTGATTAATTTTTTTAAATGGAGGAGAGTTCAGCGATCTGATCTAGTGCCTCAGAATATTTAAATATACACAGGTGTTTGTAGCCACTGTCACTATTTACCTGCTCTCCTCATGAGGGGCTTTCACTTGAAATTTACTTTTTAATGAAACACAGCTGTAGCTGTAATTATTGGGAAACGAGCGACCCGGGAGCCAACATCCAGGTCTATTAGGGCTTAAATTCAACTCTCTGTGAGCAGGGTGAGCAGAGTAGGGCGCGCTTATTGCCGTACGCGGAGATGCACGCTGAGACATGTGCGTCACGTGTCTGGTGTGTCAGGTGGGGACAGAAGATAGGAGGCCCCATAATAAATATCAGTAAGTGCACCATTCAATAAATTTGTAATAAACTCATATGCAGAAAAGGATGAACATGGAGAAACAATCAGATAGTAGTGTTATGTTACAACAAATGTTGGGAATAGGAGATATATCCGAATGTAATAAATGTGAAATGTATTTTCCTGTATGTAATAAATCTGGAAGTCTGCTTGAATGTGATAAATGTATTCAATATGAGTTAATGGAGTACAAGTTGAAAAATGCCCTAAGGGAAATACAGAATCTAAAGGACATTTTAAATTTAGAAAAGGACTGTAATATTCTTCATAGTATTATGAAAGAATGCTCAATAGAACTCCAACTACAGCAGTCAAAAAAGATAGTCAGGGATGAGTCAAATGCACAAATATTTGAAAATCATACACAGGAACAGGGACTAAACAGCAATAAAAGACAAAAACAAATGGAATCAGATTCAATAAATGGTTGGTGCAAAATAAATAAAGGGAAAGGTATAAAAAAGGGTAGAAGGGCTTTATCTACGCAGGAAATAATGTTATAAAATCATTTTAGTGATCTACCAGTTGAAAATGGGGATTCTATTGAAACGTTAAACAGTCCAACTAGGATGGAAATGATTATTATGGGAGATTCCATAGTTAAGAAATGTGATTCAAAAATATGTGGGGACAACAAAGAAGATATTATGGTATTATGTTACCCAGGAGCACAAGTAGCAGATATACAAAATGAGGCTCAAAAGGTCCTAACTAAAAAAGTCAACATTAAACAAATAGTTACCGTTCATGTAGGAATAAATGATGAAGGAAAAAATAATGAGAATGATATTTGTAGATCTCATAAAGACTGCAAACAAATAAAGACTCTGGGGATGGAGATAATTATGTCAGGGATCCTCCCAGTACCAAGAGCAGTAAGGGAAAAAAACAAACATTGAAAGAATAAATTCAAGATTAAAAAACTGGTGTCAACAGGATAAAAAATAGGTTTCATTGATGCTTGGAATGATTTCAATGGACGAAGGAGCCTTTATAGTACAGATGGCTTTATTTGAACAACGCAGGGGCAAATTTATTAGGCACTTTAATAAAACATAAAATGGAAGAAAACATTTTAAAATGAGAAATAAGGGGGCTAGGATGAAAATAGTCTGTAACAAATCACTAAATAAAAAAATAAGGAAATAAAGACAACAGCACTAGATTTCTCCTTAGTAATTTGCAAAGTCTGCACAATAAGTTTGAAGAGTTCCAATCTGTACTATTTGATAAACATATTGACATTGCCTTACTAACTGAAACTTGGTTAGATAAAAAAGACAGCTGGGAAAAAAATATCCAAGGTTATAATATAATTCATCTTGATAGGGAACATAAGAAAGGAGGGGGTATTGCAATTTATTTGTCATCAAAAATAAAATATGTGGATTTCACACAAGAAATAAAAAATACTAATAATACAGAAAATTTATGGGCACAGATCCTAAATAAGAACCAAAAGAAATATATATTAGGATTATGTTATAGACCACTGGATATTAGTACAGGAACTAATTTAAGTATTCTAGAAGAAGTACATCGTGGTACTAGAAAAAGGAAAAGTTATCTAGCAGGATTTTAACTTCCAGATATAAACTGGACTACAGGACAGGCATTACATAAACAAAGTAAGACTTTCTGGACTTTTGCATTGAAAATAGTTTAGTACAATATGTAAATACCCAACCACGATTAGAAAATATACTAGATTTGCTAATCATTACTGAATATATCACACTGCTTGAATGTAATACAGAGTCACCGATTGGTAATAGCGACTCATAATACTGTGTATTTTGAAATACAAAAACAAACACAAAGGCTTAATGGATGTACTGAGTTTTATTTATACAAAACAGCAAATATTGATGGTATAATAAAAAATCTTCAGGATATAAATTGGGAATTAAAATCAGAAAATAAAACTATTGACAAATTCTGGGAAGGCATAAAATTTACAATTCATAGTATAATGCAGCGTCATGTAAGAACTGTAAAGAAATATAACAAAAAGGGTAGAAAACCAAAGTGGTTATGAAAAGGATTATTGAAATTCATTACACAAAAAAATAAGTCATATGCTAAATATATGAAAAATAAAACAGAATCAAATTGGTTATCTTTTTAAAAGGTTACAAAGAAAATGTAAAAATAGAATAAATAAAGCAAAGAAGAAGTATGAAATCTATTTAGCAAAAACAGCAAATAAAACAAACAGAAAGCAGTTTTACAGTTATAGTAACTCCCTGAAAAAAGGAAATATGGAATCATTAACAATAGTAGAAAATAACAAATGTATTACAGACCCTAAAGAAATTGCTAATAAATGTAATACTTATTTCTGCTCAGTTTACTCAAATAACATTGGAAATAAAACAACTAACCTATATAATAATAACATAGGAACCCTTAAATTCACTAAAGAAGAAATTATCCGCCAAATCGAACATTTTAGAGAAAACACTGAACCAGACATAGATAATATTACATCAAAAATGCTGAAAATAATGAAAGATTCTATTTGGAAATCTTTGAAAATACTGTTTGAAAGGTCTATAAATCAGGGTGTTATTCCATCAGATTGGAAAATTTCCAAAATAACTCCTATTTTTAAGAAAGGTATTAAGACTGAAGTGTCTAATTATAAGCCAATAAGTCTAATTTCTATACCTGGTAAAATCTTAGAGGCCCTCATAAAAAATAGAATTATAGAACATCTTAATAAAAACCCAATATTTGACGTAAGCCAACATGGTTTCAGGAAGGGTAGATCATGTACGACCAATCTGATATGTTTTTATGACAAAATCAGTAAAGCACTGGACAAAGGAACACCAGTGGATGTGGTAATGTTTGATTTCAGTAGAGCTTTTGATCTAGTTGCACACTGAGCAAGTAGTGAAAAACTTCTTAAATATAAAATAGACTCTTATATTATAAGATGGGTGTAAAATTGTTGCAAAACAGAAAACAAATAGTATCAATACATGGGCATCTTTCAGTTGAAGGGTTTATAACTAGCGATGTGTCACAGGTGCAGTTATTGAACCTATCTTATTCCATACTCTTATAGCAGATTTAGATGACAACATAAGTAATGAAATAATTAAATATGCTGATGACACCAAATTGTGTGCTCCTTGTAATTCAGTTAGTGCTAGAGAATCATTACAGAAATATATAAATACTATTGCAGACTGGACAATAACCTGGGGAATGAAACTAAATACAGAAAAATGCGGTATTATTCATATGGGTAAACAGAAAGAACAACATGTTTATCGAATTAAATGGAGTACTTATACCACAAAGGATATCAGAACGCGATTTGGGTATTACCCTAGATAATCAATTCCTGTTTAAAGAACATCTTAAAACAGTTATTTCTAAGACAAACAGGGTTATCATGTTTAGTAAAAGAAATATTAAAAGGAGAGCACCGGATGTTTTGCTCCCCTTGTACCTATCTTATGTTAGACCATTATTGAATTTTTGTAGTCAGGTATGGTCCCCCTATAAACAAATTGATATAAACAGACTTGAAAAGGTCCAACGACACTACACAAAATTAATATCAACTGTAAAATATGATAGTTATTCAGAAAGATTGTATAAGCTAGGTCTGCATAGTTTGGAAAGAAGGAGGCAAAGGGGATTTATTACTTTATTATGACATCATGAATGACCCCTTGCTAACGACATAATTGAGTATGGAGTATAAAAATGATTTTCTCAGTGTAAGAGGTCATCCTCTTCAAGTAAAAATAGATACAGTAGATTTAAAACAACTAAAAGAAAAAATGTATATACCTTGTGAACTGCAAACTTGTGGAATAGACTACCATTGAAAAGAATATTAAGTCCAAATAAAGAGCAATTTAAAAAAAAGTTTGGATAAGTACATCTCTGAAGGCGGAAATATGGAGTATTTTATTCTTTCATAATGGAGCTATTTGTGGGCTTTGGCCGTTTTTTGCTCCTATCAACTAAGTCAAACTAAGTCAATTACTCCAAGATCTCTTTCCTGCTTTGTTGATTCTAATTTGGTAGGACACATGGGAAAACCTGTCCAGGTGCTATCTTCAGAAAAACAGGGGACCTGGCATGCTGGGATGCAAGTAAAACCAGAGATGGATAGGCAAGGTGCACCTAGAGGTTATTCAGGTTGAGGGCATGATCAAGGTGTTGGAGGGAGAGTAGAGGATCATTTAAAGAGATGTAAGGATGGCAATGTGTGCAGTGAAGAGGCAGGGAATTCCACTCACGGGGAAGTGGAAAGAGAAGGCAACATTGCTGAGTTTGAATGAGGACTGGGAAGAATAAAGGAGCATGGGTCATGGGAATGGATACTATAGGAGGTGTGGGTGGTGGAGGATAGGAGGGAGACTAGGTATCAAGCCAAACCAATATTTAGCAGTGAGGATTGAGGTATGGAAATTTTGACAGGAGTAAGAGAGGGAAGTGATAGTGAGGAGTAAAGGGTGCAGTGATGGGTTCTGGGGAGGATGTTCAGGGTGAAATGACAAATGGTGTTGAAGAGAATGTCCAGTCTGGAGAGTGTGGATGCAGAGGCAGAGGCAGACCTGTGTATGATGTTGGCATAGTCGAAGAGTGGCAGAATAGTCTTTTTAAGGAGAGTCCAGCGAACAGGAAGGGAGAGGGCATCATTGTTTCTATAGAGGGCCCCAAGTTTCAGGTGGAGCTTGGAGTGGATATGGTTGATATGAGTAGAAAAATACAGGTAACTGTCCAGCCAGACTCTGAGGTATTTGTAGGCTGGGACTACATCCAGGGTTTTGCCATTGAGGGTTGTGAAGGCAATGGGTGAAAGAAGTTTGGCTACTTTCTGTGTGGTGCTGAAATTTGTAGAGACTGTTTTAGTGGTATTGACTTTCAGCTGATTTGCCTCAAACCAGTTTAGGACATTGGTGAAATCAGACTGCATCCTGACTGGATGCATTGAGCGTGACCAGAGAGGTATGAGCTGAACCATTTGACTGAGAGGGGGAAAGGCCTGAGTGTTCGATCTTGGTGAGAAGGATGGGGTGGGATACAGAGTCAAATGCCTTGGCCATATCTATAAATATGATTGAGGTCTGGTGGCATAGTCCATACTAGTGAGAATGGTGTCGGTAAACCTAGGTAGGGAGGAGATGGTTGAATAATTTTTCCTGATGCCCGACTGATAAGAGGACAGGGAATCTGTGGAAGTGAGGAAGTTTGTGAGTCTGGAGAGGATGAGAGATTCTTGTAGTTTGGCTAAAGCAAGCATTATATGATGTGATATGACATTATATTATATTATATTATATTATATTATATTATATTATATTATATTATATTATAGTATATTATATATCATATTCCTCTCCTTTTGTCCCTCCTAACTTTCTTCTCCTTTCCTCTCCTCTCCTTTACCACTTTTAGGTTCATTTTACTTTAAAGTGTACTTTTCTTCACAATACCATTTACATTACTTCAACTCTCTACTCTGCTACACCTTTTGTACTTCTCTGCTACTCTTTCTTCTTCTCACTATTAGTTTCTCCTATCATCCTAATTTATTTCTCCTTTATTTCCCCAGGTCTGGCCAAATGTCAGCAGCCTATCTATCAGATAAGTATCTTAAATATTTATTTCTATCTGTCTATTTCCTTTCTCTAGAACCTCTAACCCTTTGTGCCTCGCTTCCTCTTATGACCCATAGTGTCTACTCACTCTCTTGTTTTAGGTCCCTCACGGATGCATTCAGGATTACTCAACTTCATCACAGCAGGTAAGCCCTTATTTTAATTATTTTTCCCATTTGTCACTTACTAAGCATAATAATTTCAGTAAAACATGAAAGCAAAATAACAGACATTATATCACAGGTATATAGTGTTAGCTAATCAGAAAATAGGAAAACTGGCAGTTATTGTCCCACACAGACATCTACCTACACACCCATACTTAGGTTATCCTTATTCAGCCATGCTCACAGTAGGTTATCCACATATTGATCACACCCACAGTAGGTTATTCACCTGTAACCATGCCCACAGTAGGTTATCCATACTCCTTCTCTGCCTGTCAGTTCTGTAGTCTGCTCACACACTACCCTCCCTCAAGGTTCTTACATGTAGCCCTTCTACAGTGCAGCCAACTTTACTATTTATATGTAGAAAACTACTGAATTTATCTGTGAGGCTGAGCAAGTAGATTGACTGGAAAGACTGAGGTCTGAGGCAAGGAGTGAGACAGGATTTTCTTACTAAAGTGAGACCTGCATGAGGGGAAGACAGAGAGAGATAGAGAGAGCGAGGGGGAGAGAGTAGAGACAAACAGACAGACAGAGAGAGAGAGAGAGAGAGAGACAACTTTGTCCATTGGAGACAGAAAGGTCAACAACAGTAAGAAATGAGAACCATCTTATTTTTAATCTGTTGCTTTCACAGATTTGTAGCTAGAGCAGTTGGTTAACATGAAATCGGGCTTTGAAAAGTAAAGTCGTAACTCTGGGCAACAGTATTACTGACAGCACTAATGCATGTGCCCAGAGCCATGGCTTTACTTTAGAAAGCCTGATTTCAACATGTTATACTGCTAATTTTTCATTAGGAGTTACCTAAAAAAATATATGTAACTCCTAGTGGTATAATTGTAATAACATTCATTTCATTGGAGTATACTTGCAATAATTGGCTTCTGTGGGGATTAAATGCCTTAGCTTCTCCGCGGCATTTAATCATCCACAAAAGCCGGTTATTGCTTCATATACTCCAACTAAATGAATGTTATCACTTAAATAGTCAATGCATGTTGTTTTGAGAAGCCCAGAGCTGCAGAGGTGCAGTCTGACTGTGGCCTTCTAAAGTGGCAGGATTGCTCCCCGGCCATGCTGCCCACCACCTTTTAATGCACACCATCATTATGCTGACCCTCAGGACAGTGGCCATGCACTGCTTGCCATGCCATGGCCCCTTGTCTATTATGACTTCCAGGTTCTTTTCCCCTTCACTGCAGCAAGGGAACCCCACACAGTGTATAGGTTTACTTCTGTTTTCCTCACTAATCGTGGCACCTTTGCTTTTGGCTACATTAAATATGAGACTCCAGCAGTTCAACAAATTGCTCAATTTGTTCAGCTGCATATTTTCATAGGTTTGTCCCCATCTTCAAAGGAGTGTACCACCATAGCTAGCAGAGTGTCACCAGCGACCATAAGCAGCTTGATAAGGACCCCAGCTTTCAGGTCATTGATAAAAATGTTGAAAAGCATTTTTTTTTTCCAATTAAAATGTTATTGAAATTTGAAATGCAACAGCATTACATAAGGGTTGAAGAATAAATACAAGAAAACAATACAAAGATCAGCTTGCAAGGAGAATTGCTGAATGAGCTTACAATTTATATCCAGTAAGATTATAAATGAGATACTATTGAAAGAACATCAGACTATTTAACTGGCAATATTCTATAACTAACAGAACTCAAGAATGATAACAAAACTCCAAAAAGGGTCCCATGTATCCATGAAAATTTCATTCTGATCAAGTAAAAATATGGAGATCTCTCATTATTTGCCCAGCATGCAAGGAATCAAGCCATTGATTTATAGAAGGGACTTCTGGATCTTTCCAGCTCTGTAATAATAGTCTCTTAAAGGCAAGGGCAGTAGATAAGATCTAAATTTTCTTATGTTTTTGTATACCATTAATACCCGAGGTGTCCCCTAGAACAAACACCAGAGGAAAAAAAGGGATATTGGTCCCTAGAAGAGATTGATAAATCACATGTATTTGTCTCCCCATATTCAAGACTCCTTTATAATGCCAAAATAAATGACCCAATCTTGCTTTTGCCATGCCACATCTCCAGCAAGCATCATTTTGAGTCAGGCCTAATCTATGTAATTGTTTTGGGAATAATACAAATAGTGTAGTATTTTGAATTGGATGAGTCTTCCTTGAATTTTCTACAGCATTCAATTGCATTGTCCCAGGTCCTATCCCAGCAGTATCTGTAATTTGCAATTGTAAATCATATTTCCATTTTGCTTTAGCTGAACCTGTCATGGAAGGGTCAGTTCCATGCAACATTTTATAGATAAGACTGAAAGCCTTGGGTAAGTAAACTATTCTAAAGAAGTTTTCCCAAACTACATAAGGATTAAGAGTAAAATCTGCTTCTAGGAAGTTTGCTTTCAAAAAATGTCATATTTGCAGATAAAAACTAAAATCATACTTATTTACCCAGAATTTAAGCTTTAAATCTTCAAAGGAGTGTAGTCTATTGTGGCTATTCAATAAGTCACCTAAAGTTTTGATGCCTTTAGATATCCAACCATCATAGGAAAGACCCTTACCATTTGAAATTAATGACTTATTGTGCCATAGAGGCATGAATTAGAGGAACATGTTCCATTTTCATAAGTTGATTGAATTTTCTGTAGCGATTATTGATATCTGAGAACAGGATGTTTTTTTAGATTTTGGGGCAGCTGCCTAGATAATGAGTTAAATAGGCTTAATGGAAAGACAAGGTATTTTCTGTTCTGAGCCATAGGGGTAGTGGATCTATTTAGGAGTTAAACCATAGTGGTGCCGCCCGTGGCACTGAGGGTTGAGGCGTTAGACACCACAACTCATGCCATGCCGGTGACCTGGGTTTGGGAGCAAGCTTGGGTCATTGGGGGTTGATGGGGAAGGAGAGGATTGAGCATCTGGAGGATAGCTTTCCTCTCCTGGGGTGGGTGGGTGGATGACTTCCCAACATGAGCGGCTCTTAGTGGAGACTGGGAGCGCCACAGTCCGGGGATTGCGCAACATGCAAGGGGAGGTGCCTTGACAGCCATTCATGGGCTGGGTGTGGGAGTGCACCCATGAGCACTGAGTGGCATTGCATGTCTGGGTGCCTAAAGGGAGCTCCAGAACAAGGGAAACCACCCATCAGCTGGGGGGTAGATGTTGCCTGTCCCCAGCTCCACTGCTGGATCCTGCCCACTATGACCTGGTCCCAATGTCGCCTTCCACCCATGGAGTGCCAGAAGAAAGTGCTGAGGAGCAGAAAGCAGCTTCACCCTAGGGGTGCATTCTGGGGGAATGGCTCCATCAGTGCATGGTGGGTGAGCCGAGTTACACAGGCGCAGATGTGAGAATCTCAGGCTGGAGGGGATAAGGCAGGTTGACTGAAGAAGCCCCAGTCAGTGGTAATCAGAGGGAAAAATTGAAAAAACAAAAACATAGTGCGGTTCGTTTGAGCATGAAAGCCCAATAATGCTCTGCCACCAAGGAAGGGCCAACCCTCCAACTTTTATGGAGGCTCTTAATTTGTTTTTAGCTAAACGAGGGGTTTTTCCTTCCCATAGAAAATTTGAAATAGCTCTATCAATTTTGCATAATGACTCATGCATAATTTTGGCAGGAAAGTTATTCATAAAATAGAAGAATTTTGGAGCTGTAATCATTTTAATTGCATTTATTTTCCCCCAGAGGGGTAAGTGCAATGTAACCCATTTATCTAGATCTAATTTCATATCATTAATTAACTTGGAGAGGTTATAATAGAGAATTTTGTCTAATGAATCAAAAACCTTTATACCTAAGAATGGCAGACCTTCTAAGGGCCATGATATGTCTGGGTCCTTTTTTAGCTTTTCTGCCTCAATTGAGGATCAACTTAACTCTAAGCACACAGACTTGTTCCAATTTACAAAAAGACCAGAAATATTTCCAAACACTTGCAAGAGTTCATTAACATTTTTAAGGGAACACAAGGGCTGTGAAATAGTCAATAAAATATCATCAGCAAAAGCAAAAATTGTTAGAGTAATTTCAAGTTTAATCCATAGACTTTGTTTGACTGCAAGATATTCCTAATTAATGGTTCAATAGCAAGGACAAATAACAGAGGGATAAAGGACAGCCCTGCCTAGAACCTCTGAATAAAGTAAACGGAGGTGATCTGAGTCCATTTGAAATTACACAAGCTTTCAGTTTGGAATATAAAGTTTGATCCATTTTAGAATACATAGAATTTGACGCAGATAAGGACCGCCTGGCCCACCTAGTCTGCCCATTTTCTACCTAACAGATAAGCTGCAGATCCTAGTTAACCAACAGCTTACTTCCTCCTATCCCCCACTAGGACTGCCTTATGTCTGTCCCATGCATTCTTGAATTCCCCCACTGTACTTGGCTCCACGACCTCCTCAGGGAGGCTGTTCCATGCATCCACAACCCTCTCCATGAAAAAATACTTCCTCACATTACCTCTGAGCCATCCCCCATCTTCAAATTGTGCCCCCTTGTTCTTGCACATCTCTTTTTCTGAAAGATGCTACCCTCTTGGACTTTGTTGATTCCTTGAGTTACTTGAAAGTTTCTATCATGTCCCTCTCTCCTTCTTTCCTCAAGGGTATACATATTAAGCTCCTTTAGTCTTTTTCTTAGATGTCTTCTGGTGCAGACCCTGCACCATTTTGTTGCCCTCCTCTGGACAGCCTCCACTTGTCTATGTCTTATGGAGATGAGGTCTCCAAAACTGCACACAGTACTCCAGATGGGTCTCACCAACTGTCTGTACAGAGGTATGACAACTTCCTGTTTTCTACTATTATTACTACCGGTGCCACAACCATAGATTTCCAAAACTCTGTACAAATAGTCCCATTCTAGGGAATCAAAAGCCTTCCCAATGTCCAAGGAAATTGCTAGAGAGGCCATTTTAATGTTCTCTGGTAATTTAGTTACCCATAATACAGAGAACAACCTAAAATTATCTGAGGCCTGCCTACCTTTCATGAAACCCTCCTGCTCTTTACCTATCAGTTTTGATAATATTAAAAAAAATTCTGGTGGACAATATTTTAGCAAGGATCTTATAATCAAAGTTTAACAATGAAATAGGCTATAATTACTGCATTCCATTTTGTCTTTACCTTTTTTATGTAATAAACATATGTAGGCCTCATTCATAGAGTCAGGAAGGGTACCATCAGTAAAGGAGTCATGAATAGCTCTAGCAGGTGGGGGTTAATGGCTAGGCACAGATGTTTATAAAATTCACTTGGCAACCCATCTGGCCCTGGGGTCCTCCCTTTTGGTGCCCCTGCAATGGCTTACAAATCTCTTGTAATGAGTCAAGTCAAGTCAAGTCAAACTTTATTTTTATAGCGCCTTTCCAAGCCAAGGAGCTTTACATAAAACCAAATACTGCCAATATAAATAAATTAAAACAGTAAGTCAAGTATATCCATATTCTGGAAAGGCTAGGTTAAATAAATATGATTTTAGTTCAATTTTGAACCTATCAATGGTCAGGCATTCTCTCAACTGATGAGGTAGAGAATTCCACAGGGTTGGTATAGAGAAAAAAAAAGCTCGAGAACCAGATGTCTTCAGTCGAACCCTGGGAATCTCCAGCAATCCCTCGTTGTCGGAACGGAGTTGGCGGAGGGGGCAGTAGGGTATCAGGAGATCTTGCAGGTAGCCGGGTCCCTGATCATGCAGGGCTTTAAAGGTTAGCAAGCCAACCTTAAAGGTGATCCACCACTGAACAGGCAGGCAGTGCAGTTCACGGAGCACAGGCATAATGTGACTGGTCCTGGAAGTCCCAGTCAAAAGCCTGGTAGAGGAGTTCTGCACCAGCTGCAACAGCCGGATATCAACCCTGAGTAGCCCTAGGTAGAGGAATTGCAGTAGTCAAGATGGGTAGTGACAAAGGCATGGGCCAGTGTTGGAAGATCATCTGGGGGGAACCAGGTGTTTCACCCAGGTGATATTCCTGAGATGATAAAACGAAGATTTAACGACAGCTAAAACCTGAGGCTTTACAGTCAAATCATCACCAAAAATAACACCCAGGTTTTGCACCCGGTCTGAGGTAGTGAGCTGTGTACCACCAAGCAACAAGCCTGATGGTTGTCTAGCCCCCAAACCCGCCCCTGGATGACCTGGGTCCACTGCCAACACTTCAGTCTTGTCTGGATTCAGTCTCAACCAGCTAGAACTCATCCAAGTTCTGATCTCAGCAAGGCAATTATTTAGCACAGAAAGTGCATTATTCTGACTGGGCAGAAAGGACATATACAGCCGAGTGTCATCTGCATAGCAGTGAAAACTCAAACTGTATCGCCTGATGATATCTCCCAATGGCAGCATGTACACAGCAAACAACATGGGGTCCAAAATGGAGCCTTGTGGTACCCCACAGGTCAGGGAGTGAGCACCAGAGTAATAAATTCCAGTGGCAACTCTCTGAGACCTGCCCATGAGGAACTAGTGGAACCATTTGAGGCCTGTACTAGACAGCTCACAAAGGAGATAGGTTTATCCAGCATATTTCTGTCAGAATCTCCTAGAGTAGGTAAATTGGCATCTTTAAGAAAACCATCTGTATCAGCTTTCTTTGCTAACCCTTGTGATTTGTATAGCTCACTGTAAAAATCCATGAAACATTTATTGATTTCTTTCACATTGTATGTTATCACCCCACTTTTATTCCTAATTCCTTTAATAGCATTCTGATTTTGTTTCTGTTTGATCCTAAAAGCCAACAGTTTCCCAGCCTTTTCCCCAGATTCCCAATATTTTTGTTTAGTACAGAAAATAGAGTATTCAATCTTGGCAGACTGTATTTTATTTATTTTATACTTTAATCCCCCAAATTCCATACATCTCATTTTTTTTGTTCAAAGGGTGGGATATTCAGACTGCGCCAGGCTGTGGCGCAAGCCTGGGCGCAGTGCAACTGGGATGTACTAGGGCACTGACAGGGTGATATTCAATGGTGCTGCGCCATGGCTCAGCACCATTGAATATCTCTTCATGGCCACCCGCATAGCGCATGGCACAGTGGCACTGCACCAGCGCAAGTGGCTAGAGAGGAGCAGGGGGATGCGCTAGCGCAAGTGCCATTGTGCTAGGCGCATCAACCGCGATATTCAGTGGTGGACATGCAAATGGGGCCATAATGCATGCAAGGTACAAATGGGGCCATTTGCCTGTCATTATGGCCCCATTTGTATGCAGGTGTGTGATCCCTGGTGACTTGTGCCTGGCGCCCTGCCAGGCAGCAGCTGTCAGGGACTGACGCCCACTGCCCCCACCGCAACGCACTCCAATGCCGATCATGGGCTGTAATAGTAATTAACTCCTGGTGGTCCAGTGGATCTATCCCTGCCCGATTGCGTGGCTAATATTAATAGAAGAATTTTCCATCCAGTGACCATGTTCTCGATTGCGGCTGCATGAGTTAAAGATTTCCCCGGTGGTCCAGCTGCCCGCATTCTTTCATCTTCATTTCACTTTTTTCCTGCCACTCACTTTTCAGTCAAAGGCGGTAGTAGTACCCCACCGCTATTTTCGTCACTGCTGACTGGACAGCATATGTATCGGCTGTATGCCCATTGTCCACAGCGTAATACCGGGCTGCAGACCATAACAGAACATATTAGTCCCAATATGTGAATGGATCCATTCACATATCGACTGTGTAGTATAGTACGGTCTGTATGTGCCCATTGACCCAGGCTGTGGACCAATGGGCATACAGTCATACTGTACGCTGTCAGTCAGCGGGTGGCCTGGTGGCTTATGGTGGTGCTGCCACCCACCGCTGACCGGGGAGGGGTGGCGAAAGAGTGGGCGGGTTGGGAGGGGGTAGGGTACCACAGGACCACCAGGGAGTGTTTTTAATATTACAGCCTGCAATTGGGCAGGGGGATGGGTCCACTGGACCACCAGGGAGGTTCTTTATTATTACAGCCCACAATCAGGCATGAGGGGGCGCTACGCCACTGGACGGTGCTGCCAGAGCTCGGGTGGCTACCCACAGCTGGCAGCTGCCATGTTGCTCCCTGCATTATGGCAGCTCACCTGTGGGTGGCCAACTGTTGCTCCATTATTTTATGGCGTAACTGTGTGCGGCACATGTAGGGGTTGTGCCTGCATATTCTCAGCACATCCTGGGCTGAATATTGGGATGTGCAGGATATGCATGGGCACGCCCCCCCCTTACCTGCACCACATATATTACTGATGCGCCCAGGTGCATGGGGATTTGTGCTGCACAGATTCCCCCATTTAATTTATTTATTTGTGTCTAGGATTACAAAGTACCTTTGAGCCAAGGCTCTTTTACAAAGGTTCCATGTCATGCTGGTTACAGGGTAACAGACACTAAAACATAAAACAGTTACAGGTACATGGTTTTAGACAGTAACTTTGCTTGTACAAAATCGGACTGAGCGATGAGTAACTCAAGAAACAATAGGAGGATGAGGGCAAGAAGGGGAGAGGGCTGAGAGTAGGGGAAGGCATAGGTGTAGATGGTCAGGGTGAGGCAGCCGAGGGCCTTGTCATGACAGACACAGGGCAAGTGCATTAGAAGTTGCATTGGACAGATAAGTGCAAGAAGAGAGGGCAGAAACTGACACCTATAAGGTCAGAAGCAGCTAGGGAATGAAGATGTTGTCGGTGTGCAAGCACAGGTGGAGGTGCCAGTTATGGAGTGGCAGAGCTTTTTTCTTGAACGCCCAAGCATTGCTGTGGATGAGGTGTCACTAGAGAGCTCATTCAGCCAACTCAGAGCCCTGTATGCAAATGACCTTTGGCCATGGGACGTGCGGCAGTGGGGGATTTGAAGGATTTGGGGCTTAGAGCTCCTGGTGTTGCAGTTGGTGATTTTGGGTTTGAAGAGGGTGCTGACTCCTGGTGGTGCCTTTCCCATCATGATTTTCTTAGCAGTGATGCAGGTTTGGTATTTGATTCAGTTGTTCAGCTGCAGCCAGCCTGTTTTGGAGCAGAGGTCGCAGGTGTGGATGAGATGGTGGGAACCAGTAACGAGTCGGCAGGCTTGATTGAGGGAAGTTGAAATACGCCTGAGAGATGAGGTTGTGGTAGACCCATAGATAATGAGACTGTAGTCAATGATGCTGATGATGGAGCTCTGGAAAGCTATGGACAGAGCTTCTGGGGTTAGATGTTTCCTTTGTTGGAATAGTAGGCCCATCCTGGTGTTGGCTACTTTTGCTACATTATTGATGTGTGGGACATAGGAGAGATTACAGTTGAGGGTGAGGCTGAGGTATTTGAAGGTATGAACTTGTTCGAGGGTGATTCCTTGCTTGGTTTTAATGGAGAGCTGATATTGTTTGTGTTTGTTTTGGGAGCTGCAGAAGATCATGGTCTTTGTTTTTTCTGGTTAAGTATAAGTCTGTGTTTTTGAACCAGTTTTCGACTGCAGAGGCCTTTTGGAGGTTACCTTGTAGATGGACTGGATCATGGTGGGATGCCAGGATGACAGCATTATCCATGTAGAGTAGGATCTGTTCAGGGCAGGATTCTGACAGTGAGTTCAGAAAAGGCTGAAAAGGACGGGCCCAAGATTGAGCCCTGTGGGACACCGGACCGACTGGTCTTTGGTCTGAGAGTGCCAGAAATTCTCATTCTTTGGGAGCGGTTATCAAGTAGCTTTTGAACCAGTTCACGAGTTAGGTGAGAGCCCTGCTAGTCAAAGTTGGGCAAGAGATTGTGGTTGATGGTATCAAAGGCTTTAGTTAAGTCGATGAAGGTGGACCCAGTAAGATGACTGTTATCGAGTGAGTGATGGATTGCACCAGTGAATTCAAGTAGTGCCTTGGAGGTGCTATGACCTTTTCTAAAGCCATGTTGCTCCTTGCACAGGATGTTGTGATTGTTTAGGAAGTCGGTGAGCTGGTCTGACACAATCCATTCTAGGGCCTTGGAGAGTGGAGGTAGGATGGAAATTGGACGGTAATTCTCAGTAGCTGTTTTGTCACCACTTTTATGAATTGGGATTACCGTGGCAGATTTCCATAAGTCAGGGAACTGGCTGAGGCTGAGGGAGAGGTTGAAAATCCTTGCCAGTGGTCAGAGTACTTCTTCAAGTGTCAGTGATAGCAGTTTGAGGTCGAGGGAGTCACTGCTGGCTCCGGAGTTGCAAATAGCTTTGGTAACGTAGCTGCGGACTTGATGCATTTTTACTGCTTTAAAGTAGAAGGAAGGGTGGCTGGAGGTGGCTGGGGGGGCAAGGGGAATCACCTCATCAAAAAAACCCTGTGGGAGTACAGCACTGAGGTCCGTGAAGGTGTCATTGAATGTATCAGCAATGAGTTTCTGGTCAAGTGTAGTTTCACCATTTATGCTGAGTACTGACAGGGGTGATTTAGATTGCTTCCTGGTGACTTCTTTAATGTTATTCCAGAAGTTCCTACCATTGCCCCATGAGTTAGTGAGAGCATTATGGAAATAGGTGGTCTTCGTATCCCGGATATATTTGGTGCAGTCATTTCGTGCACGTTTATAGTTAGCAATATCAACTTGTCTCCCGGTGTTTCTGGCAATCTCCAAAAGGTGGTCTCGAGCTTTTAGTCATTTAAGTAGGTCTCTGGTGAGCCAAGGGTTACATAGGGGTTTGGCCTTGCGTTTCTTGAAGGGTGCAAATATATTGCATGCTTGGTTGAAGATCCTGATAAAGTGTTCCAGTGCAGTGTTCACATTGGTTGCAATGAGAATTGGGGACCAATCCTGTTGACGAAGGAAGGTTTGGAGATGAGGTAGCTTAGCCTAGGTAGAACCGGCTAGTAATGGTTTTGGGGGGCTTGATGAATTTATTGGACCAGTAGCAGATGATGGGAGAGTGGTCACTAAGTGTGTCAGGGAGGACAGTGGTGTTTGTGATCCAGGCGGGATGGCTTGTTATGATCCAATCCAGATGGGTGCTGGTACCCATTTTATAGTTTGTCCTGGTTGAGGAGCTAACCATCTGAGAAAGGTTACTGCCACTATCAAGTCCCTGTATGCCCTGCCTCTGCAGCAGGCCAGTTAATATTAAAGTCACCAAGGAGGATGGTTTCTGAATCTGGTGAGAGAGATTTGGTAAACTCCAGGCGCCAGATCAGTGGGTGAGTTGCACCATGCACAACCCATTTGAATATCCCACCAAAGGGTTTTGTTTCAAGTCTGTTAAAGCCTTGATCAAAATTCCTCTTTTCTTTCAACTCCTTTTGTCTTTCTCTCTTTCTTTCAGATGCAAAACTAATAATGCCTCCCCTTATAAAAGCTTTGTATTCTTCCCATATGACTTTTGCCAATGTTTCTCTGTTACAATTGATTTTGAAATAAGTGTCCGTCTGTCCCGGAATCCATTCCTTAAAGTTATTGTCCAATAATAAGGATGGATTAAACTTCCAACTGCTAGATTTACCATTGTTGTTCTCCAGTAATAAAGAGCTCTTTAGTGCGCTGTGGTCTGAAATTAGAAGATTCTCATACCTCACTTGACTAATAATATTACAGAGTGCTAGAGACATGAAGACATAATGTAACCTATTGAATGCCCCATACCTTGCTGACAGAAAAGAGTAATCTCTTTCAGTAGGGTGCATAATCCTCTAAGTATCCAGTAAAATTAAATCATCAACCAAACTATGTAAGGTTTTTTGACAGGTGGACATAGATCCAGCATTCCTTAATATGGACCTATCAAAAATGGAATCCATTACTTCATTAAAATCTCCACCTAAAATAATCTCAGAATCCCCCACACTGGCTAAGACAAAGGATAGATTTTGGTAGAATTTTTTGATTTTATTTGGCGCAAAAATGTTACATATGGCTACCTTCCTACCATAAGGGCTCCCTAATAATACGATCTCTCCCTCAGTGTCTGTTAAGTGGTCATGTTTGATAAAATTTGTCCCTTTTCTGATCAGAATAGCAACCCCTCTTTTTTGAAGAAAAACTACAAAGATGTACTGTGGAAACCAGCTCACGAGCTAATTTAGCAGCCTTCACAGGTAAAGATGAATTTCCTGTAGTAGGGCTACATCAGCTCTATGTTTATTTAAGTGATTTAAGACCCTATATCTTTTTGACAGGTGAGCCACATACCTTGAACATTCCAGGTGACTATGTTAACAGCAGTCATAATGACCTGGGCTAAAGCACTACTAACTGAAATGTAAAAACACAGAAAGAAAAATGAAAGAGTAAAACGTGAAACAGCAGAGAAATAACCTTGCTTAAATATATATTTGTTACAACCAACAATAAGGGTGTAAAACTATTATAACTATATATATAATTGATTATACTGACACTACTACTGCTACACCTTTAGACAAACACAATAAGAAGGGCATGGGTAGACCACTGAGAACAAGTCTCAAATTGGAACACATGACCTTAGAACAGCACAAAATGAGAGACCCACACTTATTTTAAGTGTAAATAGTATGCTTCTAATTGTAAGTTGTTTATACCATACATGTACTTTATTTAACAGACAATAAAATTAAAAAGAATGTTACCATTCTCCCTTCATAACAAACATATAGTATGAAATCCCGCCTGTGCAACCTAACTTGAAAGAAGCAGCAAGGCATTTTCAATAGAGGCTAGGCCTAAAAAGCACCTAGGATTCCTGCTGAGGAAATATGTTGAATACTGAAAAATAAATGTCACAGGATCAAGGAACCAATATCCCCACACAATAACAACTTACCTAACCCAATAATCAAGCTGCAGCCTCCAGGGTTGCCCCTAATTTCAAAGAAAAGAGGCAGCCAGGTGTTAGACCGTCCCACCAGCACTACTTTGTTAAGAGCATAAAAGTACCTCTTTGGGTAGGCTAGCCCTAGGAACAATTGGCCCTTCAAACAGACAAGCATTTATGTCATATGTCTGTGACCATGCTTATGTCTGAACAATTTTAGCTATCCTCACCTGAACTCAAATCCTTGATCTAAGGCTAATGACAGCATATTGATAGGAACTGAGTGCTTATGAAGGGATAGAAGCCTTGAAGGACAAAGATATCTTAGTAAAACAAACACCCTTAAAATAACATTGCTGCATCCACATTTTATAAAGTTGCATTTTTTTCTGAACGGCAGATTCAGAACCAACAATGTAGTTACAGCTTTAAGAAGACCTTAACCGCACATTGTCTGGTTAAAAAAGGCACATATGAAGAACCATATAAAATAGTCGATATTCTAATTTCACAAGAGCATTTTAATGATTATGGGGATCTATAACATAAGACTGTAATAATTAACTAAAATCCAAGTACCTTAAAACATAAAACTCTAATACCCTCCACGTAGCATATCGGTAAGTAAGCTTGTTATTTTCAGGGGTCCGTGTTGGAGCATTGACCTTTACCCCGACCCTGTCTGTAAATATAAACATCTTGGAAAGACTCATTTAAAAATGTAAAATTTATAGGTACCACTTTGTTACAGGGGGATAGATTCAAAACCTTTAGAAATGTTGTGAAATTGACATAAACAAGTCTGAGAAAGCAACCGTCGAAGTATCGATCATGTGATAGCTGGCTTCCAATCATCATGCAGCCAGCATGATGCACTGAGAGATTTCAAGATTCACCACTGGGATTAATTGGGAACAACGTGGCGGCTGAAAAGTCATGTCTCTCTTTCAAGCTCCAAATTAATAGGTGAGCGGGGCTGCTCAAACATATCCTCCACTGGGCTAAATGAGCTTTTTAGACACTCAGGAAATTCTGGGACAAAAACTTGGAGGCCTGCATTGTTATTTACTGGAGCTGGGGCAGTGATAGTTAGAGGACTGTTTATTTGTTGATGCGCCACATTACCTGGGATCATACTTTTATTCTTAAACACCAGTTGCACTCTCCTGGATATCTTGGAGGACCAGGCCATTGACTTGGGAACATTTGATTTTAGATCAGAGGGCTGACAAGAGTTGTGCTTCAGGATTGGTATAAATGTTTGTTTTTTCTCTGTTTGTAAGTCTGTCTTATGTGGTGACATGTGTAGGCTTCTTTGCTGTTCTTGGGCTCATGGCTTGGATTCTGAATTGGAACCTTTCTTACTTTGTGTTCCAATTGTGGCTGTTGAATTTCTTTTTGATAAAAGAACCTGGTTTGGTTTGTTTTTAATATTTCCAAAGGCCTCAGGCCATGATTGTGAGACAAATTCCCAAGCCTCATCTGGAGAAGTAAAACTATAAGTGCCACTGCCTCTGGAAACCACTAGCTGCAGGGTATTTAATATAATAAGCCACATTAAGTTTTTGCAGTACAAATCGAGTGTCCCCAAATAGTTTTCTTTTTCCACAATTTCTGATGAAAAATCCTGGAAAATATAGATCCTATTATTGCCTCAGTATAATGATTTTTTCTGCCTGGCCACTTAGAATATTTCTTCTTTCACATTGAACCTCAGGAATCTAGCAACATTGGCCTGGGCTTTTGACCATGTTTTGAGGGCCTCAGAGATCTATGCCCTTTGATCTCTAGGGCCATGGCCAACTGAAATTTAGACAGATGGGATAAACTCCTGTAAAAATCTTAACATGTCATTCCCTTCCAACAGCTCAGGAACCCTATAATCCTTAAATAGTTTCTTCTGCTACAGTTTTACAAGTCATCAGCTATTGAGACCCTATAGCTTCCATTTTGGAGAAGTTGGTGTCAGTTTTAGCTTTGATTTTACATAAGGATTCTTCAATATAGGCCCACCTCTCCTCTGTCACATTCAACCTCTCTTCTAAAATCTTAGCTTTTTTAGCTGGCCCGGTGGTGCTGAGGGCTGAGGCGCTGGATTCCTTACCTCGTGCCATGCCGGTGACCCTTGTTTGGGAATAAGCACGGGTCATCGGGGGTTGGCAGGGGACGAGAAGGATTGCACATCTGAGGACTGCTCTCCTTCTCTGGGGTGGGGGAGACACCAGCTCTTGGTGTATGACTGGCCCCTAGTGGAGGCTGGAGACTAGCGCATCAAGCTCAAGAAGAGCATTAGATGCAGCAGACGCTTGAGGAGCATGTGCAGTAGTGTGTGCACCACTCTTTGGCATCATTGCACACTGCATCTCGGGGAAAAATGGAGGAAAAACAGAAGGCACTGACGGGCAGAATTACCAGATCCCTGCAGGTGCCACCTTTGCAATGGGCAGTAACCCTTGGTTCTGGATTCATGAGAGACAGTGGAGGGGGTCCCGCTGCCCTGCCATGGGGGGGCATAGCTGTGAGGACACACTGAGAGGTAAGCTGCGAGCAGGGGATGGGGCTGGGGGATCAGAGAGGCTAGCTGACAGTGCCTGGGAGAAAAATAAGAGTAGCTGCAAAAAAAAATAAATCTCAGCTTTTTGTTTTTCCTGACTTATGTCCCTTTTCAAACTCACAATGTCCACATCCACAGATTGTAACTTGTCTTTAATAAATGACATGTCATCTCCCCCATGATCATTGTGTTTAAACATTTAGCATTACTTTGCTTTGATTTGTTAGGACTGACATATGCATCTGAAGACCGCATGGGGGAGCTTCAAGACTGTGTTACTGTAGTCACCGGCTTGTGCTTGCTGTCAAATGGCATTACTGACTTTCAAGGTGCCGCTAATCACTAAATAGAAATGTTTAGAAAACTGCTTGACCGATTGACGTCCTGTTTGAAATGATGGTTTAGCTGTTGGTCATATTTTTGGTGAATTGGGGAAATCTGACCCAGATACCACAGAAATCCCCCTACTTTTTTTACGGCTATGGGTGGAGCCTACAGCCATTTTGCTTTCAGTGCCTTTAAAACTGCTGATCGTGGTACCTTCCATTGGACTTTTGGAAGTATCCTTCTGAAAGTCCAATGGAGCTTGTAACACTCCACCACAATTGACCACTATGGAGTAACAGCCACACTATTTTGGCTGTTACTTCTGCATTTCGGGACAAGAACTGCGCATGCATGCCTCACGCGCATGCACAGTTCTGCTGGCGCTGCCATCTTGTGAATGGCATATTGCCATTCACCACAACTGCACATGCGTGAATGCTGTGCATGTGCAGTTGCATCACCGCCACTGTCCTGTGGATGACATTCAGCGGTGCTGGTGGTGCTAGCTCACCGGAGCTTCGGAAGCTCGCCTCAGCTGTATCAGCTCTGGCTAGAGTTTTTTGAGAAATGCCATGGGATTTTTAATGTACACCTAAACAACTGCTGGAACAGGCAGATGGGAACTAAAGTCTTATCCAGAAGATGACAACTAAGAAGTGCAGTACCCACCTCATGCTGCACTACAGTGTCAGTCAGTTTTGAGTTTACCACAAGTTTCTGTTGTAAGGTTAAAACCCACAACCATCTGATCTTCCAGACTTATAGGAGAGTTTGTAACCTGCTGAGCCACTGGCACTGCTAATTATTGATCCGGGATAGACAGGGATCGATCCAGCTGAGATGCAGCATCTTGTTTTCAGTGGGGTCGTGCTTTTACATATTTCTACAACTGGGTGCACTGTAGCACTAAGAGATTAAATGAACTGCTCATGGTCACACGGTCAGTATTTGCTTCATGTGGGATTTGAACCTACAGTACGATATACTTGTTCCCAAGCAAATGCTCTAACCACTTGACCACACAGCCTCAACTGCCTCACACCGCTTGCTGTGCCATTTTATTATTTGCTGTTATCATTTTAAATTGTTATATATTTCATTTTGCTTAATTACGAGCTTCTTGAGTTTTATAATCATATCACTTAGGCACTGCTGCTGCTTCTTCACAAAGCATCTTGTGGTAATTCACATCATTTGTCAAACCAAGACCAGCTGTAAACTGGCTCTGCAGCTCTCGTTAACTATTTAGATGTTGATTTGATTATTCCTTTTTCTGTTTTAGAGCTGATTAAAAAATAAAGCAAAATGAATAGCAAATTTAGAAATGGCAGCAAAAAATGTATTTATATTTTTAAATGCTATATTTATTGCAGTTCCAGAATTAGAACTTTTAATATGCATTTTATTTCTGATTAATATGGTTAATGTGGCTGATATCCAGCTCTCTGTTTAATTTCCTGTTCTTAGACAAAAGCTGTTTATCTTCATGACAATTTTATGATCACTATTTTCTCTCCTATAACCTAATCCACTATTGCTCTTCGGACTGGAAGGAATGTAGGTGGCCACAAAGTGCAAAAAAGCATAAATCCTACTATGCAACATGTGGGAGTGCCGTACACACATGTTCACATGGCCTACATGTGTAGAGCATTCTAGAGGCTTATCCAGACATATGTGCAATCAGCACACAGCACAAAAAAAGGTGTTGCTTAATGTGAATTTCAACATCAAAAACAATGGCCCACAGTCTGCAGTCATGATGAATAACATTATACAATGGCAAGGAAATTTTCTGTATTCTGATTGGTCAGTGGGTGCCTGAGACAGTGATGTTATTACACAATAACATCACTGTATGGATTTATTGGACCATTTGATTGATTGCTGTTGTCTCTTCAGAAACACAAAAAATTGACTAAAAACATTTATTTATTTGTTTTTTTATTTTGTATAACATCGAGCCATTGTATAATTGCAATAAAGCACTCCAAGGTGTATGCTATTGTGTAATAACGTCACTCCTGGGATGGTGGAAGTACTCAACTTCATCTCGTGCTTTAACCCATGCCAGGAGTGACATTATTACAAGATATTGTCATGCCTTATTGCTTAATTATTTCTGGGTCTCAGACTGCAGAGTTTTGCACAGTCATACTATATATTTTTCCACTCCTCTACCACAAGTGAGAGAATCACATGACGGGGCTTCTGTGTGCTCCAGAAATAGCCTCTAACTGGCCAGGAAGCTCTGTGAGATTTTGAAATCTAGCCACCTGTTTTCCTTGAATACTGCTGAATAGCAACACATATTTGGCATTAGCACTCAAGCAGACCACTATTTGTGGTATTCTAAATTATTACTTGAGGCATGCACTCCTCTAGAGTACTGTACATTGCTGTGTATGTGCATGTCATGTGCTTGATGCCGAATAAACATTTAATCTCCATTATGCATTACTTATCAAATATTTTTGATACACATGCTTCTGGGGCAGACCTTTCTCTCATTGCTGCCAGGGAGGTAGGACTGACTTACTGATATATGTATTTTAGGTCCTTTATTCCCAGTCTTGGGTGTGCCAGCGATGACAGAGGCAATCTGTTGACTTCCCTTTCCCTGTGCTCAATGTTCACAGTTCCAAAGAGTGTATGTCTGTATTTTTTTTTTTACTTCTTGTCTTTTGAAATGTTTCAGAACAATTAATATTGAAGGTAACTTCCGTAATGCATGTATCTGCATAGTTTTACATCAAAAACAAAATAATAAAGTAACAAAAAACTAAAGATTGTATCAAAACAGTATGGAAAAAGTGCTTACAGGAACTTGGGGAGGACAAACTAAAAACTAGATAAAAGTATATATGACTTCAGAAAAATCATATTTTAAATGCTGTCAATTTACCATAATCAAATAGAACCATGAAAGGAACTATAATAAACTCTCCAACCAGATCCAGCTCCTCCCGTTCTGTGAGCTATGGTATAAATAAAGTAATGCTGTACATGGTTAATGTAACCACCCTTGCCTGCAAAGTGTGAGACTATGCCTGTCAAATAATAGCTTGGCACAGTCTACAAGGCCTTTGGAAGAATGGTGCTTGGGCTCAGTTGGTCTTGGAGGTAATACAGAAATGGTGCAGTGACTTCAATTATGGGGATCATTTTGACACATATTTGCTCGGGTACTGCCCCACAGAAAATGAATGCAACCTCCACCCTGATGCCAGGGAACCTTTACGATTATACACAACCCCCAACTTATACTCTGCAAGCAAACACAACAATATACAAAACACAATAAATTGCAGTTTAAACACTACAGATATTTATTAGGGAGACAGGAATAGGCTCTGGATGGGGGTAACAGAATGGATTAACTGCAGTGAAACAGTTATGAGATCACTCCAAATCCCAACACCCTGTGGTGAGTACCCACACTATATTTACTTTTTCCCCTACTAGTGCACCATTACCACAAAGTCCCTTGGGTGCTTCCAATGCAGTCCATCAACTGTATGCATGCAGTGAGCAGTTACAATCCTGATGCTGGACCACAGTGTGGTACTGATCGAAGGCTGGTGTTTGGTGATCTCAAACAAATTATTCAACACATATGCTAGTTGCTCATGGCTGTTGCAGTTCTATAAATAGGCTTTAAATAATAATCATACAAAAATGCCCAGAAATTACTCTTAACTGTTCCTGACTAGTAGAAGAATTGGAGGGACACTGACTCAGTACTCATGACCTTAGCAGACTCTGCAGGCTGGCTCTGTTGGGATGTCTCCCTTAGGGTTGCAGATGCAGGAAATGGTACAAGCGCAGTGGACCCAGTGCTCTTCCAGGTAGCAAGGGGTGCAAGCCATGCTGGCCTCTGATGTCCTCTTCATCCCACAAGGGACTTTTCTTTACACACCCCTAGGGAGTAGGCAATCACTTAGGACCTCAGGCGACTTAAACCCTCTGTCAGAGCAAGTCCTGATAGCTCACAAAGCCCAGGACAGGAGCTTTGGTGTTGTTCCTGGAGGAAACAAAAATATTTTTGTAAATACTCTTTAAACAACTTCCTTCTAACCTTGTGACTGACTGCTGACTTTATGCGGTCTTTCTCCTTGTATTTCCATGACAAATCTGCTCTGTTGTACATCTTTTCTCTTGTGCAGAAATCTAGGAATCAAATATCAGTGGCTGGCATATCATGCATTATTCATTATACTAAACCCTGGCACTCAGTGGCTGTCAGTTCCTGGGGAAAAGCATGCATGTGCAGGAAATTATAGGCCCTTTAGTTTAACATCACTCATTAGGAAAACTATGGAAAAAGTGTTAAAAAAGTGACTTGAGAGTGAGATAATAGTTAATGGGTTACATGACACAATGCAGCATGGTTTTACTCAAGGGAGATCATGCACCACTAACCTAATATATTTATGAAAAGGTTAGCATGAGTATGGACAAGGCATTCCAGTGTATGTTATTTTGCTGGACTTTGAAAAGCTTTGACACAGTCCCACATTTTGAACTAGTGGAAAGATTTAAAAATATGGGATTCAGCTTAAGTCTGGTAAAATGGCTGACAGATAAAACTCACTGGGCTGGATATTCAAACTGCGCCATTCTGTGGTGCAAGCCCTTGCGCTGATCAAAAAAGTTGCGCTGGGGTGTGGCCAGGGTGATATTCAATGGACTTGTGCTATTGAGCAACTCCTTTGAATATCACCCCCTGGCCACACCCACTGTGCGTGGTGCAGTGGAACTTGTGCCACCGCAAGTGGTCAGAGTGGAGCATTCAAGATGCCATGCGCAAATTCCCGATATTCAAATGGTGACATGCAAATGGGGCCATAATTCATGCAAGGCGCAGGGAGAGCCATTTGCATCTACTTATGGCCCCATTTGCATTCCATTAGCATGCAGGTGCGCCGATCCCCGACGACTTGCACCTGGCACCCTGCCAGGCAGCAGCCATCGGGGACCGATGCCCCCTGCAGCCCGATCACGGGCAAAACAGTGGTAACCCCCCCGACTGGCCCGATCGCAGGCAAAACAGTAGTAATCCCACCCCCACTGGCCAGATAGCTGGCAGAACAGGTCAACCCTCAAAGACCAATATCCCTGGTGGTCCAGTGGACCGTGAAGCCTGATGGATGGCATTAGAGTCACCCCAGGTTCAGACCCTGGTGATCTGTCCCACCACCACCCATGGAGTTTCCCCACCGCCTCGCCGCCGATGGCAGCACCACCGCCCGCCCGCCCCGCTCGCCGACCGACTGCTGGTGCTGCACACTATTGTCAGAGCAAGAGCCACGTATGTAGCTCCATACTGCGTTAAATCCAGATATGTGAATGAATGAATGAATTAATTCACATATCTGGACTGCTTGCATGTATGGCTACACTCCATTGGCTCTTGCTCTGAACCAATGGGCATGCAGCCCTACTGAGCAGTCAGTTGGTGGGCGGTGGCAGGCGGGTGGGGTGCTGCCACCCGCCGATGGGGAGGGGGTGGTGGGGCTCCATGGGTGGTGGGTGGGGTCACTAGATCACCAGGGTACTTGAACCTGAGGGGTGACTCTAATGCCCGGATCAGGCTTTGTGGTCCACTGGACCACCAGGATATTGGTCTTGGGGGTTTGAACTCTGTTCTGCCCGCGATCGGGTTAGTGGGGGTGGATTACTACTGTTTTGCCCATGATCAGGCTAGTGGGGGTGGGATTGCTACTGTTTTGCCCGTGATCAGGCTAGTAGGGGTGGGATTACTACTGTTTTGCCCATGATCGGGCTAGTGGGGGTGGGATTATTACTGTTTTGCCCGCGATCGGGCCAGTGGGGGAATTACTACTGTTTTGCCCGCGATCGGGCCAGTTGGGGTTACTATTATGCCCGTGATCGGGCTGCAGGGGGGCACAGGGAAGAAGTGGAGGGCCACCCACAGGTGGCAGCTGCTGTGTTGCACCCTGCAATGTGGCAGCTCACCTGTGGGTGGCCCTCGACTTACTCCTTTTTTTTTGCTCAAAGTTGTGCAGGCGCAGGTTGGGGGTTGCGCCTGCACAACTCTGCACAGCCCAGCTGAATATCAGGCTGTGCAGTTTATGCATGGTTCCTCCCCCTCCGGTTGAGCATGCCTTCATTAGCATTGTGCTGTTGCTCAGCATGACTTGAAGCGAACTGCTTCCTGTCAAATATCGCAGAATGGTGCAATTTGGACTTGCGAGGTGCAACTCTATTGCGCATGGTGCAACCCTTTTGAATATCCAGCCCACTATGTAAAGATTAGTGGCCACGATTCTGATGAAAGACTGGTCAGTAGTGGTGTCCCCTAGGATCGGTTTTGGACCCAACACTGTTTGGTATATTTATAGGATATGCATCCTAAAGTGAAAAATAATATATTAACATTTGCCAGCGCACAAAATTGGTGGTGAAGTGGATGTTGTGGCTCAATATCACTCTCTATTAAATGATTTGAAGCATGATGAAACATGGGCTGTTAAAAATAAGATGCAGTTCAACATCAATAAATGTACTGTGCTTCACCTTGCAAGGAACAACCCAATGTACACTTACAAACGTAATGATATCCCATTAAAGATGACAAACAATGAACATGACCTAGGAATTATTATTAATGACACCTTGTCCCCTGTAAATCACTGCAGAAAATTCACCCTTACAGCAAATAGGCTATTAGGAGCTATAAAAAATATTTTGCATTCAGAAGTGAACAATGTATTATCCCATTGCACAGGATGTATGTGAGACCCCACTTAGATAATGGATCACCTCTCTGGTCCCATACTTGAAAAGGGTGATTCATTTACGGAGGACATTCAGAGAAGGATAACTAAATTAATTCTAAGACTGAAAACAAACCCAATATGGAGACACTATCTAAACTAGATATGTTCAGTCTGGAGGAGAGAAGACTATGGGGTTGTCACAAACCCACTTCTAGGGTCAGGCCTACTGAGCTCACAGTGCCTATCCTTAAGTGCAATCCATGATGGGGAACAGGGATACCCTCCTCATGCTTTTAGAATGCTCGTGAGGTCACAACTGCATCTCTGACACGAGGATCCAGGGTGTCCATCTAGCTCTGGATAGGGGCACAATACCAGTCTAGAGTCGTGTGGCCAAATATGAACCCTTTCCTTGGCTATTACACAAAGGAGGAAGACCCAGGCATCACACTCTCTTTGTGGTAGCAGTGTAAGCCTGATTTGGCCTTCTCCCTATGGGGCATGCAACAGCCTGGTTCAAAATCTTTATAGATTCTGGTATTCCTCCTGTCCTTACAGATGTCCTTTACAGGCCCTTTTCTCAATTTGGTTGCTTTCAGTGGCCCCTCTAAGCAAATAACAGTTGCCACAGATTTTTAATAAACCTTCTACAGTCACACCTGTAATATATGAATGCTAACGGAGCCAGAATTTCTTTAGAAAAGCAAAGTTTTTACAAAAATACTTAAATAAATGCAGTTACAGCTAAAAGAGAATACTAATTTGGGTTACAGTATGCAGGAACAAATGGGAAAAATATATACAGAAAAAAATGCACTTGTTAGCTAAGTTTCTGCCTTAGGTATGAAGATTTCAAAGTCCAGAGAATTACTGGTTTGCAAAAATGTTTCAGTCTTTCTGTAGCAGTCTTTGGCTCTTAGGCATTCTCTGTGTTGGCAGCTGTTCTCTTGTGGTCAGGAGAGTCCAAGTAAAATGTGTGTGTCTTCAAAATGTCCTGAACAGGGCTATTTATACCTGTCTGAAAACTTGCAGTGTCATCCATTCAGAGCAACTACTCTGTTTGGCCAGGAGATGTCTCTTTTATGCCAGAAGATGGCACTGTTGTGCTGTTTCCAAAATTTCCAAGCATATTAAGAATCAGATTCTGAGACCTATAATTAGCATGGATATGACATTTCAGAGTTAAGCCCTTTGAAGTCCCCTGTAGACCATTGGCACCCGTAAGATAAAATTCACATGGGTTCTCTAGAAAGCCTGTTCCTGTCCTGTTACCTCATAAAATGTAGCATATTATAATAGCGTCCTTAGATCAAAGCATTCTGCTCCTGAGTGCATGGTTTTATGACGTACAATTGGATTTTGGCATATCTCTGTTAAATCAAAACTAGGAATGCAATTTCAGTTCCTGGCAAACAGCTGATGTCAGGTCAAAAGAAGGTCAAGCCTTTAAAAAAAAATCTAGTCTTTTCCCTATATGCCTTTGTGTTGACACTGGCATGTACGTTAATTACATATAAAACAACATATATACAACATAATATCTGTAAGGGCTGGCAGTCAGGCAGCTAGCCACAGGGGAAACATTTTGTTACTATTTAAAATATTGAAAGAAACAAGTCTTATGGCTCAGTGCAATATTTCATTTAGGGACAGAATGGCATACCTTAGGTCGTGTAATAAACAGCTAAGAATTCCTTGGGCTAATATCAACAAACAAGATAATTATTTTGCTGTTTGGGCACCAAACGTTTGGAACATGCTACCGTAAGAATTAATGGACAGTACTTCATTTAATACTTTAAAAAATAATTAGATTAGTACCTGCTGTCAGTAGTAAACAGAACATGATGCACTCACGTGGAGTGGAAGACAATCTTGATGGGCAGACACTGCCTATTTCTGTCTAAAAAAAAAAAGAATAAACAAGTCCTGAGCCAGCATGCAATTTAGCTGTTTTGCAGAGCTGTACTATGCTCCAAATTGATGTCAATTTGGCAGGGACAGAATATACTGAAAGCTGAGCTAGTCTGCTGCTGGCTGGCTCTGCAAAGCTAAAGACAGGAAGACCCAACATTCCCAGCCAGGTTGTGTATCCTCTGACCCCCTTTTCAGTAGTACTGGGGCTAGAGAAACTACAAACATGGCTGCTTTTGTAGTCTTTCACATTATCTTCTATTTTAACATGTGTGTGTGTCCCTTGGTGTGGCTTCTGGCCATCAGGACCAATACCTCATAGTCCTTGCTGCCATTTTGTAGGACTAGGGTGTACTGGTGACAGGAAAGCACTGTTGAGTGTCCTCAAAGTTTGTGCTCCCAGGGGAGAAGTGGTTTTACACTTTTTGCAGTTTTGACCATTGTTTGAGATCAAGCAACCTCCTTGCTGTGGGTTCCCCAACCCTGAAGTCAGTCCAGGGACTGATTGCGTGATGAGAGGTGGTGGCACACTGACCATGGCGAGAAGGGTGATGAACAAGCCCATAGAACAAATGACTGTGTCCAGTCCTAGGTCCTGCAGATGCAGTCTGGACAGGGATGGGGTGAAGGAGTGGTGCAAAGGAAGGTGGCAGCAGTGCCTAAGAGGAGTTAGATTAATATTTGGCCTCTAAGAGAAGAAAGAAATTTGAACATTCTTAGAACTCACCTAAAAATAAAACTGGATGATGAGGGAGGTTGTTTCATTTTGAGGGTAAAAACTCTCAACCCAGAATTGATAAGTTCACTTGTTTTCACTTTGCAGTAAAGTAGGTTTTAAAATCACCTAAATAATTCTTGTAGCACCCAAAATAAACAATTTCCATAATACTGATGTTTCAAACTACCATGTTTCTTCTTCAGAATATATTCAGGGCTACAACGTAAAATAAGACAATAAGACAATAAACCTTTATTTAATCTACTTTTAAATATGATGAAAATCATTAACTTATATAAGTACTTTTCTAAATATTTTGCAGTAATGGGGGAGCAAATATGCTAATTCAATTCACCTTGTGTTCTAATCTTCTTATATTTTAATTATTGTTCTTTCATGAATCTGAAAGGAACATATAAATGAAGTAAAATTATATCTATTTTTTTTATTTTGGAACAGGGAAAAGGGGCTAAAGGAGAAGATGTCGTGCACTCAACTTAAAGAATATTTATAAACTTTTTTTAGGGCTGATAAAACAATATCAACATTTGTTTTAACCTTTTAGGAAAAAATACTGCTTAGTTCACTTTATAATATCGAGAACCTCTCTTCATCTTTAGGTAGGGATTCCTGAAGAAGAAATTAAAGATTGCAAACTTTCAAGGCTTTTAAAATTTTTAGTGTGTTCTGTAATCACTAATAAAGCAAGAGAGGTATCCTTACTTGTTAACTCACCATTCTCATAATATCTCTAAGGCTTGCAGTGCTAGTCCTTTCAGTGATCGTTATTTCACAGTGGTTGAAAAAGACTTATCTTATGTTTTAAGCCATTGTTCACCTCTATAAAAGAGCTGAGATCTTATGGTAGGGCTTCTTTTGGCTTTATGGTAGACAAGACCGGCATTTCAAACAGACTATCAGGACGGGGGCTAATAGCCTCAGCTGCAGCTGATGAGCTAATTTCCCCAGAGCAACCCAAAACTGAAGTGAATAGGAAGAGGTCCAGAGGGCCAACATGTTTCCATTTGTATGGAGTACTAAAGTCTGTTTCACTTTTCCTTCCTCTCTCTCTCTCTCTCTCTCTCTCTCTCTCTGTGTCTCTCTGGAAGCTTTTTCTCTTTTATTGACAGCTTACTAAGCTCAGCTTCTGAAGTCTCCATTTAAGAAACCTCACATTCAGTCTGTTTTTCTGGTGTGTTGAAGCTCAAACTTGTTGCTGCCTGTCGAGCCATCTTGCTACTGTGTGTGTGTGTGTGTGTGTGTGTGTGTGTGTGTGTGTGTATGTGTGTGTGTGTTTTATTGGGGAGGCTGGGTAGGATAAGTATTTTATTGGTGCTTTTTTCTTCCATCTGGATTCAGATTTGGTTCCTAATGTAACTGAGAAAGGTAACCTGTGGACTCTGCAAGCTTGTTTTTACGAGGCTCCTCCCTGTGTATGGACAGATGCATGCACACAGTTTTTAAAACTGCTGTAGTTCTCAGTTGGTTAGGCTTAATTAATGGGGTGTTTTGTCTAGTTCTGGGCTCAGTTCCATGTGCAACTGATGAGGACTTTGATAACTTTCTCCTCCTGCAGCTCACTGCATGATATTATACTAAAGTTCATACTAAAGGTAGTATAGAGCTTAGGAGGCAAGATGCCCATAATTGCTCCAATACATTATCTGTAACAAAAAAGTTAATTGCCCCTCAAAATGTGTCTTTCCAAATTCACTTTAAATTCCTTTCTATCTTTACTGATTATCATGGTGGTCGGTAACTTATTCCACATATTTGCCATGTGCTGTGTGTAGAATTCTTTTCTTTTATTAGTCTAAAATTTGTCCAACATTCCTGTGCATGGATTTGTTTGAGCAGGGAGGTTTGTAATTAAAGCTGCTCTCTGTGTTCATGACTGTGTGCACACACTTTTTGAAACTGTAGCAGTTCTCAGAAGGTCAGGATTTACTCACTATGTTATGTGCTAGTGTGTGTCAGTCCTGGGCTTAGCTCCATGTGGACCAAGGAGGATAGGTATCTGACCTCCCTAAATCAGCTGTATATTTGTGTAATAACTGCTAATTTAATTTACTGGGGTTTTTCTTGGGTTTCGTATTGTACGTTTTGCACAAGTACCATGCAGCACATACATATTCAACAATGTCCAACATAGCTAGCACATGTGCTTGATCCAGACCCAGTAGATCATTGTCTGCATGGCCAACCTCAAACAATGTTGAAGGACAGGGTAAGAGATGATTTGAATATAGCCACCATGCCAAAACCTTTTCCTCTCCTAACAAGGCTGGTTCTGGATTGAGTAACAATGGAAGAGGAGAATGTAGCAGTAGTACCACTGCTAGTTCTAGTAGCACCAGTACCACAAGGACTTCTTCAAAACCATCCTTTATAGGAGTAGTAGGAGGCTTTAGGGCTTGAAACTTCACTGTTACACATGCAGTCACCACTACTGTTCCCACAGCCATCGCCATGACTGCTGCAACTCCAGCCTCTGTGACTACTGCCAGTGTCATGGCTGCAGAAATAGTGACCAATGCACTTGCCACTAACACATCCACTGTGACCAACATCACCAATGCTACAACTGCAGCCACTGTCACTACTGTGACAGTACAATCACTGTCACCACTGCTATGACTGTGGTCACTGTTACCACTGACTGCAACCACTGTCACTACTGTGACTAATGCAATCACTGTCACTGTTACAACCACCACTGTCTTGAATACAGCCGCAGTGACCACTGATCATGTTTGCAGTGCGGAGTGACAAGTACTGTATGTGTGGCAGTGGAAGAGCAGTTTGGCTGCATTTCACTGTTGTAAAAGATGATTTTACAAAGACTATATGGTCATTGTGCCAGTTCACTATAAGCATTGGGAAATGCAGCTTGAATGTGACCACCCCATTGATGATTAACCATTGGAAGCAAAAGCACCCCAAAATGCAGGTATCTTCAACTGTAGTTCCCAGTCATGTCCTAGCCATTTCCAGTCTCAGACACTTTTCTAGTACAGTTGGACAAGCTTATTTAGTCAACAGCAGTTGTGCAGGTGTCACTGAGTCTGACCTTGTCCTGTCTGCCCTGCTCTGCTTTGAGAATCACAGATAATCTATGGTTGCACATGGTATAACCATGGTCATTCATGGTTTCTCCATGATTTTAAGCATAGTTATTCATGGACAACCACTGACAATAAATGGCACAGGGACTGCCATTGAATGACCGTGGTAAAATAGTTTGGCATTATTCGGTTGACCATGAACATCCATGGTTATCCATGGCTGTTCATGTCAGATGTTTCCTGCATAATAAAACACATTTTTTACACACTCAGTTAATTTAATTTCTTCCCAACAGCCTTAATATTCTGTAATGAACATCTGTTATCCACACATACTTTTGAATAGCTTTCATTTACTTGCCCATTGCTGCTGTTGTTTTCTTTCTAATGCTGTCTCTCCTTATCACTAACTTATAGAATGGTCCAATTGCTATTTCAGTATACCACCATAAATGAAGTCCTTTTAATGATGTGGTGACCTTTCATATGCATTTTTGTTGTTAAAGTAATTACTTTCATGCATAAAAATTTTTATCTTCACAAATTGCAAAAACAAAAATATGTTGTGATGATGGTGATTTATATCAGTTTAAAGTGTCAAATTCTGCTTTTTGATATGCAAATAAATTATGCAAATGTGTTATCTAGCCCACACTGTTATGACTGTTGGCAAACCAAGGTCAAACATAATTGATTATTGTGTGTCCAGAACACTCAGAAACATATTGGGAAAGGCCATGGCAGAGATCATACTTGAATAGTTGTAAGGCAACTTGGCAAAGAACTGTAGCAAATGGAATCAAACAGTTTGTTAATTTATTTATTTAGTTTTTGTTGACCGGGTAAGTGCAGTAGACAATATCTTGTCTATTTTTAACATGACCGGGGATACAGATGAATGCCAACTGACCTTGAACCAGATTAAACTGTTGGTGGAATTTTAGTAAATGGGGGAAATTTGTCCAGGGCACCGGGAAAATTCCCCTACTTGTCAATAAGGGGACAAGCTGTCTGTTGGAGAGATGGCCACTCGGAGTGAGAGACCGAAGCAGTCGGACGCTGGTTTGGTGGGGGAGATAGCCTCCTCTCCTGCCAAAAAATGGTCAGAGGCTGATCGAGAAATGTGTACAGAGCAAGATTTGGAGGAGGATTTTCCCAAAATTTAGTTATCTACAGAAGACTTAAGCAATTTGGAAGACAGGCAAGAGGCTGAGAAGATTTTGACAATAAGTGACAAAAAAGTATCACTGGAGACATCGGAGGAGCTGTTAGACAAGCTGGAGCCAAAAGCCGCGCGGATTCCGCATTTGCCTCAGTCAGCAGGGAATCCAACTGTCAAAGAGAGAACCCAGCCTGTCAAAACATCAGATGACGCTGAAGAGTTAAAGGCCTCAATAATAGGGAATATATTTATTCGAGCAGCTACGAGATCAGGAATCATGCTGAGGGGTGGGGGTGGGGGGACCACTAGACTACCAGGAATACTGTTGCTGTAGTGCTGCTACGGGTCCGAATGTGATGGAGGGCACTAGACTACCAGGGATACTATTTATGTAGGGCTGCTACAGGGTCCGGAATCATGCTGTGGTGGGGGAGCCTTGTTTCCTTTAGACTAGCAGTTGTGTTAATCACTGTGGTAGTTTGCCACTATGTCCGCTATATGGTGAACTTAATATCATGGCTGCCAACGATTAAGGCACCGGCTTTCTTGGGTTGGATCATGGCAGTTTTGTGGACTTATTGACAGTGTCTGTAGCCCTGTTATGGGGGTTGGAAATCGGGATGGGGGCTGTCTTCCAGTGCACGTTTGGACTCAGGCAGTACATATATACATATATACATATATATATATATATGTTGATGGATGTATATCTATATACTGTTCTGGACTGCTTGCAGTGCTGCTGGGGTGAGGTGTATGCACCGCTCCTGCCTGCCAGAACCCATATAATGCAGCATCCAGCCTGTATTTCCAGTCTGACCAACAAGGGATGCTGTGGGCATGCCTTGCCCTGCAGCGTCCAGCCTGTACTTCCATTCTGACCAAAAGGTGGAGCTGTGTGCTCCATGCAGTAGCACTGGGCAAACTGCATGGTAATGTATGCTAAGCAGCACCTAATGGGATGCAAATATACCTGTTTGCCCACAGATTACATAAGTAGGCTCATTTGCATGGAAGCTTTGAATACAGTTCCAGTTTGCCCCGGGCTAACCAGTTTGCACCAGGCTAATGTGTTAGTACTGTGCAATCAGGTTAGCCCCGGGCAGACCTCACTTCAGCATAGCAGAGTTCTGCAGTGTGTGGCTTACATTGTTGTTTGCAGTCATACCTCTCAACTGTCCCTGATTTTCAGGGATGTCCCTGATTTTACCCCAAAGTTTTACTCTGTCCCTCCTAAACATTGTGTTTCCGTGACCAAACAGTGGGGGTTATAAGCATACAATAATGTCAAACATTAATGTTACTGATGTGTTCTTCCTTAGAAAATGCATTTTACACTACACCGCTTATTCTACCAGTTTCCTGAGTGGATATCACCAATTTTTAAGGTGTGTCCCTGATTTTAAACCTTTGTCCTTGTTTGTTTTAATCCTTGTCAATGATTTATGTGGCAGGAGGTTGATAGGTATGTTTGTAGTAGCTGTGAGACATCTCTGTGTAATCACACACAATGTTCTCCACCTGCAACATTGGCTTGCTACAGGGTCTAATGAGCTGCAGTTGCAGTTTGCACTTCCCTGTTGCTATATTCAGTGTAGTCTTATTCCCGGGCTATTTTTGCCCTGCACTCCCAGACTGGTTTGCCCGGCTTTCTTAGATTGCTATATTCAGCAGTATTAGCACCAGGCTATTTCCTTTTCAATACAGCTTGCTTTGTGCTCCGGGCAGTGCTAATTTAGCCCCGGGGCAAAGTTTTGAATATCTGGCCCTTAGTTTATTAAATACAATAAAGAGACAAGCATTGTTTCAGTACCTGCATGAGGAAAAGATTTCTGTCAGTTTTTTGCAAGAAACATGGATGTTCTCTGTAGAACAAATTTCAACTTTCAAAAGGGACTGGTAGCACAGATGGGGTTGGTATTCTATTTCACGCCTTTGATTTTACCCTTTACAAATTAATAGATGTTATATCAGGACGACTTCTGATAATAGATGGGAAATGGAACAACATGCATTATAGATTCATTAATATTTACAATCCACAGACTAAGGCTGATAGGGTAGCCTGTCTAAAAGCAGTTCAGCCATTCTTAGTAACCTCGGCTATGGTCCTTTGGGGGGGGTGACTTTAATTGTAGTTTAATTAACAAAGCACAATATAATAAAAAAATATATTGTGACTCACATGCACTTGAGTCCATTATACAAACAGCTGGCCTGAATAATTGTAATACATATTTAAAACAAGGGCCTGATTTTACTTACTTTAGAGGTAAATTCCATACCACCATTGATTACATGCTAGTATCTCCGGAAGTACCAGTGGCCTCTTTGCAGATAAAGCCAGTGGCATTTTCTGATCATTTATTGTTATTATGCTCCCTAACATTTTCAGGAGCAAGAACTTATAAACTAAACAGATGGAAATTGAATTCCTCAATTCTTCTGAACCCTCAAGTTAGATCTATAGTTTTAAGCATTCTTCAGGCCCGTCTTTCAGTGGCCATATTATACACAAATTTGGGAGAATGGTTGATATATACAAAAACTAATTTATGTTCCTGGTTTAAAAAATATGGAAGTTCCTTAAGGAATGCTAAATTTTTTAAATATCTATCACTATGGCAGCAGTTACAACGTCTTATCACTAGGGATGTAAGTTTGCCATGGATGAAGTTTTAATGATTCATTGTTTGTTCATGAAATCATTAGTAAACAGTAGTAAATGTTGTGGCACTGTCATCACTGCTACATTCTGATGACACTAGTGAAAGTCATAGAAGTCCTGAATAAAGATCAAACATCATGGAATCAATGACGTGTATGACTACCATGACAAACTTACATCCCTACTTATCACTATCTCTTCTACTTCCAAGGAGGATTCTTCTGGTCAGATTAGCTGTGTAAAAATGGAAATGAAAAAATTTCAATATGATAGGGCACAGACTATCCATGCTATGGTCTCCAATGGCACTAAAAAATCTCCTATAGGTGATCCTTTCACTGCATGTAAAGAAATAAAAGACTCAATGACCATATATATTTTGTGGGACTCAAATGGGAATAAAGCTACTTCAATTGAAAGCATTAGAAATATTATCATTATTCATTATCAGACCCCAGAGCCTAGGGAACCTATTTTCCAACCAGAAATCGACACATTTTTGAAAGGGTTAAAGTTGCCCTCATTTCCTCAGGAGGCGCTAGAACTACAATCCCCATTATTGGTATCAGAAATAGAAATGGTCATTCAACACCTAAAGAATAATGTGTCACCAGGTTTAGATGGACTTCCAAATCAATTTTATAAAAGTTTTAGAACAGAATTAGCAGTCTGTCTAAGGCTGGTCTTTCAGTTAATTTTTGACACAAACCTGATGGAAAATTCCTTTACGGCAGGTCTTCTTATCCATATATTTAAATCTGGTGAGCACCATCATATTAAAAATTGGAGGCCCATAACTCTACTAAACTCTGTTTATAAAATATTTTCCATAATTTTAAACAATCGTTTAAAAAGATACGCTAAAAAAGTGATTTCTCCCTTTCAATTTTGTGGCCAACCTGACAGAAAGATGCAATCTGCCATTATAAATGTAAGACATGTGATTGAACATCTATCCTTGATAGGCAAGGAAGGATGCTTGGTAGTAGCAGATTTTGAGAAGGCCTTTGATAGGGTTAATCTTCCTTATCTCTTTTCAGTTTTAAAAAATTTGGTATCCCCGCATGACTACTTCAGGTAATACAACTTCTCTATAGTTTGAACTTGGTTAACCCCTTCCTGAGGTGAGAAACAGTCAGCAGCTTTCAGTTACACATAGGGGTAAGACAAGGCTGTCCCCTGAGCCCCTTTTATATATCTTTTCCTTAGATCCCCTTTTATACTCCCTGACTTCCTCCCCCAAGTGGACTGGTATTAAAGGAGAGGATCCCTATTGGCAGTTACATTTATAAGCATATGCAGATGATGTGTGTCTGTTTTTTTCAGATTAAGCACAAATTCAAGAGTTCCTTGTGGAATTCAATACATTTTCGATAGTGTCAAATGCTAAATTAAATATTCATAAGACAAAAGGTTTATTTATAGGGGCAGGGGTAAGCTCAACAACTACTCAGGGTGAGATTCTTATCACAAGAGAACCCCTAAACATTTTAGGTTTGACCTTTGGTTTGCAAAATCTTCCTGTAGAAAATTGGGAGGCTGCAATTTTGAAAGTCGAAAATAAGGTAAATAGATGGAAGCATTGGAAATTTTCCAAACAAAAGCATATTCACATTATTAAACAATTTATTTTGTCATGTTTACAATATGTAGCCATGATTTTTCCACTTCCAACTAACTTGGCGACAAGAATATATAGTAATTTTTTCCAAATGTTGTGGGGTAACAGGTTGAATCTGGTCAAGAGATGTTATACCTATTTGGATAAGGCAAATGGGGGTCTGGGAATGTTTGAACCCATAATATTTCTTTATTCTTTGTTTTTTGCTCAATCAGTTAAAAGAGGACTATTGAATAAAGTGGGAGGTTGTGAGACCGGGGCAGGGATGAATTTGGGAAGGTATTTTAAGGCATGGCACAGCATGGCCCCTAAACTAAATCCCCATATGTGCATCCCCACTTATTTCCGTCCGGCTGTGCAGAAGCTATACCGGTGACAAATAACCAAAGTTATGATACTTAATAATAATGCACATTGTCTATATAGAATTCTACAAGACAATATACACCCAAAGGCCCCCTGTTTCAAAAATTGCCCTAAGGCACAGAATGTATTTATTTTAGCACAGCTAAATAATCCTAGATTGCCTCCTTATATGTGGGAAACACAATGGTTGATTATGTATGGGTGCTTAAATGTAAGGGGTAATGCAAAATGTAAAGTTAAAGAGGAAAGGACCTGCCCATGTCCAGATTGAATAAACAAAGAGGAAACAATGGAATATGTTTTTCTACATTGCTCATATGCTAAACAATTATGGATTTTTTAGCAGGGAAATGGAATTTAAAATGGTTTTCTTCTTTAACATACACTATCTTAATTTTAGGTATCTACCCCCTTAGTTTTGCAATAAATCATGAAAGTACTTTAGCTTTATTTTTTAGCTGTATAAGGTTTTATATATGGCAAGCGAGATGTCAATTGGTGCTTTACCAGAGGGAAATGACATTTGATTGTTATAGTCAACTTGTATCTCAAGAACTGTTAAAAATCTATATGAAGGAAAAACAGCTATTTAATTCAGGGAAAGTTAAAAAATGGTGAAAAGGTTTTTCTAATTTTATTAAATATAAATGAATTTTGGGGGATATTGTTCACCATAAATCCAAATCTGTATCTGGCATTCTCGTTGAGATTTTCAATTTTGTTTTTCTTTATTTGTTGACGGTTGCATAATGAGGACATGTTTTGTGAATAATTTGTGAGATTTTCAGTTGTGTTGATTTTGATGTTTATTATTTCAATAAAAACTCCCCTATTCTTTTCGAGAAGTGCCATGAGATCTTTAACATTCACCTGAGCTACCACCAGAACAGGCAGATGGGACCTTGGTTTAATGTCTCATTCAAAAGACAGCACCTCAAGAGTGCAGCACCCCCCTAATGCTGCATTTCAGTGTCAGTATTGGGATATTAACCCAAGTACCTGGTCTGGGGATAGAACCCACAGCCTTCTGATCTCTCAGCCTCAGAGGTGAGTGTGCTACCTGCTGAGCCACTGACACTCTAGTGGTCTAGTGATAAAAACTACGGTATAGATTTTAGGGAAACAGCTACAATACATATATATTTTTAAAGACTGTTTTTTACTTAAAAAGATGTGATAGGCAGCTGTGATAAGAGATGACATAATTGAGTTTTCTGGCAAGGCTTTGAATAGATTACAGTAAGCTAAAAGAAGAGATTTCATAAACAAAATAAAACAAAACTAGAAAGAAAAAGAGAGGCTAACTACAAATACTGTAAAAAGAACCAAGACAGCCATATCTTCCAATCTAATATTCACAGCTGGGGTTGGTACCTCCAACACCACTTAAAATGATCTAGAATTCTGTAAAGAGGTTCAGTGGCCCCATCTCAAAACACAGCTACAAAAAGTAGTTTAAATGAAGGAACTAGTAATGTAATAAAGCAATGTTTGTATTTTTACCAAGATAATATCCAAACAAGTCACACAAATAGTCACTATCATAATTAAAAACAATGAAAATCATTATCAAGCATGGACGCAAAATGCCATGATCTTGGAAGTCAATTGTGGTACCTGAAATAGAAACATAGAAATTGTCGACAGATAAGGACCACCTGGGCCATCTAGTCTGCTCGTAAACCCTTGTACTGGATTACTGCTTCTGACCCACCCACTGCTGTACCTCTGTGGTTCCCCTATGCCTGTCCCAAGCATGCTTGAATCCATCCACAGTGCTCACTCCCACCACCTCCTGAGGCAGACCATTCCATGCATCCACCACCCTCTCTGTGAAGAAGAACTTCTTCACATTCCCTCTTAGCCTTCCACCTTCCAATTTTATGTAATGCCCCCTTGTTCTTGTGCTCCTCTTGTATTGGAACATGTCTCTCCCCTGCATCTTGTTTATATCATTGAGGTACTTGAATGTTTATATTACATCCCCTCTTTCCCTCCTCTCTTCTAGTGAGTACATATTGAGGTCCCTTAATCTTGCCTCATAAGTCTTGTGTTGCAAGCCCTGTACCATCTTAGATGCCATTCTCTGGACAGTCTCCAGCCTGTTAATAACCTTATGAAGGTGCAGCCTCCAGAACTGCACACAGTATTACATGTGAATTAAAATGTTATTTTATCAAAATCATGTTTTTTTATTTACCTGATTAAAAATGGATTTAGTTATCATGATTAGTGTTTATTGTTTGTATGGTTTTCCTGGCATTTGTACATGTTCATCAACTACTGCAATCTTGTCCATGAATCATAGACAAACCATGGATGGAGTTGTCTTGGACACAGGTCAGTACCAGAGCAATAATGACCATAGCTGTCCATGGAAAGCCTTGTTTGTCCATGAAAACATGGACAGCCAGAGAGTGGGGTCCAGAGAGTGGGGTCCACACTAGTCAGAGTCAGTCCCAATGCACCAGCACCACTCAGTCTGGTCCAGCAGTGAGTTTCCTATGAAGTTGTGGTCCCCCATCTTCCCAATGACAAGCACTCAAACTTGGCATCCCCAGTCAATCACAGCTTTTTTTTTTGTAGATTCTATTAATGCTTCTACCTGTTGGGGCATCTCTCTGGAATCCACACTTGGCGCTGTAGCTCCTGACCACCTACCTGAACCATTTCCACCTGACAACTATATCGGGTTCAGGAATCCAACCACTCCTGCCTCCCTGGAGAGGCCCAGAATCCCCAAGGGGTTGCCGGGTTTCTATGGCTGACATTGGGTGTGTGGGCCCAGGCCACTGGTGGTTCCATCACCTCCCTGAAGGTAGGGGATTTTCTTGTTTATTTCCCTTGTCCCACCCCCCCTGAGCTTAGTCATGCAATGATGTCTTGATACATCTGCCACAGCTCCACCCATCTACTTTGTGCCCCTGACATGTGCATGTCCCTCTGGCACCTACCGGAGGCTGCTGATGCACAGGGCAGTCCCTGGATCCCTCCCCAGACAGAGCAGAGCAGTCTGTGGATGCTCAGTCCTCTCTCTCCCTTGCTGACCCCCGATGATCCAGGCTCGTTCCAGAACCTGGGTCGCCAGCATGGCATGAGGTGTGGTGTCCAGTGCCTCAACCCTCAGCACCACCAGGCCAGTGTCAATCACAGCTTTGATACCCAAAATACAGATCTTCCATACCAGGACCAAGTCAAATTTAAATCATCCAGCAACACAGTAGATTGCACAGCTGATCAGAGCAATGATGGCTGCCATTTTATTGGTGGAATACACTCTACAGGTTTCTCTTGGTTGCTGCAGCCTTTTTACTCTTAATACCAAGTGCTATGCCTTTCCATACCTCAATTTTCTGCACTAATCTAGCAGGGTTTGTGAAAGGCAGTTGGCACGCTACTAGCATGGATTGTTGATATTTTCCATTGCATGGGCAAGATATGGACAAGCACCAGTTCTAATCATGCCTTTATGTCCCTTATGGTGCACTGGTTGTGACAGGATTGAATAATACCCTGTCCCATTTGTTATGCAGATAGAGCTAAAGCAATAATCTTTTCTGTTCACTCCTATTTCTGCCTCTTCTCTTGTCTATCTCTTGTCTGTCTGATTGCACAATCACATTTTCCTTATGGAACCCTGGAACTGGCCACCCCGATGGTCCCACAATTCCCCCTGCTATCTCCCTTCCTTAACTTGTTGTTTCTATTATTTCTTTCTCCCTTGCTTCTCTGTGGTTAAAATGTGAATCTATATGTGAAACTGGGGTCCACTGGTTTACAACTCTATATATTTATATTGTTGAAAATAATTGCAGAACACTATTTGGGTTTATTTAACTTGAGAAACAATTTGACCTCTACAAGCTTGTTTGCAGAGCTGTCAGCAGGGACAACAGCTCTGGCCAGAATGTTTAGCTGCACCTGTTAAAGACTGGATGTACTGGCCACAAAGTTTTATACATTTTATGAGAAACTGGAGATGTTTCTTAATGCACTCTGGATGCAGAACTTAATTGCCAGGAAAACACATTATATATAAAGAGAACAATCTTTTGTTGGAGTGGAGGGTGAAAGTTAGATTTAGAGATACCATCAGATGAAGGCTTTGTTTTGTTTGAACTGCCTGTATAAGAGCTATCCTGCACAATGTAATGTTTTATTTTATTGTTGATAATAATGAAACGTTACTTGTGAATTTTATAACTTCTGTCTTGCATATGCTTCCTGACCTATGCCTGTATGATAGTTGGTGTTTGAAGTAGGATTTACGCCATGCATACTCTAAGCCAGGAGTTTTGTGCATGGATTACTAGACCTGGTACAAGGGAATCATAGAAGAAAGGTATGAATCTTGCAACAGCAAGCCCAGAAGTGATTACCAGAAGAATGGCAGCCAAACTAGAAGCAGAAATAAAAGTCCAGACTGAGACTGTACATACGAAATCATGGATAGAAGAAGAACAGGCAGGGACAGAACCTAAAAGCATGTCTGCCTGCTTTAAATGGTGGGCTATGCAACAAAGAAAGAGATGGAGAGGCAGAGAAAAGAAGAGGTGCAATGACAAAAGCAGCAGAGAAAAGAAGAGATGCAGTGATGGCGGGATGCCTTACAAGCTATTAAAGCTGGAGAATCTGGTACAGGTCCAGCAGATCAACAACACGCAAACAGCTTAAAAGACATTAAACTTACAAAGTTATGTCCCTTGGATGATATAAAAGCATACTTGACAACTTTTGAAAGGGTAGCTGAAACCTGCTAATGGCCAAAACAGCAATGGGCATTCAGGCTGGTGCCTTATCTGACAGGTAAAGCTCAACTTGCCAACAGCAATATGGACACTGCACAGTCAGAAAACTATGACCTAGTGAAAAAAGAAATCCTTAAAGGAGAACTGTCAGCAATAAGAGCCTCACACTGAAGTGTGAGGCTGATGATAACTAGCTCTTTGTGTGCAAAAACACACTTTTTTTTTACTTACTGATTACTGCAGTGTAGTAAATTGTATCAGGCTAATTGCATTGAGTTGTAAGCTGACATTTCCTATAACCAGAAATTCCAGACTCTGGAGAAGGGCTGCAACAGTGGAAGATTCAATAGACTGCAGTGAAGGCCAGAGTTTTTTATAAGCTGTAATCTTCTGTTTGCTGGTCTGCTGTTCTCCTGGGTCTAGGTACAGTCGCGGAGGACTGTACTAAGCCTTGTGAGCACAGCAGGACCAACAAACATCTGATTTTAGCTAAAAAATATTTAACATGTATACTGTGAGCTATTGAATCTCCCAGCTCTGCAGTCCTTCTCTGATGTCGGCTGCAAGGGATTCTGGTATTTCTGGTTACAGGAAATGGCATCTTAGAAGGCAACAAAATTAGCCTAATACATTCTGCTATACTGCAGTAAACAGTAAGTAAAAAAAATAATTTTTGTACACAAATAATAATAATAATCTTTATTTGTATGGCACCTTTCAGCAATCAAGGCTCATAACAACGTTTCAAATGACATATCAAATTTCACAATTACGAATAGTATAAAAACAGATAATACAACTAAAAAAAAATTTAAGTCAGTCACCAAATGCTTGATACCACAGATGTATTTTTAGGGCCTATTTAAATCCCTCCATGGTCGCGCACTCCCGTAAGTGATGGGGTAGAGAATTCCAAAGGGTAGGGGCCACATGCATAAATGCTCGGGCCCCAGAAGATTATAAGCACACCCTTGGAATCTCTAGCAACCCCTTGTCAGCCAAGTGGAGCAATTGCCCAGGGCAGTAAGGTACCAAAAGCTCTTTCAAGTAGTCTGGGCCCTGTCTGTGTAGGGCTTTATAAGTCAGAAGACTGACTTTAAAGGTGATCTGCCACTGTACTGGCAGCCAGTGCAGTCCGTGCAGCACTGGGGAAATATGACAGGACCGGGAGGTTCCTGTCAAAAGCTGGGCTGCTGTGTTATTCACCAGCTGCAAGTGGTGGATTTCCACCCCAGGTAGTCCTAGGTACAGGGAGTTGCAGTAATCCAGGTAAGAGGACACAAAGGCGTGGACCAATGTGGGAAGATCACTGGACGGAACAAGATGCTTTTAACCCTGGAGATATTCCTCAGATGGCAGAAAGAGGACTTGACAATGGCTGACACCTGCAAACGAAGTGTCAGCCCTTCGTCAAATATTACCCCCAGGTTTTGCACCCATTCAGAGATTGGGAGTGATAGGCCCCCAAGAAAAAGTCCCAAGGGTGAACCTGCCCCTGACCCCCCTATCCAGTGCCCCGAGTCCACAACCAGCACCTCAGTCTTTTCCAAGTTCAACTTAACCAGCTCAAATCCATCCAATCCTTGATTTCTGCGAGGCAGTTGTTAAAGACTGAGAGAGCTCCATCCTGATCAGGTGCAAAAGAAAGATAGAGCAGAGTATCATCAGCATAGCAGTGAAACCTCAGCCCATATTTTCTTACAATGTCTCCGAGGGGTAGCATGTACACTGCGAACAACATGGGGACAACACCGATTCCTGAGGAACCCCACATGACAGGGGGACTGTCAAAAAGTGCAAACTGGGATCAGCCTCACACTTGGATGTGACACTCTTATTGCTGACAGTTCCCCTTTAAAAGATATGACATCTCAGGAAAGAGATTCCAGTCCCTGAAGTACCAGTCAGCTGACAATCCTCAAGAAGCCTTCACCTGACTCAGAGAACTCCTCATTAAATGGCTCCAACCAGAGATCAAACAGTCCCAAAGATCATTGACCTACTTGCAATGGAGCAAGTCATCAACATTCTTCCAAAGACATGTAACTCTGGGTACAAAAACACCAACCAGAAATTGGAGAAAAGGCCGTTTCTTTAGCTGAGGATTATCAGATGGCCAAACACACACTGCAGGCAGCAGTGAAGTAACAGCCAAGGAATGGTAAGACCCCTTGTTCCCTAATTTAAGTCCAAGTCAGGCAAGAATTATAATAAGGTAACAAATCTGCACTCAAAGACTTTATTTGCTAGAACTGTAATAAACCAGACCATACTACAAGAAATTGTTATAAAAATAAAGAGGGTAACACTGGAGCAAATTTGGTCTTGGCAAATTGGCATATGTATTTAACAGATGTCAAGGTGGGGGATAAGGCTGTGAAGGTACTTATAGATAATCAGGAAGGCAACAGCCCCTGGTGCTTGGAGAAGTTCTGTGAAATGATTGTGCAAAAGGATCAGATACTGGTATTATCTCCATCCACAAGGACACTCAGTACTATTCCACCACCCAAGTGACTCTGAACATTTAATGGGGTATTGCACCAAATGAAAGTTGGGGTAGTACCTAAGATACCAGTACCTGTGATTATTGGAAATTAGTTTTCAGGATTTGGGGATTAAATCACAGAGGGAGTGAACCCTGCTATGTCAGCAGCTGTGATAATAAGAGCACAGGCAAAGAAAATCTGAGATTTGGGGACTTTCTTCCTTTCAGTAATTTTGATTCAGACTTGTTTGTGCACAACTTAAAAATCCAGAAGTCCATGAAAGAAAGAAAATGACAGAAAAAAAAAAACAGAGGCAACGAAAGACTGATGGCCATAAGGGATTGATATATGAAAATGCTGAAACTAAACTGATAACTGATTGTGATTTTATTTATCATACAATGTTACTAACATACTATTTGCCAGCAGATTAGGCCTTACAGTCTATCGAGTCTGCTCAAACCTCAGATCCTAGTTGGGTGCCAAGGCCCCCCCCTTGTGTTCGAGAAACCCCTATCATCCATCCCCACCCCCCTGGGACAGGCCATCATCTGATACGTCCACTTTCTGTGTCTGTCCCACCCTCTCTTGAAGCCCTCCACAGTGGATCTCTGAACCAGCTCGCCAGGCAGTGCATTCCAAGGGTCCACCACCCTCTCAGTGAAAAACCTCCTCCTCTTTTCCCCCCTCACCCTTCCACCTTTCAACTTCAAACCATGCCCTCTGGTGATACCTCCCTGCTTTAGTCTAAAGAGCCCCTCCATGTTTACCCTATTTATTCCCTTGAGGTACTTGAAGACCTCAATCATGTTGCTACTAAGGTTCATACTAAGGAAATAAGGAGCAAAGAAGGTGGTTACCCATATTAGCTCCTCTAAATCACAAGTAGTACTGTTGTTTTGCTCCATTGTTTATGTAACTGTCTCATCTTGTTTTGAATTCTGTCATGCTCAATATTACTGTATATCTAGGGTAATTTATACCAAGGATTTATAACTCGTCGAGTGTAGTAATATTTGCTAATGCTACTATTCAATTGGAAGGCTCCACCTGTGGTTCGATGGACAAGCAGCCAGCCACTCCCACTTCCTGAGCTATATAAGCAGTTCCCCTCAGCCTCCTTCTGAAGCACTTTTTCTTTGCCAGCTGGAGGCTCTGTCCATCTGTCCTCTGCAGCTGGCTGGGGCCCACCCCACCCCCGCCTTGCTGCTTCTTTCTGCTGGACTTCTGTGTTTTGTTCTTCTGCTCCTGGTTTGTATTTTGCCTCGGCTGTGTGTTTCTTTTTGTCACTTCCCTGTTTTTTTCTGTTTGTGTGTCTTAGTTTTGTTTTTGCTTTGTTTTTGAGGGGACTTGGTTTCTAAAAGCCTACAATTTTGCTCATTTAGAGCTCAAGCTACTTGTTTTCAGTTACCCACATTGTTATTTCCATCAGTACCTGTGTTCTACTCAAACTTAAGCTGCTCCCCATGCTACACACCTAAGTGTTTTCACCTGATTCAGGCTCCTTCTGAACCCTTGCTATGCAGCTCAATCATGCTTTCTCAGCTTAATCTACCTCCCACATTATCATACCTGCTTTCAGAGCAATGTGCTTCCCTCCATTCTATGCTTATAGAATACTATCACTTATAGTTGCTCATTGCTGATGTTGTTCCATGTTTGTACACTGCTGTTATACTCAGGTCAGCTAAGCTACTGCTGATGCTGTAAACTAGCTTTAATATCTAAACGTGGTTCTTGACCCCTTCTGTCACTTTCTTATTTTTCCCACAGCGGGGACTTGGAAGTGTTTGGAGAGTCGTGGCTCCATGTGGCTAATTACTTATGTTCTAAATTCTGCCTCTGCCACCGAAAATCCTCAGAGTGTTTGTCACCTTCATTGGCTTTTTGAATGCCTGGCTGGCTTGCCCCACTATCATAGTGCTGCCTCTCCCACTTACGCTCATGTCCCACCATTGCTAGTATGTTTTGCAGACCTATGTGCAGCTCTGACTATTCCTACTGCTTACTGACCTACATGCAGCTCTGACTATTGTTACCCTGCCCCACTGAACTACCCTGCCTTACTGAACTATGTCCAGATCCACTCTTGCTTATGTCATCATTGGTTAGTGCTCCCTGCCACCTGCCCTCTGCAAGGTCTCAGCACTCAATGCTCATTCAGCTCCTCATCAGTCTCTGGGGCATACCAGCCGTACCATTCTGGTGCAGGGTTTCCCCTGCAGCTGACAGTCTCGCTCTGCACCTGAGTCCGCAGCTTGAGCATGCAAAGCTTGGGGTGGGGTCCTTCTCACCTGGCCCATAGCTGGGAATGTCCTTGCTCCTGGTGGACCTTCAGTTGTCAACCGTACCAATGGCACCTCAAGTTGTACAAGTCAAGACTCAGTGCTAAAGGGGTGGGGCTCTCACAGGGGCCCCTTCAGCTGCCCGAGTGGGTTCAGAGGCATCCTTCAAAGCTATTCTCCCCATGACTGCCTCTGGTTCACCTGGTTTGGGTTTAGATTGGTAGGCCAAGTGAGTGCCTCAGCAGCCATTGCTTTTCTTCTCCCACCTTGGTTGTCCATTGTTGTAGAGTGCCACTCACAACCTTCCATGGTGTTCCCATTAGAGGGATAGAGTGAGAGCTTCCCTCCAAATTGGAATATTTTCCACCTCCCTTTAATTGGGTTTCAAAACTGCAGCAGCAGAGCCATCACTAAATAAAATATCTCAAGCCTGGAGGGAAGGTGACCTAGGCCTTGGATCCTCAGAGATTTCCTCCTCAAAGGTTTTTTTTTCTCTCCTCCATGTCTCAGGTCATAACTGTTAGTTAGCATAGTGTTCTCTAGTTCCATAGGCAGGATCTGCTGTTGGATGGAGGGGAATGATGACCTTACTGCTGTTCCCTCTCTCCTTAGGAGGTCCCCTCATTTTCTCTTGCAACCCATCAGACTCATGCCATTGCTAACCTGTGCATCCCATTACGTTATCAAGCTGCCTGATGCTTTATCTATTACTATGTCTCACAACTACTGATTGCTTATGTGCTTCATACTATTACTTCCTTTTCGGGGGATCCTTCCTAAGGTACCTTTAGCCAAGGGAATCATCCCGCTGCACCTCTAGGGGTGGAAGTCTCTAGAGGGTTCCTTGCCTTTGGTACCCCTACAGGGTGGTAATTCCTTTGGAATAAAGAGTGTGAATGGCCAAAACCTAAGTAACACAGTTGCACAAACATAACACTATACTGGCTGCATAGGCCATTGAATTGGAAGGCTCCACCTGATGGACAAGCAGCCAGCCACTCCCACTTCCTGAGCTATATAAGCAGTTCCCCTCAGCCTCCTTCTAAAACACTTTTTCTTTGCCCTGTCATCCTCCCCTCCTCCTCCAGTGGCAGTGCCTCTCTCCTTGGGATCCTTCCTAAGGTACCTTTAGCCAAGGGAATTGTCCCACAGCACCTGTAGGGGTGGAATCCTTGAGAGGGTTCCTTGCCTTTGGTACCCCTACAGGGTGGTAATTCCTCTGGAATAGAGACTGTGAATGGCCAAAACCTAAGTAACACAGTTGCACAAGCATAACACTATACTAGCTGCATAGGTCATTGAACTGCTTGGCATATTAAGACTGGTGCCCCCTGGTACCTTTACTATCATTTTTGAATTCCAATTGTAATTCACTGATTAGGTGTGGGTGCCCAGCAATATCATACATAAGGAGCAGATCTCCTCTCCGCCTTCTCATTTTTGAGGGACGTAAGTTGTAAATTTTTTAGGTGGCCATCATAGGGTATGTTCCTTTCACTGTAAATCATTTCTGTAGCTTTCTGTTGAACACTCTCCATCCTTAGGATATTTTTCCTTTTGATAGGACACCACAACTGGCTGCCATAGTCAATAAGTGGTCTAACATACATTCTATAAAGAGGCATAATCACCTCTGCTTTTCTATTATTAAAATGTTATTTTTGATAGTCCATAGAACCCTATCAGCCTTTGCAATAGTTGATCATCACACAATAATATATTATCTATAAGTACCCTTAGATCTCTTTCCTTGTCCACAATTTTTATTTCTGGATTACATGGTGAGTAGGTGTGGGGAATGGATTGTTGACCCAAGTGTATGACAATATTTATCTATACTGAAGAGCATTCCCCATCTGAATGTCCATCTGGAAACATAGTCTAGGTCTGATTGTAGTGATTTTATTTGTAGCATATTTCAAACTGCCCTGCCTATATTTGCATCATTAGTGTATTTATTTGCCTACTTCTGGACATTGCTAAATATGTCTGAAACAAAAATCTGAAATAGGACAGGGCTGAGCACCGAACCCTGTGGAACTCCACTAGTCACTTGCCAGAAGTCAGAAAGTTGTTCCTATATAGTAACTCTTTGAGTGCTACCCTGTAGTCAAAAACCTATCCAGTTTATTATAGGGGCATGGTCGAGACCCATGTAGTTAGGGTTGAGTAACATGTTTAAAGGGACACTGTCAACCTCATTTGGCCTCAAAGTGTCCCTAGTTTAAAAAAACACATTTTATGATTGTTCTTATCCTATAGAGACAGCTGATGTAGCTGGTTGTTTGATTCAGACTCTGTTTTCCTTTTCAAAAGTAAAAAACAGTGTCGACCATACTGGTGTTACCACACAAAAAACATGTTTGTTTACATTTCTTGACCAACTGCAACAGCATCTTTCCTGGACTCAGGAACATCCCCAACACTATCTAGCTACTCATTATGAAGCTGGAGTTGATGAGACTATTGTATCCTGAGTGGTTGAACTGTTTGAAGGTGTTTCTAATGTTCAGGAAGTATGCAGTAAGCTTAGGTAAACAATCTGGAGCAAAACAAGGCTGTGTATAACTATACATTCCTATGTATTTCAGTTCTAGTAAGTAAGGAGGCAGATCAAGCAACCAGCAACATCAATGAATTTTAGAGAAAGTAAGCAATCATAAAGTGTGGGGTTTTACCTTAGAAATAATATGATGCAAAAAAGGTTGACAGTGCCCCATTAATGTTAAACCTCAAATTTTGCTCTTTAATAACTTTGAAATGGATCAGTGGATTTGCACAAAATTTGGCTTGTACTGTTCCATGGGGTAAATCTCTTGATGTGGCTGGTTTCGCACCAGTTGGGTATACGGATTCTGAGATACAGATAGTGCACAAACCTTAAAAGTCACCATTTTTTGCAGTTTTTTCCTCATCACCTTGCACCTAGATGGTGTGGAATTTTTATGTAATTTGTTATGGTAGAAACAGCTTGGGTAGCAGAACTGCTATGCATTTGTTTGGTGAAAAAATATTAATCTGTTGCAAAGTTATTCAGTTTTTAAGTTCCCATTGTTTTCAATTGGATGATCACTTTCCAGAATAGAGGGAGAACGTTCAACAAAGGATTTGGACTCATGAAAAAAGATTCTTTTTCACAAGGGGCCAATCTTTTTTGCCAGAAAAATTCCTTTTTCATGAGTTGCCATCTTGTTTTTTTTCACGAAGTAAAATCTTGGAAAATACATAAAACGTTTGTCATTTTACAAATCAAACACCAGAACTTAGCTAAATGGGCTCCATTTAGCTAGATTCTGGTGTTTGTTTTTCACAATTAGGGCCAGAAATACTGTTTTGGTGCACCTGAAGTCCCAGGTGCCTAGTTTAGCGAGATGAGTGCTTCTCTCACATTCTCTGCATGAGAACTGTGGATTTTCTTGACTTCTGCAGCCACAGCTGAACTCGTGCTGCCAACTGTAGTGTGAGCTGTGAATCTCTTTGGCCTGGTGTCTAGAGGCACCCCTCACTCCCCAATCACTGTCCCCCTAAATAAAATATATATTTCCTGGTGTGTAGTAGCACCCCCACCCTCCATTCGCTGTCCCCTAATTTATATTTTAGTCCCTGGTGTCTAGTGGCACCCCCTACCCTCCAATCACAGTTTCCCTTATTTTTATGTTACTCCCCATTTATATATTTATATTTATATAATCCAACACTGGGATTCCCACACCCAGTGTTGGATGCTTCTTCCCACAGCCGGTTGTTTTATTGATAGTGCCAACACTGGGGGGCCCAACCTCTGTGTTGGCATTACAAGCCCCCCCAGCAGTGTGGAACACTGGGGAGCCCACCCTCAGTGTTCTGAAATATTTATTTACTTTGATTGTGTAAAAAGAAAACAGTCCCCATATGTCTTTTTTTAAACCTGGAAAAAGAAAATGGTCCCTTGTCATCCCCACCGCCCCCCTCTCCCATTCTGACCCTCCCACTGAGCACACACCACCCCACACACACCCTTACCCTTTACTTACCACCGAAGGTCGTAGGCTGTCATCTTCTCTGGGCCGGGACACGTCTGCACTCTTCAAAGATGAACCGTGATCTGAGGAATCAAGGTAAGTGCTGTATAATGTATTTCAATGGCATTTTGAACCTATGTTCATGGCTTTGCCATTCTTAGAAATTTTTTTCACCAAATTTTCAACATGGCCTTTTTGGGACCACACCTCATGAACACTGGCACTGTCATTTTGTTAATTGGGCCAAGAAAGTGATTTCGCAGTGCTGCATTGACTCACGTTTTGGGGATGAGACTAACAAAAGATTTCACCACCAGTAAGTCAGAAAAGTCTAAACCATATTGAAGACAGTGAAATAATCTTAAAATGGTCAGTTATAGAGCATTTGTTGAACTTTTTCTACGCACACACATAACTTTTGTAATTTTAGATATTTTGGCCGGGATATTCAAAGGGGTTGCACATGGCACAACAGTGTTGCACCATGGACAACCCACTGATGTGCCCCCTGGTGTGATATTCAAAAGGGGATGTTGTGCTGTGCAAATCCCAATGTGCCGGGGCGCACCAGTAATGTATGCGGCGCAAGTGCAGGTGGTGTGCCCATGCATAATCGGCACATCCCGATATTCAGTCAGGGATGTGTGGTGCATATGCATGCACACACCTGCCTTACACCACACGGGGGGGTGCAAAGATCTGTCCAACAAAAACTGGAGCAAGGACTGGCCACCCACAGGTGAGCTGCCATATTGCAGGGTGCAACATGGCAGCTGCCAGCTGTGGGTGGCCACCCAACCCCCAGAGCCACAGGCCAGGTGTCATGCCCCCCTGCCCAATCATGGGCTATGTAATAGAAATACTATCCCTGGTGGTCCAGTGGACTGAATCCTGCCCAACCACGGGCTCCTAATACAGAAATATATCCCTGGTGGTCCAGTGGATCCACTTCCTAGCCCGATCGTGGGCTTAGTACATGAAAACACCCTGGTGGTCCAGCAGTCCCCCCCCACCCACTGGGCCCCGCCACCCCGCTCCCCTGGTTAGCGGTGGGTGGCAGCTCCCACCGCAATCCGCCCGGCCGCCCGCCAACTGACAGCATACAGCACAGCTGTAACCCATTGGTCCACAGCATGGGCCACGGCATGCAGACATACTATATTGTACAGTCCCGATATGTGAATGGATCCATTCACATATCGGACTGTGTAGTACAGTATGGATCAGTATGCCCATTGGCCCACGCCAGGACCAATGGGCGATAGCTGTACTGTACACTGTCAGTCAGTGGGTGGCCAGGTGGATTGTGGTGGGGGAGTTGCAGCCCGCTGCTGACTGGGGGAGTGGGGTGGCAGGCTCAGTGGGCGGGTGGGGGGACTGCTGGACCACCATGGTGTTTTCATGTACTAAGCCTGGGATTGGGCTTGGAAGCAGGTCCACTGGACCACCAGGGATATATTTATGTATTAGGAGCCTGCGATCGGGCAGGATTCAGTTCACTGGACCACCAGGGATATATTTCTTTATTAGGAGCCTGTGATTGGGCTGGGGGCAGGTCCACTGGATCACCAGGAATGATACATTTATTACAAAGCCCACGATCAGGCTGAAGATGGTCCACTGGACCAATGGGCATTGGGGTGCCTTGCCACCGAGGGGCAGGGGGCATCAGTCCCTGATGGCTGCAGCCTGGCAGGGTGTGAGGCACAAGTCACCGGGGATCAGCACACTTGCATGCAAATGGGGCCATAATGACATGCAAATGGCCCTATTTGCACCTTGCATGCATAATGGCACCATTGCATACCCACCACTGAATATCGTGGTTCCTGTGCCTAGCGCAACCCTACTTGTGCTGCCACATCCCCCTGCTCCTCACTTGCCACTTGCACTGGCGCAATGCAACTGTGCCATGCGTAATGCGGGTGGCCACTGTGCCATATTCAATGGTGCTGAGCCATGGTGCAGCACCGTTGAATATCGCCCAGGTCATGCCCTGGTGCATCCCAGTTGCGCTGTGCTCAGACTTGCACCCCAGCCTGGTGCGGTCTGAATATCCCACCCCGTGAGTCCACATTTTCAACATAGCCATTTTTTCACACCACCACATGAACAGTGCAGCTGTAATTTTTCACATCCTGTCCAAAATGTGTTTTCGCACTTATGGTGTGGAATGGCATTTTTGCACGGATTCGAAAAATATAAGGATACCATTATTTCATCTCAAAAAGTAAGGAAATGAGTTGCAAAAAACTTTGTTAATGCTCCAGTTAGGGTCAAAGTGACAAATGGTAAATGAGGTGTTAGGGTTTCCCTAACCCCCCAAACCATGTAGGAAAGCAGATGTGGGGTGTGCCTTGGGGTTCTCAAGCCTAACGCTCACCCCATTCTCATAAAGTCTACAGAGCTAATCTTATTTAAGGATGGAATGGGGTGAACGTTAGGCTTGAGGAACCCACAGCTCACCCATCCCTGCTCTCCTATCTGGTTTGGGAGGGTGGGGTGTTAGGGAAACCCTAACTCCTCATTTCCTAACTTTTGTCACTTTGACCCGAACTGGAGCATTAACGAAGTTTTTTTGCAACTTATAATATATTGATACCATAATGTTTTAATTTTTTCTATGATTGTCCAATGGGGTACAGTAGTGAAGGCTTTTGCAAAGTCTAGAAAGACACAGTCAACTGGCTTACATTTATCCAAGTTATCTATAACTTTTTCATAAAAGCTCAGAAAATTGGTGATACAAGATCTCCCCATAGTAAATCTGTACTGGTCTATGTTAATATTATCTTTAGATGCCTGTTGCTCATTAATTTTATCTTGAAGGTCAGATTCATGTAACTTACATTGGATTGAAGTAAGGCGTATTGGTGGGTAATTAGGATAATTGGACTTGTTACCTTTTTCTATGAATCTGCATTCCAGTAGCTGTTAACCAATTTTGCGATAGGGCTCCCTGTTTCACAGAGGCCTAAAATAAAACTGCTAGAGGGTATGCTGTATTATTTATTAATATTTTAAGTATGTGTGTAGAAATTTTATTGGGACCTTATGAGCTTTGTTTTTTTAGACTCTTTTTTTTTTTTAATAATATCTTCTTCAGTTAGTAGAGGGAGTTCTAAATTATTGTCATAGTTCTGATCTATGTAAGAATGCTATGATTTTTGTCAAATACAAACCAGAGGTACTGATGAAAAATATTTGCCATTTCATTGGGGTTAGTAACTTGTCTTCCCTTCACAGTTATGGGGCATACGTTGGTATTTGAAGTTGTTAGGGAGTTGACGTAGCTGTAAAAATGTTTGATGTTTTCTATTTCAGTTTGTTGCCATTTGGCATTCCAAGCATTGTTTGGTATGCTTCATTTTAATTTTATATTTCTTAAGTGCCTCCTTATATTTCAACCAATCAGTACTGTTTCTTGTCTTAAGGTTTTTTAAATGCAATTTTTGTTTTGATTTTATTAGTTTCAGAATTACCTTATTCATCCATTTTGCTTTTATACCCCTACTATTGTATTTTTAAGGTGCTTGTCACGTAAGAGTAGTAGTATGGTAGTCTTAATAGTTGTCCACATGCTTTCTACACTAACAGTTTGTTGGGTATTTTCCTAGTTTATTGTGCTGATATCATTAAGTATTCTTTTAACATCAGCAGTGTTATATAAATAAATTTCCTTGCAACCTTTTATTCAATAGTGATTAATATCCATATTAAAGAACACAGTACTATGATCACTATCTCCTAAGGGAGCTCCTACTGTACATTGTTTTTATATTACCACTATCAGTACTTAATACAATGTCTAATAAATTGCTTTTTCTTTTTGGGCCCTTAACATGTTGATGTAGATTCAATGTCATGCAAGTACTTAAGAAGTCTTTACAAAGACTTGTATTAGCTTGAAATGAGACCCAATAATGTATCCATAATTTAGGTCACCAAGGAACATAACATCTCCCAATTCAGGGGCTTTCTCTAATTATTTGATAATGCTCTCATTTACAAATGGGTCTGTATGGAGAGGTCTATACCATAGACCTATGATTCTGCTCTTAGCAGTGTGTGTTACTAATTTTAGCCATAATGTCTCAGTGGTAGATGCTGGATCCTTTATCTCATCAAATATGTTAATTATTGTCAGTTTATTTGAAGCATATTCAGTTGTTCCGCCACCTTTCTCATGTCTACAGTCTAGCCTAAATAATTGATATCCATTTACTTCCTTCCCCCAGGTATTACATTGGCTTCACCATGTTTCTGTTATGAATATTAAATCCAAGTCTTTGCTTGTTTTAATTAATCTAACCAATTCATTCAGTTTCAGATTTTTTAGGCTCCTGTTATTACTCAGCAAACATTTGATGATACCATTTCAATATTTTAGACCTTTAGATGTAGTTTTAGATGACCTACTATATACCCCTCCCTGACATATCCAGTTTAAATTGGTTTTTGTTAGTGCAGAATTAAATGGAACTCCCAATGTTTCTGCACCTGCCAGGCTTAGATGGAGACCATCTTTTGCATATAGGTTTCTCTTTCCTATAAACTTATCTCAAAGTTTTATATGTAGCCTTTCATTAATTCTGTTTCTCTCCAAGGTTATTTTAAGCAGACTGGAGTGAAATAAAAACAGGGTGTACCAATGTTTGAAAAATGTAATGGGCTACTGTACAGAGTCTGGGTTAATCCTCAGATACAGGAATAGATAGAACAATTGGTCTTACCAAAGAAGTATAGAACTGAGTTGTAACAGATAGCACATGATAGTCCTATGGCTGGTCACTTGTGCAGGGACTGCACCCTTGCCAGACTGTTGTACAGATTTTACTGGCCTGTGATTTGTGAGGATGTTGCTATCTACTGCAGTTTGTATGCTAAATATCATAAGGTAGCCCCAGTAACTAAAAAAGACCAGGTGCCCCTGGTGCCCTGACCTTGACAGATGTGCCTTTTGAGGGAATTGCAATGGATGTGATTGGCTCCTTAGACAAAAGTAGGAAGTACAAAAATGTTTAGAAAAACAACTGACAGAAATACAATTTTGAGGGCTGATAGTTTTCACACTAAAAGACTAGTAGACTCTATTCCATATAGCCAGTTTTTGAGGTTAAAAAGAAACTGTTCAGAGTTAACGGATGTCACAGAGGTTGCAGAAGAAATGGAAAACAGATTTAGAAATAGGGGCTACACTAATCAGTTATTGTCTAAAATGAAAGAGAATGCTCTGTCAAAAAATAGAGAAGACTTATTGGTTTCCAGAGACACTCATAAAAAGAAACTAATCAGTGATAAGATTTTGTTGACCTTGAAATATAGTGATGTTTTTTACAACACAAAGAACATAGTCAACAAACATTGGCACATTCTCAAAGCAATGGTGAGTGGAGAACAAGCTTTTACAAAGGGAGTACAAGTAGTGTCGAAAAAAGTTAGATCTTTGTCTGATCGACTCTCTCATTCCCTACATAAAATCCCTGAAGTGTAGGTGTGTTTACCAAAGAGGAACTTAGGTGTAATTATAATTGTGGCAGGTGTATCCACTGCCATAATACTTACAAGATGAAGACTATTAGAAATGTGAGTAAAGGAGTAGACTTTGTTATAAAGGACTTTATTAACTGTCAAACGGAAGAGGTCATATATGCGGTCAAATGCCCATGTGATTTGTTATACATTGGTAAAACTGAAAGACCATTAAAACAAAGAATTGGGAAACACAAAGGTTACATCAGAAATAAAGATCTTACATCCCTGATCGCAAGACATTTTCTAGAACGTGGCCATCAAATACCTACTTTAAGATTTTTTGGCATAGAAAAAGTTATTAAAAATAATAGAGGTGATAACTTTAATAGTAAGCTATTGTTAAGGGAAGCAATGTTTGTTAACTTTGAAACTACCAATGTTATAGTTTATTATACACTTGAGTTTCTGTAGTGGCAGAAATATGTATTATTGCATCAGCTCTTCAATGTGCTCTTTTCCCCATGGCGGTGGTGGTGGCTCCCTATGCAATTATAATCTCCTCAGAGCTTATTTTTAACATTTAAGTTTTCTGTAATTAGATCCATATATATGTAAGCATTAGTCACCAACAGAGGAGGGCTCTACCAGTGGATTAATGCCTGGGTGGGGGGTGTTGTTGCACAAGGTCACAGGCTGAGTACTCTAACAACCCACCGGACATTAATCCACCAGTAGAGCCCGATGCTGGAGGTGATTAATGCACTTGTAACATGGCAAGTGCAAGACAGAGATTGCGGTAACACTGTTGCCCTTAACAGGACACTGCACTTGCCAAGATCTACAACTATTTTGGTAACACTCTGATGCACTTTGTTGTGTCTCACAGACAGGCATGCTGCACAGACGTGCATGTTCCCATTCCACGGCACACTACTATTTGTATAGTGTGCAGTGCTTTGAGAACATATCCCACAGCCAGTGTCCCAGTCTGAAACACCCACCAACAGTCCCATTTGCTGAATCGACATGAGACATTTTCTACTTTCTCCATTGCTGTGCTGTCCTGATGCTGCATTGCAATGCGGCATCATGGGAGACTTACGTTGCCAGAGGACCTTGCTCGCTCCGGTGGATCTCGGCGATGGGTCTATCACTGCTCATCCACTACCGCCATCTACAGGCATTCAAACCACTATTCAATCACTGTATGTATCTTGTGCGCTCACAATAGCAGGCATGCTCTGTCTCACCCACATGCACTAGCGGGTGGTCTTTACGTTACACTTGATGTTACCCAGTTAGCGCTTCACATTGTGGTCAGTTCTGGTAGTGCAGAAGCGGGCTGTACTGGTGGATTAATCACCACTGCTTTTTGCTCACCTGACCTATTTAGACCAATCTCATCTCTCTAGTTGAGGTCTATCTTTAGTGTCATGTTACAAGAATAAATAGTTTACATTGGCCCTCCAAGGCCAAGACATACGGTCCTTGGTGCCACTAATTAGTGGGTCTGGCATTCAAGCAGGCATAATTAGCCTGCGAATGACATTTTGTCATGATGCCAGATTTGGGGGTGGAGTTTGTAGCATATAAAAATGGAGATTTCAGGTCACGCGTCACTCCCACCTATACTACCTGAGGAAACACAGCAATGTAAGTAAGGCCTCATCTTATGTTTGTGTACTCTCCACATGTATAAGTGATTAACTGCTGAGTCTTATTTTAAGAGGCAACAGAAATTATTGTGAATCTCTTTAGATTTTATTCTTTTCACCATGCACTATGGCTTGGTATTTAGAATGTCAGAAAACACAGTGTTAGGTAAATGAGATAGTGTCGCATTGCAGGACGAAATGAAGGTTGAATCTTTAGAGCCATCAGGCATGCTTGTACACTGTTTAACAGGTTAGTGCGAGCTGATGTTTGATGAAAGGGATTGTGATAACCTATTGTTAAATCAATGAGGAAGTATATTTAAGTGGTGTATCTTTGATAAATATGTCAGTATCTTAGTGTGACACCGTTTAAAATCATTTTTTATGAAAATCTTTGTCTTAGGTTATCTTATCTCGCTTTTGTTGCATCAGGAGCTGGTGGGAGTTGAACACTGAACACTTTTGACAGAAGGAATCTGGGCAGTACAGTTATGAACTAATTATACGTAAGGGCCTTTATTTATGAGTCTTTTTATTTTTAAAGTATGTGTTTGAACGTTGTCTATATTGATTTTGTATGTCTCATATATGTTTATTTCTCATTTCTTATGAAAGACAACCAGTTTTCCTGATGAAGGGATTTGTCCCAAAACAAAGAAAATTGTATAACTGGGTGTTACCTATAAGAAAATAAAAAGAATTAATAGAAATCAAACAACTTGATATTTTTGCGGGGTGAGTGGGCTAGCATACCAGTATTACCTGCTTTTTGTTATATTAGTGTAAGCAAATACTGGGCATAGACCTCTCCCAGAGGAACAGAATACTAATTTTATATTTTTCATTCTGAGGTATTGGCTGTACTGGTGACACTTTTAGTTACAAAAGTAGAAAGGGTAACTGATTCATTTTGATAGTATGTGACTATACTACTCAATATCCAGAGGCAATTCCAATGCGTACTGTCACTACTCCAAATGTGACAGCAGAACTTTACAAATTTTCAGCAGGGTGGGTATACCTAAAGAGATTATTACTGATCAGGGTAGTAATATTGGTTACCAGGTTAATATGTCATAGCAATAACAGTGCGGAATAAACTGTGCTGTAGTAATGCTGCAAGCATTGACAGCAACAGGGGTATAATAGCAGTAGTGAATTACCGCTACCTCTATTGTTGTTCGCTGAGTGTAGGAAGGGCAGAAAAAGCTTCTGGTGTGGTGCTTGATTGAGCTGCTCCCATGGTGGAGTGGCTAAGGCACTAGTGCCTGGAGTGGTGGAGACCTGGGGACAAGGGTTTGGTTCCCTGGCTCCTGAAATTATAATTTTTATTTGCTTAAAAACAAAGTTTACCCTCCCCAGTTTCTGGTCATCCCCAAGGTACACACCCTCTCAGAGTTGATTATAATTAATAGGGGGTGTGGGTGTGCAGCACCTTGAAAAAACAAAAAGTGTACATGTTTACCATTGAGGCTTATGGTGTGTGCAATGTTTTGTATCGATTGTTTTTACCAACCTTATTTTGACAATCTGCATTTTGTTTGCTTGCAGCATTGTGTGGCGCACTGTTGGTTAGTTGGCGCTGCATTACTGAAGGAGCCGTACCGACTACTAGGTATCACTACTATAAGAACTTCCCCTTATCACTCTCAGACAGATGATCTTGCTGAATGTTTTAATCAAACCCTAAAATGCATATTAAAAAGGTTTGTGAAAGGGGAAGGGAAAGATTGGGACCAGTACTTACCTTACCTGTGTTTTTGCTTACAGAGAAGTGTCATGAGCATTGGCAGGTAGTTCACCCTTTGAAATGTATGGTAGACAACCTAGAGGGCTATGGTATGATAGCCCCACTCAGAAATAATCTATTGCAGATTATATGTGTGTACTGAGAAGGAAACTGGCAAAATATGTCGAAATTGCCCTCAGTAACCAGGAAGGGGCCCACAAACAGCAGAAGATGTAGTATGACCATAGGGTAAAAATAAATTTTGAGCCAGGTGAAAAGGTCTTCTTACTGTTACCTACTACAGAAAAACTTTACTGATAGAAGGTTAAAAAATGCCTTTCTATGGATTTACAGAGCCGTTCAGCATAAACTTCGTCCTCACGTCACATAGCTCTTTAAGTGTACACCCTGCATCTGGACACTAGGAGTCATTCTTACATACTCTTTGATGTACCTAGGGTAATGTCTCACTATGGTGAATCTGCGATTAGCCATGCCCTTCCAGACTTATGGAACAATATACAATGCTTCTTAAAATTTACTAACACCATCTGTCTATAGGCCTTTAAAGATCTATTAGACCCTCTTACCCAGGAGAACTGCAGTTGTTATTCATAACATGTAATCCATCTCCTTCTGCTGTATAGCACTCACTGCTTTCCTTGGGATACCTATTTTGTGTACCTACAACTGTACAGCACTTGTATTCTGACTTCTGGGTTATAGTACCGCTTATCTTATTACCTTAACAATTTGTTATGCTTATTTTATTCTCTCTATATTCAGCCATAGCGCTGTATCTGTTGCGTGTTCCACACATACCTTTTTCTGGATGTGTTATGTACCCATACATTGTAAGCACTGCATGTATTGTAAATTGTTGTGCCTATCCAGGACCACTTGAAAATGAGATTGCTCAATGGTGCTATTCCTGGTAAAATAAAATGAATTGAATTGGATTGAAAAGGGCCTTATATAGTTGTTAGTCATACTGGTACAGTTAATTATGAGACTGAGATCCCTGATAGGAAAAATCCTACCAAGATATACCATGCTAACCTCTTAAAGAAATGGATTAAAAAACACTAAAGGTTGCTTTGTTAGGCTTACAAGAAACTGCAAAAGAAGATATTGATATATCTTTTGGCAGACTGCAACAAACTTTAAATTCTGTTACTGTAAAGGTGAATGTTTCCTCACCCACAGAACAAACTGCAGAAATTTGTAACTTGGCAAAGATATTTAGAAGTACTTTTACCACAGTGTCATGCTGAACAAGAGGGGTCGAGCATGTAATAGTGACAGAGAATGGCTATCCTGTCAGACAAAGACATACAGCTTACAGAGCAGTTAAAAGCAGATGTGGCTAAAGAGCTGCTGACACCTCAAAGAAAACTTTGAAAACCATAATACTTAGGTACAAATCAGCTTGCATTCTATATATATATATATATATATATATATATATATATTCTATGGATTTCTCCTAACCATTATATATTACTGATGAAATTTGCATGAATACCTGATATTTATCTCTTGGAGTTCATCTTCCTCTATAGCTTATTCCCTACTTCAGTTCATAATCCTCTGTTGTGACAGCACACTCCATTGTCATTGGAGTAACTATGATGTCACAGGCAGCGCATTATGTCCTCCGGTAGGGAGAAAGCAACAGGAGTAGATGAACTCTTCAGGAGCAAAGATCCTGTTTTAATGCAAATGATCTCAGTGATAAATAATAGGGATGAGAAATACTGAACTAATGTCAAATACAAGCTGAACTGTGCCTAAATATTATGTTTTGCTAAAGTTCTTATGAACGCATCAGCTGCTCTTTAAGGAAATATTGAAATAAAAGAGTTGTGTATCATAGAAAAATTGAGAAGTTCTTGGTCATTACTCATGGTGATTGGTGGTAAAAAAGAAGTGAGTGTAAGAATCTGCCTTGATTTTAGGAAACTTAAATAAGTGTCCATATTTGACAGCTATCCTATGCCCACAATAGATGATTTATGGATAGACTGGGAAGTGTCAAGTACATTACTACCGTTGATCTCACCAAGGGTTGCTGGCAAATTCCATTAGCTAAAGAATCCAGAGACAAAATTGCGTTTTCCACTCCACTTGAATTCTATCAGTTCACCACCATGTTGTTTGGTTTACATGGTGCACCGCTACATTTAAGCAGTAGATGGATGTGGTTATACAATGGCAAGGACATTTCTTGGCTTCTGACTGGTCAGGCTGCCCAAGAAACAGTGATATTATTCCACAATAACATCACTGTATCTAGGTGTCATGGTATGTTCAGCTTACCATTAGATTCTTGTATGTTAGATTGGCTATCCAAAGATTATACCATAAGCAGTATGTAATAAAAAGCTGTTTTATTACAAATACATCAGACATGTGACAAAGCAATCACAAGGGAGACAATTTCCCACCATTCCTCGAGTATGGTCTCTTTCTTTCTGAAGAGCTGGTGCGCAAGCAGTTATATATGATTGATAACAGTGCAGTTACAGATATGATAAACAAACAGCATTGGATAAGGCATGTAAATAAGACGGCTCCCTTGTGCAATTACATAGGAAATAAAGTTGCAAGGTAAGTAAGAATCTCAGAACAAAGACAATGCATTGTCAGCTATATGTTATGAATGCAGCATAAGCAGAAATGCACATGCCATGATACTTTGGTATAAGACACAAATTACACATGATTATATGACTATATCAGAACATAAAAGGAACACACATAACCTAGGTAAACACAATAAATAAAAGATATACATGTCAGGTGTAATAAACATAAAACATGTATAAAACCATAAAATGATGTTAACATAATATACAGCAGCATATATCAGTGGCAAGCATAGTCCTAGTGCCCATGTTTGTACAATGCATGCCTATTTCTATATGTTAGTGCAATACAGCAATATCACTGTTAAAATAAACAAGGTTACGTATGGTATGAACACATGGATCAATAGATGGTGTGGGACCTATGCATAACAGATCCCTCCTTGTTGCCTTGCTCAAAAGGCAACACAACAAAAAGAAGATGGTTACGTGTAGTAATGGTATGTCTTATTTTGTCAACAAGCCTGAGGTGAGAGCCTGGGAAAAGAACTGCAGCCGTGCAAGATGCTGGTTAAAAGTATGCCTCAGACAGCAAAGGGTTAGTGGTGGGTGAGTTAAAGCAAGATATAAATTACTATCAAGCTTTAAAACATTGATTTGAATATCTGCTTTCCAAAGCACATAAAAACTTGTAAATGAATTACATCTCTATAGCATACAGATAGTCAGGGTGACTGTGAAAGTAGTCCAATTCAGGAGTTGACACAGGGGTAATCACAGATGGTCAGATCATAAAACACAAAACAGAAACTAGGTATGTCAACACCACAGTGGATATGTGTATAAGAAAAAAATGTTGATGTGTATTACCACAGAACATTGTTTGTAAAAACAGTGTTAAAGTCATTGTCCATTTGTAAAGAACAGTCCATACTGAGAGTGGAAAAGGCAGATAACTGCGGCATACGGGACAGCGGCATACGTGTTTGATTGAAGAATCTAATAACAATGTCCTTAAAGAGGAACCAGTCCATAAGATTTGAGGTGGTAACCATGAAGCAGTGTAGTTACATTTGAAATGTAATTTATCGAAACCATGTAGCATACATGGCACATGGGACTGTGCAGACGTATACCAGGACAGTAAGAAAGGTAATGTTCATGTAGCTGGCTGCTGGTTGGCTGGATTGGCAAAGGAATTGGCATGGGTTGCATGCGATTGTTCATTGAATGTTTCAGTGTCATAGCCACACCCACACAGACATAGCCTTTTTGTAAAAAGAGCACATTTGTGCAGAAATATTGACAGTTCATAACTGAACAATAAAGAATACAATTCATGAAAAAGCAACTAAGAGCACAGTCCATAAAAGAACAATCAGTTCGTATGAGGTGCCAGCCAAGTTTGGAAAACCAGCTGTGAAGAAAAGTTGCATGTGTTGCATGAAGATCTTACCAGTACCACTCTTCGGAAACCTAAAAACTTGTAAATCTTTGTTAAAAACTTAGTTTTAAAACACACATATAGTTGTTTTGAAAGGGAAAATGAAAATGGTATGGTTATTAGCAATGACTTTGCTTATGGTGTGGTGAGATATAGACAAGCGATAGCGTTGACCATGCACTCGGAGGTGCAGGTCGAGGTCCAATAATAAGAATATACCATTTATTCATCTGTGAATACACCCCATTTCCAAGTCTCAGAAGAGGCTGTGACAGTAGGAAAAAAAAAACATAGTTTCCCTGCTTATGTGTTGCTGTTTGGCCTAGTTTAGGCCTAGCTCATGAAATGAAAGTGCAATATTATATGCACTTTGAACCTTTATCTTATGGCAGTATGCCATTTACACCATGTAACACAAGGGTATACAATAGTGCCTGTTGCACCTGTGAGATTTGAAAATATCTCTTTTGTTAGATCTGTTGTCTAAGGTGTAATACTCCTAGGCATAAGCGTAGATTGTGGGGGGCGGGCAAAGGGTCAAGCTGCCCCCAAGAAATTAGACCAGGACTTTTTAGAGCCCAGCCACCGTTCTCCGGTTATCATTTTTTTAAATATTGAATGGGCTCAGGGCTATGCCGGACTGCCTGCAGCGCTCTCCGGGAGGGAGGGGTGGCGGTGCCGGTGCCGTGTCTCTTAAACAAAACTATCCCCTTCCGATTGGCAGCAAGCCTGCAACCATAGTAGCCTGCATGTTACAGCCAATCAGAGAGTGCTGCAAGCTGGCGCCATCATGTGAGCAGTACTCCGTTAGTGGCGCCATTTAGTTGTCTTTGTGCCTTCCATGAAGGAGCAGCAGCAGCATCCATGTAGCGTAGGGCTGAGGAGAGATAGCTATTCGAGGATGTCAAGCAGCAGTCGTTGGTTGTCAGGTGACACTAGTGTCTCAGTCAGTCTAGTGTTCACACCCTCTTCCTGTCCTGAACAGCCCAGTTTAAATATACCTCACCTGAGTCCTCTGACTACCTACTCTCTGTTTCTCAGTGCAGCCAGCTGTGCTCTGGGCTCTCTCACTGCCACCTGAGCCTCCCATCCCCGAGAGCTTAGGAGGCCTGCGGCCACAAGGCCTCTACCACCAGACAGACCAGGTGAAGGAGCGAGTAGTACAATTACAGTGAGTCTGAGGCACGGCCAGGCTTGCCTGCACACCCAGCTCCTGTGTCCAGCAGGTCAGAAAAAGATTTACAGTGTTGTCGGCGAGTCCCACACCATGCCTGTTGCTCACCAGTTCCACGGTCCACCGAGAGGGATTATTCAGGTCAGTGAACAGCCAGGCCCAGAACAGTGAAGAAGCCCAGCGGTCATGCAGGCTATAGAAGACCCATAATGCGACATGTTCATCTGGTGTCAGAAAAAATGAGTTACTGTCTCATGAGGGGATTAATCGGGAGAGGAATGGGACTGTTGGGAGAGACTCGGCTACCTGACCTGCCTTCTTGGCCTTGCTGTGCCCTGCTGCATGCTGCCCTGTCTGTGCCCTTACTGATTTGGTGAGTAACTGTGCTGCAAGCTGGTTGTTGGAAATTAATACCATTCACATCCCAGAAATGTTTTTTTTTTTGGGGGTTGTCTTGGCCATGGCCATGTGTCTGGGGTGGGTAGAAGGTTTGCTGTCAGCTTGTGTTTCTTTTGGGTGGGAGGGATTTGCTGGCTGTTGAGGCTGTCCATGTTGGTGGGGTGGGTGGGGGCCTATTTGTTTGGTATGGTATGGACACTGGTTATGTTGGTGGGGTGGGGACACTCAGTTACTGTGCTACTGGTGTGGTGGGGTTTGTTGGGAAACTCACTGGATGGTCTGTGTTTGGTGAGGCTGGGGGATGGTCTGTTTGTGGGGTTGGGGTCGGGAAGACAGTCTGTGTGTTTTGGGGCTGACTCACAGAGAGGATGGTCAGTGTTTGGTGCTGGGGGAGGGCCTGCGTTTGGTGGGGCTGGGGACGATCAGTGTTTGGGGCTGGGGTGGTTAGTGTTTGGGACTGGGAGGGTGGTCAGTGTTTGGTGGGGCTGGGGGGACAGTCTGTTTTCTATTCTGGGGTCTGGTGGGATGGAGACACAGGCCATGGTGATGTGGGGACACTGGCTGTGATGGTGGGGTGGTGACACTAGCCATTGTTTGGTGGACTTGGCTGGCCATTTGTCTGGGGGGACTGTCCATAATGGTGGAAAAGGGGGACTGTCCATGTTTGCCTGCCGGGTGTTTTGTGGGAGGGGGACTATTTTCTGGTCGGGTGTCTGGGGATCTTTCCATGTTGGCTTATGGGGGTGAATGTCAGTGATTGCTGATCAGGTGTCTAGGACAGACTATCAATGTTGTTGGGAGGGGAACCTCCTGTTTGCTAGCCAGGTGTTTGGGGGATTGTTCATGTTGGTGGGGCGGGGAAATTCTGTGTTTGCTAGCTGTATGTCGGGGGTGGGGACTGTCCTTGGTGGGATATGGGGACCGTCCATGTTTGCTGGCTGCCTGGGTGTCTGGTGGGACTGTCCTTGGCGGTTGGGAGGGGCATTCTATGCTCTGGGCCTGGTGTCTGGTGGGGAGGGGGACTGTTTGGGTGTCTGGGGAGACTGTCCTTGTAGGTGGGGTGAAGGGGGACTGTCCATGTTTGCTGACGGGGTTTCTGGTGGACTGTCCGTGTTGGTTAGGAGGGGGGACATTCTGTGCTTGCTGACTGGGTGTTAGCATATAAACATAAGTAAATGTTAAAATGTAATTTCCACCTCATCCTTTACCTGTCAAGGGATGTATCTCACTGACCTGTGCCTGCAGCTAGCATACGAACAATAGTAAATGTTGAAACATTATTTCCCCCTCACATTTACCAGGCTGTAAAAGTAATCTTTCACTTTTTTAATTTCTCCGATCGTCCACTGTGGAGGGGTGAAACAGACAGATTCCTTGTCCTTGCTGTCTCTGTCTTCATTGCCTGGCAAACACAACCAAAGGGGCAGCTTTTTGTGTTCTCCCCAGTACAGTGTTACAAGACTAGCAAAAAATATCTTGCATTAAAGCATGCACCCTAAAGAAATGATTATACTACTACCTGGCTATTGTTATAGCGACTACTGACTGGCCATGATTTTTTTGGGGGGGGTTGGAACACTGGTCGTGTGTGTGAGTGGGGTTGCGGACACTGCTGGTTGTGTGTGTGTGGTTGGGGACACTGCTGATCGTGTGTGTGTGGGGTTGGGGACACTGCTGGTCATGTGTGTGTGGGGGTTGGGGACACTGCTGTCGTGTGTGTGTGTGTGTGGTGTTGCGGACACTGGTCATTTGTGTGGGTGGGGTTGGAGATACAGGCATTGTGTGGGTGTGGTGGGGGCACTGTTGTGTGGGTGGGTGGAGGCACTGGCATTGTGTCGGTGAGGCGGGGTTGTAATTGTATACCAGGCAAACTGTGCTGACCGGTAGCTAAACATCTCTCCTTCCAGACAAAGAAAGAAACATAAACAAAATGCAGTATAAAATGTGGTTTTATTTATTTTTGTGTGCCTGTGATGGGGAGGCACAGACCTGGATCCCTGGAGCGGATACCAGATAAATGGAGCTAGAAATGGTGTTGGTTGGGTGGGGTGGGGAGAGTGGCTGTGCTGGTGTGGTGGGGAGAGTGGCTGTGCTGGTGGGGTGGACACAGAGTGTGGAGAGTGGCTGTGCAAGTCCATCAGGGTGCAGAGAGTAGCTGAGCTGGCTAATCTGGGTGGAGATAGTGGCCTTGCAGGTCTGGGGTGGGGAGAGTGGGCTGTAGCTTTTTGCCTGGACATTTAATTCACTGTTGCTTGCTGTGCCTTCTGCTGCCCTGCCAGCTTTGTGCTGCTGTGCTGACCAGGGCGGACTGGTACACATGCTGAAAAAAATGGTTCTGGCCACTGGTGATGGAGGAGGGAGGGGTGGACGGGCATACTGGCACATAAATATTTTTTCCAACATGTATGCCAGTCTGCTGGGTCCATGCCATGCTTACCTCCCTCATACAAGGGGCTTCTGAGCACTAAAGATAAGTTTCTGTGTCAAAATTAGGAACTGTTGGAAAGTATGAAATCCTACAGTATAAAAATTGTGCATGTTTATGTAGTTTCACCTTACTGTGTGGTTCAACAAGATGTTCTGTGGTCTCTCCTCCTCATTTAGCACCCTGACCTGTGACCTAGCCATCCCTCCACCCCGGGCAGGGGGAAGGTCCGTTGTTTTGTGGTCTTTTGGTGGTTTGTTGGGCATTGTAAAATGCATTGTTTCATTTACTGTGTTGTACTGCCTGGACCTGCTTTACCCTGTCTCTATCCTGAATGTAAACATGGTATAAAAAAAGTTCATTTTTTGGTGGTGTGTGTGTCTGTCTGTGTCTGTGTGTAGAAGAATAGAGACAAACACTCAGACAAAAAAAACTGTATTAAACCACATCAAACTGAAGCAACCATATTTCATCTGTGTCCTTCAAAACTGTCAGATGAGACGATTTGGAAGTAGTCTGTTGGGGGGGAAGCATCCATGGCAACCTGGGCTACCACAACCGGCCCACCACACACTGTCATAAGTGATGCTAATAAAAACCACCAACCAAGTACTTACCTTTCAGGGTGGGTTCTGTGAGGCTGTGCACAGGTATCTGGAGTCGTTGTTCCAGCAAACTTCCTGTGGCGTCTGTTCTCTTAGGTTATGTGATGCGACCACTTTTGTGCCAGGGCAGTCCGTGTTTGCTTGGATGGGGTTGTGTAACCCTGGGCATGGACAGAGATACATATTGCTTAGGAGCCCATGGGGAGGAGAGTGGTAGGGGTTGTGGTGTGACCACACCATGCCCATGATCATCTTGAACAATTAGGGGATTTACATTGTTCTGTTGCACTGTCCCAGGTACATCAGCATGCTTGTTAAGAGCACCGCCTGAGGGATATCAGCATGTCCCATGCTTATGTGTGCATTGCTTGCTTGCTTGAGGAGAGCATTATCCTCTTCGCTTACCTTACCTAACCAGATTCAGGCATGTGACATTGAATAATATGGGATGGGATGGGAGACTAATGAATTAACTTGGTTATAATAAAGAAAAGTGTTAACACTGGGTGCAAGTAAGCAATAATGCCTGACAGGGCGTGTGTCATGCTGGGATAACGTCACGCTTCAGGTGGTTGGGCACCAGTGCATCCAATACATAAGGCATGACGTTATCCTACCATGACACACACCCTGAGGGCATTATTGCTATTATACAATGGCGTGTTGTTATACAGAATTAAAAAATAATTTTAAAGATGTTTTATTTGGTGTGGAAAATATTTTAAGAGAAGATACAAAACAACACACTAATGCTAACAATCATCAAGAGGTTCACGGAGAGCTGAGACTAGACCTGTGATGAATCGGATGTACTGGGATAACATCATGGGTCTAGCCCAAGACTGACCAATCAGAGGCCAGCATTCATTCTTGTCATTGTATAATCACATTTTTTTATGTAATCTATGTAAATAAGGGCTCATGCTGTGAGGATGCACATGCTGGGATGTTTCCCATACCATCCATGTTTATAGGTATACTGAGGTGGCACAGCCATTTGCTGCACTTCCTTGAAACATGCTTTTTGCACTCCTCAAGGGTGGGAGGGCTAGCTCAAGCAGACATTTCAAGAAGTTCAGGATCTACTATAAGGGCTGGACTTGGAAGGGTTATGTAAGCAGCAAAGGGGGGTGAGAGACTAGTGAGCTATCCACCTGGAGGTTCAGGTGGGGGCAAAATTAGGTCTAGACTGATTTGAATTGAAGCTGAGGTGAGGTCCTGTCCTCTTGAGAAGGAAGTTAAGTTCCTTACATATTTTCAACTTTACAAGTAAGTCCTCACTCCCAAGGCAGAACGAAGAACTGAATACAAAACAGATCTCGGTCAGTTTTTCGACTCTGGTCCCAGGAGGAGTTAGGCCGAGAGCAGGCTGCAGTAAAACTGGTGGGGTGGGGAAGTGCTCTGACTTGGCCTGGGCTGGTCCCTCCCAGGAGTTATTCAGCTGTAGTCTTAAATGTTTTTTGGGTATTATTTGATGCTGGTTGATTTGTTTGCATTACACAAGCCACCCGCCCTCTTCACTGCTGTGATACGCGAAAATCAGGACTTTTTTGTTACTTTGCCCCCCCTGTAAAAATAACAAACTACGCCCCTGCTCCTAGGTAGTCAGTAGTGTGGTGCTCTGATACTGAGTCTTGAGTATGTATCAGTTCTGTTGTAATGGGGTCTGGTAACATGACACAGTGAAACCTGGAAGTGTTAGTACTGAAGCAGAATTTACATTCTGCCATATTATGTGTGTATTTACACATTATTTACAAGGGCATCTGGGAGTGATGAAGCAATCAGACCACTAGTTGGTCTGGGTTTATGCTTGGAACATTGGGTAGGCTTTTTCTCTGTTGGGGTAACAACAGTTGGAAACATGGCAGTGCTAGCAATGGAATGAGGTGTACAATACTGTGGATGTACGAGTACAGTACAGGTGTAGAAAACTGTATGCTGTGCTTGAGCCTGGCATATAGACAGGATGCCAGTAGGTGACCGTATGGTGTAGGGCCTACCTTGGAGTGTGTCATTAGCTAGGTGGGTCTTAGGGATTTGTTGTTGATTGCTAGCAGTCTGCCATTTAGTCTGTAAGTGGGATTGGCTAGGTGCCACCAGTATGGTGTTCAGGTGTGCATGGTTATCATATTGTAATTAATCTGAATAGGACAGCAATGCTGGTCCCTTTTGTTTTGGAGTGAGAATGGTGGCACATAACCTATAAAAAAGAAATAATCATTCATGGGGTGTTATTGGGACATTTCAGCTTGTGAAAATAGCTAATTTGTCATGTAAGTGGTTGGTACTTGGTACCCCCCCCCCACCATGTGGGTCTGACAGATGTCACCCAAATGGGCCTAATACCCCAAAACATCCATGGATGTGGAGCAATTTACTGAGCTTATACTGGATAAGCTGCAGCAATATGCAAAAACATGATAGCAAAAAAAAGAAAAATACATTGTCACAATGAAACAATAGTCATATTAAGCATGTTGCAGAAAATACATTTTAAACATTAATCACATTTAAAATGAAGTTGGACATCAGAATCCAGGAACGACAATCGAAATAATATTGTAAAAAGGATATGTGAAAGTATATGGGAATGTACACAGTTTCTCCCCCCCCCCAACTCAGCTGATTACTTGTTGAGGGCCAAGGCCCTTGCTCCTGGCTGGTGTTAGCTGGCATAAAGCCACTTGTAAATAGAGTGTGTACAGTTATGCTAGACTGCACTGGGAAGGCAGAGAGGCTGAACTGGTTTCTAATGTTAGAGTACATAATATGTTTTTCAAAATGTGTAAACAACAGATGGGTGATTAGCAAACAAACATTTTTCTATTTTTTGTGTGCTCTTACTAGAGGGACAGTGGGTTTCCCTCCCTCCTTTCTGGATCTGCTAGCTGTAGCTCAGTCAGGTCCAGAAGGGCTTTTAATTATTTGCAGCCACCGTAGGTGTTGCACTGCAAGGTAGCATGGTTCAACTCCGCCCCACGGTCCTTATCTAGTTCAGGAGGCTTGGCTTATAGTAGATCATATCTATGGAAATGTTACAGACATGGTGAATCACACTAAGAATGGTGGCAGACCAGAGCATTATACATACCCATCACTGATGAACCATAAAAGCCTTCTATCAGCGAGTGCAGCTGGTGATAAAAAGTACACATACAGCTGATACTATTCCTAGACTGTTATTTGTTAAACAAATAGACATGCAATGATTGCTAGTAGTTAACTATGTCACCAACAGTTCCAACAATTATCTGCCCCTTACGGGCACACCAGTAGTTAAAACAGTTGTTAATGTAAGAGATCAGTCAATGGGGGTGGCATATATACAATTCATAACTTTGGCTCCCCCCCCAAGCTCCTTCTTTTGTGAAAGAGGGAGCTCGGATATTATAGGATACTGTATGACCAATGCTGGAGCAGATGCCTGACCATACAATAGTAAACACTATTAAATATACTCCTAACAGGGTTTTGCATAAATGTTAGATAACACTTTATTCCCAACAGTGGTGTAGATATGTATGGTATGGTATGGTAAAATTTTATTGATACAGTAATATTGCCATTAGGGTTCCGAAAATCCCTGTTCACAAGGCTTACCTGTTTATATTATACAAAATTATTACAACTATACATTTATGACAATACAAGTTACATAAAAGTACAAAAACAATGCATCACAGTTTTACAAACTCATCGATAACAGGCATGTTATCATTTTTACTTTTACATTATGTTCACCTATTACAACAACAACGAAAGCTAAGTTCGTAATTCAGGTCATTTTTTAAAATATGATCAGTAATTGTTAATTCACGTAAAAAAGGAGGAAGACAATTCCAGCTTTTAGCTACCTGATATTGAAGGGTCATTTCACTAAATCGATTTTTTAACTTTGGTATTACTAAATCTCTAACACCAGTTTTTCTTAGATTTAAACCATGTTTTGGTTTTTGTAATTTGTTTTTTAAGTTATCTAAAGATTGATTTTTAAATATATTGTGAACCTGATTTAGCCAGATTCCCCTAGCCCGTAAGTCTAATAGAATCCATCCTAAATCCATATACATAATGCAATGATGAGTTTTAAAATCACATCTTAACACAAATCTTACGAGCTTATTATAAAGTGTATCCAAGTTATTTAAATGTTTCTTGCTGTATGTCTGTAAATATGACTTCCATAGTCAATAACCGGCATTATTAATTGATTGATCATAATCAATCTTGTTTCTCTTGTCATGCAGTTTGATATTTGTCTCATAGCTCCAATCTTAACATTTGTTTTCTTTATTAAATTTGTTATATGATATTGAAAATTAAGACATTGATCTATATGTACCCCTAAATGTTTATATGTTTCAGTTTGTTCTAAAAACTTACCCTCTTGTGTCTTTATTCTTAAATTTGAGATTCCCTTTAGGTCCAATGCAAGTGACATAACCTGTGTCTTTTTACTATTAACTAATAAACCCAGAGATGAAAAGTGACCTTGCATAGTGCTAAAGTCACTCTGTAAGTTTAGTTCTACTGCACTTGTAGTTTTTCCCTCTGCTACTAAAACCGTATCATCTGCATATATACGAATTTTTGAATATCCAATATTCTTTGGTAAGTCATTCAAATAGACTATGAACAAGAGGGGGCCCAGGATAGATCCTTGGGGATTTCCTCTTGTTACATAGTCTATTCTTGACTGGTGTCCGTTTAGGACAACAAATTATGACCTTTTGTCAAGGTATGATATAAACCAATTACAGGTTTCTTCCTCCACCCCTATTTTCATTAATGAGTTTATCAAAATACTATGGTTTACTAAATCAAATGCTTTAGATAGGTCTACGTATACTGCACCCATGGACTTCGCTTCCCCAAGAGTGGTTGCTATGAGATCCAAAAAGTCCGTGAGTGCGGTAGCTGTGGACCTACCCTGCCCAAAACCATACTGTTGTTGAGTCAATTTATTATATTTTTCCAAATAGTCCATTAACTGATCATGGACAATTTTTTCAAATAACTTGGATACTGTAGACAACAGGGCTATTGGACGGTAATTTGAAACGTCCTCTGGATCCCTTCCCTTATCTATTAGTATCACTTTGGCTAATTTCCAATTGGAGGGAAACTGTCCCTCCCTTAAACTCCAATTAAAAATGTCCCTTAATATAGGTGACAGTTCCATGGCAGCCTCTTTTAATAACTTATTATCTATTCTATCTGGGACACTTGCTTTATTTATTTTTAGTCTATTTGTATTTTTTAGAACTTCTTTGTTTGTTACTCTCTTAAACCTGAATTTGGGTACTTTCTCATCTTGGGGACTCTCACCCTTTACTTCATTCAAGGTATTAGTTTTAGTTATGGGATCTAATTTCAGATCGAGGAGGTTTATGAAATAATCATTCAAAATTTCCGAAGCTTTATTTGTTTCAAACACTTTTCCATTCTGACTCAGTTTTATTTCACTTTGTTTACTATTTGGATTCATAAGATTTTTTTGTAACAGACCAATAAGCACCTGGATTTGTTGATTCTTTAATCCTCTGTTTATAATAATGAGCTTTTGATTTCCTGATTTCCTGTATTACTTGATTCCTTAACCTTTTGTACTGTTCCCAAATTTCACTATTTAATGTTTTATTTGCTTTTTTCCAATAATGATTTCTAGTCCTAATAATTTTTTTTTATTTTTACAGTTAGCCATGGTAAATGTTTTGATCTTTGATTTACTTTTTTATATGGGGCAAATTTATCACAGGCATTAATAAACATTGGGCAGGATATTCAAACTGCACCCAAAAAGTGCGCAATAGCAGGAGTAAGCACAAGTCCACTGCGCCCATGCGCAATAGACGTGATATTCAAAAAAGGAGCAAGCCAAATTGCGCCAACAGCTAACGTCTGAATATCGCACAACCTGCACCATAGTGCAACTAGGGAGGGGAAGCTGAGCAGATATGATGGGCTATGGTGCAACAAGGGATGTCCAGCTGAGCAGCTCAGAGGCACCATAGCACAAGCATGGAGCCCCCCAGCAGCAGAGCAATGTAACTGCACAACCAGGGAGGTAGGGGCCCACCACCCATGCCACAGATGGGCACAGGAACACACAGCAGAACTGACATTGCCCCCACACCCCAAACACAGCACAACTGGGGGAGGGCTGGAAAATCCACCGGCCCATGGGGACAAGCAAACAGCACATAGCTGGGCCATGGTGCCCCAGCACACCCACCGGCAAGCTGAGACTGCCACACAAGGAGGGTGGGCCACCCCGTGCCACACCAGCCCCCCAGTGTACAGCACATCCTGCACTGTGACCCCAGACACCCCCCCATGAGCAGTGACCACCACTGCAGGAAACCCCATGCATACCACCACCCCACAGTAGCAATGCAACCCTGTGCACCACAGAACCATGCAAGCCAGCCCCACCATGAGCACCCATCAGCAGGATGCAGCACACGGCAATGCAACAACGGCAGACAAAGTGCAACCACACACAGTCCCCCGATGTACTGCTGAGAGACCGACCATGCATTGGCAGAAGAGTGACCCCAGATTGGATGGTCGTGTAAGGGACACTTCCCCCAGTGGTACAGTGCACCGCACAGTATCCCAGTAACACACCCTGGCCCACCATTGGCCACAACAGCCAGCACAGACACCCGCAGTGGTGCGTGGAAGCATGCACCACACCAGTGACATGGGCAACCCAGCAAAGCGACGGGTACATTGTCCGCCCTGCAGGGAATGCTACCACTGACATGCCAGCAGATCATGCAGGTCACAGACAGGCATGTGTATTGGCTGCACAGGCCATGGATGGGCCGGTGGGTGCACCATGGACACAGAGCATGTGCCATGGACCACTGCACACAGTCATCCAGTGCACGGGGAACAACACACACACCACAGACACTGACTGATATTTACCCCCACACCATAGTCACCCCCACACAGACACACACACACATACCCATGACTGCACCACCCCTGATGCCATGCACACCACTGCAGCTGAGCACCTATAGCCCACTGCAAATCAGAGACCACCACAGTATTCATATAAAATTCAAATGTATTGTAAAATATAAAACAATTATGTACAATAACAATAACTATTTACAAGGTTGGGGTGGGGACACAAACAAGGTGGGGGTGGGCAGGGGAAAGGGGTGGACAAACAGGATGGGATAGGTGGGGTGTGAGGGTGCGTCCGGGGGGGAGGGGAAGTCAGGGACTGAGAGCCTGTCAGTGTGTCTGCCATTCCTGGCTCTGGGTCTGCCTTTCCCTGTGGCGCTGCAGTACTCCCACTGTGTCCAGCCTCCGAAGTATCGCCACAGACTCCCAGGCCAGATCAAGGAGCTCCCTCATGGTGTCCCTCATCTCCCTGAGATGTCTCAGACCTAGGACAAGGGAGCACAGTCAATAGGTGTGAATGCACAACCCCAGACAGCCCACCCACTGTGCATGGCATATGGCCATGGGACACACCACTGTGATGGTGTGTGACCAGCCGCAGTGATCATGTCCACAGGACCTGCCCACCCAGGTGCATACAGCCATGCTGAATGCTGCACACACCCACCAGCCAAGTCATGCACAGCACCACCGTGGCCGTCTAGTGACATGGCTATGTGGTGCAAAGGCAGTGGCACAGCCATGCACCTGGTCCACGCATGCACCATCAGTGACGCACACCCAGACATGCATTGCCACTGGACAGTGTTGACTGTAACCAGTGGTGTGCATGGCAGTGATGTCAATGAATGGTGGCAATGCCCCGCTGCCCACCTTGCCACACAGCATGCAATATTAAGAATGGATGTCTGTCACTCACCCTCATTGGGATGGTCAGGTGGCCGTTGTGGACCCTCGGCCTGCCTGGCTCTGTCCTCCACCGCCCTGCGCTCCACTCTCTCACAGCGTAACTCCTCTGGGCCTGGGGGACAAAAAGCAGAGAAGAACATCAGTGCAGTCCTAAAGCAAAGTCCCCCTGTCCCAAGGAGTGTGCCCTTCCAGCCAGACCCACCCACCCCACACCCTGTGAACACCACCACGGGCAACCCCATACAGTCCCTCCCCTATGTGCTGGACACAAACAACAATGTGACCCAAATGGATGAAAACAGTGTGTTGACAGAACCCCTACCTGGTCGTGGTACCGTGCCCCTCCTGGCACGTGACCGTAGTCTGGCCAGTAACTCAGGCTCCCTCCTCATCAGGTCTGAATATCAGTGCCTGCACTGCTCTGCCATTCTGCCCCTGCCAGTCACTGCCTCTAGGGCTGTGGCCACCTCACTCCACACCTGGGACCTAGGCCTCTCCGGGGGGCCTCCCCAAAGAGATGCCCATGATGTGGCTCCACTGTGGCCACCAGGTTTGCCAGCTCTATTGCTGACCATGGAGCAGCCCTTCTCTATGCCATTTCCAATGCGATAGTAGGCAATACGGCGCTATGCAGTGCGGTACCCCATGTGCAGATGCTGTGGTGTACAGCACTGCCATTCCCTATTGTGCTGTTACTGAACAGTGCGATAGAGGTGCAGCCATGCCGGACGCATGGCGCCAAGGGGGCAAAGGTCAGGCACAGGGTCAAGGGTCTCTGGCACAAGGCCATGCACAGCGCCATCAGATGACTATGTGTCTAGCATGATTGGTTGCCTGTGTGCCAGTGCCACAGTGGACTATCACGCAGTTGTGCCATTGTGCCTATGAAGGCCCATTGCCACAGCGCCATGTAGTGACCCTTGCTATAGCGCCACTGGCACAATGGTGGCCATGCCCTGCATTGCCTACCATGCACAGCACATCATCAGCGTGGCAGATGCCTGCATAATCTACCTGGGCATGTGCAGTGAGGTGTACTACGCATGCCACAGAACTGCACCATTGGCTCAGCACGTTTAACACAATTGCGCAAAGTGCAATGGCGCGATATTCAGCCGTCATATGCTAATCATCTGATCAGCCATTCAAAGGTGCAGCAGCTTGATTTGCATCTAATTAAAGTTGCTCCTCACCTAATTTGCATGGATTACGCTATATAGGTGCGACAATGTTCTGCAGTGGCCATATTCAGTTACTGCTGTTTATTGGTGAGTTGCATGCTGTGTGGGGGTCTGGACTGTGGTATCAGGGACATGCTTTGTACTGCACAGTCATAGGTAACCACTGTCATCCTTACAGGCTGAATAATGACCGAATGAGGTCTGGGTGAGGAGGACTATGATGGTGGGTGGAAGAGGAGGCCCAATTTCACAAAGGCCGAGACAGAGGCATTCTTCGAGGCCTACCTTGATCAGGAGCCATTGCTCAGTGGATGGTGGGGCACCCCTCAGGCCCATGCTGCTGCATGGGAGGAGGTGGCACGTGCCGTCAACCTGCACGGCAGCCACCAGTGCTCCATGCAGGAGTGTAAGAAGAAGATGGGCACTGACAGGAGGAGGGTGAAGGAGAAGGTGGCTGCCATCAGGGCAGCATATGCTGCAACAGGCGGGGGCCAGCCGGAAGTGGTGCAGCTCACACTGGCAGAGGACAGGCTTGCTGCAAGCATGCACCGCAGTGCCATAGAGGGAGTTTCAGGAGGTGGCTTCCAGACGGGTGGTGGTCCATCACTGCATGGTAAGTCATGGTCTGTCTGGGGGGGCAGGGTAGGTCACACACAGTAACATGTCTTTTCTTTCTGTTACAGATCCTGCACATCTGTAGGAGTCAGCGGTGGAGGGCCTGTCCACTGCGGACAGTCATCTGGAGTTGGAAGAGGGACCATCCACCTCCACAGGTATACATCAAGCATTGCAACAGTGGGGCCACCTGGCTGTCCACACTGATGTCGTTGAGACAGGTGTGGGGGAAGTCCTTCCTGTGTCTCAGCATTCTGGCATCCAAGGATGCCAGCACGCTGTGGCTGTGGCTGGGGTGGAGACCTGCACCAATGATGAAGACACGACCATCATAGGCAGTGACATGTGTGTGCCACGGAATGGACACACAGCAGGTCAGCTCACGCCCATGGACCTGGCTGGTGCCGACGTGTGTGCCAGTGTGTCAGCACAGTCCCAGGCTGTGCCTGTCAGCACCAGTGGGGCAGCACCGGTGGCTGGTCAGGAGAGTGGGACTGTTGCGGCCACAGTGGTGGAACAACTGATTCCTTGGGCACAGCAGGCAGAGGGGAGGCAGCAGCAGTCACCCACTGGGACTGGGAGTTCATGGTTCAGTGGTGGCATCCATGCACCACCTGTGGACTTGCCCATACCTGGTCCTGGTGAGCAGCGCACACCCTCAAGGGGTGTTGAACATCAGGCCCTTGCATACCCTGAGGGACAGGATGCTGAGGTGGCAGACGACCTCTTTGACGAGCACACCCGCCTACTGCAGGCATCGGTCCAGCAGCAGATGCGGCTTGCAATGTCTGTGGAGGCACTGTGTGTGGCTCTGGAGTGGGCCGAGGAGCGATGCAGCAGGGACACCAATAGGATCCTGTCATGGATTGACCATTTGCGGGAGGATGTGACTGCTGCCATGGACAGGCAAACACAGGCGTTCATCGCTGTTGTGGCCACAATGGGCATACAGTCAGGTGCCCATGTGTCGCTCACACCGCACAGTTGACTATCCACTCCCCATTCCCGGCGTCGTGTGACACCCACCCTGTCAATGCCGGGTTCAGCTGTGGGCATCCCGAGCACACCTGGTGCAGGACTGTTCAGTGTGCTGCAGACTCCTGTGCAGGCACGGTCACGTTCATGCAGTGGAACCCCTGGTGGACCATCAGTGCCACCTCATGAGGCCCGTGGTCAGCCTGCCAGTGCTGCTGGGTCTCGGCTGGGCCACACATGCATCTGAGGTGGACGTGGCACTGTGCCACATGACTGATCTGTCTCCCAGCACGGACACTGTCTGTTGCTGCCCTGTGTGCATTGTGTGTTTCGGTGGGCAGTGCACGGGTGGGTGCCCGGCCCTGCATGCAGACACACGGTCCACCTGCACACCCTCCTGGCTGCTGTCCACAGGTACGTGTGCATGATGATGCCTGCAATATGCTGTACACCAAAGTGCGATGGTGCCCAGCATCTGACACACACACATGGACAGTCAGTGGACATGGTGGCCTGTGGACATGTGTGTTGCTAGTGTTTTCGTTCTGTCTCGGCTTTGCACCTGACCCCTGTGCACGTTTTGTGCCTATTGTGTGTGCGTGTGTGTGTGTCCGTCCATGTGGCGTGTTACTGTTCACCCCTCCCTGGTTGTGTGTGTGTGTGCTTCTGTGTCCTGCCACATCCCTTGCCAGCATGCACCCCTGGTGTGTTTCCATGTGTGTCTGTGGGTTGTGCCCTAGCCACTGGTGGTTGCACATGGCACCATCACTTACCTGTGTTGGCTGAAGTGCTCCTTTGTTATGGTGTCCCAGTGCAGCTGTGCCAGCTGGATCAGTCGGGGGTCCCATCAGCCAAGGGGGCTTCCCATCCCCATCATCACCGGTGTCACCATCGTCCCCATCACTGTCCCCCTCTTCGACCTGTACGGCTATCCCACAGTCTTTGGCCATGTTGTGCAGGATGCAACAGCCAGGAATATCCCACAGGCCTTTGAGGGGCTATACTGTAGGGCACCGCCAGAGGTGTCCAGGCAATGGAAATGCACCTTCAGCATCCTGAACACCCACTCAATGGCACTGCATGTGGTGGCATGTGCCTCATTGTAGTGTTGCTGCGATGGGGTCGTGGGCCACCGGTAGGGTGTGAGCAGCCATGGATGGAGTGGGTATCCACTGTCACCTGTGTGAAGATAGTGGAGGTTAGTGTCATGTTCAGCTTCAGACTGCCCCAAGCTCTGTGGGCCACACCCATGGCACCTCTGGCCATACCCCCCCATGCCCACGATATGTCATTTCTATATACATACTCACCCACTAGATGACCTGTGGGGATGTCCCCACTCTCGAATCGGTGGCACAGTGCCGACTGGTGCCAGATGTATGAATCATGTGCTCCCCCAGGGTGCGTGGCACAGACATTGATGATGTGCCCACTGGCATCACACACCACCTAACAGCTGACACTGGAATATCCCTTGCAGTTCATGTAGGCAGCACTCTTGGGGCCAGGTGGTGTGCGTATGGCCACATGGGTGCAGTCTATTGCCCCTAGCATGCCAGGCATACATGCTACCCTGAGGAACTCCTGTATGTTTGCTGTGCACTCTGACGCAGTGCTGGGGAAATGGATGTACTCCACAGCATGTGGCAGCAGTGCGCTGAGGAATTGGGTGAGGATGCATGATGTGGCCGACTGTGTTATGCCTGTGGTGTCCCCTGTTGGTCTCTGGAAGGTACCCATGGCAAGCAAGCACATGCAGGCTGTTATCTTTGTCTCCACTGACAGAGCATGACTCCTTCTGCGTGGGTGCCTGCATCACATCACTGCACAGCTCACAGAGCCGCCTCAGTATTGCCTGTTCAGGCAGTACCCGCCCACAATCTCGATATCTGTATACAGCTCAAAGCTGGTGCGGCTTGGTACTGCCTGTTGAGGGCATACCACCGACGGGCCCTTCCACGCACCATGTCCCCTGCCACATGCCTTCTCACCCCTCATTATGGCATCCATGTGAAGGTGGCACTGGCCATGTCCCTGGTTTATGCTTCCCCCCAGCAGCTGTTGCTTTGTTCCCCCGCTGTCCTGACTGCTACCTCCCCTGCACCGGTACACCTACTGGCCTCTGCTTTGTGTGGCCCCACACACCTTCCCATGCCCCTCTTCTGTGGTGTGGTTTCCCTGGCCTGCCCTCTTTCATGCTGCTTTCCTGTGCCTGTCTCTCCCCCTGCCTCATGTGGCTTCCCTGTAGCGTTCCTGCGCCTCTTCCTTGCTCCTTTTTATTTTGACTCATTTCCGCTATGGCGCAACTTCCGCCTGCTCCACTGTTGCGCATTGCCAAGTCTTTGAACATCGCACTGCGCCCTTTATGCATGGTTCCTCCCCCGTCGGTTGTGCATGCCTTCATTTTCATTGCGCTATTGCTCAGCATATTTTCAGTGGTGCAACTGCCTCCTGCTGAATATCGCAGAATGGTGCAATTTCGGACTTGGGCAGGCGCAACCCTATTGCGCATGGTGCAACCCTTTTGAATATCCTGCCCCTTGTTGTAAATTCTAATACAGCCGAATTTAAATCTGGGATAAGAAAAATCCTATACCAAGGGAGTCCCTGAAGATACTTTCTAAATGATAAACTATTAAATTTTAACTAACATCTTTTAGATATTTGTGGTACTAATTTTATGGGGATAGAATTTTTAATTGTAGAGAACTCACACTTAACTATGTTGTGGTCTCCTAAACTGGGAGCACATACGCTTTTCTCCAGAATTGTCAATTCAGGTGAAACAAACATTGAATCCAAAATATTACCTTTGCTTAATAAGGAACCTTTCCTTGTAGGTGTATCTATAATTTGTATCAGGTTTAAACAGCTCACTGATTTTTCCAACTTTTGACCCCTGGGACAACCCCAAGCTGCGTTGAAATCACCAGCCAAAATTACTTGTAATTGACCCAGGTGTTCCATTAAAACGTGAAAATTTGTCAAAATGGATAGGGTTTATTTTAGGTGGAGAATAAACTTCTCTAATGGCCAATTTTAATTCTTGTATCTCAATTAACAGGCATTCAATGCCCTCAATTGACCCAGAGAATAAAATTTTGGAGTTACCAATTGAATGATTTATATACCCCAAAACTCCTCCCCCCCGTGTTCCCCGATCCTTCCTAAAATGGTAGAAGTCCCTTAATTCTGTTTCTTTATATTCAATTCCCTTTTTTAACCAGGTTTCCGTTAACATTATTATGTCCGGCTCTTCGTGTTCTACCCAGGTTCTAAAATAGTCCATTTTATTTATCATACTTCGAGCATTATCTAAGACCATTTTAATTACAGGACCTGGGTTCAATTCAATATCTCCACAAAGAGCCAAGGACAATAACAATGCCCCATCACTTGAACAGGTATACCCTATTTGAATTACCATGTCCTTAACACGAAGTTCTTCTCTGATGAGGTTGAAAGGGTTTAATCCGTGAGGTCAGCTTAGATGTTTGTAACTTAAAATTATTAGAACAATTTACATGGGCACTTGATCTTTTTGTCAAAATATCAGTTCCCATGATAACAAATAGCTGAACAACACAGACCAAACCCACTATCAACCCCATCATCTTAGATGGCAACATCTTTTTCATTTTTACAACTGTGTCCAAATACAAAAAAAAAAATCTATAAATGCCTGTTTATAAAAGTAAAACCTATCACAACGTTAAAAACTTTTATTTAGTTAACAGTAACTTACATAAGTCAATGTTACCAAAATCTAAATATTTTGGCTGTCTTTCTTTGTCAATCAGTTATCACCTGAAAGGTTGTACGCTGAATAAATACAGATGAGTTTGACCCAATTTGTCGTAAAAAAAGATAATAAGGGCAATACAGTATCCTACTATAATTCAAACTATAATAACATTATATTGAAATTGGACCACTGGATAAAGTATGTGTATATATTACCAGTGATTGCTTGTGCAGGATTGTGTCATCCCTGTAAGAGAGAAAAAATAAAACACAAGCCGTGAAAGGGAATGTCTTTCTTTCTCACAGCGTTCTCCTAGTGGAAGGTTAGCAATGTTTTTTAAAATTCTGATACTTATATTAACTCTATACAGATGTATGCCCTCGACTACCCTTGGGGGTAGGATATTTTATTGTAGCTATTACTACACTCTGAGGGATTCCTGAAAATAAATTAAATTAGACTTAATGTCAGAGGATAAGGTGCCCTTATTTCTCTGAATTTGACATTAGAACTGTGTCATTAACACACACATCATTCTGATAAATAACACAAGTTATAACACTGGTATTTTGTACATACAAAATTGTTAAAAGGGTGTTATAGTCAAGCCAGTAAGAAACACAAATTGTAAAATCCCCCCAAAACAGTAATAATTCTTGTTGTGGTAGTGTAAATCATGCAGCTAGTTTGTTAAAGTTAATGGCTTATTACAAATGCTGGGGGTGATCAGCCCCCACAATCACCATGCGATGCATGGAGATCACATGATATAGTACGTGGACAGAGAAGCCATGTAAACAATAAACCTACATGAAGAAAGGCATATGTAGGAATGGCCAGGTTCATAGATAGCAAGCAGCTTCTTGGCTGCAAGCCCAAGGGGAAAAATTGCAGTCCTAACGTCACATACAGATGATGAGGACTGGAAAAAAAGTAACTTTCAAAAAGTACATTTGATGTGCACTCCCCATTGAAGTTATATTTGGATAAGAAATACTGATTTAATTGGGGAGGTATATGAAGTATGAGCTGGAAAAACAGGTACAGCTCAAAAGTACAAGTTGGTCAAGTGATTTTCTAAAGGTCACGCACTATGCAAATGATGGCCGCTGGGATTCAAACCCAGATATAGCTGCAGTGTCCTTCAACAAAGCACTGACTGAGAGTTCTTACAGATAAAAGAAGAATTCCTAGCTCCCAGCTGAGGCAGCAAAACCAAATTGCTTAACCATCATGATTTACATGACGGTAGATGGAGGTGCCATATTTGAAAGGAAAAAAAAAATAGAAAATCTTTGCAAGCTGTTGTTTAATGCTTTTATATTTTCAAACTATGATTAACTAGCATCAAGACTAATGACACCAGTCCACATACTTCAACCTTAAACCAACCACTCATCTGAATGATAGAAAGTTTGCAGACAACGTGCCAACATAGCAGAACGGAATTTGCCCTTGGCCACAAGCCAAAAGTCTCTGCCATTTTACGAGCAGATCTACCTCATTACAAATGACATTAAAAAAAACTAGCGTAGCTTCAGAAAACACAGAGACACTGATAACTGGTAACAGTGACAATTTGATACAGCATATGTTTAATTTGGCACATTGTTTCCCAACTACAAATATTTCCACACATTAAAATCCAGGATGGCACATCCCTACATGTTCAAAAGCATATTCGATGAAGGCTAACCTTTATCAAGCAAAAGAAGATTCTTCTAATTCAAAAAAAATTAACTTAAGTGAACAAAGCCAAGTGATGTAATCAGTCTAAAAGACAGACTTAACGTTTGTGTTCCAGCCAACACTAATTATTATCAACAAAGTTTTAAAATCAAACACACCATAATAGTTAATGAAACTGATTCCATTAAACTTTTGGATTCATTACAGAATGCAGTAATGTCTCTGCTGTTCTGAACATTCTCAATTAGTCATTATCTCAACTGCATGATACAGCATGTCCTTGACTAAGCTGTTCCCAGTCTAGCAAAATAAATTATGCATTCATGGAACAGAAAACAAAATCATGGCATATTACTATTAAATGTAGTACTTTTTGTAAAGTGAGTAGCAAGGAATAGTTGTAAAAGACAAAGGTTTTTACACTTAGATTGTTTTAGAGTACAATGAAAGGTTGATAAACCAACAGATATAATTAACATTTACTCACCACAAATCTGAAGCACAAGGACAGGGTCAACACCCAGCAGACAGTTTTTACATTAAAAAAAAAAATTCTGCAAGGTCATACCAGACAGATGTTTGGTCCATGAACTCCATTAGTGAGGAGGAGTTCTCATTAAAAGTTTATGTTAAACTTATTAGATGGTTTAGCTACCAATGGATCAGTAGCCCATAACCCCTTGTAGGCTTGAAAGCCAAAGTGTTAAACAAGGACTGGAACTTCTGTTCCAGCTGACACATTCCTTGTACAGGATAATTTTTTTTTGTTTCAGCTACTGTAGCAAAAATGATCTCTTTTAGTTGACTGCCTCAGTTCAATATACTACTCACAAATCAACTTAATGGGATCCAAATCATCTGTAGTTAACTCACCTTTAGTTAACCCATTAATGCACTCCCCCATCATGTGCAGTGAGTTAAGCTGAGATGTCTTCTCTCAACTCTGCATATTTTAGATGTGTCAAAAAGAAGGGACATCTTTTAACTGTTTGTGGCTCAGCAACTATGTTTGGAACCACAGTAGCAGAAGACACACAGATGGCTCTGATGTATGTGGGTGCCTGTAAAAGGACCCCACAACCTACGAGCAAGCAGCCTGGCTTCACAGAGTCCCAAAGCTACCTAAGGTTCAGCCAAATGCAGAGCAGCAGTCTGCCTGTTCACAGGTTTAAAGCTGCATAAGATCCATTCAGTAGGGGAGTGACAGCATGCTGCACATCAGATTCTCTAGTGCCAGTGCTCTAGCAATCTGAGAACTGCAGTCCATGATTTTAAACCAGAGTCCCATGCTGCAGCTCGCAGCTACTTTTAGGGGAAAATTAATTCCCAGAACTCAGTTCCCAATAGGAAATGAGTGTACCTGTGTTAGCCAAAATAACCAACATTTCCCACGGTCACCATTGTTACGGTAAGTCCAGCTTAGATTCTTGTATGTTGGATTGGCTATCCAAAGATTATACCACAAGCAGTATGTAATAAAAAGCAGTTTTATTACAAATACTCACGTCAGTCATGTGACAAAGCAATCACAATGGAGCCAATTTCCCACCATTCCTCGAGTATGGTCTCTTTCTCTCTGAGGAGCTGGTGTGCAAGCAATTACATATGACTGATAACAGTGCAGTTACAGATATGATAACCATACAGCATTGGATAAGGCATGTAAATAAGGTGGCTCCCTTGTGCAATTACATAGGAAATAAAGTTGCAAGGTAAGTAAGAATCTCAGAACAAAGACAATGCATTGTCAGCTATATGTTATGAATGCAGCATAAGCAGAAATGCACATGCCGTGATACTTTGGTATAAGACACAAATTACACATGATTATGTGACTATATCAGAACATATAGGAACACATATAACCTAGGTAAACACAATAAAATATATGCATGTCAGGTGTAATAAACATAAAACATGTATAAAACCATAAAATGAGGTAAACATAATATACAGCAGCATATATCAGTGGCAAGCGTAGTCCTAGTACCCATGCTTGTATGATGGATGCCTATTTCTATATGTTAGTGCAATGCAGCAATATCACAGTGAAAATAAACAAGGTTACTTATGGTATGAACACATGGGTCAGTAGAAGGTGTGGGACCCATGCATAACATAGGGCAGGCACAGAGATAACCACAGAAGAGTGAAGGCAAACCCTCCCTTCCTACTGAAGCCACTGCAAAGCTGACACAGCTTGCAACCATTTACACAGCCCCCAACACAAGCTGTATACATTGAATTCCCTCACTGCCAGCCACAAGCAGTTTAAAAACATATAGTGCTCTCACCCGGTTAACAGTTTAATGACCCCCCGCTTAACTAATTACATCTGCATCAAATCATTTTTTTTCTTTACACATTTAAACAAACAGTTGCATCAAACGGTTTCTCCTCAATAGTCATGTGGCCATGCGCACATCATCCACTCCCTGACTTTTCTCAACTTACCAGTAAGCATAGTCCTCTGCTGTGCTTCTGGTATGAATTAGAACTGCTGCAAACTGTACTGTGAGAACTTAAAAAGAAGGCACAGTAAAAGCGGTGACCCTGAACTGAAAGTCACAACACAAAGCAAGTAATTGTCAGTGGCAGCCATCCTGTACTGCTTGCACTTCTGATGAACACAATAAATCAATGGCTTCAAATTCAGTTTCTCCAAATACAAACAAAAAAACAAAGCACAGTGTGCCAGGAGAACAATATAGAAATCTGGGGGGGGGGGGGACAACAATGACAGGAGACATCTATCAGAAGAGAGAGAGAGAGAGAGAGAGAGAGAGACCACTGCCTGCGGTCTCATGCTTCATCCACCTGAGGAGTGATGTTATTACTGAATAACACACTCCCTGTTGTGCCTTATTGCTTAATTCTATCTCCTCACGCTGTTTTTTTTTCCTGCTTACCTGGTGTGCAGTCCAGACTGCAAAAGCCTTGAACACCTATGAGCAGTTATGCGATCTATCAAAGATGCTGGTCTGACCATTAATCCTACCAAGTGTGCATTAGGTATGCAGGAAACCAAATATTTAGGGTATGTTTTTTGGAAATGGAGAATTAAAGCCACAGATGTCCAAGACAGGTGCTGTATCTAACTGTCCTGCCCCTAAAACAAAGAAAAATGCCAGGTCATTTTTAGGTCTGACTGGTTACTACAGGATATTTGTTCACAGCTTTGCCCAGTCAGCTACTCTCCTCACTGAAATCATGAAGAAATGGTACCCGAATAATGTGGAATGGTCCCCCAGAGTGTGATGAAGCCTTTTGGGCCATCAAGGCTGCATTATGTTCAGCCCCTGTTTTAAGAAGTCTAGGCTTTGAGAAACAATTTCTTTTACAGTCAGATGTATCAGAGTTAGGCTTGGGTGCAGTCCTGAGTCAGAATGTAGATGGGAAGGAACATCTTATTCTGTATATCAGTAGGACACTACACAAGAGAGAAAAAAGTACTGCACTATTGAGAAAGAAGGTTTTGCTGTGAAATGGGCAGTGGAGTCCCTTAAGTTTAATTTGTTAGGAACTTGTGTTGTACTTACAACACAAAAGCTGAGAATAGAGGAATTTAATGGATGGCTCAGAACCTGGTGTTGTGCTAAAGGGTATGGGCTGTTGGGGGGGTAGGGAGGAAGGGACATGGGAGGACAGTAGTCTCTATGCCAAAGACAGACTACACTTGAGTGAGGAGGGAAAGAAAGTGTTGAAACAGAGGATGGAGGCATACATAGAGGAAGTTGGGAATTTAAACTAGGAGCAGGGGGGGTGGCAATTGGGCAAGAGACATGCAGAGACCACAGGTTGGGAAACCATATGAGCTTACCCCCCATAACAGTGACCAAGGAGAAATGGCAAGTACTATTGATGATGCTAGTAAAGGAAGGCAGGATGAGGGGGGAGGGTGGAAGGTGGTTACCCTTAATGCTAGGATCCTTGGGAGGAATACTGCAGAGTTACAGGTGCTCATGGCAGAGGGAGAGGTGGACATTGCAGCCATCACAGAAACATGGGCCACCCAATACAATTACTGGGACCTGTGTATACCAGGGTACAGGTTATTTTGTAGGGACAGGGTGATTGGGAAAGGAGGGGGTGTGGCACTATATGTGAAGGAAGGACTGAAGTGTGTAAGGGAGGAAGGAGAGGAGGATAGTACAGAGTCACTTTGGATGCAAATCCAGGATTCCAAGAACAGGAGTCTCAGAATGGGAGTGGTGTACAGGCTGCTATCTCAGACGGAGGAGTTAGACAGGGAATTAGCAGGACAGATCAGGAAGACCTGTGAGAAGGGTGGTGTGGTGATTGTGGGGGACCTCAACATGCCAGGAGTGGACTGGAGTACCCCAACAACCAGGAACAGAAGGGAGCAGGTACTGCTGGATGCCTTCCAGGACAGCTTCCTGCTGCAAATGGTCAGTAAACCAACCAGGTTAGGGAATACCCTTGACCTTGTGCTGGCAAATGGGGACTTTGTGAGAGAACTCACAGTAGAGGAACCTCTGTCAGGGAGTGACCACCATTCAGTTTGGCTCACACTGGATATGGGCAAGGAAGAAGTGGAATATGGTACAAGAGTGCTGGACTCCAGGAGGGCCGACTTTGGAAGGATGGGGGATGTGGTAAAAGGGTACCTGGCCAGAACTCTGTCTGGTATGGACACTAACCAGAGGTGGGAGCTCATAAAGCTGGGGAAAGTGGAGGCAACCAAAACCTGCTGCAAGGCCCAGAGCAAGAAGGCTAGAGCTAAGAAACCGAGCTAGTTAAGCAAGGCAGTCATGGAAAAGGTAAGGAGGAAAAGAGCTGCCTTTAGGAGATACAAGAAAACAGGGAGGGGGAGGACAGGCAGGAGTACTTGATGGAATCGAAGGAGGTGACAAGGGCAGTAAGGGGAGCCAAGGCATCTATGGAACTCAGGCTGGCACAAGGCATTAAGAAGGGCGAGAAGGACTTCTTTAGGTACATCAGGGAGAAAAGGAGCTGTAAGGCCCACATAGTAAGGATTAGGAAGGAGGGGGGTTGGATGGAAGCAGGGTGCGATAAGGCAGAAACACTAAATGATTACTTCTGCTCGGTATTTACTAAGGAGAAGAGGGGGGTGACACCCAAGGGGGAGGAATGGCAGAAACAGGGGGGGAGGGGGTGACAGATGGGGAAATCATGGAAGGCAGAGTTCAGGAGGGTTTGAAGGCACTGAGGGTGGACAAGGTGCCAGGCCCAGATGGCATCCACCCCAGGGTACTGAAGGAGCTGGTAGAGGTCCTTGCAGAACCTTTGGCAGACCTATTTAATGCCTCACTACATTCAGGTTGTGTACCTCAGGACTGGAGGATGGCTCATGTGGTGCCCCTCCACAAGAGTGATCATGTGTAAGCTAATGGAGACTATCCTGAAGGAGAGGCTTGTGGCCCTCCTAGAGGCCAAAGGACTACAGGACAGCAGAGAGCATGGCTTCATACATGGCAGATCCTGCCAAACCAACCTGGTGGAGTTCTATGACTGGGTAACTAGGCAACTGGACAGGGGCCATGCAGTGGATGTCCTGTATCTGGACTTCAGTAAGGCATTCAACTTGGTGCTGCATGGAAGGCTGGAAAGTAAGTTAAAAGGCACAGGGGTGGATGCAAAGCTGGTGAGATGGGTAGGGAACTGGCTTCAGGGAAAGCAACAGAGGGTGGTGGTGGGTGGGGAGCTCTCACACCCAAGGGTAGTGATGAGCGGTGTTCCTCAGGGCTTGGTGTTGGGACCAGTGTTATTTGGGATATTCATTGCAGACATATCATTGGACATCAAGAGCAAGATCAGTCTGTTTGCTGATGATACCAAGGTAGGAGCGGTGGTGGATGACCTAGGGGGATGGCAGGGGTTGCAGGATGATCTTGCAAAGCTTGAAACCTGGTCAGACACCTGGCAACTGGGGTTTAATGCCAAAACGTGCAAGGTGCTGCATTTTGGAATGAAGAACCCAAGGAGGAGTTACCAGCTGGGGGGAGTGCAGCTAGCCAGACAGAGGAAGAGAAGGATCTGGGGATGCTCATTACAGGGTCAATGAACAACTCAGCACAATGTAGGAAGGCAGCTGCAAAGGCCAACAAAATGCTGGGTTGTATTGCAAGGGGTATATCCTTGAGGAGGGAGTAGGTAATTCTGCCACTGTATAGGTCATTAGTTAGACTGCACCTGGAGTGCTGTGTGCAGTACTGGTGCCTGTATCTGAAGAGGGACATTAAGTTACTGGAGAGGGTGCAGTGCAGGGTGACAAAGATGATCAAGGGGTTGGGAGACTTATCATACGAGAGGAGCTGAGGGAGTTGAACATGTACTCATTGGAGGAGAGGAGGGACAGGGGGACATAATGGAAACCTTTAAGTACATGAAAGGAATAAACAAGACAGGTACAGAGGGGCTTTTCAAAGTAAGGGAGGGGAGGGACACCAGGGGCCATGATATGAGACTGGAGGGAGGAAGGTTCAGGATGGAGATGAGGAGACACTTTTTTGCAGAGAGGGTGGTGGCTGGGTGGAATGCGTTACCTTCAGAAGTGGTATGCAGTAGAACAGTGGACTGCTTCAAAAGGGGATGGGACAGGACAAGGGGGAGGGTCAATGAAGGGGAAGGGTGGAAGGAAGGGGCACCTGCAGAATAAGAGCTGCTAGCTGCACATTCGAGCAGACTTAATAGAGCTCTAGGCCTTTATCTGCTGGCAAATTTTATGTTTGTATGTTCGTATTACAACCTATCACAATCTTCTCTGTTGGCTTAACCAAATGAAGGATAAAAATCCCAGAATCACAAGGTGGTTCCTGACACTACAGCCATTTAAATTCAAAGTGATGAACAAATCCAGAAAAGAGAATGTTGATGCTGATTTTCTGTCAAGGTATGGTTCAGGAACTTAGAATTCAGAAGGACGAAAAAATGTGTGTGCTTAACAGAAAGGTTTACTGTAACATGTGTCATGAAAAAGGGATGCAAACAATGAAATGCAAAGAACTGTAAATGCTATGAGATAGTGTTAAGAAAAAAATAAAAGAAGGTTTGGAAACCTGTTTTTTTGTTTGTTTGTTTAAAAAAACAGGTTCCCTCTTAATAGGGGAGTATGTGATAGGGTTGAATAAGACCCTCTCCCATTTGTTATGCTGAGAGAGTTAAAATCAAATATCTGTTCTGTCCTCTCCCATCTCTGCTCTTCTCTTGTCTATCTCTTGTCTGTCTGTGCAATCAAGTTTTCCTTGAGGAACCTTGGAACTAGCCACTCTGATGGTCCCACAATTTCCCCCTGTTATCTCCCTTCCTTCACTTGCTGTTTCTGTCCTCTCTTTCTCCCTGCTTCTCTGTAGTTAAAAATGTGAATCTGTGTGTGAAACTGGGATCCCCTGGTTTTCAAATGTATTGTATATACAGTAGTTATATTGTTGAAAAGAATTGCAGAAAGCTATTCGGGTTTATTGAAATTGAGGAACCTTTTGACCTCCACAAGTTTGTTTCCAGAGCTGTGAGATACCATCAGATGACAAACTTAGTAAGCTCCAGGCAACAATGGCACACACTAATATAGACCTTGTGGCCATCACAGAAACATAGGCCACAGAAAATGACTGGGAGATGGTAGTCCCTGGATATACAGCACTCATGCAGGAGAATCACGTCAGTGATCATGATTTTGAAATTATTACAGTAGAAAGGTCTAGGGAACATTAGCGAATTCCAGTTTCGCAGAACGTTTGCAAAATTCCATGAATGTTGAGAAATTTCACAGAATTTTCCTTAATTCTTTAATTGGTTACAACTTGGTCAGTCTTACAGCTGGATGTCTGACATTTGGCATGAATGCTTTATGGAAGAAGCCATAACACAGCCAAGTTTCATGACATCTGGATAAGGGGCATGGAAATTACAGGTGCTCAAAGTCTTGCAATTTATCATTCATGTGAAAACTTCTTAGAATATCTCTATGCTTACAGCTTTAACTACCACTGGAGCTACAGTAGGTAATTGAACGTTTATATGAATGCCTTCTTGGAAGGGTCTTAATAACTGCTAAAGGGAGAAGTAGTTGGTCATGTAAATTGTAAGTTACAGGAGTTTAAAATTTCACAATTTAATTGTTTGTTAAGTTATGTAATAATGTTCAAAATATTTGAATGTTTATAGTTCTACTTTTATTGCAGGTATACACTCAAGATTTGGCAAGCATACCCAATGTATCATGTAAAGAAAGCCAGCCATACAAATTGGTTCTTTATCAAAATTCAATTAATTTTCCAGCATCTGATCCTCACGAAACCCAATGTCTCAGGGCTTCCTCAGGGAAAAGTATCTGTACATAAACATATAAAGAATTATTTTTTTAAACCATATGTTTATGCCACAACTGATTTTACAGATGTATCACTGTTTCTCTTAAATTCATTGCCATAACCAGGACATATATAGTCCAAGTCCATTGTCTACTACAATTTCAAGTAGTGATATTACTAAGTATGTATGGGAGAAGACACCAGAACCCCCTAAGAATCGCATCACAGTTCTGAATCAACTCTCGTGTTCCATTTTTGTAAATATACTAAATGTCCATATATATTGTCTGGTTATCCTTCTGTTTATCATATCATGCATACCCATCATTAACTAATTAATTATACACTTAATCTCAGCATATTGCCGTTGAAACCATTTTAAGGCCATTAGACTATATCAGCAATTAAAAAAAAATGACATACAAATTCATATGCATGTTTTGCTACATGAAAGACAGAAGCTGCTTTAAGTCATACATAGGCTTTTTTGTATAATGTAGTTAGTTCTTAGAACATTCCATGTTTCCTGTATGCACCCTGCCATAAAAAAAATATATATATTTCAGATCAAAGGTTCATGCCTGAAACACTCCTAAGGCTAAATACAGGTTCCATTGTGTCACCTTCTAATTTAAATAAAATAGCTGCAGCATATTTGCCTGTTTTGTAATTACCACACACTGTGCATTTCTTAAAAAAGGGCTCCTATCATAACAAAAAAGTTTGTCAATACTTGTTTAACACAATCATTTTCCACATATTTATATGTCACTTATAACGTGGGTGCCCAAAGGCTCCCTACTGTCAATTTATAGGCTTGTCTTTACTTATTATGAGGATACTTTTCATATCCTACAGACATAATATAAAATAACCACATAAGATAAATTGCTTTAATGTGTATGACTTTGAGTGGTAATACTGCACTTCTCGGGGATGGTAAACTCACCAAAAAGTTTCAGACATTATCTTGGCAGCACCAAGAGTGAACTGCACTGTCATAGGGGCTGCCCTTTTATCCTCCAGTCCAGGAGAGCAGAGTTAACTCCATCCAGTGCCACCTTTAGATACCAGACATACCAACACATCACTGCTTCCAGGTCTGGCAGGCTGCTGGAGTTAAAAGTTGCCAAGGCAATCATCGTCTGCAGTATCAAATCACTTCATTATGCCATTTTCTTTATTTGTCAGTGAACTGTTCTTTATCATTCTAAACGTGCTCTTAACATATGTTTACGTGTAAGAGAATCAGCTTACTGTATGGCCATATCGCAGATCACTCCTGATCTGTAAAAGTACATCTTTCTCTACATCTAATCAGTCTTCCTTGTGTCTCTTTTCATCGTGTCACTCTCTTCAGTTCAAAGAAAAAAACTTTCTGTAAAAGGCTTCCTGCTAGAGTTCTTAATGTTTCCTTGTCACACTGCTTCCTAAGCATTTGACCCTCATTCACAGGTCACAACACCTGCATGTAAGTTAGTTGCTAGTTCACAAATGCGTGAGCACAAATTATACCTCTTTATTATAACATCTCTCATAGATTTTGTACATGTCATTGCTTACTAAATGCTGTCAGATTAGTAATGATTGTGCCCCAAAAATCTTAAATACGGGTGCCTCATTTCCATTAACCTTCTGTGTTCTGGCTCGGCCATACAGCACTGGACATCTTATTAATATATATATTTTTTAATTATTTATTGAGATCTAGGAGTACACCTTTGAGCTGGAAGTTCGTTTACAAAGGTTCCACATCAGAAGGAAATAAATTACAGACAATTCAAACAGAAACATATGACAGTACTTGAAGTTCGAAAAATGGGACCATACAAAACTATAAGTTCAGTGACAATCTTTTTTTTTAAATTTAATATACTTTATTAACTTTTTCAAATACAAAGGACAGAAAAAAGAAAAAACATATGCAAAAACTACAAAGCAATACAATACAATAATGAATGACACATCCACATTCAAGACAAACAAAAGCAAACCCCCTCCCACCCCAGCCCCCATCTCCACATCTACCCCACCCCTTGGCATCACTGACCGAAATAGCCCCAAGAATGCACGGACAGTACAACAAGATGTTTAACTGTACTATAGGCTGTACAGAGTGTACAACATTTCCCATCTTTCCTTTTACTTGGACAGATTATGGAGGCTAGCAACCATTTTTTCCACCCTCAAGTTTGACAAAAGATCTTGGAACCATTCTGTATAAGTTATAACATTGGAATCTTTCCAATGACATAACACTAAGGCTTTGAGGGAGAGAGCAATCAGAGTGATGTGATATCTATGCTGGGGTACCCCCACTCCTGAAAAGTCACCAATTAAGCATATTTCTGGAATAAACAACTCATTAATGCCCAATAGTGGGTCTGCCCATTGCTTGATGGTCTCCCACAGTGAGGCAATGGGGGAGGCATTCCCAGAAGATGTGTAACAAACTGCCATAAGCCTGGTTGCATCACACACAAGCAGGGAAGGGAAGTTTACCCATCCTGTGTAGCTTTACCGGAGTCAGGTACATATCCTGAAGAATTGAAAATTGCATTAATCTCAGTCTGTCCTGTGTGATGTAAGAATGACAGGACTTCCATATTTTCTCCCAATTGAGGGCTCGGTGGGAGAATTTATCATTCCAGTAGGATGAGTTCCCATCCACTGAAGGAAAGGCCAGAGTGCACGTACCAGAATATATGTGGGAAATCGCACGAGGTTGTTGAGATAACAAGGCCAGAGGATGAAAAATGTGGGCTACTCTCCTTACTTCTGTCAGCAACAATTTTTGGTAATCAACAAATGATGAACCTGAAAAAACTTGAACAACCCACCAGGGCCCACTGGGTATTTCCTCCTGATTTCCTCTGAAGTAAAGTACGAGTACCCATGTACCAAGTCCCTAGGGCACCCCCCCACTAGTGATGGAAGCTATCCAGATGGCAAAGGGTTACCCCCTATTCAGAATTTAGGGCTTCTCAAGATTGGTTGCTCGGGATCCCTAATATGGTTATATTTTAGAAAGGCGCATGACTGTGAGTGAACTCTCACCTAAGTGGTGATAGGAGTGTCATGCTATTCCCTGGGTAAATCTTTCAGCCTTATGTGTAACATGGCCTCATAGGAAATACCCCTAGAGTTTATTAGTTCGTTTTCTATAGAGAGCCATGGGGGTATGTATGGGAAAGTGTGGGAGTCTTCCACTGGCCTCAGCCAATGCAGATATTTGCCCACATGGCTAGCCCAGTAGTATAGCCCAAAATGTGGCAACCTCAAACCCCCCCCTTTACCTTTGGGGCAGTCAATTTATGATAAGCTCTTCCTGGGGGCTTGTTTCTCCAAAGAAAATCTGAGATGATTCCATGCAACTTCTTAAACCAGTTAAGGGGCAACCAAAGGTTCAACGTATATTGATGGAGTAAAATAGACAAGACAGAATATTCATTTTAACCAAGTTGATCCTTCCCCATAAGGACAAGGGTAAATCCCTCCACCAAGCCACGTCTTGTTGGCTTATGAGTTGTAGGGTATCTAAATTTAATTGTTTCATTTTAGAGTTACTTCTGGCTAATGTGATGCCTAAATATTTGAGAGTCTTGGGGGCCCATTGCAGCCCTGTGTTGCTTACCACACTAGTGTGGGTTCTGTTATTTAATGGGAAATCTGAGTCTTAGCAGGGTTGATCTTGTAATTTGAAAACCTACTGTATTCAGAGATGGTGTCAAGAGCAGCTTGTATTGACAGGGTGGGCTGGGTAAGGTGGAGTAGGATGTTGTCCACATAGGCCGACAACTTGAGGTCATGAAACCCTACCCTGATGCCATGAAGGTTGGGATTATCCCTGAGTTTGCATAAGAGAGGTTCTAAATATAAATTAAACAAAAGGGGTGATGGGGCATCCCTGCTGTGTCCCAGAATGTAAAGGAAAGGTGGAGGAGAAAACCCTATTACAGTATATCTTGGCACACGGACCCTTGTATAATGTATGGATCCACCGAATATACTGAGAGGGGAACCCAAATTGTTTGTGAGACGTCAAATAAGAAACCCCAGTCCACCCTTTCAAAAGCTTTCTCTGCATCCAGGTACACCAACACTTCGGGGAGTGTGGAGTCCCTGGCTGTGGAGAAAATATGAGCTAGCTTACAAAGGTGGTCCTGTGAGGCTATACCTTCCATGAAGCCCACTTGCTGTGGTCCTATTAAAATAGGGAGCACTTTGCCAAGTCTATTTGCCAATAACTTAGCAAGTATCTTGATATCATTGTTAAGCAAAGAAATGGGCCTGTAGCTTGTAACCCTGTCCTCGGGTTTTCACGATTTGTATAAGACCACGATCAGGGCTTCCAGCAAGAGGGCATCAACAGGGTCCTCAGAGAGAATATGAGTAAAGAATCTGTGCAGCCATGGGGTCAGCTGGTCCACAAATTTCTTATAAAAATTAGGGGAAATGCCATTCGGGCTGGGTGCCTTGTCGAGGGGAAGGCTGGATACCACTGCCCTGACTTCTGCTTCAGTGATGGGAGCTAGTAAAAGGTTTTTCTCATCCTCACCCAAGGTCGGTAAGGGAATCAAGTCTAGATACTCCTCTACCTCCTAAGACGCTGGCACTATTACCATGGGACTGTATAGTTCTAGGCAGTACCGTTCAAATTCAGAGGCTATATCTCTTTGAGTGAGTTTAAGTGATCCATCTGCCATGGACTGGAGAGCCTTCACCAGCCTGGAAGATTATTGGTGCTTCACTTGTAGGCCAGTAAAAGCCCTGCCTTTTCCCCTTGAGCTATATAGAGAGATTGGGATCTGAGAATGGTATAACCGGATTGATCCCTTAGCAACTCGTTGTAGCTCTCCTGGAGCTTAATAAGGTTCAGCCTGATTCCCTCGTTCACAGTTGGAGAGAGGACAGATTCTAAAGTCCCAAATTTGGGACAACAACTTAAAAGCCTGCTCCTCTTTCTTGTGCTTTCTGGTGGATGCCAGTCTTATCAATTTCCCCCTGATGTAACACTTCAGTGCACCCATATTTAAGTTGCAAGCTGTGTATTGATCAATGGAGTGAGCCACTTGTTTAACTACCTTGCCACCTTTTAATAGATGATTTTTAATTTTCCATATGGTGTCTTTTTGCTGGTGAGACTCAAGGGTGACTAGGCACCAAGTCAGGGAATGGTCTGAGACCACTCTTGGCTCTATGCAGCATTCCAGAATCCCTGGAAGTAAGGATCTGCTCACCAAAAAATAATCAAGTCTAGATGAAGTACCGTGAACCAAGTAACAGAAGGTGTACTCCCTGGTGGTTGGATTAAGCGTCCGCCATGGGTCGCACAATCCCAGATGGTCAATCAGATCCCTGATAGCCCTCTGAGCCAGTGACAGCCCCTGGGACCTCCGATATGTCTTGTCCATGTCAGGCACAAATGGGAGGTTCCAGTTGCCACTTAGAAGAATGGGGAGATTTAGAAAGGGAGAAAGCACAGAGATTAAGTCTGTAAAAAAGGAGGAGAAATCTGAATTGGGACCATAAATGCAACCTATCACTAAATCTGTCCAGTCTAGGATCCCATGGAGCAGGAGATATCTGCCATTTGGGTCGTGGATGCACTGCAAGCAGGTAAAGGAGATTCTGCATGAAAGAAGAATGGCAATACCCCTACTCTGTGTACTGCATCCTGCGGTAAAGACCTGCCCAATGTATTGTCTCCTAAAGAGATTAGCCTTGGAATCTAATAAATGTGTTTCCTGCAAGCAGGATATGTCTCCTTTGAGATGTTGGAGGTTCTTCAATATCTGATACCTCTTAGATTTGTTCCGAGCCCCCTCACATTCCATGAAATAAACTTTATGCGACCTGCCATCAGAAATTATAACCTGTGTGTCCCTTCATGAGTGTCGTCACTCTCACTGGATGGTCACCTGCTGCATGCAAATGATAGGATGCCAAGCCCCCCTCCCACACAGAATAGTCCCCCACACTAACCCGCTCCCCACCCCCAGACACAGAGTTCACAAAACCAGAAGTTGAGAGATAATGAGAAACCCACCTCCATACATCCCCTCCCCACCCCAATTTAAAAATCTGTCTGCCCATGATGCTCAGGCTCATTTAACAGTACCCTCCCACTCCTCCACCCAACCAGCTGAATAGGGTCAAGGATGGATTGGATATCCCGACTGAGATGCCTGTGTGCCCATCTTAATAAATTAATAATGCCAGATCTGCATGGTCAGAAAGTAATCCCCTGCGGGCATATCCATTAAGGTCATGGTTGATAACATATCTGTAAAAGGGGCCAAGCAGGACCCAGATCCGCATGCCCTAGCACACATTAATAGATTTAGAACTCCCAGAGGCTAGGGGTCAATGTAGAAAAGAAATCAAAATTCCCCCACAGGTACTGAGCCAAAATATAAATCAAATAGAGCTGGACCCAGCTATGGCATGAGTCTTGCCTAATAAGCTTAGCTTGCAACTAAAGGGCATATCTTGCTGACGATGACCAACGTGCTGTTCATGCACAGCACAGGTAACCAAAACCAACCCCTTCCAATAGCTTGTGTTTTAAAAGAGCTGTCCCAAATATAAAAGAATGAGTGGACCAGCAACAAAGGTAAGGCATAAAATAAATCAATCTTGCAGATCTTCGTGACCATGCCGTGTCCTAAGACCATAAAATAAATACAGACAGACAGTTCCATGCAGTGAGGTTCGAGCTGGTGCTGATCACTTCCCTAAAGAGGTCCTGAGCCGTCTGTGAAGTTCTCTGGTTGGGAAAGGAAAGAAAATCAGTCTAGTCCCGACTCTAGAAGCCCTCCAAGCCCCATTACATTCAGTCCCTCTGATAGATGTGGTACACAGATTAAACATTTGCTGCAACAACCTGAAAACAGTACCTTAAATTACAAGGTGCAGTACCCCTCTGTAGATCAATGGGGCTTAAACAGGTCAGGAAGGGCTGCTCTCAAGGCAGTCTCTGCAGCCTTGGGTTCCTCGTAGCTCAGCCATTGCCCCTGCAGGTTCACCTGGAGCTTTACAGGGTATAACATCCTATACATGATCCCTGCAAGGATTAGCTTCATCACATCTGGGTGAAAAGCTGTGTGCCATTGTTGGACAGCACTGGAAGATCCTGGACCACTCTGATCTTGGAGTCCCCCCACTTGACCTCCTGCAGCTCCCTAATTTTCAAAAGGAAATGCTGCCACTTCCGGTAATTCAGGAACCTGAAAATGAGAGGTCAAGGTAGTGCATGCCCCGCAGGCATTGGCCATAGTATTCAGTGGGCCCTCTCTATGGAGTAAGAAGGCCCAACCAGTGAAGGCCCCATTAATTTCTGAATGAGCTTCTGTATTAACAGAACAGTATTGGCACCTTCCTCTCTTTTGGGTAGCCCAATTATCACAGCATTGTTACGCCTGCTGTGGCCCTCAAGATCCTCGACCTTTGCCTCGAGACAGGCTGTTCTCTGCTTGGTGAGAACAGGGTCAGGCTCCACAAAATCCAGCGTCTTTTCCAGTGTAGTGATCCTCACTTCACTGTCACCAGTGGGCCAGGAAATTTCCCCCTGGACCAACAACATGGATTTTAACCTCTGAGGTGAGTGTTTTAAGCTCATCCCTAAACGGCCTGAACTCTTCGAGGAAGCATTTGACTGTGAGCAAGTTTTGTTCTTCCCCAGTGTTAGAAGCGTGGCCTGTTGCTGGTGTTTGCAGCCTGGATTTCTTACAGCTCTTCTCAGGCATTGATGGGGGTGTATGTTTTGGTAGGGCTGTGCGCATCTCAGCCTCCATAGTATGACAATCACTATGCAGCCAAGTGGTCCCGACAATATTAGGCAAGATGGCAATCAGTATGGCTGAGTGAAACAACTTTAGTGTTAAATAAAAAGAGTTTTTAGTCGGGTATAGCGGGAGTGCGATGGAAAAGCAGCTACTTGTAAGACCGCATCACATGACCCCCCCGACAATCTTAAAGAGTTAATAATACTGTTTATATTGTTGCATTCAATGCAGGAATAGAGCTGCAGTACATAAACTACTAAGCAGAATAACATTTCATTGTCAAAGTATAGGGAGGGACAGGGAGGGAGGAGAGATATATGGATGGAAATAAGTGCATCAAGGAGTAAAAAAGAGGATAGGATAGGGATCACCAGGGAGGGGGAAGGGAGGTAGGAGGGGAGAGGGAGAAAAGGGTGGGAGGAGGGTAAGGAAAAAGGAACCAGGGAAGCAGTCACAGCTGCTCAGGTTGGCCAGCAATTAGAGCTGCTCCGATTGGTGAGGTGTTGGTGGACACCAACACCTCACCAACTAGCTAGCACCGAAAATGTGTACAACACAAATAATATATAGTTATGGGCAGTCTAATTAGTGTTTATACCAAGAAGATATACTTAAGCCGTGTATTTCATTAACATCAACCCTCTGGGTTCCTATTTGGCTATGCAGCACCGGATGTGTCATTAGTATTCAGAAACTTACACCCAGAATGTGTGCACCATAAAACATCCATGTAAATACAATGCTAGCCTGTCTATTAATGTTTTACAGGCTCAACAGTTTTTCTAATAGAGAAATTCATCTCCATTCCACTTTTTTTCTGAATCCTGTTATAATTCTAAGTGTTTAGCCTGTGACTTTCTGCACCATTGGACCATTCCAGTGTGTCCAGTACAGTATCCCACAGCCACCCATAGAAAGTCGCAGCACTGATGATATGACTAATTTCTTGTTCCTAGCAATCACATAAGTAGTTCCAAATACAGGGAAGAGGAACGGGGTGGGGGTGCGGGGTTACAGTTATGCAATGTAAATATGTCCTGGCATCTAATTAAGCTTGATAAATGTGGTTTAGTAGGTGACATTTATTTTCTAATTTGTGGAAGAGTGTAGTCAAATTTTTTCTTAAAGTGGTACTAGCTGATTGCATTGATTGTGGATTAGATGTAGCTTGTCCACGGCTCATTGCCACCTCTGCACTAACAAGACAATATGGAGTTTCAATATCTATGTTCATTGCCTGACCAGAGTGATACTCTGTATCTTCCATTGCCTTTATCACTCTTTAAAAGTAGCTATTAGAATGACAGAATCCTTATTCAGTTGCCCAGGACAGGGCTGCTGTGATGCTTGTGAGCAAAACCTCTATGACCAAAGACACGCTTCCAATATGGGAACTCACCTCTAGCACTGAGATTTGAGGGGTGCTACCATTAAGTGTAAAAACACTCAATAACTAACTCACAATAGAGCATGTAACATCATAAAGTGGTTTGCTTTGTAGTTTTAATTTATTCATTCATTTGCCCATATATTCCACAGGATTCAAATAAGTCTCATAGGACTGAGTTCACATACAGTTGAAGCTTGTGTACTGTTAATGTTTGCTAAAGTTCAGAGACAGTTCAAGAGCATTTCACATTACTGTTGGTACAAAGCTGTTGATGGAGAATGCAAGATACAGATGCAGCAGGCAGATCACCCGGTGCTTCATGATGTAAAAATCACTTCATCAGAAATGACGTAATCTAGGGAGAGCTGGCCTTTTATATACCTAAGTTAACATATAGCATTTATTTAAATTAACCACCACCAGCCCCTCCCCATCTTAGGAGCCTCCACGGTGGGCTGGGGACATTCCCCTCCATCCCTCTATCACTTGGAGTTACTCAGCCTTTCCCCCAGGAAAAGAACAATCATGTGGACACTCTCTCCCTCCCTGTCAGGCCCTTTTACTGATCTCCCAGGCTCAGGCATGAAACTGGTTCCCCAGTGCGCCACAGCAGTCCCCCATTACTCAATGCCACAGGGACAGTTAAGTTTAACTGTTTTGTAAATGTATTACTTGAATATTTATGTTTATAGGAACCCACCTGCCATCGTTTTAATAGCGTCACCTCTCAAAACTGCTACACTTTGTATTTTTTACACCCTATTAAGCACATAGAAGGAAACCATCTCCTTTTGCTATATGCAGTAAATGACCAGTAAACTACATCTTCGCTATCTGTTCACATTACTGCCAAAGTGAACAAAATTGGAGGTAGAATAAAGGGTGGTAAAAAGCTGTTTAACTTTTTTAAATGAAGAACAAAAACAATAAAACACTACAGTCAGGTTTTGAGGAGCGCTAGATCCTGCTCAGTTGGAGTCTTACCACCAGATAATTGCTTTGCCTCACCATGTGCTCATCACTTTATCTCAATACTGCAGGGTGCTTAACTGGTTTAAGCTACTATACAGTACATAATGAACAATTCTGTTTCTGCTGCTGTAAGATTGTTTTATATTTGTGATCATTTAGCACAGCTCTTAACTATTCTTACATTTCTCCAAGATTCCTAACACAGAGAAACATTCCTTTATCAGTCACTCCTTTGCCCAATAAGTAAATTATCTCACCTTAATTTCTAGCTGGTTAACACTGCAGTCTCCAGAAAGTCTTCTTATGTAAAACCAAGTCAGCAAACAAAGAGAAAATGTGATACCCAGAAAGTGTTTAGTGATATTTTAGAAATTACATGATTAAACATTACTGTTAAAGAGCTACTAATGTCTCAAGGAAAACTTTAAAAAAATAGTAATTAGGTACAATTCTGCTTGCATTCCATTTATATTTTATACATTTCTCCTCCCCATAATTTATTACTAAAGAAATGTGTATGAATATATGATCGTTGTCCCTTAGAGTTCATTTTGAGTTCATCTGCCTCTATAGCTTACTCCCTACATCAAGTCACAATATTCTGTTGTGAGATCACCATCTGTTGCCATGGGAGTAACTGTGAGGTCACAAGCAGTGCTCTATGACTCCGGGTAGGGAGAAAGCAGAAGGAATAGATGAACTCTTCGGAAGCAATGATCCTGGTTTCATGCAAATGACCTCACTACTAAATAATGGGGAGGATGAATACAGAACTAATGGGAAATACAAGCTGGAGAGTGCCTAAATATTATGTTTTGTTCAGGTTCTCCTGAACGTGTCAGCAGCTCTTTAATATTGAACCTTTGTCAATGAATGCATTTTCAAGTGAATATTTATGGAACAAAATAGCTTATATTCTATACTATCTAGTCAGTAGGCCCCCAAAATGAATATTAGTACAATGAGTACAGTGTGTACAGTATATACATTTGTGTGTGTGTGTGTACATGCTTATACTGGCCTTGAGCTTTCATTTAAACACATAACATTAAAAAAGCTGGAAAATCAAATGTTCTCACTGGAGAACTTAAATGATTACACCACTTGTTGGGGTGGGAGGTACTTTTACAAATACTTTAAACACCTGGGGCCAGATATTCAAAATTGGGCAAAGCAGAGCACAAAGGTTTGAGTTGCACTTGCCCATAACCCACAACTCCAAGGATGCCATATTCAGTTAGATTGCACACTGTTGCTATCCAACTGAATATAGGAGCATGCTGGCACAGCACTAAGTTGAGTAGCACTGCCCCAACATGGATCTTGGCAGTGCAGGGACCAGAGCCCCCAGACCAGACAGCGCTGGTAGCTCCTGGTGCGGCACTGAGATGGCCCCATGCAAATGAGCCCATTGGGCATGCAAAGAGCTAAGGAGCCATTGGCATGCCCATTATATGCACATTTGCATGGGAAGCATCGGCAGGTTTAAACCCCTGCGACCAGCCCCACCCCCATCCTGATTGCCCGGTCTCATAAAAGTCATGTATTCCCTGGTGCCTAGTGGTTACCCCCACCCTCTGATCGCTGGCCCCATGTGTAATGCATAATGCCCTGGTGCATAGTGGTTCCCCCCCCCACTGTCCAGTTGCCAGCCCCCTTAAATGACAAACATGTCCCTGATACCTAGTGGTTCCCCAACCCTCTGATCGCCAGCCCCCTTTTTCTTTTTTTTTTTTTTGCTTTGTTTAGATCAGGTATGCCATCATCTATCCATTTCTAAGATTGGTTTCTCAGTTTGGATAATTATCAGGTATATTGTGCCTGTCATTATTTCCAAAGACTTACATTTTATATATTGCTAAATAATCATTTAGCTAATAGGAGATCCACTGCTGCAGTATGCACCTTTGTGAGAAAGCATGTATTGGCTCTTTTAATTTCTCCTTGAATGGAATCCATACCCCACTAAATTTATCCCCACTATGATCCATATAATAATACATTCTCTCAAGTTTTGCTATATCTATCATCATTGATAGCCATTCCTTAAATGTAGGTGGCACTGCATTTTTCCATTTTTGCAGAATCCATTTTTTTGCTACCATAATTGCTATATGACTACATTTATACTGATTTATATTCATAGATTGTGTTGAATAATTTATAAAATCTAGCAGTATTCCACCAGGATTAAATGGGAATTTAATTCCTAGGATCTTATCTGTAGTATTAACTATTTTCTTCCAACAATTATTCAAAAAGGGACATTCTATAAACATATGTTTTAATGATTCTGTATTAGTATAGCATCTAGGACAGAATTCTGAGACTGAAGAGTTGAACTTGTGAGGTTTCACTGGGGTGTAATGTATAACAGCTTATTTTAGCACCCTCTTTATTTAGCATGGAGTGGGATGCAGTACTATTTAGTGCCCGACTGAATTAGCACATCAGCTTCATGTCCAGTTACAGCACTATGCTCCCTGTAATATTAGCGATCAGCTTATTTTAGCGCTTTTGTCAGTTAAGTCAATATAGCGAAAATAAACTGGACACTAATATTGTCTGCTATACAATATAATCTATGTAAGATGTTAAACTGTATTTGCTGAACTTTGACTGACTTAGATATTACATTTGAGTTGCTTATTATAGTTTCCCAATCTTTCGTATTTATAATTGTGCCTAGCTCTCCCCCCCCCAGGAGATTTTAAGTCTTGAAGAATCAAGTTGTAATTTTCCCGTTATCAGAGTATACAACTTCCCTATAGTTTTTTAATGGTTTTCTGTATTCAGAAAAAAGTCTTCCAATGGAGTGGCTGGAATTTCCAAATCAGAGTTCCAGTTTCTCTTTACATAGTTTCTTATTTGAAATAAGACATATAGTAGTTTTTACTAATATTGAAAGTTTTAATTAGTTCTTCAAATGTAGCTAACCTACTATTTATCTATAAGTCTCCTAAATAGTGTCTTCTTTTTTGATACCAAACATTCCAAGTGTGATTAGAATTTATTTTTATTGAAAATGGGTTGTTTTGTATTGGCATGTTTTTTGTAATTTTAACTTTATATCCTAATAATTTATTAACTAATTGCCATGTTTTTGTTGAAGTCATTAAGGCCACTGATACTTGATCCTTATTCACTAAGTTCTTATATGGCATATCCAATACTTCACTTAAAGAAGAATATGATGTACTTAATTCTACAGTCTTCCAATGTACTGTTAAGTCATTAGTAAAAAATATGTTGAAAAGTCCCTCCAGTTGGGCTGCCAGATAATGCCCCTTTAAGTTTGGAAGAACTATCGCTGCTTTATTTTTTATAGCATACATTTTTCCATTTTCAGCCTTGATTTTTTATTTTGCCACAGGAAGATTTTTTTTCCATATTGCTTTTTTGGTTTTTCTGTTTTCTCCCCATACACCCCCTCCCCTTGTGGTATGAATGTGCGTGTGTGGAGGCATGCGCACATCATGTCTCTGCGCTTCTGTGTCTCCCAACCTCCGACCTCTACTAGGGGGCAGCCAAGGAGCGGGACAACAACCCTCCCCTTCCCAGGAGAGGAGAGCAGTCCACTGGACACTCGATTCTCTCCCTTCCCTGCTGACCCCCGGCAACCTGAGGTTGCTTCTGACCCCAGGTCGCCAGCATGGTGTGAAGTGTGGCATCCAGTGCCTCAAATCTCAGTGCCACTGGGCTGGCCCACCACAAGAGGTTTTTAATTTTTTTCTCAAAGTTTGGGAAGAATTCTTTTGGCATAGCTATTGGTAGAGTCTGAAACAAAAACAGGAGTCTTGGTAGAATGTTAATTTTTATTATATTTGATCTACCTATTAAGGTCAAGGGCAAGTATATCCATCTAGCCATATCATTGGAAATTTCATTCATGAGAGTTTCAAACTTATTTTCAAATTGTTGGTTAATATTTTTAGTTAAAGTTACTCCTAAATATTTAAAGAATGCTTGAGGCTTTACTAGAAATTTATGATTTGGGCTCTTTAGTTCACCCAAAAGTATAACCTCTGTTTTTGGTATATTCAATTTATATCCTGAAATGCTTGAGAATTTCTTTATCAAATGTATTAGTTTCTGACTTGTTTGTGTTACATTAGAAAGATAGACCAGGATATCACCCGTGTATAATGAAATTGTATATTTTCTTTCCCACAGTCTTATTCCTGGAATATTGTCTCTAATATATTGCCCCAGAGGCTCTAGACACAGTGCAAACAACACTGGGGACAAGGGGCACTCTGTCTTGTTCCCCTAGCCAGATCAAAGGACTCTGATAATTTAGAGTTTGTATATACCTTGGCCCTTGTTGTAAGGTATATTGCCTTGATCCAGGTCAATAATCCTGAGCCCATTCCAGCCTTCGACCGGGTGGACATCAAAAAATCCTAATCCACCCTGTCGATAGCTTTCTCTGCATCCAGAGCAATCATTGCTGTGTCAGGTTCTTTTACCAATTCAATGATATCCAGAGATTTTCTCACTGCATAGGCTATTTTTTTGCCCTGTATAAATCCTGCTTTCTGGGGCTATCAATGATGGAATTATTTTATTTAGCTGTGTAGCTAGGATTTTGGAAAATATTTTACAATCACTATTTGAAAGTGAGATTGGACTATATGAAGATGGGTTATCTGGATTTTATTTGATTTAAGAATAAGAACTATACAAGCATCATAAAAAAGATTCTGGCATCTCATGTTTTTCTTGTATCAGATTAAATACTTGTTTACCAGAGGGATAGTGAGGCTTAATAAAGGGGAGAGTGGGCGGGCAGAAGGTGACAGTGAAAAAGCAGGGATACTGGAATGAATGCTGATGCTCAGTATTCACAAAAGAAGAGGAGGGGGAGGATGAATTCCAGCTGGCTGAAGTTGAACTTGGGAAAGACTGAGGTGATGGTTGTGGATCCAGGTCACTGGATAGAGAGGTTGGGAGCTGGTCAGTCTATGGGGCTTTTCTTGGAGGGGTTCTCAGCTTCTTGCCTCTGCATGGGTGTGGGACCTCGGGGTGATTTTTAATGATGGGCTGATACTGCGATCTCAGGTGTCGGCAGTTGTCAAGTCTTTCTTTTACCATCTGAGAAACATCACTGGGTCAAGCACCTAGTTCATTCTGGTGATCTTCCCAAGCCGGTCCACGTCCTTTGTGACCTTGTGCCTTGATTATTTGAACTCTCTCTACCTAGGGCCACTGGGGGTTGATAGCTTCCATTTGCAGCTGGTGCAGAATGCAGCAGCCAGGTTGTTTATGGGGACTCCTCAGACGTGTCATATCACACTGGTGCTGTGTGAACTGCACTGGCTGCCGAGTCAGTGGCGGATCACCTTCAAGGTCAGACTCTTGACTTATAAAGCCCTACACAGACTCAGTCCATACTACCTCAAAGAGCTCCTGATCCCTTACTACCCCGGGTGATCACTCCGCTCGGCTGACAAGGGGTTGCTAGAGATTCCAAGGGTATCCTTTAAATCATCGGGGTCCTGTGCATTTATGTATGTGGCTCCAGCCCTTTGGAATTCTCTACCCCATCAGCTACGGCAGTGTGTGACCATGGAGGGGTTTCAAGCAGACCTTAAAAACTTACCTGCGGCGCCATGCCTATTCTGATTGATTTTATTGAATTTTTACTGACTATTTGTATTATACTGTGTTTTATATTTTATCTTGTTTTATCTACCTTTTTATGTTAAAGCGCCGTGATAATTTTGAAAGGTGCTTGAAAAATAAAGTTATTATTATTATTACCTAATCCAATCAATAGAAGTGCTCTGACTAGGGGGGGTCGATACCAGTCCGTTCACAGAAGAAAAGATTTTGAAAGAACTCCTAAAACTGAAGGTGGACAAAGCAATGGGACCTGACAGAATTTACCCCAGAATTCTAAAAGAAATAAGGGGAGAACTAGTGACATCAATGACTACCCTTTTTAACAAATCATGGGAGGATGATGTGGTACCTGAGGACTGGAGGAGGGTGGATATGATTCCCCTTCACAAACATGGGAGCAAAGCAGAGGCAGGAAACTACAGACCTGTTAGTTTGACCTCAGTGGTAGGGAAAATGATGGAATCACTTCTGAAAGAAAGAACTGTTGAGTACCTGGAGGTCAGCGGGGCGCAGGACACAAGACAGCATGGATTCACAGTGGGAAGGTCATGTCAGATGAATCTAATAGATTTCTTTGACTGGGTGACCAAAGTAGCAGATCAGGGAGGGGCTGTGGACATGGCCCACCTAGGCTTTAGCAAGGCATTTGACACAGTCCCACACAAAAGATTAATAAACAAGTTAGCCAGCCTGGGAGTGGATCCCAGGGTGGTATCCTGGGTGAAAAATTGGCTGGACAACAGGACACAGATGGTAATAGTAAACAGAGTCCACTCCAAAGAAAGGTGGTTGACTAGTGGGGTACCACAGGGTTCAGTACTGGGACTGGTCCTCTTTAATGTCTTTATAAGTGACATTGCAGAGGGACAGGAAAGAAAAGTATGCATCTTTGCAGACGACACAAAGTTCTGCAAAAGGGTTGATACTGTTTCACTGTCCTTACATGTACTTGCATTACTGTCTGGATATTTTTATTTATTTATTTATTTTTTTTTTTTATTTTTTTTTATTTTAGTTTTTGTTGACCGGGTAAGTGCACTAGACAAATCCTGCCTATTTTCAGGCATGACCCGGGGAAGGGGGATACAGATGAATGCCAACTGATCTTGAACCAGATTAAGCTGTTGGTGGTATTTTTAGTGAATGAGGGGAAATTTGGCCAGGGCACTGGGGAAATTTCCCTACTCTTTTTCGAGAAGTGCCACGGGATCTTTAACATCCACCTGAACTACCACCAGAACAGGCAGATGAGACCTCAGTTTAACATCTCATTCGAAAGACGGCACCGCAGGAGTGCAGCACCCCTCTCATACTGCACTACAGTGTCAATATTGGGATATTAACCCAAGTGCCTGGTGTAGGGATAGAACTCACAGCCTTCTGATCTCCTGGCCTCAAAGGCGAGTGTGCTCCCTGCTGAGCCACTGACACTTGACAAATATGCACTTTTTGTACAACTGCTAATATTCACCTTGCTGCCTCATTGTTGGGGCCTGGGTCATGGCTGAAATCAGTCCTTATGGATCAGTCCAATTACCCGGTTATCAAAGACATAAATAAAATACACAAGTGGGGGTGGAAAGGATGAGAAGGGACTTGGCAAGGTTGGAGGAATGGTTAAAAGTATGGCAGCTTAAATTCAGTGCAAAGAAATGCAAAGTAATGTGCCTGGGAAACAAAATCCCAGGGGAAGAGTACACAATGGGAAGGAGGTACTTACAACAACAAAAATGGAAAGGGACCTGGAGGTAGTCATATCAGATGACCTAAAGGTAAACAAACAATGTGAGAAGGCAGTAAGGAGGGCTGGGGTGATACTGGGATGTATAGGGAGAGATATCACCAGTAGAAAACAGGAAGTTGTTATCCCTCTGTACATACAGTTGGTAAGACCCCATCTGGAGTACTGTGTGCAGTTCTGGAGACTCCATCTCTGCAAGGACCTAGACAGGATGGAGGCAGTCCAGAGGAGGGCGACTAAAATGGTGCAGGGTCTGCACCAGAAGCCATATGAACAGAGACTGAAGGAGTTTAATATGTATACCCTTAAAGAAAGGAGGGGGGACATGATAGAAACTTTCAAGTACCTCAAGGGAATCAACAAAGTCCAAAAGTGTAGCATCTTTCAGAAAAAGAGACATACAAGAACAAGGGTGCACAATTTAAGATAGATGGGGGATGGCTCAGGGGCAACGTGAGAAAGTATTTTTTTACAGAGAGGGTAGTGAACACATGGAACGGCCTTCCTGAGGAGGTTGTGGGGTCAAAAACAATGGGGAAATTCAAGAATGCTTGGGACAGACATAAGGCAATTCTGGTGGAGGTTAGGAAGAAGTAGGCTGTTGGTTAACTAGCATCTGCAGCTTATCCAATAGGTAGGGAAATGGGTTGACTGGGTGGGCCAAGTGATCCTTATCTGCCATCAAAGTTTATGTTTCTATGTTTTGGAGCCAGGATAAGTTCATAGGGTCATAGGATGGTACAAGTTCTGAAGGTCAAAGGCCCATAATTAACTCGCCACTGTTTTGGACTCTTAACTATGGAAAGAGTATTTCCTATCTCCCATATGTTGGTCTAATCTTGTTTTAAATTGTTCAATACTCTCACTTACAACAACGTTATAAGGTAAGGCATTCCATATAGATGTAACTCTTTGTGCATAATAGTTACATGAATTATTTCATTTTAAGTTATGTGATCTAGTATTGTTTCTAAATGTGTGCCTTCCAAGGTAAATTATTTCAAGTGTAGAGGCATCTTGAAAGATCTTGTAAGTCAAACATAGGTCTCCCCTGAGAGGTCTGTATTCCATCGAGTACCAGCCGAGCTTCTTTAACTTGTCCTCGTAATCCAGGTTTGCCATATTTTTTGATTTTCCTAGTTACCTTTCATCAGACTTTCTCAACCGTAACCTTCCACCAACAGTGGTAGGTGCACAGAAAGGGGCACAGTATTCTAAATGGGGTCTAACGAGGCTTGAGTAAAGTGGAATTATGACCTCAGGTTCCTTGCTTTTGACATGTTTAAGGATACATCCTAGTATGCTATGGCACTTCATGATAGTTTTCTTTGTATACATATCTAGTTGAAAGTTATCAGCAATCCTTTTCATTTGTTGTAACCTGTAAATTTATATTGTTCAGTGTGTAACTTGCTTTAATGTTCTTCTTACCAAGATGCATTACTTTGCATTTAGATTCATTGAACATCATTTTATTTACACCAGCCCAGTTAGCCAATATGTTCAGATTTTCCTGTAGTTGTGCAACCGATTGACTATCATTAGCTATGCACCCCAACTAGCAGTTGTCTGCCTACTTATTCACTGACCTACACAGCCAGTATAGTGTTATGCTTTTGTAACTGTATTAGTTTGGTTGCGGCCATTCGCACTCTCTATTCCAGAGGAATTACCACCCTGTAGATGCGAAACAAGGAACTCTCAGAGGTTCCGCTAAAGTGCCATGGGATGGTTCCCGTACTAAAGGTACCTAGGAATCCCCCTAAGGAGAGAGCACTGCCACTGGAGGAGGAGAAGGGGAGGATGGTAGGGCAAAGACAAAATGCTTCACAGTGAGGCTGAGAGGAACTGCTTATGTAGCTCAGGAAGTGGGAGCGGCTGGCTGCTTGGTCACCGAACTACAGGCAAAGTCTTTCAATTCATTGACCTACGCAGGCAGTATAGCGTTATGCTTATGTAACTGTATTAGTTTGGTTGTGGCCGTTCGCACTCTTTATTCCTGAGGAATTACCACTCTGTTGGAGTACGAAAGCAAGGAACTCTCAGAGAGGGTTCTGTCCTTAGAGGTACCACGGGACAGTTCCCGTGGCTAAAGGTACCTTAGGAATCCCCAAAAGAAAGGTAGTAGTATCATCCCCAAAAGGAGGCAACATGATGTGTATGAGGAAGCAGTAACAGTGACGTAGAAGCAGTAACTGCAACATAGTAGTAGAGAAGAATAGTGATGGCTTGTATGAGAGAAGGGGATCCCCTAAGGAGAGTGGGAATAGCAGGACATCCTTCACCTCCATCCAGCAACGGAACCTACCTAAGGAAACTAGGGGAAACAACTATGTGAACTAAGTGTTATGACCTGAGGCAATGGAGGAGAGAAAAAAACCCTATGAGGAGGAAATCTCTGGGGATCCAAGGCCTAGGTCGCCTTCCCTCCAGGCTTGGGAAAATGTATTTAGTGATGTCTCTGCAGCAGCAATTTGGAAAACCCAATTAAAGGGAGGTGGAAATTATTCCAATTTGGAGGAAGGCTCTCACTCAAACCCTCTAACGGGAATGTGGTGGAAGGTTGCAAGAAAACTCTGCAACAGTATGAGCATCCAAGGCGCAGGAGGAGAGCAACAACTGCTGAGGCACTCACCTGGCCTACCGGCCCTAAATCAAACCAGGTGAACCAGAGGCAGTCGTGGGGAGAATACAGTGAAGGTGCCTTGCTAGGGAAACCACTAAAATCAATGGCCAACTGTTATAGTGGAACACTACAGCCAAAGGAGATCGTCGTAACCACCCTTCACTGCTAGTCTTAAATTCTACATCAGGAACTGCTGTCGCATAGCAGCCAGCTAAAGCCAAGCCCAGGGCGAGGACATTCCCAGCTATGGGCCAGGTGAGAAGGATCTCGCCCCAAGTAGGACACGCTCGATGATGTGGACTAAATGCAGAGCGAGACCGTCGGATGCAGGAACCTGCACCAGATTCGGTGTCAGTGTCAGATGCGGTGTCAGTGGCTCAGTAGGTAGCACACTCGCCTCTGAGGCCGGGAGATCAGAGGGCTGTGGGTTCAGTTCCCACATCTGGCACTTGGGTTAATATCCCAGTACTGACACTGTAGTGCAGCATGAGAGGGGTGCTGCACTTCTGAGGTGCCGTCTTTCGGATGAGACGTTAAACCGAGGTCCCATCTGCCTGGATTGGTGGTAGTTCAGGTGGCGTTAAAGATCCCATGGCACTTATCGAAAAGAGTAGGAAATTTCCCCGGTGTCCTGGCCAAATTTCCCTCATTCACTAAAAATACCACCAACAGCTTAATCTGGTTCATGGTCAGTTGGCATTCATCTGTATCCCCCTCCCCCGGGTCGTGCCTGAAGATAGGCAGGATTTGTCTAGTGCACTTACCCGGTCAACAAAAACTAAATAAAACTAAATAAATAAATTAGAATGGCTGGCATGCCCCAGAATTGATTGAGAGCTGTAAAGCTGGTGAGCTGAATGAGCACGGCATGCTGAGATCATAATGAGCATTAAGTGCTGAGACCTTACAAGGTCTTTCAGCAGCGAAGACAGGATTTAGAACAAAATTAATTAACCACATAGGCCATGACCTCCCAAACACCTCCCAGTCCCAGCCGTAGGACAAACAAGGAAGCGATGAAAGGCCGAGAACCACATGCAGATATAAAAGCTAGTTTATTAGCCTCAGCAGGAGCTTCAGCTAACCTCAGAGTAAACAAGGTAGAATAAAAATGGGTGTAAACAATGCAGCAGCAGGAAGCAAGTGGGCCTGTACAGCAGTAGTTAAATGAGTACACAGGCACTGGGTACAATAGTAATTAAAGTAAACAGTCAGCAGCAGTGGCTGAAGTTGTAGGTAACTGAAAGCAGTAGCATGAGCTCTGAGTAGGTTTGCAGTTGCAGTGCAGTAAATTGAGAGTTGTAACTGAAAGCAAGCAGAATGAGCTCTGTAGTAGCAGTATGCTATGAGTTTTAAAAATAAAAGCCCCCCAAAAGAGGAAACCAAAACACAGCAAAACAGAAAACTGGGAAAGGCCCCCCCAAAAAACAAGAAACAAAACACAGGGAAACACACAGCCGGAGAAAAGATACAAACCAGAAGCAGGAAAACAAACACTGAAGTCCAGCAGAGACACACAGAAACAGCAGGCTTGGGGGGGGTGGTTAGGCCCCAGCCAGCTCAGAGGACAAACCAACATAGCCTCTGGCTGCAAAGACAAAATGCTTCACAGTGAGGCTGAGAGGAACTGCTTATATAGCTCAGGAAGTGTGAGTGGCTGGCTGCTTGGTCACCGAACTACAGGCAAAACCTTTCAATTGATTCAGGCACTATTTATTGTATGCGTAGTAGAGACCAATATGTTAAATAATGCTGGTCCTAACACAGAGCCCTGGGGGACTCCAATTATCACAATACCCCATGTTGACATATGGCCTCTTATGGCTACCCTTTGCTGTCTGTCTTTGAGCCAAGACACTACCCTTTTTATCATAACAGGATGCAGTTTAGTTTTAACTAGCTGCTCAATTAGGACTTTATGCAACACCATATTGAACGCCTTTGCGTAATCTAGGAATATTATATCAATAGGCATGCCCTTGTCACGTGCCTTACTAACTGGCTCAAATAAATTTATAAGATAGGATAGCTTGATATTTTTTATAAAAGCCTATTGTGATTCCATCTGGGCCTGGAGATTAATTCAATGGGAGACTTTTATTGCATCTGTTATTTCTTTTAAGGTAATTTCTTGTTTCAGTATTTGACTAGGGACATTTGTTATTTTTGGAAGCATTATTTTTTCCAAACATTGCTCTATATGTCTTTTAAGAGGGTCGGTTTCTGGTGTGTACAATGTCTGGTAGTAGTCCTTTAGTGTCCTTTAGTGTTTCCAGGATTTTCTCCTGATCTGTAGTCACATTCCCATCTTTTCTAACTATTCTTGGTATCATTTTACTACACTGCTCTGATTTTAGTTGCAATAACAGTAATTTACTTGGGGTTTCCAACAGATAATATTTTTTGCAGATCAGATTCAGAAGATGACCGAATGTAATTTTGTTCTTCTAGTTTTAATCTAGTCTCCAAGTTTTTAAGTTATTCCTTATACTTTTTACTTCTAGATACAATTTGTGCAATGACATGAGACCATATCGTCGGCTTCATTGCTTCCCATGTATTAAATATGGAGGTATCTTCATCTCTGTTTTCGGAAAAATAGTATTTTAATTCTGAAAAGAAATGAAATCCTGGTTTTCCACTGAGGCTTGATCTAGTCGCCATATTTTTTCCTAAAGGAATAAACCTGACAATTCAACATCCCAAGTCATTAACGCGTGGTCTGATATTATTATAGGACCGTATTGTATGTTTTTAATTTTATCTATTACTGTAGCTGTTGTCCAAACAAAATCAATTCTAGAGTGAACATGATGGACTTGAGAATAACAAGAGTAAATGTCTGTGTCTGGGTTTCTAAACCTAAAAGGATCCACTAAGTTTAAATCTTTATATAACTATTAATTACCTGTACCGCTTTTTTCTTTGTCTCTACACAACCTAATGGTCTATCTATTTTATATAAAGTGCAAGGTGCAGGTCATTGTGATAAGGTTAGAAATAACTCTATAAAAAAAGCTGGTGAATCTTCATTCGGTGCATAAATTCCTATGATTGTAAAATCTTGTTTGTTAAATTGCAGCTGTATTATCACAAAGAGCCCATTTGATTCTGTTCTAGATGCTTTGTATGTTATAGATGATTTTTTTTTTGCTCCTCTTCTGCTCCATGGCCGGCTACTCCTTCAGGTCACCATTGACCTAGCTGGTACTCCATCACCACCGCCAACCACTACTCCATGTTGCAGCCCTCCCTGGGTAACCCAGCATTACCCTTCACTGAATGGGTCCCCCCTCTGAGGGAGAAGGCACCAGTGGGGGCTGTCCAGCACACTATTTGCCTTGGCCCAGGGTGCTGCTGAGGTGGTCCAGGCTGTCCAGGGCTTCACAATGGCAGGGGCCGGCAACCGTCACATGGTTGGCCAGGGAGCACATTTCCTCCTTTTCTCCCCGGGAGTGTGGTGTGCCACTGATATCAAGGCACAGACTGACATCCATCACACTCCCCTAGGCAGTGGGGCCTGATGCATTGTTGTTCCCCTGGCCTCTGCCAGGAGTCAACAAACGCTTGGCCGCAGACCCTCCCTCCCCTCAGGAGAAGGCGAGCAGTGATCAGATGCCCAAGCCTTCTCCCCCCACTGGCCCTCCCCAGTGCCCGAGTCCATTTCCGAACCCAGGTCGCTGGCATTGCACGGTAAATCTTTTCCACTGCCCCAGCAGGCCGGCTGGAATTTTTTTTTATAAAAATAGTCATCCTTCTTAAAAAAAAATATCATGGAGAGGGTAGCACCTTTTGGCTCTAAAAAGATTAGCACAGTGTCTCCCATCCTTTAGTAAACAATGTGTTTTCAGTAATATAAGAACCTCTATATTTTTATCATTACAGTGTTGAATTATGCTTTTCATTTTTACCCCATTTCTCATACCCTTAGCATTCCACGAGGTACATCTGAAGGAGTAGATCTGATACCTGTTAGCCATATTTATAATAGTCAGTAAGGTTTTCTGGGCACTTTTTCATATTTATGTAATAAAACACATCACCAAAGTTCCAAATCATCATATTTTCATTTCTTATAAACTTCTTTTTTTATTAAAAATTCAGTGTCTGGCAACCCCATTAATGAACCCACTTTGTCATTTTCTTTGCTTTTGTATCTATCATTCCACAACCCGACTCCCCTTTCTACTACTCCTCCATATGCAGAAAAATCTCTCTTGCTAACCCTCAAGATGAAAAAGTGGACACTGAGTGTGCCCATTGACTGAGTGTATGAAAGCAGAATTAATATTGTCTATTCTCCTGTCTGGTCCTCTCATAAAGTGAGCGTGACTATTTTAAATGTAACCCCCACACCAAGGACACACCTATGCCTCTCTTCCTTTTTTTAAAGCTTTATTACTATTCACTTCTGGGGAGGATTACCCTTCATCAGGCAGGTTTTCATCACATTGCTCTTCGTTTATTTTTTCTTCATTGTCTGCTGAGCCATTTTCTTCATTAACAAACTTTGCTATACTGGGGTAGGAACTCTTAGCTACTGGAGTGCTCTGTTCTGCTTGTGTTGAATCTTTTTTATTCATTGGAGAAGAGTGAGGTTTTTTTATTTTTTTTATTTTTGGTATTTCTTCTATGGTGCTGGCCAGCACTCCTACTCCTATCCACTGTCCCCCCAGAACCTTCCCCCAAGGATCAGACCCCCTTCCTTAACCCCTCATGACTTACCCCTTTGTGGCAGGGTGGTGGGGAGCGACTCGACCCACCCAACACAGATCCAACCAGGGAGGTGTCTTCCCGGGGGTGGCACCTGCAAGAGACAGCTTCATGCAGCACAGCCAGCACCTGTTTTTCCATTTTCCATCTCCCTTGGAGGTGGGGCATGCAGTGACACTGGCGGAGAGAGTGTGCACACATCTGCATGCTCTCCTCCAGGTGTCTGCCCCATCTCCTCCCCTTTCTGAACTTTCAGTGCACGGCCCCCCAGCCACCGCCAGGAGCCAGTGGTCCCCTTCCCCGGAGAAGGAGAGCAGTCCATTGGACACTCAATCCTTCTCCTCTTCTACTGACCCCTGGTGGCCTGTGCTCACTCCCAAACACGGGTCACTGGCATGGAGCAAGGTAAGGCATCCAGCACCTCAACCCTCAGCACCACCGGGCCGGCCAAGAGTGATATGTTTTGATATGGCCATACAGAATAAGTTCATTTCAGTTTCAGATAAAGATTTTTTTTATTGTGGCTTCAGCTTTGTGAGGTGAAGTAAAAATTCACATTCTCCCCTGCAAGTCACTTTAAGTTTTGCTGGTTGAAGCATTGTGAACTTTATGTTATTCTTCCAAAGTAACTCTTCAGCATTTTTTAATTATTTTTGTTATTGCAGAATTTGTTGTGGAAGGTCGGTGTAAACCTGTATATTTAAGTTGCATACTTGTAACCCTTAATTAATCCTTGCCCTCTTTAATATTTCCTCTCTTATCTTGATATTGTAAAGACTTAATGAATACAAATCTTGGGGTGTTTCTTTTATAATTTTTACTTTTGAAGGCTATGTGTGCTATATCCAGAATTACTCTGTTTGTTGGATACTCCCTTCCTAATGCTTCAGTAATCAAATATTCAAAATAAGCTATAGGGTTAATGCCTTCCAGGCCTTCAGGGATCTCCCCACCCCACCCCCAATTTTAGATTATACCTTTGGGTTCTTGTTTCTATTTCTTCTACTCTTTCTTGAAAAATGTTTAGTTCTTTTGTGTGCTCCTGTATTTTTAATTTTTTTTACTTTAGTTTTTGTTGACTGTGTAAGTGCACTAGACAAATCCTGCCTATTTTCAGGCACAACCCGGGGGAGGGGGATACAGATGAATGCCAACAGACCTTGAATCAGATTAAGCTGTTGGTGGTGTTTTTAGTGAATGAGGGAAATTTGGCCAGGACACCTGGGAAATTCCCCTACTGTTTTCAATAAGTGCCATGGGATCTTTAACATCCACCTGAACTACCACCAATCCAGGCAGATGGCACCTCGGTTTAACATCTCATCTGAAAGACAGCACCTCAGAAGTGCAGCACCCCTCTTATGCTGCACTACAGTGTCAGTACTGGGATATTAACCCAAGTGCCAGATGTGGGAACTGAACCCACAGCCCTCTGATCTCCCAGCCTCAGAGGTGAGTGCGCTACCTACTGAGCCACTGACATTATGCATTTATGCATTGGAGCAGAATCGTCCTCCATTTTGATCACTCTAGTTTCTAGTTCCATCATCCTTACATTTAAAGTTTCCATCTGCTTAGCAACTGCAGCAACTTGCTGTGATAGTTATCCGAACATATCTTTCATGAAGCAAAACCTTTTTTTTCATTTCCTGCATTAAAGCAGCAGTATTTGTTAGTAACAATGCATATTTTTTCAGTAACAAGGTTCATCTGGCACACATATCAAGATACACATTTTTCTTTTCATTCGGCTTCATTCCTGAATCAAGATATGGAGTCTTAAAGTTTATAAAAGTTCCCACGCCCATGCCACACCCATGCCATGGCCATGCCACACCCACCATGAAAAAAATAAATATTTTGTGCTGTTTACTATCAAAACATATGGAAGAACCGTCTTAATAAAACTACAGCATGAATCTATAATGAACATTCAACAAGTAACATCAGGCGAAGAGATTTCTAAAAATGGCAAATGGCTGCCATCTTTAATGATGTGAGGCATTAATTACAAAATCAGCTATAAAAAAAGTCTTAGCATCTGAGAAAACAAAAAAATATACTGATCATGAATCTTAGGTTGTCAGAAACACATTTTTGATAAAAAAGCTCTATGGTGAATGTTTTTGCTGACTAACAAGTACTACTGCTTTAATGCATTTATCTGGCCTTCCTTCCCTTCCATTTGCTCATTGTCACTTTCATTCAAAGGCAATGCTGCTGCCGTATCTTCCTTTCTTTTTTTGCTTGTCTCTTTGTTTCTCTTTTTGGCTTAGAACCTTTATAATCCGCCATTTTATTTTGTTCTGTTTCACCTTCACTACTTGTAATAACATCTGTCTGGGGCTTTTGCATAAAGTTTGTAATTTTATTCATAAGCATAGGCTTTTGATTTGTGTTTCTTTCCGCAGCCTGATTGAGATTCTGGGTGATTTCCAAGATGGATTTTTCTCCGATTATCAATTCCTCTTCTGATACTTCTGCAGTATTTGTCGCTCTCCAATCTCTGAGATGTTTTACAGAGTGACATTTTTTATCATACCCCTACTTATAAAATGCCAATATATGGGGGGGGGGGATCGTTAGCTGTCAGACTTCAACAGATTTCAAGGTGTCACAAATATGTGGATCACAACATTTATCACTTTTCATAGGTGCTTACTGTAATTGTGCTGATGTGTGAGGAGTGTATTAGCCCTCCACAATCCTAGGCTACTCCAGTCACACTAGAAGCCCTATCTTGGAGACCTCACTGAGTTCTGTGGCCTCCCAAGTTACCAGGCAATGGCCTGTGTACTTACCCTCTCCCCAGAGGGATGCAATTAATTCTTTTCTTTTAGCTCAGCAGATATTTGGAGTCACCCTCTCTCCAGAGAATGTCATCTAGACGTGCAGAGTGCTCCTGTGCTGCAGAATCTGCATTATCCTATAGGCTTCCCTCTCTCTGGAACAAACTCCCCATCTCCCTCTGTCTCTTCCCATTGTTTAAAGAGCCAGTGTACTGCCTGGAAACTGCCTGCAATTAATTGTAACTTTCAGCTGTAGTCAGCTATTATGTCCTATATCTGAAGTATTTTTTTCTTTTCTGTGTGCTAATTAGAAGATTTTCCACCAGGCAGTACTGGGGAGATGTGTGGAGCAGCACTCTGTCTGGAGAAAAAAAAGTCAATTCTATTCTTCTCACCACATCAACACAGAGATCACATTGACTATGACATCACTAGTAACCAGTGAGAACCATTTCTCACTGCCAGGTTTCACTTTCACACAAAGCAGCAGGGACTGGCTCTCCTTGGTTGCTAGTGATATCACAATTTCCTACATTTTGATTGGTAGCTTGTGAGAGTCACTGCTCAGGCTGCAAGGATTGTGGTGCCTCAAGGTGTTTGGTCTCATTTCTGATGATGTAGTGGGAGGAACAGAACTGACTTTTTTTCCCTCCAGACAGAGTGCTGCTCCACACATCATCCAGTACTGCCAGGTAGAAAATCTTCTAATTAACAAACAGAAAAGAAAAAATACTTGAGATATAAGATGTGATAGCTGACTGCATCTGAACATTGCTATTAATCCCAAGCAGTACACTAGCTCTTCAAAGGAGTAGTCCATACAGAATTTGCAAAAACATATGTTGTGCAGAGTGTTTTGATTTGTGTATGAAGTCCTAGCGTTTCCTTCCCTCTGTCTGCTATTAGGAGTTTTTCCTAAATTAGCCTGCTAGCTTTATGGTAGTTTTACGACCCCTGGGGATCTCCATCTGAGCTAACTTTATTGCATTCCTTGTTCCTGCAATGTATCCTGTCTCATGTGACAGTGATATAGCCGAGACCAAGTGTGAGTGGCTGCCAGTGGGCAAAGGGAGTGGCCAAATCTAGATTATAGGCACCACTCTAAGGACAGTACAGAGTTTAAAGTACCTGGGCATACACCTTCCTAGGAAACTGTCTACACTAGGGTACTTGAATTACTAGCCCCTGCTGCACAAACATAAGACAGACTGTGACAAGTGGAGGACTCTCCTCTCAATTTTAATCGATAGGTTGAAATTCATCAAAATGTTTATTTTGCTCCAATGCTTCATCTTTTTTAAGTCCTACCACTTCACCTACCTTTAAAATTTTTTTCTACTTTAAAAGGCTACCTACCCAATTTACTTTGGCAGGGTAGGCAGGTCCAAATCAAATAAGATACATTGTGGCTTCCTCTGAGAGGGGACTGGGCTTCACAAATTTCTGTTTTTATTACTTGGTGGTACAGCTGTCCCATCTTAAGGAGTTGCTACTCCAAGATAGGGAGAAGCCTTCCTGGGCCCCATTGGAGGAGGAACTCTTCGCCCACTCCCTACTCTGTAATCTCTTGGCCCCTGCCCTGACAGATGGACTCATTAAAACTATAGTTAATCCCTTTACCAGAGCCTCAGTGAAAGTGTGGCTGTCAGTGCATTCCATTATTGGTCATGGTAGGGGCCCTTCCACAGGAGCAGATATTCTGAGCTCTGTGGCATCATACCCTGCAACTTGTCAGTACCCGCCACAAGTGGAGATCCTGGGGTCCCTCCATCATTGGTGATTTGTTTTCAGGGGGATTCCTGATGCCATACCAGGAGCTTTCAGGCTGCTATGGTCTGAGCCCTTCAGACTTCTTTGCTTAGCTCCAAATTAGAAGCCAGTTAAAGAATGTATCATTCCTTCTTGAAAATGTCCCATCTTGCTCCCCAGTGGAGGATCTCATGCTTGACCCCAGACCCACTGCTAAACCAGTGAAGCAAAGTTATTTTCTGTTGCTGGACATCCTTCAGGATCCACTCAACAGCTTTTGTCATAAGTGGGAGAGAGACCTGGGGGCCATCCCTGGACCATGGGAGATGGGGATCAGGTACGTAGAGAGAGATAGAGTTATACTCTGTTAATGGAATGTAAGCCAGATCCATTTTAATATCCTCCATTGCACCTACTTCACTCCTAGCTTGGCCTATAAGCTGGATCCCACCAAGCCTAACCAGTATCCCAAATGAAAGGTGGCAGAGGGTACCTTTATATACCTGATCTGGTGCTGCCCTGCAAAACAATCCTTCTGGGAGGAGGTTTCTTCTCTACTTTCATGGACCTTGGGAATCTCAGCTACCCCACCCCAGGGAGTATACTCCTAGGCTGGTGGAGCGCCAAGATGGCCGCGGTGCTGCTCCGCTCCCTGCTGTATAGTTTTTTGCTCCTTGTCTGTTGCCTATTCAAAAGTTCTGGTTAAGTTTTATGAATGAAATGTATGTTATTTTAACTAATAATCTGTGGATATGTGGTCTGTTTTGTAGTCTAAAAGCTACAAAGTGTTTTTTCTCCAGAACAGTTATGCCGGTCACTTGTTAGATATCGGCATTCTTTTTGCTTTACCTGCTGAATTGGTGCAAGAGAAGAAGAATAAAAATGGGTGACACTGCTACATCCTGGAGTTTGGGATGCCACAAATTATTTGAAGAAGGTATTTCTTGGCAAGACCTGCAGGGATCAATGGGGAAAACAACATAATCATCTATATGCCTAATACTATTTATGGAAGGTATGTGGAAGGTATGCTATTGTTGCATGAGGGGCAAAGGGTCTTTTATATGTGAGTGTAAATACTATGCTCAGAGAAACATTTTTCCTTTTTTTTGTTTTACAGTGCTGCCACAGTTGAAAATTGTGGAGCTGGATTGCAAGGAGGAGGATTTGAGGCCAATTCCAGTTGAGGTCAGGAACTAGAGTAGCCTTCTGGACTCCTTGACCTCCAGACAAAGACAACAGAAAGAGGGAGTAAAACTGGTATGAGACCACAAATGATGGTTTCCTTTCTGTATTGCTCCACATTGTCAATGGGTAATCATAACAACTGGGTACAGTGCACCCCTTCAAGGGGAATGGCACAGCCCAAGCCTTAGAATGTTGGACATATGAGGATTCCATGCAGCAGCAACTCCCCAGTTAAGCTATGCCATTCAAAGGGGACAGAGCTATGTTACTCCTCTTTCAAGAATTTCAAGTTTCAAGATTTCAAGACTTCAGCTTGGGCTGCAATTTTCCTCTGCAGGTTGGGGCAGCCTGTTGCAGTGAGCACCCCTAAATTTAAATCGTGCCTGTTAAGTTGTGTCTTTCAAATTGAATAACCTGCCCTTTTCTCATTCCTTGTGTGGATTGGGAGCCACTTTTGCCTTGCTAGGGTGTTTTTGATGGTCTCCATTTAATTAAAAAAAATTGAAAAGGTGCCACAGGTAGGCACAAATTTATTTACTGGGAGTGTAGGGTCTCGGGGGGGTACTTGACTTTGGTGTCGGTTCCCCTTGCCCCTCCCACACAAGCTTGAGATTTTTTGTTTGGCAGTGTTTTACAGCTATCTTGTGATTTTTGAATAATTCTGAGGTGTTTTGGTGATTTTCCACCTCAACCTCCATTTTTCCCATTTGTGCGGCTGCCATTAGGGCTGGGCACACACTCCTTCATCAGTTGGGCTTCCCACCAGTGTCTGTGGAGCCCGTGCATGTGCAACGTAAAATGCATTTGTGTAGCACTATTGCCTTTGAAACGCATTGCACAAGTATGAGGTTAGAGCTTTTTACCTGTGGAAGGACTCCTGTGGTCAAATGGAGCATCAAACTCTTAGTTACTGGGACCTGCTGGTGTTTTTCTTTAGTACAAAGTTTTATGATTTTTAAGAGATGTTAGATATGTTTTTAGAAATGATGGTATCACTTTTGAAACATTTAGTTACATAACACCTGACTGACTATTATTCCTACATTATAGTCTCACACACTGAATAACAATGGACTCCCCTCAGGTACAAGTTTTTTTCCCCAATGCATGTATACTTGAGTGATTGGCTGTGACTTGAGGGTCCTAAGAGAGAGCACTGGGAATTGTTCAGAAATTAACAACATAATTTTGAGTTAAGCTTATTAAGTAAGATGGTGATCTGGGACTAGCCTGTTATCCTTAGGCACTGATCACTTAGTATTGTCCTACAGAGGGGTAATCATATGGATGTTATACATGTGCACTAAAATTTGGGCAGAACCAGATGCTTGCTGGCATTTAAGGGGCAGGATAGTACAGATGTAATTCCCCCCATAGCAATTTATTGGTGACAAGGGACTATTATGGACCCAGTTGGCTGTTTTAGCCTAAAGGAAAGTATATCCAAATTAAAGGCCTGCAAGTACGAGTGCTTAGCTGCTAAATGTCACCATCAAGTAGTGCTTGGGTGGTCTTCCAAACTCTAACCTTTGTATGTTGGCTTTTATGTATGGTGAAGCCCCTATGGTGGGCGCATAAGTATTACAGCAGGGATTCTCTAGAGGGATTGAAGAAAAGTTTCTGCTGCTTGACAGATGCTAGTGGGTCTGGACTATCCCTCTGAACAATGGCTTCTCATTCCATCAATTTTTTCCCAATAGATCCATGTGGGACTAGCATGGGAATTATAATCCTCGATATGCTATTTAATCTCAAATAATTGGCTAGCCCTGTGTAGACCTGAACAAGACTGAAATGATTATTTGAAGATCTTGTTATAAAAACTATGTAGAAAGTTGATAATCTGAAAGTCAGATATTTTAACTTAGGTCTGGTTTTCTGAATTTAGAACCTCATTAACTATATATAAAACATATTTGCAGACATGTTTATCTAGTTCATAGGGAACTGACCAAATGAAATATTCATGTGTTATCAGTCTATACACTAGTGCTTGCTCCATCTGAAATCGAAAAATCCTGCAAGAAGACTCTGAAAGTATACCCATGTAATATCACGTTGTTTTAAAATTCTTCATATTTTCATGTTTTACTGGAATTTTTGTAAAGACTTATAGTCGAACAAATAAATAAATTTTCATTCAATCATACTCCTGGGCTTATACCCCGGCCCTAGGGGTAGGGCACTACATGGGCATCCCCTATGGAGACTGGGCATTGTAGTGGGTAAACAATTAATGGCACAACACTGGTACTTGGAAGCCATCCCTAAAATAGTACAATAGGTGTAGACTCTCCTAGCATGTATGAAAATTGAGAAAACTAAATACTTCACACAGCAATGGTTGCACAAGTATGACCTTATGTAGTCTCCTTTGGAGGGAGTATTGGGATCTGCTTGGTTTCTTAACTACTGAGGTCCACTTGGGAGTAACTGCTAACTCAGTGTAACCCCCGGGCTTACCTGAGAATTTGGGGTCTCCCATTCCTGTTTCCGCATGTCTGAGCTGTGAGGAACTCTGAGGATATTTCAAAACAGTGCCAGGGAACGCTGAAGAATCAGGGAATACATGAATTATCATTCAGCTCATGAATATTAATGAGCAGGCTCCTACTCCATGGGGACTGTTTGGAACGGAGCTTGTGACTGATCATAGGAGGACTCCTGAATACTGATCATAGGGTCACTTGACAGGGGATAGGAATCTTCACTACATATTGGGAGACTGTGAAATAAATGTAAATATGTTGGCTGCAGGGACACAATGAAATGTGGACTGCTATGGGACAGCATGGAACTGGATGGGGGCTGACATGTTGATGATACTGTGACCCCTGCCAGCAGCCAATCAAGTGTCTAAGTGCCTAGAATTGAGCCAGAGGACTTCTGGGAGAGGGAGTTTCATTAATCAAGGCACCTAAAACATGCCTCAATGAACAATCAGGAAATATTGATCACTATGTTTATTGCTGATTGATAGGCTTGAGCAGCCAATCAGGAGACTGAATTCTCGAGTGAAAACTCAGGGACTTTCTGGGTTTGAGGCAGTCTGTTCCCAGGCTCTTCTTGAGTCAGGAGGATTCTGTGTAAGTGTATTTGGACTGTGAGAGGCCTTGCTCAGGCCTCCGTTGGAGACTGCCACTGCAGAAAGTGAATATCAGGAGAAAAGAAAGTGAGAGACTGGACTAATTCCTTGAACTCTCCAGGTATTGTGAACTGTGCTGTCTGGATTGGAAATAGTATTAGAGCTGCAGAGACCCTGCACTGTATAGGGGACTGATGTGACAGACCTGTGCTGCTGACTGAAAGTGAAGAGTTGCGCAGAGGAATTGCTTTACATATTGGGACTCTGTTTAAGAGATTGAACAGGTAAAGCAACTCAGGTGCAGGGTGCTAGCTGGGTTCTGTGAATTTGCTGTGTGAACTGATTGAAGTGGCCAAGAGCTGTGTCCCAGCTGAGGCTAAAGCTAACCTGGTTAAACAACTAAAAAAAAAAAAAAAAAAAAAAAAAAAAAGAGAAACAGTTGTGGACATTTTTAGGACCTGAAAGCACAAAATGGTAGGCAGGGGCCTGTTCAGTTCCGAATCCCCCCCCCCTTGCTGCTTGCTGTGATCTACTGTACGTCCCATCTAAAGCTGCTTCTAAGAGGCTAGCACCCGTGTTGAACTGTCACTGCTGTTATCCAGGAGTTGTTTGCTGCTGGTTCATTTGCAGATTCAGTGCAGGGACTGCAGGGGATTCCTGCTGCCTGGGAGTCCTTCCCTCAGAGCCAGGGAGGGAACCAGTTAACTCCTTTCAAGTGGGACCCACTGTCTCAGGAGGTCACGGAAGTTTGCTGGGGTGCTAGGGCACCTAAGACCCATGTGGGGAGCCGGGCTCTGGAGCCACTCCCAGGTCTGGGCCTTCTGAGGCCGGTGTGGACCTGCATTTGATCTCTGCAACATGCCAGAAGAGGCTGAAGGTGACAAGCGACCAGATCTTCAATCAAGGGGACAAGCTGCAAGATCTGCAATCAAGATCGAGCCTTGTGAGAAAGATCACCACCATCTTGTTGCCCGTGCTGCTGGTTGTGGATGGAGCTCCTCACCCCTGGACTGGTGCAGGATCCTGCCTTGAGACACAGCAGTAGAGCTGCAAACCATGAGTACCGAGGACTGCTCCTGGGATAAAAAAGGGAATGTTCACTTTGCATTTAACCTTATTGCTTTCAATATTCCTAGGGCCCCAATAGCTGGCCAACCTGTGGCAATGTCCAGGCCAACAAATAGTGGGTACCCAACAGATTGTCTGGGTAAAACACTGGTACCAGTGGGGTGGGCAGCTAGGGGTGGTCTGGCCAGTGGGCCCAGTTGTTTCAGATGTGTGAATTCTTGATAACTATATTTTTTCCTCCACAGCTATCCTTTATCCAGGCACCCCTATCATAACTCTTGCCCCCAATAAGGCTATGAGTTTATTGTTTGAAATTGCTGCATACAGGGTGTTTTTTTGTCTGCCAAGTTATTGCTGGTTTATGTGTTACTGAATTGTTGAGTATTCAGTAGGTGGGTGGTTGGTAGGGGAGTTGGGTAGGTACAGCATCCCAGGGGGCTGTGCCAGCTAGTCACCTGACCCACTACTAATTTACTCTGGGTGGAGACAGCATGCTATTTCTTATAACTTTGGGATAGAACCCTTGATAATCAATGCAGCAGGACCCAGGCCCCTTAACCTGTTAGAGGGTCAACAGGCAGGGGTAGTAGCCTGGGCTACATCTGTATGAGGTCACCAAAGTTGTTTATGTGCTGTCTGTATGTTGTTTATTATTACTGTGCACAAGCTGTAGAGACATTGGTTGTCCTGGGACATTTCCATGACATGTTGAAGAGTTGTGAACTTGTATCATTACTTGTGTGGTCTACTAGTCCTTCCAGCTTATCCATGCACCCATGAAAAGTGCTGTATGTACACCTTGTGTAAAACTGTTTGCATTATTATCTGTCTGACCTGCCAGTAAACAAAGCAAAAAAAAAGGTATTGCAGACGTGTTCTCACAAGTGATCTCTAGACAGGTGGTATTACCTCTTTCCTCCTGCTCCCTTCCAATACATCCCACATGTTACTATATAAGGAATCTCTCAGATTGCTGAAGCACATACTGAAAACTTCCTTGACAGCATGTAATAGAGTGCTAGTCAAAAAACAACTTGCACTCCCTGTGAGCTCCTACAGCTTTGGAGTAATAGACTGTAACCATGACAAGCTGAATATAAGAAGAAATTTCTATGCAACATAAATGGAAGGGACTTAGGATTCATCTTACCTTCCCCATAATCTGTATGGCAGTGATTATACCTATTTTTAGGTTACTATTGATATTCTGTACCTGACACCCAATTTGATATTCCAGTTAATTTATCAAAATCAGTGCATCCCAAGATGTTAAACTGCAAGTTGTTATGGAGGCATGGTTCTCATTAAGACTGACAACACGTACAGATCTACAATTGTGGGGTTTCAGGGCTACTTAATGAGATCAGAGGACCCCAGTGCCCTTAATGTCTTGAAACTAACAAGCTAAAGTCTACTTCCATCATCAAACTAGGGTACACCTTATTCAAGACAGAATTCTTCATTATTAATCCACCAGCAACTCTGCATACAATGATAAATACGGCAGGAGGAGACCAAAGGTCCATTTAGCCTGCCCTAGGAGAAAAATGGCCATCATATGAGGTGTGCCATTTGTTGCTCTGTATATGCTAAGCTCCTCTTCTTTTTTAGCTTGTTTTGTTTTAAAATGATAAGACATACTGCTTAGTGCATTTGCAAAGGAAGGCTTTTTGAAACAATTAACGTAGGGGTAACATTGTATTATTTTAGCTTTATCAACAGGAGCTCAGTTTTTCTCAACCCTAGATTACTCTGGTCCCATGTCAACAAACTGATCAAGGGCAAAAGCAAGTCTGTACCTGGCCCCATTGAGGTCAATGGACAACTGCTGAGTGAGGACCTCCAGATTGCCTCATCTCTCAACCGCCACTTCACCAACCTGGACGCATACAAGACTGGACTACCACCCCTAAATGTGGAGCCCAGCACACTGGAGTCTCCCTGCCTTGGCTGACCGGCATTCCACCTGAGGTTGATCAAGGCAAAAGAGGTTCTCATCCTTCTGAAGTCCCTGAAACCAAAGGGATCAGGAGGACCTGACAGGATAAACCCTAGGCCGCTTAAGGCTGGAGCCCCAGCCCTCTCCAGACCCTTGACCTGGCTCATAAACCGATCCCTTCTGGAGGGCGTTCTCTCAGACCTGTGGAAGCAGGCACATGTAGTTGCTATTCACAAGGGTGGCCCTTGAGAACCAATTGCAAGTACAGGCCTATCTCCCTGCTCTGTATCCTGGCAAAAATACAGGAAAGGCTTGTCTATGGGCAAATCCAGAACTATCTTGAGACACATCAGCTTCTCGCTAGCTTCCAGCACAGCTTCAGAACAAACCACGGCACAGACACAGCCCTGATAAAATTCTTAGCTGATGTACTCTGCACCATGGACCAATGGGTCCCAATCGATCTCACTAAGGCCTTCAACCTAGCTGACCACAAACTCCTGCTGTCCAAGCTGGGTAGACTAGGCCTCAGCCCCCACGCTCTCAAGTGGTTCATGAGCTATTTAACTGGGTGCACACAAAGAGTCATGTGGAGGAGTGCAGTCTCAGACCCGATCCCCCTTAAAGAGGGAGTACTGCAAGGGTCAATACTGGGCCCCCTCCTCTTCTCCCTGTTCACAAATGACTTAAATGGGCACTGTGGGGGGTAGCTCTGTTGTCTAGTATGCTGACGACGCCATCATTTACCACTCCCTGGAAACTTGACTGACCTCAGCCACCTCCTCCAATCTGACTTAATGTCACTGGGGTCCTGGCTAACAGAGAACAGAATGGTCTCAACATTGCCAAAACCAAGGCCATGCTGCTTGGACCAAGATCTCTTGGCCAAGATAGGACACAAGCCCTACAACTCACCTCTGTCTCTGGCAACAGAATTGAAGTGGTGGCCTCTCTCAAATATCTTGGCCTCACACTCGACCAAGGTTTTACCCTAAAAAAACACGTCGACCAAGTTGCCAAAACCATTCACAGCAAACTAGCACCCTCTACCACCTTAAGGACTGGCTGATTCCTGAAGCCAGGATCTTGATCGCCCAAAGTGTCCTCCTCCCTACTTTGACATACACTGCCCCCATCATGCATGGTTTGGGAAAGCTCAAGGTCAATAGACTGCAGGTTTTGTATAATAAGATGGCTCACTTTGCCACTCAGGCTTACTCCAGAAGTCGCCACTGTGACACCCTAGGACTACTAAATTGGACCTTTCTGGACACTCACCTCCAGTACCAATTGCTCAACCTTACATACTGTATAAACTTTTGAGCCCATTCCCTCTACCTAGTCTCACTGGGCTCATTGCCCCCAAGCACAATCCATGGAACCTCCAGACCTCAAGCCATACTCTTCTCGAGGTACCTAGAGTGAGGACCAAGGCTGGTGGAAAGTCATTTTCCTACACAGCCTCTTTTCTATGGAAAAAATTTCCTCCTACGGTGCAGGAATCCCCTTCAATCAAAACCTTCCACACTAGACTCAAGGCCCACATGCTTGTAGCCAGCATATGCCACTGCCATGGCACCTGAGATCTCCCCCCCTTCCCCTACCCTAACTATAGCTAGGCAACCTTACGTAAACTTGTCTCTCCTCATCTCTGTACCTCACTCTCCTTCCTTGATCTCCTTACTCCTAAAAATGTAAGTTTATATCTTTTCACCATGTTGCCACTATGTATGTTTTGAAAAACTGACGATAATAACCACCTATATATTGTGATGTATCTACACTGTAATGTATATTGTGGTGCTTCTACTCTAATGTTACCAGGGTCGTCCCTGAAAAAGGGACCTTCAGGCTCAGCGGGCCTACCCGGTCATCAAAATTAATAAATAAATAAAATAAAAATAAAGGTGGTCTGGTACAGGTTGCAAATGTATTCTTGTTTACCGTCCTCTGGGGCATCCAAATGAATTTTTTGCAGAAACTGGAGAGCTTCATGGCTGACCTGGTGGTGGACTCCTCTAGCCTGATAGTGCTGGGCAATTTCATCACTTTGGGTGATGATGAAGACTCTATGTTTGGACAACAGTTCTTCCAAGTTATGACTTCACTGGGCTTAGTACAGGCTGTTGACACCAGGACTCACAAAAAAGGTCAAGCCATAGATCTGATCTCTGTATTGCGTCTAGACATTATCAGTCTAAAGTTTGCTCTAGTTGCTTGATCAGATAATCATGCCATAGGGTTTCTTTATGGTGCCCCCCAATTGTTCAACCCCTCCTATGGCAAATGTCAGATATTACCATCTTAGAACTTTGGAGCCTAATATTCTCCTGGTGATTCTGAACCCCTCAAGCATGGTATCAGCATGTTCTGGGGAAGTGGACAATGCCATGGAGGGTTATGACAAAGCCCTTATGATGTCCTTCAGCTCTATCACCCTATCATGTTTGCCTCTTGATTTCCTGCCGCTGGTCATTCTAGTTTGATGATGACCTTAGGTGACTGTTGACAAATATAAAGTGGACAAAAAATCCCTGTGTCCTGATTGGCTGAGACTTAAATCTAGACATTGCAGTAAGAGAGTGCCACCACTGGCTAAAACAAATCTCTGCCAACCAGGGCAACTCACAGAATTCATAAACCACTTATTTCTTAGTTTCCATCACAAACATGGCTGCAGCCTTTACTCATATATAAAAAACTTCAACTAGGCCCTAAAATTAAGTCCATTACATTTCATAAAGCAAGTAAATAATTTTATGTTATTTACACTCATGCCCCCACACACACATATACACAAATTTAAAAAATCAAGTACTATTCAGAGTTTCAATTGCTGGTGTTTCTCTGATGACCATGAAAAATCCTCCTCCTATCCCTACCACTTTGAGAGAGAACGCCCTGCCCCTTACCTGGCAATACATAAAACCGAGGTTCTGACTCCACTTCAGGCCTGTGTATGTGTCTTTGTTTGTATGACAGTTGAGCTCTGAAGAATGTTGAATTCATGTATTCCATGTTACCATTCTGTGTGTGTGTGTGGGGGGGGGCATTCTACTACTGGAATAATGCAGAGCTTTGCATTCTTCTATTCCATGGTAAACAATCACACAATGTACTGAGTGTGAAAAAACACATATGATTGACAGGTGAAAAACATCTGTGGAAGGACTATTTTACAATATTTAGCAACATTTTAGTATATTTTTTGTGACTTTGAAAACTTTTAGAATGTTCTTTTTTTCAAAGTTGCCTATGGGCACATTTTATATAAGCAATAAGACATGGCTGGGTGTTGGTAGTATTGAGATACCCACACACCCAGAGGCTGAAGGCACTCAACCTGCAGTCTCATGCCTAACTATGCCTCTGGGTGTGCGGGTATCTTAATACTACTAACACCCAGCCATATCTTATTGCTTACATGGCAGAGGTTGGAACGTTCCTGGCAGAGACTGAGGTCAGAGGAGGATAGACAGTGGCTGAATATTCACAACAGTGAATATCAGCGGGCAATCACACTGAAGAAGACAACGTTTCTTTCACATGTGATCACCAAAGAGAAAAATCAGCTGGCTAAACTCTTCAAAACTATGGACAGACTGATGCAGTAATTTCACTCAGGCCCAGATATTCAAAAGGGTTACGCCAGCGCAAGTCCGAAAATGCGCCATTCTGCGATATTCAGCAGGAGGCAGTTGCACCCCCAAAGCACGCTGAGCAATAGCGCAATGATAATGAATGTATGTGCAACTGAAGGGGGAGGAACCATGCATAAATGGTACAGTGCGATATTCAACAACATGCGCCATGCACAATAGAGGAGCAAGCGGAAGTTGCCCGATAGCAGAAATGAGCCAAAATAAAAAGGAACAAGGGAGAGGCGCAAGAACGCTGCAGGGAAGGCACATGAGGCTGAACCATAGCTGCACAAAGAAGGCAGGAGGGACACATAGGGCAGGCCAGGGAAAGGGCACCCTGAACAGAGAGGCACGGGAAGGTGTGGGGAGACACAGACAGTGCAGAAGGGGGAAGTGCCACACAGCACAGAGGCCACCACATTTAGGTGTTCCTGGTGCAGGGGAAGTAGCAGCCAGGACAGCGGGGGGAACACAGAAACAGCTGCCGGGGGGATGAACACAAGCCAGGGACATAGCCAGTGCCACCATCCAGATGGAGGCAGTAATGAGGGGGGTGAGAAGGCAGGCAGCAGGGGGGGCGCGGCCGTGGAAGGGCTCATAAGTGGTATGTCCCCAACAGGCAGTACCGAGCCCGCACCAGCTTCAAGCTGTATAGCGATACTGAGATAGTGGGCCAGTACCACCTGAATCGGGCAATTCTGAAGCGGCTCTGTGAGTTGTGCAGTGATGTGATGCAGGCACCCGCATGATGGAGCCATGCTCTGTCAGTGGACACTAAAGTGACAGCTTCCATGTGCTTGCTCGCCACAAGTACCTTCCAGAGAACAACGGGGACACCACAGGCATAACCCAGTCGGCCGCGTCATGCCACCTCACCCAATTCCTCAGCGCACTGCTGCACATGCTGCAGAGTACATCCATTTCCCCAGCACACTGGCGGAGCACACAGCAAACATACAGGAGTTCCACAGGGTAGCATGTATGCCTGGTGTGCTAGGGGCAATAGACTGCACTCATGTGGCCATCTGCACACCACCTGACCCCGAGGAGGCTGCATATATCAATCAGAAGGGCTATGCTAGCATCAACTGCCAGGTGGTGTGTGATGCCAGGGGGCGCATAATCAATGTCTGTGCCACGCACCCTGGGGGAGCACATGATGCCTTCATCTGGCACCAGTCAGCACTGTGCCACAGATTCGAGAGTGGGGACATCCCCACTGGCCACTTAGTGGGTGAGTATGCAAACCACATGGACAAACTTAGGGCTTGGGAGGGGCATGGTCAGACATGGGTAGTGGCCTACATGGCCCAGGGCAGGGCGATGCTGATCACCAAACTAACCTCCACTCTCTACACACAGGTGACAGTGGATACCCACTCCATCCCTGGCTGCTCACACCATGCCGTGACTCATCGCAACAGCACAATGATGCACATGCCACCACCGTAATGTCTCATCGGCGGGTGTTCAGTATCGCGAAGGCACATTTCTGTTGCCTGGACACCTCGGCAGTGCCCTACAGTACAGCCCTCAAGGCCTGTGGGCTATTCCTGGCCTGTTGCATCCTGCACAACATGGCCAATAGTGTGGGATAGCCGTACACAGGTCAAAGGGGGACAGCGATGGGGGGGCAATAGGGGCCCGGTGACAATGGTGATGGGCAGCCCCTTGGGCGGGGATCCCCGACTGCTCCGGCTGGCACAGCTGCACGGGACACCATCACGGAAGAGCACTTCCAGCCAACCAGGTAAGTCATGGGGCCATGTGCAACCACCAGTGGCAAGGCACAACCCACAAACATGCATGGACACACACCAGGGTGCATGCCGTCAAGGAAGTGGCTGGGCATGGAACCACACACACCAGGGATGGGCGAGGGTCCAACATGGCATGTGGTCAGACACACACACACACACACACACACACACACACACACACACACCTCACCAGACATGCACAAAGGGTAGGAGGCACACCGACCCAGAATGCCACCCCTAGCCACACACATGTCCACAGACCACCACGCCCACTGCCTGTCATTGTGCGTGTGTCAGACGCTGGGCACCATTGCACAGTGGCGTACAGTGCAATGCAGGCATCATCATGCACATGCAACTGTGGACTGCAGCCGGGAGGGTGGGCAGATGGACTGTGTGTGTGCGTGCAGGGCCGGGTACCCACCTGTGCATTGCCCGCTGAATGACACAATGCACACAGGGCAGCATCAGACAGTAGCCATGCTGGGAGACAGGCCAGTCACGTGCCACAGTGCCAATGCCACCACGGATGCGTGGGCAGCCCCGCTGAGACCCACCAGCAGTGACAGGCTGACCACTGGCCTCATGGGGTGGGACCAACAGTCCCCCAGGGGTTCCACTGCGTGAACGTGACTGTGCTCATGCAGGGGTCTGCAGCACACCGAACATGCCTGCACCAGGCGTGCTCGGGATGCCCACAGCTGAACCTGGTGTTGACAAGGATGGTGTCGCATGACACCGGGAATGGGGGGTGGACAGTGCACTGCGTGGTGTCTGTGATGCATGGGCACATAACTGTGTGCCCAATGTGGCCATGACAGCAGTGAATGCCTGTGTCTGCCTTTCAGTGGCAGCGGTCACATCCTCCTGCAACCGGTCCATCCCTGCCAGGAGCAGAGTGGTGTCTCTGCTGCGATGCTCCTCTGCCTGGCGCAGAGCCGCACTCAGTGCATCCACCTCCATCACAAGCCACATCTGCTGATTGACTGATGCTTGCAGTATGCGGGTGTGCTCATCCAAGAGGTCATCTGCCTGATTGACATGCTGTCCCTCAGGGTGTTCACGGCCCTGATGCTCATCACCCCTTGAGGGTGGGCACTGCACACCAGGGCCAGGCCTGGGCATGTCCACAGGTGGTGCACTGATGCCGCCCCCGACACTGCTGCCCATTGGCGCGATGCTGCCTCAGCCACAGGCTCAGTGTCATGTGTAAGTCCCACTGTCTGTACACACACAGTGCCACCCCACCGTGCGACAGGCACAGACTGAACTGAGATGATCGAGGGCCTCCACAGCGGCACCACCACAGCCATGGCTGTGATAACCTGCTGTGTGGCCATCCTGTGGCACACACGTGTCACTGCCCATGACGTTAACGACATCATCATCGGTGACGGATCTGGCACCAGCCCGATTCTCAGCATGCTGGCATCCATGGACGCTGGCACGCTGGGACACGGGCAGGGCCTCCTCTGCACCTGCTCCACCAACATCAGTCTGGACATCCAGGCGGGTCCACTGTAGCCCTGAGCCACGTATTCCTGTGGAGGTGGATGGGCTCTCCTCCATCTCCATGTGACCGGCCTCAGTGAAGAAGCCCACCACCGCTGACCCATGCAGACACTCAAGAGCTGTAAGGGAAAACAAAGTCCGCGTTACTGCATGTGACCAACCCTGCCCCCCCCAATAGACAGACCATGACCTACCATGCAGTGATGGGCTACCACCCATCTGGAATCCACCACCCGGAACACCCTCAATGGTGCAACGCTGCATGCTGCCAGCAACCCGCTCCTCCTATGGGGTCAGGTGTAGCGCCTCCGGCTGTCCCCCACCTGTCACAGACAGTGCTGCCCTGATGGCAGCCACCTTATCCTTAATCCTCCGTCTGTCTGTGCCCATCTTCTTCTTGCACTCCTGCACGGAGCGCTAGTGGCTGCCATGCAGGTTTACAGCACGCGCCACCTCCTCCCATGCAGCAGCACGGGCCTGTGGTGTTCCCTGGCGTCCACTGAGAAGCGGCTCCTGGTCTAGGTAGGCCTCGAACAGGGCATCCGCCTCGGCCTTAGTGAAATTCGGCCTCCTCTTCCTCCCACAACTCTGTTCCTCTTCCTCCACAACACGCTTGGTCATGATTCAGCCTGTGAGAATAACAGGTGTTACCTGTAACTGTGCAGTCCCCATGCATGTCCCAAAATCCACAGTCCACACTCCCAAACAGCATGAAACTCACTGCAAAAGACTGCAGTAACCGACTATGGCCAGTGCAGACCAATGTCGCACTTTTATAGTGCAACCCATGCAAATGAGGCAAGGCCCATCTTTAAGTGGATGCAAATGCAGTGACTGCGCCATTGAATGGCTGATTAGCTGATTTGCATATGATGGCTGAATATCGTGCTGTTGCGCTTTGCGCAATTGTGTTGAACGTGCTGAGCCAAGGGCGCAGTTCTGTGACATGCGCAGTACACACCTAACTGCGCATGCTTGGGTTGATGACACAGGCGCCTGCTGTGCTGCTGATGTGCTATGCATGGGAGCCAATGCAGGACACTGCCACCATTGTGCCAGTGGTGCTACAGTGCTGTTCACCTATATGGCGCTGTGGCACTGGGGTGTCGTAGGTGCACTGGGGCAACAGCGTGGTAGGCCGCTACAGGAGGTGGCACACAGGCACCCAATCGCGCTACATGCATTGGGTTCCAATCGCGCTGTGGCTGTCCGTGCTGTTCAGTGACAGCGCAATAGGGAATGGCAGCGCTGTACCGCGCAGCATCTGCACATGGCAGGACCATGCTGCAGAGTGCCATTTTGACTGAACTGAGCAGCAGAGATGGCACGGAGGTGTGCTGTGCAGTGGAGCCAGGTGGAGCTGGCAAACCTTGTTGCCATTGTGGAGCCACATGTTAGACCTTTATTTGGGGAGGCACCCCTGGACAGGGCCAGGAGTCAGGTGTGGCAGGAGGTGGCTGACACCCTGAAGGAGGCCACCGGTATGGGCCAGACAGCAGAGCAGTGCCACCACTGATATGGGGACCTGAGGCGGAGGGACCCGGACTTGCTTGCCCACCTCTGGGCACATTCCAGGAGGGGTATGGTGCCACGGCCAGGTAGGTGCAACATCCATACACTTTTATTGTCCATACGGGTATCATGGTTGCATGTGTCCGGCACATGGAGGGGGGGCGTCCAGTGTTGGCCGTGGTGGTGTTATCGGGTGTGGGTGGGTGGGTCTGGCTGTGTGGGATTGCACACACATGGGGCAGGGAAATTACTAGGATAGTACTGATGTTCCTCTCTCCATGTTTTGCACCTTAGGACCTGCAGAATGCCAGCAGGCCATAGACCGGAGGCACCGCCTGGAGGAGCAGCAAGCCAGGAGGGGTGATGGTGGTCAGCGGCACATGGACCACCCTGATGATGGTGAGTGCCTTACATCCATGATTACTATTGTATGCTGTATAATTGGGCGGCCAGCGGGGCATGGCCACCATCCATTGACACCACTGCCATGCATGCAACTTGTTACAGTCAGCACTGTCCAGTGGCACTGCATGTCTGGGAGTGCGTCAATGGTGGTCCATGCATGCACTGGACACATGGCTGTGCCACTGCCTTCACACCGCATAGCCAAGTCACTGTATGGCCACGGTGGTGCTGTACAGGACACGGGTGGTGGGTGTGTGCAGTGGTCCACATGGCTATGGCTGCCTGGTTAGGCAGGTCTTGTGGACACGGTCACTGTGGGTGGTCACACACCATCACAGGGGCGTGGCACATGGCTGTATGCCATGCACAATGGGTGGGCTGCAGGGGGCTGGACAGTCACACTTATTGACTCTACTCCCTCGTCCTAGGTGGATGGCGACTCCAGGCGCTGGAGCGAGGACAGCAGGAGCTGCTCCAGGTGGTGAGGGCAACCCTGGAGCCCCTGCAGAGAATGGACCGCCACGGGGTGGGGAGGAGGAGATGACATTGGCGCCATGTGGAGGAGAACCGGGACAGACGATGATCACTCCATGCCCCTAATTACACCTCCCCCCCCGGACCCACCCTCACACCCCTTCTTCCCTCTCCCATATGTTCACCCCTGCCCCTTACCCGCCCCCACCTGGTATGTGGCCCTTCCCCATTGTATATAGTTGTATATAGTTTTGTATTTCTGGTTTTAAATACATTTGTTTTGTTATGACAACTGTGGTGGTCTCTGATTTGCAGCGGGCTACAGGTGCTCAGCTGCAGTGGTGTGCATGGCGTCAGGGGTGGTGCACACATGGGGTGTGTGTGTGTGTGTGTGTGCAGAGGTGAACCACCTATGGTGTGGGCAGGGGGATCAGTCACTGTCTGTGGCTTGTGTGTTGTACTCTGTGCACTGGATGCCTGTCTGCAGTGGTCCATGGGGCCTGCACTGTGTGCATGGCACCCCTGTCAGACCGTCCATGGCCTGTGCAGCTGACACCCTTGCATGTCTGTGATATGCACGGTCTGCTGGCATGTCAGTGGTGGCTGTTGTGGCCAGTGCTGGGATGGGATGTGTCCTTGGGAGGGTGTGCAAGGTGCTGTACCACTGGAGGTGGGGTCTGGGGCATGCCCTGTCGCATGTGAGGTACCTCGTGTGCTGACGCATGGTCGGTCTCTCAGCTGTACCTCGGGGGGGGGACGTGCAGGGTGGCACTGTGTATGCATCTGTTGCATCACTGTCTGCTGCCGCCCGCTGCAGGGTGTCCATGGTGGAGCTGCATTGCATGGGAGGATGGGGTGGTACCCGAGGACTGGAGGAGGGCAGATGTGATTCCCCTTCACAAAAGTGGGAGCAAGGCAGAAGCAGGAAACTACAGACCTGTTAGTTTAACCTCAGTGATAGGGAAAATGATGGAATCACTTCTGAAGGAAAGAATTGTCGAGTATCTAGAGGCCAGAGGGGCACAGGACCCTAGGCAGCATGGATTCACAGTGGGAAGGTCATGCCAGACGAATCTGATAGATTTCTTTGACTGGGTGACCAAAGTAGTAGATCAGGAGGGGCTGTGGACATGGCCTACCTAGGCTTTAGCAAGGCATTTGACACAGTCCCACACAAAAGATTAATATACAAGTTAGCCAGCCTGGGAGTGGGTCCCAAGATGACAGCCTGGGTAAAGAATTGGCTGGACAATAGGACACAGAGAGTAATAGTAAATGGAGTCCACTCAGAAGAAAGGAGGGTTACTAGTGGGGTACCGCAAGGTTCAGTATTAGGACTGGTCCTCTTCAATGTCTTTATAAGCGACATTGCAGAGGGACTGGAAGGAAAAGTATGTCTCTTTGCAGATGACACAAAGATCTGCAACAGAGTTGATGCACAAGGTGGGGTGAAAAGGATGAGAAGGGACTTGGCAAGGTTAGAGGAATGATCAGATGTATGGCAGCTTAGACTGAATGCTAAGAAGTGCAAGGTAATGCACCTGAGAAACAAAAACCCAGGGGAAGAGTACACAATGGGGGGTGAGATACTAACAACAACAAAAATAGAAAGGGACCTGGGGGTAGTCATATCAGATGACCTAAAGCGGGCAAGCAATGTGAGAGGGCAGCAAGGAGGGCTGGGGGGATACTGGGATGCATAGGGAGAGGCATCACCAGTAGAAAACAGGAAGTTATTATCCTCTGTACAGACAGCTGGTGAGACCCCATCTGGAGTACTGTGTGCAGTTCTGGAGACCCAATCTCCATAAAGACATAGACAGAATGGAAGCTGTCAGAGGAGGGCAACTAAAATGGTGCAGGGTCTGCACGGAAGACATATGAAGAGAGATGAAAGGAGCTTAATATGTATAGCCTCGAGGAAAGGAGGAGGGGACATGATAGAAACATTCAAGTACCTCAAGGGAATCAACAAAGTCCAAGAGGTAGCATCTTTCAAAAGAGGTGTGCAAGAACAAGAGGCGCAATTTGAAGATGGGGGCGGCTCAGGGTAATTTAGAAATATTTTTCACAGAGAGGTTGTGGATGCATGGAGAGGCCTTCGGAAGAGGTTGTGGAGTCAAAATCAGTGGTGAAATTCAAGCATGCATGGGACAGTCATAAGGCCATTCTAGGGGTGGGGTAGGAAGAAGTAGGCTGCTGGTTAACTAGGATCTGCAGCTTATCCAGTAGGTAGGGAAATGGGCAGACTGGGTGGGCCAAGCGGTCCTTATCTGCCGTCAAATTCTATGTTTCTATGGCTCCATGGTGCACAGGGTTGCATTGTCACAGTGGGGGTGGTGGCATGCATGGGGTGTCCTGCACTGTTGGGTGCTACTCCTGGGCAGGGTGTATGGGGATCATGATGCAGGGTGTGCTCTGCATTTGTGGGATGGTGTGGTATGGGGTGGTCGGCCATCCTTGTGTGCAGGTCACAGCTTGCCAGGGGGTGTGATGGGGCACCATGGCCCGGCTGTGGGTTGGTTGCTGGTCTCCATGGCCAGTGGTTAGTCCAGCCCTCCCCCAGTTGTGCAGTGCATGGGGTGTGGGGGGACGATGTCTGTTCTGCTGTGTGTTCCTCTGCCCATCTGTGGCATGGGTGGTGGGCCCCTGCATCCCTGGTTGTGCTGTTGCATTGCTGCCCTGCAGCTGGGGGACATCCCTGGTTGCACTATAGCGCATCTGGACTGCTCAGCTGAACATCCCTTGTTGTGCTATGGCGCATCAGATATGCTCAGCTTCACCTCCCTAGTTGTGCTATGGCGCAGGTGGTGCGATGTTCAGTCGTTGGCCATAGGCGCATCTTGGCTTGTGCAGTTTTTGAATATCGCGCTTCTTGTGCATGGGCACAGTGGACTTGCGCTTGCTCCTGCTGTTGCGCACTTTTTGGGCGCAGTTTGAATATCTGGGCCTCTGTCTTCAATTGGGAACAGTTTTTACAGCAGAGAAATGTGATGAGTTCAATCAATTTTTCCTCTGCAAGGTATCCTCTATTAGGACAGGCAGCCTGTTGTGGGCTGGCATTATTCAGGAGGTGAGAGACTTGTGCATTCTGCCACTTTGGGCAGAGTTTGGGCTAGTCTTGATGAATGAGGTCTCCCAGATGGTTTCAGGGCTGCACCCTATGTACTGCATATTGGACCCAGGGCTTACCAGCTTTCTCTTGAGTTATTGGGGGGTTTGGTTCCAGTTACTGCTGAGATAATCTGGTGTTCTTTTTGGGAGGGTGTTTTCCCCACTGAACTGAAAAGGGCAGTGGTGAAGTCCCTGCTGAAAAAGCCATCGTTGGACCCTGAGGATCTAGCAAACTACAGGCCTGTTTCAAACCTCCCATTTCTGGAAAAAGTAATTGAGAAGGTAATAGTGGCACAACTTCAGGATCACCTGGAATGTTACAAGAGCTATGAATCTTTTCAGCTTTGACCTCAGCACACCATGGGGACAGCACTAGTCATGGTGCTCAGTGATCTTCTCCTGGTGGTGGTGTTTCATTCTGGTACAGCTGCATCTTTCCTCAGCTTTTGACACTGTGGATCAGTGGGTGCTGTTGGCCCACTTTGGGCACTACGTAGGGCTCTCTGGGATGGTGATATGTTAGTTTGAGTCCTACTTGTCTCACAGGGTACAGTAGGTGGCATTGGGAGGTAACATCTTGGAGGCTGCTGTCTCCTCTGTGAAGTGTCTCAAGGGTCAGTTTTAGCCCTATGTTATTTGCCATGTACATGCTGCCTTTGGGTAAGATCATTAGTGGTATGGTCTGGATTTTCACTGTGTAACCCCTAGGTGGTGCTATCCCAAAGACTACTACCCCTGCCTGCTTGGCTAGTAGCAGGTTAAGGGGCCTGGGTACTGAAACGGGGGCCTCCACCTGGAGGACAGGGTTGTTAGTAGCAAGACTAGCCTGGGTACAGCCCTCCAGGACTCTGTCACCCCCACTCTTTCCCCTCTAGTGGCCTAGACAATATGCAGCAAACACTTTCACAGTAGCCCCTATTCAGCATACAATTCCCCACACAGTTTGCACTTACTACCAGGGCTGGTTCCACCAGTGTGACCCTGGAGACCCCCTGTAAAACAAGGTTAGGCACAGCAAATAACGATAGTACAGTGCTTTCTGTACAAACTGGAACCACAGTCAGATTAAATACAAAAATAGTTAGGTTTGATTTATTCAGGGGAATTGAACAAGGGAGGGGCGTAATTAGGTTGATTGATTCTGAAACTGATCTAGTCAGGCAATTATGCATGCACTTTTAGTCCTTGCACAGTCACACACTCTGGGTACCCAGTTGGAAGTAAGGTGGGCTATCCTGGAACATTGCCTGGGGTAGGCAGGCATCACAGCTGGTTAGGGCCCTGTGATGAAAAGAAAAGGCATGCAAAGCCACACACAATTTGTAATCAGGAGCCAGGATGCTCAATTTGTGATGATTAAGCAAAATAATTAAATCAGATGACACACTTTGATTAAGCTGTTGTTGCAAAGAGCTACCCTGGTGTTTACTCACGCTACCTAGTACAGGACACAGGATGGATGAAATGGAGACTGCAGAATGACTTGCTGGTTTGCCAGGAGAAGCAGGGCCCGCATGATTCACTGTGGAATCGTTCCTGTTTGTGATGTTGAGCAGGGGGCTGATCCCCAGGCAGGTCTCTCATCGATGGTCTTCTATGTGGCGTGAGTAGCTGGCTCGGCCAAAGTGGCAGGGCCCAGGCCGGGTAAGACAGTTCAGATATCAGTCCAGGAAGGCTGGATGCAGCCTCCAGCAAGTGTGGCACAATTAAACAGTGGGGAACCAAATCGCGACCCACTAATAGCAAACAGTACATTTATAGTAAAACCATATCACAATGCGGATAGCAGTCCAGCAGCAATATCAGTGTCTCTGAGCAGAACCGGGAGTTCTATGGTGAATGGCACTCCTGACAGGCTGATCGTATACAACAAATCTTCGGTCTACTTCAGGTTTAAATCTGGTCACGCTTCAGTGGCTTTGTCACACTCCGATTCGGATACAGTCCGATTACTAAGCCTTTTCAAAGGATTCCCTCTCGAGGGACAGCAGACAGACAGGCCAAACTCAATCTTTCCACCAATCTCCCACACGAACTATGCAGAACTAGCTGCTCGAATCACTCAAGCTGTTCACTCTCCAAACTCTAACTCTAGACTATCTCACTGCAGCAGGCAGCTTGGGAATTTCCCTTTGGTCCAAAAGGTTCTGGTTGGCTGATCCATCAGTCTGTCAAATCAAGGGCTTCCCCCCCAGGTGCATTTAGGTGCCAAAGTCTCAAAACTACAATTCCTACAGAAATTCACTCCCACAAGACCCCTGGGGACAGACTCCATTTTAGGGTCCCCAAAGGTACTGATTGTTCCATTCTGGCAGTCCAGAACCAAGATGGTGGTGATAAACAGAACTGTCCATGCTGCAAAGTAGGCAGGTTAGATGAACTACAATATCATTAATACTCTAATAGATAATCAGCAAATAAGTACAGCTTCTAATAGAGCTCTGTCTGCTCAAATAGTGATGGCAGAACGGAGCGATTATCTGGTAGCCCGGGTGGGGCTCAAGCATAGAAACACTCAGCCCCTTCCCAGATTAAATAAGCACCACGTTATAGGCAGCTCATAAAGCGACAGAGCATGGAGGCATTAAGGCACTCTCATACAACACTTTTAAGATGCTACGATACAGGATACCAGCCTGGCAGTGGGCATGCAGGCAAGCCCAAGGAAGACTTTCAGGAACCCCCATTTGTAGGGGGGGGCTACACCTGTGATACAGATGATTGGTGGGTGGGGATCTATGCTACTGTGGTATGTATTTTGGTGATAAAGTTTTTTGTAACCTGTACCACATTGGTTATTAGCATTTTTACTGGTTAGCCCTGCTTTTTGTTGCAATGCAGATTATTCCCAGATCATGTGCACCTGATGGGGTCATAGCTGTGGCTGTGTTAGATTAGTGTCTGGTGGAAATCCAAGATTGGATGGCCTCAAGCTGGCTCAGACTGAACTCATCGAAGATGGAGGTGTTACTGGTGAAACCAGGCCTGGTGGGGACAGCAATGAATAGTGATAGTGCCGTGTTGTTATCTTTACATGGCACAACACTAAGAGCTAGGGAGAGGGTAAGAAATTTGGATGTCATTGTGGACTGTGGGACTTTTACCATGTGTGTAATACCACCCAAATTCAAACCTATTTGGAGCCCTTGACCTGGAAACACTGGTTCTCACATTCATCACTTCCAGACTGGATTATTGTAATTCTTTCTACCTAGGGTTATCTGCAGTGCTGGTGTGTCACTACAGTTCATACAGGACTCAGCAAACAGACTGACTACAGGGACCTCCCGTTCTGGGCAAAGCACGCTAGTCTTGCAGGAACTGCATTGGCTGCCAGAGCAGTGGTGCATCGACTTCACTATAAATTTGTTAATTTGTCCACAAGTAAGGCTGCGCAGAAGTGCTATATGGTGCCTCAGCAAACACACAATTCAAACAATCTGCAAAGCTTGGCTACAGATACACAAGAGATGATTTGGAGCCAAAAAAAACACACTGGAGCAGGATAATCTTTGTAAATGGTATGCACATTTCAAAGTTGCTCTACACCAGTACCATTGCACTTCTTTAAGGATATCATCACCCATTGCTGTCATTACTTTTATACTGCAGTTAAATACAATTGTGCAAATGTAACCACAGAAAACATTACACACATAATTCAACCATACCTATGCATATTGGCCTCTACTTCACAATATGCGTTGCATGCTACACACCATGTAACTACCCCACGGATGACCGTATGCATGATACATGTGCACCTGCTGCCTAAGCAGAATGCACAGCTGGGTCATGCAGTGTGTGTAAGGATGGTGTGTGCTCATCCCAGAGAAGCTCTGCATGGGGACATGTCAGATGGACACACTCTGCACACGCGGAGTAATGCACATGTACAATGCTGTTTATGTCAAAAAGGAACAGGCACAGTCTATGGTACAATTACACCAGGCAGACCCCTGCCATAAACCACAGGGTATGCCCTCAACAATTGCTATCCCACTGCAACATTGCAGCCGTACCCTGACCCCCCATGTTGTACACATGCCACACAGGGTGTAGGGATGTGAGGTATAGATCTGTACCAGGCAATTGTCCTAGTGAGATAGTACCATCCTTAATATCCCCAGTGGAAATGCCCAGAGGGTTACAGTACTCAATGTAGCAGCAGGAGTCACTCTCTGTACCACACAGTACACAGCATCCCTGATGCAAGCCGTATGTCCCCCATGCTGTTTGGTACACCCTGTGTGTAGTGGTGGGCCATGGATGTGACGGGGTGTCCAATGGACCTGGGAATTGGTCCCACTCTCCAAATGTATACTGTGTGTTCCGGGGCATGACATTGAGCCCCTGAAGAACCAGAGGGCAACAGTGCCATAACACACTATACACAGTGAAGGTGTGACACATTCAAGACCTGTGGTCCTGTCACCTGGCGCAACTACCTAGTGTTGGCATACATAACACATGGTCCCTGGTCCCATCACCACCCCTGTCCCCTATATGGGGTACATCAATATGGAGATGCCCAAAGGGCCCAGCCAACTCCTCACCCACATAAGAAACCAGTCAACATAGCAGGCTTCAGAATAGTGCAATATTTATATGGCATCAAAAGGCATCAGCAGGCCATACAAATTGCAGTACACAACATAAACGGTGTAGCAATATATGTGGCCGAGACATACCAGTTGTAAGAACATGGGCCCTCTGCAAAGTGTACTGGCATATCTGACTGTGTGCTGGATATCACTAATGAAGCAGGCCACCCCAATGTGTGTGCCAGTATCCCCATGGCTGACTAGAAATAGTGTCGGGGGTCTGACTTGGTGCAAGGCTGGCTGAATTAGTTCATGATATCCACCATATCTCTGGCATCTGTAGCATCAGATTTCAATATCTACTTCACTACTTCTGCCTCTGTCCTCCTATCTTCCCTCCCTGCCACCCCACCCGAGCACTGTTACTGCTCCACCATCTCATGCCTCTCATCCCTGACCATTTGTTTCTCCTTCTCCCCTGTCTCTCAAAACGATGTCCTTGCTGCAATAAATGCACTCAACCCTTCTAAAGGGGGTTCACAGATGGGCTCGACCCTAAATTGCTCTATCTCTCTGCTCCTGCCATCTCTTCCCCCCATCTGACCTTTTCAACCTCTCCTTCTACCTTGCATCTGTTCCCAGTGGCTGGAAACATGCAACTGTCCTCCCTCTACCTAAAGGTGGCGACTCCTGCTCTCCTAGCAACTACTGTCCGATTTCTGTCCTTTCTGTACTGGCTAAGCTTCAGGAAATCTGGTCCTCTCCCAGCTCTCCTCCTATCTATCCAATGCCTCTGTCATGCTTTACCAAGCTGGCTTTAGGAAAGATCACTCCACTGCTACTTCCCTCCTTAGACTCACTGACTCTGTTCTCACAGGGATGGACAGTGGTCTAATCACTTCTGCCATTTTTGTCGACCTTGCAAAGGCTTTTGACATTGTCTCCAACTCCCTCCTCCATGATACCCTTACCTCTGCTGGCCTGTCTGACTCTGCCACTAGTTGGCTCAGAGCCTACCTAGTAGGTAGGACGTAATCAGTCAGGATAGCAGATACAGTCTCCCCTCCTCTCCAGATATACACTGGTGTCCCACAGGGCTCAGTAATTGGCCTATTATTATTCTCCATCTTCTTAAATGACCTCCTGACAGTCTGTTCATCTTCCTCCATCCATATGTATGCAGATGACACTGTTCCATTCACCTCTGGCCACTCCTCCTCCGATGTAGCAACCAGACTACAACTTGACATTAAAGTTCAACACTGGCTTTGCACTCATTAACTCTTCCTTAACGCTAAGAAGACTGTCTCTGTGACCTTCAGCACTAGGCAGAATCTCTCCAGGCTAAGCCCACTACCCTCCTTCCACATCCTAGATGGGACCATCATCAAGGACACATCCTCATTCAGGTACCTTGGTGTCTGACTCAACCAACACCTCAGTTTCTCTGGACATGTCGAAACCATCCTGAAAAAGCTACACCCCAAACTCTGTGCCCTATACAGGAACTGCGTCAGTTTACCTCTCGCAGCTTGGCACAAACTTGTCCAGAAAATTATCTTACACATTTTCGACTACTGTGATGTAGTCTACAGTGCCCAAGTCATTCTTAGCTAAATTGGATACACTTTTCAACTCTTTCAGTTGCTTTGCTCTAGACTCACCCCCTCTCTCTCTCACCTCTGTGACCTCTACCATTCCCTGGCCTTCCAGACGCTGGACAGCAGATGTCTTTCCCACTGCTCCAAGTTTATCTCCAAATTCTGGTTTGGCACACTGCCCTTCTACCTCTCCCTTTCCTTTTCCCTTCCCCCTCCCTCTCAGCACTCCCGTAGGTTTATTGACTCTTGCACCATAGCTGTCCCTTGCCGCTTCACCACAATCAGACAAGCTGCATTCTGTTGCCTTCCCAAGCTTTGTAACTCCTTACCTCCTCCAATTTGTCAGTCTTCATCCCCCTTGTCCTTGTCATCAGCCCTACTCAACTTCTACTCCCTTAACTGCAACTGCTCCTAATCTATTCCATATCCAGTCTTGTATTTCTCTATGACCTCTCCCCTTCCCCCTTACCTATCGCCCAACCTTAGCACTAACCTGCACTTATCCCTATGTCCTGTTTGTGTAAATCATACTACCACCTCATCAATTTGTTCCCCACCCTACTTATTATGTATACATATGTATTGTATCACGTTGTGTGGCCACAATTGGCTAATGTACATGTATTATTTTATTGTAATGCGACCACTACCTGTGCATTACCTACTGAATTCAAATGTATTATATTGTGCATACAAATGTATTCTATTGTTTTAACTGTTGTGGCCAGTTTTGTACATGCATTTCCTTCTGTAACCCCTTCCCCCAGGACGCACCGGGAGACAAGCAATTTCAGTTGTTCAGTGTATCTTCCTGGTAAAACATTTCAATAAATAAATAAATTAAATACGTACTCTGTTCTGTTGCCCTCTATGTTCTGTAACAGTACATAATGTTTCATGATGGTCAGCCGAGTAATGGTGTCCATGAGGGACCTGGCATTCACCCGGGCCTCCAGGAGATGTGGCAGTGCAGTGTCCTTCCCCAGCCCATGCTTTGTGTGGATCTTTTCAAGAGCCTCCTCATACACCCAGTCCTCTGTGTTCTGTTGAATCTCGTTCCAGAGCACCTTGAGGATGTAAGAATAGGTGTATGTGGGGTACTCTATCTTCACCCGACAGCCACGTAGGACCACTTGGATACCAGTTGTATGTAGCCCCATGGTGGGAGCCCCATGGACTTAGAAGTCCCACCCTCTGGTACCCAAAGTCTTAAATGCTACATCAAGAGGTGCTGCTGAGTCGATCTGCATGGCTAAAGCTTCCCCTGGAGCATAGGACATTCTCACCCGAAGGGCAGAAAGAGAAGGATCCTACATAATTCGAAGGACCCACCCTCAAGATGCGGACTTCAAGGGGCAGAACAAGACCATTGACTTAAAGGGCAGGAGCCCTGGAAGCCATGCTATGGTTGTGGCTGGCATGCATCTGAATGCAGGAGTAGTGGGAGGCCAATGGCAAAGCCTGATGGCCATGAGCACAAGAAAGAAATGAAACATTGGTAAGGCTGAATGGCTGACTGAGTCATCGAATGAAATCTAGGACATTGCATGAGACTGAATGATACGAGCTTGGACTGAATGATGAATGCATACCAACCAGTTCCTTAAGGGAGGTTAGTGTTAGTTGCTGATGCACTGCAAGTCAGGTAGGCAGAGGCAATAGAAACAACAAATGAAACTGCTAGGGGAAGCAGGAGCAAATGGGGACTGAAAACTAGGAAGTAGTAGCTGCTGAAGTGAACAACAGCAGAACCCAAAAGGGAGTGACTGAGTCTGACTGGCTAGAAGTAAGATATAAACATTTAAGGATTATTGTTGAACTGAGAGAATAAAGAAGCTGCAAAAGGATTGCTGCAGCTGACCATTTGTCTGTGGCCTCCCTCCTTCCCTTCCTGGACCTGGGGGGAAGGGGAAGGGTGCCTCCTCCTGGGGTGTGGAACAGACCTTGACAACACCCTACAAGGAGGTATCACCGAGGCTGCCACAGGGCAGGGGCATCTGGAGAGGAGAAGAGAAACAGGGGTCAAATAGAGCTGGAGGCCAACAGCTCCCCCTCTTTCTTCTCTTTTTTGGATTGTCAAGAGTATGGCTGGTTGCTCCATCGAGGTAAGAAACACCCTTTTCCCTTATCTTTAGACAAGCTAGTTTGCAGTGGAGTGTCTGGGACTTATTAGCAGGCCTACCCTCAAAAAACACGAACAAGGAGAAAAGAGAGGGTTTCTGGGATCTCCCTAGGGGAATGCTTAGCCTAAAACCAGAGTAGTAAAGCACACACTGAAATCAATTTATTTCAGGCTCCAAATACAAATCAGAATCCAAGCTGTGGTGCAATGTTTACGCCTAGCACCTCGACTCAAATGGAGTCTTCAAGCGGCGTCTACCTTAGGATGACAAACTACATTTAAATGAGGCATTCATTCATATTCATAAGCTCTCACGCTGAGCATTTAAAGGCACCATTCTTTTCATAATTAAAGGTGCACTACATTAAATCAATATCTAGTCTAAACATTGCTTCTATTTTCAACAGTTTTATAAAAATGATATACTTATTCAAAAAGAAAACTTTGCTTATGTCCTCATTTAACATATATCAAACAATTGTTTTATCTTTTTATCCCAGCTATGCTGTTTAAGGACTAGATGTAAAAAATAGGGGGGAGGGGTGTAATTTTTTTAAAAAGTGCAAAAATTACTGTTACTGATTCTGTAAGGTTCTATAATTCATTATTAGCCCTGCTGCCTGTAGGGGCTCAGAGATACAAGCAGTTTCTGAGCCGGGGTTTGAGGTGAGTCAGCTCACTGATGTAGAGGGGGAAGGTATAAGTGTTTATCTTTTCTTTCTTTCATTTTTGTTGACCGGGTAAGTGCACTAGACAAATCCTGCCTATTTTCAGGCATGACCCGGAGGAGGGGGGGATACAGATGAATGCCAACTGACCTTGAACCAGATTAAGCTGTTGGTGGAATTTTTTTTTTTTTAACGAATGAGGGAAATTTGGTGAGGACACCCGGGAAATTCCCCAACTCTTTTCGATAAGTGCCATGGGATCTTTAACATCCACCTGAACTACCACCAATCCAGGCAGATGGGACCTCAGTTTAATGTCTCATCCAAAAGACAGCACCTGAGACGTGCAGCACACCTCTCATGTTGCACTACAGTGTCAGTACTGGGATATTAACCCAAGTGCCAGATGTGGGAACTGAACCTACAACCCTCTGCTTTCCTGGCCTTAGAGGTGAGTGTTCTACCTACTGAGCCACTGACACTAATTTTAGCGGGGTTCTGGTGAGAATTTCCTCCTCAGTGCCACTTGGGTTAACACACTCACAGGTAGATACACTGCTTTGCAGCTGCTTCCCCTATTAAGGTGTTTGAGGCTTCTTAAGCTAGCATAGTAAAAGGTGAGGAGTCAACTCCCATCTCAGGTTGCGGTTGTCAAGTTCCCGCATCTTCCCACGGTGGGCCCAGTCATGGGGCTCAGTGAATCCACCTTGGTAGTTAGTCTGCTAGCTCTCACATGCCTTACCTGGAGGGGGGACCTAGGCAACTTCATCTCGCACCATGCTCTTGGGGTGATTGGTTGGGACTGCCACCATTCTGGTGGGGGTAGGCATTCTCACTTCCTCGACCAGAAGATTTAAAAAAAAACAGCTCCTGTACGCTGGCAGCTTTGTCCCAGCGGTTCCTCACTTTCTAGTCTTCCTGATCCCTTTGTTTGTTTTGTGGGCCTGAACTCTCATGGCCTGCAAGATCTTGGTGGCCATACTATGCACGGTGGCTGTCATCCTTGGCAGGTAGCCAGGTGTGGTTGCCAGTAGCCGGGAGATCCTGGTTGGCCTGGTTCAGACCAGAGGGCTGCCCTGGAGGCTTAGACTGGTACAGCAGCTACAGGTAGCTGGTGCCACATCAGGTCATTGGGGGGGCAGTTGGCATGAGCCTCGGGGATGGGGGGGCGCTCAAGATGGTGATCTGGGCAGTCACAGTGGCCATTTTGGGTGAGGCAAAGGCAGAGACCTTCAGATATAAAGGGATAGGACTTAGTTTTAAATGGCCCGGGGCAGGGAGACACTACAACTAATATTCTGGGTGTGGCAGTTGGTGCCAGCTGAAGACTGTTGGATAGGGTCGGACACCTCAGGGGATCACCCATATAAGCCAACCAAAAAAAACACATTTTTGGTACAGCATTCCTCCAGACTCCTTGGGGGCTCTAGGCAAGGGTGGCAGGCTTTGAGGGGAGAGGCAGCTTAAGCTAGGGGGTCGAGTCCAGAATTGGAATCTGGAGCCTCAGTAGGTCTGGGGTTTAACCCCCTCACCTGCCAAGCATAACAGGGCATGTCAGTTTTGTGGTGTAAGGAAAAAGTCTACAGCTTCATACACAGGAGGTTGTGGGTTGGAATACAGGCTACAACCCCTCACTTTGAAGCGATATAATGTTGGGGCTAAGGCTCTGGGCTGTGATCCTGGAGACCTGGGTTTGAATTCCATAGCCCCCTGTGAATATGGTCAAATGTTTTAGCTGGAGAAAGTTGGAAATGTAAGGGGGAACAATAGCTGAGCCCAGGGTGGAGCCTTTACAACCCCCCTTCATCGCTAGCTGTTCCAACTATAATTGACAGGCCTTCCATGGAGGGGGCTATAGCTGTCATTGCAGGATATGCACAGCCACCAGTAGAAGCCAGCTGATGAAGGCTACTGCAGTGCTGGAGACTCATCTGCAACAGGGGTTCAGCAGAAAGGAGCAGCATGCCTGGAGGACTACCCAGTAGGTGTGGAAGAACCTTCAACATCAGCACCAGTGAGGAGGGCACAGGCAAAAGAAGAGACCAGTCAAGGAGAAAGTGGCACCCCCAGCCAAGATACCCCTGAAGTCCAGGAGCAGGTAAGGCAGGGCCTGAGATTTGGTAACTTACTGATGGCAGGCTATGTTTATTGCACCCCTGGGTGGGGGCTGGAGAGGGACACTTAGGTTGAGGTTCACAGGGGCAGGCAGCAACATCCCCTGTTGTGTGGCACACATGTCCCTGTCCACTTAAGGGAGGTTTTGGGGGAATCAGAGAATGTTCAATGAATCGCAGGGGAACAAGTTTGCACACCCCAGTATGGGTGGACAGGATTAAACCCTGGCGAGACCAGTACCCGGACAGGCCAGCCACCTGCCCGTTGGAGGAGGATTTCATGGTGGGCTGCAGGATACAGTACTTGGGCCCTGGAAGTGGCAATGAGGCAGAGAGCTTGAAGTCCACACCGGACTGTCCCCAGGTGGTCCAGGATAATGGGTGAAGGAGTTGCAGCTGGGGCAGGGGACTGGTCCTTTTGCCAATTCTCCCTTGCCACACTGAGAGTTCCCCCATTGGGTTGGTTCTAAAGCCAGTTCTGGGGGGATTTTAAGGTGATTAACCAGCTATTCTAGTCAGTAGGGGATTCAGGCAATGACCACATCGACTCGTAGTACACACCTGTACATTGTGGGTTATTTGATAGGGCTATTGATGTGCTGCATGCGGCAAGACCATGAGCCCAATGGCAAAGTTAAAAGAGAGGCAGCCTTTCATCTGCTACCAGTGCACAAAGAGGACAAAGGGCTTCAGATAGATGCCTATAGCTCAGTAGTTGAAGCACCTGAATGGTATTCTGGGGGCCTGGGTTCAGTTCCCAGTAGGTCACATTAATTTTTGTTTCTTTGGGATGAAGTTTGAGGGGGACTATTAGGTAAACATTTGCATGCCATGGTGTGGGCCATCTTTGAGAGGTTCAACTCCATCCTGCACTGGGAAATGATACAAGCATCTAGGAATTCAGGTGGGGTTCATTATCTCAACAACTTCCTGCATGTTGGAACAGCTGGGTCTCCACTTCGTGGGTTGACATTGGCCACAGTTATAGAACTGGACTGGGACATTGTGGTCTACTTAGGGTCTGGGAAGGAGGAGCCTCCCAGTTCAGTGTTGATCTTTCTGGGCAGTGTCACAGACATGAGGGGTGACAGTGCTGTCTCTCCCTGGAGAAGCTGCGCTTGCTGAGGGCCCTGCTAGGGAGAGCAGTAGGGGGCCAAGAAGGTTACTCTGTGAGACTGCAGTAGCTCATTGGGCATCTCAGCTCTGTAGGCAGAGTTGTTCCCATTGGGAGGGCTGTCTTGGATGTATGGCAAAGCTGGGGAAGGGTTGCAAAAGGCCTCACCACAGGTACACATGCAGAAGGGTTCGGTGAAGACTGGTGGGTTTGATGGAACTTCATGAGTCACTATAACGGGGTTGTAATATGGCAGGATGAAGTAGATGGCCAGCCTCTGCAGGCTCATGGACGTGATGTGACTGGGGCCTTGGAGTTCAGAACATACTTCAAGAGGGAAGGGTGGGTGTCTCAAGGGCCCACAGAGCGGATATTAGCTGGTTTACACTTGCAGATCAAGCTGTTGGAGTTCTTTCTGGTGGTGATGGCATTGTGCATATTGGAGACACGAGGCTTAGGGCAGGAAGGTTTTCTTCTGGTCTGATACGTGGAGTTGGAAACATTATGTTTGGGAATGCAGGCTGATAAATATTCAATTTAAGGGGTCCATAGTTCACTTGTTATCAATGGATGGCTGAGGCTTATTCTCTTCCACACTGGTGAATGCAAGGATCTGGTGCCAGCAGTGGAGCAGCAGCCACAGGTGGTTCCTCCATTTTGGGGAGGATGGTGACTGCAAGAATTGCACCACTGACAAGAGAGGCATATCACCAAAGGGGTGGAGCACTACCTCGTGGCATGGGAGAGGCAAGATGGCTTAATACATGGCAATTCTGTAGGTTCAGCGGTGTGAGTACATTATGCTGGCCAATCAGGATAGATTGTCACTGGGGTGTTGGGTAGCCATCTTGCTGGATCATCATCCCTATTTTGCTGGTTCTGGTGGTGTTTTGAGGGGCATTCTGAGTTGGAGGTGATGCAGCCCGCTCAGGCTAAAGGAACCTCAGACCAGTGGGTCGAGGAGGTGGTTGCCTTGAAGGAGGGGTTATGGATGTGATTATGGAAGTGTGGAATGGACAAGAGGGGGAGGGATCACTGGTGTGCAGTAAAGGCTCCTCCTAGCTCCTCTTGACAGGTCACAGAGGGGATGAAGGCCAATATAGACTCTTTGTCAAGGTGGGGGAGGCATTATCTCATCATGAGGACAGCAGGCCAGTGACGATTTATCTGTTAGATATCTTGGTTAAGGCTATCCAGCAAGCAAGGCTGGACATGCAGGAGTTCAGCATGCACTCCTTTTGTATGGGGGTGGTATGCTGGGAGTCTCAGATGGTCTGAGGTAGACATCCAGGTCTTGTAGCACTGGAAGTCCCAGGCATTCTTGTGCCATATCCAGCAGCAGTAGCAGTAACTTCTTTGTCTCAACAGGGTGCCCTAATGACGCCAGGAGCAGATTGATGTGGCAGCAGGTGCTTGGGAATGAAGAGCATGTGCTGGAGCAAGTTGCTTACATTGTTGAAAGAGGAGGTGCAGACACAGAGGAGCCCAGACATCCAGCTGATCCACCTTGGGGGTGAAGACTTGAGATCCTGAAGGCAGTGGACCTGCTGCTGGCGATGAGGGAGGAATTGCACTCTGTAAAACACTGGTGGTTCCATGCGGTTCTCAGTTGGGCACTCCTGATTCAGAGGGAGCACTGGCCACATGTGAATGAGGATAAAGGAATTAATGGCGCATGCATTCCACTAGTTAAGAAATGAGAGCCTTTTCGGAGTCCATGTGGGGGGGGACCATGGCGAGACATAGAACAATTCAGGCCTCCAACCAGAGCCTTTATGTGGGAAGGAAGGGCAATTGTGGGAAGAGGGAATGGACTTGTTATCAAATTCTCTTAAGCAGGTCTTGGAAGCACAGTTAGAGTGAGCAGCTTGAAGGGTCAGATGGTGTCTGTCCTGTGGTGGCTCAGGAGGATCGCAGACTGATGTCACAGGGGAAAGAAAGGGGGTGGGGTGAGTTGAAGTCTCCCAAAGGGTTTGTCAACCTGGTTGGCATGAGGCCAGGGGACCACAGGACCTGGACCCAGAGGGGGGTCCTGGTCTAACCTTATCAGATTATCCTGCAAGGATAGTGGTACCAGATGGGGGGGGGCAGCCACAGGGTTCTAGGCCATATGACCTCCCCAGGAACTACAGCAGTCCTTCAGGCACACACCAGTGGTGGCCCAGGATTGAGGGCTGGTGTGTAGGGGCCTGAAGAGGTGGTGTAGCCTCCCAGCTGTGCATGCTGCTCTTAAGGTGTGCAAATAGGCAATAAATGCATGGCTGCAGCCATTTCCTCCAAGACCTGTCTCTGTGTGGTTATTCCAGGGAAAGGGCAGTGGGGGGTTACCAGAGCAATGCTAAAGGTATGGAAAAACAGCAAAATGTGAGCCTAAATAACACAAGTCAAAAGCAAATGATGAAGGCAGCATGCTGGGAAAACTAGAAGGTCAAAAAAGAGTCAAAACTGAAAGAAACACAAAGTACATGAGAACAGGGGTGCAGCAGGAATAGGTGACTGAGAGAAGCACAAACTGCAGCCAGGAAGGTAGAAAGCAAAATACTGACCTAGAATGCTGGAGAGGCATAAACGGAACAGGAAGTCTAAAATCCCAAAGGGAAAGTGGGAGACAAACACTGAGAGAAAAGGGGGAGGGAGCAGAGGCTCCGGCTGTGGCAAAGAAACAATGCTTCTGAGTGAGGCTGGAGGAAGCTGACTCAGTCAGGGGGCGTGGCTGGTTGCTCCCACCCGCTGAATTGTAGGCATAGCCTTTGAATTGTATTAGATTTATTTTCCTTAGTTCTAGGCTGACATCTTCTTTTACTACATATCTCAGAATCCTCTGCAGCTGACATCAGAGCAGTAGGCAACAGTGGGATAATCAATAGCCTGCAGTGCATGTTAGAGCTTTTATCATTTCTAGTCAGATGCTTTCTGGATCTGCTTTTCTCCAAGTGCTAAAACAGTCCTCCATGACTGTACAAAGCCCAGGGAGGACAGTAGGACCAGCAAAGAAAAGATCAAAGCTTATATAAAAGCTCTAACATGTACTTCAGGTTGTTGAATATCTCACTCCTGCTTACTCCTGTGATGTCCGCTGCAGAGGATTCTGGGATTTGTATTAAAAGAAGATGTCAGCCTAGAACTAAACAAAATTTGTCTGACACAATCTACTATACAACAGTAAACAGTAAGCAAATCAAAATGTTTTTGCACACACAACAATAAACAGTAAGAAAATCAAAATGATTTTGTAAGCCCGGGGGTTACCTTAATTGCCACTATGTCCTGTCATCCTCTCATTTATCTCCTGCTGCTACTGGCATCTCCCAATTGCCACCTTTTGTTCCCCAAATCCTTCTGGTGTCCCCAGGTTCCCAGTCCAGCCCAGCAGTAAACTTCAACCCTGTTCGGGCTCACAATGTAAACTGCGAGTCACTGGCATAATTTTGGAGAGCCGGTGACCACGCATGCACAAAGGATGCGCTTAATGTTACTACTGCCATTTTTGTAGTTGTTCTAGAAGTGTTTAGTCAGTCTAGGTGCCCCTACTGAACTAAATGGGGACTGATGACCAAAACAATGTGGCATAGGAGCCGCTGGAAAGCAGAATAAAAAATTTGAAAATGGGGCTAAATGCGAGAGCTCATAAATAAACATAAGTCCCTCATTAATATTCATATGTGTTGCCTGCCACTTGGGGGGGGCAGTATTTCGGCGGCAGCGACAGAAAAGTATTTGGAAATAATATATTAAAGTGGGCTTGTTTAAAGGAAAATTGTTGAGGCTATATGCCTGTGGGGGTTCAGAATAAATAAAGTATTGCTCTAAAACCTTAAAGGTGGAGGACGTCATAAACTATGTAAATACTTCAACAGCAGCCACCATCTTAACAGCCAGCCAGCCAATCGAAAGCCTGAAATTCAGCCAGAGACTTGAGACATAGCAGAGACTTTTGGGAGATAGTACAGGGGTTATTTCTGGCACCTAAAATGCAATCAATTAAGGGACTAAGACTGTGATTGACAGCTTAGGCAGCCAAACGAATTTCTTGAATTCTGTCCTTTATAAAAGAGGGATTGTTTGAACTTTGTCAGATTCCGGGAGATTCAGAGAGAGACTCCTGCTCGAGAGATTGTGGAGAGAGGAGTCTGTGGGCTCTGTGTCCTGCTGCACAGGAGGGCCTGTATTGCCTCCTGTGAGCTGTCTTTCAGTCCAAAAGGGATGAAGTTCAGGAATAGCCAGCTTGCAGACCAAGAGGAGTTGCTCAGCAAGTCAACTGAGATTACAACCAGTCATAAACTGAAGGAGAAAAGAAAGTTTAATGTTTCTTCAGCTTGTTGTGCTGCGGCCTACTACATGTGAAGAGACAGTGATCAAGGGACTCCTGTTGCAAGTAATGGAGCCAGTATCACACAGTAACAGATTTGCCTACCAGCTGGAGGTTTCACCAGCATTTAAACTAAACTCTGTAACAAATCCAGTTTCCTTTACCTGGGTCTAGAGGCCCAAGCAGACTGTTCATGTACCAAAGCCATCACCATCTTGGTGAAAGATCAGACTTGGGGAGTCAACCCCTGCACAGAAATCAAGCATAGGTTGCAGCCACCTTGTGGGAAAGGCCATGAAATGGAGGTGAGTCATGCCAGCCCTGTTCCCTGCCATCTGCAATTGCAAGCAACAGGTCTTCATTTTGCCACTGCCAGGTTCCATCTTCTGGGCCTGCAACAAAGCTGCAATTGTTTCTGATGCCATCTAATTGTGTTGCCAGTTTAGAGTGTTTATATAGACTGGGCCATCCGGCCACTGATACAAATAAGTTCTGGGTGAAAAGTGTTGTCTGCATTTTAATCCTCTTTTTCTATCAAGGGCCCCAATGTCAGCTGCAATACCGGCCAACCCGCGGCACTGTTTAGGCATGCCAGTTATTCATAACAATCACATAGGAGTGTGGTGTGCATATTAAGGAACACGTACAAACAGAGGTGAGAAAGAAGTAAATGTCTCAGATGAAACTTGAACCCAGGCCGCCCAGAATACTGTTCCGATTGCACTATCCAGCTGTGCCAAGGAGACAACTGGAATCGGGGCTGTCCTCTAGCACATTACTCTTTCTCAAATGCACAATTCAATGGCAACACAAATATTTACTTGTAACAATCACAAAGGAGTGTGGTGTGCATATTTATGGAACTCATACAGAGGCGAGAAAGACGTGCCTCAGCTGGGACTTGAACCCAGGCTGCCCGGAATACTGTTCTGATTGTGCAAACAAGCTGTGCTACTGAGACAACTGGAACCTGGGCTCTCCTTGAGCACATTACTGTTTCTCAAATGCACAACCTAATGGCAACACAAATATTTGCTTGTAACAATCACACAGGAGTGTGGTGTGCATATTTATGGAACACATACAAACACGGATGACAAGATCGACCCTTGAGGAATTCTGCATGGCAGGAGTTTTGGGGAAGAGGAGAAGTTCCTTATTACCATCCATTGCTTCCTGCCCAAGAGATAGGACTCAAACTAGTTGATGACAGTACCCATGAGTCCACAATATTCTCTCAGGTGATTCAGAAGCACAATGTGGTCCATGGTGTCAAATGCTGAGGATAGATCGAAGAGAAGGAGAATTGACCAGTTTCCTCTATCTCTCTTGCCTTGAGGAGGTCATTTTGCACCCAGACCAATGCCGTCTCCATGCTATGCCTAACCATGAAACTGGACTGGAATGGCTCACACTGTAGATGTCATAGACCTTGAGATGCACCTCGAGCTGCAGTGCTAGTATTTTCTCAACAACCTTCCCTAGAAATGTGAGGTTAGAGATAGGTCGATAATTTGCCCAGGCATCAGGGTCGAGTGATGGTTTCTTTAGAAGGGGCCTCACCAATGCCTCCTTCAAAAGCATCAGGGAAGATTCACTCCAAAGGCAAACACCATATTATCCTGGTGAAAACTGGACCAATGGTCCCGGTGCATTCCACTAGGAGATGGATCGGGGCTGAGGCCAGTTCACAAGAAGTGCGCTGTAGCTTTGAGATCACCCCGACAACCTCAGCCAACTTCACTGGCCTAACCTCATCCCAGCAAGAGAAGTGACCATGCTACCACCAAGCTGACCACCATGAGCAAAGCTTGTCCCACTGGGGAGATCCTGGACCGAACAGAGGACACCCTGTCAAAGAAGAACTGAAAAAACTCATCCCACACTGTGATTGAAAATGCTTTTTTCTGCTGCAGGCAGATCGGATGAAGTAGTCTGTCCATAGTCTGTCCACAGTCTGAAAAAGCTGAGCTGGTTTGTTCTTCCCAGCAGAAATCTCCCTGGACAGGAACTCTGCCTTCTTATGATCGATTGCTCCTTGGTACTCATGATAGTGAGCTTATAAGGCTAATTTGTCCTCCTTGGAGCGGGTCCTCCAACAGCACTGCTCCAACTTCTGACCCTTGATCTTCATCTCCATGAGAGCACCATCAAATCATGGGGGTCTCAAGCGAGAAGACCTGGGTCATGTATGGACCAGTGCAATGGCATTGGACACTTTGGAGATGACCTTATTATAGGCAGCCACCACCCTACCTGTGCCAATCACACACGCGGTACTGTATTCACACCAGATAGGTCTACTCCTGCCAAAGTCTCTCTGGGAAAAATCCCCTCAAAGGGTGAAAGCTGACCATCTCAACAGGGGAGGAACTATCAGGGGGCCTCAAACAAGAACTCTACCGTGCAATGATCGGACCAAGTGGCCCAATCAGTCTTGAGGTTCGTGATCTCAAGCTCCAGTGAAAACACTAAGTCCAAGGTGAGGCCATGGTGATGGGTCGCAGAAGCAACCGGTTGTGTCAGGCCTAGTGATGTCATTAACTGGAGAAGGTTGCAACCAAGATATGAGGATTCATCGTCAACCCAGGTGTTGATGTCCCCAGAATAAACCATATGGGGGACTCCAACACCCTGTCAATGACAAAATTCATGGCCTCCTGCAGGAAATATCCACCCTGGAGGGCGGTAAACAAAGAGACTCTTGCAACCTGCACCTGGACCCTCACACACAATGCCATACATTCAAAGGATGAGGTAGAATCCACTGGGTGCATGGCAAAGTTCAGGCTGGATCTAAAGCAGATGGCTGCACTCCCAGCCCTGCATTCCCTCCTTGGGCAGTGCACCACAGACTACCCAGCAGGGATAGTCACCTCCAAAACTGGCCTGGCATTGTCTCTCAGCCAGTTCTCCATAATGCAAGCCAGATCAACAGATGAAATCAAGTCCAGCATAATTGAAGTCTTGTTCCTCATCAATCTGGCATTGCAAAGCATGGCCCGAAGGGGACCGGTGGAAGCTGCAGGCCCACCAGCTACCTGCCCACTCGGTCTGGTAGGAAACCTGGGAATGGACATCAAACACATTGGGCCTCTCTCCTGGCTCCATTTAGCCCCAGGGTGTCTCCTGCTCCTCACCACCCCGATCCTGCTCACCTCCACTGTGCCTGCAGCACCCCACTGCCAACCTCCATGCTCCCTGGTTATACCGACCTCCTGGCAGCATCTTACTGCTGCTGCTGGAATAGGGAGATCAGTAAAGGGGTGGAGATCATGCAGCAGGGGCACTGCATAGGCAATACAGAGGGGCCATAGCTCCAACACATCTTCTGGCACTAAAACCAAAAACCCTATTTAGAGTCAATAATAAACAATATAAAATAAAACTCAATGACAACCTAAAAAGATAACACAAAGCACAACCAGGGCAAATACCAGACACTTATCCCTACACGTGCATACATATTCATACTTTACAATACAAACATTTTTCAAGTCACACTCATACCACTCTCAAACACTTGTTAACCCATACCCACCACAACTAGCCCAAAGATGCAAATAAATTAAAAACAAACACACACACAGGAAAATCCAGAAGCTTTTTTGAGACCAGAGGATACATGAATCCAAAACAGTCTATGTGAATACCAGGAACAATGCTCAAGGCCAAATCAGCCTAGAGACTCAGGTTGGGGGAACCAAATAGAGCAGTGCTCTCACCACTCTCTAAACGATTTTATAGACCACCATACAAGGACCGAGTTCAGGTCCCAGAGAGACGAGATTTCAGTTATGCTCTCACCATTTCCGATAAGGGAAGAACTGACACAAAAAAGTCAAAGGGAGCACTCTCGCTGCTCAGTCTTTGAAAAATAAACATCAATACTCACGGGGGGAGGGGCGGAGCTAAGCAGCCAAAGACAATAGATGCTCTCACCACTCTACTGTCACAAAGAATGTATTCAATATTCACTGGGAGTCTTCAAAAAAGGGGAGGGGGGTGACAATTCCCAAAGTCATCCTGCAGTTGCTCACTAAACAGAAATGCCACTAATAGTCACAATCCTTCAGCTGCAACTTCACTCCCCTCTGCGGCTCAGTCTGGCATAGTCACCGCAGATCCCATGTTTCGACAGCTGCTCCCGACTGGTATCGTACCCAGTACATCATCAGGGGGATGGTTCTATGGTACAGACATAAGGTCTTAAGTAATGATACTCTTAAAGTGACAGTGCTTACACCAGTGCAGTGAATTAACAAGTGCTCAGTGCTTAAACATGACATCGTAAAAACACAAAAATGGTCACTAATAGTACTACATATTTTTAAAAACCTTATACAGTACATTTCACTTCAGCTGCAGCAGAGTAAATATATCAATAGTATGTACACTTCATCCCAGAAAGATGTGTCCTTATTTTTAGTTCCAGTGAGAGGGGTAGCCAAAGGCATTTCTCATAATCCTGGAAAAAAGAACACAAGGAAGAAATAACATTAGTTTCAAAAAACAATGGCTATAAGAGAGAGCATCATTCAGAGGAAATTGCATCATCTCTTTAAACACAGCAGGAGTTCAATTCTGTCATTGAGACCTGATGATTCCAAGGCTCTTAATAAGATTCCCTTTGAATTAATCTGTCATCCAAACTCCCACCTCTAGGTCCCATTCTCACTATCTCAATGCCACAAAATTTAAAAACATGTTTGGTTCCTGTATGATTAGCTGCCTTACAGTGGTTTGCCAGCGCACATACTTCTTGCATCACTATTAATGGATCTCAGATGTTCCCCTATCCTTAACTTAAATTGCCTTAAGGTTTTCCAACATAGAAGGCCCCACGTTGGCATGTGGCTAAGTAAATCAGATAGTCAGTTACACAATTAATGAAATCCTTCATTTCAAAAGTCTTACTGCTGATGCATGTATTAAATGTTTTACATTTTAAAACTTAACTACAAAACATAGAGCCTCCCCACTGATATGTCCCAACAGGCAGTGAGGGTATACAATTGCCTGTGACTGCATTAGTATTGTCCCCAGGTTGACAGCTGTGTACCAGTTTTACTTATTTATTTATTTGATATATCGGGTTTACAACCTTTGAGCCAGAGGCTCATTTTCAAAGGTACCTCGTCACATGTAAGACAGAAGCTAATACAGACAGGGTATAACAACAATTACATTAAGCATGTGTTACAGATATTTGTCACATACATTATTTACAGTATTTGCATGTAGATATTTTCAGACATTATTTACAATATTTGGATGATGATATTTACATCATCACAGCAGAAAGACATTATTAGCTTGAGAAAACATCTTAACAGAGTAGTCAGCTGTATTCATGGGTTTGGTATTATTGATGGAGGTTGCAATCCATAATGGACTTTGTCAGAGAATTTGGGTCAGAGTGGGTGAGAGAGTGAAATATTAGTTGCAGTTACAGGAGCGGATATGGAAGTGGTGGCTGCAAAGAGTGTTTTTGAAGTGGGTGGTCTTGGGTGCACTAGTGATGGTGTTTGGGAGTGCATTAAACCATGTGGGGGCCCTGTAGTGGAAAGATCTCTGGGCAAGGGAGGTTTTTACCCTGGGCACAACCAGTGGTGTTTTCTCTGAGTTGCGGGTGGAGATAGTGGGGGTGGCAGGATGAAGAGAGGAGGTGACTCTGGGGGGGAGAGTCCGAGCAGTATTTTGTTGGACAGTATGCAGGTCTGGTAGTGGAGCCTTTCATCAAGGTTGAGAAGATTGGCAGAGGTATAGAGGGAGCAGGTGTGAGTGAGCCTAGGTGCACCAGTTAGGAGCCTGCAGGCCTTGTTTAGGAAGACCTGGATTTTCTGGAGTGCAGAGTTATCTGCAGCCCCTTATACAGGGAGCCCATAGTCCACTAGGGACAAATTGATGAGGTGATGGCAAGCCTAAGGGCATGGGGGGGGGGAGGCAGTCCCTGTGTCGATAAAGGAGTCCAATCTGGGTGTTTGTTGAGGCAGTAAGGGAGTTTATGTGGTCATGGAAGGTAAGGGCCGAGTCGAGGGTAAGTCCAAGATATTTGTAGTTGGATATCTGTTCAAGGGGGTGCTGGGTACTGCGGAGGATGTGGAGAGGTGCACTTTTTGCTTTGTTTTGGTGGTGAGAGAAGATCATTGATTTAGTCTTTTTTAAGTTTATGACCAGTCTACGGTCCTTAAACCATGTTTCAGCCTGGGAGAAGGCATGTTGGAGGGAGTCCTGAAGGGGCGTGGGTTTATTGTGCAAAGTAAAGAGCACTGCGTCATCTGCATATAGTAAGATTTTTGTGGAGCAGTCCTTTGGTAAGGAGTTTAGGTAGAGAGAGAAAAGAAGTGGCCCCAGGATAGAGCCCTGAGGCACCCCAGAGCAGATGGGTAGTGTGTCGGATAGGGTTCTGTTAATTTTGATGCATTGGGACCAGGCAGAAAGGTAACTGGAGCACCAGGCTAGGGGGCCTGTGGAGAAACCAAGTTGGTGGAGATAGTCGAGAAGGAGAGGGTGGCAGACCGTGTTGAAGGTCTTGGATAGGTCTATGAACACAGCTCCTGCAATGTTACCGGTGTTTAGGGAGGAGTGCAGGAAGTTGATGAATTCTAGGAGGGCTGTGGTGGTGCTGTGGCCCGAACGGAAGCCATGCTGCTCTGGGCATAGAATGTCATACTTGGCTAGGTATTCAGTAAGTTGGGTGGCAACCACTTTTTCCTAATGCTTTAGAGAGGGGGGGAAGAATGGAGATGGGTAGATAGTTATTTGGGGAGGCTTTGTCACCACTTTTATGGATGGGGGTAATGACAGCTGTTTTCCAGGCACTAGGGAATTGCCCTAGGCATAGGGATTTGTTGAGCAGGTCCGTTAGGGGGACTAGGACCTCGTTGAGGACTAATCAAAGGAGCCTGGCATCTAGGTGGTCATTTATAGGGTTATTGCTGTTTAGCGCTTTTTGTAGGTAAGGACGAGCTTCATGGGTGGATATTTTGTGCAGGAGGAAACAAGGATGCTGCAGGGTTGGGGGTTGAGATTGGGGCACAGGGTCAAAGAAACAACTAGGAAGAACATTGCTGAGATCCGAGAAGGTGGTGTTTAGACAGTTTGCTATGCTGAGTGTGTCTGTGGAGGCGGTGCCATTTATGGTGAGCTGGGAGGGAGGTGGGGAGAGTGATTTTCCATTGAGTTCTTTGATATTACTCCAGAAAGTTTTTGCAGACCCCCATGTGGTTGTGAGAGTGGACTGAGTGGTCTGCTTTGGCCTTACAGATGGCTTGAGAGCATCTATTGCGAGTGGCATTATAGGATTGCCTGTCTGCCAACCTGCCAGATTCTGTGGCTTTGAGCCAGAGATTATCCCTGTCTCTCAACATTTGGAGTAGGGAGGGGGTTATCCAAGGAGCATGTTGCCTTTTGGTGCGGAGTTTGGTGAGAGGAGCATAGAGGTCACAGGCCTTGGTGAAGGCCTGTGTAAACAGGTTGAGTGCAATGTCAATGCTGGGGGCTATATTAATGGGGGACCAATCTATCTGGGTGAGCAGCTGTTTAAGTTTTATAAATCCTCCTGGGTGGAGACGCCTTCGGAAGGTTGTTTGAGTTATGGGTTTGGGTGTGGAAGGGGTCCATTGGAATAGGATGGGCGAGTGGTCACTTAGGGAGTCGGGAAGTACTTTTATATCCTGGATTTTGTTGGGGCAGTTAGAGATATTGATATCCAGGAGGGTGTGGGTACCAGTAGATGGGTGAAGTCTAGTGGGTTGGGTAACTAATTGGACCACGTCAAGGGCCAAGCACGAGTCCTTTGTTGGCTCAGCTGAGGGGCCAAGCCAGCTGATATTGAGATCCCCTACTAGTGTCTCCTCTGTATTGTGTGGTAGGGTGGAGAGACATTCAGTGAGGGATGTGACAGCAGGCTTTTGGTTCTTAGGGGGTATGTAGGTGACTGTGAGGTATAGTGGGCCTCTGGAGGGGTCAGGGGTGATTTTTAGGGTGAGGGCTTGTGCTCCGTTTGTGAGTTTGGGGGGTGGGAGCATGTGACCAATAATGTTATTATTGATGTAGAATACACAGTCACCCCCACGCTTTCCTACCCTGTCTTCCCAATATAGGGTGTATCTGGGGAGTGAGACAAAGGCATCGGGAGTAGATTTGGAGAGCCAGGTCTCCACTAGGGCAATGAAGTCTGGTTGGTGAAGGGTGGCCCACCATTGAAGTGCTGCAGATTTCTTTGGTAGGCTGTGTATATTCAGAGAGGCAATGCAGAGTCCAGAGGGTCCGGTGGGCGGAGTAGTGGGGGTAGGACCTGGATTAGGGTGGGTATTACCAGAGAGGAGTAGTAGGATGACTAAGGCTCTAACCATAGGGCGGCAGGTTGTTATATTTTTGGGATACGTTTGGGGGAGGATGTAGTGGAGCAGGGGATGGGCAGGATTTGGAGGGATGGGCGGACGCAGAAGGGGTGGAGCCGGGGGGGCCCTGGTGGGTGCTGGGGTTGGGGCTGCTGGTGGGAGATGGATGCAGGGGTCCAGTGTGTGATGACAAGGTGGGGGGGATGGCCAATTCTGGAGAGATGCAATGGTGCAGTCCACAAAGGGCATAGGGTGAGGTCTGGCTGGTGGGAGGTGAACCCCAGGGTGGTTATGAGGATGAGGCACATAAGGTGGAAGTGAACAGACATGGTGCCTAGATAGCTTTGGGGGCAGAACAAAGAGGTTGTGGGGGGAGCCAGAAAAGCTGAAAGAGCTTTGAGATATGGCATGATACAGTAGCCTAACTTGTAAGCTCAGTGGCAGAGCTGCCGACTATGGTGGTAAAGGCATAGGGTTTGAGACCTGCAGTGGGACAGAGGACATATTTATTTTAGGCAGACTATAACGATAGAGGCTTTGAGAGCTTTAGAAACTAAACATGCAAGAGCCTGCTTCGGTTGTCTCAGCGATAGAGCTGAGGATACTGGTGGGAGGGGTACAGGGTTCGTAACCTACAATAAATACCAGAAAAGTTATTTTAGCAGACTATGGGGGGCAGAGCCTTGAAACTGGGGCCAAAAAATAGCCAAATATGATGGCTGAGTGGTAGAGCCGCTTACTCTGGTGGCAAGGGTGCAGGGTTTGAAGCCTGCAGTGGTACCAAGAATATTATTTTAGCAGACTATGGGGGTCAGAAACTATGAGAGCCTTAGAAAGTAAGGATAAAATTGCCAGGTATGATGGTTAAGTGATAGAGCTGCTGACTCTAACAGCAAGAGTATGGTGTTTGAAACCTGCAGTGGGACAGAGGAAGAGTATTTTTTCTAGGTAGGGAGAAAGGAAGGGTTAAAAGCTTTGAAATAGAGGCAAATATTGGCCTGGATTGTTGACTTAGTGGATGGGCTACAGACTTTGGAGTGAGGGGGATTATGGTGGGACAATGGGCAAGGAGATGGAAGGGAGTAGAGATGTTGGAGTGGTGCTAGTGATAGTGCAGCAACCCCTAGTGGTCAGAGTGTATAAGCTGCAAATAGGAAAGTGTGCACTAAAATAAATGGGATATGTCATGTGACCTGTAAGAAAACAATAAATGGAGTGCCGGCCTTGGGTGGGTGGGGCAGTCCATGCAGACTGGGTAAGACCTCTCCACAAGCAGGCTGGAGGGAAGGAGGCTTTACCTCTTAAGGCTCTCTGCAGTCCTCTGTTACAAGCTCCTCAGCCACATTAGCTCTTAAATTTGTCCCTCTTTTAAAAACGTTCCTAGGTTAGACTTTGTGGCTTCCACTAACAGTGGATCAGATTCCAAAATGTTCCAGTTGGCATTTATTATGGCCTGTATATCTTTGGTGTGCCTGGAATAGGCGGTAACACAATTAATTCGGGGCTTACTTACCTCCCTATCCCTAACTGTCAAATGTTCTGATTTATTGGTGCAGAGGGCTTCCCTGCGGGCTCAGTCTATTATTTCCTTCCCATGCCCATGGTCCAAAAATATCTGGCACATTTCTGACCCATTAATGATGAAGTCAACATCCTCACTACAATTCCTACAAACCCTCATGATCTGGGCTATGGGTATATTATTGATCATATGGTGTGGGTGGCAGCTGGATGCCAATAACAATGAATTCCTATCTGCCTCCTTTCAGAACAGACTGGTCTGCAATGTTCCATTATCTTTCTTGGTAATCAATAGGTTGAGAAAGGAGACAGAGCGGCCATCGCATTGTACAGAACATTTCAAATTTGAGTTACTGTGTTCCAAATACATTTTACAAAATCCCTGAGCTCATCCAGCGTGCCACATCACACCATAAAAATGTTGTCTATAAAACGACACCAGATATCAATCTGATCACAACAAAGATTGTTCTGGCTGTCATAGATGGTTGTTTTTCCCCCCCCATTTGCCCAATAGAGATTGGCATAATTTGGGGCAAAAGTAGCCCCCATTGCCGTTCCCTTGAGTTGTGGGTAACAAAAATCCTGAAATAGAAAGTAGTTCTTAGTAAGTACATGCTCCGAACATTCTAAGAGAAACTTTTCTTGCCCTGAGTCACACTAAGGTCCTGATCAAACTGGTAACTCAGGGATTCGAACCATCACCATGAGGTATATTGGTGTATAGAGAAACAATGTTAATTGACATGAAATACCAGTCGTCCTCAATCTCCATGACCCCCAGGATGTCCACAATTTGCATTGTGTCATGAATATAAGATGGTAATGCTGTCACGTAATGTTTTATATGTGCAGCCACGTATCTTGATAGTGGCTCCACCAGGGAACTGATACCAGCAACTATTGGGCGGCCAGAGGGGATCATACAGCTTTTTGTGTACCTTAGGGAAGATATAATGGGGTATACAACAATCAAATAAAGCAATCCATCATGATTTATAATCTGTTCTGATTCAGATTCAAAGAGAAAAGCATATATCTCTGTCTCAAACTGCACTGTAGCATCATTTCTAAGTAGTTGACAAAATTCTACATTAGTTTACTGTCTCTCAATTTCTTTAATGTATTTGCAAGTAGACATTACCACAACCAACCCTCCTTTATCTGCAGGTTTTATTGTCAGTTTGTGATTATCTTCCAAGTTTTCTAAAGCTACAGTCTCTTCTTTTATAATGTTAATATAGGGTGGCGGGACCTCCTGCTCCAAAAGTGCTTTAAACTGATGCTCACAAGCTTTTTCAAACACCTTAACGGTCTCTTTGTATGGTGGCATAAAGGAGGATTGAAGTTTAAAAGTTCTTACCTCTACTTCCACTGCTTGATTATCATCCTCCAGTATAGTTTCTGATACTTGTCCATGGCACATCTTGGATTTTTCAGAAAAAGCTTTCAAGTTAAGATTCCTAGTGAACCAATGTAAATCTATGTAAGCAATAATACCCAACAGGGTGGGTGGTATTGGGTAATACCAGACCGCCCAGGGGTGTAATGAAGCCCGACGCCGCACTTAGAAAATGGGTCACTGTTTTACATATATATATATATGTTTGGAGATTTGTTATGTATTTCATTAATTTTGTAGTAAAATAGTTCTTCCACCTGCATTACAGTATATTTTTTAATTTTTTCCTAACTGAGCCCCTGTAATTTTCTGTGTGGAACTGGTTGGTATGGTTCCCCTTGTAATCCATTGCACAGACACACAGAGGTAGTATGTTTGTTTTACTGCTTTTTTTCTTTAACTTGATTCTACCTTTTGTTGCATTCAACTACTGTTTTTTTTCCTAGCATGCGTGTGACTGTGGAACTCACTGGTAAGGTTGGGATTTGTAAGGTTGGGATGGTGGCAGGGCTAAACAGGAAGCCAACGACATGAGGTACTGTGTTTTTTTTGCTGATTTATTTCTTCAGAAGGGATAAGCAGGGGTTCATAAAAACATTAGCTGAGGGAGAGAAAGAGAGACACACAGACAGAGCATGTTGAATCCAGTACAGCCAGTGTGTGTGATAGGGGTGGTAGTGCTCTGTGAGTCGCTGGTCTCCGTTAAGTGATTTTCGGCTGCGGCAATGTTTATATGGGGTACTGTGATGTATTTCTGCGGCAGGGACTTGTATAAATAAAATGTTACCTGAGGCGGAAAGAGTGAGAAAGACACAGAAGGAGCATGATTGCTTCGGTACCGCCAGTGTGTGACAGGAACAGGAGCCTTCTATAACTCTGGCACGTCTCCATGAAATGAATTTCGGCTCGGGCGGCAATGTTTATTTTATTGACAAGTGTGTTGTTCTTTTTTCGTTCTGACTACTGAACTTGCCAGGGGGTAGATTGATATAAACCGGTGGTATTTTAGGGCTTGCTTAAAGGGGACAGGAAATATGTGCTAATTGGCAGCAGTTAGTAATGTTCCTAGTAAGAGAAATGATAAACTTATCTCCAAATGAGCCATATTTAACTGTACCTTAATAAACATCGATAGGAAAACTGTGTTTTCAATTGTTTTCTTTTTATAAACAACATTCTGAACAGTTCTATTCCTGTAACCAGTAAATTTGAGTATTTACTATGTCACGGTTTGAGTACAGAATGCTAAACATGAGATGTTGTCCTATTAGAACCATGCTTAGAGTTCTTTCCTCAAACCATGACGTAGTTAAAACTCCAGATCACTGCTTCCTTGAAGAGAACTGCAACAGAATGCTGCCCATAAAAACAAAACAATGAAAAATACAGTTTTTCACATCACTTTTTATTAAGATACGGTTACACATAGATCATTTAGGCTTAGGGATATCATTTCTGTAAACTGGAACATTGTAAACAGCTACCAATTAGAAATCATTTCCTGTCCTCTTTAAGAGCTGCAAAATGGCGATTGCTCAGGTTAAAGATTTGGGGTGTCCATGGATTCCGTAGGTAATAGGGCACCCTGAATTGGCACTTGTTTTGTAGTGGGCGCTATTGAAAAATATCCGCCCACTTAAGTTGATGTGTTGGCCAGTCAGAATGCTACAATTCTTGTACCCATTTTCTAAATACAAGTCAAACAGCTTGGAATCCTGCATAGGGATGAAAGATAGACCTTTCTGTAGAATTTCAAGTTGATCTTCAGTCAGCTCAACATGGGAGATACTGATCACTGTATTTTCTGGGTTAGAGACTATTTCCCCTTCATGCCATGATTTTTGTTTATGTTTGTGGACTCCTCTTCTCATCTGTTGACCTCCATTGGCTACAAGTTTCCCCTGGTGCTGTCCCCTGAGTTGTCTCACTGTTTGTATTGGCTCCTAGAACTATACTGTGTGTTTGTTCCTTCGAATGTCCAGCTGGTGTTCACCTTCCTCTAAAACATTATTCTCTCCTTCTGATTCACTATTAGATGTATTGTGGTTGGGAGATGTGTTGCAAATTTTCAAGATGGATCATGGTTGTGAGTCCTGTTTATTACCGCCTCGGTTCCGACTGCAGCTTCTTTGATTATTATTATTCCATTTCTTATTCCAATCAAACACCCTGTCATGCAGGTAATCCTGATGATCCCTCTTGAATATCCTTAATTTTGTGTTTTTTATTTTATTATCTTCTCCCTGTATCATTTCTTTCAGGGTGTTCTTTGAAATCTGACACAGCTGCCTCCTTCCTTTGAATATCAGAAGTCATGTCATCCTGTTGTGCCTCATAATCACTGATAATTGTATGCATTAAAGCATCCAACCCAATTTGTAGTGAGGCTTTCTAGTCAGTCATAAAGGGATTCATTTCCCAACCATAGCTCGGAGTTTTGGTAATGCACAAGCCTCTGGGCAAGCGGCTGACCTGCAGGTAGGCCTCAAGTTTGATTTTGCCCCAGTAGTACCTACGCCCTCTTATAATCACTCTCTCCAGTTCCAAAAATGCGGATTTAATGTCCAGTGCATCAGGCATACTCCTTATGCCCTCAGTTTGCTGGTCTCCCACAGTATTAGTGGTTGCTGCGGTTTCACTAAACAAATCGGCTTCAATTACTGTAGTGAAAACATTCACAGCAAGCGAACCTGCCACCTCCCCAATCCTGATGTGCTCAAAAATGCTGATGGTCATACCAAGGGAATGAAAGCAATGTTTGGAAACAAGAGCAGACAAATAATAGGCTGTTTTGTATTAAATTAAGTGAACTAAGAACCCCTACTGTCACAGCTCCATACAGAAAGCCAAATGAGTTATACGGTGAGTGTTATTAGAGTGACTGGCGGTGAATGGAAAAAGTCATAAACAGCTTGCAGTGAGCATGTAAAAAATCAAGTAAAATGTCCTGCAACAATACAACTCAACTGCTGTGAGGGTGCTGGATAAAAACATAATAGTAAAGGAAGCAATATCCCCACATTTCAGCTGTCATACAAAAGGCTTTAATGAAAAATTTAAAGCATACTGCCACAAGTCAAACACAAGCAGGCCAGTAAGAACACCGACCAGTTTCATACCTAGTATGTCATCAGGGAGATGGTTCTATTGTACAGACATAAGGTCTTAAATAATGATACTGTTAAAGTGACAGTGCTTACAACAGTGCAATGAATTAATAAGTGCTCAGTGCTTAAACATGACATTACAAAAACACAAAAATGGTCACTAATAGTACTACATATTTTTAAAAACCTTAAACAGTACATTTCATTTCAGCTGTAGGAGAGTAATATATCAATAGTATGTACACTTCATCCCAGAAAGATGTGTCCTTATTTTTAGTTCCCATGTGAGAGGTATCTGAATGCATTTCCCTATAATCCTGGAAAAAAGAACACAAGGGGAGAAATAACTGTGAAAGAATACTGCTGCACTGTAATAGGTGTGGCTGCAGCCTTTCATATTTGAGAAGTTTCTGCCCAGCACAGCAGCATCAGTCATGCCTTGTCAGGATTGCATGTTGATTCACATACCTCTTGCAGGCTCAACTACATTGGCTGATACAACACACATCTCCCCAGCCCCTACATTGTCTGAGCAACACCAGTATGTTTTGTTTGTGTATGTCCACAAGCAAACATAATAACCTCACAGGATCTGTGGATTTTTCTCCCCCCCCCCACCCACTCACACACATAATGTAATCTGGTACAAATTTTCAGGCTAAGAATGTTGGCTGAAGTGATTCAACCTTTACCTGTTACTTTCATGTGCTTTTTGGAGAAATTAACCATTTTGACTTTACTGTGAAGAAACCATAACTTAACAGTGGAAATATTTAATGCATCCTGATAAAAATAAAGATGTAGACTTGTAAATATGGATGTTGCCTTCTCTGAAAAAGAGGTAGTAAAAACAGAGGGAACCAAAGTTTTACAATGAGTGGATACAAATTCAATTAGTGCTGTACTTGTACACAGATCTACCCCCCATGAATCCAAAAGCAAGGCAAACTGATTTCAAGCTGCAGCACTAGCTTCCAACAAAAAAAATACACTAATTCAGCCCTTGTCTTCTTTCTACACAATGTTTGACAAAGTTCACATACAATAGACACATGAACATGTAAGACCAATGCCTTGACAGACACAGATGCAAGTCTAAAAGCAGTGCCCTCCAGTTTCTGAATGTTGTGAAATTCAATTCTTTTATTTGTACAAAGTGCAGGTACAAAAGTACCTTGCAACCACTTTACTTTGTACAAATACATGAACTGAGTTTCACAGCATTTACAGTCCTGGGGCAGGATTCACAAGAAAAACGCAAAGTGCAGCACAAAGGTTTGTGCTGAGCCTTGCAATTGCCTATGTTCCAAAAGCTGCTTTTCACAGTCGGATAGTGCGCCACGCTATCCACCTGTGAATAGGAGCCAGGTTGAGCCAGTGCTAACCCCTGAAGTACTGCCCTTGCCTGGGGTCAGAAATACCCTGCTGTAATGGATAGCTCTGCTGCGCTATAGTGCAATTCACAAAGCTAGCTATGCAGATGAGCCCATTTGGCAAGAAGGTACTAGTAGGCCACTTGCATGCCCATTTTGGGACCATTTGCATAAGCTGCTGGGATTTAGCATAACCCCCCCCCCCAGCTCACGGCCGACAGGCAGCTGCTGTCCATGGTGGCCAGTGTCCCCCCCATTGCTGATGGCTGTCCCATAATACAATAATATTATTATCCTTGGCAGTCCAGTGGTGCCCTCCCTGACCTCTGATCCCTGTCCTGTACATTGAATAATATTCCCTGGTAGTCTAGTGGTGTCCTCCCCTTCCCTGACCTCCAATAACTGTCCTGTACATTTAAAAATATTCCCTGGTAGTCTAGGGTCCCTCCGTCTCCCTGATAGCAGACTCATAGAAATAAATTACTGTTTCCATAATGTAGTGGTCCCTCCCCCTCCCGGTCCCCGATCGCCCACCGACTTTAATAAACAAAGTTTCCATAGTGTAGTGGTCCCCCCACCCTGGTCCCAAATCTCCTACCTGATATTGCAAAACCTTTTTCCATAATGTAGTGGTCACTCCCCTCCCTGGTCACCAATAGCTATCTCGAAATGCAAACACTCAATGCCCTGGTAGTCTAAGGTCTCTCCCTATACCCCCAACCTATCCAGTGTGACCCACCACCACACTCCCCCCCCCATCGCAGTTGGCAATCAGTGATCAGCACAGCCCTCCTCACACCACCATGGCTGGCCACTGACTGAGCCCCAAGGAGCATTCAATTTGTGACCAGCCATGGTGGTGTGAGGAGGGTTGTGCTGGTCACTGATTGCTGATTGGGATGGGGGAGCAGGGTGGTGGGCCACACTGGATGAGGGGGGGTTGCAGGGAGGGACCCTAGACTACCAGGGCATGGAGTGTTTGCATTTGGGGATGGCAATTGGTCACCAGGGAGAGGGTAGGGACCACTACACTATGAAAGAATGATGTATCAATATCAGGTGGGTAATCAGGGATTGGGGAGGGACATTACACTGTGGAATCTTTGTTTATTAAAGTTGGGTGGGCGATTGGGGACTGAGGAGGGACACAACATTAAATTATGGAAACCTTGTTTATTAAAGTTATGTGGGCGATCGGGGACCAGAGAGGGACACTACACCATGGAAACTTTTTTTATTCATGTCGGTTGGGCAACTGGGGACTAGGGAAGGGGTGGAGGGGCCACAGTACCTCCACCAACCATTAGGGTTATACAGATTACCACCAGGTTTTTGTTGGCAGTAATTTCTCCACGCAAGGGCCTTGGCAAATGGCCCTTGCTTGGAGCAAACACTTTGTGAATGGTACTGCGGGGATATGCAGGTCCCTACCCTTTATTTGCATTGCAGCCCCCACCCAACTTTGCTCAAGAATAAACACAGTTTGCCTCTGCAAACTGGGCTTTATGGATACCAACTCTGGGCAAAACCCAGTTTGCTCTGGGCAAACTGGGTTTGCACCTGGGCAACGTTTTGTGAATCTTGCCCCTGGTATGTACAGTTCTTTTGGCTTTTTTGTTTTTAGGTGGGCCTTCCTTCTCTGTGGAACCAGGCAGTGTGTCAGCAAATGTGCTCCCTCTGTGCCCTGACTGCAGATTGAGTCTGCATTGAAAAATTGGGGAAAACAGATCCTGGACAGACCACTTTATTTAGTTTTCATTGACTGGGAAATGAGGGCTGGACAATACTAACTATTTTCAGTCTTGTTGTGGGAGGTGGGTGTATAGAGATGCAAACCAACTAAAATTGAATCAGATTAAACTGTTGCCGGTATTTTGAGTGAAAGGGGAAATTAGGGCAATAGGGGAATTCCTCTGCTCTTTTTCAAATGTTCCAGGAGATCTTTAATCTGAACCTGAGCAACTGCCAGTAAAGGCAGACAGAACCTTGGTTTAACATCTCATCTAAAGGACAGCATACATGACAGTACAGCATTCCCCCGGTACTGCACACAGGTGCCAGCATTTATGGTTTGATCCCAGTCCAGGTCAGATGTGGGACTAGAACCCATGACCTATTTGAAAATCCTGCCCTGATAGTTTGTCTTGCAACACTGAATGTTAAATACCCAGGCAGTGATTCTATGATGCTTTAGGAAAGCAGTGTGCTCCAGTGGTTTGAGCATGGAACTGTGACCCAGAAGGTCACAAGTTCAAATGCCACTACAGCCACTGACTGACTGGTGACCCAGAGACAGTCAGCTGACCTCCTTTTGCTTCTGTCCTACAGCTGTACAGATAGACCCCACTGGCTGTCCCACTGATGCAGTGACCCCAGGTTTAAGAATAAGACTGGTTCACTGGAGGGCCAGCAGTGGGATGAGAAATGAGCACCTCAGAAGATGCTCACATCCTCTGGTTGGGGGGATCCGCACTACAGCAGCACCACCTTAGAGCCCACAGGTGGAGCAAGTCAGCTGGGGATGGCAGAGAAAGAGAGAGACATTTGGCTCAGTACTGTGTGCAACCATTGTGGGCATGTGGCAGCCTGCTTACACCAGTGTCTCTGGGGTGGGTGGAAATCATGAGAAGAAACAAGCCATTCTGGTAGAGGCACCTTCAGTGGCACTCTTGTGCCCTGGGTAGCCTGCTTGCATGGCACAGTCTCTTACTCACTGAACGTGGACACCTAAGGAGGCTTCTGCCCATGGAGGTCCCACTATGTATACAAGCCACTGAGGAATCGGGTATAGTAGGAGCTTCTGGAGAGAGAGGCAGACTACAGGGTTGGGCGGGTGCCTGGTTAGGAGCTGAGGCAGAATGGAAGGAGTGTGGAGACGTGGAAAACTATAAAAGAGACCAATCTGAAAACAAGATGTTGCATTGATTACCTTGGCTCTCTTTTCTAAATAAACAGTAAAATAAAAATGTTTGGCTCGAGATAGAGAAAATACAAGCCTGGAGGCTCAAACAATCAGAAGCTACAGTGGTCCTCTGTGGGGAGTGAGGTGGGCAGGGATGAGAAGGCTCATCTAACTACTTGGATTCTAGTTGCTCCCACTTGGGGAACTTGAGGTTGCTTTTATTTATGTTTTGGAACAAGATGCTATTTTGGACTTAAGGGACATTATTTAATTGGTCTCCACTGAAATGTGTTTAAATGACTCATATTATTATTTGAAGGTTTTGAGAGGTACAGTTCTCCTTAGTATGCATGTGCTATAGACTGTTGATTATTGTTTATTTAGTCTGGTGTAGTAATACTGTATGAAAACACAGCAGAAACTATGACCCTTTTCCAGCGTAACATAATTTAGAAGCTTTTTGCTGATTCAGCCTATGGGAAATATTTTAGAATGTTTTAAATATGTAAGAGATCCTGGAGTGAAGATATTTTTGTGTTTAGTTTTTTAATATAATTTAATAGTGTATTTATCCTTTTTGGTTTTTCTATCCCAATTTGGTGAACTGTTTGTATTACCTGCAAAAATGATAATGCATTTAATAGGGTTGAAAACTCCTGAGCACTTTTGGACATCTGGAGCATGGAGAGAGCATGTGAAAGGGTTTCAGTGTCAGCTGTTGAGAACTTACTTCAGTTATCTCAGAGGTGCTGGACTCCATCACACCAATCCACGTTCACCTGATGACCTCCCATTGTAGCTCACCATGGTACAATGACAAACTGAGGTGGTTAAAGGCAACAGGGCAGAAGTTGGACAAAGTGTCCTCCATTGGGGATGGAATCTCTGCAGGTGACGTTTCAATAGCCAACTATAGCTGAGCTGAAAGGTACGAGGACACTCTAGGGTTGTGGTGTAAGTTTTAACCAGTATCTTTGGATGAAGTGCTTGAGGAAATATTTGGTCTGCATCCCACCTGCTTTGATCTGGACTGAGGTTGGCCCCACAAGTCTGCTGGTGGGGTGTCATGAGGCACATGATTTAGTGTTTGCTGGAATTGTCCCTAACAGAGGGTGTGTAACCACCCAGTCCCCTGGGGTTTCTAGAATCCCATTAGTGTTAGACTAGGGTAACCACCACCGACAGTGACATTTTTACAGCGACCGTCAGTACAGCAACTACAGCGCCAGGTTGCTGTACAGATGGTCGCTGGACCCAGGCACTGTATTCGGGGGATTTGTACCCCCTCACCTAATCAGCTCCAACTCGGAGTTGATTATAAAAAGTGAGGGGTGCAGGGGGAACAGCCCCCCCACATGGGAGGTTCAGGGCAAAGCCCCCATAAGAAAACATGTCTACAACTTGGAAACCATCTGCTGACTGCAAATGCGGTCAACATAATGGTTTCACTATCCGGTTTAGGCTAGGAAGGTTCCTGGGCAGTCTGTAGGGAGTTGTTAAAAGCTCCTTATACTGTAATATGATATCATTGTTTACTCAGCTAGCCTGAGCAGAGAATGGATTATTTCATTTAGAATTCTCACAGCAGCATAAGCCACTTTGGAATCAGTTGCTCTAGGGCAGTTTAGAATGTTCAGATGGGAGTTTGAGTCAGTAGTACTTCAGTGTGGAGCTCTGAGTGAGCAGCAGTGCTCAGAGTGTGGAGGTGCCTGTCAGTCTGTTCTGAGTCTGAGTTTCTCACCCTAGCATGTGAGATCCAGCAGTGCCAGATGAAGTGGTGGAGACCATTGCCAGCAGGACCTCAGTGGGTCATTCCACTGAGAAGTGGTTTGGACTTCAGTTTCTGTGGATCCAAGGGGCAATTCCCTGAAGGTCCCAAAGAGTGTCAGTTGCCCAGAAAGAAAAAGTGATTTGTGTGAAGCTATGACAAGCTACCTGTGAAGGGAAGAGGTGTTTCTTCCAGCATCCATGTCTGTATCACAGGGACAAACAAAACCAGGAGAACAGTTACATGGAACTGTTTCTTAGGGAGTTGTCTGAGGTGCATGTGCCCAGAGATAAGACTAGAATACACCTGTCAGGGCCCCTGTATCACCACAAAAATGTGCTGAATGTGAAGTTTTAACGCTGGGAGTCGTTTAGCAATTTGAGGGAACTGAAGGCTCATTTGGTGTAACCCCAAAGGAACGGCAAAGACTGAATGAGGCCAGGGTGGGCAGACCCCCATCTGAAACTTCAGTCAGGGCTAACTGGTTCATAGAAAAGCACCAGGTTTTCCTGGGCATGTTAACAAAGTTCATCACATCAGGAGGAAAGAATCTGAAATGTTTTTAAAGTGTGTGGCAACCCCCACATAATAGACACTTGGGGAAAGAAAAGATAAATGTTGACAAAGTGTGTGGAATCACTCCCATAAGATTTACACTTTGGGAAGGAAATGTCTAGAGATCCCTAGTCCACAGGGATGGACAGTTCAATAGTTCTGTGTGGAAAAGAATGTACTAAATGCCCGAGATAAATGTTTCTGGAAAGGAAAGTGTGTTGCCCTGAAAAGTCAGTTCAAACCTGGGGAACCACTCCATTCTGTGTTTTCCATCTGTTGTAAGAATAAAGCCATACTGCACAATCCCATCTTCAGCAGTGGACAATCAAGCTATGCTTCCAGTGGGAGCTTGTTATTGGTCCTCCTCAGAAGGTAGACCTAGCATAGCCCTAGCACCTCTCTCTCAGAACTTGGAGTAAATATAAATGTTATTTTGTACCCTAACCACCCAACCTCTGAGACTGCCAAGCCAGGTATTTGCTCCAGCACTAGGGGTGATGCCTGTTGTTTATGCCAGCTTGTGGCCTGTTGCCTTGTCTGTGGCACAAGTTTAGGAGGTTCTGGTTGCCAGATGCTGCTCTTGGCCGGGATATGGGTTGCAGGTGGTTTTCTTGGGGTGCTTAAAAGTGCTTTGGTTAAACCTCTCCTGAAGAACCTATCTTTGGACCCAGATGTGCTCGCAAATTACAGACCTGTCTCAAACCTTCCCTTTTTGGGGAAGGTTATTTAAAAAGGTGGTGGCAATACAGCTGGAGGCTCACCAAGAGAAATATAACATCTATGAATCATTCCAGTTGGGTTTCTGGTTTCACGTACACCGTGTATATTCTGCAGTAATTGTTTTATATGCTATTGTATGTCGATTTTCCTGCTGATCTGTAATGTGAAGTACCTGGAGTCCTGTGGAAAGGGCACTATGCAAATAAAAATGTCTCACTTGCCTTCCTTAAGACGCAAACTGTACACGGTAGGGAAATGTAGGACTTATGATAACAAATCAATGGAACCTTAGTGCATCTGTGATGTAGTGTTTCTTCTGGTTTGAATGATAATGCAATGTTGGCAGTACTCTAATATTGGCACCCTGTATCCAAGCATTGATGTGCCATTACTTTACTTGGGCAAAGCAGGGCTGATATTACTTGGTTTACTCAGTTGGAATAGACATAAGTAGGCTTACGCCCATCAAGAATGTCCCCGACGACATCATGGGTATATTGGGTGTTACATTTTGTACTATCCTAAGCAAGAATCTAGTCTATTCTTAAAGGATTCAAATGAAGAGGCCATACTTATATACCGTGGTAATTTATTCCAAGTACCATTGCGCCATGCGCAAATTTCCGATATTCAAAAGCTGACATGCAAATGGGGCCATAATTCATGCAAGGCACAGGGGGGGGCCATTTGCATGTGATTATGGCCCAATTTGCATGCCATTAGCATGTAGGTGCGCCGATCCTCGAGGACTTGCGCCTAGCTGCCCTGCCAGGCAGCAGCCGTCGAGACCGATGCACCCTGCAGCCCGATCGCGGGCAGTATGTATGCAGACAACACCCCCAAACATCTCCCAATGCCCGATGGGCGGTATGTATGCAGACAACACCCCCATTCACAAATCTGGACTGTCATGTACGGTATGGGCTGCGCCATTGGCTCCTAGCTCTGCACCAATGGGCGTGCAGCCCTGCGAACAGTCGTCGGCGGACGGCGGGGCGGCAGGCGGGTGGGATGCTGCCGCCACGCCCGGCTGCGGGGAAGGGGTGGAGGGGCTTCGTGGGTGGGTGGGGTGGGGGACACTGAGACACCAGGGAGATGTTTGGGGGTTGTCACTGGACATTCTGCCCAGCGATCGGAGCATTCGGTCCACTGGACCACTAGGGAGATATTCGGGTTGGGGGGCTTTTACATTCTGCCCGCGATCGGGCACTGGAGGGTTGTTTCACGTTCTGCCCACGATCGGGCACTGGGGGTTGTCTTGATACATACTGCCCCGATCGGGCATTGGGAGCTGTTTGGGGGATAGGTGTCTTGATACATACTGCCCGCGATCGGGCATCGGGAGCTGTTTGGGGGTCTGGATACATACTGCCCGCGATCGGGCTGGTGGGGGCACAGGGACTGAGTTTGGGGCCAACCACGGGTGGCAGCTGCTGTGTTGCGCCCTGCAATACAGCAGCTCACCTTTGGGTGGCCCTCAACTTGATCCTTTTTTTTTTGGCTCAAAGTTGTAGAGGCACAGGTTGGGGGTTGCGCCTGCACAACTCTGCACAGCCCGACTGAATATCGGGTTGTGCAGTTTATGCATGGTTCCTCCCCCTCATGTTGAGCATGCATTCATTTGCATTGCGCTGTTGCTCAGCCTGTTTTCAGTGGCGCAACTGCCTCCTGCTGAATATCGCAGAATGGCGCAATGTAGGACTTGCGCATGCGCAACCCTTTTGCGCATGGAGCAACCCTTTTGAATATCTGGGCCTAGTTATTTATGTGGGACCTGTCAAAAGCTTTTGCAAAATCTGACATGATTATATCCACTGGGATGTTATGGTCCAAGCTTGCACTAATCTTGTTATAAAAGGTAATAAGGTTAGTAGTGCAAGAATACCCAGTTGATAAACCATGTTGCATTTTGTCAAGATAATTTTTACTTGTTTAATTCAGTGTCTAATGTAGTCTTAATGAGATTTTCTATGACTTTACAGCAGATACATGTTAGACTAATAGGCCTGTAATTATTAACCATTGCCCTATTTCCATTCTTGTGAATGGGTGTAACAATGGCCTTTTTCCAATCAAGTGGGATTTCTTCTGATTGAAATGATTTATTAAACACTATAGCAAGTGGGATGGATACGGTGGAGATAGTCTCCTGGAGAAATCTTGCTGATATGTTGTCTGGTCCTGCTGCACGGTTGGGTTTTAATATTTTAATAATTGGCTCAATCTGCTCACTATTAAAGGGGGGTATTGGATATTGAGATGAAAATGAAGGGACCTGTATATCATTTTTCCTATTAAATACAGAGCAAAAAAATCATTAAAGGTATTTGCTACTGTCAGACTGTAGGTGATTGCTTCACCATCTTTAGTGATGGAACTGATAGTATGGTTACTGTTTTTTAAATTATTTATGTAGGAGAAGAACATTTTATGATTGTCTTTGTTATGGGCAATTTAAAATTCAATTTTAGCCTTTGCTTTCTTTATTATTTGTTTTAATAATCTTTGTTGAGCTCTATAATTAATCAAGTTAGCTCTTGTATTGTTAGTTTTAACGTTTTCATTCTTTTTGCATTTTCTGTTTATGCCCCCTGCTTTCAACCCAGCTGCCCTCTCCTTCTGGTGGCCAAGTCTCACCCTTCCACTGCTCCCGTATCCCTTCATCTAGGTGGCCCCCTTCCTGTGGTGTGGGATTTGGGAGGGGTGACTGAGGTGCTTTTATTGGCACCCCCTCACATCTTGGTTGGTGTGGAGGTAGATATGGTGGCTTTCTGGCTTTGTGGCCAGGGAAGGCAGGCCGCCATCATCCAGCCAGCATGTGTGACCATTTTCCACTTTTCTGTTGCCCCACCCCCCTGGAAGCATGCCGTGATGTCCTTCCTAACTTGCGCTGGCAGCACATGGTCACCCATGCCGCAAAGCGCAAGGCTGAACCCGGCCGCAAGGAGCCACTCTAGGGCGATGCCCTCTGAAATCCTCCCCCTGGAAGGAGAGAATCCAAGGGATGCTCTTGAGCCCTCCCTGCTGGCCTCCACTCCTGACATCCCGGGCTCAGGCATGAACCCAGGTCGCCAGCATGCCAGGTGAGTTCTAACTTTTTTAAACGCCTTCTCCTTTCTTGTAACACCAACATTGTGCCCATATCTCTCAATCTTTTTTTTCAATTCAATTCCATTCAATTTTTATTTTACCAGGAATACTACCATTGGGTGGACTCATTTACAAGGTGGTCCTGGAAGGATGCAACAGGATGAGGCAATACAAGTGTAACAATATAAATACGATACTAAGGACATTGTGCTTATACAAGTGGAAATGGCAATACAAATACAAATACATATATTGATTGTTTCTAACAAAGTAAGACTGAATACACAATAAGGGAGCAGATACAGTGGGATAGGACATTAGAGTTCTGAAGTGCAGTTTTTGGAAACAGGAGGGACAGGGGGAGAAAGGAAGAACTCGAGAAATTCACCAGGCTATAAGGGGACAATAAGTGCAGCGAAGACAACAATTGACTAAAAGAAGACAACAAGTGCTGTATGGGTGGTACAACAAAGGTTCCTCAGGGAGGTTTTGGTTCAGATTAAGAATAACATTTACAACTTTTCTGCAATGATTGTCTCAGCAAGGATTTAAAGGAATGCAACTGAACAATTTGCATGAGTTTTAAAGACTTTTGGAGAGTATTCCACATGGTAGGGAAAGCATAAATTAGGAATGATGCGCCATAGTGAGTTCTTATCCTAGGTATGTGTTGTCTAGCAGAATATAAGAGTATCTTCTGAGTGAATATATGCGTGGCATACACTTGAGTAGATCAGAGATATAGAAGGGGTTTATTGGTCATGGCTCTATAGGCCGAAATGGAGGCATTTTTCAACCTCGTTGTGCTAAGAGAAGGCCAGTCAAGTTGTGCATAGAGGGAGCAGTGGTGGGTTTTAAAAGGGGCGTTGGTAATGAATTTTAACGCTCTATGGTACAGTGAAGCCAGTTTAGTTAAGGTGGCATTGGAACAATGGCTACAGAGAAAGTCTACATAGTCAACAATGGTGAGAAATGTGGTCTGCACCAGCCTTATGATTGCCTCCTGGTTAGGCAGATGTTTGATTCAGAATAGACCTAGCCTTTGTCTTAGCTTTTTGAACAGTTCCTTGATATGTGTAATGAATGAGAGCAGGCAATCGAGCCAAAATCTTAAATATTTGAATTTATCCACTACCTCAAGTGATTCCCCCAGAAGGGCCATGATCTGGAGCTTGGCGCCGGGGAGTTTACGCCTACCACATGGGCTTGGTGGGAGAGAAACATGAATTTAGTCTTCTTTGCATTAAGCAACAGTTTCAGGTGAAGAAGGTTTTGATGTAGCAGGTTGAATTCCTGCTGTAGCTCTGAGCATGCAAGCTCAAGGTTTAGCCTAGCAACGTAAAGTACTGTGTCATCAGCAAAAAGGTGGACATTTACTGTCCTGATTTTAGAATCAATGTTGTTGATATAAATCACAAGTAATAGAGGCCCCAGGACCAATCCCTGTGGAATGCCTCTCTGCAAGGTTTTAAGGGGGGGGGAGAGGTCACCTTGGGCTTTGACCTGTATTTGTCTACCTATGAGGTAGCAGGAGAACCATTGCAAGGCGATGGCATCGAGATCAATGTTGTGCAACATATATAATAATAAATCATGGTCTACGGTATCAAATGCCTTGCTCAGGTCCAAAAAGACTGCACTGATGTGGTTTTTAGAGCCAAGCGCAGTTTATTTATTAAATTTTGGTGACCGGGTAAGCCTGCTGAGCCCCGGAGGTCCCTTTTTCAGGGGCAACGTGGGAATACATAAAATAAGAGATAAAATACAGCTTTAGTTCGGGTTACATTTGTCACCTTAGCCAAGATGGATACCGTACTGTGTTTTGGTCTAAAACCGGATTGTAAAGGATTGCGAATATAGGAGGGTTCCAGGTGTTCTCTTAGTTGTAAGTTAACCAGCTTTTCAAGTAATTTCGATAAGATGGGTAGCAGTGATATGGGCCGGTAGTTATTAAGGTCGCATGGGTCACCAGACTTAAAAAGAGGGATAATGTGCATTATTTTCCAAATGGAGGGAAGAGCCCCTTGTGAAAGGGACAAGTTGAAAAGATGGTTGATAGGAGATGTCAGAAAGTGGTGTCCTAGCTTTAGAAAGAAGGGTTCGAGCTGATCAGCTCCAGTGCTTTTTTTAGTGTCCAGGGAAATTAAGAGGTCCTCAACCTGCTTGAAGGATATTGGGCTAAAGCTAATCTTGGTTGTTTGTTGGGAAACCATGGGGGTGGGGCGGAATGGGTCTGAGTTGCAGGGCTGGGTGAGAAATTTGCTTGCTGGAGAAGTGTCAAAGGCTAATCCAGTGGTGGCAAAATGAATATTTAACTGTTCTAGGTGGTATTATTTGCTTGTAAAAGTATTATCACTGGTAACAATCTCAGAAGGCAGAGATGATGATGATGAGCTATGTCCTTCTATTTCCCTTAGAATTTGACAGAATTTGGCAGCATTATTTTTGGAGGAATCCAAGGCTGATTGAAAATACTTTGCTTTTTCAGTCCTTATGAGTTTAGTGCATTGGTTCCTGGCAGCTCTGAAGGCCACCCAGTTGGCTGGTAATTTGGTTTTACGTGCCCTGTTCCATAGTACATCTCTGGCCTGAAAGGCTGATTATAATGCACTAGTAAACCAAGGTGCATGTTTGTTGATCATCTTCAGGACAAGGTTCTGAAACAGATTATAAGTCCTCAGTGACTAGGTGCAAGATAAAAATCTTGCCATCTTATCTGACTTAAATCAGCCAGAAAATTGGTGCAGTTGAATTTGTGGTGAATCCTTTTATATACGAAACTGGAGGTGGTATAGACCTCACACATGCTATAGCCCTGTGATCACTGATGTCATTGTGGAATACCCCAGTATGTGAGAATTTGTGAGGCTTGTTAATAAAGATTAAATCAAGAAAGGTACTATGAGCAGGGTTTTTAGTATTTGGGCGGGTGAGCTCAGGAACAAGGTTAGTGAGGCCATAGGTGTCGCATATTCTTTTAAAGGTTTGGAACAAGGGAAATTCCAGTCAAGGTTAACGTCTCCCATGATGATCAGTATTGTACTAGGTACTTCCAGCAATTTGCGGAGATGTGATAACAACTCGAGGCCCCCTAATGGAGGTCTACAACAACCTGTAATGAGTATAGACTCATCAGATGATAAAGAGACCTTTAAAGTGAGGCTTTTGGATTCTTTTGGTACAGTAGATGAGTCAGGGACCAATGCTGTGAATTTATCTAAGACATATATTGTGACACCTCCCCCCCAGATGGCCTATCAGTCCTATAAACGTTGTATAAAGGGATATTAATTTCATGATTGGGGGTTGAGCCTTTTAGCCAGGATTCTGAAATCACCAGCATATCAGCCTTGGTGTGACAGACCTATGCCTGAATTAGATCATGCTTTTTGAGCAAACCACAGGCGTTGATATGTTTTGTCACTGAAATGAGGAACACAGACACTCAAAGTAAGAGGCAACGTGGAATACTGGTCCTCAGAATGAGGGACACATCATCAAACATAAAGATGGAAGCTCAAAACTCTCTAAAGTTTACCTTTGATTTTGCATCATATAATGCTAAGGATTTCTGCTTTAAAGTTTGAGTTTACAGTATCTCCCCTGTGTGGGCGGTGCCTTTTCAATATGGGAATGATGAGGGACAGCACACTTCTGAGGGGTAAAATGATGGATATTTCTCCTAATGAGGGACAGTTAAGAGGAATTAAATTATTTGTGCAGCATAATTGTTCAAACTGAAGGAACACCACATCACAGATGTGCCAGGGTTCCACTGGCTTTTTTTTTAAATTTAGTATGCTTTTTGCCCCTGCCTGGCTGCTATCAGCCACTCCTCAAACCTGCCTCACTCTCCTATTGCCAACCACTCTGCCACCACTGATACTCTCTGGGGCTATGGCACCACTGTCTGCCTGTCTAAGACGGGATAAGGTGCCGGCAAACCAGCATTTCCTCCCTGGCTTCCCCTCCAGGGCGGGGTTTGGGGCTCAGAGCGGCCCACAGGACCGTAACTTAGTCGGTGTGGAGGAGTGGTGGAGGGCGATTGAGGCCAGGCATAGGGGTGGCATCATCTGTCGGGCTCAGGATTTTTTGATGATTTTTTTCTGGAAGCGGGGACATGCAATAACATCCAGCGTTCGCCCTGCCTCCTGTAACGTTAGGATGTTGGCTGCTCTGGTGTCCCCGGCCTCCGCCAGGGGTCCATCAAGCACTGAACATGTGCCCATCCCTCCCCCCTGGAGAAGGAAAGCAGTCCTCGGGACGCTTCATCCTTCTCCCCCCAGCCGGCCCTCCGATGAGCCGAGTCCGTTCCCGAACTCGGGTTGCTGACGTTACAGATGGAAATCCAACCGCTGCGCTGGTGGGCCGGCTCCTCCACTTACTTTTTACTAGGGGTTGGAGTGCCTCAAAAGGTTTTGAGGTTCTCAAAGGTTCTGATAAGTAATGTAAGGTTCAGATAGTTATCAGAACCTTATCCAAACCTTTTAGAACCTTTATATATTAGGGTACCTGTATGATAAAAAATCATTTTAAACAGCTTTTAATCCACATGTCTGTAGAAATTGACTAGCTAATACACCTGTCAGCTGTTAGCACTAGTACACTCAGCTGCAGACCACACTCACCCTCCTCACTCCCACTCACAGTTTTGGCACACAGACAGAGAAAAAAGGTTGTATTTTTTCTAACACCCCCAAATTATTTATTAGCACAAGAGAACAACTCTTGAATGAGGAAACCATTTGGCAGATTGCCTGCCTCTATCTGCCATGCTCACACTCCCCTCTCCTCCTCCACCCTCCATTTTTGCTCATGGACACAGTGGGCCTGATTTTCAAAGGCTGACACAAGACTTACATCAAGCCCTGTGTCAACCCCATTGTTTGGCGCTATTGCCCCCAATTTTAGTACATAGTACAACTATTTGGTGCAAGCCCCATAAAAAGGGTCCCCCAAATGGTGCAAGTTACCAGGGGAGAGCTGCACACAGGACTGAAAATCCCGATCAATGCTGAGAGAATGATGCAAGCCCCCTGCGCCATATGTGCGGCGCACCAGGGGCCTGCAGCATTGTCAGGGCTTTTGAAAATAGTGCCCAGTAAGTTTAACAGTTTTACCTCCAACAGTTTTTGTAGTATGCTACTGAGAGTATTTGAGACTCAAAACTGTGTTTTCTTTTTTTTTTTTTTTTAACTAAGCTGGTCAAACACAAACTGAGGAACAAAGTGCCTAACTGAGCTGCTTGAATGTCTGCCATGCACTAAGCAGACAGCAATGTGTTGCAGGCAACCAGTAGTGCTGGGAACCATGTGGGTGCTCTACTGACAAACCAATCGGATGCCAGCTTACAATTTCACTCCTCATACCTCACCAATCTGGGGCCACTTTATGGAGAGAGGCCCTCTCCCCCACCACTCGTGCTCAAAGAGAAACATCTGCAGTCTGCAACAGATGTATCAACTGCCTTCTGATGTGTGTTGCTCTGTGCTGAAGCCAGCAGGAAATGGGTGCTGAGGAAGAAAAGGGTTTATCTTCAGCACAGCACAATAACTACAGTAGGAAAACAAATGCAAGCTGCATATCCAAACAGATCCGAACAGTTAAAACTGTTCAGAAGTGACTCAGTTGCCACTAATGTTGTTAGTTCAGGTGGGGCGATTTTTCTGAACTGGATCAACTATCCTACTTTTACCCTAATTTTTTTTTTTTTTTAATTCACGTTTATTGCATATTATGGCACAAGTAACCAAGATATTATACATCAGAGACATCAGCTTCAGAGAACAACATGGGTGTTCCTATTGTACCCCTAAGAAGTTTACTATAATGTCTTAAGCTACCTGTTCCCAATTTCAAGGGTCATATTGTACCATCACCGATATCCCTTTGTTTTGTGAGGAGCAGTCCCGGGTAAAACCCATGACCTTGTTGTCCAGTCATGGTGGGTTCCTACATCTATCTTATTTCTTTTCCCCGTCTCATCTAGCCCTCGTCTGTACCAATCAATAACCAGGAGGACCACGCCTAGTAAAGATCTCGTCTTTCCATTTATTTTGTATGTAATTTCCTCCATATCCCTAATTTCCTTGACAATTATCTCCCAATCTTGAACCGTCGGGGCGCACGGTGCCAACCATCTCTTGGTTATAGCCTTATGTGCTGCAGTAATTAATATGTTCCACATATAGCCCCTGTCCGCCCCCCTGAGGTCCTCTGGTTTGACTCCCAGTACCAATTGCTTGGGACCCAACCTATATTGAGTATCAAGCATTAATCTTATCTTCTGTTCGACCTTCAACCAGAAGTTCCCTAAGGTCGGGCATGACCAAAACACATGCAAATGATTCGCATTCAATGCCCCACACCCCCGCCAACATTGTCCTGAGCCCTTCTTATCCCGTTTAATCTGTATCTTTGGTGAGATAAAAAATCTCAATCTGACCTTCCATTCGAACTCCTTCCACAAAGGTGAGGATGTGGTCCTACAGGATAGAGTCAGAGCAGTTTCCCACACTCCTTATCTTTCAGAGGTTCCCCTATCTCTTGTTCCCATCTAGACCTGATCTGTAAGGTCTTATTCCCCCCTCTATCTCTCAGGGCCTCATAAATGACCGAGATCAGTCCCTTACTTCTCCCAGAGTTAATAGTTTCCTCTATGATTCGTAGAAGCTTCAAAGTTTCTTTATTCCGGGTGTGTGCATATCGTTTCTGGTTTATGTGGGACCTAACTTGGAGATATCTAAAATAGTCAGCTTGTCTCAGAGAGAAATCCTTCCTAAGTTGGTTGAATTCTATCACATCCTCTCCCTTCATGAATTGACTATAGGAGTTAAGACCCAATCTTCCCCATCTTTTAAAGGTAAGATCTAGTTTAGGTGGGGGAAAATCCGGGTCCCAAACAATCCATTTCAGGGGCCACAGCTCCTCCCCCAGGTCATGTTTAGCCCATAGCCGTTTTAGAGATCTTAACGTATTTTGTACTGCAATAGGCAGGATATTCTGCTCTCTTTTATAAGTCCCCGAAATCCAGGGCCTCCCCCCCAGGGGTATCCCGTCCGTCAAAGCCTCCTTTAATTCCTTCCATCTTGCACTATAGGCTTTAGCTGACCATAAGAGGGCCCACCTTAGGTGTGTAGCTAAGAAGTAATCCTCCAGGTTAGGAACATTTCTGCCCCCCCTCCCTTTTGTTTGACTGCATTATGGTGTTCTTAATTCTTGGCTTCCTATTGTCCCAGATAAAGTTTGTCAGCATCTTTTGCCAAATCTGAAATTGATTCTTGTGGATTCTTATTGGTAAACATTGATAAAGATACAGGAATCTGGGGAGAACATTCATAGAAACCGAATGTATCCTTGAGTACAGAGGGAGCCGTGGATCTTCCACCTCACAATGTCTTGTTTGATTTGGGATACAGTTGGATCGTAGTTAACCGGGAACAACATAGCCAGGTTTTTAGAGATTTGTATCCCCAAATACTTCATTTTCCCTCTGCTCCAGTTCACATCTAGAAGTTGTTTAACCTTAAGAGGGTTATAAAAATTTTAGGACTTCCGTTTTGTTTTGTTTATAGTGTATCCTGAATATTGGCCAAATTTGTCTAGAATGTCCCAGATTTTAGGAAGTGATTCTTCTGGATTCGTAATATATAAAAGAACGTCATCCGCATACAATGAAATTTTATGTTCCTGCCCATCTACCCTCACCCCCTCCACCCCTTCTGTCTCTCTGATGGCTTGAGCCAGGGGTTCAATGTACAAATCAAAAAGAAGGGGAGATAGCGGGCAACCTTGTCTGGTACCCCTTCCCAAACTAAACCTCCTAGAGATGCCCCCATTCACCCTTACGTAGGCTTGAGGTGATGCGTAAATAGCCTTAATCACTTCCAAAAACATTGGTGGAAAGCCCAATTTTTCAAGAACCAGGAATAAGAAGCCCCAACTGACCTTATCAAACGCTTTCTCAGCGTCTAAACTCATAAGACAGGCTGGGATGCGTTTTTTATTAATAATATCAATTATATTTATGGTTCTTCTCACTCCTTCAGGGGCCTGTCTCCCTTCCACAAAACCTGTTTGATCCGGGTTAACCAGTTTAGCAATAATTGGTTGTATCCTTTTGGCTATTATGGCTGTGAAGATCTTATAATCTACATTAAGTAGGGAGATTGGTCTATACGAACCACATTCCTTAGGGTCTCTACCCTCTTTCGGAATCACTGTTATAGTGGTGTAGTTCCATGAGGGGATTAGTTTCCCTCCAGCCATATCTGATTATAAACTGCATGAAGTATTGGGGTTAGTTCCGCTTTGAATGTTTTATATAACTCCTCTCCGAATCCATCCGGCCCTGGGCATTTACCCGTTTTAAGGTCTGTTATTATACCCAAAATCTCCTGCTGTATAATTGGGCATTCTAGGTCCTTCCTTTCGTCCTCTGTAAGACCTGGCAAATTCAGGGAGCTCAGGAATCCTGAAGCCTCCTCTGTGCATGAGTTAGACTGGGGTTTATACAAACGGCTATAGAATGAAACAAACGTTTCAGCTATCTGTTCCCATTTATGTGAGATAGAACCCGTGTGCTGGTTACGAAGACCCATAATGTTTGCCCTAGCAGCCTGCTGTCTCAGCTTGTAAGCCAGGAGGCGGGTGGCTCTCGTACCTCCCTCATAGTAGGCCTGCTTTGTAAAGGTGAGTGCTTTCTCAGTCTCCCAAACCTGTAACCTCTGGAGTCACTGCCTAGTTTCTTTTATTTCTGTTTCTCTCCTCCTACAATATTTTATTTTCTGTTGTCCCTCTAAGTTATTGAGTGCCTGGATTAGCTGCTCCCTCTGCTTACCTCTCTCTCTCTTTTTATGCGTGGCTATGGCAATAATTCTACCCCTGATCATAATTTTCATAGTGTCCCATAGGATCTGGGATGTGACCCCTGTGTTGTCATTTGTTTCTATGGTTTGTTTTATTATATCCTGCACCTCCCTTTTAATTTCCTCATCTCTGAGCAGGCTGACATTCAATCTCCAGTGTGTCGGTTTCCTAGGCAACTGAAGGTCAATTTGTGCATATATAGGTTTATGATCTGATAGGCTCTCAGAGCCCACCCAGACCGACTCGAAAACTGCTAGGTCCTTATTATATGCAAAGAACATGTCTAGCCTGGAATAAATTTTATATCTTAGGGGAATAATATGTATAGTCCCTTGCTAGAGGTATTTCTCCTCCACACATCGACCAACCAGTATACCTCATAAGTTTCCTTAGATCCTTAGAGAGTCTATCCTGGGTGCGGAATACCTGATGTTGTATCAAGTGTTCTATTCAAAGTTACATTCAGTCTCCACCTGCAATTACCACTCCCTTGGCCTTTTCTGCAGCTAATTTGAATAAATCTGCAAAAACCCAAGTCAGAGCCGGAGGGGCATAGGCGTTTATCAGAGTTATCTTCAGGTCTTGAATGGTTCCCACCACCATTACATACGCCCCGTGTCTACCACTACCTCTTCTTCCTCAAATGGGAGAGGATGACAGTAATTCGCCACTCCCCTCTTCCTTCCCTTTGCAAGTGACTTGATACACAACCGGAAATGCCTTATTTTTTAATTTTAAGGCCTCTTGAGAAATAAATGAGTCTCCTGCAAAAGTAAATTTGGCATTTCTGCCTCTTCAGGAATTGCTAAGCTGTTTTCTCTTGGCAGGGTGATTTATGCCATTTATATTAAGAGAACAAATTTTAGAAGTGGCTTTATCCATATTTCAGACTCCACCAGACCTTCTGTTTTCTAGGAATCTTAATATACACAAGGAACCCTCTCCGCCCCTTTATCAATTTGTTTTCTCCCCACCCGGGACTGCTCCTCCACCCCCTTAGTATTATACATTAGCTTTAGAACAACCTTGTGCCATATCTGAAGACAATCTAATAAGAAAAAACTGCTGGCACTAAACTGCCAAACTAATAGAATGTACTTAGAAACTTGCATATTCCCCGCCCATCCAAACTGAGGAATGTAATTCTCAGCTTCTTGAAGCCTCGTACCCAATAAAACATGTTTCGCAAGAACCAACAGCAAAATAACATCTTGTATCAAATATGTATAAACCCTTTTCCTCCCCAATGTATTTTCTGTATTAACCTCTTGTAATGAGGCTATGTATCCTCGAGGGAGGACATAGGGCCCCAGTAAACTAACCCGGCTTCCAAGGTCAGTCCGCCACCACTCGGCAGGACTGGTTAGTGGCTCTTCTGAGACACTTTGCCCTCTAAGATGTTCCGGGCAATCCCTCTTAATGACACCATTCTCGGGTCTAAGCCCCATGCCCAGAGGTAGTACAAACATCAGCATTATCGAAAGAATGGCCCCCAACATCTCAAACTAAAAACATATAAGGGCAACCATCCTGTCAGCCGTCCTTTAGTTAGAACAGCAGTCTAAGAGGACCCCAGCCCCCCTGAGCTAGTTGTCCCTCCATCCCTTAACCCTTCTTCCCCCTCTAGAAATATATGTCAGTTCCCCCCCACATGGACTTTTCCATTTCCTCCTTCACTTCCCACAAGACTACCATGTGAGGAGTCCCTGCCCCATTCCGTATAATACCATATTCCCTCACTGTCAGTATGTTTCAGTTGGGTATTCTTTCCACCACCCCTCTTGTCCTTTACCAAATAAAAGATTTCTCCCCCAGTCAACCCCGATGGGGTTTAAAAGTTGTTTGGAGCTCGCATGAAAAATATTTAGTTACTCCATTTCATTCCCTGAGATATCAACCCTTTAAAATAATCCCCAGGGCTGCAAAAACACCCAGAAACCATGTTGACTACGGACCAGTTTAACATCTGAGGTAAACAGTACAATCACTCCCCTACATGGGTCCGATTTTTGCAGCTGTGATTCTTGCTTATTCGTATACTGCTGAGCCCATTTATTCTTTCAGATCAACCCGCTAGGGCAACCTTGAAATATCCACCCTCAAAACCCCTCCCACCCGGAGAGAACAAGGGTAACATATTTTTGAGGACCCCACTAAGAGAGGGGCACTCAGGATGTCCCCTCTAACCAGAGACCCTCCTTTTCACCCAACAAAGCAAATCCTCCTTTGTCCAACTAGCTCAGGAATCAAGTCTCTCTCAAGTTTCAGTTTTTGAAAGGGGTCTCCAGCTGCCATTTGTATGGTTGGCTCCACGTCAGCTATTAGTCCCTGTTATTTATCACCCAGTTACTCATCAATCCATAGGTACAGTGTCGCTGAGGAGGTCGTTGCTTGGGTAGTTACATCTGATTCGTGGCTTCACCCGACATCAGTCCAGCCAGTTTAGCGCTGCCAGATAAGGTTTAAGCATAGTTGTACATCCGCTCTTAAATTAGTACTCTGTGTGTTCTCCTGGCATGTGAGGCCCTTCCGTGCCACCGACCAGGCCCACGCGTTTCAGCTCACACTCTAGTTTTCTTTTTCAAGCCCAGGGCGTGAATTCCAACTTCCTCTAAAAATCCTTGGCTCCCAGCAGATCCTCAAATGTCTTAGTACCCTGTCTGGTTTCCACTCGTAGGCGCGCAGGAAACAACATCTGCGCCTTTAAATTTCTGGCCCTGAGCTGCTTAATAATGGCCCACATGTTACGGCGAGCCTCCTGCACGTCTGCAGTGTAGTCATTGTCCAATACTATACGATGTTTCCCAAACATTAGTTTTTTTTGTTGCCAGGCTCTCTTTAATACTTCTTCCTTTGCCATATACCCGGTGAACTTTACCACCAACAATCTTGGGCGAGCACCTGGACCCTTAGGACGCTGTATTAGAGAGCGGTGAGCCCTGTCCATAGAGATATCCAGCTCAGGAGGTAGCTTTAACAGCTCTTTAAGCATTTTCTGCACAAATGTGATAACATTAGGGGCTCCATTCTCAGCTCCCTCTGGTACTCCATAGATTCTTATGTTTTGTCTCCTGCTTCTCCCCTCCAAATCATCAATCTTAGCTCGAAGTTCTCTCTCCCTCGCTAAAAGAAACAGCAAGAGACGATCGTGACAGTCTGATTGCTCCAGGGCTGTGGCCAGACCCAATTCGACCTTTTCTGTTCTTTGTTCAATCTTTCTGAGGTCATCCTTCAATTCTATCAGGTTAGCGTCTATCCTCTGGACTGTTTTCGCTGTTTGTAATGTCGATTCCACCAGCTGAGGCTGCTCCGTCTGGATCTACTTCTACCCTCGTGGCTTCCTCCCTCGTCGCCAGGCCCCATGAGTCGCGGTCTTTTCTCCGCGTTTAACATCATTTGTAGCTTCTGGGCCGGCGTCTGTGAGTTCTTAATGTTTCCCCCTTTCAATCTTGAGTGTTTTGGTGGCGATTGCATTGGAAATATTGTCGGGAGCTTACAAGTTTTTTTGTGGACGGCTGGAGCTATGCCTCTAGGCTGCCATGCAGGCTGCTGACGTTACCGGAAGTCCCTACCCTAATTTTTTAATTCCCCTTCTTTGCATGTTTTGTGCTTCAACTTTAATAGATGCTTTAATGTAATATTTTTTCAGATAATTGTCATTCTTTTTGAGACAGGTAACCATAGCAGCATACTTTGTATATATACAAAGATGCTTCTTCATCACACCCATTGTACCAGTCTTGTGTTGGATTTCACAAGTGATCCTATGGGTTACTTATAAAGAGTATGCCATCACTACAGTGACAATTTTACTGTGACCAATGCTACAGCAACAACAGTGCCAAGTCGCTGTAGTATCAGTGCGGGACCCCAGCACTGCTTTTTGGGGGTTTGCACCCCCTCCCTGAATCAACTCTGACTCGGAGTTGATTATTTTAGTTAGGGAAGGTGTTGGGGGCAGAGCCCCCTGCATGGGGGGTTCGGGGTTGAAGCCTCCCAAAGAAAACACAGTCAAAAGTGACTACCTTTATACAGACCGCAAATGCGGTCAACATAAAGGTGTCACTGTAACATTGGTTAACAACAAATTTGTCGACCAACTGTCATGGATCCCTTGTAAAGCAGATACATCATCACACCCATTGTACTGGACCTATAGTGGACTTTGTGATCAGCTGCATTATCACACACTGATTGTACTGTCTCAGGCTCTCCGTTCCACTGAGGGTTGCATCCTGACAGTTCCTAGGGCTAGGCTGTGGAAATCTGGGGACTAGGCATTCTCATTTGCCATGCCAACCTTGTGGAACTTGCCGGCCCAGTAATGCTGAGGGTTGAGGCACTGGAAGCCACACCTCACGTCATGCTGGTGACCCAGGTTCGGGAAAAGCCAGGGCCGCTGGAGGGCGGTGGAGGGTGAAGAGATTGAGCGTCCGTAGGACTGCTCTCTCTTCTGGGGAGGGTTGGGAAGATGCGAGCACTCCTGAAGCAGCATCTGGTGGTGATCAGAGGTGCCCAGCGTGGCAATCTAGCGGACACATGGGGCAGAGTTGCGGCATAGCATTGCCTTGTATTGCCGCACTTCGAGGGGAAAAGGACATTAAAAGAAGAAAAAACCCAGTCCTGGGGATAGATGAAGGCACCTCGGCCTCCTAAGCCCACACTCCCATCTCTGGACTGCCTCCTCTCTACCCGACTTCTCATGTGCCCAGCGCTTTGCCCTAGAAACAGAGTGCCCTGGATGGACAGGGTGACCCTACCTTTGGAGGGTATAGACCCGGAGGTGGTGCTGGGTTGCATGAGAAGGGGAGGAAAGCAGTCACGGAGGGAGGTAGCGGCTGGGAGTCCCGAGGATGCTGGAAGGAGTTCCACAGGTAGTGGTGATAAATAAAGTAAAAAAAAAACCACCTTGTAGAACTCCTTACCTCATTATTTGTGGGAGGCACCCTCAGTGGAAGCCTTTAAAAGAGGTCTGAAATGCTGCTCTTTGAGCAGGTGCTTAATTTGAGCTGATGATTACCCCCTGCTGATTTATTAACTGGGCAATTTACGGCCTTTTGATCGTGTTTGTAATTATGATTTATTATTTTAATCTATTTTATTAATAATACTGTTTGTTGTTGATTGGATAGGTGGGATTATGTATTAGTCTCTGATTCATTAGCTTTATGTGTGATTTTGTAATGTGTATAATTTTAATAGTGTTAAGTGCTCCGAGTCTCCAGGAAGGAGCGCTATAGAAATAAAGTTCCTATCCTATCCTATCCTATCCTATCCTATCCTATCCTACTGACCATGTAGCAGACTTTATGAGTGGCCCGAGCAGCTGCATCCTCACACCCACTGTGATGGGCCTGTAGCAGACTTCTTGAGTGGCCCACATCATCAGGCCCATTGTTTTGAACCTGCAGTGGATACTACTACCTATTTGCAACCACTGTGTGCTGGAACACACTGCAAAAAAAATGTGAAATTGGCTCACTGCATCAGCATATCAGCATTTAAAACTCTGTATGCTCGTTTGTATAAAGAAACCTGCAATTGTTTCTCCTGCTCACCCCCTCACTGCCTCAGTGACTTGTTGGTGACCTGTCTGATGAAATATTACATTTACTACCCCGTCTCATTGACCCCTTCCCCTCCATCTTTAACCTTTTCATAGCATTGCTTTTTTGCTTTTCCTTGTGTAGCCTGCTCCCTTGTACAGGTTTCAGTTGTCTTAAAGTAGCATTACCTCTTGTTCACATGCCCCTACCTCCCTGACCCTGGGGCATTCACCTTACCTACTGCCTCTTCTCACTTCCCTTATCTGGAGCCTGTCCTTACCCATGGCCCTGGTATCACTATTTGTTGCTATGACACTTACGGGTTCCCCTGCCTACCCTCCCCCTCCCTCTTTAACCTTCACAACTCCCTTCCTTTTCTTATCAGCTTCCTAACTTCCCTTGTTGCCCCCCCACTCATGTTTGTTCTTCTGCCTTCACCACACCACAGTGTCCAGTCTTGACTATGACCTGTATTTATTTGCTCATGTGTGTATATAGTATTCATGCACTACCACTGTCATTACCCTGTATATTATATTTAGCCCTATGTTAGTTAGTTATTTAAATATTGTGTGATTTTATTGTGTTCAATGTGCTGTGTGATGTTCTTGTATCCGGTCCAGGTCCATCTTGCAAATGAGCTTTGCTCAATGATGTTCACCTGGTTAAATAAAGATTTTGATTGATTGATTGACTAAGTGCCAAGTCCTAGAGGCTTGTTTCTCCCAGGCTTTTTTGTTTCCAACACCAGATTGCTGATCCCCATAGTGAGAAAGTAGTAAAAAAAAATCCATGCCACTCCTCTCCAGACAAGTAAAACTATCCCAGCCCCAGAGACCCATTTGCACCCATACTCACCCCCACCTTTGCAAAGAAATGAGATTACTGGCACAGCTCTCCCTCCACCTCAGCTGGGAGCTGTCAACTAAAAAAATCTGCCACTTTTCCCCAAAGGATCTGAGTATGTATTGGGACTTAGTTTTTCTTTCATGTTTATTTTGCTTTTACTAATAGCTTGGTCGGTTATTGCAATATTGGGCCCACATTTACAGGATCCCAAGTCACCTCCCACCCCATATAAATGTCCACATAAATTTCACCTTGTAAATCCAACCCAAAATATGTTTTTTGGGGGGAGTCAATCCCCAAAGGCACATTTCTGGTTAGATTTACAAGACGACTCATGTGGTCATGAGGTTGGGTGGCAACGTTGACATCCAAAATAAAAATGTGGGCCCAAAATGGTCATCAGAGGCCAAGTTATCAGACAAAACATGCCTGAAAGATAACTGTCCCAATGCATACACAATTATCACTGCTAGTGATGTCGTCATCCTTATACAAGTACAGTTTTCTCTGGTGCTTTCCCCCTTCTCCAAGATGCCAGCTGTAAACATGCTGGCACAATTGCACGCAACAGGCATGCACAGCTGTAAAGCCAGCTATCTCCCTCCCATGACCATTCAACTTGCTGCTCCACCTGGTAACATCCAGGAGGTACTCAGGAGAGAACGGATTCCCTCCATCCCCAAAGGGGATGGCCAGAGCGAGAGTGGCCTGAGTGTTGCGCGGGACACTCAAGCCTGTCTGCCTCTGGCCAGCCCCAATGACTACATATTTTTAAATTGTAACAACAATTTTTTAAATTGTAAACCAAAGTTCAGAAAATGTTTAAATCCTTAGACTTAAACAGGACTGCATTTTCTGTGTCACTGACAACTGTTTGCATTATGCCAGGTGTTGACACCATCTATTCAATTTGCCCATCTTTCTAGCCTGCCACACCGAGCCATTTATCACAAGTGCCCACTACTCCTTTCTCCATCAGTTGCATCCTGTGAACATGGGAAAGGGGAAGGGGATGCAGTAAAGCATATCTGAACGCAAATGAAATGGCTGTTGGCTGGCACTTTCTTTTTACTATGGGTATGCACTAAGGACAGCTCTTAACCAGTCTAGTTTGAGTATTTGTGTTAGCCATTGGATAATTTGTTTTATAAAATGGGATCTAGCAATTTCTGCCTCCTCATTGGTGGAGACCTTGTCACATGGGGCTGCTTTAACTGTTAATAACGCCCTGCTATAATGGCTTTAACTATACCATGTAGCAAAAGTCACTTTGTAACCCTAAAATGTTACTAAGTAACCACCACATGCACATGTAAATATATAATCAGAAAAGATACCTAGCTAGCCATTACAGCTTAAAACATGACTATTCACATGACAACCTCTCAGGTAACCAGCCTCCAAACATAACATTTCAAGAAAAAATACAAGCCAGAACAGCTGCACACATAATACAAAAAGAACAACAGCTGCAAAGATGTTTCAGATAAAATAACCAGACACCTCAGGAGAGGATGCTACCGTCCACTTACTGCACATTACAACATGGGTAAGGATAAAGGGATTGGAATGCAGGTCCTTACAGATGACAACCCAGAGTTCAGGAACCCTTTCTGTGACCAGGAAGAAGTGCACTCACAAATCCTCTAAATTAAAAAAAATAAATACAATTCTGGCCACTATCTTGGTCTGGTAAAAATCCTACTCCTTTTCACTTGATATTATTTTTGAAATAACACATTACAACATTTTGAAAAAATGCAAGCTCCACCTCACACATGTCATACATTGCCATTAAACAGTTTAATCTCTCCTGCTCCACTTAGCACTCTTGGCACAGCCCACTCCTTATGCTACCTTGCATCCTACTGGGTCCTGTATTAACTTACCACAACGGAAACCAAAAGTGTAGCTGATGACTAAGTTTCCCAGCACTGCCACAATCACATTTTTTTAATTAGGTCCAAAATGAAACAGAACTTTTTCACAGCTGCTCACTCAAAGACCAACGGCAGTTCCTGCTTAATGACTGATCAAACCATACCACATTTACTGTACTTCCTACTTCCTCAGTCACAGTAATGCCAACTCACAATCTCCCTAAAACAGTAGGTAAACCATGGCCGAGCGCATACTTCAGCAAACACAAAACTATAATCTAAAAGATTGAAAATATGAGGAGGTTCAATTGTTTCCATTTATTTTCTGAAACAGAGCTAGCATCTCTTGGCAACCACTAGTGGAAACAGCTATGAAAGAGGGTGCTACTATAAATGAAAGAACATATTTTTTTTAATAATAATTTACATAACTGTATTAATTTATTACTTTATTTTTAATATTTAGTTTTGAGACCAATTTTATCAGTGCAATAAGACATTCTGGGTCAGTCCCTTCTAGGTGCTGAAGGCCCTCAGCACAAGTGCATCAGGCATTAGGTCTCAGGCCAGTGTATCCCATGGCAGCCACCTCACTTGCAACATACAAAAAAGTGGAAAAAAAATAACAAAATAAAATATTACAGAGATCCCAGAACCATATTACCTAAATCAGATACATCTCTACAATAATGTTACCACACAGAGCCACCACAATGTATAGAAAACATTGTCGACATTGCAGAAATTAAACTTTTAAAGCAGCAGCACACTCATCAATTGTGCTTAATCCATGTTTTATCGTAGCTCACTTTTCAACAACAATGTTGTACCACACATGCTTCCAAAATACACAGAAACTGTTGCAGTACTTGCAAGAATAAAAATTGTAAAAAGCTGCACATTCACAGCCACATGGTTCAACCATCTTGCCTTCTCTATGTGATGAAACAGGAAGTGTCAGCTGCTCTTATACCCACTTATGTAAACTGGTTCTTAAAGTTGCAGTACCAAGCAAACCCTGTTTGTTGTTTAAGCTAAACTTCAGCATTCTATATTATTTAAAACCCTTGTAGAAGTGGAAAAATATCTTTTGAGATGGGGAATTACAATGGATAGAAACCTCCCACTGGTGTTTATCTCCTTTGACCAGTAGCCATGGGATATAGTACCCACAGTGGGATGTTACTATGTTATAATTCACCATCTCTCAGGTGCTATTCCTTACATGATAGCACATCCAGTGACACCAATCATGATGAAGCACACTTATCACAGTTTCAACCAGTGGTATCTCAAAATGTGGTAAAAATGCAAGAAAAAGAGAAGGTATACAGGTGGACTACTGAGTGCAGGTAAGCAAGACTTAAATGTCTCATTAATAGAAATTTCTTCAAATTGTCAAGAGATATTGGGAGGCCTGATTGCTATGTAATCATTTAATGCTAAAATCTTGAATGTACATATTCCCCTGGAAAATTCTGATTGCTTCTGTATCAGCAGCAGGGGTGAGAAAATGATATGTAAGCAGCTAACCTGACCTTGGAGACTACATATTTCTCCACAGGAGTTGCAGTTTGGAAACTGAGTCAGTTTGGCGGGAAGGTGGAATAGTTAGAGGAGAAGCAATCAGAGCTGATCAGAAAGTCCTCTCAGAAGTATTTAAACCCTTCCACTCAATGTGTTCTGTACATTTGTGTCCTGGTAAGTATGTGGAACAGTGAAGGAGTGGTATGAGTGTAAGATTGGAATCTTAGGCTTCAGCAGACATGAGAAGGAGGAGGAAGCAGAGAAGCAGTGGACTCTGCCAGTCAACTAAGTTAAGGTACAGTACCTGTTCACTCCTGCTGTTGCATTCACTGCTTGGACAGGTGGAAGATAAAGGGTAGCCCAAAACAGGGAATAGAAGCAACACCCTATATAGGGTAAGGGTACAAAAGGGAGCAACAAACAATGAAAGGGACAGAATTAAAAGTATCTTACCAAGGGAAAAAAGCACACAAGAGGTGGATAAAAGCAAAAAGGGCAGGCCAAAACTAGGAACAGAAGCAATACCCTAGTTGAGGTAGGTTTACAATGGGGTATAAAATAGTAATAAAAAAAATGAAAACTAGACGTACCCTATCAAGGATAACAATAAAAAAATACACTAAAAAACACAGGTAGAGTAGGAATTTGGAACACTGGTAGTGGTGCAGTGCAGTGGCTGTGGGACAGCAGTTTACACGAGACCTTCTGGAGACTGTGGTGCTGCCTTATCTGCATGCATCTCTCTGGGTTGAGAGAGGTGGTCGCTAGACACAAGGCCAAGTTGGCTAGGATTTGGGGGGCCCTTCTCCCCTATCCAGGGACAGCCAAGTCTGCCACAGTTACCTCTGAGGATGCCAGGAAGGAGGAGCGGCTGGACTATGGTGGACTCTGGAAGAATGGGGGTGGTGGATTCGAGATATGTTCCTTAACCGGGGTGGGATTGCCAGGAGGAGGCACCCGTGTTAGTAGCCAGTGAGAATGTGGGGGTCATCCTTAGTGGAGACACCAAGAAGCATAGGAGAGGACCCCAGTGGAGGAAGAAGAAACATCTGGTGTGAGACTCAGTTGCCAAGGGCATAGATCTAGGAATAGGTGAGGAGGTGGAGAGGGAGATCAGGTGCCTACATGGCACCATGGCCCAGAAGGATGGGAAGCAGATCCTGGGGATTTCTAGGGCAGCAGGATGGAAGGAGAAGCTGAATGTCATTATTTATGTGGGGACCAATGACCTGGCTAGGGATGGGGCTAAGATAGTGCAGAGGGAGTTTAGGGAGATGGGGAGTAATCTTAGACAGGTAGTATGCTCAGTGGCTTTCTCTGAGGTGGTACCTGTCTCCGACAGGAGGAAGACAGAGATCTCCACACCAGGAGCTTCAACCCATGGTTGAAGGAATGGTGCAGAGAGGAAGGATTTAACTACATTAGGGACTAGGAATCCACCTGGATGGATAAGGGCCTATACAGGGGTGATGGCCTACATCCATCTAGGAGGGAAATCAGAGTTAGCAGAGGGTTGTGGTGGAAGTAATCGAGGAGGTAGAAACTGTCCCCCCGCCCACAGGCTGAGATAGACAGTATTGCGAACCCAAGGGGAGAGGAACCCCTGAGGGTGCATAGTAAGGAAAGAAGCAAGGTGATAGAGGCAAATGGGGGTGGGAACAGGAGCATGAAAAAGAGAATGGGAAGGAGGGCGCAAAAACAAAAAAATGGTGCTAACTAGCAGAGTGATAACAAGATCTGGAAGGCCATTTGTGTGAATGCTGGTCTATGAAATAAGATCCCAGACCTAGAAGCCATCATGGCAGAGGCCAGCCTGGATATTGGGGCCATTACTGAGTCATGATGCATTGAAAATCATGACTGGGACGTGGTCATACCAGGCTATTTAGGAAAGACAGGGTAAGAATATAGGCATAAGGCAAAACAAGTCCTAGTGGGGGACCTTAATGTAAATTGGCTCAGCACCTCCTCATCCACCACCAGAGACCCATTTGCCGCCCAAGATCTGACACAACTCGTCACCCAGCCCACGAGACTTAACCCTAAGAGTGGTACCAGCACCCTCCTGGATGTTATTATAACTAACCGACCCCATAAAATCCAAAACATCCAGGTCCTCCCAGACTCCCTGAGTGACCACTCCCCTATCCTATTCCACTGGGTAGCCCCCAATCCCAAAGCCCAGACCACCCTCCGCAGGTGCCTCTGCCCTGGTGGGCTGAAGAAACTTAAGGCACTCCTCACCCAGATAGACTGGTCCCCCATTCAGCAGGCAATCAACATTGATACTACCCTCACCTTTTTCACTCACACCTTCAACATGGCCTGTGATCTCTTTGCACCCTTAACCAAATCCCGGTCCAAAAAAACAGAACGCACCTTGGGTTAGCCCGGCCCTCCTACAATTACTTAGAAACCAGGATAACCTCTGGCACCTTGCCACTGAAACAGGTCGTCTGTCTGATAGGACAAGCATACAATGCAGCCCGAAATAAATGCTCATGGGCCATCAGGAAAGCCAAGGCAGACCATTACCAGGCCTCCCTTACACCTCCTCCTGGGGCTCAGCCGGACCTTCTCGGGATAATATTAAGCAACTCAATGGTAAAGCTTGCTCCCTGCCCCATCCAGCTCACTAGAAATGGCACAACCTCCACCGAGCCTGCCACCATAACTAACTGGTTCAACACCACTTTCACTGACCTTAGCTCAGTCCTCCCTAGTAATTTCTTTGACCCTCCCCCCAGCCAAACTCCCCCTGTCCTCCAGCACCCCAGCTTCCTCCTGCGAAAGATTTCCACACAGGAAGCCAGACCCATCCTAATCAAAGCTCTCAATGGCAACAATCCCGGCAGTGACTCACTGGACCCCAGGATCCTCAGGCTGGTGCTAGATGAAGTCCTTGCACCTCTCACAAGCCTAATTAACCAGTCACTCTGCCTGGGACAATTCCCCACAGCTTGGAAAACAGCCATTATCACATCTATTCATAAAGGAGGTGACAGGTCATCGGCCAACAACTACCGGCCAATCTCCATCCTCCCTCCCTCTCTAAAGCCCTGGAGAAAGTGGTGGCCATTCAAATCACTGATTATCTGGCTAAGCATAACATCTTATGCCCAGAGCAACATGGCTTCCGTGGGTCACAGTACCAGCACTGCCCTTATTGAATTCTCCAACTTCCTACACTCCTCCTTGGATACCAGCTCCTAGCTGGTGCAGTGTTCATTGACCTCTCAAGGCTTTCGACACTGTCTCCCATCCACTGCTGCTGAATGCACTCTGCCTCACTGGTCTCTCGGCTGGCCCCTGGCATGGTGTAGCTAGCTATCTTGACACTCTCGATCCCAGTGTGTCAAGAATTCACACTCTCCGATCCCGTCCCATTCTCTCTGGGGTCCCCAAGGCTCCATCCTGGGCCCCTTCTCTTCTCGCTGTATCTGAACACCCTGCCCAGTGCGTGCTCTGGCAAAATTCTGCTTATGCAGAAGGCGGCTATCCTTTGCCACCCACCATAATCCCATCTCCCTACAGGACTCCCTACAGCAGTCGTTCAACAGTGCCGAGGCTTGGTTTAGGAGCTGAGACTCGTCATCAATCTTAAGAAAACCAAAACTATGCTCTTTTCACACCCCCAAAACAAAGCTAGCAACCACCCACTCTATATCCCTAAGCACCAACCAACCACTGGAACAAGTCTGCTCCTACAAATACCTTGGGGTTACCTTGATTCAGCCCTCACATTTCACAACCACATCGATGCCTAACATCCGCCACCAACACTGGCTTGGCATTCCTATTCCACCATAAAACCTGCCTCTCCCAAATACTCTCCATTTAAGCTGTTACATCGTCCGTTCTGTCCCTTAGTAGACTATGGTCTACCAGTATCTGATGCTGCCGACACCACTGCACTCAACAAAATTCACCTAACCCTGAATAAAGCATGCAGATTGATTACTGGTGCCCCAGGCTCACACACACCTGTCAGCTATGTGCCGATGCCCAACCTGCTTACCCTGGATGGTGGCTCGATACCAGACCTGTCTCCTCACCAAAAAACCCTACTCGGGCTCTCCCCTGGGAGTAGCAGCATCCATCCACAGAGCCTCCCACCATTGCAACACGGTCTTCCTACAAGACCACTCTAAAGGTCCCCGAGCGAGAACAGCCGTGGCCAGAGGTCCTTCAGCTATAGAGCCCCAACCTGGTTTAACTCTCTCCTGCTTCCATCACCAATGCCATCACCATCTCCACATTCAAAACCGCACTTCGGAACCACATCTTCAGCACTCATAACTGCTCCTGTCTCTGAACATAGCCTCCACCTCTTTTCTCTTGACAATGCCTCCCGGGCAGCTCTCCACCCAACCATCCCCTCCACCACTTCCCTGTACACCATGCCTAGGTTTAACCTGGCCAGTGCCAGCTGTTTTCAATGTTTATCTACCAGAATGCTCACTTGATACCGACTTGTGTAATACCTGTTATCAATTACATGTACCCTGTACCCAATTGTATTTGTCTGACCACAATGTGACGTGGCACCTCTGGTGAATGCCTATTGATTTTTTTTGCAAATCTTTGCTATGTAACCGAAACGCAATGTATGTCTTTATGTGACGAAGTACCTTTGGAAACGAGCCTCTGGCTCAAAGGTTGTAAACTGATTCTTAAATAAATAAATAAATAAAGAAGGAAAGGAGGGAGTGTGGTGATTTATGTGAGGAAAGCATAAAAGAGACTGCGATACAGGAAATATGGGGGGGCAGAGGTACTATGGGTCACCCTGGAGACAGGGAATGGAGTCACTGTTTGCACTGGCATGATCTACAGACCTCTTGCACAAAGGGAGGAATTAGATAAGATACTGGTAGAAGCCATTGTCAAAATGGCAGAGAAGGGGAGGTGCTGCTGGTGGGGGGGGATTTCAATCTGCTGGATGTAGCTTAGAGTCTCCCAGCTGGGGCTTCATCTAGGAGCAGGGATGTCCTGGACTACCTGTAGGGGGTGTTCCTGAGGAAACTTGTCAGTGAACCCACTTGTGATGGGGCAGTACTGGACCTGGTTCTCACTAACAAGGACTGTGTTGCAGACATCAGGGTGGGAAGGCATCTGGGGACCAGTGATCACCATACAGTGTGGTTCAATATAGGGACAGCTGCAGGCTCAAACCACACAAGGGTGAGGGTCCTGGATTTCAGGAGGGCAGATTTTATAAAGATAGGTGAATCCCCCGTGGATGACCTGGCAGGAGGGATGACCTGAATGGAGTGGAGGAACAGTGGGCAAAAATAAAAGTGGTTATAGCAAGGGCAACAAACCTCTGTGTCAAGCAAGTGAACAAAGACAAGAGGAGAAAGAGATTGCTATGGTTCTTGAAAGAGGTGGCAAAAAATATAAAAGTTAAGAGGGTAGCATTCGGAAAGAATAAGGAGATGCAGAGGAAGTAAGACTGGTTAGTGTATCAAGAAAACAGAAGCAAGAAGGTAGAGTTGTAAGGAGCACAAATGTGCTAACCAAAAGGAGTGAATAGCTCAGGTGGTAATGAAAGGGGACAAGACTTTTTGGGTATATGATCAAAAAGAGGAAGACCAGGGTGGAATTGTAAGGTTGAAAAAGCAAGGGGGAACTGTGCAGAAGGGGACTGGGAAGAGGAGACATCCTGAACAAGTACTTTTGTTTAGTGTTCACAAAGGAAGGAGAAGGGGAGGGACACAAAAAAGTAATGGGAACATTGGAGGGAGGGAAGTGGACACTAGTCCATTCTCGGAAGAGAGAGTCTTGAAGGGATTTGCTAATCTGAAAGTGGACCAAGTAAGTAAGTAAGTAAAAGTAAGTAAAAATGTATTTCTTAAGTGCCCAATCCTGGATCTCTGGAGGCTCTGGGCGCTTCACAAAGAGGTGGAACAGTTGCAACAATTTATAATGATTTAAAATCAGGATCAGTTAGCTTAATACAGATAATAAGTAACAAAACTATAAAACCCCTTGAAATTCAGTGGACATCATATGTCTGTATAAAAAGGTATGCCTTAAGGCCTCATTTAAAAATCTCCACAAAAGAAGCCTCTCTTAATGACCATGGCAAGGAGTTCCAAAGGACTGGCCTCACAACCTCAAAGGTGTGGTCTCCAGATGTTTTAAGCCACGCCCTTGGAGGACTGGAGTGAGCACGCAGGGTGGACAGGTGTCAGGAGGTCAGTCATATAGCCAGGGCCTGAGCCATATAAGGCATTATAGGCGAGCAAGCCCACCTTGAAGGCAATCCTCCACTTAACCAGCAACCAGTGCAATTCATGTAAGACCAGTGATATATGAGAGGATAGCGATAGGGCCAGATGAGGTGCAAACAAGAGTAGTAAGAGATCTCAGGGAGGTACTGACTGCACCTCTGACAGTCCTACTAAACAGCTCACTGGAAACAGGAGTGGTTCCAGAAGACTGTAGGAAGGCAGATGTAGTCACAATAGTCCACAAGTCCAAAAAAGTAGAAAAGTGGTAGCAGGGAAGAGATTGGTTATTATAGGACAGTCAACCTGACATCAGTGGTACAAAAGTTAATGGAATCACTGCTGAAAGAAAGGATTGTGGAAAATCTTGAATCCAGTGTGTTAACAGAACCTGAAGCAGCATGGATTCATGGGGGTACTAATCTGATATATTGCTTTGACTGGATGACCAAGGAACTAGATCAAGGTGGAGCAGTGGACGTAGCCTACCTAGATTTCAGTAAGGCATTCAGCACCGTTTCACATAGGAGGCTCATAAGCAAGCTGAGTAGCATAGGAGTGGGTCCAAAGGTGGTTAGCTGGGTATGAAATTGGTTAGGGGACAGGTGGCAGAGAGTGGTGATAAATGGAATTGACTACGAGGAATGGAGGGTGACCAGCAGGGTGCCACCGGGATTAGTGCTGAGATTGATCCTCTTTATTGTCTTTATAAGCGACATTGCAGAGGAGTTGGAAGGGAAGGTCTGTCTCTTTGCAGATGACACCAAAATATGTAATAGGGTGGAAACTCTGAGTGGGGGTGGACAGGAGGATCAGGACACTTGTAAAACTAGAGAAGTGGTCAAGGATATGACAGCTGTGATTCAGTGTGAACAAGTGCAAAATAATGCACTTAGGGCACAGAAACCTGGAGTTAGAGTACAAAACTGGTAGGCTGTAACTGATGACCACCAAACAGGAGAGGGACCTGGAGAAATGATATTGGATGACCTAAAGGTGTCCAGACAGTGCAACAGGGCTGTTGGGAGGGCTAGTGGGATGCTGGGTGCATAGGGAGGAGAGTAGGCAGTATAGCGCAGTGGTCTAAGGCTCTGAGCTGCAAATTTGGTGATATCCAGCAGGCCAGACCTGGGTTTGAATCCTACAGCTTCCACTTGCATACTGTGTGACCCTGAGCAAGTCACTTAACCTCCTTGTGCTCCCAGATCGCTCCTGTAAAAAAGCTTTCAGCTTAGTGTGCTATACCCGGTTAAACAACTAAATAAAAAAAAAACACCAGCAGAAAGAGGGAGGTGGTGTTACTTCTGTATAGATCGCTGGTAAGATTCCACCTAGAGTACTGTGTCCAGTTCTGAAGACCACATCTCTGGAAGGATATAGATAGACTGGAGGTGGTTCAGAGGAGGGCAACTAAAATGGTGCAGGGTCTGCATCAGAAGCCCTCTAAGGAGAAACTTATGGACCTGAATATGTAAACAATGAGAGAGAGAGAGAGGAGGGGGATATGATACAGACCTTTAAATACCTCACAGGGATAAACAAGTTACAAGATGGACCTTTTTTTCAGAAATAAAGGTGCTGAAGAACAAGGGTGCTATGAAGCTGGGAGGGGAGTAGATTCAAGGAGATGTGAGGAAGTACTTCTTCACAGAAAGAGTGGTGGATTCTTGGAACAGCCTTCTAGTGGAGCTGGTGGGGTGAAAACAGTGGTGGAGTTCAAGAATGCATGGGATAGGCACAAGAAAATCTGAGGGGTAAGTGGCAGGGATAATGGACTGGAGATCAGGTAGGATCTGTGGAGATACTGTAGGCAGGGATAAAATAAAATTTGCAGACTGAGTGGGCCAAGCAATCCTTATCAGCTGGCAAAGTTTGTGTTTCTATAATATTGTCTTATGGCAAGGCTTGAATAATGAATTAGAGGAAATAAATTGATAAAAATGGTGCTGATGCCAGCTTTTTGATGGGAGACTTTAATGCAAGGGTAGGAGATAAAATATATTCTGGTTTGTATGAGGATCTGGAGAATAAAATAATGTGTTAATTTTAACAAATTCAGATAACCTTGAAATAAATACTGTATTGCAGTGTTGAAAAAAATTAATCATTGGGAAAATTTTAAAACAATGGTCCTGATTCACAAAGCTGAAAACTTGATGCAAGGTGCCTACCTTGCATCAGAAATTGTGCTGACTGCTATTCAGGACTGCAGACTGTGACAACCTCGGGGACACTTTATGACTAACAGGTCCTGCACCAGCCTTGCACCTGATCGGGGTGTGTGCCATGGTGTTAAGGGGCTTTGGATGGATGCAAGCTGCAATATCCCCTATGGAGGAATCCCCCCATGGGGCACATGGTCCATGACAGACAAGCCGGGGACTGGTGAAACAGCCCATGCACCTGATCCTGAGCCATCACTGGGTGGAAGGGAACAGTGTCCCCCGTTGCTGCTGCCCACCTACAGTATTCCATGCCCCCAGAGCATCCAGAGATGTCAGTGGTGCAGTGCCCGCTGCATATCTCCATAGTGCTAGGCATGCGGTGACCCCTAAAATGGATCACACAGGCATGGCAGTGGCCATGCAATGTCCTCATCTGGGAGCTGTGGCCACCTCTTTCCCCATGTGTCCACTACCTGACATTCTTGTCCCCTGTCCTGTCTCGAATGACCCTGCCAGCCTCCAGGCAGGTTTCAATCAATGGTCACTGATGCCACCCAACCAGCTTGCAGCAAACCTCTCTCATGTGCCTTACCTTTGGTGCATGGCAACATTTGATGCAAACTGTGGGAGGTTGGTACTGAGACCCCTCCAGATAGTAAATTGGGTGCAGGGTCCCTGGTGCATTGGGAATTGACACAAGCTGTGGTTTTCCACAGCTTGCATCAGTCTCTGAAGGGCTTTGTGAACCAGCCCCAGTGTGTACAAATGTAGGTCTCTATCTGCTTACTGGCAGAACAAAGGGAGATAGTAAAGGCAGTTATACCTTTGTTGGCTCTGTAGGTATGTCTATAATAAATGTTTTGGTCAAATTTATGTGGTCTGAAATTACTAAAGAATCTTATAGTTTTAGAATGCTCAGAATCAGAACATTTAACATTACATTTAATAATAGGAAATATGGAATGAGACAGTCAAGAACAAAATCTAAATCAAAGCAATATACTGAAGAGACAGTTAATGAAAATAAAATCAAATGGTCAGGTAGGAACTTGAAAAAATCTCCTGTACATTTCAAATCATATAGATCTCACTCATTTTAAGGGTATTATCATAGCAACTGAAAATATTGAAGAAGTATTCTCTGCCTTTGATAGTCTAAACAATGTTTTAGCACCTAATTCAATACATTTTACTCTTCATGGTTTACTGTGCAGTGTAAAAAAAGAAAAAGAAAAAAAAAATTACTGCATATTAAAAAAGTTATACAAAATAAAATAAGGGAAAATATTAATGCCCTAAATGAAGCTAGAAAACAATATGAAACTTTCCTGGCTCAAGAAAAGTATAAATATTACCAGAAAAAGTGGAAGAAACCTAAAGCCACTATTGATAATAAAGTCTGTAAGACAATTTGCACCTTATTAGCAAAGGGTCATAATACATATTCCAGTAATGTAGGCTCTCATAATTCTTCAAAGCAATGGGAAGAACATTACTAAAATCTTTTTTAGTCAGACTGAACAACAGATATTTGGCATAGATGAAAACATAGACAATTTTATAACCTCTGATTGTTCCAAACCAGTACCCTGGATTATTACAAGAGATATTTCTGGAATTGATGAAAGTAAACACAATAGGGCACCAGGGCCTGATAGAATTATGACTGAAACTTGTAATTTAGCAATGGACTGGTGGCTGCCTGTTTTTTGTCATCTCTTTAATATACTACCAACCCATCTTCTTCCGATTTCTTGGAAAGGTTAGCCTACCAACACCTCCCCCCCAACCACCCACACACATGCACACACATACACACTGATCTGGCCATGTATTGTCCAAGAAGTTTGACTGATACATCACAAAACTGTTTTGCTAGAATAATATTAAAACATTTCCAGAACTGGGTCACTGAAACTAATTTGTTGACCTGTGCACTTTGCAGCACTGATTTGTCCTATCTCACATAGTTTTTAATTGCACCGAAATTAAAGCGTCTATGGTAGAATGCTGTTTTGTGGACTGATGAAGAGCTTTTGATAGTGTTAGCTGAAAGGTTTTGTGACAGCAGCTATAAGATGCTGGTATAGACCCATATCTTTACATCTTTTGGATGTATTAATTAAGCTAAATAGTGATGCCTGGCTAAAACCACAGTTTGACCAGTTTGAATACTTAACAGACAAAATCAATAAAAATAGAGGATTAGGCAGGGATGCAGCCTGGCACCTACATTATTTAATATTTTCCTAAATGGGCATTATGTTCCAGGATTGGATAGGGAACCATGGGCAGACTGGATGGACCATTTGTCTTTTTTCTGTCACTATTGTCTATGTTTTAGTGTTTCTAAATGTAATTTTACATCAGTTCACTGATCCAGATTCCCATATGCTCAAGATAGCAGGGACCTTGACTGGCTATTTATTATATGCAGCTGATGTTATTTTAATATTTATTTATCTCTGGGTTGGGCTTACAATGACAACTAAACAAATTTAACATATTGTGTGAGCAAAATTTGTTGGAAATTAATCTCACAAAACTCAAATGGTTGTAAAAAAATCTAAGATTTTTTTTATTACAGTCTGTTAGAAGGAGTGCCCTATTATGGCTACCTAGATATTCGATTTCATACAATGGGTTGTTGACAGCACCATGTAGATATTTTAAAACTTACAATAAACAAAGCAATTACAGCTTTTAAGATATTAAACAAAAGGTATGGTGGGAATTCAGTTAAAGAATGTGTTGAAGCATTAAACGTGAAAGTAACCTATTCTTTACGCATCAGTGATTTGGGTGAGGTAAACTACAATAACTTGGAGAAAGCTCAAACAAATTCATATAGAAATCTGTTGAAAATCCCTTCTTGTGTAAAACAATGTGCACTTAGAGCAGAATTGGTGTAGTTTTCACTTTTAGGCTTGGTTTCCACAAGGCTTCTCTTCTTAAGGTTTATTGTGATTCTCCTAAAATAGATAGATATACAATAATCTTCTTAGAAGAACAAATAGATTATTCTAATAAAGGCTTTGACTTCCCATTGATGAAATGCATCAAAAATATGTTTTTCCCATCAGGGTCTGGGTCATATAGTAACTGATCATTTACTCATCCAAGAATGTGATGTAATGAATATTGTTAAAACTAGATTTGGGGACATTGCAGCTCAATAAGATATAGGCCGGGTTATGACCTGTAAATGGCATGCATGACATACCAAACTGACTAGTACATTTATAAGAGTGCCATAATTAGATCTTGTAACTGACCCTTTTGATCATGCATTATTGACTTGTGTTCATTTAGAAATGTAAAATGGAAATCAAATGTTATTTAAATAGAAGAGGGATCTTTTATCTCTTAATTGTAAATAAGGTATGAATACTCCAGATGATTTAAAACATGCTACATTAATATGTCCAATACTTAAGAAACCACTTGCCAAATGTCTAGAACTATACATGCAACATTGCGTCTTTTAATAGAAGAAACTATAATACACATTTACAATTCAGCTGATCAATATATTCTATCTATGTTAATAAAGTATCTAAGAACAATATATAAAACCTGGACATTATGAAATAGCAGCTATGTGTCACCATCTCTGACTTTCAAAAAAGGAGGTACACTGTGTAGAACAAGCACATACAAAATATTTTCTTCTAACAGACTAAGTTCCAGTGAACATAATAATTTAATTTGATTAATGAAAGGTAACAGTCATAGCAGCATGTCCATGAACACGAAGTTCACAGATCAAGTCTGTCAGGTGGCTTTCAAACCCTTTCAGGATTATGTCCAAGAGAGGTAGCATTTATTATAGTAGGAATTTTAGTGCTGACTGGTTCCACATCACTAATCACTGGCTTAGTAATAATGGGTTCATCTTTCTGATGGATTCTCAGGAGGTTAAGGCAACACAGCTATACAAACAAGCATCTGTCAATGCTGAATGTTTGCTTGCTGGCATTGGCATTGGTAGTGTAGAAGTTAGAGAGATGCATAATAGGAATGGCAGTGAAGTATTGAACTGAAGCCAACCTCACCACCACCCTGCAGAGACTGACAGGCATTGGGGTGTGTCTTTGGGTCATCAGGCATAATGGCCATGCCATTTCACCCCACCCTACCCTGCAGACACCGACAAGTGTCTCGGTGTGCCTTGGGGTCTTTGGGCCTTATGCTCACCCCATTCCATAAGGAAATACAGTGAGATGGGTGCAGTATAGGAGAATGGAGTGAACTTTGGGGCCGAAGAGTCCAAGGCACACCTCGATGCCTGTCATTGGGTGCAGGGTGTGGGTGGGGGTGGAATGGTATGAGCATTAGAGATGAAAAGCCCAAGTCACACCCCTGATGCCTGTCAGTCTCTACAGGGTGGGGCGTTATAGCTGGAAACCCTAATGCCCCAGGTGTTCATTGGTATTTTCACTCCAATTTTTCAACATGGGTTTTCTGTGACCCCCACCTCATGAAAAGTAGCAATATCAGTTCATTAGCTGAAAGCTGATTTTGCACAGCGGCCACACCATTTGGCATCACAGGTGCAAACACACATTTCGAACAGGATGTGAAAAATGACAGCTGTACTGTTCATGAGGAGGTGTAAAAAATGGCAATGTTGAAAATCTGGAGTGAAAATATAAAAAAAACTGGTAAAGTCACGAGCGTGTGTAGAAACTGCACAACACACACCTGTAATGTAATTAGTTTGGGGATTGTTTACAGCAGATAGTCAAAATAGGCATTTTGGGACCTCGGCTCATGAACAGTGTCACTGTGATTTTCGTAATCTGTCCCGAACACTGATTTTCCACAGCGACCACACATTTCTGTGCCAGAAGGGCGAAAACACATTTTGGCCAGGGTGTGAAAAATGACAGCTGTACTGCTCATAAGGAGGTATTGAAAATGCCACTGTAGAAAATCTGGACTAAAAATATTACAAATTCGTGAACTTCCGAGGGTGCGTGGAAACTGCGCAATGCACGCTCCTAACACAGTCATTTTATGGACTTTTGTCACCAAATTTTCAACATAGCCATTCTAATACCACTGCTCATGTACATTGTCACTGTGATTTTTTTAATCTGTCCCGAACATTGATTTTGCAGACCGACCACGCCATTGTGCGCTGCATGCGCGAAAACACATTTTGGGCAATTTGTGAAAAATGACAGCTGTACTGCTCATAAGGAGGTGTAGTAAAATGGCAATGTTGAAAATCTGGAGTGAAAATATTAAAAATGTGTGACGTTATGAGCGTGCATAGGAACTGCGCAGTGCATGCTCGTAAAACAGTCATTTTTGGGAATTTTTTCACCAAATTTTCAACATAGGGTTTTGGTGGCCTACCTCATGAACTGTGACACTGTCATTTTGTTACTCAGTCCCAAAAGGTGGTTCAGCGCAGTGACTGCGAAATCACCTTTCGGGACCGAATAACAAAATGACAGTGGCTGAGTTCATGAGGTGGGGCCTCAAGAACCCCATGTTGAAAATTTGGTGAAAAATTTCCCCAGAATCACAGAGATATGCACCAAAGTTGAAAAAAAAATTTCTGCCATTATACAGCTTACCGGCATTTCTTCAGTTTGCGGTGGGCTTTGAAGAGTGCTGACATGTTCCCGGTCCACTGAAGATCGTCATGCTGTGCTCGAGGGTAAGTATGGCATGTGGGGGTGGTAAAGGGAGGTGGGAGTGCAGAGGTGGGCACTGGTTGGGGAGGGGCAAGACAGTCAACGAGGGACCTTTTTTTTTACAGATGTCTTTTTATTTTAGAAGATGATGTGGTACTTTTGCCACGCTGGTGGGCTCCAAGCGTGGCAGCTGAAATGTATTTTTTGGGGTAGTGGAGCCAATGGAGTATTGGGCACCCCCATCAGCCATATGGATGTTTGTCAAGCTGGGGTGGGCTCCCAGCGTGTCACCTGGAAATCTGTTTTGTGGGGGCAGCAGAGCCGATGGGGGATTGAGCAGCCCCCGTTGGCCATATGGTTTGTGGATGGGGGAGTGCATGAGCACGCTGGGGTGGGCTCCCAGCATGCTATGTAGGTATTCGGGGCAGGGGGAAGAACTGTCTATGATGGTTCAGATGCAGTGTGACGTGTAGGCAATTTGCATACTGTTGACGGCAGTATGCAAATTGCCTACACATTACCAGCACTGATTGCAGTGGTCTTTCACTTTAAACTGTACGCCACTGCATCTGAACTGCTGTCATAGACAGCTCCAACGTTTATTGGTGCAGTGAGACAGCACCTGCAAAAGGGAGCAGGGCATTGGAAGCTGAGTAGCACACCTACGAAAATTCGTATGATGGCACTATGTTTCTTGCACATGCGTGCAAGCAAACAAAAAAACAGCTAAAAAGGCCTTTTCTTAAGGTTGTTCCAAGTAGTGGCTCTGATGTCATGTAACATTTGGCCCCACTGTCATTGAATAGACCAAAGGACCCATCTGTGAAGTTATTTTACCCAACTCTCCAAATCTGTCTTTGACAGAGATTTCAGAAACCACTTTGTCCTACAAGAAACATGCATAGGAGTCCATGTGCTTTCCCTGACATTTGATCACGCTGTTTGTTTTCCACTTTCTTCCAGAGATCAGGATTTATCAGGTTATTTTCTGTTCAGGAAGGATAAGGTGGGAAGGAAGAAAGGGGAAAGGGGAAAATTGTTTAACCAGGAAAGGCACACTAAGCTGGAGCTTGTTTTAAGGTGTGACATGGGAGCACAAGGAAGTTAAGTGACTTCCACAATGTCACACAGTATGCAGGTGAGGGCTGATGGGATTCAAACCCAGGTCTCCAGGTTTGCTGCTCAGTGCCCTTAACCACTACACTATACTGCCTCCAGGAAAGGCAGTGTGATGCTTTATGGGAAGAAAAGCATAAACACAACACAGATACAGGGAATATGGGGGTAGAGATACTGTGGGTCACCCTGGAGAAGGGACACAGTGCCACTGTTCACACTGTTGTGCTCTACAGACCTCCATTACAGTGGAGGAGTTAGGTAAGGTACTGGTGGAAGCCACTGACAAGATGGTAGAAAAGAGGCTGGCCAAGTGACACAGAGGGCTTAGGCATTTCTGCCTTACCTTGCGCTATGCCAGTGACATGGGTTCGGGAACAGGATTGGGTCATCGGGGAGCTGGCATGGGGAGGGGAGGGTCTGAGCAGGATTGAGCTGTCTTGCAGTTGCTCTCCTGTCATGGGGAGGGAGCAACCTCGCGCAGTCCCGCCATCACGGGGTGGAGGTCCAGTGGTGGCGCAGGTTGGCATGGGTGACCGGTAGGGTGGGGTGTCGCACAGTGCATGGCATGCATGTGCCTCCACATGTGCGTGATCATGCCAAGGATGGGAGGATGGGTGGGCAAAAACTGGGGAGAAAAATGATAAATAATTTAAAAAAAAAGATGGCAGAAAAGAGGCTGGTGATGATGGTGGGGATACTTCAGTCTGCCAGATCTAGATTGGAGCCTCCCAGCTGTGGCTTCAACCATAAGTAGGGGCATCCTGGACTCTCTGCAGGGGGTGTTCCTCAGGCAACTAGTTGATGGACCCACTCATGATGTGGCAATGCTGGACATGGTACTCACTAACAGGAAGAGTGTTGCAGATGTCAAGATATGAGGCCATTTGGGAACCAGTGATCACCATACAGTGTAGTTCAATATACGAACAGCTGAGAAATCAAACCACACAAGGCCAGGGGTCCTGGACTTCAAGAGGGTAGATTTTAGGGAGGATGACCTGAGTAGGGTGGAAGAACAGTGAGCAAAGCTAAAAGGAGGCATAATAAAGGCAACAATCCTATGCATCAAGCAAGTGAGCAAAAGCAAGAGGAAAAAGAGATTGCTATAGTTGTCAAAAGAGGTGGCTAAAAAGGCAAAGGCAAAAAGGGTAGCATTCGGAATGTATAAGGAGATGCAGAGGGAGGAGAATAGAGAGGTATATCCGGGGAAAGATATAATCAAGGAAAGCAGTGAGGACAGTAAAGGTGCAAACCGAAGAGAGAATAGCCCAGGTGGTAATAAAAGGGGACAAGACATTTTTTAGGTATGTAGATGAAAACAGGAAGACAAAGGGAGGGGCTGTAATGTTAAAAAGGGAAGGCAGGAACTATGCAGATGGGGATCAGGAAAAGGCAAACATCCTGAACAAATGCAGAGAGAAAGGGAGGATCCACAAAAATATAACAGGAGCTCTGAAGGGAGGGAGATGGACATTAGTCCTTTTTCAGAGGAGAGAGTCTCAAAGGGACTCAATAATCTAAAAGTGGACAAAACAGTTAGGACAAGATGGGGTGTATACAAGGGTATTGAGGGAGCTCAGGGATTTACTGGCTGCACCTCTGACAGTCCTATTTAACAGCTCACTGGAAACAAGGGTGGTTCTTGAGGACTGGAAAAGGGCAGATGAAATCTCACTTCACAAAAGTGGTAAGAGGGAGGAGGCTTGCAACTATAAGCCAGTTGGTCTGGCATTGGAGGTGGGAAAGTTAATGGAATAACTGCTGAAGGAAAGGAAAGGATAGTGAAATATTTTGAATCCAGTGGATTACATGACCTGAGGCAGCATGGATTCACGGGGGGCCATGTCAAATGAACCTAATAGATTTCTTTGACTGGGTGACCAAGACATTAGATCAGGGTGGAGTGGTGGACGTGGTCTGCCTAGATTTCAGTAAGGCTTTTGACACCGATCAACATAGAAGACTAGTAAACAAGCATGGTATCTTAGGAGTGGGTCCAAAGGTGGTACACTGGTTAAGAAATTGGTTAGGGGATTGGCGACAAAATGTGGTGGTAAACAGAGTTCACTCTGAGGAAGGGAGGGTGACCAGCGTGGTGCCTTGGGGATCAGTGCTGAGACCCATTCTTTTTAAAGTCTTTATAAGTGAAATTGCAGAGGAGCTGGAGGGGAATGTCTGCCTCTTTGTGGATGACACCAAAATCTACAATAGGGTGGACACTGATGAGCAGAAACCTGAAAAAACTTGAGGAGTGGTCAGGGGTATGGCAGCTGGGTTTCAATGCAAACAAGTGCAAAATAATGCATGTAGGGCACAGAAACCCAGGGGCAGTGTACAAAATGGGTGGAGTGTTATTGATGACCACCCAATAGGACAGAGACCTGGGAGTAATCACTAATGACCTAAAGATGGCCAGGCAGTGTGACAAGGCAATTGGGAGCACTGATGAGATGCTGGAGTGCATAGGGAAGGTCTGGAGTGCATACTGAGGGTATCACCAGCAGAAAGAGGTGGGTGGTGCAGCCTCTGTATCGATCACTGGTAAGATCCATCTGGAGTACTGTGTCCAGTTCCGGTGATTGCAGTTCTGGAAGGACATAGAGTGGAGGCGGTCCAGAGGAGGGCAACTAAAATGGTGCAGGGTCTGCATCAAAAGCCCTATGAGGAGACACTAAAGGAATTCAATATCTACATCCTGGAAGAAAGGAAGCGGGAGATATGATAGAGACATTTACATACCTCATAGGGTAAATAAGGAGCTATGAAGCTGGAGGGGGCAGATTCAGGAGAAATGTGAGGAAGTATTTCTTCACAGAAAGTGTGATGATTTCCTGGAACAGACTACCAGTAGAGGTGGTGGGGGCAAAAACAGTAGTCGTGTTCAAGAATGCATGGAATATGCATAAGGGAATCTGAGTGGAAAGGAAGGGGGGCAGGGAGAAAGAGCTGGAGCTCAAGTAGGGTCTGCAGTGATACAGTACTGTAGAGAACAGTATGGCTGGAGTCAGGTTTGAGGTAGAATGTACTGAATTTTAGTAAGCTAGCAAAAGGATTACAATACATATGATGTATGGACACAGAGTCCCTACTCTTAGAAGCATAGAAACACAGAATAGAAAAAGACCGCTTGGCAAACCCAGTCTGCCCAGATGTTCCCTGCTTGATCCGTCTCCACAGACCCTAACTGGTCTATGGTGACCTTCCCTCCTCCCTGACTATTTTCTAATATTCCCTTTGTCTGTCCAATGCTTGCTTGAAATCTCCCACTGTTTTCACCTTATTTACTTCCACTGGCAGTCTGGTTCACATGTATACCACCCTTTCAGTAAATAAGTATTTCCTCACATCTCTCTTAAACTCCCCCATCCAGCTTCACTGCATTCCCCCAGTCTCGTTGCTCCTTTTCATTTGAAAAAGACTACCCTCTTGTACCCTGCTTACCCTTGTGAAGTACTTGTAGGTCTCTATCATGTCACATTTCGCTCTCCTCTCCTCCAGGGTGTACATGTTGAGATTCCTCAGTCTCTCCTCATAGTGTTGTTTATGCAACTCCTGCACCATTGTAGTTGCCCTTCTCTGGAATGTCTCCACCCTGTTAATATCCTTTCTGAGGTGCAGTCTCCAAAAATTCCAGGTCACCAAACATAGCTGTAAGCAAATGCTTTCATTTTCATAACATCTACTGCTAGCTTTTTGCAGACAGGAATCTTGCTTTCAGAGCAAGGAGCAGCTGACTACAAAACTAGAACTTTTATTACTAATAGAACACTTCTATCTCAGCAGGAGTCAGTGCCTGTTGGGATTAAGAAAACAGATACTTTATTGAAGTGGGGGGTCTCATTTAGGGTGAAAAAAAGAAAGTCAGTGTGTTTTTCTGCGTTAGGGAAAGGGAGTTTGCTAAGTCAGGAGGGGAGAATTTAATTGGGGGTGTCGTTTAGGAGTACAAAACCAGGTGTCTCCAATTACAGTTCCCTACTGCTAGCTTTTTGCAGACAGGAATCTTGCTTTCAGAGCAAGGAGCAGCTGACTACAAAACAAGAACTTTTATTACTAATTGCCCTCCTTCCCTCCCACCCTTAGTCAGTTCTACTTTTATAGGCACTGGATTTGACTGACAACAGGAACTTCCTGTTTGGCAGTAGGAAGGGAAGGATCACTGAGACACATAGGTTTCATCATCCTTGAAGAAAAAGAGTAGCTCTCCCTCTCCCCTTAGCTGCTGGAGGTCTGAGTCTGAGCAAGGAAGAAGGGAACTACTGAAGAATACAGGAAGTTTCTGTCCCAGAACAGGAAGGGCGGGAGCTGTAAGGGCAAATAGGCAGTAGAAGAAGAAAAAAAAAAACAGGGAGGAGAGAGAGAGTAAGCATACAAAGCAACAGGAGAGGGGCCACAAAATAAGACATGATAGGAGTGGTGCAGTGCAATGGCTGTGGGGTGGCAGTCTTCTGGGACACATTCTGGAGACTGCGATGCTGCCCTATTTGTAGACACCTCTCTGGTCTGAGGGAGGAGGTTGCTCATCTCCAGGCTGACTTGACTAGGATTAGTGAAGCCTTCTCCCCACCCAGGGACCACCAGGGCCACCACCGCTACCTCAGAGGTTGCCAAGAAAGAGGAGCAGTTGGACCAAGGTTGGCTCAGGAAGGGAGAAGGTGGTGGAACAGAGGTGAATTTCTCCAGTTGTACCTCTCCACAATTCATACACTCTTCTGGAAGAGAGTGGTTCCTCTATGAAGGCACCTGTAGTGGAGACCAAGGAGAATGCTGGGAACCTCCACAAAAGAGACCCACAGGAGGGTGGCATGGGACCCCACATGATAAGGAAACAACTCCTGGTGGGGGACTCAGTCATTGGGGGTAGTACTGGGGGAGGAAGTGGAAAGGGAGGTAAGGTGCCTGCCTGGTGCCACAGCTTGGAGGGACAGGGACGAATCATTAGGTTCATGGGTGCAGCTGCATGAGGGAGGGAGCTGGATGCCATTGTCCACCTAGAGACAAATGACCTGGCTGGAAATGGGATCAGAGCAGTGCAAGAGGAGTTTGAAGAGTTGGGGAGGGGCCTTAGACAAATAGCACATATGGTAACCTTCTTGGAGGTGCTGCCTGTCTATGGCAAGGGTGATGTTAGGGTACTCTGCACCATGGAATTCAATGAATGGCAGAAAAACTGGTGTGGAGCTCAGGCTTTTGGTTTCATTGGGGACTAGGGGTCCACCTGGAGGGATACAGGCCTATACTAGCATGATGGTCTGCATCTGTCCAGGAGGGGAACCAGGATCCTATGTGATAGGTTTAAATGCTTCATTGGCAAGCATTTGAACTAGCCAAGGGGAGGAACTGAAAAGGAGCAGGGGAAAACCCAGCATTCCCCCACAAAACACAGTAGTTAGAGAGGTAAACACCAAGGTAGAGAAGTCAATAGGGAGCAGGACGGGATAAATGCAGAAAAAGGCAGTAAGGACAGGGATGGGGCTAAAAGGGGTAAAGCCATCAAAAAATGGAGGGTGATGAGTACCAATATCCATAGTCTGTGTAACAAGCTCCATAAACTAGTGGTCTTGATGGAAGAGGGACACCTGGATATCGTGGCAGTCACAGAAATATGGTACACTGAGAACCATGACTGGGATGTCAACATATCAGAGTACACAATCTACAGGAGGGACACAGAGGGTAAAAGAGGAGGAGTAGTAGCTCTCTATGTAAGGGAAGGTATCAAAACAATGGAACTAAAGGATAAACAGGGAGTAGAGGAGGCACCGTGGGTCACCCTGGAGACAGGATATGGCACCACAGTCTGCATACGGGTTGTATACAGACCCCCATCTCAGGGGAGGCAGTGGAAAAGGAAATGAAAGAAGGCATCCTTAGAATGGCAGAAAAAGGGGGAGATATTGTTGATGGGGGACCTGAATATGCCAGATGTTAACTGGAGCACCTTTGCTGCAGCCACATCCAAGAGTAGGGTTATTCTCGATGCCCTACAAGGGGCATGCCTCAGACAGCTAGTGGTGGAACCCACTTGGAAGGGAGCAATCTTAGACCTGGTACTGTCAAATGGGAATGGAGAAAGGATCTCAAATTTAGAAGTGGGTAGCCATCTGGGAACAAGTGACCACCAAACAGTGTGCTTCACGATAAACACAGCCATAGAGTCAAGCCATACAAATGCAAGAGTACTGGACTTTAGGAGGGCTGATTTTGGGAAAATGGGAGAGTGCCTTAGAAAAGCACTAGCAAACGGGCAAGAAGAAGGGGCAGAGGAACAATGGGGAAAAATCAAAACAGCCATCACAGAGGCAGCAAGCCTTTGTGTGAAGCAAATCAAAAAAGCAAAACGAAGGAAAAAAAGGTCTATGGTTCTCAAAAGAGGTGGCCGGGAAGGTAAAGAAGAAAAAGGAAGCATTCAGGAAGTATAAGGAAACACAGAAGGCGCAGGACAGAGAACTGTACCAAGTAAAGCAGAAGAAAGTGGGAAGGCAGTCAGAACAGCAAAGGCCCAAATTGAGGAAAAGATAGCCAACTTGGTTAAGAAGGGGGATAAAACCTTTTATAGGTACATTAAGGAGTGAAGAAAGACCAAGGGAGGGATAGTGAGGTGTAATAAAGGGAAGGGAGGGAGGGCAGAGGGTGACAGTGAAAAGCAGGGATACTGAACAAATGCGTCTGCTCAGTATTCACAAAAGAAGAGGAGGGGGAGGTACTTAAATCAAAGAATAGAAGCACTCTGTATAGGGAGGTTGATACCAGTCCATTCTCAGAAGAAAGGGTTCTGAAAGAACTCTTAAAACTGAAGGTGGACAAAGCCATGGGGCTTGACAGCATTCAACCAAGAATTCTAAAAGAACTAAGGGTAGAACTAGTGACACCGCTGACTACCCTTTTTAACAAATCATGGGAGGATGGTGTGGTATCTGAAGACTGGAGGAGGGCAGATGTGATTACCCTTCACAAAAGTGGGAGCAAGACAGAGGCAGGAAACTACAGACCTGTTAGTTTGACCTCAGTGGTAGGGGAAATGATGCAATCACTTCTGAAGGAAATCATTGTTGAGTTCCTAGAGGCCAGTGGGGCACAGGACCCAAGGCAGCATGGATTCATAGCAGGAAAGTCATGTCAGATGAATCTAATAGATTTCTTTGACTGGGTGACCAAAGTAGTAGACCAGAGATGGGCTGTGGACATGGCCTACCTAGACTTTAGCAAGGCATTTGATACAGTCCTACACAAAAGATGAATCTACAAGTTAGCCAGCCTTGGAGTGGGTCCCAAAGTGGTAGCCTGGGTAAAAAATTGGCTGGACAACAGGACACGGAGAGTAATAGTAAACAGAGTTCACTCTGAAGAAAGGGGGTTACTAGCGGGGTACCGCAGGGTTCAGTACTAGGACCGGTTCTCTTTAATGTCTTTGTAAGTGACATTGCAGAGGGACTGGAAGGAAAAGAATGTCTCTTTGCAGACGACACAAAGATCTGCAACAAGGTTGGTACAGAAGGTGGGGTGGAAAGGATGCAAAGGGACTTGGCAAAATTGTAGGAATGATCAAATGTATGGCAGCTTAGATTCAATGCAATGAAGTGCAAAATAATGCACCTGGGAAACAAAAACCCAGGGGAAGAGTACACAATGAGGGGTGAGATACTAACAACAACAAAAATGGAAAGGGACCTGGGGGTAGTCATATCAGATGACCTTAAGGTGGGCAAGCAATGTGAGAAGGCAGTAAGGAGGGCTGGTGGGATCCTGGGATGCATAGGGAGAGGCATCACCAGTAGAAAACAGGAAGTTCTTATCCCTCTATACAGACAGTTGGTGAGACCCCATCTGGAGTACAGCATGCAGTTCTGGAGACCCCATCTCCGCAAGGACATAGACAGGATGGAGGCTGTCCAGAGGAGGGCAACTAAAATGGTTCAGGTTCTGCACCAGAAGACATATGAAGAGAAATTAAAATAGCTTAATATGTATACCCTCGAGGAGAGGAGGGAGAGGGGGGACATGATAGAAACTTTCAAGTACCTCAAGGGAATCAACAAAGTCCAAGAAGGTAACATCTTTCAGAAAAAGAGATGTACAAGAACAAGTGGGCAAAATTTGAAGATAGAGGGGGGACGGCTCAGAGGTAATGTGAGGAAGTATTTTTTCATGGAGATGATTGTGGAAACATGGAACAGCCTTCCTGAGGAGGTAAGAAAGTCAAAAATAGTGGAGGAATTCAAGAATGCATGGGACAGACATAAGCCAATTCTAGTTGGGGGCAGGAGGAAGTAGGCTGTTGGTTAACTAGGATCTGCAGCTTATCCATTAGGTAGGGAAATGGTGGGCCAAGCTGTCCTTATCTGCCATCAGATTCTATGTTTCTATCTGCAAGATGCAAGATTTCTGAAAAACTGAACCCATATTGTGTTATTACTGCCTTTGCACTGCACATGATACAACCCTGGAGATTGGATAGTTGATCTAACTGAGTGTAGCAGACCGATAAAACTAAATCCACTTCCTGTATTTAGGCCAACCCTTAAGAGTAAGTTCATGCATTTATACCAGTGAACGTTCAGTTTGAGTTTTATTTTGAACTGTAGCACCTGTCACTGTGAGAATTTCCATTTGTGCTCCATAGAATAAGCCCACTACATCAGACTTTTCTTTCATACCTCCAGTGGCAGAAAAGAACATCCATCCTCACTGGGGTGCTGCTTGGTACCTTTAAACTTAATAACATTATACGCACAGATGAACAAATACCATTTCTAAGAATGGCCATCACCAACTCTGGAACTCCCTCTTATGGACTAAAAATAGAGCTGATGAGTTAATGATCCATTACCAGTGTGAACACACTACTATACAGACATTGATTAATGTCCTTCTTCCACACCAAACTTAGGGCTTCATAATTAATTGTTGTATCATTGCACTCAGATGAATTATGGGACCTTGATGTAAGAGGTATTGGACGTTCACTGCCATCCTTCTGTAACCCCCCCTCCTGATGTTGGAAGCTTACTTGGGGATAACCAGCTGTCTCTTGCCTCTTGCAACCAGCAAGCTGCTCACTTCTTCACTCCCCCAGCCCTTTCCTGGACTGATTTCAGGGCCAGGGAGCACTTTGAACACTTTTTGGCACCTCCATGCGCCCGATGCTGTGGCCAGCAAGCCGCCAGCATGCTTCGCTCTCCCATCCCCTTGAACAGTGCAAAGTAGGGCAGGGAGCTGGGGAAAATGCCACAGTTTGTTTTTGGCACCTCAGAGTGCTCGGGAAAGTGCAGCAGAAGTGTTGCTTTTAAGTTCACCTCCTCACCCCATCGGACACCAGCAGGGCGCTGGGGGGATTTAAACAATTAAAATAAATGAATGTGGATGGCTCCCCAATGCAATCCAAGCCACCAGTGGGTCAGGGAGAGTACGGGGACAAAATGACACAGGGACTACATGCCCCATGATCCTCTGCAACACAGGAGCCACTTTTCTGATACTTGCTCCTGCTAGGGATCCTACAAAACGGAGCTTCCGACAGACCTCCTGTCCTCTCAGCATGCCCTCTGATCCTAGCGACCCTCAGATGGGACCAGGAGGGTGTTGACCCTGCAGCCAGAAGCTGTCAAAACCTTCTGACTTAAAAGATATTTATCAAAGCTGAACAGGACTGTGTGGGGCCATGCTGAAAGTGGTCTGCCTGAAGAACATCAAGGATCTGATTGGTAGCTGCAGTAGTCCAATCAGGGGTAGAGCAAGAGCCTCCCTTCCAGCCAGTGGGATGTCAAGATTTTCAAACAACATTCTAGGGTTTGACAGTTAACCCTGGGAAGTCTGAAAGCTTTTTATGAGGAGAAAGCAAGTGGTTGACAGTTCTCAGTGCTGTCACTGACAGAAACTTTGTTGCGGAACAGACTTGTAAATCCCAGAAACAAGGGGATTTACCTCGGCTTAAGTGTAAAGCCAGGATTTAGCACCAAGAAAGAGCAGGGACTGCTGTGAAAGCTACTTTTACTCTGAGGGGGTGAACAGCCACTGCCTCTCAGAACCTGACACAACTGTGTTTATGATGGGACCAACTCTCTGTGGTTCTGACTGCCTGCCTGCATGCATGTTGAGGTGGGTAAAGACAAGTCCCTCTGTAGGGTGAAGATCGACTGCCTGCCTGTCTACCCACCTGTTGAGGTCTGTGAAAAAAAGGTCCCTCTGTGGAGTGAAGATCAACTGCTGGACCATTTTTTGAGGTGGGTGAAGACAAGTCCCTCTGTGAGGTGAAGAAGATCACCGTCATTATCATCTACACCAGCAGAACCGTTCTACACGACTGCCTGACTGGGGAGATGTCCCCCAACGTTTGCACCATCTGGTCATCTAAAAGTCATGAGTACTGGGTTTATGCAACTAATTGCTATTATAACTGTCCAGCTAGCTAGCTAGCTAGTTAATTTATCACCTGGGCTTCCTGCATGACCTTAACCTAAGCCCACAGCAACAGTTACAGCCAGGATCATCTGTGTGTTTCTGTTCACTGGTGTAATTTGTGTTTAGCAGCTGCAGTTCTACCCAACTGCAATGGTACCACATCCAGTGTCCATTTGTCACAGACCTACAACTCCTTGTTGTATGCACACTAAGACTGTTGGGATCTCCCACAGGGACTGTGGGGTTAACTGGTGCACCAGTGGGGGACAGGGATTGGGACAGAGGTCATACCATACAGTGGTTGTGTTACAGTATTTATTTATAGCTGACTGATTGATGTTTACACTCCCTTTGTTTCCCTTGTCCCCCACCTTATTTTCCAAGCCCCAAATAAACCCATCTGGTTATTTATTTGCAACTGTTGAAGTATTTGCCATTATTGTGCTAGTGTGATATTTGCCTATTTAGAGTGATAAATGGGAAGGGGATTGTGTTACTAATCTACCTGTCCCCAAGGGAGGGGGGCTACATTAATTTCCTGTTGGGAAGCACCCTGGCAGCATGCTACTATAAGAATCCCCATAGGTGGAGGCACCATGCCATTTACAAATCTATTTCTAACTACGAACCCGGGCTCCAACCTAGAGTACATCTATTAGTCAGCACCACTTGTGGGTGGCTGTGCATATAGTAGTAGGAGTGGTTACACTTCTTTCTATAGGGTAACACTACAACAATGCCATAGATTAAAATATAACATGCCAGTTGGGTCGATAAAGAAGCAAAATAGTGAATCTTCACCTTTTCAGAGGTTATCAGTGTCTTGGTTTATTTAAATGCCATGTCATGTGTCTTAAACCATTCCTAATTGGTACCAATTAGAGGAAGAGCATTCAGGAGATGCCACACTATTGCTTTGTTTGGTAGACTAAGAGTTGATAAGTCCCAAAAATGAACAATGTATATCCTGTCCCTCCTCTGGGTGGATGGGCTCATTAGCGCAGGTGACCCAAACCTACATAAACCCCAGCAGCCCAACATGCTCCCTTACTCCTGTGACCACATCCCCTGCCAAGGCAGTTTCCAATCCTTACTGGAGGCCTCAGAACTCACTAAGAAAGGTGCCTGGTACTCAATTACCCTCTACGTAAGGAGGTTGCACTCAAGAGGATTACTCTCATTAATCAACCCTACCTCACTTTGCCTCTTCGTAGCACTTCTGTTCCTGGTAGGAGATATTCAACCGAACCCAGGTCCCACTACTGGCAATCTCTTGATAGCCTCCCCACAGGACCCTTAGTGGGTGTCCTCAAAGGGCCTGCGGATCGTGAACATGAACACGTGCAGCCTGCGACCAAACATGCAGGAAGTGCAAGCCTGGATGAATCTGTACAATCCAGATGTCCTGGCAGTGTCAGAGACCTGGCTCAAACCTCATGTCCTCCCACATGAGGTCACTGCCCCAAGGTACCACTCCTACCAGAAAGACAGGACCAACAAAAGAGGGGGAGGGGTACTCATTTATGTAAAAGATACCCTGAATTCAGCCGAGATCATCCTGCAACACAACGCCAGATCTGACAGCGAGTCATACTTCGTACGCATCACCCTGGGCTCCTGTAAGCACCTCACCATAGGATGCATATACAATCCTCCCAAGAACGCCCTTCAATCCCTGGAGGCAATCCTTCAGGACACAGTTAAACACATCTCCTCCGAACACCTCATCCTGGGAGACTTCAACCTGAATTGGGCCCAGGATCCCACCCAGTCCCTCTCGGGCCTGATACAAAATGCAAATCTTGTACAGATAATATTTGAACCCACCAGACTGAACCACAAAACAGGGAATCACTCTACCCTCGATGGGGCTCTAGTGACTAACCCCTGCAACATCCAGTCTGCAAGCATCTTGGCTGATGCACTGAGCGATCATTCTCCTATCTTCGGTGTCTGGAAGAATAGGGTGCCCAGAGTGCCACCACATATTCCGGCCCTGCGGGATTACACCCACTACACACCTGAACAATTCTCCAGCCATCTAAGCAACCTAGATTGGAGCCCGATCAAGCGACTCCCTACCCTGGACGAGGCCGTGGCCTTCTTCCAGAGGACGTTTAATACGGCAGCTAACCTCCTTGCCCCTATGAAAAAACTTCGGGCCAAGGGCAGCTGCTACAAATGGATAACCCCTCCTCTAAAGGCCCTTATGAAGCACTTCGACAAGGCTTGGCAAAGGTTCAAGCACTCTTCCCCACAGGGTGACGTCGTGACATACAAAACCCTCAGGAACAAATGCAAATTGGCCATAAAAAAGGCAAAAAAAGAGCACGTTATGTGCCTTCAGAAAAATAACCTAGGGAACCCCAGACTTTTCTGAGCACACATCAATGAATTGGTGAAGAGGAATGGCAAGTCCAAACCTGGCCCCATTGAGGTCAACGGACAATTAATTCACGAGGACCCTTTAATTGCTACCTCCTTAAACAACCATTTCACTAACCTAGACTTGTACAAGGCTGGCTTACCCTCCCTCACCGCAGACCCCAACACAAGGGTTCCCCTGGATCTCGACCGTCCATCCTTTCATCTACAGCTAGTCAAGACTAAAGAGGTTCTATCACAACTTAAAACTCTAAAAACCTCTGGTTCTGGGGGACCTGATGGAATTCACCCCAAGATGCTGAAGGATGGGGCCCCGGCCCTGGCCAGACCCGTATCCTGGCTCATCAACCACTCTGTGAAGGAGGGCAATCTCCCCACACAGTGGAAACAGGCCCATGTGGTCCTGATCCACAAGGGCGGCCACTGGGAGTCTATTGGCAACCTTAGACCAATCTCCCTACTCTGCATCCTGTCAAAAATCCAGGAAAAGCTTATCTATGGACAACTCCGTGACTATTTGGAGGTCCATAAAATCCTGGCACTCTACCAACACGGCTTCAGAACTGGACATGGGACAGACACAGCACTGACCAAATTTGCAACAGACGTACTCCGAGACATGGACAAGGGCACCCCTACTGGTGCGGTCTTCATTGGCCTTTCCAAGGCCTTCGATCTGGTCCACCATGATCTTCTACTCACTAAGCTGAGCAACATAGGCCTTAACTACCATGCTCTAAAGTGGTTCAAGAGTTACTTGACTGGCCGCATGCAGAGGGTAAAGTGGAAGGACACCATTTCTGGGCCACTCCCACTAAAAGAGGGGGTACCTCAAGGGTCGATACTCGGCCCCCTCCTCTTCTCCCTGTTTACTAATGAACTATCGGACCACTGTGGTGGGAGCTTTGTTGTCCAGTACGCAGATAACACAGTCATCTACCGGTCCACCGCCAATCTAGGAGGCCTTAGCCCCGTACTCCAAGATGATCTCCAGGCACTGGAGCACTGGTTCACTGAGAATAGAATGGTCCTCAACACATCCAAAACTAAGGCAATGCTGTTTGGCCATAGATCCCTTGGTCAGGACAGAACTCAGCACCTACAACACACCACTGCATCTGTCAACAGCCTAGAAGTAGTGCCCTCCCTGAAATACCTCGGCCTAAACCCTGGATCAGGGTCTCACCCTGAAGAACCACGTGGATTCAGTCACCAAAACCTTACACGGGAAACTAGGCATCCTTTAGCGGCTGAAAGACCAGCTCGTGCCTGAAGCCAGAATCACAATTGCCACCAGCATCCTCCTCCTGGCAATCACATACACTGCCCCAGTTGTGCAAGGGTTGGGAAAGCTAGAGAAATACAGACTTCAGGTGCTTTACAACAAGGTGGCATGCTTCGCATCCCAGGCCAACCCTAGGGATCACCACTGTGACTCTCTATCCTCCCAAAACTGGCCCTCACTGGATGCATGCCTCCAGTACCCCCTGTTCTGTCTAGCATACAAGTTAGTCGGCCCTACCCCCCCAGCCTCTCTGGTCTCATTGCTCTAAAGACCAATCACCGACACCTCCACACATCTGGCCGAACTCTCCTAGATGTCCCCAGGGTCAGAACCAATGTGGGCGGTATGTCATTTGCCCTTACCGCTCCCACACTGTGGAACCAGCTCCCGCCAGGGGTGCAGGAAGCCCCTACTATCAAAAACGTCTGCACTAGGCTTAAGGCCCACCTAGCAGTCACCAGTTTGTGTCACTGCACTGGCTCCTGATAGGAACCCAGAGATAAATGACAAACCAGGTTCCTATCCTCCACCACTGCCCTAACTATATCACAAACTGCTAATATTTGCACAATGTTATTACTGTTGAACAACCTACTTATTACATTTGTACTGCTATACTTCTGCTCTGACATCTCAACTGTGTTGTTATGACTCCTGTAACCTGAACTAACACTGTATTTTGCTTCCTGTCTTATGTAATTCCCGGGTCGCCCCTGAAAAAGGGACCTCCGGGGCTCAGTGGGCTAACCCAGTCACCAAAATTTAATAAATAAATAAATGTTGTAAAACATTTTGTACTTTAGGTGCTCTCACTATTACCTGCACTTAGCTGGGTGACTTGTATAAGTCACGTTAATCAACAGTGTAGCCATTGCATGTTATTGATTTCCTAGAAGGCTCCCATTTATCCCTATTAACTCTCAAGCTGTAGTCAGCCAGACTAGACAACTAGATTTTCCAAGTCTTCCTTGTCATTTACTCCTACAATAATTTTGTCATATCTAAGTAATATGGGGTGCCAGGTATCCCCCCTGCATTACCTGGCTTTCTGACAAATTACTGTCACTGATGCAGTTTCAAACACTAACCAATTGTACCTGAACAGAATAACCCATTGTAAGTAATGACCCCATGGGATTTTTTGTAATGTTCCTCAGTTTACATTTGGAAATAGGCTTGAGCTAGATCAGTCTTAGAGAGCACGGAGTCATAATGCCTCACACCAAAATAACACAGCAATATACGCGGCAGCTTTCTTTATGTTTGGGGGCTCGCTGCCTCATTACAGGGGCTGTGCTAAACTCTCCAACTTAAATAATCAACTCCGGGGGGCACGGTTTGACATTAGATATTTCACAAAGTATGAAATAAAAAAATGTCCATGCATCTTGGACCGGGATTCAAAACCTGGTCCACAGACGTACCGCTTCCATTGCTGTCTGTGGCTCATTCTGTCGAGCCACAGCAGCTGCTCAGTGGACCCTCCTCCCAGCAGAAATCTTATCCTCATCCAGGCTACAGTGAAAGGGTGCACAACTGCACGTACATAATTTTGTTGTTTTGCACCCTGTCGCTATATCTGACCGCGTTGTCTGCATTGCGCAGTTTTGACCTGCGCCGTATTGTATGTGCCATATTGACCTGGAGAACCATTCATGTTTCTTCTGACAATGAGGCAGTTTTTTCCTTGATGTGGGGTAGTGAACATTGGTCAGTTTGTTTAATTAAAATTTTTTTTTATTTATTTACAGTATTTTACCAAGAAAGGCACACTAAGCTGTGATAGTTTGTTTTCCAGGTACATCGGGGAGGGAAGGGGGGTATTACGGGTCTAGTTAATTGACAGGGGAATGTTGGCTATGACACCAGGGAACTCCCTTACCCTTCATTCATATGTGCCATCAGCTCTTTACTTCCACTTGGACAGTGACCAGAGATGGGCAGAATGGACCTCGGTTTAACATCTCACTTGAAGGAAGGCACCTCAATTGTGCAGTACCTTCCTTGTATTGCATTACATAGTCAGTTATGGCTATTACTCCAAGTACCTGGTGTGGGGCTAGAACCCATGGCCATCTGATCTTCCAGCCCTAGAGGCAAAACTGCTACCTTCTGAGCCACTGACACTGCAACTGCAATAAAATATTTGTTAGTCCTTTGACATCTAGACAGATGTGGGTTACCCCAGCTCAGATATCTTCATGAGTGGTACTATGGACATGGCCCACGTGCACCAGTGTACTCTAGACAACATTCCAGATTCCTCTAGAAGTCAATGCTCAACTTTTACTTTGGGACATAATGCACAGGACACATGTTTGGCCATATGGAAATTAGGAGTTGAATCCTCCATCAGCTCTGTTTTGGCTTTCATATGCTTTAAGGTTCTAATACCTTCCTGAAACACTTCTGTGGACTGTGCTAGCGATTGAGACACACTCTAAGTAATCACATGAGCAACTACCAAGGTGTCATCTGAACTATGTCAGTCATGTGTAATCTAACTGAAACTTCCACAGCCATTATCACCCAGACAGTGCAGGGCCTCCCCTTGAATCGCATAAAGATCCAGCAGATACTCATTACTGTCACATATCACATGGTAGTCACTCCTTTAGGTGATATTTTCTCTCCTGCCTAAGAATTTAACAACATTATTCTGAGCTGCAATTTTGTGTTTGGAAATAACTTTGCATACTCTTTAAATAACCAGCACTGTCAAATCCATGCCCAATCCCATTTTCAGTGTTCCCTCAACTTGTAATGTGATCCAAATGACATTATTAGCTGGTTCTTTCAAACTGTGCAACTCGAGACATGCAATGCCATCATCCATTGGACTTAGTAACATGGTGCACCTGCCATCTTTTCTTGTTACCTTTCTAGGCTGTTAATTACTAGGAAATTCTACATCTTCGGTATGTGTTGCCTGCTTGCTATAGGTTCAATTCTGTTTGCCCCAAAACCAACAATCATTAGGAATGATTGAATCCTGCATGACAAAACAGCAAAATCTGGCATTAGAAACAAACACAAAAAACTCTGAGGGCAGATAATTCTGTCCACCCCCCCCCCCCACACTGAATCTAAGTCTCTTTACAGAGATAAATTTATTTATTTAAACATTTAACCAGGAGGGCATACTAAGCAGGCTAATGCTTGATTCCAGATGCGTCCTGGGGGAGAGGGAACACAGACAACAGTTGAAGACAGCAATAATCAAGTAAAATACATAGTGAGGATTCACTAACATTTGATTCTGGTAACTAGGCATAGTGGGATGGTAAAACAGTAGCATAGACAACAGTTTGACAGCATATTTGACAGTGATCTCTGTCTTTTCTGCACTACCCCTGGCAGCCAGGGTTTCCCTATTGACTGTCCTCAGCACTTCGTATTAAATAATACCTCACTCAAATAGTGCTGCTAGGTTATAGTGGTAGATCTGTGTTCTAATGTAACTCTTGCCAACTAAAACTTGATGCATCTGTCTTTACAATGTGTCATATGTGGAACAATGTTTGTCCTTTGTTTTTAAAGTCCTGTATATTGTCTTTGACTGACTTGGAACCTTTGAAAGAGTCCTGGACTCAAAGGTATTAATCCTAAACTTAAATAAATAAGTAAACAAATAAATAAATAAAAACATAAATAAATAAGGACTGCTTGGCCCATCCGATCTGTTCATTTTTTATCTGCCTATACTGACACCGCAGACCCTTTTTGATCTGCAGCTCCTTTCTCACCCTTGCTTTTCACTCTGATTTCCTTCTGTCTATCCCATGCATTCTTGAATCCCCTCATTGCTTTCGTCCAACCACATTCACTGTAAGACTGTTCCAGGCATCCTCCACTCTTTCAGTGAAGAAGTGTATCCTGCTTCCTTGCATGTCCCCTTGTTTTTGAGCATCTTTTCCTCTGAAAAATACTCTCCTCATGTAACTTATTTACCCCAGTGAGGTATTTATATGTGTCTATCAAGTCCCTCCTCTCCCTTTTCTCTTCCAGGGTGTACATACTGAGGTCCTTCTGTCTCTCCTCGTAGGACTTCCGATGCAGCCCCTGCACCATTTTAATGCCCTCCTTCAGAACCAGACACAGTACTCAAGGTGAGGTCTCACAAACAATCTATACGGTGGTAACACCACCTCCCTTCTTCTGCTGATGACACCCCTCTTTATGCACCCCAACATCTCACTGGCCCTATCCACTGCCTTGTCGCACTGTCTCGCCATCTTGAAGTCATCAGATATGATTACTCCCAAGTCACTGTCCAATTTGGTGACTGTGAATACCTCTTCTCCTATATTGTACTCAACCAGTGGGTTTCTGTACTGTAAGTACATGATTTTGCACTTTTCGCATTGAAACCCAGCTGCTATGCCCTTTACCACTCCTCACATTTTCTGAGGTCTTTGCACATTCTTTCCACCCCCTCTGGTGTGTTCACCCAATTGAAGATTCTGGTGTACTCTCCAAAGAGGCATACCTTCCCTTTCAGCTTATCTTCAATGTCACTTATAAAGACAATAAAGAGAATTGGTGCCAGTACTGAGCCCTGTGGCACTCTGCTGGGCACTTTTCCTTCCCTGGAATGAACTCTGTTTAGAAAATGTGCTAGACAGTAGGACTTCTCTGATTGGCTGAGCAGCACAGCAGGGGGGTACATTAACTTTCGATAGATGCCCACTGTGAAAAATGTGCTAGCCAAAACCTGCCTCATGCCCAGAGAAGTATTCTTGTGCCCTATCTGCTTCCTCATTGGCTGTGGCATTCCACACATAACTTCAAACAGCTGCCATTTTTATTACTCAGTTAGCGAGCGAGCAGTCACAACCTGACTGTAGGATATGAAAGAAAACACAGGCATTTTGGCACAAAGCACAGTTTTCCCCAACTATTAATTTTTAAAAAAAATGTAATAATGTGCTTCACAGTACACCTGTCCTCGCTTAGTGACCGAGACATCCTCAATCCGGACCGTAGCATGTCTTGCGCCACCTCCCCCCACCTGCTGTGCTAGTCTGCACATTCAAAATGAATTTGAAGCATTTGTTACTTACAGCTTCTCTTCCTTACTCTCCCCTGAATTTTGTTTCTCGCTCTGACTACCTCGGCTTTGACCCTCGCTTGCTCGTTTCCGACTCTGGTCTTCCATGACTGTTGCTCTACACTTCCGGTCACCTCGCTGACTGTCTGCTACCGGCTCTCCACTGCCCGCAAACAAACCCAAAAGTCAAGATAAGAAATGGAAAAATTGCCGATGGTGTGTGTGTGTGTGTGTGTGTGTGCTGGGAGAGGTAGTGTAACCATGACAACCTGGGCAAAAGACAGAAGACCACAAAAAGCAGGTGGAGGGATTACTTTATTAACATACAAATAAATGAAGTAACAATTTTACCATAAAACTTAAAAATATACTGTATATACATTTTCAATACATTTCACACACTGTCCATTTTCTAAGCACAATAATACCCTCCAGGATGGGCGGTATGGGCAATACCGGGCCTTCAGGGGTTATAAGGCCCTCCGCCTGTGGCATCGGGCCTCATTATGCACCTGGGCGATCCCGTATTGCCCAATACTGCCCACCCCGTCGGCTATTATTGCTTGCTTACCACCACCCTATGTCACCTATCCCATAACCAGTTTCTTATCCAGGTTACCACCTTAGGACCCACTCCTAAGCTGCTCAGTTTCCTTATAAGTCTCGTATGTAGAATGGAGTTGAAAGCCTTATTGAAATCTAAGCAGGCCACGTCCACCACCCCACCTTGATTTATTTCCCTAGTCACCAGGTCAAAGAAATGTATCAGATTTGTCTGACATGCACCCCTCCCACCCTCACCATTGAATCCATGCAGCCTTGGGTCTTGTAATCTGCTGGATTCAAGATACTCCACAAACCTTTCCTCTAGCAGTGACTCCATTAACTTCCCCACCAACAACATCAGGCTGACTGCCCTGTAGTTGCCAGTCTGCTCCATACTACCGTTTTTATGATCTGCCCTTCTCCAGAACCTCCACAACCACTTCTGTTTCCAGTGAGTTGTTGAATAGGGATGTCAGAGGTGCAGTCAGTACCTCCCACAGCTCCCTCAATACCCTTGGGTGTACCCTGTGTGGCTCCATAGGTTTGACAACTTTCTGATTTGCAAGTTCCTTCAGGACCCTCTCCTCTGTAAGAGAACTTGTGTCTATCTCCCTCCCTTCCACCAGTGCTCCTGCTGCTTTTATGTGGCCCATTCTCTTCCCCTTCCTTTGTGAAGACTGAACTATTGTACTTTTTCAGGACATCTGCTTTTTCCTGATCCTCCTCGGCACAGTCCCCACCTGCCTGTTTTAACCTCACAATCCCTCCCCTTGTCTACCTCTTTTCACTTTTGTACCTAAAAAAATGTCTTGGCCCCATTAATATCCCTTGGGCTGTTTTTCCTAGTTTGCACCTTTGCTCTTCTCATCACTTTCCCTGCCATCCTCTGCTTCTCGTGGTACAACTCACTGTCCTCTTTCCTCTGTGTCTCTTTAAGCCTCCTGAATGGTACCCTTTTAGCCTTTATCTTTTCAGCCACTTCCTTGTGAACCATAGTTGTTTCTTTTTTTCTCTTGGTTTTGCTCACTTCCTTCGCACAGGGATTTGGTGCCTTCACACCTTCCTTTAACTTAGCCCACTGTTTCTCCCCCAGATCATCCCCCTGCTAGGTCAGCTCTGAGGCATTCAGGCATTCACCAATTTGTTTTTTTAAATCTGCCCTCCTGAAGTTCAGGATCCATTACTTGTGTGGTTTGCGTCCACTGCCATCCTTGTGTTGAACCACACTGTAAGGAGATCACTGGTCCCCAGGTGACCTTCTACCTTGATGTCTGCAATACTGTCCCTGTTAGTGAGCAGTTTGCTCCATCACAAGTGGGATCCCTGATTAGCTGCTTGAGAATTTGCCCCTGCTGGAAATCCAGTATGTTCCTTCTTGTAGCTATAGCTGTGTCCGAGAGGCTTCAATCTGTCTCTGGCAGACTGAAGTCCTCCTCCAGCAGCAGATCCTCCTTTTACTATCTATATACTAATGGCTTCCACCAGTGCCTTATCTAGTTTCTCCCCTGTGTGTGGAGGTTTGTAGATCATACCAGTATAAATAGGGGCTCTGTTTCCCATCTCCAGGGTGACTTGCAGTACCTCTAACCCTTCCATTCTCCCCCTGGATTCGCTGTGTCTCTGTCACTTTGATACCCTCACTTACATACAGCAACACTCCTTCTCCCTTCCTTCTTACCCAGTCTTTCCTGAACTGAGTGTAGCCTGGTATGGCAATGTCCCAGTCATGGTTTCCTGTGCACCATGACTCAGTAATGGCCTTAATATCTAGGTCTGCCTCTGCCATGATGGCCTCTGGGTCTGGAATTGTATTTCCTAGACTTTAAGATTTGAACACTGCCTGCTGCCCCCCTTTTTTCATTTTTGCTCTGCCTCCTTTTCCCCTCTCTTTTTGCCACTCATTTCTACTATTTAGCTTTTATTTTTTATTTTTGGCCCTAGTGGATTTACCTCCCCTTGAGTCCTCCCTACTCTCTGCTTCAGTGTGCGAGGGGGGGTAGTTTCGGCTTCCCTGATTTTTTCAGGCACCCTCCTCAGCTGCTTTAAATGTTCATCAAAGTGACATTTAAACCTTCCACTGAGGACTGGGGTTCTCTTCCCAGTCAAACACAGGCCATCACTCCTGTATAGGTTCTTATACCAGGTTGGCCCCCAGACCCCAATGTAGTTGAACCCCTCCTCTCTAAACAACTCCTTCAACCATGAGTTGAAGCTCCTGGTGCAGAGAACCCTATTTTCCACCCTGCTGTGGACAAGCAGCACCTCAGCAAAGGCCAGTGAACACACTGCCTCAGACCATTCCCCAGCTTCCTAAAATCTCCCCGTACAATCCCAGCCCCATCCCAACACAGGTTTTTAGTCCCCATGTTCAAGTTCAAGTTTACTGTAGGAAAACTCAGTTGAGCAAGCTCATTCACAAGGAGGTCCTTTGACACAGACAGGAAGTTACAGATTGCATAATCGAAAAAACAGTGCAAATTCCAGTACAGAATTATGGGCAAGCATTAACATGTTGCATAAAAATGACAATGACATAGAAAAATACAAGTACAGAAAAAAGGTACAAAGTGTTTGTTTCAGAGTATCAAAGCAGCTAATTTCTAGGTAAGTAAGATGAAGCAGTGGGCTAGGGTTAGAGCAGTGAGCTGGGATTTAGAAGCAGCTGCATGTATCTTTTATTTTTGCTGCAGCCAACCTTTTAAATAGGCTGACAGGGACATTACCAGAAAGCTTCAGTACACCTTGGAGCTGGTTCCAGAAAGTCGGAAGTATGCTCGATATGGCCTGCTTGCCGAGTGAGGTGCGAGTTCTCGGTACATCGAGGAGGAGGAGGTCATTTTTCCTGAGAGTAGGTGCTATGGGAAATACAGAAGAGGGCTGTGATATAGTTCCGGAGTTTGTTCAGGAGTAGCTTAAGAGTCCAGATAGCAGCATGAAGTGTGTGTCTAGTTGAGAGTGATGTCCAACCAGTGGCTAGGTACAAATCGCAATGGTGGGTTTGGTAGGGTAGATTTGTCATGAACTGTATGGCACGGTGGTAGAGGACATCTAGTTTGTTGAGTCCTGAAGCCGCTGTGGAGGAATAGATTAGATCTCCATAGTTGAGTAGTGGCAAGAAAGTGGCCAGGACCAGCCTAGTTCTGGTATCCAGTGGAAAGAGTAACTTGTTACGGAAGAAGAAACCTAGCCTAATTTTTAGCCTCTTTGCCAGGTTGTTGAGGTGGTCATGAAAGAAAAGCTTGTTGTCTAGCCACATACCAAGATATTTGAATTCAGAGGTGATTTCAAGAGGTTCTCCTAGGGAGGTAGTGATGAATTCTTTGTGCATGTTTGCAAGGGAAGTGGAGGTGGTGTTTGGGGCAGAGATCATGGCCTTAGTTTTCTTGGCATTGAGGAGTAGTTTGGAATTCATTAGGTTGATTTCTAGTTGTGCAAAGTCAGCTTGGAGTACATCCCTCACTTCAGCCAATGTAGGGCCTGATGTATACAGTACAGTATCATCAGCAAAGAAATGCAGATGGGACTGGGATATATGTGCGTCAAGGTTATTGATGTACAGGGAGAAGAGGATGGGACCTAATATGGAGCCTTGCGGGACTCCCTTGACAACTGGAAGGGATGCAGAAAAGAGGCCACCAGCTTTTACTTTCTGGGTCCTTCCAGATAGGTAGCTGGTAAACCACTGGGCAGCAAGGGGGGGTGGCACCTACTTTTATTGGGCTTGAGACTAACAGATTGTGGTCGACAGTGTCAAATGCTTTGCTGAGATCTAAAAATACTGCACCAGTAACTTTCCTGGAGTACATGGGTGTGATCCATTCATCGGTAACTTTGGCTAGAGCAGTGACTGTACTATGGTTGGGCCGGAAGCCAGATTGCGCAGGGTTGAGGATCGAAGATGATTCGATATGGAGTTCCATTTGGGAATAAACTAGCTTTTCAAGGACTTTGGAGAGGGCAGGTAAGATTGAGATGGGCCTATAGTTGTTTAGGTCGCAAGGGTCCCCTGACTTGAATGATGGGAGGACATGGGCAGATTTCCAGCACGAGGGAACAGTGGCAGTGGAAATGGAAAGATTGAATATGTGGAGGATAGGGGCGGTGAGGTCGAGATAGCCTAGTTTAAGAAAAAAAGGTTCTAGACCAATGTCCCCTGCACTTTTTCGAATGTCTATGTTAAGAAGTGAATCTTCAACTTCTTTATAGCTAAGCAGGCACAACTGGAGTGGGCAGGTTGAAGTTTGTGAGTCAGTGTTATTACAGTCTTGGTTGCTACCACAGGCTGCATAAGGGAGGAGTCAAAAGCTAGGCCAGCAGTTACAAAGTGATTGTTGATTTTCTCGAGGATTAGGCAGCTGTTTTCCACAGCCCTGCCATTGCTGAGGATCTTCAGAGGAATGGAGGGGGCTGCAGGCCGACCTTCGATGGAGTTCTGTGTCTTCCAGATTTTTGGGGAATTCCCTTTTGCCTGTTCAAGGGTGGAGACATAATAGTTGGCTTTGCTTGTGCGGGATTGTTTAATGCAGGTGTTTCTAGCTGCTCTGAATGCTTGCCAGTCAGCTGGGCTTTTGGATTTTCTAGCCTTAGCCCAGAGTTTATCACGGCGTAGGAGTGTAGCCTTGAGATCTGATGTAAACCATGGGTTGGATGTTTTACGCACCCTGACTTTGATCAAAGGGGCATGCTTGTTGGCCAGTGTGGTGAGGTTGTCATTAAGGACAGTGACCGCCTCATTGATCATTTTGGCAAGGTAGATGTCTTGTCATCTAATTTTGCTCAAGTCTGATAAGTAGTCCAATGCATTAAACTTACGGAAGGACCTCTTAGTTATGAGTGTTGGTTGTTGTCGGGCTATAATTTGTGATCTTGTACAAACAACCACCCCATGATCACTCCTGTCATTGTGGAAGACTGCAGAGTGAAGAATTTTGTGGGGATGCATAGAAAGTATGATATCGAGGAGAGAACTGTTGTCGGGATTGGATGTATTGGTTCTAGTGGGTTCACTGACTAACTGGGCCAAGCTGACTTTGTCATAGAAGTATTTCAGGCTGTGTGACTTGGGGGTAAGCCAGTCCATATTAAAATCCCAAAGTATTAAAGTTTCAGTGTTGGTGGAGGAGATTAAGGATTTAAGTATGGTGAGGATGTCAGTGCCACCAGATGGGGGCTGATAACCACCAATAATAGTGAGACATTCAGTGGATGGAAGGTGTAATTGGAGAGATACGATTTCGTACTCCTTAGGTTTAGATTTACAGTGAATATCACTGACTGTAAACTTAGATTTAGTGTAGATGGCCACACTGCCCCCTCTGGCTTCCCTATCTGCCCTGTGCAGATTGTAGCCAGGAAGGGAGACTTGTTGATCACTGTTTGACTTTTTGAGGCAAGATTCGGTTATAATAATGAGGTCCAGCTCAGTATGGGCAGCCCATACTTGGAGCTGATCAAACTTTTTTGTGAGGCTAACATTAGCTTAAGTCCGGGTGCAGATGCAAATTCTGTGGGAGATGCAAGTGGTAATGGGGGCCCAGGGTTTAGCTCCACATTACCTGAACAGAGAAGGAGCAAGAGAAGCAGTTTCTTGATCCAGTTTTTGCAGGATAGGAACGCTTTTTCCTTTGCAACCTTCTGCAAGGTGATGATGGGTGCAACGTAATGCTAGAGTGGCAGTGAAGGGAAGCTAAGGAGAGTGTTCTGATCAACATATATGAAGGGAGCAGAAAGTGTAAGGGTGAAGGATATGGGCCGAGGATAAAAGGAGGTGGACATATTAAATAAGGGAAGGTGCAGTGGAATGAGGTTCCGGTTACAGGACTGGAAATTTCCAGAGGTGGACCTGATCCTTGTTCTTTGTTGTGGTGAGCCGCTATGGATAAGGTGGTTAGGAATAAGAAAAGGCTTAAGTTTAAGGAGCGTGCCATGGCACCGCAAATACGAGGGCTAGGAGAGTTATGGACACAGTCGGTTAAGTGGATAGGAGAAGACAGGATTAGGAGGTGTTGTGCCTGCCAGAGACAGCATGCCTGGTGTGCAGATCAGTAGCTCTAAGGAAGAGTAGAAGTGCACATAAGTATTGGTTAGGAACTTGGAAGGGTGTGGCCAGTCAATCAGTGTCAATCAGTAGAAGAGGGAGGGGGCAAAGACTGATGAATAGTGATAGACTGACCACACAATAAGTGAAATGAGACAGGAATTGTATTGTATTGTATTGGGTTGGATTGGGTAAGTGTGCTTATAACTGGGCCCTCTAGTGGCTAAAATATATAATCTGCTAATGGTAAAGTCAGCACAAAAAAGTGAACAATTTCATCCAGTTCTCCCTCCTGTTCCGCTACCCTAGCAATTCTTAGAATTCACTTTTCATTCCTCTAAGCCAAGGCACTAGGTAGGCACCTCACCTTCCACTTTCCCTCCCTTCCTGTTCCTAAATTTACTCCTCCAATGATTGGGTCCCCCACCATTAGTTGCTTTTTCCTCTGCTGAGGTCCTCTACTGCCCACCTTGGGGCCTCCCCTATGGAGGACTCCCACATCCTTCCTGGCCGCTACCATGGGTGCCACCTCCTGGAAGTCCCATCATGCCAGAATGTTGAATGAGTTTTGTAGTGGCACATGTAACCCTTCTACAAGTGGGGGTTCTCAAAAAGTCTTCCCAGAAATTGCCTAATTGCTCACCACCTGGTAGGTGTTTGGCATTTAAGTAGTTTAGATGTTGTAACCAGTGAGTGCCTTTAAAGCCTCCATGTACTGTCTCTTTAAGTGCTGCCTGCTTGCAGTCATAATTAATCTCTATGTGGGGACTGAGTGTTGTCATGCTCGAGTCCTGCCCTGGCTGCCAGGTAATCGCTCTGTTTCTGCCATCACTAATTGTGCAGAGAGAGCCCTTTTAAGAGATGTAAATAATTACTGATAAACATTTAGAGTGGTAAAGACATAGTGTTTGTTCTAACCTTCCTTCTTTGCAGCAAGGACTGTTCAGTTTAGCTCCACCATTTTGGGCCCGAACTGCTGAATTGGACCAATCAGTACGGGGGGACTCTAAAATGGAGCCTGCTGAAATGGGACAGTATGGATTACCAGTTGGGATTTGTAGTTTTAGACTGTTGGCGCTTTTTTGCAACAGGAGGGGGAGCTCTTACTGTGATTGACAGCTAAACTGCCCAACAGAACCTTTTGGATCTAAGGAAAATACCCTGAACTGTTTGCTGGCAAGCCAGAAGTGAGTTGGAGTTGGGAGAGTGAGGAGCTCCAGCCTGTGGAGCTGCTGCTCCATGGGGTAGTGTGGAGATTTGGCGGGAAGGCTAAGTTTGGCCTGCCTGCCTGCAGCTCTCCTGCCTTGGAGAAGAAAAGGGGAGCTTCATTTTCAGACTGTGCCTCTGAACCGTTTGCTGGTGTGCCCTGAAGCTTGGGTAGAAAGAACAGATTTGAGCTGGAAGTTGAAGAGGAAAGAGCTCGCAGAATCGAGCAGCTGTATTGTGCAGTAGTTCGCGCGGGAGATCCATGGGAGGCCCGAAACCTGGCCTGTTGCCATTTGCCAAGAGAAAGAGAGAGAGAGAGAGAGAGAGAGAGAGAGAACTAGTTAGACAGTGATCCGCTCAGTGTGTTGTGAAGTTGGATGCTGGATGGATACCAGGCTCACCTGAAGAAGACCAAAGATTTTGCTAAAAGCGATCTGCCTGTCAGGAACTTTAGCTACCGTTGTGCTCCCAGGTTTTAGCAGTGATTTTGTGATCGAGATTGAGGAGTAGCCTGCCTGGTACAGTAAACTTTCTTTACATATGAATGTGCTGCAGACTGGAGGGGGGTCGCAACCTGTTTTCCCCCTCGAGCTGAGTTGTGTGTTGAAGACTGGAAGCTGTACACAGCTTGAATCGGGCTGAATCCGCCTGCTATCAAATGCAGTTGGACCCTGCCACGAGGGCCTTGTCTCCTTACCCTGCTCCTTCTGGCAATCCAGAACAACCATTGTCCATCCTGTTCTCAGCCTTGGGTATCATCAATAGTAAATAGGGTAGCTCCCTGCAACATATCTTTTAAATCAAAAGTGTGTCATCTGATTACTGTGTTGTTTTCATGAACTGAGCCCTCCAGCTCCGGATTACAATCACTGGGTGTGCATGTTAATTCTTCTTTCTCACAGGGCCCCTACCAGCTGCAACACCGGCCTACCCTGGACAATGGTCCTGGCTAGCCCCCTTTTCCATCATGGGTACCCAGAGAGTGTGACTGGTAGGGACACTGACTGCATGCACAACTGTGATATTTATAGTGTGTTTAGGCCAATTAACCTGATTGCCCCCATCTTTGTTATAGTCCCCCTGAATAAATCAGATCTACTTTTTTCTGCAATTTCTATTGACTGTGGGGTCAGTTTATGTTGAAGGTATTGCATTGTTTCTTTGGTATTGCATCACCTTGTTTTACAGGGGGGCCCCAAGCTGAGCCAAGCTGAAGGAACCAGTCCTGGGGGTAAGTGCTCAGCATACATATGTGTGTGTACCAAACTTGTCAGGGGTATTGGGAAGGTATACATTGTGTACTGTGTGGGCCACTAGTAGGAGGCAAGGGGGGGTCACAGTGTCCCAGAGGGCTGTGGCATGGTTAGTCAGACTAATGCCAACCCTGACCTTTGAGTGGAGGCACCCGTCACTGAACCTAGGTCCCTTAACCTGTTACTAGCCAAGCAGGCAGGGGTAGTGGCCCTTGGAATAGCAACACCTAGGGGTTACACACAGGCTGAGGAATGTGTAACCAACCCACCAACCCACCCAGATAGAGTCCACCACAGTCCAGATGGCCCTCCACTTAGGCATCCTCTGGGACAACAGTGGTAGACTCTTTGGCCCCTGGGTGGGGGATGAGTTCCCCCAAATCCTATCCAACTTGGCCCATAGTTTTGCAATCTCCTCCCTCCGCCCAAAGAGGTGCATGCACATAGGGCAGCACCTCAGTCTCCAGAAGGTCTCTATGAAAACTGCCACTCCACAACCACTGCCCTGCTTCACCCCCAACATTCCCTTTCCTACACTCCCCACACTAACTGGAAATAACAATGTTCCTTTACCCTAGAGAGGGTGTTTCTAATTTTCCCCTTTTCTTGCTTTGCTTAACCCCTTTGTGTCTTAACCCTAACTAAGGTGATTTTAGCTTTCCCCTTTTTGCTTCTCTTGTCCTGTTTGTACCCTAGATAGGTATTACCTCTTTTACCACACCACAGGTAATTTTAGTTTTCAGGGTGTTTTTTTATGCAAGCGTTTTTCTGATTCTGCCTGTCAGTCCAACTGAGACTGACCTCCACAGCCCAATCACCTGGTTTTGCCTACCTTCCCTTGGTGTCCTTGCCCTAGGACCTGTGAGGGGTGCCCAGTTACCAGTGTGCAGCCTGAAAGAGGTCAGTTGTCATCCTGCCGTCAGGGTTTTTTTCTGCCAGTTTTCACCTCTGGCCCACGGATGTGCAAGGGGTGCAATCTATGAGCTACGCCTCCATGGAGACATCCCCAGTGCTCTGAATGTGGGGTCCCTTCCCTCTATGAGTGGTCACATGCGCTTCCACCCAGATACCTCCAGGTGGCAGCCCAGCAGCAAGGCACAGTGGCTGCCTTCCTGAGGGAGGAGAGCAGTCCTACAGACACTTAATCCACCCTCCTACCCTGAGTGACCCATGTCCATGTCCGAACCCAGATCACTGGGGTGGCAGGAGGTGATGCACTGTGTGCCTCAGTATTCCACACCACTGGGCTGGCCTCTAGTTAATCCTTTTTTAACTTTACCTTTACTCCTTTGTACTCTTACCATACATGGTGTGTTTTTTCTCATCCCACGCAACAGGTAATTACTGTTTGTATGAACTGTTTCCTGCTTATCTTCTTCTTTATAGAAAAGAGCAAGGGAGGTTGGAGGAAAACCTAATTTAGTTATACACATGGGAACCAACGACCAAGCTGGGGAGGAGGTTGAGGTAGTGCAAAGTAGGTTCAGGGAGTTAGGGAAGATCTGCAGGGAGGAAGGAAGTTCACTGACCTTCTCAGAGGTGATACTAGTACCAAGGGCTAGCACAGCCAGGAAAAGAAGAATAGAGGATTTTAATGACTGGCTGAGGAAATGGTGTAGGGAGGAGGCTTTCATTTGTACTGGGGACTGGGAGGATACCTGGTTAAACAAAGCACTCTTTTCACCAGACAGGCTGCACCTTAGGAGGGAGGGTTCTAGGGTACTCAGAGGCAAACTGGGGGAATACATAATCACTACACTTAATTTAAACTACTAAGGGGGGGGGCAAGAGGTGTGCAGGGCCAAAGACTACAAGAAGAGGAGGTCACTGAACCTCCCCCCCCACAGTGATGGAAGAGGTCTTGAGGTAGGAGGTGAAAGGGATGGGAAACAGTCAGCAAAGCATGGAGAGGATGAGGAACACATAACAAGGGTAAGTGAGGGGGATACACACAGAGGGGAGAAATGTGAAGAGAAGAATAAAGGGAAGGAAGATCAAATTCTAGGTGGAGGGTGGTGTCTCTGAGTACACAGAGTCTTGGAAACAAGATGGATGACCTGCAGGTGCTATTTGCAGACAGGAGGGTGAACATAGCAGCAGTAACCAAGACTTGGCAACACCACACCATGACTGGCACCTTGCGATCCTTGGATACAAACTATGCAGGCGGGACAGGGTAGTCGGGAAGGTGGAAGCGGTAACAGTTTACCCCAGGGAGGAAATAACTTGCATGAGGGAGGAGTCAGAGGAAGGGAAGGTGGAGGCATTATGGGTTCAGTTACAGTCCAACAGAAGGTGAAAAGTGAGGTTGGGAGTGGTTTACAGACCACCCAACCAGGATGAGGGGGAGGGACAGGAAACTGAGCTTGCAAATATTGGAAGCTGCGGGGAAGGGAAAAGTGGTAATTGCGGGGACTTCATCCTGCCCAAGGTGGACTGGAGTGTACCATCCACAACATGTGCTAGGAGTCAGGTGATCCTCACAGGACTGCAATATGGGTTTCTGACTCAGGGCATCATAGAACCAACAAGAGCAGAAGCAATTTTTGATCTGGTTCTCACAAAAGGGGAGAATGCACAAGAAATAATGGTCAAGGAGCCCCTGAATGGGAGTGACCTTTGCACAGTGTGGTTCCAGTTGGATATTGGCAGGGAAAGCATCCCAACTAAGTCTAAAATCTTGGATTTTAGAAGGGTGGACTTCTGGAAGATGGGCAAAGTGCTAAAGAGTCACCTGGCAGGCATCAGAGCAGATATGGGGGTGGATTAAAGGTGATTTATCATTAAGGAAGGAATACTGGTTGTCACAGAGGAGTGTATTAGGGTCAGGGTGAAGAACACAAGAGCCAAATCGCCCAGCTGGTTCAGTTCTGGGGTCGCCCAGGCAGTAAGGGAAAAGAGGTTAGCCCATAGAAAATTCAGGAAGACCAAGAGAGGTAACAAAGGAAAATTACCTAAGGTTGGCTAGCGAGCCAAGTAAGGAAACCCGGCGAGATAAGGCATAGAAGGAGCTGCAGATAACTGAAGGATCAAAAAGGGGGAGAAGGCCTTCTTTCGCTATATAAGTGAGAAAAGGGACAAGAAGGATGGGATTATTAGGCTTAAGAAAGGGGAGGAGTGAGTGAAGGATAACAGGGGAAAAGCAGAGATACTAAACGAATACTTCTGTTCTGTCTTCACCAGGGAGAAGGACGGACTAATGCATTCAGGAGGGAGAAGAGGAGGAGCAGGGGGGAAGGGGAACACAGATGTAGTGATAGAGGAGGACAGAGCGAGGGAGGGGCAACTAACATTGAAGGTGGACAAATCACCAGTCCAGACAGACTACCACCAAGGGTACTAAGGGAACTGGCAGGGCCACTGACAGGCCTATTTAATAGTTCACTAGAGTAAGGCATGGTACCACAGAACTGGAGAACAGCAAATGCAGTGCCCCTCCACAAAAGTGATTCCAAGGATGACCAGGAAAATTACAAACCAGTCAGTCTGACCTCAGTCGTGTGCAAGCTCATGGAGACCATACTTAAGGAAATGTTGGTAAAATATTTAGAGGAGCATGGTCTCCAGGATGCGAGGCCACACGGTTTCATGGGGCAGACCATGTCAAATGAATCTGATTGACTTCTTTGACTGGATCACTAAGACAGCAGACAAAGGCCAAGACATTCTCTGTCTAAATTTTTGCAATGCCTTTGACTCTGTGCCCCACAAAAGGTTGATCAGGGAGTTGGCAGATCTTGGGGTTGGGCATAAGATGTCCAGATGGGTGGAAAACTGGCTGAGGGACAGAACCCAGAGGGTGGTTGTGGGGGGAAGAGTTATTTGGCACCCAAGAGGTTACCAGTGGGGCCAGTGTTGTTCAATGTCTTCATCAGTGACATTAGGGGTGGTATTAGGGGTAAAATGTGCCTATTTGCAGATGACACCAAGCTCTGTGGGAGAGTGGGCACAGCTGAAGGGATACAGGACCTACAGAATGATCTGAAAAGGCTGGGGAGGTAGTCTGGGATCTGGCAGCTTGGCTTCAATGCTAAGAAATGCAAAGTTATGCACACTGGAGCCAAGAATCCCAGGATGGAGTACTACCTGGGAAGAGTCCAAGTATCTGCATAAGAGGAGGAGGAGGAGGAGAAGGACCTGGAAATGATGATCCCTAGTTTCCTGAAGCACTTCACGCAGTGCAAGAAAGCAACAGCAAGGGCAAACAAGATGCTGGGGATGCATAGCTAGGAGGATCAGTAGTAAAAGAGAAGTGGTTATACAACCCTTGTACAGGTCACTGGTAAGGCCACATCTAGAGTATGGAGTTCAGTACTGATGCCCACACCTCAAAAAGAACATTAACCGCTGAAGAAGGTCCAGTGGAGGGCTACAAAGATGATAGTGGGTCAGCAGGGTAAGGCATACAAGGAGAGGTTGAGGGTACTGAACATGTACTCCCTGGTGGAAAGGAGAGAGAGAGAGGACATGACTGAGACATTCAAGTACTTGAATGGTATAAATAAGGTGGATAAGAGTGGTCTCTTTAAGCTATGTTGCAACCATAACACGAGGAGGCACAGTCTTAAGCTGGAGGGGAGGTTTAAGAGGGAGGTCAGGCAGCACTTCTTCACAGAGAAGGTGGCGGATGTTTGGAATGCACTGCCAGAAAAGGTGGTCTTGTTGAAGACAATGGGCAGCTTCAAGAGAGGCTGGGACAGGGTAGGGGGGATGGGAGGAGTGGGTAGGGGGGCAGGGACAGTAGCTTATGCTGTGGACCTTGCAATACGAGCAGACTAGATGGATCAAATGGCCTTCTTCTGCTGGAGTCTTCATATGTTTGTATGTTTTGTACTTTCCTTCTCAAGCAGCAACAATTATACAGGTACTTTACCTTATCTCAGTGGACAGGCAGAATTTCCAGTGAGCCTGCTTTCACCTAAGATCTAGTCCCTTCAGCTGTTGCTCTCCTGCTCTTTTCCACTCATGCTCTGGGACATGTACTTGAATAAGACACCTTATGAGTGGTTACCTTACATCCACCAGATGGGACCTCCCCCAGTGGGAGTTTATGCTGCTCCCCTGATTGGTCAGTGTCTGTCACATGATCCTCCTCTCCCTTTTGTCCTCCTCAGTCAGCCATCCTTGAGCCCTTGACCTTACTTTTATTAGAACTAACCAGTATGGTTTATCTTCAGCTTTTCCTGTAGGATAGACTTCAAAGTCAAACACCAGCCAAAGACTCCTCCAACCCAACATTAAGATTTATGTTCACCTTTGGTGTTATAGACAGTTTATTTGTGGAGTATTCTACAGTCAATTTATTTTGTAATGCAATGGCATGTTTTGCTGCAGTTTTCATCAAGATTTCTTTTTCAGTACTACAATACTGCATTTCATGGGTAGATCTGCAATAGCCAGCAAACACTTTTGAATACTCTCATTTAGCATTCAACACACCCATCTGTCCTTTAACGTATCAGTTAAGCCATTGTCAAACTCACAATGCTCAGTCAGTTTTTAAACATTTGCAATATACTAGTCTGTTCTTAGACTTTGTCATAATGAGCCTTCTCTAAGCCATGGAAAGGATCTTGGGCCTTCCAAAATAATAAAATATTCTTGGGCCTCTCCTTTGAAAAATAGCTTGTCACATAGCACATTAAGAATTAAGAGAAACTCTTTGAGTAGTTTGCTCTCATTTGTTTCAGCTTCCTGTCAACCCCTTGTAACCTCCTCCCCAGGCCAGCCTACATGCTCTGCTGTTATGACTTGTGAACCATCATTACCCCTTGTTGCAATACCTTCATGGTTCACACTGTTTTTTTCAGTCCATTTCCCCTCTATCGGGAATAATATTCCTAGCTACCTCTGCCTCTTCCTGTTTTACCCTGCCCTTAAGCAATGTTTCATGCATCCTTTTGCTTCCTCCTGCTCTTACTTCTAGTAGCTTTCTGCTTAAGCCTTGTATTTGGTCTGTTCTGCCACCAGTCTAATTGATCAATTGTCGCCTCTCGTATTTGTTCATTGTTCCTGTTTGTTGCACTATTGTTCATTTTGTACTGCTTGACTGTTTTGCAGTTACTTTTTGAACTGTATTCACTCCCTATACCCTTCCCTGGGTGCACCTGAAATGAGCCTTGTCTCAGTATGCCTTTCCTGGTAACTGATTTGTGAATGAATACATCAATTCATTTACTATTATCCTCTTTCAGTTTGCCTCATCCCTTCACACAAACTATCTAAAACTCAAAATGTAAATACAATACTTTTTCAGACTTGCTTGAGCTTCCCTAGAACATGTTGGGGCCTATCCAGAGAGGCTGGCCTCACCATTTGAGATGCTAGTTATGTTTGGAATCAGAAATGCTCAACACTTGTTACTGGTTTTGGGGATAAGTGTTCTGTAACTCTTTCTAAATCTGAGCATGTACATTTTTCTGTTGATTTTAATGGTGCCGTTAGGCTATACAGTAAGTTGTATGCATTTGTTTCATTGTACATACCATGGAGGTACCTGCAGACCTCAGTGCGTGACAATCAAAGGTTAGTCCTGCATTTTGCATGGTAGTACATAGGTATAGTGCATATGGCCCTAGGTGAATATAATTCCATACTTATATTACCTAACCATGCATGTTTGCTAATATGTGTACACAGGCTATCTATGAAAATTTGTTTTGAACTAATGGATATTCTCCTGTATAAATACGTTTTTTGATTGATTAAAGAGCCCCTGACACTGTTGTGACAACTTTGAGAAAATGTAACGTTTAGCACAAGTGAGCTTATATTTTAATATTGTTTCTGTATTTCTCATTCTTCTTTATTACTAAGGACATTTGCATGTAAACAGGATCACAGCCCTATCTATTCGGACTGCTTGCCTACGCATGACATTACAGTTTTGTTTATGACCTCACAGTCTGTTGCTGTGGGGTTAATTATGATGCCATAAATGGTGGATTGTTTATTTTATTTATTTGTTTATTTTAAAGTTGGTAACCAGGAAAAGCACCATGACCAGAAGCTTGTTTCCAGGTGCAATTTGGATTATGATGTCATATGTAAGAAAGCAGAAAGAGCAGATAAAGTCTAAGGGACAGTAAGTCTTTCGTACAGCTGTCCTCGGCAATAAAGAAAAAAGGTAAATAGTTATAGAAAACACATGAAATATAAACTGAACTGTCTAAATCTCAAATTTTTTCCAAGTTTTTCTATCGGTGTCAGGGGCTCTTTAATTGATTAATTAATTGACAAGAGAGGGTGACACATTGAGTATGCTTGCTTTATCAGAGTATTGTAAAATGATAAACAAGGTTTAACATAAAGCATCATCTTTTTGTAGTTTTATTTTATTTAAACTCACATAACATACAAAATATACATATAAGGCTATGATACATATTGCATACAGTGGGCATCATCATACATTACTCAGAGCAGATCAGCTCTAAGGTAGAAATGGGGTTTAGCTGAACGTAGATGCTGCTAATGATAATAACAGGCAGACAACAGGAGGCAATTTAACATTTCTAAGCATAGTATTTGTAGGAGCGTTGGCTGGGGCATAGCACCAACATTCACTAAGGTTTTAGTCCATGTGTTGTTTTTGGCCATAGGAAATTGGGAAGCATGTACACAGCACAACAATTCTAGATCTTCCCTTCTAAGAATAAAGCATCATCTTTACAAATGACAAATCATAGTTTTAGGACAGTTTAGTGATTTTATTTTTAATTATAAAAGGTACACTGCATATATATCCTGACTTTACATTAACTATTGATGGATTCTGAATAATATGCAGCTTATAGTTAAATGTATCATTACAGAACTTAACTATACTAAATTAGATCCCTGCACAATCAACAATTTACAAAGTACAAAATGTGAGAAGAGTAGAAGTTGCAGCAGAAGGCTTTGGACATTGGTTGCAAACATTCATCATTCCACAAAATGCAGTTTCACGACACCAAATTAACCTGGTATTGTGTCTGTCATTTTGATTTTCTAATAGTAATGGTTGCAGCAATTTAACATGAACTGCATCTGTATTCTACAGCATGTTCCATTTGAAATTCGAAGACATGTCTCACAAAAGGACTGAAATCATCACTGAAAAAAAACAGTGTATTTGGAAGCTTTGCAGTATGCTGAAAATCTCACTCACAACAACCCATGTGGAGAGACTTCATTGATTTTTTCAGTTTAGTTATGAAGCCTGAAATGCTTGCACACATCTAGGGGGAAGAAGTTTAAACTGCAATTCACATTTCTATGGGTGAGGTACTCTACTCCCCTCCCCTGTATCCTATCTGGGCCAAGAAGAACTGTTGAGAAGAAAGTTGAAGGACCTCCCTACTTGAGAGGCCCAGCTGACCCTATTCTTGAAAGGTTTTTGCCATAGGCACATGATGAGATAAAGCATTTTGGAAAAAAGCATCCCCCAGTGTTCACTTCTACTGAGTAAACAAATTAACTATTTTATAAACTGTGTTTTTACATGTTAGTAAAAGCCTTTCTATTTCTATAACACCTGCTTTGTTTGTGCAATGGCATGAGCAGGTTTTTACCTTTACTTTGCAATGGCTAGTGAAAAGAATTCCATAGAATTCTGGCATTGTGATGTCAGAAAATCCCAGTGACTAAGGAGTCCAGTGAACTTTAATGAGAATCTTTAGATTTATTTCTCTGTTTAAAAATAAAGCCCTATATTACTGTACTGTATCAATCACAGGGTAATGGCATGCTGCTGGTAGGTCTGGGTGATTGCTGGAGGTAATAGGTAGATAGACACAAGATGTAGCACTCCAGACAGAAAACTCGAAGAAATATCTAGTTTTTTCACCTATTAGTGCAGGTAAAAATATAAGGCTATAGAAAAGAAGAATGTATAATAGTAGGAAATTTATTAATTGTTTGTTTATGTTTAGAAAAAGCACTGTATGTAACATTGGCCTGAAGAAGTGGTATGAAACTACGAAACTGTAGCCAGTTTGAACAAGTTTTGGCGCAAAGTTGAAAGTAGAATAAAACAAAATTGAAGCTTTTTATTGAATGTTATGGACTTATGTCTTGTTATTTCATAATTGTCAATAGTCATTTAAAGCCTTAAAACAAGACTGTCCAGATATATAAAATATGATGAAGAGGGCAACCTATACCCACTAGATAGTGTACATAGAGTTCAAACATATAAGGCTGACAATACACCTTACTTTAGTTGTGATAATTTAAGGAGTACTTTTTTCCTTATGGTTTCACTTGCACTGCCAATTAAATGAGCAGGATACTATATTTGTTTTTACATTTGTGCACATGCTCAAAGTGAACATATTGTTACTGTAGTATAAAGGGCTATGCAACTGTGTGCTGTGTAAGTCAATGGATGTAGAAATGCAGGAGGTGTGCCTCTCAAAAGCCAATGCTGAGGATGCTGAAGATAACCGCGTTCACCTTACTGATGGGCATAAACTTCTTGTAGTTCTTATAAAACATTTCTTTTTTTTTTTGTCCATAGGCAGCTATCTGAGTAGCTACAGTGCATAAAGACCTCTTACACAGCAAAGAGATCTTCATGCAATGTTGTCTCAGAACTCAAATGCATTCTGAATTGGAACTTTTTTTAAAACAGACCCGAAAATGGAAACTAGTCAAAGGCTTCCAGTTCGCTGTATTAACAATACACTGCAACTCCTTCACAACAGTAAAATCACCATGCATACAAAATAACATTTTTTAATTCCCTCACTTGGTCATTTTCTGAATTCTATGGCAAGCCGTTAGGGACATAATTCATAATCTCTGGCTGTATGGTAAAACGCACACTATATGGTGAAATACATACATCATATAGTGAAATATATACATTATATAGTGAAATACATACACAAGGTAGTGAACCACCTACAGTATCTACTGAAATATATACATCGTATAGTGAAATACATATACTGTATACTGAAATACATATATTATATAGTGAAACACATACACTATATAGTGAAATGCTTACATTGCATAGTGAAATATATACACTATCTACTGAAATCCACATACTGAGTACTGAAGATCCACATACACTATATACTGAAACAAATATACTATGTACTGAAACATATACACTACCTATTGAGATACATACACTACAGACTGAAACATCCACATAAACTATCTACTGAAACAAATACTCTATAGATTGTAACACATACACTATATATTGAGAAAAAACTGCATACACTATATACTGAAACAAATACACTATATATTGAAATGCATACACTACACACTGGAAAAAGCAAATACACTATTATACTGAAACAAATACACTATATATTGAAACATCTTCACTTTATATTGAAATACATACACTATCTGTTGAAATAAATACACTATGCACTGACAAATCTGCATACACTATATACTGAAACAAATACACTACATGGTGAAACACATACACTATGTATTGAAACACATACACTGTAGTCTGAAAAATTCACATACTCTGTATACTGAAACAAATAAACTATATACTGAAATGGACTATGTTCTGAAACTACCCATCCCCCTGCCCCTCCCCCATGAATGTCCTACAGCTGAACTCATTGCCTGTTGCATTCAGCTAGCTGCTAGCTTGATGAGAGGACGTCTAAAACAGCAGAGCTGAGGTAAACACAAGAGGGCTATCTCTTATTCTACTTCTTTACGGGGGTTTTCCTTTTGTTTTGCTTGCACACCTTTAGTCAAATTTCAGACCATTGTGATGTGACAAGAAACTTTTAAAACTAATTTAAATGCTGTAGTTCATTCTTTTAAATAAGTGCTGCCTTCATTTACTGTCAGACAACATATTTGTATAGGAAGCTAATACAGGATATTCCTAACATACCTGTATACATAGAGAGCTGCATGTATTTTTCCAAGTTAAAGTGTTGACTTGTTTAATGTGTAATTAATTACTGTGTAAGTCCAGCAACTTATCTGAGTTGAATGCTTGGGAAGCACTTCAGGAGCTGTGGAAGTGTAAGCCAAAATCATTGCTAGTTTGTACTTTATGGACTATGTTTTGATTAAGTTTTTATTTTAATGTTTTGTTTAATAAATGTCTCTTGGTTAAGAAACAAAAATATATATTTTTGCTGCAATCCCTCAGTATTCAATTCTCATCAGGAGTTTAGCTGGCATATGCGTATAATTTGCGTTGTTTTGCTAAATAACTTTACTGTGAATCCTCACTGGAGGCATGCACAGTCTGTTTTGGGGTTTGAGCTTCTCAAACTGTGTTTTATTTCTTTTTTTTTCCCCATAGAGATTTTTATCTCCTTAGTCACCCTGCTACCCCTTTGCCCACTGACATCTCCAGCCCAATCACTTACCATCCACAGGACATGTTTGCTCTGAGATCCCCCCCCACTCACATCCCCCGTGTTGGGGCCAGGAGGAGGAGAAGGGCCATTGACAAGGAGACACATATTCCAATATGAGCAGAGCCTGGTTAGCAGTGCAAAATCTGCGGCAGGTTGTTGGATCATTTTGCCATTAGGGGGTTTCTACCTTTGGTTTCATTCCCTGGGCAGCCAAGCATGGAATGATGCAATTGCATATAAAGACACATGCTTGCTTTGTGCCTGCCTGAGCCCTCCCTCTTATGCAACTCCACTGCCCTGCCAGCCCTCCTCAGCTAGGTGGATGTTGAAGAGTGGGGTGGTCAGACTTCCCCTCAGTGAGAGAAGAGCATTCCCCAAGATGCTCAATCATATCTCCCCCCCCCCAGCTAACCCCTGCAACTCAGGTCCACCCCCAAAACTGGGCCACTGGCATGGGTGGCAGTGCAATCACCACCAAGCTGCTAGGCCAGCCCACCAGACTGTGTTTTTATAAGTAAATAAAGACAGCATATAGGTAAAAGAAGAAAACAAACTGTATTTTAACAGTTTGTTATAAACATTTCAAGTCACATCACAATGTTTTGAAATCAGATAAAGGTTTTGCAAGCAAAATACGATAAAACAATACATAAAGAGATAGATAAGATAAACCTTTTATGTTTACCTTCTGCATCTTAGGAGGCATCGGCCATGATTTTTAGTCAATTGGGGCCCCATTTTCAGAAGGTTAGCGTGCAGAGCTAAATATTACACTGTGGGAACAGCATGGTTGGATCGGTGTCGTATTCAGCATCACTTGATGCTATCCTGATCATGTGCATGTGCATAGATACTACTACGGCCGTGTAAATGAGTAATCCTCTCCTGCATGCAGAGCACAGTGCTATATAAAAGGTTTCCTTAGTGACCATAAGTACCTCCCTCTACATTTTATACTCAGTCTCTAGGCTTCTAGTACCTAGATGCTTGATTTTGCACTTTTTGGTTTTGAACCCGAACTGCCATGTCCCATAGCACTCTTTAAGTTTTCTAAGGTCCCCACTCATTCTCTCCATCTGCACCTATCAACTCTATTACAGATTGTGGTGTCATCTGCAAAAAGGCATATCTCCCCTTCCAGTTCTTCTGTTATGCCACTTATAAAGACACTGAAGAGGATGTGTCCCATTACTGAGCCCTCCGGCACCCTACTGGTCACTCTCTCCTCACTGGAGGGAGGGAGTGCCATTTACCACCATCTTCTGTGGCTGTGCGCTATCTCAGGTGCAGCACTTAGGAGTGCACAACACTAATCTGAAAATGGGGGCCCACATACCACTGTAACAGGACTAGCACTGCATTGTGATAAGCATGGTTGGTACTGTTTTAAAAAGCATTCTTCTGTGCAGTGCTAACCTGTTAATGTGGCACTATTTTTTTTTTGCACAGGATTACTAATTGCAACCAGGTGTTCATACAACTGGGGGTTACTCTAATGCATATAAGGTGTACAGGTATATTAAATGCTTTCTTGAAGTGTTAACACACTGTGTGGTTAGTGCTAGTTAATGATTCTGGGAATCATGTTTTAACTACACACCGCAGCTGCCAGCACCCCACACACATACACACACAGTCAGTTCTGGACACAATAAAAACAAGCATTTGTCAATGCTGAATGTTGATTGCGTTGGTCCGATGAGCTAACCTCACCACTGGCCCTCTGTCACTCTCTCAGCTCTGTTTCTCCTGGTGCTGCAGGCTGCTGTTTTGCACAGAGCTCCCTTCCTGCGTTGGCACCTTTTTCTGTCCACAAAGAAATCCATAGATGGCCTGACAGAGCTCCGTTGGTGGATCATCACCTCTGACTCCTCATTCTGTTTTCCTTGCGCTAACAGGCTGGCCTTTGTACTGGGCTCACATTCTGTTGGTGGCTTTTCTGCCACCAAAGAAATTCTGCAGTAGTATCCCAACACAGGTCCGTTGAGGTTGCTCACTCCCCCCTCTGTCACTCACTGTTCCGTGTCTGCTGGCGCAGCGCACGGCCTCTTGTATTGGGCTCCTGCCTGCATTGCCGCCTTTTTCTGCCCACAAAGGAACTGCAGGTCACGATGAGCTCTGTTGAGCCTCACTCACTGCCCCTCTCTCACTGACTTGTTCTGTTTCTGCCACCGCTGGAAGGCTGTCCTTTGTACTGGGCCCTGTGCATTGCCACTTTTCTCTGCCCACAAAGAAATCCGCTGCAGTCCCAACAGAGCTCTGTTGAGCCCACTCACACCACTTCCCTTTCTCTCTCACTGGTTCTGTGTCTCCAGCGGGTGAAGGCTGTCCTTTTGTACAGGGTTCCTGCCTGTGTTGGCGGCTTATTCTGCCCACAACTAAATCTGCAGCAGTCCTGAAACAGATCCATTGAGCTTGCTCACTCCCCTTATCTCAGTCACTCATTCCATTTCTGCCTGCGCTGCAGGCTGGCCTTTTTACTGGGCTCCTGCCTACATTGCTGCTTTTTTCTGCTCATAAAGCAATCCGCAGCTGTCCTGACAGAGCTCCATTGAGGTCACTCATTCCCCTTGTCTCACTCGCTCATTTTTTTTCTCCTGGCGCTGCAGGCTGCCCTTTGTACTAGGCTCCCCGCCTCTGTTGGCACCTTTTCTGACACAAACAATCTGCAGCAGTCCTGACAAAGCTCCAGCAACTAGCTCACTCTCCTCTCTCACTCTCGTTCCGTTTCTGCCAGCGCTGCAGGCTGTCCTTTAGTACTGGGCTTCTGCCTGTGTTGGCACCTTTTTTGCCCACAAAGAAATGCAGCTGTCCTGACAGAGCTCCATGAGGTCACTCACTCTGCCTGTCATTTGCTCATTCTGTTTCTCCTGGCGCTGCAGGCCGCCATTTTGTAGTTGGCTTCTGCCTCTGTTGACACCTTTTAGACTTACAAAGAAATCTGCAGCAGTCCCAACAGAGCTCGTTGGAGCTCGCCAACTCCCTCTCTGCCCAATCAATCATTTCCGCTTCTGCTGGTGCTGCCCTTTTGTACTGGGTTCCTGCCTGCGTTGCTGCCTTCTTCTGCCCACAAAGAAATCTGCAGCAGTCACGATAGAGCTCCATTGAGCTGGCTCACTCACTTCCCCTCTCTCACTCATTCATTCTGTCTCTCCCACCACTGCAGGCTGTACTTTGCTGGGCCCCAACACATTGCTGCATTTATCTGCCTAGAAAGAAATCCGCAGCAGTCCCAGCAAAGCTTCGGTGAGCTCTCACTCACCTCCTCCCTCACTCGCTCGTTCTGTGTCTCCCGCTGCTGCAGGCTGCACTTCTGTACTGGGTTTCTGCCTGCATTGGCAGCTTTTTCTGCCCACAAAGAGATCTGCAGCAGTCCCAACACAGCTCCATTCAGCTTGCTCTCATTCCCCCTCTCTCACTCGCTCATTCCGTTTCTGCCAGTGCTGCAGGCTTCCCTTTTGCACTGGGCTCCTGCCTGTGTTGCCAGCTTTTCATGCCCACAAAGAAATGTGCAGCAGTCATGATAGAGCTCCATTGAGCTCGCTCACTCCCCCTCTCTCACTCGCTCATTCTGGTTTTCCCGCCACTGCGGGCATCCCTTTTGTACTGGGCCCCAGCGTGCATTGCTGTCTCATTCTGCCCACAAACAAAGCTGCAGCAGTCCCAACAGAGCTCCGCTGTGCTCACTCATGCCCCCTCCCTCAATCACTCATTCTGTGTCTCCTGCTGCTGCAGGCTGCCCTTTTGTACTGGGCTCCTGCCTGCACTGGCGGCTTGTTCTGGCCAGAAAGAAATCTGAAGCAGTCCTGACACAGCTCCATTGAGCTCGCTCACTCCCCCTCTCTCACTCACTCATTCCGTTTCTCCCGGTGCTGGAAGCTGGCCTTTTGTACTGGGCTCCTGCCTGCGTTGCCGCATTTTCTGCTCACCAAGAAATCCACAGCAGTCACAATACAGCTCTGTTGAGCTCGCTCACTACTGCTCTGTCACTCACTCATTCTGTTTCTCTTGGTGCTGCAGGCTGCACTTGTATACAGGGCTCCTGGCTGCATTGGCACCTTTGTCTGTCCACAAAGAAATCTGCAGCTGTCCCAACAGAGCTCCATTGAGGTCGCTTAGTCTCCCTCTGTCACGCGCTCATTCTGTTTGTCCTGAGCGCTACAAGCAGCCCTTTTGTAAGTGCTCCTGCCTGCATTGGCAGCCTTTTTCTGCCCACAAAGAAACCACCTAGATCCTGCTAGAGCTCTGTGAGTTCACTCAGTCCCCGCCTCACTCACTCATACTGTTTCTCCCACCGCTGCAGGCTGGCCTTTTCTACTGGGCCCCTGCCTGGCGCCTGTTCCTGCCCACAAAGAAATCCACAGCAGTCCTGACAGGCTCCCGGTGAGTTCACTCACTCACCTCTCTCACTCGCTCTCTCTCGCTCTGTTTCTCCCAGTGCTGCAGGCTGCCCTGTTGTACTGGGCTCTTGGGCCTTTTTCTGCCCACAAACAAATCCACAGCAGTCCCAACAGAGCTCAGTTGATCTCGGTCACTCCCCACTCTCACTTGTTCGATCTTAATCTGTCCCAAACACTGATTTCCCACAGCAACCGTGCTATTCTCTGACAGGAGTGCAAAAACATATTTAGCCTGAATGTGAAAAATGACAGCTGTACTGTTCATAAGAAGGTGTGAAAAAAGTGCCACTGCTGAAAATGTGGTGTGAAAATATTACAAATGTGCGAAGTTACAAGGGTGTGTGGAAACAGTTCAACGCACGCTTGTAACACAGTCATGTTATGGAGTTTCGTCACCAAATTTTCAACATAAACTTTAGGACCTCTGCTCATGAACAGTGCCACTGTCATTTCTTAATCTGTTCGAACACTGATTTCCCACAGCTGATCGCATTATTGTGTTCTGCAACTGTAAAACCACATTTCAGTCAGGATGTGAAAATGACAGCTATGTGCCTCATAGGAGGGTGTGAAAAAAATGCCACTGTTGAAAATCTGGCATGACAATATACAAATCTCATGTTACAAGGATATGTGGAAAGTGTGCAATGCACTTGTAATATCATCATTTGATGGGCTATCATCACCAAATTTTCAACGTAGCCATTTTAGGACCTCTGTTTCAACAGTATCACTGTCATTTTCTTAATCTGTCCCAGACAGTGATTTCCCACAGCGATTGCTCTATTCTGCGCACCGAAGTGTGAAAACACATTTCGCCAGGATGAGAAAAATGACAGACACTGTTCATAAGCAGGAGTGGGAAAATGGCAATGTTGAAAACTGTGAGTGAAAATATAAATTCTCGAGAGATTCACGAAAGCATGCGTGCAAACTGCGCAACACACGCTCATAACACAATCATTTTATGGAGTATCGTTAGCAGATTTTCAACACAGCCATTTCAGGACCTCTACTCATGAACAGTGTCACTGTCATTTTCTTAATCTGTCCCGAACACTGATTTCCCACAGCGACTGTGCTATTCTGTGCCAGAAGTGCGAAAACACATTTCCACCAGGATGTGAACAATCACAGCTGTACTGTTCACAAGGAGGTGTGAAAAAATGCCAATGTTGAAAATCTGGTGTGAAAATATTGCAAATTCATGAAGTTATGAGCGTGGGTAGCAACTGTGCAGTGCACACTTGTAAAACAGTCATTTTTTGGATTTTTTCCACCAAATTTGCAACATAGGCTTTTTGAGACCCACCTCATGAACACTGGCACTGTCGCTTCCGTTAATCGGCCCCGAAGGTGATTCCGCACAGTGACCACGCAAATCACCTTTCGCCGACGATTAACGCAATGACAGTTCAAGAATTCAAGGAGGAGGGTCCAAAAACCCATGTTGAAAATTTGGAGAAAAAGTCCCAAAATATGCCTGAGATATGTACTCAAAGTTGAAAAACCCTATTTATTACATTATACACTACCGCACTTCCTCAGTTCACGTCGGTTTGAAGAGTGCAGGCGTGTTCCCGGTCCACTGAAGATCATCGCGCCAGGCTCCAGAGGTAAGTATGGGGTGACAGGGGGGTGTGGGGAGGCAGGGTGCACAGTGAGTTGGTGCGGGTTGCAGGTGGGGGCCAGGGACACTACGAGAAACTGTTTTCTTTTTTGCAGGTAAAAAAAAAATACTTTGCTGGACCGTTTTTCCCTTTACAGGGGCATGTGGCACGCTGGGATGGGCACCCAGCGTACCACCAATGGCTTTCTTTTGGTTGAGGCAGCAGTAGCCGACAGGGATAGGGCACCCTGTCGGCAGGAATAAAAGTGGGGGGGGTTTACAGAATGCAGATGGGGAGTGGGCTCCCCCATGGGCACCAGAAACAATGGGGCACCGGTCGTGAGGGGTTTAGGGACCCGCTGGCACATAAACACAGTGAGAGATTATATTGTTTGTGAAGACGGTGGCAACCCACTGCCATGTTCACAAACAATATCAGGGTTTTTACATCCCACCCTGCAATGACGGGTCGCTCCCTCTTTGCAGCAGATGGCTGACGCTGCAATGACGAGGCGGCCCCTGATTACAGTGGCGAAATAGTCAATAGTTGGTGCAAATATTCCAAACTACTGTCACCAGCAGCCTGCAATGGCATTGGGAGAAGCAGGACAAGCCTTTTGCAGGCTGTGAGAACATAGCCACAACAGTGCCGTGCCTCCACAGCCTGCTACTGAAAACTACAACATATAGTTATTGCACTGTGCTAATCAACATAAAAATGGTACATCCTGTCTGCCCCATTTCCCATATTAAACCTCAGAACCTACTGTCCATGCAGGGTAATAGCCTTCACTATCCACTCCCTTGTTCTCCTCCCTACTGCTTTCAGCCTGAGTAACCATTATACCTATCACTTTGTCACAGCCATGCTTGAAACCATTTATGGTTTTGGTGCCTGCCATCTCAGTTGGCAAACTATTCCAATTTCACCACCATTTCTGAAATAAACTTTCCAATATACCTCTTGAACCTCCCACCCATCAGTCTCTCTACATTGTCCCCATAACCTTGAACTGTTACTCATGCTAAGTAGTTCTCCATTCACCTTGTTTATTCCTTACAGGAACTTGAAGGTCTCTATCATATCATTCCTCTCTTGTCTGGTCTCCAGTGAAGACATGTTCAGTGCCTTAAGGCAGATCCTCATACGACCTGTCCTGTCAGCTCTGAATCATCCTGATCACTCTTTGTCCTTATCTTTCCTGAGATGAGGTCTTTAGAAGTTCAGAACTCTGAACAGTATACCCAGTGCAGCCTCACCAATGATCAATAAAGAGGCAGTAAACCTCTTTTCTTCTACTATCAGAACCCCTTCTGGTGCATCCTAGTATCCTATTTGCCTTACTAGATGCCTCACTGTACTAGCTTGACTGTTTAAGGGAGTCACTAATGATGAATACTAGGTCCCTTTCCTCAACTGTAGTGCTCAGCTCTACCCCTCCTCTCCAGTACTCTGTCCTGGGGTTCTTGTCCCCTAAGTGAATCACCTTGCACTTTTTGGCATTGAATTTCAACTGCCAAACCTTAGGCCACCTCTCTAATCTTTACATGTCAGTCTGCAGTTTCCTTCTTCCCCATCACTGTCTCATCCTCCCATGAGCTTGGTGTCATCTTCAAAGAGGCACAGCCCCAGAATTATTCTCAAACATTGTTAATGAGCATATTGAAGAGAACAAGTGTCAGGATGGATCCCTGTGGCATTCCGCTCTTGACTTCCCTCTTTTCTGATTTGACACCATAATCACAACCCTCTGATGCCTCTCATTCAACTTAAGCCCCATCACCCCCACCAAAACACTGCTTATATTTTCGTTCAAATCCCTGGACCTCACCCCCTTGTGCCATGACTTAAGTCATTCTGATTGGTCGCCTGTCTCATTGGTCTGCTCCACTGATTCCATGCTAACATATTTCAAAACAAAATTGCTCTAAATATTTTCATTTTTTTTTTTAGTTATTTAACCAGGAGTGGCACACTAAGCTGAAAGTTTTTTTACAGGAGCAACCTGGGAGCACAGGAAAGTTAAGTGACTTGCTCAGAGTCACACAGTATGCAAGAGGAAGCTGTGGGATTCAAACTCAGGTCTGGTCTGCTGGATGTCACCAGATTTGCAGCTCAGAGCCTTAAACCACTGCACTATACTGCCTCCCCTTTATGGGACTGCCATGCCCCCCCAGAACAGGACATGAGAAAAGGTACACCACCTCCCTAGATCATGGCTGACCCACATGCTTACTTGCAAGTGCATGATTTGGCCTGGTCAAAATATAAACATAACCCATCCCCATGGCTTCCAGAGTGTATCATCTCCATAGCACCTGTACCATGACAATAAGCCATGCCAAGGTGAGAATTTACATCTAACTTCAATACCAACATTGGTTACCTGTCTAAATTTTGAAAGGCTGCCACAATCTCTTCCTCCCTCCCACTCCTTTGTCTGTCCTCAGAGTCAGTGACACCCCTGTCTCTAACCTCTCCTTCAAGCACCATAGAGATGTAATTCTTTTCATCACCTTACCTCTCTCTCTCCTACTCTCCCTTTCTCTCACCTCCCTCTCACCCCTGCCAACCTGTATGATTGTCATCTCCTTCCTTCCCCTATTGTTTTCTTTTCTCCAGTAACTCCATCCTTTATCCCGACACACTTCCGCCCTTAATCCTTCCAAGGGTAGGGAGCCCATATGCTGGATAGCAAGCTCCTCCATCTGACTGCTTCTGCAATCTCCTCCTCATTGGATGACCTCCCTAACCTCTCTTTCTGGTGTTCCTCCATCCTTGCTGACTGGAAGGCTGCCACTGTTACTCCTCCTCCTCCAAAAGATGGTGACCCGTCAGGTACGAACAGCTACTGACTCATTTCTCTCCTCCCTCCAAAATACAGGAACAAATTAACTCTCTCCCTTTCTGGACTCCTCTTCCTTTTTCACCCAAAACAAGTCTGACTTCCGCAAAAATCACTCCACCACCTGCTCAGGCTCACCAAATCCATCCATAATGGTATGGATCACAGCCTATTCACTCTCTGCTATCTTCAAGTGATCTAGCCAAAGCATTCAACCCTGTCTACCACCCAATTATTAGCCAAACTCCAGGCTGCAAGCCTCTCTGACTTAGCCATCAGCTGTTCCATCCTACCACAGGGTAGGTCCAAAGCAGTCAAAAGTGGTGACCCCTCTCCTCCCTGCCTGTATCCACTTGGGTCCCACAAGGATCTGTGTTAAGCCACTACTTTCTTCATTTTCTCAATGATCTCCCCCTCCATGTGCTTGTCTGCATCCATTCACATGTACACGGATGACATGGTCCTGTCCACAGCAGGCCCACAGACTCCAGCTGGACTTGATGATCAAGTTCAGCCCTGACCACACACAAATCAGCTTTTCCTCAATGCCAAGAAGGCTGTCTCCATGTCCTTTGGCACATGGCACCAGACTCTCTAGGCTCCCTCCCCTTCCTACTTTCCATACCTAGGATGGCTCTCCTGTGGAGGATGTTACCACCTTTAGTTATCTTGGTATCTGGCTAGACCAGCACCTAAATGTTTCTGAACAAGTGGATGCTATAGTCAAAAAGCTGCACCCCAATTTGGTGCACTTTACAGGAACTGTGACTGTATCCCACCTCCAGCATACCATGCTATTATCCAGAGAATGATCCTCCAAATCTCTGACTATGGTGATGTGGTCTACAGCGTAGCCCCCTTCACTACACTTGCCAGACTGGACACACTCTTCAACTATTTCTGCCATTACACTCTCAACTATCCTTCTTGGATTCACCATTGTTCTCTATTTAAATCTCTCCCCTTTTCTTTTCTTGTGGACAGGCACCATGCCCACTGTGCCAGCTTTGTGGGCAAATCAGGTTTGTTTCCCTACCCTCCTATCTCTCTGACAGCCCCTTATAGCCATACCATCAGAAACTGAAATATTCGAACTCTAGCAGTCCCTTCAGTTTCCACAACCATCGGCAAAGTCACGTTCAGCCGCCGCTGCCCTAAAATCTGGAACTCCCTTGCCCCAGCCATTCACCAATCTCCCTCCCATGGGTTCTTTCAAACCACTTCAGCCATCTCACCTCTCCCTCCTGCACTTGCTCTAGTTTTCCCTCTTGCTCTCCTATTACTTGTTTCCAGTTTAGGTACAGCTAAAATTTGGCACCTATGCTTCCACTCTAGGCATTATGCACAAATGTTTATAGCTAACATTGAGTAAAAGCCTCCAGCCCCTTTGCATATCAATTCAGCAGATGGAGCCCTCCAACTGTGAACTCCATCAAATAACTTAGGGTGACACTTGACCCCCAATTGGATCTAGGAGTCATATCCTAAATGTCTGTAGAACTGTGAACTGTAAATTGGGTCTGGCCTATAGGGTCAAAAAAACCTGACACCTGCTGCTCATCTGGCACTTGCATGAGGTGTACTACACCCTCCCTTAGCTATGGTCTCCACCAATTTGCCTGTACCTCCAAAGCTCTTCTTACTTGGTGGCTCACGACGTACAATAACATCTGTTGCTTTGCACTGGCCGCCCCCGTCTCATCCACCATTGTAAGCTTTATGATAAACTAGGTTGGCTTTCCCTGACCAATCACCTGAACTTTGGGCTGGGATGCCTCTTTGGTAAGTGATCAGAACCAGCACCCCCCCCAGGGCTGGCACAGCTTCTCTCACCTCCTGATGCCTCCTCTTACCCACTCAGGTCCCAGGGTCCTGGGATGCTAAAAGTACCCCTCACCTGAACCCTTATGGGGGACAGGGACTTTGTTGCATGTTCTCCTAGGCTCTGGAACTTCTTTACTGACCATGTTCGTTCTGCCTCCTCCCATCAGTGCTTCTGGAAGTCCCTGTGGGGGCATCTGAAGCTGGCCTCAGAATGCGAATGTCCCAGGCCTCCCTAGCCTAATTGTACTTGGAGCCCAACTGTTCTGAGGACCTGCCAATGATCTTTTGGTCGTTTCTCATGATCCAATTGCTCTCCTAGGCATCTGACTGCACTGTTTATGCTCTAGACTATATATTGTTGATTATATGTACTTTATCAATTTCTGTCATAGCAGTTCCCTCTATGCCTTACCATTTTGTGACTCAATGCATTTTGTTACTCTATGTACTTGCTTTACTTGCTGTTATGTTCTGATGTATCTGTATTACCTGTTGTACTCTCCCAAGAATTTCCTGAAAATAGGCATATAACTTGTCTAGTGTACCTACCCAGTTAACAAAAGCTAAATAAATAAATAAATAAAACTGCTCTGTATTTGATCGCCAGCATAGGTTTGTGGCTCCTGACTGTGCTGTATATGCATTGTCGATTGTTTGCTTGTCACTCAAGTTCTCACATCTTGCATGTATTATTCCCAATGTAATTTGTGGTTGTGTACCACTCTGCTCCTTGTATGTTATGTATTTTGAACTATTGTGCTACCTAAGACCCACTTGTACAAATTCCCCTTCCCCAGGATGCATCTAGAAATGAGCTCCCAGCTTAGTATTCCTGGGTGGGGAGCACTAGACACCAAGGATCATTTTACTATAATAACTGGAGCCATTTAAACTGCGATCAGGGGTGTAGAACCTTTACATGCCTAGGATCATTTTGGTATACTACTTGGCAGCATCATAATGGTGACCAGAGGAAGGGTCACAATATGCACCACCGTGTGCTGAAATTTATTTATTTATTGAAAAGTTTCACCAGGGAAGGTACACTGAACAACAAGTTGCTCGCCTCCGTGCACGACCTGGGCGAGAGGGTGGTGGGAGTTACATAGTAACAATGAGTGCACACAAAATACACAATACATACAAACATAGGTTACAACTGAATTACACATTAGCATGAAAAGCAAATAATTACAAGGGTAGGAAGTGAGAAACCAGTTGCAGTGAGCTTGTGGTGAGACAGAAGTGAGAGTAATGTAATAACAAGTGTGAACCAATAGCCTGCACTATGCAGACTAAGAATAGCACAGGGTGGCAAGTGAAGTGAGTCAGTCAGGGCATCAAACAGGATGTGGGACAAGAAAGGGGGAGCTTAGGGCAGGTACAATTTACAGAGAGGAAATTATGAAGAGCTTGATTTAATGAGCCAGGCGAGGAAGAGGATCGATATGTAGGGAAGAGCATTCCACATTTTGGGGAGACAATAGTAGTAGGAGGCCTCTCCACTAGCGGTGGATCTCCAGGGAACAGACAGAGTTCTAGGGTCATGGGATCTTAGAAGTTGAGAGGGAGTGGTTGGGGGGGAGATTAGGTAATTTAGGTAGGGAGTGTGCCAAGCCAGTACTTAGAGATGAGATTTGCTCAATGATGTAGTCGTCTGTTTGTTAGGGATGGGAAGGCTAAAGCTCTGTACAAGTGGCAACGGTGGGTAAGGTGAGGTGCATCCAGAGCAAACCGACAGAATGAGTTGAAAGCAGTATCCAGGTTGGTGAAGGAGGTGGCAGGAGCAGAGCAATGAACAACATCGCAATAGTTGAAAACCGGGAGGATCATTTTTTGGATCAGTTCGCGTCTTGCCTGTGGCGGGAGGCAGGAGCGGTTTCTATATAAGGCGCTGAGTTTGGGATGAAGTTTTTTTATTATGGCATCTATATGGGCTGAGAACATGAGATGTTTATCCAGCCAAACACCCAGATACCTGAAAGACTCGGTAGCAATTACAGTTGCTTCATCGAGGTTAGTGAAGGTATGGGCAGAAGGGAGCCTTGTCAGCTTCTGACGTGTGCCAAAAGTCATGGACACAGTTTTCTTGGCATTTAGGAAGAGTTGGTGAGATTGAAACCAGCTCTGGACATTATTGAAATCATGTTGGAGCCTGGAGGCGACATCCAAGGGTGAGGGCCCAGAGGAGAATAGAACCATATCATCAGCATACATATGTATAGAAGATGAGGTACAGATGGATGGAAGATCATTCAGAAAGATGGTGAAGAGAATCGGGCCTAGTATGGACCCTTGGGGGACTCCAGAGTATATGGGTAGAGGAGGGGAGATGTAGTCGGATATTTTCACAGACTGTGAGCAGTCATATAGGTATGTGCTGAACCATTTAATGGCATGTTCAGACAGCCCAGCTGATGAGAGGGACTGGAGAAGGAGGGAGGGAGTGGAAAACCGTGTCAAAAGCTTTAGCAAGATCAATAAAAATGGCAGTGGTTATGTGACCGCAGTCTATGCCTGTCAGGATCGCATCAGTGATTCAAAGCAGTGAGGTAGTAGTAGAGTGATGTTTATGGAACCCAGATTGATATTGTGTGAAGAAATTTCTGTCTGAGAGGTATGAGGATAGTTGGTCAAGGACTAGATGTTCTTGTAGTTTGGCTAACATCAGGAGGAGAGATATAGGGCGGTAATTCTCAGGGGAGGAGGAGTCGCCACACTTAGGGAGAGGGAGGACAATAGCATGTTTCCACTCACGGGGAATTTTGGCCAAGTGAACAGAGATTGAAAGAGCAGTGAGTGGGGAGCAATGCAGAGGCAGACAAGTTTAGCAACTTTGGGTCCAGTCCATCGAGGAGCTACCTTTGCTCAGGGTTGAAAATTTCCAAGGCCGCCAGCATGTCAGTTCTCGCACCCTAGGAGGAAGGAAAAGCTATGAGGTGGGGCTGGAGGACTTCTAATGGATGCTGAGATTAACTGGTTAATGGTTGGTAGAGGCCTTGCAGAGTAGAAGCACATGAGGTAAAGTCGAGTTGAAGCAGCAGCAATGCTAGGGTGGTCAGCAATGACAGTATTGTTTATTTGGAGGAGGGAGGAGGGGGGAGGGAGGGGGGAGCCTGTGGGGAGAAAAGTGAGTGGATTACTTTCCAGAATTTGGATGGGTTATTTATATTAGAGTTAAAAGCAGAGCTGAAGTAATCAGCCTTGGCCAAACGAGTGGCTTTTGTGCATTTGTTTCTGAGGACCCGGTAGTCCTCATAGTCTTTAAGGAGCTTTGTGCTTTTATGGAGCTTCCAGGCTATATCACGTGCCCTTAGACAAGCAATGAGTTCTGGGGAGATCCAGGGGAGGTGGTTTCCACGGACACGTATCCAGCGTAGTGGTGCATGTTGATTCCAGACTTCAAGGAATCGGTCTCTGAAGTAGTTAGCTGTGACATCTAGGTTACTAGCAACAGATATAGGTGCCCAATTAGTGTTGGTCAAATCATAAAGAAGTGGGTCAATGTTCAGGGATTTGTATGATAAGATTTGTAGAGTTTTATAGGGGACTTTGACTTTATGAATTTTGCGCACCAGGAAAGTCATGCAATGGTCACTGAAGGCATCTGCTAGAGTACCGGAATTAATGACCCTATGGGTGTGAGTTGTAAGGGCCCAGTTGATGAGGGAATGGTTTCCTGTCTTGTGATTTAGCCTAGTCGGATCTTGGATAATTTGGGTTAGGTTGAGCGCATGTATAGCATTTAGCACTTTGCTGGGTATGGTAGTCCAATTTATGTTGAACTCTCCCATAATATATAATTTGCCAGCAGAAGAGTGACTAAATAAGGTGGTTATGAGTTCAGTAGCAATATTGGGTTGTGAGCCAGGACGGCAGAAGTCACCTGCAACAAAGATAGGTTTGGAGAAGGGGAGAGAGATTTGCAACAGCAGAGCCTTGTAAGCTTTTGGCAGAGCACTAGAAAAGATGAAAGTGAATTGGATGGAAGAGGAGACATAGATGGCTACCCTACCTCCTCTCCCAAGTCGGTCCTGTATCGATATTGTGCAGCCAGGGAGAGTAAGAGATGAGTTGCTGATTTTTTTATTTAGCCAGGATTCGGAAACTATTATTATATCAGGGTTGAACGTAGCTGCCAGTGGCTGTAGCAAGTCCACTTTAGGGAGGAGACTACGTATATTGATATGTAGTATTTTAAGGCCATTTGGAAGAGCTGAGAGACGTGGCTCAGTGCTGGCTGCAGGAGGAGGTTGAGCTGGGCCAGGGTTGGGGTTTATGTCACAAGCTGATAAGAGTAGGAGGGCAATAATAATATAATGCAGCTTTGCGCTAGTGAACCAGGAGTGGTTGCATAGCAGTCGGGAGCTAGGGCTTTGGGTATTAGCAAAGGGTGGTCAGGAGATAAGCAGCCATGTAAGAGTAATGTACATAGGCAGCTGGACGAGAGAGGTGCTGGGACGAGTGGGTGAGTGAGACCAGGATATGGTAATGGGAGAGGGGGAGTTACCCTGATTGTAGATAGGGGGAGGGATATCATCTAATTTCAGAGGAGGGGATGTGGGATTAGGTGGCAGAGGGGGGAGAATAAGTGTTGTGAGAGCATCTGAGTTAAACTGGAGGTATTGGTCACAGAGGCAGGCTGAGTCAGAAAAGCTGTACTGGCTCAGTAGGTCAGTGGAGCACAGGGTTCTGGGAGAGCCAATGAGGGCAGGGACAGTGTGAGTGAAGGCAGAGCACACGTGTATTTAAAGGAGGCCTGGGAGGGTGGGGGGTCTGGGAGGGGGTGGGAGGGAAAAATCACAGCAGAAGATATAGAGCAGGCTGAACTGAAACCCAATGCAAAGGCACACCAATCCTGCCGCCGATTGGGTGCCTCTTGCATTCGGGTTTCCAGTTCAGCCTGCCCATATTCTTCTGCTGCCATTTTTCTCCGCCTCCTCCCACCCCTCCCAGGCCTCCTTTAAATACACGATGCTCTGCCTTCCTCCTATTGTCCCTGCTCTCATTGGCTCTCCCAGAACCCTGCTGCTCCATTGACCTACTGAGCCAGTACAGCTTTTCTTCTGACTCAGCCTCGTCCTCCGTGACCAATACTCCCCAGTTTAACCAAGATGCTGCCCCTGCACCTCTCTCATCCAGTTGCCTATGTACATTACTCTTATATGGCTGCTTAGCTCCTGGCCACCCTTTGCTAATACCCAAAGCCCTAGCTCCCGACTGCTATGCAGCCACTCTTGGTTCAGGAGTGCAAAGCTGCATTATATTATTATTGCCCTCCTACTCTTATCAGCTGGTGACATAAACCCCAACCCTGGCCCAGCTCAACCTCCTCCTGCAGCCAGCACTGAGCCACATCTCTCAGCTCTTCCAAATGGCCTTAAAATACTACATATCAATATACGTAGTCTCCTCCCTAAAGTGGACTTGCTACAGCCACTGGCGGCTACGTTCAACCCTGATATAATAATAATTTCCGAATCCTGGCTAAATAAAAAAATCAGCAACTCATCTGTTACTCTCCCTGGCTTCACAATATTGAGATAGGACCGACTTGGGAGAAGAGGTAGGGTAGCCATCTATGTCTCCTCTTCCATCCAATTCACTTCCGTCTTTTCTAGTGCTCTACCAAAAGCTTACAAGGCTCTGCTGTTGCAAATCTCTCTCCCCTTCTCCAAACCTATCTTTGTAGCAGGTGTCTACTGCCGTCCTGGCTCACAACCCAATATTACTACTGAACTCATAACCACCTTAGTTAGCCACTCTTCTGCTGGCAAATTATACATTATGGGAGAGTTCAACATAAATTGACCACTATACCCAGCAAAGTGCTAAATGCTATACATGTACTCAACCCTAACCCAAATTATCCAAGATCCGACTAGGCTAAATCACAAGACAGGAAACCATTCCCTCATCAACTGGGCCCTTACAACTTACACCCATAGGGTCATTAATTCCAGTACTCTAGCAGATGCCTTCAGTGACCATTGCATGACTTTCCTGGTGCGCAAAATTCATAAAGTCAAAGTCCCCTATAAAACTCTACAAATCTTATCATACAAATCCCTGAACATTGATTTATGATTTGACCAACACTAATTGGGCACCTATATCTGTTGCCAGTAACCTAGATGTCACAGCTAACTACTTCAGAGACCGATTCCTTGAAATCTGGAATCAACATGCACCACTACGCCTGGTAGTGTCTGTGGAAACCACCTCCTCTGGATCTCCCCAGAACTCATCTTTTCTAAGGGCACGTGATACAGCCTGGAAGCTCCATAAAAGCACAAAGCTCCTTAAAGACTATGAGGCCTACCGGGTCCTCAGAAACAAATGCACAAAAGCCACTCATTTGGCCAAGGTTGATTACTTCAGCTCTACTTTTAACTCTAATATAAATAACCCATCCAAATTCTGGAAAGTAATCCACTCACTTTTCTCCCCACAGGCTCCCCCTCCCTCCCCCCTCCTCCAAATAAACAATACTGTCATTGCTGACCACCCTAGCATTGCTGCTGCTTTCAACTCGCACTTTACCTCATGTGCTTCTACTCTGCTAGGCTCCCTCCCAACCATTAACCAGTTAATCTCCGCACCCATTAGAAGTCCTCAGCCCCACCTCATAGCTTTTCCTTCTCTAAAATTCTGAGAACTGACATGCTAGCGGCCTTGGAAGCCCTAAACCTGAGCAAAGGTAGCTCCTCTGATGGACTGGACCCAAAGTTACTAAACTTGTCTGCCTCTGCCATTGCTCCCCCACTCACTGCTCTTTTCAATCTCTCGTTTCACTTGGCTGAAATTCTCCATGAGTGGAAACATGCTATTGTCCTCCCTCTCCATAAGTGTGGCGACTCCTCCTCCTCCCCTGAGAACTACTGCCCTGTATCTCTCCTCCTGACGTTAGCGAAACTACAAGAACATCTAGTCCTTGACCAACTATCCTCGTACCTCTCAGACAGAAATTTCTTCACCCAATATCAATCTGGGTTCCATAAACATCACTCTACTACTACCTCACTGCTTTGAATCACTGATGCGATCCTGACAGGCATGGACTGCGGTCACATAACCACTGCCATTTTTATTGACCTTGCTAAAGCTTTTGACATGGTTTCCCACTCCCTCCTTCTCCACTCCCTCTCATCAGCTGGGCTGTCTGAACATGCCATTAAATGGTTCAGCACATACCTATATGACTGCTCACAGTCTGTAAAAACATCCGACTACATCTCCCCTCCTCTACCCATATACTCTGGAGTCCCCCAAGGGTCCATACTAGGCCTGATTCTCTTCTCCATCTTTCTGAATGATCTTCCATCCATCTGTACCTCATCTTCTATACATATGTATGCTGATGATACGGTTCTATTCTCCCCTGGGCCCTCACCCTTGGATGTCGCCTCCAGGCTCCAAAGTGATTTCAATAATGTCCAGAGCTGGTTTCAATCTCACCAACTCTTCCTAAATGCCAAGAAAACTGTGTCCATGACTTTTGGCACACGTCAGAAGCTGTCAAGGCTCCCTTCTGCCCCTATCTTCACTACCCTTGACGGAGCAACTGTAATTGCTACCGAGTCTTTCAGGTATCTGGGTGTTTGGCTGGATAAACATCTCACCTTCTCAGCCCATATAGATGCCATAATAAAAAAGCTTCATCCCAGACTCGGCGCCTTATATAGAAACCGCTCCCACCTCCAGCCACAGGCAAGACACAAACTGATCCAAAAAATTATCCTCCTGGTTTTCGACTATTGCGATGTTGTTCATTGCTCTGCTCCTGCCACCTCCTTAGCCAACCTGGATACTGTTTTCAACTCATTCTGTCAGTTTGCTCTGGATGCACCTCACCTTACTCACTGCTGCCACTTGTACCGAGCTTTAGCCTTTCCATCCTTAACAAATAGGAGACTGCATCATTGCGCAAATCTCATCTCTAAGTACTGGCTTGGCACACTCCCTACCTAAATTCCCTAATCTCCCCCCCCACCCACTCCCTCTTGACTTCTAAGATCCCATGACCCTAGAACTCTGTCTGTTCCCTGGAGATCCACCGCTAGTGGACAGGCCTCCTACTCCTATCATCTCCCCAAAATGTGGAATGCTCTTCCTATACATATCCGATCCTCTTCCTCGCCTGGCTCATTAAATCAAGCTCTTCATAATTTCCTCTCTGTAAATTGTACCTGCCCCTAGCTCCCCCTTTCTTGTCCTACATCCTGTTTGATGCCCTGCTGACTCACTTCACTTGCCACCCAGTGCTATTCTTAGTCTGCATAGTGCAGGTCATTGGTTCACACTTGCTATTACATTAATCTCTCTCTCTCTCTGTCTCACCACAAGCTCACTGCAACTGGTTTTCACTTCTCTACCCTTGTAATTATTTGCTTTTCATGCTAATGTGTAATTCAGTTGTAACCTATGTTTTTGTATGATATTGTGTATTTTGTGTGCACTCATTGTTACTATGTAACTCCCACCACCCTCTTCCCCCCCAGGTCGTTCCGGGAGATGAACAACTTGTTGTTCAGTGTACCTTCCCTGGTGAAACTTTTCAATAAATAAATAAATTTCAGCACATGGTGGTGCATATTGTGACCCTTCCTCTGGTCACCATTATGATGCTCCCAAGTAGTATACCAAAGTGATCCTTGGCATGTAAAGGTTCTACACCCCTGATCGCAGTTTAAATGGCTCCAGTTATTATAGTAAAATGATCCTTGGTTCTAGTGCTCCCCACCCAGGAATACTAAGCTGGGAGCTCATTTCTAGATGCATCCTGGGAAGGGGAACTTGTACAAGTGGGTCTTAGGTAGCACAATAGTTCAAAATACATAACATACATGGAGCAGAGTGGTACACAACCACAAATTACATTGGGAATAATACATGCAAATGTGAGAACTTGAGTGACAAGCAAACAATCGACAATGCATATACAGCACAGTCAGGAGCCACAAACCTATGCTGGCGATCAAATACAGAGCAGTTTTATTTATTTATTTATTTATTTATTTAGCTTTTGTTAACCGGGTAGGTACACTAGACAAGTTATATGCCTATTTTCAGGAACTTCCCGGGAGAGTACAACAGGTAATACAGATACATCAGAACATAACAGCAAGTAAAGCAAGTACATAGAGTAACAAAACGCATTAAGTCACAAAACGGTAAGGCATAGAGTGAACTGCTATGACAGAAATTGATAAATTACATATAATCAACAATATATAGTCTAGAGCATACATAGCACAGTCAGATGCCTAGGAGAGCAATTGGATCATGAGAAACGACCAAAAGATCATTGGCAGGTCCTCAGAACAGTTGGGCTCCAAGTACAATTAGGCTAGGGAGGCTTGGGACATTCGCACGCTGAGGCTCACTTCAGATGTCCCCACAGGGACTTCCGGAAGTGCTGATGGGAGGAGGCAGAATGAACATGGTCAGGAAAGGAGTTCCAGAGCCTAGGAGCACATGCAACAAAGTCCCTGTCCCCCATAAGGGTTCGGGTGAGGGGTACTTTTAGCATTCCAGGACCCTGGGACCTGAGTGGGTAAGAGGAGGGGTCAGGAGGTGAGAGAAGCTGTGCCAGCCCTGGGGGGGTGCCAGTTCTGATCACTTGCCCAAGAGGCATCCCAGCCCAAAGTTCAGGTGATTGGTCGGGGAAAGCCAACCTAGTTTATCATAAAGCTGACAATGGTGGGTGAGATGGGGGTGGCCAGTGCAAAGCGACAGATGTTATTGTACGTCGTGTGCCACCAAGTAAGTAGAGCTTTGGAGGTACAGGCAAATTGGTGGAGACCATAGTTAAGGGAGGGAAGTAGTACACCTCTAGCAAGTGCCAGACGAGCAGCAGGTGTCAGGTTATTTTTTGACCCTATAGGCCAGACCCAATTTACAGTTCTACAGACATTTAGGATATGACTCCCTAGATCCAATTGGGGGTCAAGTGTCACCCCAAGGTATTTGATGGAGTTCACAGTTAGGAGGGGAGCTCCATCTGCACAATTGATATGCAAAGGGGCTGGAGAGGCTTTTACTTCAATGTTAGCTATAAACATTTGTGCATAATGCCTAGAGTGGAAGCATAGGTGCCAAATTTTAGCTACACCTAAACTGGAAACAAGTAATAGGAGAGCAAGAGGGGAAAACTAGAGCAAGTGCAGGAGGGAGAGGTGAGACCACTGAAGTGGTTTGAAAGAATCCATGGGAGGGAGATTGGTGAATGGCTGGGGCAAGGGAGTTCCAGATTTTAGGGCAGCGGTGGCTGAACATGACTTTGCCGATGGTGGTGGAAACTGAAGGGACTGCTTGGGTTTGAATATTTCAGCTTCTGATGGTATGGCTATAAGGGGGCTGTCGGAGAGATAGGAGGGTAGGTAAACAAACCAGATTTGCCCACAAAGCTGGCACAGTGGGCATGGTGTCTGTCCACAAGAAAAGAAAAGGAGAGAGATTTAAATATAGAACAATGGTGAATCCAAGAAGGATAGTCGAGAGTGTAATGGCAGAAATAGTTGAAGAGTGTGTCCAGTCTGGCAAGTGTAGTGAAGGGGCTACGTGAGACCACATCACCATAGTCAGAGATTTGGAGGATCATTCTCTGGATAATAGCATGGTATGCTGGAGGTGGGATACAGTCACAGTTCCTGTAAAGTGCACCAAATTGGGGTGCAGCTTTTTGACTATAGCATCTACTTGTTCAGAAACGTTTAGGTGCTGGTCTAGCCAGATACCAAGATAACTAAAAGTGATAACATCCTCCACAGGGGAGCCATCCAGGGTATGGAAAGTAGGAAGGAGAGGGAGTCTAAAGAGTCTGGTGCCTTGTGCCAAAGGACATGGAGACAGCCTTCTTGGCATTGACAAAAGCTGATTTGTGTGTGGTCGGGGCTGAACTTGATCATCAAGTCCAGCTGGAGTCTGTGGGCCTGCTGTGGACAGGACCATGTCATCCATGTACACGTGAATGGATGCAGACAAGTACATGGGGGGGGAGATCATTAAGGAAAATGGAGAAAAGTAGTGGGCTTAACACAGATCCTTGTGGGACCCAAGTGGATACAGGCAGGGAGGAGAGAGGGGGTCACCACTTTTGACTGCTTTGGACCTACCCCTGTGGTAGGAGTGGAACAGCTGATGGCTAAGTCAGAGAGGCCTGCAGCCTGGAGTTTGGCTAATAATTGGGTGGTAGACAGGGTTGAATGCTTTGGCTAGATCGCTGAAGATAGCAGAAGTGAATAGGCTGTGATCCATACCATTATGGATGGATCTGGTGAGCCTGAGCAGGTGGTGGAGTGATTTTTGTGGAAATAAGACTTGTATTGGGTGAAAAAGGAAGAGGAGTCCAGAAAGGGAGAGAGTTGTGACAAGATAATTTGTTCCTGTATTTTGAAGGGAGGAGAGAAATGAGTCAGTAGCTGTTCATACCTGACGGGTCACCATCTTTTAGAGGAGGAGGAGTAACAATGGCAGCCTTCCAGTCAGCGGGAATGGAGGAACACCAGAAAGAGAGGTTAGGGAGGTCATCCAATGGGGAGGAGATTGCAGAAGCAGTCAGATGGAGGAGCTTGCTATCCCGGCCATCTGGGCTCCTACCCTTGGAAGGATTAAGGGTGGAAGTGTGTCGGGATAAAGGATGGAGTTACTGGAGAGAAAAAAACAATAGGGGGAAGGAAGGAGATGAAAATCATGCAGGTTGGCAGGGGTGAGAGAGAGGTGAGGAAGGGGAGAGGGAGTAGAGGAGAGAGGAGGTACAGGTGGTAAAAAAGAATTACATCTCTATGGTGATGAAGGAGAGGTTAGAGACAGGGGTGTCACTGACTCTGAGGACAGGCAAAGGAGTGGGAGGGGAGAAGAGATTGTGGCAGTCTTTCAAAATTTATACAGGTAACCAATGTTGGTACTGAAGTTAGATGTAAAATTCTCACCTTTGGCAAGCTTATTGCCATGGTACAGGTGCTGCGGAGATGATGATACCTCTGGAAGCCATGGGGGATGGGTTACGTTTATTTTTTGACCAGGCCAAATCATGCACTTGCAAGTAAGCTATGAGGTCAGCCATGATCTAGGGGAGGTGGTGTACCTTTTCTCATGTCCTGCTCTGGGGAGGCATGGCAGTCCCATAAAGGGGAGGCAGTATAGCGCAGTGGTTTAAGGCTCTGAGCTGCAAATCTGGTGACATCCAGCAGACCAGACCTGGGTTTGAATCCCACAGCTTCCTCTTGCATACTGTGTGACTCTGAGCAAGTCACTTAACTTCCCTGTGCTCCCAGGTTGCTCCTGTAAAAAAGCTTTCAGCTTAGTGTGCTACTCCTGGTTAAACAACTAAAAAAAAAATATTTAGAGGAATTCTGTTTTGAAATATGTTAGCATGGAATCAGTGGAGCAGACCAATGAGACAGGGGACCAATCAGAGATACTTAGGTCACGTCGAAAGGGGGTGAGGTCCAGGGATTTGAAGGAAAATATAAGCAGTGTTTTGGTGGGGGGTGAGGGGGCTTTAGTTGAATGAGAGGCATCAGAGGGTTGTGATTATGGTGTCAAATCAGAAAAGAGGGAAGTCAAGAGTGGAATGCCACAGGGATCCATCCTGACTCTTGTTCTCTTCAATATGCTCATTAACAACGTTTGAGAACGAATCTGGGGCTGTGTCTCTTTGAAGATGACACCAAGCTCATGGGAGGGTAGATAGTGATGGGGAAGTAGGAAACTGCAGACTGACATGTAAAGATTAGAGAGGTGGCCTAAGGTTTGGCAGTTGAAATTCAATGCCAAAAAGTGCAAGGTGATTCACTTAGGGGACAAGAACTCCAGGAGAGAGTACTGGATAGTAGGGGTAGAGCTGAGCACTACAGCTGAGGAAAGGGACCTAGTATTCATCATTAGTGACTCCCTTAAACAATCAAGCTAGTACAGTGAGGCATCTAGTAAGGCAAATAGGATACTAGGATGTGCCAGAAGGGGTTCTGATAGTAGAAGAAAAGAGGTTTACTGCCTCTTTATTCATCATTGGTGAGGCTGCACTGGGTATACTGTTCAGAGTTCTGAACTTCTTGAAGACCTCACTTCAGAAAAGATAAGGACAAAGGGTGATCAGGATGATTCAGAGCTGACAGGACAGGTTGTTTGAGGATCTGCTCAAGGCACTGAACATGTCTTCACTGGAGACCAGACAAGAGAGGAATGATATGATAGAGACCTTCAAGTTCCTGTAAGGAATAAACAAGGTGAATGGAGAACTACTTAGCATGAGTAACAGTTCAAGGTTATGGGGGCACAAGTAGAGATTGATGGGAGGGAGGTTCAAGAGGGGATATTGGAAAGTTTTATTTTCCAGAAATGGTGGTGGAAATGTGGAATAGTTTGCCAACTGAGATGGCAGGCACCAAAACCATAAATGGTTTCAAGCATGGCTGTGACAAAGTGAAGGGTATAATGGTTACTCAGGCTGATAGTAGTAGGGAGGGGAACAAGGGAGTGGATAGTCAAGGCTATTACCCTGCATGGACAGTATGTTCTGAGGCTTAATATGGGAAATAGGACAGACAGGATGTACCATTTTTATGTTGATTGTGCACAGCGCAAATAACATATTGCGGCAGCTTTCTCAGTAGCAGGCTGTGGAGGCACGGCACTGTTGTGGCCAATGCCCCCACAGCGTGCAAAGGCTTGTCCCACTTCTCCCAATGCCATTGCAGGTGCTGGTGACAGTAGTTTGGAATATTTGCACCAACTACTGACAGTTTCGCCGCTGCAATCAGGGGCCGCTTCATCATTGCAGCATCAGCCATCTGCTGCAATGAGGGAGCGACCTGTCATTGCAGGGTGGGATGTAAAAACCCTGATATTGTTTATGAATATGGCGGCGGGTTGCCGCCATGTTCACAAACAATATAACCCTAGAACAATAAACAACAAATTTCAAACCCCCCACCATGTTTATGTGCCAACAGGGTCCCCAAACCCTGTCGGCCTTGGTGCCCCATTGTTTCTGGTGCCCACGGGGGAGCCCACTCCCGGTCGGCATTCTGTAACACCCCCCCGCTTTTATTCCTGCCGACAGGGTGCCCAATCCCCATCAGCTACTGCTGCCCCCCCAAAAGAAAGCCATTGGTGGCATGCTGGGTGCTCATCCCAGCGTGCCACATGCCACAGTAAAGGGAAAAACGGTCCCGCAAAGTATTTTTTTTTTTTACCTGCAAAAAAGGAAACAGTTTCTGGTAGTGTCCCTGGCACCCTCCTGCAACCTGCACCAACCCACTGCGCACCCTGCCTCCCCACACCCCCCCGCCACCCCATACTTACCTCTGGAGATGGGCGCGATGATCTTCGGTGGACCGGGAACACGTCTGCACTCTTCAAAGCCGACCGTGAACTGAGGAAATGCCGGTAAGCTGTATAACGTAATAAATAGGGTTTTTTCAACTTTAGTACATATCTCAGGCATTTTTGGGACTTTTTTCACCAAATTTTCAACATAGGGTTTTTGGGACCCTCCTCATGAATTCTTGATCTGTCATTGTGTTAATCGGCCCTGAAAGGTGATTTTGCGGTCACTGCGCGGAATCACCTTTTGGTGCTGATTAATGAAATGACAGTGCCAGTGTTCATGAGGTGGGTCTCAAAAAGCCAATGTTGCAAATTTGGTGGAAAAAATCCAAAAAATGACTGTTTTACGAGCGTGCGCTGCGCAGTTGCTACCCATGCTCATAACTTCGTGAATTTGCAATATTTTCATGCCAGATTTTCTACATTGGCATTTTTTCACACCTCCTTGTGAACAGTACAGCTGTCATTGTTCACATCCTGGTGGAAATGTGTTTTTGCACTTCTGGCACAGAATAGCGTGGTCGCTGTGGGAAATCAGTGTTCAGGACAGATTAAGAAAATGACAGTGACACTGTTCATGAGTAGAGGTCCTGAAATGGCTGTGTTGAAAATCTACTAACGATACTCCATAAAATGACTGTGTTATGAGCTTGTGTTGCTCAGTTTGCACGCATGCTTGTAACTTCGAGAATTTATATTTTCACTACAGATTTTCAACATCGCCATTTTCCCACACCTACTTATGAACAGTGCATCCATCATTTTTCCCATCCTGGCCGAAATGTGTTTTCGCACTTCTGGTGCTGAATAGAGCAGTCGCTGTGGGAAATGACTGTCCGGGACAGATTAAGAAAATGACAGTGATACTGTTCATGAACAGAGGTCCTAAAATGCCTATGTTGAAAATTTGGTGATGATAGCCCATCAAATGACTGTATTACAAGTGTGCATTGCACACTTTACACACACCCCTGTAACTCTGCAGATTTGTAATATTGTCATGCCAGACTTTCAACAGTGGCATTTTTTTCACACCTCCTTATGAGCAGTACAGCTGTCATTTTTCACATCCTGACTGAAATGTGGTTTCACAGTTGTGGCACACAATAATGTGGTCACTGTGGGCAATCAGTGTTGAGACAGATTAAAGAAATGACAGTGGCACTCATTCATGAGCAGAGATCTAAAAGCCCTATGTTGAAAATTTGGTAACGAAACTCCATAACATGACTGTGTTACAAGCCTGCATTGAACTGTTTCCACGCTTGTAACTTCGCACATTTGTAATATTTTCACACATCTTCAACAGTGTGCTTTCACCTTCTTTTGAACAGTACAGCTGTCATTTTTCACATCCGGGCTAAATATGTTTTTGCACTCCTGCCGGAGAATAGCACGGTAGCTGTGGGAAATCAGTGTTTGGGACAGATTAAGATCGAACAAGTGAGAGAGGGAGTGACTGAGCTCAACTGAGCTCTGTCAGTACTGCTGCGGATTTGTTTGTGGGCAGAAAAAGGCCCCAGCTCAAGAGCCCAGTACAAAATGGCAGCCTGCAGCACTGGGAGAAACAGAACGAGAGAGCGAGTGAGGGAGGGTGAGTGAGTGAACTCACCGGAGCGTTGTCAGGACTGCTGCAGATTTTTTTGTGGGCAGAAAAAGGGGTCAAAGCAGGAAGGGGCCCAGTAGAAAAGGCCAGCCTGCAGCGGTGGGAGAAACAGTATGAGTGAGTGAGACGGGGGACTGAGTGAACTCAACAGAGCTCTAGCAGGACTGCTGTGGATTTCTTTGTGGGCAGAAAAAGGCACCAAAGCAGGCAGGAGCACCATACAAAAGGGCCGCTTGCAGGGCCAGGACAAACAGAATGAGTGCTTGACAGAGGGAGACTAAGCGACCTCAAAGGAGCTCTGTTGGGATAGCTGAAGATTTCTTTGTGGACAGAGAAAGGTGCCAATGCAGCCAGGAGCCCCGTACACAAGCGCAGCCTGCAGCACCAAGAGAAACAGAATGAGTGAGTGACAGAGCGGTAGTGAGCGAGCTCAACCGAGCTGTATTGTGACTGCTGCGGATTTCTTTGTGGGCAGAAAATGCAGCAACACAGGCAGGAGCCCAGTACAAAAGGCCAGCTTGCAGTACCAGGAGAAATGGAATGAGTGAGTGAGAGAGGGGGAGTGAGCGAGCTCAATGGAGCTGTGTCAGGACTGCTTCAGATTTCTTTCTTTTTTTTTTCATATTGAATATGCTTTATTGGCTTTTCAACAGAGCGTGTACATTCAGAGATTGGTATACAGCACATCTCACACATTCAAATCCCTACGTAACCATAGGGGAAGTCCTTGCAATGTACATCCCCTTTACATGTTGAGATGCGAACATGAGCCTAGCACAACGCACAAATCTAATCATTCCAACTGAGTTGACATAGGCCTTAATCACCAGGCTATCTAATGTTTACAACCAGGTAACAACACAGGTAATTAATGACGCCCTTGTCCCACCCTCAGTCCCTCCCCCACCCCTTGCCACTACAATATATTGATTGGGAGAATTCCCTTCCAACGAGGAAAGAAAGAAGGAAACAATCCGGTCTAGTAAGAGAGACAGCCAGAATAAGGAGGCAAAGACTAGGCCCAGCATTTATTTGTTACTGAATCCTGCCATAGTAAGTCCAGGAGGTAGCCGAGCCCATACTAAGTAGATAGTAAAGTATGCAGATGTGCCCAAATCTTCTGGTATTTGCTATTGTTTTTGGACATATTTGCTATGAAGTATTCCGCCTGCAAAGCAAACAAAATTTCTTTATGCCACTCTGTGTATGTGGGGATTTGTTGATCCACCCAATGACGTAATATGATTTTCTTAGCACAGAGGGATATCAGGGACATGTGTTTTCTTCGAATACCTGTCAGGATTTGCCCTACATCACCCAAGATGCAAATTTCTGGTGAAAAGGCGGCTTGCAGACCCAGTACAGGGTCAAGTTTAGATCGGATAGCCTCCCAAAATGGGGTTACTTTAACACATTCCCAGAGAATGTGAAGCAACGTACCCCTCTGAGAACCACACCTGGTACACAGTTCCGATGAATGATGACCCATTCTGTTACGTCTTACTGGCGTATAATATAAGTCATGCAATATGTAAAATTGAAGCAGTCTGTATTGGTCCCATCTAATATCTTTATACAGCCTTTTCCATATTTGGTGCCATTGGCGGGGCACGGAAGAGGTGGAGGGGAGAAATCTGTCCCACGCATAATGGGGGTTCAGATTTCTTTCTGGCTAGAACAAGCCGCCAGTGCAGGCAGGAGCCCAGTACAAAAGGGCAGCCTGCAGCGGCAGGAGACACAGAATGAGTGAGTGAGGGAGGGAGGGGGAGTGAGTGAGCACAACAGAGCTCTATTGGGACTGCTGCAGATTTGTTTGTGGGCAGAAAAAGACAGCAATGCATGCTGGGGCCCAGTACAAAAGGGCAGCCTGCAGTGGCGGGAAAACCAGAATGAGCGAGTGAGAGAGGGGGAGTGAGCGAGCTCAGTGGAGCTCTATCATGATTGCTGCACATTTCTTTGTGGGCATGAAAAGCCGGCAACAAAGGCAGGAGCCCAGTACAAAAGGGAAGCCTGCAGCACTGGCAGAAATGTAATGAGCAAGTGAGAGAGGGGGAATGAGAGCAAGCTGAATGGAGCTGTGTCGGGACTGCTACAGATTTCTTTGTGGGCAGAAATAGGCAGCAATGCACACAGGAGCCCAGTACAGAAGGCCAGTCTGCAGCGCCTGCAGAAAAGGAACGAGCGAGTGACAGAGGGGGAGTGAGTGACCTCAACGGAGCTGTGTCAGGACTGCTGCAGATCTCTTTGTGGGCAGAAAAAGCTGCCAATGCAGGCAGGAACCCAGCACAAAAGTGCAGTCTGCAGCAGCGAGAGACACAGAATGAGCGAGTGAGGGAGGGGGAGTGAGTGAGCTCACCAAAGCTTTGCTGGGGACTGCTGCAGATTTCTTTGTGGGCAGATAAAGGCAGCAATGCACGCAGGGGTCCAGTACAAAAGAGCAGCCTTCAGCGGTGGGAGAAACAGAACGAATGAGTGAGAGAGGGGAAGTGAGTGAGCCAGCTCAACGGAGCTCTGTTGAGACTGCTGCAGATTTCTTTGTGGGCAGAAAAAGGCTCCAACAGAGGCAGAAGCCAACTACAAAATGGCAGCCTGCAGCGCCAGGAGAAACAGAATGAGCAAATGAGACAGGCGGAGTGAGCGACCTCAACAGAGCTCTGTCGGGACAGCTGCGGATGTCTTTGTGGGCAAAAAAAGGTGCCAACGCAGGCAGAAGCCCAGTACAAAAGGACAGCCTGCAGCAGCGTGAGACACAGAATGAGCGAGTGAGGGATGGGGAGTGAGTGAGCTCAACGGAACTCTGTTGGGACTGCTGCGGATTTCTTTGTGGGCAGAAAAAGGAAGCAATGCACGCAGGGGCCCAGTACAAAAGGGCAGCCTGCATTAGCGTGAGAAACAGAATGAGTGAGTGAGAGGGGGGGGACTTAGCAAGCTCAACGGCACTCTATCATGACTGCTGCAGATTTCTTTGTGGGCAGAAGAAGGCGGCAACACAGGCAGGAGCCCAGTACAAAAGGCAGCCTGCAGCACCGGCAGAAACGGAATGAGTGGGGGGAGTGAGCGAGTTCAACGGAGCTCTGTCGGGACTGATGCAGATTTCTTTGTGGGCAGAAAAAGGCGCCAATGGAGGCAGAAGCCAACTACAAAATGGCAGCCTGCAACGCCAGGAGAAACAGAATGAGCAAATGAGACAGGCAGAGTGAGCGACCTTAACAGAGCTCTGTCAGGACAGCTGTGAATTTCTTTGTGGGCAAAAAAAGGTGCCATCACAGGCAGAAGCCCAGTAAAAAAGGACAACCTGCAGCAGCGAGAGACACAGAATGAGCGAGTGAAGGATGGGGAGTAAGTGAGCTCAACGGAGCTCTGTTGGGACTGCTGCGGATTTCTTTGTGGGCAGAAAAAGGCAGCAATGCATGCAGGGGGTCCAGTACAAATGGGCAGCCTGCATTAGCGTGAGAAACAGAACAAGTGAGTGAGAGGGGGGACTGAGAGAGCTCAATGGAGCTCTATCATGACTACTGCAGATTTCTTTGTGGTCAGAAGAAGGCGGCAATGCCGGCAGGAGCCCAGTACAAAAGGGCAGCCTGCAGCGCTGGCAGAAACGGAATGAGAGAGTGAGAGAGGGAGAGGGAACTAGCTAAACGGAGCTCTGTCGGGACTGCTGCAGATTGTTTTGTGGCCAGAAAAAGGTGCCAACAGAGGCAGGAGCCTAGTACAAAAGGGTAGCCTGCAGCGCCAGGAGAAAAAGAACGAGTGAGTGAGACAAGGGGAGTGAGTGACCTCAATGAAGCTCTGTCGGGACAGCTGCAGATTTCTTTGTGGGCAGAAAAAAGCAGCAATGTAGGCAGAAGCCCAGTACAAAAGGCCAGCCTGCAGCGCAGGCAGAAATGGAATGAGTGACTGAAAGAGGGCGAGTGAGCAAGATCAACGGACCTGCGTCAGGACTGCTGCAGATTAATTTGTGGGCAGAATAAGCCGCCAACGCAGGCAGGAACCCTGTACAAAAGGACAGTCTGCACCCACAGAAGACACAGAACCAGTGAGAGAGTGAGGGAAGTGGAGTGAGTGAGCTCAACAGAGCTCTGTTGGGACTGCTGCGGATTTCTTTGTGGGCAGAAAAAGGCAGCAATGCACCGGGCCAGTAAAAAGGACAGCCTGCGGGTGGCAGAAACAGAACGAGTCAGTGAGAGAGGGGGCAGTGAGTGAGCTCAACAGAGCTCTATCGTGACTGCTGTGGATTCCTTTGTGGGCAGAAAAAGCCGGCAACGCAGGCAGGAGCCCAATACAAGAGGCCAACCTGCAGCGCCTGCAGACACGGAACGAGTGAGTGACAGAGGGGGAGTGAGCAACCTCAATGGACCTGTGTTGGGACTACTGCAGATTTCTTTGTTGGCAGAAAAAGCCACCAACAGAGGCAGGAGCCCAGTACAAAAGGCCAGCCTGCAGCGCAAGGAGAAACAGAATGAGGGAGTCAGAGGGGGGAGTGACCCACCTCAACGGAGCTCTGTCAGGCCATCTGCAGATTTCTTTGTGGACAGAAAAGGGTGCCAACGCAGGAAGGAGCTCATTACAAAACAGCAGCCTGCAGCACCGGGAGAAACAGAGCGAGCGAGTGACAGAGGGCCAGTGAGCGAGCTCAAGGGACCAACGCAATCAACATTCAGCATGACAAATGCTTGTTTTTTTATTGTGTCCAGAACTGACTGTGTGTGTATGTGTGTGGGGGGTTGCTGGCAGGCTGCGTGTGTGCAGTTAAAACACGATTCCCAGAATCATTAACTAGCACTAACCACGCAGTGTGTTAACACTTCAAGAAAGCGTTTAACATAACTATACACCTTATATGCATTAGAGTAACCCCCAGTTGTATGAGCACCTGGTTGCAATTAGTAATCCTGTGTAAAAAAAAAAAAATAGTGCCACATTAACAGGTTAGCACTGCACAGAAGAATGCTTTTTAAAACAGTACCAACCATGCTTATCACAATGCAGTGCTAGTCCTGTTACTGTGGTATGTGGGCCCCTATTTTCAGATTAGTATTGTGCACACCTAAGTGCTGCACCTGAGATAGCGCACAGCCACAGAAGGTGGTGGTAAATGGCACTCCCTCCAGTGGGGAGAGAGTGACCAGTAGGGTGCTGAAGGGCTCAGTAATGGGACACATCCTCTTCAGTGTATTTATAAGTGGCATAACAGAAGAACTGGAAGGGGAGATATGCCTTTTTGCAGATGACAAAACAATCTGTAATAGCGTTGATAGGTGCAGATGGAGGGAATGAGTGGGGACCTTAGAAAACTTAAAGAGTGCTATGGGACATGGCAGTTCGGGTTCAAAGCCAAAAAGTGCAAAATCAAGCATCTAGGTACCAGAAGCCTAGAGACTGAGTATAAAATGTAGAGGGAGGTACTTATGGTCACTAAGGAAACCTTTTATACAGCACTGTACTCTGTATGCAGGAGAGGATTACTCATTTACATGGTCGTAGTAGTATATATGCACATGCATATGATCAGGGTAGCATTAAGTGATGCTGAATACGACACCGATCCAACTATGTTGTTCCCGCAGTGTAATGTTTAGCTCTGCATGCTAACCTTCTGAAAATTGGGCCCTAATTGACTAAAAATCCTTGCCAATGCCTCCTAAGATGCAGAAGGTAAACAAAAAAGGTTTATCTTATCTATCTCTTTATGTATTATCATATTTTGCTTGCAAAACCTTTATCCGATTTCAAAACATTGTGATGTGAATTAAAATGTTTATAACAGACTAGTTAAAATACAGTTTGTTTTCTTATTTTACCTATATGCTGTCTTTATTTACTTATAAAAACACAATCTGGTGGTGATTGCACTGCCACCCATGCCAGTGGCCCAGTTTTGGGGGTGGACCTGAGTTGCACAGGGGTTAGCTGGGGGGAAGATATGATTGAGCATCTCGGGGAATGCTCTCCTCTCAGTGAGGGGAAGTCTGACCACCCCGCTCTTCAACATGCACCTAGCTGAGGAGGGCTGGCAGGGCAGTGGAGCTGCATAAGGGGGAGGGCTCAGGCAGGCACAAAGCAAGCATGTGTCTTTATATGCAATTGCATCATTCCATGCTTGGTTGCCCAGGGGATGAAACCAAAGGTAGAAACCCCCAATGGCAAAATGATCCAACAACCTGCCGCAGATTTTGCACTGCTAACCAGGCTCTGCTCATATTGGAATATGTGTCTCCTTGCCAATGGACCTCCCCCTCCTGGCCCCAACATGCGGGATATGAGTGAGGGGGGGGGATCTCAGAGCAAATATGTCCTGTGGATGGTAAGTGATTGGGCTGGAGATGTCAGTGGGCAAAGCGGTAGCAGGGTGACTAAGGAGATAAAAATCTCTATGGGAAAAAAAAAGAAATAAAACACAGTTTGAGAAGCTCAAACCCCAAAACAGACTGCGCATGCCTCCAGTGAGGATTCACAGTAAAGTTATTCAGTAAAACAATACAAATTATATGCATATGCCAGCTAAACTCCTGATGAAAATTGAATACTGAGGGATTGCAGCAAAAATATATATTTTTGTTTCTTAACCAAGAAACGTTTATTAAACAAAAACATTAAAATAAAAACTTAATCAAAACATAGTCCATAGAGTACAAACTAGCAATGATTTTGGCTTACACTTCCACAGCTCCTGAAGTGCTTCCCAAGCATTCAACTCAGATAAGTTGCTGGACTTACACAGTAATTAATTACACATAAAACAAATCAACACTTTAATTTGGAAAAATGCATGCAGCTCCCTATGTATACAGGTATGTTAGGAATATCCTGTATTAGCTTCCTATGCAAATGTGTTGTCTGACAGTAAATGAAGGCAGCACTTATTTAAAAGAATAAACTACAGCATTTTAAATTAGTTTTAAAAGTTTCTTGTCACATCACAATTGTCTGAAATTTGACTAAAGGTGTGCAAGCAAAACAAAAGGAAAACCCCCATAAAGAAGTAGAATAAGAGATAGCCCTCTTTTGTTTACCTCAGCTCTGCAGTTTTAGACGTCCTCTCATCAAGCTAGCAGCTAGCTGAATGCAACAGGCAATGAGTTCAGCTGTAGGACATTCATGGGGGAGGGGCAGGGGGATGGGTAGTTTCAGAACATAGTCCATTTCAGTATATAGTTTATTTCTTTCAGTATACAGAGTATGTGAATTTTTCAGTCTACAGTGTATGTGTTTCAATACATAGTGTATGTGTTTCACCATGTAGTGTATTTATTTCAGTATATAGTGTATGCAGATTTTTCAGTGCATAGTTTATTTATTTCAACAGATAGTGTATGTATTTCAATATAAAGTGAAGATGTTTCAATATATAGTGTATTTGTTTCAGTACATAATATATGTGCTTTTTTTAGTGTGTAGTGTGTGCATTTCAATAGATAGTGTATTTATTTCAATATACAATGTATTTGTTTCAATGTATAGTGTATGCAGATTTTTCAGTGCATAGTCTATTTATTTCAATAGATAGTGTATGTATTTCAATATAAAGTGCAGATGTTTCAAAATTTAGTGTATTTGTTTCAGTATATTGTGTATATGCTTTTTTCAGTGTGTAGTGTATGCATTTTAATATATAGTGTATTTGTTTCAGTATATAGTTGATGCAGTCTTTTCTCAATATATAGTGTATGTGTTACAATCTATAGAGCATTTGTTTCAGTAGATAGTTTATGCGGATGTTTCAGTTTGTAGTGTATGTATCTCAATAGGTAGTGTATATGTTTCAGTACATAGTACATTTGTTTCAGTATATAGTGTATGTGGATTTTCAGTATTCAGTATGTGGATTTCAGTAGATAGTGTGTGTATTTCACTATATAGTGTATGTGTTTCACTATGTAATATATGTATTTCAGTATACAGTATATGTATTTCACTATATGATGTATATATTTCAGTAGATACTGTATGTGGTTCACTACATTGTGTATGTATTTCACTATATAATGTATATATTTCACTATATGATGTATGTATTTCACCATATAGTGTGTGTTTTACTATACAGCCAGAGATTATGAATTATGTCCCTAACGGCTTGCCATAGAATTCTCTACAACTTTATTCAATTACACTGTTCCGTCACCATTTTCACCCTCTGGCCACCCCATTCTCCTCCAGCCCGTCTCATGCTAATCATTCAGTTCAAAATGTAATTACAGCAGTGGTCTGATTGGGGTCAGTTATTTGTTTAATTCTCAGGAAGATTTCAGTGTATTTGGTAATCTTTTTTGTTAAATTCACAGCTTAATCCATCCAGGTTGACACGATTTTTAGATAATATGCAGATCTAATCCTAACCCAATGGTAACATGATGATCCCTTGTGCAGTGCTGTCATGATCCACTCTGCCATAACCAGACTCACAACCCTCTCAACTGATCTCGGTCTCTGCTCCTCTGCACAGCTACCCAGGCATGAAAAAGGCTGGGGGGGGGGAATGCTTGATAAGGCATTAATGGTGTCTTTAAGATGTCTCTTGGCAAATCAGGAGTATCATCTCAAGGCATCTTTGCATTCCAGAACTGCTCAGCTTCACTTCACAGTTCTTAAATGCAAAAATGTCTTGAAGTGACACTCTTGACTAGTCAAGAGACATCTTGAAGACATCATTTATCTATAACTGGATAAAGACCCACAATCACATTGGTTTTCTGCCCTTTAGCCAGCAAGCAGACATCATCAGGCTTTGAAGATAAACATCAAGCCTCACTCTGTATAAGTGTGTGTGTGTGTCCTTAGTTACAGACAGGAAGCACTTATCTGAAAGCACTAAACAGAACTGGGGAAAAAACAGCATGCAGAATGCAAATATGATAGCTTCAAATATGTAAACAGTATATTAATAATGAATAGAAACCACCAGGAATAGTTGTCCTAAATTACATATTTTTTATGTTCCCCTAAAAGAGTGCCTGATACCAGTTGTATAACTTTGAAAAGTGTGAGAGCTAGAGAATATTCAGTTTATAGTTCATAAATTTGTGCAGTCCTTTTTTTCATATGGACTTTATCCTCCTGTCCCTCCCCATTGGCCTCCTTCTGCTTTAGATCCCCAGCCCCTTTACACCACTTCTAGGACTTATCCCCTTTATAGCTTACCTCATTGATTGAGTGGGTTCCCTGGATACTGGTAGTGCCGTGCCTTCAGGGTTGCAGCATCATCGTGCAGACAGGGGTTCTTTTCTGCCCATTATTCCCCTTGAGTCAAAGCCAGCAGCATGCAATGGTACATGCATAGGCTGAAGACGGTGCATGTTTTTAATGCCCGTCAATGACTTTCAATTCTTAAAACACTGCTGTGCCACCTACCCTCCACTAGGTGGCAGCCAAGCAGTGGTAAACACTGTTCCCCCACCTTGAAGGAGGAGATCTGTTGATGGAAGCTAAATCCTTCTTCCCTCCTGCTAGCCCCTGAGCAACCTTGGTCCAGTGCCAAACCTGGGTCACCAGTGGGGTGAGATGTAAGGCATCCAATACCTCAACCCTCCAAGCCACTGGCCCAACTACAAGTTCACTACAGTGCAGATTTCCTTACACAATATCAGCTACAAGTTCACTACAGTGCAGATTTCCTGACGCAATATCAGCTACTAGTTCACTACAGTGCAGATTTCCTTACACAATATTGTCTATGGCCCTGAGGGGGACTGAACTTGCAACCCACTGTTTTACAGTTCTGCGCTTTTACCCTCTGTACCATTCAGCCAGAACTATATTTGGTGCAATTATTTCCCTTTTTTCTTTATTACTGGGGGAAGTGACATAAAAACAAAATTATTATCCCTTGGACTTTATTTGCTTTGGCTGCTTGTCTACACATAACATCACAATGCCCTGTTTATAATATCACAGTTAGGTTTATTTTATTTTTTTCTCTTAGTTGGGTTTTAAATATTTTAAATTTTACAGTTATGTAGGACATTCTGTGCTTATAAAACTGAAACTGATGTTTTTCCTGTTTATCCGTTTCTGCCTTCTGGAAAGTATAGATTCAGTAGCTGGTAATGGGATCAGAGATTAGTGGAAAACTACACTCTATCTATATGTAAGGAGGCTTTTTTAGCCAAAATCGAATAAAGAATTTATAGCAAGGCAACGTAGGAAATTTGATTTGAAGCTAACTGCTGTAATCTTCTGTTGATTAAAACTGACCTTAAAGAACTGAAAACTTGATTGAGACACACTCAGAAGCACCTGGAAGCATTTTATTTAAATCTGCTCTATTTCTGCTTACAGCTATTTTTAAACTGTGGAGCAAGGTAACTTTAGACCACCACTGGAGCAGCAGTGGAACACAGACAGCCCTATAGACAGACTTTGATCGAACCAACGGAACAAATTGAACAGATTATGGGTACTTTCGGTGCTTTCTGGTCTCAGGTATATTACAGCCTGTGACACTTCAGCTGCTCTATTGAGTAATGCGGATTATTTTACTCATTGTATTACAGTTATATTGCTGTTGTATTGCCCTTTGTGAGCTATTTATAAACTAAATATTTATAGACCAACATTAGTTGCTAGTGTGGTCACAAAGGACCATTATTAATTATTTATAGGAAATATTTAATCGTTTTTTATTCTGCCATATACAAAATGTAAATACAAGGAGTGGAAAACGTTGCTCCTTAAACTTAAAAAAGGAACCTAATCCTCCCAAGGGGAACAAAACATCTTTTAAATCTAAAGATAACAAAATAATTAATAAAGAGATCTTATTAAGTATAGAAGACAGCAAGCAGCTTAAAATTACAATTTTTTTAGAAGGGATTACATCCTCCTCAGTAGTCATTTCGACCCCTATTTCCACACCCCAAGAAAAAAAGGGGAATGAAGTAAATTCTGATGGTAGTCATACAGAAAATACTACATCAGTTTTTTACTTTAACAAACATGCAGAGGATGAATCATCCCAATTTTCTTATAACAGTGAAGTATTTGACTCCACATTCTCAGTCTTAAGATTATTCGAACTTAGGAACAAATTCTATATTTTTTTTCTTCTCAGGAATCAAGCCATGAATATAGAGCCTTTAAGGTTTCTAATAAAGAAGGATTTAAAAGCCAGTAAATAATGGGACAGGCAGATAACCTAGGCTCTGTTATCCAAGACCTCAGTACTACAGAGGGTTTAAAGAAATTAGTCCATGAAAATCTGATTAATAAAAATTAAGATAAAGTAGAGATTGATTACCTGACTTCCCCTTGTCTAAATTGCTCTAAACTAGTTAAAAATTATGTTACCCTGCTGATTACATATGACAAAGAGTATTTTACGGATGGGTGAATTTTGTTTCTTGTTCTATAATTGCCAAACAAATGCTTGAAATAATCAAGAACCCTTATTAGGCTAATGTAGTGTTGTTAGAAAATTTATTTGCCATAAAAGAAGAAATAGCTTATTTAAGGGGTGACATTGTTCATAATCACGTTCTGCTTTAGCAATTATGGAAATTGAATGACTCTCACTCAGGGCATTCCACTGTTGAACCTCAAACTGATATTGTAACCCCAACAATAAATAGGGTATTCAGGTGAGATTACCATCTCCATTCACTACAGAACAATCTATTATTTTTGCAGCTCAGGAAACAAAAAAAGAGAAAAGAATCAGGAAACAGAAACCTGGGAAACTCAAGAATTCAGGCAAGCTGGACCACAAAAAGATAGTCTATGTTACATCATTTGCTGCATAGGATAGAAAATCCCATTAGATTGCTGCATCTCATGCACCATATCTTTGGTGCACCCGAGACTTGTGACTGTCTCGCCCCACTGAAAATACAGTCCCACATCTCAGAAGGACATAGACAGAGTGGAAGCAGTAAGAGAAGGGCAACTGAAATGGTACAGGGTCTGCATCAGAAGCCCTATAAGGACAGACTGAAGGTATTCAATATGTGGACACTGAAAAAGAGGAGGGAAGGGGGGATATGATAGAGACCTATAAATACCTCATGAGGTAAATAAGGTACAAGACAGGAGTATTTTTCAGAGGTAAAGATGCACGAGAACAAAGGAACAGGCAGTGAATTCATTTTTTATTTGAATTTTGATGACCGAGTAGGCTCACTGAGACATGGCAGTTCCTTTTTCAGTGGTGACCCGGGGGATCTAAGCATTCCACAAATGATAGACATTAAACATAGCAGATGGACATTAAACATAGTACCAACAATGGTACAAACAGTAGTAACATTAACAAGTAGAAATATTCAACAATTTGATGCAATAGGTAAATAAGATAGAGGAACATCATACACTTACACATAAGATAGAGAAACATCATACACTTTAGGGCATAAACAACTTTCAGACTCATTGGTTACACAGGGTTCAAAGAAACCTTGGGAGCATGATATAGGATTATTAGATTGTATACAGTTACACTGTGAAGCTGGAAGGGAATAAATTCAAGAGAGATGTGAGAAAGTACTCTTCACTGAAAGAGGGGTGGATTCCTGGAAATGTCTTCCAGCAGAGGTGGTGAGGGTGAAAACAGTGGTGGGCTTCAAGCATGCATGGAATAGGCACAAGGAAACCCTAGTGGGAACACACCATACAAGGCCTCCCCACTGTTGTGGGTGCAAGAGATAAAAGCAACAGCTGAACACAAAAAATCCTGTATCACCTGCCATCACAGCCATTGTAAGGCACCACAGGCAGTAAAAATATGCAAGCGTACAGAGCAATTTTATTGCAAATAAAAAGCAAATACCTAATAACTATGAAAAAATAGAGACCCTGACGAAGCTGTAAAGTGAAACTGATTAGAGGTTGCAGTGTTCCCGCCAGCATTCCATGAGTGGCTGACACATTAAGCACTGGGTATTTGCTTATTGTCACCCTCCAATACAACCTTATCACTCATAAGTTCCTCTTCAACACCAAAAAGATTAAAGCAATGATTCTCTCACCAAAGTCTACTTCCGGATGTCCACATATCACACATCTAACACTCTTAGATGAACTCCTTAAAGTAGTTGATACCTTTAAATCCCTAGGGTTCTGGCTGGATAACAAGCTCAACTTTCTGTGCCACTTAAATGAAACCTCGAAGAAACTAAGACAGCGATTAGGTTTATTCTATCGCATTAAACACTTACTTACATTAGAAGCCAGAATGAGTCTAGTACAAACTACATTCCTACCTATACTGGACTACGCTGACTTCCTTTACAGTCATTGCCCATCAACGATGCTAAACAAACTGGACACCCTTTACCACCAGGCTTTAAGATTTATCCCAAATCTACACCATGGTACACATCACTGTCATCTATACTAGGTTTCGGGATGGACCTCACTCTCAACTAGGAGAAAAAGGAATGCTCTCCTGTTTTTTTAGAGCATTATCTGATAACCTCCCTGCATACATCTCAAACCTCTTCAAATGGGCTAAAGGTTCCTATGGCCTGAGACGCTTCTCCATAATCTGCTTCCAGATTCCTAGAGTGAAAACTACCCTTGGCTCAGCAGCAATCAACTTCTCACTTCCATCACTTTGGAACACTATGCAAGACTCAAAAAAATGATCCTCACTTCCAAGTTTTTTCACATTCAAAGCTCTATTAACGGATTATCTGAAGGAATCATGCAACTGTTTCAGATGCCTATGACCCCTAAGCCCCGGGTGCCACTCTCAAATCCTATGCCTAAGTATCTCATCCACCCCACATTCCTAACAACAGAAACCTAGGACCTACAAGCCTAGTTCCCTTAATCCGAGATGGCCCTGCCTATTCTCTACCTTTTACCTATTCTAGCCTCCCTCTTGGCTGCCTACTCTTTCACCCCAATTTCTACCCTATTCCTTAATACATCCTTATTTTTTATCATTTAGATATGAGCTCTTACCTAGCGGAGACTATATGGGATTGTTGTCTCTTCTCATTCCAGTAAAGCTTATCATTATGTACCTTTGCATGTTAATTATGTTGACCGGTATGTATAGGCCCATATTGACCGGCACCTTCACAATTTTTTTTTTTTATTTACACCGCTGTCCACCGTAATTGTAATCTTATGAAGTGTACTGTATTGTATTAATGCCCAGGACCACCTTGAAAATGAGCTTGCTCAATGGTGTTTATGCCTGGTTAAATAAAGGGATTGATTTAGCAATAAAATTGCTCCATAACCTTGACTATTTTTCTGGCTGTCGTGCCTTATTTTGGCTCGTGACAGAAGGTAGTGCAGGATTTTTTGTTTAAATCTTAGAGGGAAGCAAGGTGGGAGAGACAGAGTTGGAAATCATGAATGGTTTGTAGTAACAGCATAGGCAGGAAGAAAATGAGCAGACTGGGTGGAAAAAGTGGTCCTTATCTGCCATCATATTCTTTTGTTCTCTGTTTTTGGGTTGCCAGCAGAGAAAGTGAACATTAGAACACTGCAATCCTTTTAGTTAAGCCTGGACACATTTCTTCTTACTAAGGGAATAACTGGATACCCAGGCTAGTGGAGTGGGTAGGAACTCCCTTTAAATAAGCACACATTTGCAAAGCATATTTATCCGCGTCATTAAATCTGGTCTCCTCCCCGATGCCCTTAGTGACCACAACTCCATTTTTACTGTACGTAAAGTTCTTCACCCCAAACCTCCCCTTAAAATCATACAGCTCCGGTCCTTTAAATCCTTAGACCTTAACCCAATCAGCTCTGCACTCACTTCCACCGACTGGTCCCCCCTCTCCACTGCCATTTCTGTCGACCAAGCGCTTGACTATTTTAAGTATAAATTCTTTGCCACCTGGAATGCCTTTGCTCCTTTCAGAAGGACCAGAGTCTGTGGGCTTCACCTCTCCTGGATGACCCCCGAACTACTGGCCTGCTTCAGGGAGTGTGACTGGGCCTGGAGAAAACACAAATCTACTAAACATCCAAATAACTATGCCAAGTACAGAATGCTATGCAAATCATATACTACAGCTACTGTACTAGACTGGCTAAGTCCGATTATTTCAACTCCTCATTCCTGACTAACATTAACTCGCTATCTAAATTCTGGAGGGTAGTTCAAGCCCTATTCTCTCCCCCCACTCCCCTTCCCCCTCCAGTTCTCAAAATAAATAACTCCCTAGTTTCTGACCCTGGCTCCATGGCCAGTGAATTTAATGCCTACTACACCTTGTGCGCCACTTCTATTCTAAATTCCCTCTCCCCATTGCCACCTACTAACTGCAGCCCTTCACCTCAGCCAGTGCCTACCCCTCCCCATTTTCCTTTTCCACTATCTCCTCTGACGAAGCTCTTAATGCTCTCCTATCCCTCAACCCCTCTAAAGGTTCCTCACCAAATGAACTCGATCCCAAACCTCTCTACCTTTCTGCTCCTGAAATTGTTTATCCTATCTCCCTAATCCTTAACCTGTCCTTTATTTCTGCCCAAGTACCCTCATCCAGGAAACACTCTGTAGTCCTTCCTCTCCCCAAGGGTGGTGACATATCCACTCCTGGCAACTATTGCCCCATTTCCCTCCTTCCTACCCTTGCCAAACTTCAAGAACATTTAGTTCTCTCTCAACTATCACCCTTCCTCTCTGATTCCTCCTTCTTCACTCTCTTACAATTTGTTTTTTGGAAGAACCTCTTAACAACCACCTCCCTCCTCAGGCTTACTGGCTCCATCCTTTCAGGGATGGACAATGGCATGATCACCTCGGCCATCTTTGTCGACCTAGCCAAAGTTTTCAACACTGTATCCCATCCCCTGCTTCTTGATTCAATTTCCTCAGCTGGCCTTGCTCCATTAGCCACCAACTGGTTTAAATCCTACCTCATTGGCAGGACCCAATCAGTGAGAATCCTTGATTCCATCTCCCCTCCACACCCCATCAACAATGGTGTCCCTCAGGGCTCAGTGCTTGGACCCCTATTCTTCTCCATTTTCTTTAATGATCTTCCCACAGCCTGCTCATCCTCTTCTAACCACGTGTACGCTGACAATACTGATTTGTACAGTTCTGGCAAAAACGCTGCTGCTGTGCAAACCAGCTTACAACATGACTTCAGCCAAGCTCAGCTCTGGTTTGCTTCTCACCAGCACTTTCTAAATGCCAAGAAGACAGTCTCAATGACCTTTGGCACCAGGCAGAGACTGTCTGGGCTCCTGGCCCTACCCACCTTCCACATCCTTGATGGGACCATCTTGGAGGACACCTCCTCATTTAGATATCTGGAGGTTTGGCTGGACCAGCACCTCAACTTCTCTGTGCATATCTATGATATCCTGAAGAACTGTGTTCCAAGCTTGGTGCTCTGTACAGGAATCATAGTTGCATCCCGCTGACTGCGAGGTGCAAAACTGGCCAGAAGTTCATACTTCCCATCTTTGACTACTGTGACATAGTCTATGGTGCTGTTCCCAAATCTTCCCTGACCAAGTTGGACACTGTCTAGCTCCTTCTGCTGCTTTGCTATCGACTCCCCTTCCCGCTTCCACCACTTTGAACTCTATCGCTCTCTAACCTTCCTTCCTCTATCTCACAGATGCATTTCTCACTGTGCCAAACTAACCTCCAAATTCTGGTTCAGGGGGATCCCCTCCTATCTCTCATCCTCTTTCTGTACTCACCTCCCCCAACCCACGCCCTCAGATCAAATGACGCCTGCATCTTGATGGTCCCTTGCCGCTCCACCCTCATTGGTCAGACTGGTTTCACCTATCATTTCCCTAAAATCTGGAATTCCTTCGCCCCTGAAATACAACACGCCTCCTCCAACTACTCCCTTACCTCTGCCCTACACAATTACCTTTCCTTCAGCTGTTCCTGCTTTAACCCACCTTAATACCTATCCCCAGTTTCTGCCTTCCTGCCATGACCCCCTGGCAGGGTTCTCAACATCCTGAAGAGGGAAATCGGGAAATGACTATCCTTTCTCCTTATATTCAGTTCTTGCCTCTCCCTCTCTCTTCTCCACCTGCCCTTCTGCATCACCAGTGTGCACAAACTAACCCCATCCTTTTTACTCCAACAGCACTTGCATACTACCTCGAGCCTGCTCCTGGTACACTCATGCATTATAAATGGTTCTATCGTATTATTACTGTTTTGTACATTTATATGTTCTTTTGTATGATTTTGGACATGTATTGTAATTTACCCAATATTAAACTACTGTTTATTATACAATACCTTGTGTGCCAACTGTTGCACGATCTTACAATGTTGTATTGTTTGTACTACCGACATACTATTATAACTGATCCTCCTTCACACCCCTATGTAACCCCTCCCCCCAGGTCGCACCGTTAGACAAGCAACTTGCTGTTCATTGTGCCCTCCTGGTGAAACATTTCAATAAATAAAACATTCAGATCTGCATATGGAGCAGGGGCAGATGTGAGTCCCTTCCAACCTTAATCAAATGTGTTACAGTACTATGTTATTTTATTAGGATACACAAAAGTAATATATTTGAAACGATCCAACTGGCTTTGACTTAAACACCTGTCAGTGTAATATTTTTCATTAACTTGAAAAGTTTTCAATTACTTTTTGATCTTGGCTGGGATTTCATTTCCTAAGAATATTGTTCTGTAAAATTTAAAAAATCAGAGGGATGTCTACACATTAATATCCTTGCTACGCTCACACTCCCTGCATGCATTAATTAATTCACAATTACTTGCTAATTCTTTCCTAACAAATAACATTTTATCTTACATAGAAACATAGAATTTGTCAGCAGATAAGGACCTCTTGGTCCACCCAGTCTACCCATTTTGTTCCTGCCTATACTGTCAGCAGCACAGACCCTATCTGATCTCCAGCCCTCTCCTCCGACTTTCCTACAAAGATTTCATTGTGCCTGTTCCATGCATGCTTCAAGGCCATCACTGTTTTTGCTCCCACCACCTGCTGGAAGACAGTCCCACATGTCCACCACTCTTTCAGTGAAGAAGGATTTCCTCATGTCCCTCCTCAGTTTCACCCCTTCTGTCTTCATTGTATGCTCCCTTGTTCTCATGCCCCTTCTCTTATGAAAAATACTCCCCTCTCTGTTTCATATTCATTCTCGTGAGGTATTTACAGGTATCTATCATGTTCCCTGTCTACCTCCTTACTTCCAGGGTATACATACTGAGATCCCTCAGTGTCTCCTCATAGGGCTTATGATGCAGTCCCTGCATCATTTTAGTTGCCGTCCTCTGGACAGCCTCTATGCAGTCTATGTTCTTTCTGAGATGTGATCTCCAGGATTGGACACAGTATTCCAGGTGGGATTTTACCAATGATTAATATAGTGGTAACACCACCTCTCACCTTCTGCTGGTGATAACCCCACCCTATGCACCCCAGCATACAGTTGGCCCTCCCTACTACTACCTTGTCAGGCTGTCTCACCATCTTGAAGTCACTAGCTATGATAACTTCAAGGTCTTTTTCCCTGTTTGGTGACTATTAATACCTCTTCTCCCATTTTTATACACCACCTCTGTTTCTGTTCCCTAGGTGCATGATTTTTCATTTTTTTGCAGTGAAACCCAGCTGCCATACCCTTGATCATTCCTCAACTTTTCTCAGGCCTCTATTCATTCTCTACACTGCTACTCTCCCAGGGTATCTATCTTTTTGATAATTTTGGCATCATCTGCAAAGAGGCATACAGTACCTTCCCTTTCAGCACTTCTGTAATGTCACTTATATAAAGAGTAGTGGTCCCAGTACTGAGCCCTGAGGTAACCCAATGGTCACTCTACCTTCCACAGAGTGAGTGCCATTTACCATCACCCTCTGTCACCTATTCATCAACCAATTTAATAACTAAGTTACCACTTTGGGTCCACCCCCAAACTGCCCAGTTTTCTTAAAAGCCTCCTACATGGTACAGTGCTGAATGCCTTGCTGAAAACTAAATAGGCCAAGTCTACTGCCTCACCATGATCTATTTCCCTGGTCACCCATTTAAAGAAATCAGTCAGGTTCATCTGATATGACTCCCCCCCACCCCTGTAAAACTGTGCTAGCTGGAGTCTTATAACCAGGGCCACTGGAAAGTTTCGGAACATTTTACCCAAAAATGCAGGGACTTTTTTGCAAAAATTGCGGGAAAATTGCAGGGATCTACTATACATCCCCACTACCCCTAAATAAATATTTTATTGTTTGCTGCAGCATGTATTGGTCACATAAATTGTTTAGATAAATGTATTGCCTCTTGTAAATGCTTTTGATGTGAAGAAAGGTGTGTGTTTTTGAAATGCACTGCAAATTAATCATCATGTAGCATATCTTCTAAAATCAAGACATCTAAGTCATGCAGTGCTAACTAGATTTTATTCAGTAATTTACAGTTAGTCTATACTGAATGCATCCTGAAACAACACATTTTGCCAGTTTCTAGATGTTAAATAATGAAGCCTGTTTAAACTACTTGCTTTGGTGCAAGAAAAAAATAAACAGATAACCAGGGTGCCTAATAAAGGTCTAGTAAGAAAAATGTTTATTTTGTTAAAATAACTACTGTTCTTAATCAGCACTGTAAGTACATTTTAAAATCACAAGATAAAAGTATCAAATCATAAGAGTAGCTTTTCATTACATCATACAATAGTTTTCAGTACATGGTACTTTTGTTCTACTCAGTTTGCAGTGATTTTACTTGAGTTATAATTATTTTGTCTATTTGAAGGTAAATGTTTAACTATACTTAACCTGTTCAGCATGTTTTCAGAAATGTTTGCTTTTTGTAGGTTTTGTATGCGAGTATGCAGTTGCGGCAGACTGACATGGCAGGAATCACTGTCACCAACCCCCTCAGAAGCACATTCAAGTTTATAATTAGCAAGGCCATCCAAACTCCTGACACATATGAATCAAAATCCTTTCAGATTGAAAGTATTTATACAAGGAAAATCTACCCTACCATTCAAAAACAAGCATTGGGGTCAATGCTTCAATTAGGTGAATGGGGCACTTTGCACCTCTTCTCACACCTATTGTTTCAGTCTCTGTGTCAGCAAAAAGGTATCTAACAGTCTGCCTTCACACAGATTTTAAAAGTGTTCAAGCCTACATATGCATGACCAGAGGATTTTGAAACAAAAGCAGGGAAGGGAATCACATGAAAGCAGAGTTACATTTGACCTCTTCTCACCTCACACTATACTGTTTTGGTCAAATCCAAGTCTGTGTACTAAATTGTTAGCATATCTGAGTAGATTTCCTTGAGAATTTAAATATTTTTATACAATTTTAGTCAAAAATTCCATAAATGTAAGAAATTGCAGATTTTGTGTGGAGAAGGATGAAAATTGCAGAAATTGTGGAAAAATTGCACCTGCAATTTTCCAGTGGCCCTGCTTATAACTTGCTGAATTCAAGATACTCCACTAGCCTTTCTTTTAAAAGCCTTTCCATTAACCTAACTTCCTCACAACTGATGTCAGACTGACCATCCTATAGTTGCCAGCCTCTTTCCTGCTGCCGCTAATATGAAGCAGAAGTATATCTGCCCCTCCCCCCGTCCTCTAGAACCACTCCTGTTTCCAGTGAGTTGTTAAATAGGGCTGTCTGAGGTGCAGCCAGTACCTCTGTTAGGTTCCTCAACACCCTTGGGTGTACCCCGTCCAGACCCATAGCTCTATTCACTTTCAGATTCACAACTCCTCTCAGGACTCTTTCCTCTGTTAATTGACTTGTGTCTAGCCCCCATCATGTTCCTGCTGCTTTTCTGTGGTCCATCCCCCTCTCCCTCTACTGTGAAGACTGAACAGATGTATCTGTTCAGGATACCTATTTTACCTTGTCTTGTCCTGTTCTGTGCATTCTCCCACTACCCTTCTTAACCTCACAATCCCTCCCTTGTCTTCATCTTTTCACTTATGTATCCAAAAAAGGCTTTGTCCACCTTTGTTACCCCTTTGGATTTCCTTTTCTCTGTTTACTCCTTTGTGCTCCTCACTGCCTTCCTTGCTTCTCTCTGATTTTTCTAGTACACCTCCCTATCCTCTTGAGCACAGTTCACCTATTTGCCCCCATGTACATATCATGTGTCTGTATCCTTCATGAATTAAAAATAATTACATTAGCATAAATATAGGGGGCAGGGGTGGGTGTGAAGGAAAAAGTGGGAGGGGGAGCAGCTGCAGTCTAATGGCGGCCACTCTTATTCTTGCACTGCCATTTTAATTTGTTTTCTCAGTCAGTCTGCTTTAGCATTCACCACCCTAGTCTTAGTCTGTATACAGCTTCCAGTGTTTCCTGCGGAGGTAGGGTTTTACCTCTCATTTTGGCCTTGACGTACGTTTACATTTCAGTTACTTTTCATTCATTGCATTTTCCATCAATATGAGTCATTCCATTCAGTTGCCATTATTCAGTTAGAATCCTGCCCTCATGGTTCCCTCTATGGACAGACAGTGCTTGATCCCTTGAAATCTGCATCTTGAGAGTGAATCCCTCATCTTGTGCAGGGGTACTTATCTGTTGGCTGTTTGTCTTTTGTGGTGTCTCCCAGCAGTCCCACTGGGTGGTAGGATCCAGCACTCAAGGGGAAATTTTAGCAGTGCAGACTTCAGGTCAACAGCACTTCCAGGTGCACCGTTTAAGACTTCAGCTGCCATAAATGGGGCCCTAAGTCCACAGGGGTTCCTTTAGCTGTGTAGACCATGTCAGCAGCACCTCTGAAAGCTATTTTCCCTGCATCTGCCTATGGTCCACCTACAGTAGTCTCATTCTGTATTCCCCTTGTTTAGTTTCCATTCAAGGGTAGGCCTCTTCATGGTCTCGAGGCTGGGTGGTAGCCTTTCAGCAGTCACTACTCTCCTCATTCTATGCCTTGATGTATGTGCTTCCTTCACTGGGAACTTCCTTTAGCTGCAGACTTTGACTTGTGTCACCTCACAGCATTATCCTATTAGACAGACAGACAGAAAGTTATTCCTTCAAAGACTTCTCCTGAATTTCAAACTCCAAATTAGCATTCTGAGTTGTTACTATAAATTCCCATGACAGGCAAGATGGTGGTCATGGTCATGGATCTCCAGAGAGTTCCTCTATAGCATTTTTTTTCTCCTCAGTGCCAAAGGCCATACTGTAGTATATGTATTTAAATTGAGTGTTTATCCTAATAGTAGGTTTCCCTTGTGAGTTGAGGTTGACTTGGGGTTGGATGGTGTCTCTCTTACCTTTCAGTCCTGTTGTATCCTCCCTCCTGATGGAAGTCATAACTCTGTCTGCTATCAGTTACCTGTCTGCTGTCAGTCACTGCTCCAGTGAGTCTCCATCTGTTATCAGTCATCACCTGTTGCTGTCAGTCAGCACTTCACTCAGTCTTTGTAGTCACCACTTGTGGCATAGTACTTTTGGACTCTTTCCTAAAGTATCGTTAGCGTAATGGAATTATTTTCTCAGATCACAACACCTATAGGAGTGGAACCCTCCTCAAGAGGGTTCCTTTGCCTTCACGGTACCCCAACAGGATAGTGATCCCCCAAGGGACAGACAGTGTGAATGGCCAAAGTATCCACGTATAACAGACAACACATTTATTCCCTAGTTTAAGACTATCAACAATGTTGCCCAATCATTACTCCTCACTAAGTTGTTTACGTCAAGTGAACAAAAATGCTGTACCTGCAATTCAATGGATGGGAGCTACCAGCCACACACCTCCTTCCGGGGCTATCTAAGACAGCTTCCTCCATCTTCATTCAGAAGCACTGTTTCTTTGTCCTGCCACCCTCCCCCTCCTCCAGTGGTGCATCTCTCTCCTTGAGGCTGCTTCCCAAGGTATCTTTAGCCTGAAGGAATTATGTTCCCACAGCACTCCTAGGGTTGGAACTCTCCTTGAGGAGGTTTCTTTGCCTTCATCATACTCTGACCAAGTGGTAATCCCCACTGGACAGACAATATGAAAGGCAAAAGTATCCACATATTTGTTTATTATTTTATTTGAGTTTTGATAACTGGGTAAGTCCACTGAGACAATTACAGTCCCTTTTTCAGGGGTGACCTGGGATTGAGAATTGACCATGTAGGTACAGTACAACAACAGTGCAGTTCTCATGTTACAAATTAGGTAATAGGCAGAGTACATGTCACAAAAACATTACAAGTATACAAACAATTGACTTAAAACAAAAAAATTCTCTTGGAGAACGAAATACGAAGTCTAACGCCTGATGCAAGCCTAAAACAGAACAGAAAGCTGTATACAGGGCAGTTCTGGGACAAATGAACAGAGCATACATATAAGTAATATACATGGGAAAGGTTACGATAAGAGATTTTATATGCCAAGTAATCCTTATATTATGCTAGGTGGAGTGATGATGGAGGGGGAAACAAATGAGACAGGAGGAGGTAGAAAAAGGTTGGGTAGAGGAGTTTCTAGGTAGTCACCTTCGGTGAAAGCAAGAGCAGGTAGCAGAGGTAGAAAGAAAGGCAGACAGGTGAGACTGAAATTGTGAGAGGGAGGAGCAGGTCAGAATGGAGGGAGGGAGGGAGTTCCAGTCAGCATAGAAACATAGAAACATAGACTTTGACGGCAGATAAGGACCACTTGGCTCACCCAGTCTGCCCATTTCCCTACCTAATGGATAAGCTGCAGATCCTAGTTAACCAGCAGCCTACTTCTTTCTACCCCCACCCCCTAGAATTGCCTTATGACTGTTCCATGCATGCTTAAATTCAACAACTGTTTTTGACTCCACAACCTCCTTTGGAAGGCCGTTCCATGCATCCACAACCCTCTCTGTGGAAAAATACTTCCTTACATTACCTCTGAGCCACCCCCCCATCTTCAAATTGTGCCCCCTTGTTCTTGGGCACCTCTCTTTTTGAAAGATGCTACCCTCTTGGACTTTGTTGATTCCCTTGAGGTACTTGAAAGTTTCTATCATGCCCCCCTCTCCCTCCTTTCCTCAAGGCTATACATATTAAGCTCCTTTAGTCTCTCTTCATATGTCTTCTGGTGCAGACCCTGCACCATTTTAGTTGCCCTCCTCTGGACAGCTTCCATCTTGTCTATGTCCTTGTGGAGATTGGGTCTCCAGAACTGCACACAGTACTCCAGATGGGGTCTCACCAGCTGTCTGTACAAAGGGATAACAACTTCCTGTTTTCTACTGATGATGCCTCTCCCTATGCATCCCAGTATCTCCCCAGCCCTCCTTACTCCTTACTGCCCTCTCACATTGCTTGCCCACCTTTAAGTCATCTGATATGACTACCCCCAGGTCCCTTTCCAATTTTTTGGTGTTAGTATCTCACCCCCCATTGTGTACTCTTCCCCTGGGTTTTTGTTTCCCAGGTGCATTACCTTGCACTTCGTAGCATTGAATCTAAGCTGCCATACATTTGACCATTCCTCTAACCTTGCCAAGTCCCTTCTCATCCTTTCCACCCCACCTAGTGCATCAACTCTGTTGCAGATCTTTGTGTCATCTGCAAGAGACATACTTTTCCTTCCAGTCCCACTGCAATGTCGCTTATAAAGACATTGAAGAGGACCGGTCCTAATACTGAACCCTGCGGTACCCCACTAGTAACCCCCCTTTCTTCAGAGTGGACTCCATTTACTATTACCCTCTGTGTCCCATTCTCCAGCCAATCCTTCACCCAGGCTATCATCTTGGGACCCATTCCCAGGCTGGCTAACTTGTATATTAATCTTTTGTGTGGGACTGAGTCAAATGCCTTGCTAAAGTCTAGGTACGCCATGTCCATAGCCCCTCCCTGATCTACTACTTTGGTCACCCAGTCAATGAAATCTATTAGATTCATCTGGCATGACCTTCCCACTGTGAATCCATGCTGCCTTGGGTCCTGTGCCCCTCTGGCCTCTAGGTACTCGACAATTCTTTCCTCCAGAAGTGATTCCATCATTTTGCCTATCACTGAGATTAAACTAACAGGTCTGTAGTTTCCTGCTTCTGCCCTGCTCCCACCTTTGTGAAGGGGAATCACATCTGCCCTCCTCCAGTCCTCAGGTACCACCCCATCCTCCCATGATTTGTTAAAGAGGGTAGTCAGTGGTGTCACTAGTTCTACCCTTAGTTCTTTTAGAATTCTGGGATGAATCCCATCAGGCCCCATTGCTTTGTCCACCTTCTGTGAATGGGCTGGTATCAATTTCTGTATCCAGAGTGTTTCTATTGTTTGTTTTAGGTACCTCCCCCTCTTCATTTGTAAATAATGAGCAAAAATATTTGTTTAGTATCTCTGCCTTTTCACTGTCACCCTCTGCCCACCCCTTCCCCTTTATTAAGCCTCACTATCCCTCCCTTAGTCTTCCTTCGCTCTCTGATGTACCTAAAAAGGTTTTATCCCCCATCTTAACTGAGTTGGCTATCTTTTCCACGGTTCAGGCTTTTGCTGTTCTGATTGCCTTCCCAGCTTCCTTTTGCTTTAACTGATACAATTCTCTGTCCTGCTCCTTCTGTGATTCCTTGTACTTCCTGAATGCTTTCTCTCTCTCTTGAACCTTCATGCCACCTCCTTTGTGAACCATAGTGGTTTCTTACATTGTTTTGTTTTGTTTATTTGCTTCACACAAAGGCTTGTTACCTCTGTGATGGAAGTTTTTATTATTCCCCATTGTTCTTCCACCCCTCCTTCCTGCCCATTTGCTAGTGCATTCCTTAGGTACTCACCCATTTTGGCAAAGTCAGCCCTCCTGAATTCCAGTACTTATGCCTTTGTATGGCCTGACTCTATTGCTGTGTTTTTTGTGAACCATACTGTTCGATGGTCGCTAGTTCCCAGATGGCTATCCACTTCTACATCTGTGATCCTCTCTCCATCTCCATTTGAGAGAACCAGGTCTAAGATTGTTCCCTCTCGAGTGGGTTCCAATACCAGTTGTCTAAGGCATGCCCCCTGTAGGGCATCTAGAATAACCCCACTCTTAGAAGTGAGAGCAGAATATGAAAAGGAGCGTCTGAAGACAGCAAGATATAGGCTGGGAATGATGAGAAGGTGAGAGAGGCAGAGTGAAGTGTGTGTGGTGCTTGTCTGAGGCATATAAGTTCTCTGAGGCAAGGAGGGGTGAATTTGTGGACAAGCTTGAACTTGATACACAAGGAGGAATATCTCAGTTTTGCTTCATAGGAAAACCACCCCAGAGAGGCAAGAACATCACAATGATGAGAGCGGGCAGCAGCCCCTAAGGCAAAATGACCGACCCTATGATATGCTTGAGAGAGGAGGGTCAGGGAGGAGGAATTAGTAAAAAGAAGGAGGGGAGCAGCATAGGATAGTAAGGGAATGAGGTGATGCAGAAGCTATTTTTGGCAAGAGGCAACTGTGAGGTAAGGACGAATACGACAGAGGAGTCTGAGCTTCTGGTTGAGATTTTTGACAGTGGTAGAAACATGGGAACATATAACAGTCAAACAACACATTCATTCAGCTGCCTTTAGATATCAACAATGTTGCAAAAGCATGACTCCTCACTAAAACTGTATACACCCATTGAACTATAGAACACTATAAAACATCTTTTGAAAATCATTTTCAAAACAGGTTTAGTTAAACTGGTTCAGGGTGTGCACACTATGCAGTAATCATTCTTGATAATGATTTATTGTGTCCACATTGCTGTTGCTGAACCTGTGCTACCTCCTTTTAAATTCTGAGATTGCTTTTATGTTTGCATCCTAGAATGCAGTTACAGTACCCAAAAATCATTGTGGAGCATTGTAGCTGTTACTGTGAACTGTGAATATGAACATATGAAAAATTGCCAGCAGAAACAGTCCGTAGTGGTCTATTGAGTCTGCTCGAGTGTGCAGCTCTGTCTATTTTATTGTAGCTGCCCCCTCCCCTTGCCCCCAGAGCAATCCACTCCCCTACCCCATCCCCTTCCCCCCTCCCATTGCCACTCTTTTCTTTGCCCTGTCCCACCCCCTTTAAAACACCCCACTGTTTTCAATGATACCACCTCCTCAGGCAGTTCATTCCACTTTGACACAGCCCTTTCCACGAAAAAGTGCCTCCTCATTTCCTTTTTAAATCTACCCCCACAAGTTTCAGACTGTGGCCCTTTGGGATCTCCTCCCTTTTTAAATTGAAAATGCTCTCCACTCCAACCTTATTTATACCCCTTAGGTACTTGAAGGTTTCTATCATATCCCCCCTTTCTCTTCTGTTTTCTAAGGAATATGTATTGAGCTCTGTTAACCTCTCATCATATGGTTTGTCTCCCATGCCCTGGATCATCTTGCTTGCCCTTTGCTGGACCTTCTCCAGTAGTTTAATGTTGTTCTTTAAATAAGGGCACCAGAACTGCACACAGTACTCCAAATGTGATCTCACCAATCACTTGTACCAGGGCAGAATGACTTCATTCCTCCTGGAAGTGATTCCCCTGGTGCTGCATCCCAGCATTTTATTAGCCTTGGCTGCTGCTTTACAGCATTACACAGAGTGTTTCATGTCACCGCTGACTATCACCCTAGATCCTTTTCCTTCTTTGAGCTGGACACCTGTATGCCACCCAGCCAGTAGCTGGTCCCTTTGTTCCTAGTTCCCAGGTGCATGACCTTGCATTTCTTGGTGTTGAACTCCAACTGCCAGATGCCAGACAATTTCTCTAGATTGGCCAGATCCTCCCTGAGTTTCTGTCTCCACTCCTCTATGTCCAACCACCCATAGAGCTTAGTATCATCTATGAAAAAGCATACTTTACTTTTGACTCCTACTGCTATGTCACCAATAAAGATGTTAAATAGCACTGGACTGAGTACTGATCCCTGTGGGCCCCACTGGTTACCGGTCTAAAATAGTAATAGTAGTAGTAGTAAATCTTTTTTATTCATAAGAATAAGGGAAGCATTCAATTGAGCGTGGCTCATTTACAATGAAGTCCCAGGTATCAAAAAGACAAATAAACATCAAACATCAGATTCAAAGAACATAACAGCCAACATTATTAAATGACAGTATAAAAGTATACAATATACTACGAGGAGCAATATATATATATATATATATATATATATAAGCAATCACAATTAATAAATATCACATTGATTACAATTAAATTGACTACTAGCCCATCCCAGGTACCATTTATTAAATCAGAAAAATAAATTATCTGATTCGCTTCCCTTAGACACACAGGAATTTTGTGCCATAGAGTCATCCCTCTAAAAGGAACCGATGACTTGCCAACATTCAGATTAAGAAATAAGAATAAGAAAGTTGGATGACTGTAAACCCTGGAACACATGGTTAGGCAAACTATAGTACTCCTGCCCCCCCAAAGTAACAAACAGGTAGAACACTGTTTTTATGTATAATATTATAAAGTGAGTTTCCCACTTTTGAGAACATTTTGAAAAACATAGTAGCCAACCAATAACCATGCTCAGTTGTGTCCATATTTCTCATCCATTGCTTCTTCAATGCTAAGTTAATTTTCATAGAAAAGGGATCCTTGTTCCCTAGAGTTCAGCTGCTTTTGCTGCTTAGTCCTTTTCTAAAGTCATACTCCTCTGATTTTCTGGCATTACAGTTTGTTGCTGTGGAATATAGTGCTGTGTGGAATGTGGAATTCTGCCAGCAGATTTAGCATGGAATGGCCATTCCACCGGCTGAATTTCCACTGGAATTTTGCTGGTTCTTCAGTGGAATTCTACCTACTGTGATCTGCGGAATAATATTCCACAGATAAGCAATTTTTCTATGGAAAATTATTCTGCAACAATTTTTGTGGAAAATATTGAGATCCGCAGAAAATTATTCTGCAGAACAGCATTTTTTATGTGAAAAAGCAATTCAAAACTATTTTCTACTGTGGAATGTCACCATTCCATTTTTGGTGAAATTCAGAGGAATTGCAGCAGAATTTTTAAAATTCAGAGGAATTTCATTCTGCTAGAATCTGAAAATTCTGCAAAGCACTATGTGGAAATGATTATGATTCTCACAAATGGAGGATTGTGGCTTTAGAAAAAGGATTAGACAGTAAGAACAGAGGGATCATGTGTCCATGTAAATGAACATAGTAATGATCAACACATGCAACAAAAATACAGATAATCTATAAAAGAACATTTTTCTATATTCAACGGGTGGTAAATATCTGGAATTCCTTGTGAGAAACTGTGGTTAATTGTAAAACTAGTCTGTCATTAAAGCAAAAACAGTTTGACAAACATGTCTAATGTGATAGATGTGTACTACCACTGAGCAGTGGGAGAGTAATCTCGATGGGTATCTTGGCCTACTTCTATCCTATAGATCATAGTATGACCATAGTAGTATATAAAAGATAATTATGCTCAATAATTCTGCTAGGTTTTAATAATGGGCACCCTTCTCTGGGTTGTCTTGAACTTGTCCCAGTTCTTCTTTAGATGTGGGCTGTAGAACTATAATGAACATTCCAGGTGTGGTCTAACCAGCTAATACACACAGTAGCACATACATTGTGAAATGGGCCAGGTACCACCATAACTACACCAAACTAGTGGAGATGCAAAAACAAAGACAACTCACATGAGGACTCTCTTATTGCAAAAAGTTTTAATTTGTTCCCCAAACCAGCATCAGAAAAGAAAGGGCACACAAGGCAAAAGGGCACCAGTGCTTCATGTTACAAATATTTTGTCAGTGGCATGGCCAATTCATGTACCAACACCTTTTTATAGGTGAGATTTCCCGAATTTGGCAAATATCTTAAATTATTTGACTCATGTGATTTGGAATTCATGCAATTTTACATTGATCCATGTGATTTGGAATTCATGCATGCTCACCCTATAAAAAGATGCTGATGCGTTTTTCCTTGTGTGCCCTCTCTTTTTCTGCTGGTTTTATGAATAAATTCCAGCTTTTTTGAATAAGAGAATCTTTATATGTGTGGTGCAACCAGCAAAATGTACACCTGTACAGTGGCACAGTCACCTTCCTCATACAACTGGAGAACCCCCTCTTGATGCAACTTAGCATCCTGTTTGGCTTCCAGCATACTTTGTTGCATAGAGAGAAGGATTGTAGGCTATTACTAATTTTCACCTCCAAGTCCATGCCCTTTCTGGAGAGTTCTCACTTCATCCCATTGGTCCAATACTCCATCTGTGGATTTTAACACACAATATGCATCTGTTCCACACTGTCCACTTTCCCACCAAACTTGGGGTTGTCTGTAAATAAACCTACTTTCCCTTGTGTCATACTGCAATGTCATTTATGTACACACTGCAAAAAACACTAGCCCCAAGATTGACTCCTGGAGTTGTTTCCTTCACCCCTGTGAATTTGCCCTTGGGGGCCACCCTCTGTATCCTTCAAACCTTATTCCCAATCCATCTGGTGAATCTCTCCCATAAAACCAGGTCTCCCACCTTCCTTACCAATTTAACATACAGCATCAAGTCAAAGGCTTTACTAACATCCAGATAATGTAGGATATCTGCCTGGTCCCTGTAAACATATAGTGTTACTGAACTGAAAAGTGCTATCTGTTATTGTCCACTAGGAATACAACAATATGTGCCTTAATTATTGTCCCCAGGATCTTACTCATACTAGAAGTAAGACTTACTGGTCTGCAATTCCTAGGACCCTCTTTGTACAGGAATACTACATTTGGTAGAACAAACAGAAAAGGATGTGCACATGTACTTGCTGGAGGCTCCAGTAGCACAGAACAACATACCCAGTAATTACTTTTTTGATTTTTTTATTTGTGCAAAATTTTGTGCATGCAGTGCAGTAATACATGTAAGTGGGTAATACCTCAGTGAACCTCTTCAGAGCTGCTACTTGCTGCATTCCTTTGCTTACCTGATCTTCATTGCACCCTGAGGAAGCTCAGGTGAGTGAAGCACCAGGGCAGGTAGCAGCTCACGAGAGGCAGCTTGTATTCAACACTTAAATGTGTTTTTGCACAGAATGTAAACGATATTGCGTGAATAAAAATCAAAACTATGAATAAGTAAGTTACTGGGTATGTGGTTTTGAGCCATTGGAGTCTCTAGCAAATACGACAGTGCCTCCTTTTGTGTTTTTTTTCTGAACTTTGTGTTGTCTACCTGAGGCACAACAAGCATCCTATTTAATATTGTGAGCCATTTTTTCTGAACTGTACTGCGTTTGCTACTCTCCAGTCATTTGGCACCAAGTCCATTGTAGGGACTTGCTGAAGAAAGCCATCAAAGGTGTTGCCATCGCGTCACCCATTTCTCTGCATTGCCTAGGGTGCATCCAGTCTAGCCTTAGGTCATTTAGATTCTGCAAACCCTTTGAGCTCAGGTCCCTCAAATTTAAGTCCACTGTTGGGTATAGGGCCCGAAGCCTCCACCATAAAAATTGAGCTAACGTACTCCACATTCTTCATCATCCATTCCATCTTATCCTTTTCCATCTCCTTGCTCTGATATACTGTACCAGAAGATGGTTTTATTATCCAGAACCCCTTCTGCTATCTTTGTTTTTTTGACTTGATTACCAGGGAGGTGGACCAGGGAGGAGCGGTAGATGCCGCCTACCTAGATTTCAGTAAGGCCTTCAGCACCGTTCCACACAGAAGAATGGTAAACAAGCTAGGCAGCACAGGAGTGGGTCAAAAGATAGTAAAATGGGTATAAAATTGGCTAAGTAACAGTTGGTGGTGGTAAATGTAGATCACTTGGAGGAAGGTAATGTAACCCGTGGGCTGCCACAGGGGTCAGTACTAGGACTGGTCCTCTTCAATATCTTTATCAGCAACATCGCAGAGGGGCTGGAAGGAAAGGTATGCCTATTCAAGGATGACACAAAAGTTTGCAACAGAGTGGACACACTGGGGGTGTGTGTGGAGAAAATGAAGGAAGATCTAAAAAACTGAAAGACTGGTCATGGGTTTGGCAACTGGGCTTCAACAGCAAAAAATGTAAAATTATGTATGAAGCACAGAAACCCAAGGGCAACGTATCATTTAGGGGAGGAGGTGGTAACAACAACAAATTAGGACGGGGATCTGGGGGCCATCATATCTGATGACCTGAAGTTAGCAAAGTAGTGTGATTAGGCAGTAGGAAAAGCTAGTAGGATGCTGGGGTACATAGGGAGGGGTATCACCGGCAGAAAAAGGGAGGTAGTGTTACCCCTACATAGATCAATGGTGTGGCCACACCTGGAGTACTGTGTTCAGTTCTGATGGCCCCATCTCAAGAAAGACATAGACTGGGTGGAGGTGGTACAGAGAGGGGCAAACAAAATTGTGCATAGCCTGCATCAGAAGCCTGACAATGAAAGGCTCAGAGAATTAAATATGCACTCACTGGAGGAAAGGAGAGACAGGGAAAACATGATAGAAGCATTCAAGTATCTCAAGGGCATCAATAAGGTACAGGAGGGTGGCATATTGCACAGAAAGAGATGTTCAAGGGCAAGGTGGCATGATATGAAGCTGGAAGGGGGAGACTTATAGGGGATTTGAGGAAATATTTCTTCATGGAAAGGGTGGTGGACACCTGGAACAGCCTCCCAGAAGAGGTGGTGGGTACTGAAATGGTAACAGGTTTCAAACATGCATAGAATAGACACAGGGGGACCTTAGTAACAGGGCTGGGGGGAGTAAGGTGGGAGACCAATTATGGTCTATGGTACCACGGTAGGTAGAGACTTTAGGGCAGACTAGGTGGGCCAAAATATCCTTTTTCTGCTGACAGCTTCTAAGTTTCTATGTTTCTCTTTAGTTCAGTGTTAGCATTTGCTTACCTTGTGAGCTGCTTGTTAATCCCCAGCTTTAATTATTTAGTTTTTGTTGATTTGGAATAGAGGGCTAGGCAGTTCTACCTATTTTCAGCCTTGTCCTGGGTGAGGGGGGTTACAGATGGAAACCAACTGACACTGAACAAGATTAAGCTGTGCACTACATTATGCTCTTTGATTGCTCCCTGTTATACAGTAAGCCATAAAAGCCCTCTTTTTTTCCCTGATTCCTTACCTCACTTAACCATCAAACCAGACTGGTTACTTGCATTTATTTGTCTTACTAATGTGCCTGATGCACTCCGGGGAACCCTTAGTACTGTTCCTGTTATGACTGCCCTTTGTTGTCTGCCCCTTGATCTCATTTACAGTATGTCCTTCAGTCTATCAGAACTAACTCTCCCATTTTAGTGAGGTACATTCTTTTTTCTAAAAATCAGGGTCCATGGTGCAGGAGACAAGTCATTATGCCCACTGTATATTGTTTAACCTCACAGAGATGTGGTTGCTATAGTATCCTCCACCATGACTTCACTGATAATGTCCTGGTTGGACATAATTAGGTCAAAGATTTGTCTCTCCCCTGGTAGGCACCCTCACCCATTGGCTAAAGAAGCAGTCCTGTGTTGCCTCCACAAATCTATATCCATAGACTCCTGCTTTTGGAATTTCTCAGCAAATGCTGGGAAATTGAAGTCTCCCATGAGTATACTGTACATCTACTAAAGCCTGCTGCTTTTCTTTTTTCCCCTCTCCAGTATTAGAGAAGCTGCCAGCCTATTGCAGCAGCTGTCCAGTTGTCTGCCCCTCTTCACTGGACCTGGTTAGGAAAGGGTGACCACCTCCATGGGATGAAAACAGGACCTGGCAACGCCCAGGAGGAGGAGGTCCCCAACAGGCTGCCCTTAGGGAAGGATGGCATAGCCTGAGGGAGGAGACAGGGGAGATATTTAGCCCTGCTCCCTTAGCAGATCTCCCTCTCTCTCTCTTCTCCTCCTCCTTGCAGTGGATCCCCACCTGCCCACCCTCGTAAAAGCAGGGTAAGGGTGCCAGGGAGGTAGGGCCCCCGTTTGATCCATTATGGGTGACTGCAATAGGTGTCAGGGATTGGCTTTTCCCAGTTGTTCCTATTTAGCATCAGGATTTTCCAGGTTTATCACCTCCTCCAAAGGGATGTTAAATCAGGTAGTCCATGCAGGCATTGGTAATATTGTCCTGGAATAAGTTGTCATTTCCTAACAGCACTGTCGCGGCCACATAAGGCGGCTTGGGAGGAGCACAGACCAAAGGTATTGGGGGAACATAGGGGATGAGGCCAATTCTCCCAAAGGACTCATTGTTCCTGATTGGCATGAGGCCAGAGGACTGCTAAATTATGACCCAGGTGGGGGTCACAGTCCAGCCTCATCGGGTGACACTGCAAGGACAGTGGGCAGGGCCAGATGGGGTGGCTGCAGGACCCTTGGCCATATGACCTCCCCCAGGAATTAGGGGCACATCCTTCCAGCAGTGCCCACTCTCAAGATGGTTGTAGGTACTTCAATAAACACATCGCTGTGGCCACTTCCTCCAGCTGCTGGTGTACGTGTCTTCTTGGGGAAAGGGAGATATGGGGGGGGGGTACCAGGCAATATGCCTATCTCTGCTGCCTGGCTTGGTGGCATATAGATTACTCCAGTCCTGATTTTTCTACCCCCTTCCTCAGTTTCCAGAAGCCACAGTGAATTGACTTCCTTCCCCTTGTATATGGACTTTTCCACTAAAACTGCTATAGAAATAGAAAGGGAAATTATTTAACTAGGAAAAGCACACTAAGCCAGTTCTTGTTTCCAGGTGTGACCTGGGAGCATCAAGATGTTAAAGGGGAACTGTCAGCAATAAGAGCCTCACATCCAAGTGTGAGGCTGATCCCAAATAGACCTCTGTGTGTAAAAATACTTTTTTTTTTACCTAATGATTACTGCAGTGTATTAGATTGTATCATGCTAATTTCATTGACTTGTAAGCTGACATTTCCTGTAACCAGAAATGCCAGACTCCCCTTCCGCTGACATCAGAGGAGTCTGCAGCAGTGGGAGATTCAATAGCTTACAGTGAATGTCAGAGTTTTTTTTATAAACTGTAATCTTCTGTTTGGTGGTCTGCTGTTCTCCTGGGGCAGATATAGTCACAGAGGACTGTGCTATGACCCGTGAGCTCAGCAGGAACAGCAAACATCTGATTTTAGCTTACAAAATCTTTAACATGTATACTGTGGGCTATTGAATCTCCCAGCACTGCAGTCCCCCTCTGATGTCAGTTACAGAGGATTCTGGGATCTCTGGTTACAGAAAATGGAATCTTAGAAGTTAGCAAAATTAATGTAATACATTCTACTATACTGCAGTAAACAGTAAGTAAAAAAATGTTTTTTACATAAAGTGCAAATTGGAATCAACCTCGCACTTGGATGTGAGGCTCTTATTGCTGACAGTTCCCCTTTAAAAGACTTGCTCAGGGTCACACAATATGCAAGTGGGGTTGATGGGATTCAAACCCAGATCTCCAGGTTTGCTGCTCAGTGCCCTTAACCACTATGCTATACTGCCTCCTAGTAATTAACACTACTATAGACTGCTTTACATACACTGCCTCTCCATTACTCTGGCATCCTCTCTTTCTTAAATAGAGCATGACCTGGGACCAGAAGATTCTAGTTGTGTTGCAAAAGTTATTTTGTAATAGTAATGTCTCGGTGTGATTTATTTGGTTATACATTTTACAGTCTCTTCTTTGTAACATCAAATTATGTGTGATTAACCTACAAGGGTCCTGTCCTGGAGTTCAGCTGGATAGGATGGGTGGGGCAGGGTGGGGTAACAGGGATTGACAGTTTGCCATCCAGATCCCAGACAATCCTGGTGTGAATCTGGAGGCAGGCTTATTTACCGTCACTGCTATCATGTCAAAGATAAGGGGAGGCAGAGTGCTGAACTGTGAACCAGGAGAGACCTAGGTTTAACTCCTCCAACTGCCATCAGCCTTGTCAGAAGAGGTGGGCACAGTGCTGAGCTGCAATACCGGAGTCCCATGTTTGAATCCTGCCACTGCCAAGGGTCCCTTCTGGGGAAGTGAGGCAGATCATCTAGCTGTGAACTTGGAGATCCTGGTTTAACTTTCCCATGGTGTCCAGTGACACCTCCCTCATTAACCCAGTCCCATTGTAAGCATTACCAAGTGCCCAAAGGTACTCCTTTCATCATCCTGTCTCACATTAAGCATTCCCTGAGGTCCAGCATTACCTCCTCCTTCATCTTGTCCCATGTGAACAATCCCTGGAGTCCCCTGGTACCAACTACATCAAGTGTCCCTGATATCTAGTGGTAGCCAACCCCCATTGTACCCTTCCCTTGCCTTAGATGGTGACTTGCATGGCCCTCCTGTTACCTTCTTAGCTTGCTGCCATCTGATTGAAAATAGCATGATACTGCTACAGCGTGATACCGGTTTAGTGCTATGTTTAAGCAGAAAGTAGCCAGTCAAGGAGGTGAGAGCAAAGCCATGCAAGTCACTGCCTAGGTTCGGGGAGCATAAAACAAGAGATATGGTGAAAGTGTCCCAACACTAGGATGGGCTGCCATTGCCAAGCATTACAAAATGTAGAAAATAAGTAGTGCTGCATTTTTTTGTAAAAGGCTAGTAAGCCCGATTCCAGTCTCCCCTTGATGACAGGAGCCAGGGAACAACACATTTGTTTTAAAACAAAATTGAGTTGCCTCATCAGCAGGAGCTAGGCCCAGATGGAAGAAACACGGGACATTTCTTCCATGAATGTTTCCCTGTCTATGATGAGTTTTTTCATGTACTTCCATGTGTCAGCCTGAATGCACTGCCTGCTATGAATGTTTTCCTTTTACAGATATATCTGTGATGTGTTCTTTTTTCATGCACTTCTTGTGTCAACCTGTATGCACTGCCTGCTATGTATGTTTCCTTATACAGGCATTATTCCTCTCCACTGTAACTTTGTAACATAGCGTATTTCTGCTGTATGTATATTTGGTTGTAACTTCCTGGGTCGCACCTGAAAATAGTCATCCAACTGTCTAGTGTGCTTACCTGGTTAACAAAATCTAAATAAATAATGGGCTCTGAGTCCTGACATTAACCGTCCTTCTCTTTTATATGTTTCTATGTTTTTCCACCAAGAGCAGGGACCAGCAGTGGGAAGTAGACAAAGAATTTATTTTCATTTGAAACAATGGGCTAGATGTAGAGGCATACCAATGACCCACAGTTCCAGAATCAACAAATGGAAAGCCAGGATTTCGGGTGTAGTTAAGGTTTATTTTTCTCAGTCTTTCGGGTTAGGCACGATGAGGTACTGCAGGAAAAGTAGTGGGAGGACCAGTAAAGAACAATTGTGCTTGTGCATCCACACTGCAGATGGAATGATTATGTTAAACGGGTACAGAAAACTCTGTTGCTGAGGGGAATTCCTGAGGTGGTCTCAACAATGGTTTCTAGAACCATTCTAATATGGCTGCAGTCAGAATGCAAACCATTACAAGCACTGTTGAAAACAGTTCTAGCTATACTCATTTGGGTTATCTATGTCAGTGTAGACAGGGCCGTAGTGAGGAATCAATATTATTTGTCTATGGCTCTGTGTGCCACTTGCATGTCAGTTCCTGCCTCTTTGTCTGAATGGTTACAATGTATTTAACAGTTGAGCAGGGGGAGGCTTGTGACCCTATTTGTGCATGGCACAACAGGGTGCAAATTAAAGGGCCATCGCTAAATGGTCATTGCAACAACTTAATGACAGATTCTTGAAACTGTGTATGGGATCTAAGATAGGATGATGCACCAGTGGAGGAGGATAAACCATTGGATTTCCCCGATTGCTGGGATCAGCCATTTCAGTTCATTAAAGACAATTCAATGGTGCATTCTGGAATGACAGTCAAGGGTAAATCGATTTTTTTTTAAAATGACATTTACCTTATGTGAAATTCTTTGGAATGAGAGGTCAAGCTAAAGCGTATGTCACCATAGTCCAGAGTTGGGGGACGAAGTTATTGCATCACAATCTGTTTTCAGTTATGTGGGTCATTTTGAACTGTTGAGGGTCTCAGGTCTGTTGCTGGTATGCATGCAATGAAAGTTGAGAATACAGCTACACTGTAAGTTGCTTGAAATGTTGTCCTTGGTCAAGTCGTGAAGGGGAGGAGCTAAACATCTTTAGTTGAAGTTGTTGACTAACACAGAGGTTAGATCCTTGGGGTATGCCCTATTAAAGTGGTTTGAGATGACCGAATTTAAGGAGGTTCCTTGGGTTCACCTTGCTAGGTAATCATTTGCCTAGATGTAGGTGTGTTACTACTCAGGCAAGCTAAACAGAGGTTAGAGATAAAACAGGTTGAATACTTTCAGTGTCAGAAAAGATGGCACAAATAATGTGTCCTTTCTATGTTTGCCATGCACGCTTGCGCACAGCAAGCAAACATCTTTCTATGATACTGGCTTTTCAGGGACGTGATACTGTCCCTCCAATGCAGAGCAGTGTTTAATGGGCAAGTCTGTAGCAGACCAATTATTAGCCAGTCTAAATATGACAGAGTTTTATCTTGGTGAGTGGAAACTGCATCTACTTCAACAGAAAAAGTCGACTCAATCATGGGTTTGCTGTCTCATATATTATAGCTGCTCAGCATGCTGACCTCTCCTTATTAGACTTGCTTAGACATTAAAAGCATCCACAGACACCAGCTGTTAAAAGTAATGTATGTGTGTATGTGTGTCTCTCTCTCTCTCTCTCTCTCTCTCTCTCTCACTGTTTGCAAATAGTATTTACTCACTGGTAAAGGAGATTATCCCTGCAACATTCATGCTTTTACATGCCTCAGTAACATCCATGCTATATATTTATATTTGTAACAGCATTCATGCACTTAAAGTGTAGCCAGTAGCATGCAGTATCCCTTTATTTTATAGTTGCTGCAGTATATACACCAGAAACTGAGTGCTTTAAGTTTCAAGCAGCCAGCCGTGTGTTTGCAATGATCTTACCTCTCTCCCTTTCCCAGCTCTGACTGGTGCTGGAGTAGTGTTTTTTTTTTTTTTTTTACAGTGGAGGTTTAAAGTGGACTGTTCATATGCATTTTTTTCATCTTAAAACATATCATGCTGTTAGATTTTCTTTTGGGATAGTCAAAAATCTTTTTAAGTAGCCCTGAGGGCTTGTACCAGAAAAGATAATATATTTTAGTAAGTACATCAGCTGACCAGCAGAAATGTCTGTGGGGCTAATGGGGCTAATGCATTTTCTAAGTCACTAGCCCTGCTGGTTAATGGCTGCAAAACTTAAAGAGCTAGTGGAGCCAAAGCAGACAGACAGGAAAATGATACAACTTTTAAGAAGTAGTCAGTTGTAGCATTTTAATTTCTGAAACATTTTTCTTCTTTCTTTTGCTCATTAGAAAGTCTTCTATGTGATAATATTGTGCTGGATGTGTGAAACAGCTCTTAACCTGTCAGCCGACTTATCTATCTGTATCACCATTCCCCCCCCCCACACACACTACGTCTTCAGCATGGTGATCTTACTAAAAGTGACATCACACGTGAATGACCTGCCAGTCATTGAATGGCTGTTCCTAAGAAACAGTGATGTCACAGTCAGTGAGGTAACAATGCTGATGATGTAGTGGGGGGCAATAGAGCTAGCTATGTCAGCTGCCAGGCTAAGAGCTGTTCCACACATCACACCTATTAACATCAGGTAAACAATCTTCTAATTAAACAAAGGGAAAAGGAAAAGTACCTCAGATATAAAAGGTAATGGCTGGTTGCTTTTAAAATCTAATATTAGTTTTAGGCAGTACACTAGCTCTTTAATTTCAACCCCTGCATGGATCAGCCTGAGATGGGATTTCTCTCTTTTATTATATTTATTCTCCCCAGCTGGCAGTTCTTTGCCACCTGATCCCCAGATACATCAGCCCTCCACACCACTTGATGGGAGAGAGCTGTAACCTGTACAGTGGGACCCCTTATGGGGATCATGACAAGTCGCACAGAGAGTATACATAAGTATACAGAGAACAGTGTACTCCAAATCCCTGTCATGTTGGATGTGCTGTCCATTTCTGTGCCACCATCTTGGTGACCACATGTCGTGATGCAGGAATCAATATGACAAGTTGATGTTTTGTTGTTACCTGTTGTTGACAGGGTGCATCAGGTATGCTCAACGATGTTGTGTGTTTGTTGTTCTTTTTTTTGTTCCTACTAATTTTCTTCTTAATTCTTCCTTACCAGACAGCCCTGACATACAATGGCACCTACCTGCCAGTCAGTGTTCACCAAGTTTCTCCACCTCCATCAGGGCAGTCATGTTTCCCCAACTGCCATTGGGTATGACTAAACAGAAGCTTATGGAATTAGAGTGAGACTGTAGTAAAAACTGTGAAAGCAGCAATTTCATAAGGACATGACAGATGCACGTCACTTTTATTGCATTACATGTTACATATACTCTTTGTGGTTGTTGGTTTTGCTTCTGTGTGTACTTTAACAGCAAGTTTACTTCTTTTCCATTACCTCTTTTTTGTTTATATTGTGGCTCTTGTAATCATTGTGCTATCACAGACACAGCACTAGAATGTTTACGCTGCCGCGAGGTGAATGCTATATTGGCTGAATTTACATACAAACATACAAAACGGCCAGCAGAAAAAGGCTGTAATGATCTATTGGGTCTACTTGAGTGTGTAGCTCAGTTACTTCCTTGGAGCCGCCCCCTTCCTCAGCTCCACCTGGAGTTATTGCTCACTTTCCCATCCTCCTCCCTTAACCCCTTCACAGTAGGGCCTCCTTCAGTCCTAATCATCTTCAACACCCTATCCCATATCCTTTTGAAACTGGCCACTGTCTTTGCTGCCACCACCTCGTCCCATAGCTGATTGCACTGCTTCACTACTCTTTCAGTGAAAAAGTGGCTCATTTCCTTCTTGAATCTACCCCCCACCAATTTAAGGTTATGTCCTCTTGTTGTACCCTCCTTTCCTAAGTTAAAGATGCTCTCCATACCAACCCTGTTTATGCCCTTCAGGTACTTAAAGGTTTTGATCATATTCTCCCTCTCCCTTCTGTCCTCCAGGGTGTAAATGTTCAGTTACTTCAGCCTCTCCTCATATGTTTGTTTACGTGCAAATCACCCTGGGCCAAGGAAAGAAACTTACCATAGGCTGTGTCTAACTCCCCCCAATCCCCCCATCCATCTCTCTACCCTCCCTTATATCCTCTTGGTCTAGCCCCCCTGACTTCTTGTTTTGTGGGGATTTCAATATCAGTTAGTTGGGATCAAGAGCTGGTTCTACTCACACCTCTGTATCTGAAGCACACCTATCTCAATTAATAACTGAACCCACTAGGCTCAATATTAAAACTGGCAAAAATTGCCTTTTAGACTAAGTCCTTACCAATAGCTGGCATGGGGAGAAAAAACAGAATTAAAAAAATCCCATCTAAGGCTGATCTATGCAGGGGTCAGATTAAGTTTAGAAGCAACTAGCCAGCAGGGTAGTGACTTGCAAAATCCACTAGCACCATAGACTACTGGCCCAGCTGATCTACTTATTGAAATATTACCTTTTTTCAGTACAAGCCCTCCTGGCTACTTAAAAAGATTTTTGACTCTCCCAAAAGAAAATCTAACAGCATTTGGCTAGTGGACTGTTACGAGTTTCGACTCTGTCCAATGAACATCCACATGTGGTCACACAATTGACAGTACAGAAACTGACAGCCAGGACCACCCTCCCAGTACATGTACAGAAATGTACACACAAATGCACACACACACACACCCCATGGCAAAATTCTGGCATTGACAAATGCTTGTTTAGTAACTGCAGGGATGTCACTGGTCACCCTGTCAACCTCAGTAGGCCTCAAAGTGTTCCTAGTTTAAAACACATGCTAGGGTCAGTCACATTCTGTAGAGATTCCTAATGTAGCTGGTTGTTTGATTTTGATTTTTTTTCTCTTGTAAGGAGTTAAAAGCAGACTGCCCACCATAATGGTGTTACCACACGGAAATAAGTTCGTTTACATTCCTTGATCAACTGCCATTGATCTTTCCCAGACTTAGGAACATTCTCAATGCAGTTTAGCCACTCATGATACAGTGGGACTTTAGGAGGCTGTTGCATCATCAGTGGCTGCGCTATTTAGGGGTGTTTCTAATGTTTAGGACATATTCATTAAGAATAGATCCAGGATTGGAAACAACACAAGGTTGTTATAACTATACATTAGCATGTGTTTCAGCTCTACTAAGCAAGTAAGCAGATGAAACAACCAGCAACATAAATGAATTTTAGAGACGGTAAGCAATTGTAAAATGCCGGTTTCTACTGTAACTAGAAGTAATATGATGCAAAACAGATTGGCAGTGTCCCTTTAAATAGTGCTACTATGGTAGAGTGAACAATCTGCAATATTGATTGGATTAGGGAAGCTGCTCTTGGTGCATGTAGCTAGTGACTGGTTAAAAAAAACTCAATTATCTGAAAAATGAACAGGTTTATTGAGTAGAATTGTGGTTTAGTATGATCTGAGTTCTGCAATAATAATTTAGTACTGGAAAATAGGATAACAGCTTCTTGCTCTAATTAACACCCACACATTATCTAATATAATAGATTTTAAACCAATAAAACTAAAAGGAAGTTAGATGCCAGTATCTGGGAAAAAGGCCAGCATGTTCTCATACTTAATACTCCACAGAGCTGACATTTTCTATTTTACTTCAGAATTATTTTTAGAGGGTTATGACCCTCAGGTGAAGGATCACATATCATTTTGACATAGCCAAAGGCTAATATTCTACAGGGGCCCTGTGGTTAGTAACATTGTCAGAAAACCCAGTCCTGGTCTGTTCTACTGCTGCTAGACTGAGTAGAAAATTTAACTTTAAATAAACTTTTTGTGATGTTATCATTTTTAAAGAACTCTTAACATTAAGTAGACAGATGCAAGGCTAATTAGCAAGAAGCCTCATTCTGCATGATAAGGAATTATGCATGAGTCTGGTAATACAGAACACATGAGGGATTTGTTGGAAACCTTGAAGCAGCTGAAGAGGTCTTCTGCATCCCTGTATTCAGTAAGGAAAGGGACCATTAAGTGGTATCCCTTGCTCATCAGGGATCTAACAGACTTGATCATGAACAAAAATAAAAGGATTATGACTGCTAGAAAGAAACAGATTGTGTCTGGGTCAGATAGTCATACACAGAAACACAGAATTTGACAGCAGAAAAGGACCATTTGGCCCATCCAGTCTGTTCAGATGGTTTCTGCCTATTCCATCTCCTCATACACAATGTGGTCTCTGGCATCCCTCTAATTTCTCTGCCTCCTATCTAATATAGCCATGTGTCTAGGTAATGCATTCTTAAAGCCTCCCCCAACTGATTCAGTACCTACCACTTTGGCAGTTTATTCTGGCCATCTACCATCCTTTTATTTAAGAAATATTTTCTCGCATCACACTTGAATTCTCCTCTTTCCAGCTGCATTGCATGCCCCCTGGTCTTCGTGCTTATTTTTATTTGGCAAGGCAAGACAAATTTTTATTTGAAAGACACCCATCCCAGTGGCTCTGGGTGCCGTACATATTAAAAAAGAGGCTGTTCACATGCACTCTGTTCACCTCTTTTAGATGTTTGTAGGTTTCGATCATGTTGCCTCTTTCTCTTCTCTCTTTCAGAGTGTAGTATACATGTTGAGATCCCTCAGTCTCTCCTCATAGGACTTCTCAACCCTTTACCATTTTAGTTGCCCTCCTCTGTACTTCCACTACCCTTTCTATGTCCTTTCTGAGGTATGGTCTCCAAAACTGAAAACAGTACTCAAGGTGTAGTTGCACCATTGAGTGGTATAACGGCATCACCACCTCCGTTCTCCTGCTAGATATAACCCCCCCTATGCACACCAACATACCACTAGCCCTGCTTATTGCCTTGTCACACTGCTTTGCTACCTTGAGGTCCTCAGATATAATAATCTCGAGGTTCCTTTCCAGACTTATGGCCATTAGTGCTTACCTTCCATCCTATACTCAGAAATGGGGTTCTTAGGCCCCATGTGCTTGATCTGGCACTTTTTGGCATTGAACCCCTAATCCTATACTATCGACTACTCTCAAGTGCAGAGCAGCACAGAGGGACTACAAAACTGGAATTAATAAAGCCAAGATGTGACTGGAAGTCAGAAAGGCAGCAGGGGATGCAAATGCCACCAAACTGTTCTTCTAGTACATAAATGGAAAGGAGAAGGTAAGGGTAATTGAGGGGAATGAGCACCCGAAAAAGAGGAATGGGGAGAGAAACAAGTTAGTAAGCCAGAGCTGATGGCTGAGATGCTGAGTAAATAATTAACTTTTGTGCTGTTCACCAAAGTGCCTTTGGGGTAGGGAGGACCCATTGTATCAGAATTATCCTTGATGCAGCCTGTGGTCATTGTGCCTTCCCTTGTAGCTGATAAACCAGGCAATTCCTTTTCTTTTGGAATTTTGCTTGGGATACTGATTGACTTTTACTCCTGGTTCTCCATTGATGTCTGTACGATGACTAGCTCACCAAGAAAGGGCTGACACCTTGCATGGACAGTTCTAAAAATTTGGCTCAACATTATGTTCTATATCTCATCTTTTTGGATTTTGTACTGGGGGGTGCATGTCAAGGCTAGTCCAGGATTGTTATTACCTAATTCTGATGTGCAGTCCTGGATACCTGTATATTCCTCGCCCCTTTTTTCCTTTTTTCTTTTTTTTTTCTTTGTAGGGTTCATCAAATAAAGTCTGCAGCTGTTTCTGGAAGACCAGATTTACAGGAAAAAGGAGGCCTTCAGGATAGTAGTTCTGTATGATTTAGATTGCTGGTTCACCTAGTTTAAGACTCAAAAGAGTGTGCACAAGGACTGAGATGTTAAAAGGCTACACAGCATAACATGTACTTAGAGTCTCAGCGCACCCAAACCCATAAATGGGATGCCACACAAAGTGGTAAACTTACATTTATGGAAACTATGACCCAATGATGGACATAGTCTCACCTGACATGTTTCGAACACAGAGTTCTTTTTCTAATTTAGTAAAGTACTCATTACGAACAGTGTACTGAGATTAATCATTAGTGGTATCTAACAGTAACTGCAGTTGGAGCACTGGATAATCAATAAGACTGATAGACTGAGTCCTTGGCTGCAGTTACTGTGTCTGCTACTCAGCTTGTCATGTGTAATAAGGCTAGGGGTTTTGTGAGCAATCCCCTGATGAATATATTTGATGTAATCTCAGTGGTGGGCACAGTAGTGTGGTTATGGGGAGAGGTTTTAAGGTACCGAGGGTATACTTCTAACTACCTTTATTTCTATTTACAGTGAATTATGTAGTCTTACTGCTGGGTATTTTAACCTTCTTTTATTTAGTGGTTTTATTTTCTTTTATGGTTTTTATATGGGGTTTACTAAAGATTTTGGGTGAGGGTGTTGGGGGAATATCTACTGATATTTGTCCTTCAGGGGGTTGTTATATTTGGGGTGTAAGCAGGGAGTACTGATTTCCATTTTTTGGGAGATCTATTGTTGGAGGAGGGGATAAAGTGTGGCAATTCCTTAGAGGGAATTTGTTCATATTCATCTGCTGGACCCTTAATTGAAGAGGTTATTTTTCTCCAAGGAGGAGTTGGGTTGTTCCTCTTGGTCTTTCACCACTGAGGCCTGGTGTTGGACCCTTTTGGGTTTTAAGGGGTTGGTATTGTTGATGATTTTCTTCATAACTAAGATTGTAGGGTGGGAGTGGGGAACTTGGGGGGAGCAGTGGTATTGGTTGGGAGGTTTAGTTATTTGAGGGTTTTCTTTATTGTTAGCCCTCAATTTGATTTTCTTGGGGAAGAATGCTTTAGTTTTTAATGTTTTATTCTCCATTAGATACAGGAGTTTTCAGGGTTTGTTGTTTGAATGTAAAAGGTTTAAATACTCTTGTGAAATGAGCCAGGATATTACAGGAATGTAACTGTTTGAAGTGCGATGTGGGTTTTTTACAAGAAACAAGGGTGTCTGATTTAGAGCATAGTAAACTTCGACATATGTGGGTAGGTATGGTGTATGGGGCTGCTGATCCTTCATCCAAGAAAGCAGGAGTGGCTCTTATACAGTATTTTGGTGAGGGTTTACTTTTTATCCAAAAGAGGTGCATAAAGACCCTGATGGTAGGTTCGTACGGGGTTCTGGAACTTATCTGGGGCAACCTATTCACTTTATCTCAGTTTATGCTCCTACACCGCCATCTGGGGACTTTTTTCAGCGATTTTGTTCCTTTTTGGTGTCTTTGTCTGCTGGTCAACTTATCTGTGCCAGAGACTGTAATTGCTTTGAATGTATTGCATTGGACAGATTTCCAGTTTCTAAGTCTAGGGATAAGGCTGGCTCCAGACTACTGCATACGTTGGTATCAAGGGGGGGGGGTGTTGGATTGATCCAAGGAGGCTGCAAAATCCAAATGTTAAAGAGTTTACAGTCCACTCCCCAGTAACAAACGCCTATGCAAGACTGGATAGGTTTTATACTAAAAAAAAAAAATCAGCTCATACCTTTAAGAGTATTCAAATGTTACCAATTTCTTTATTGGACCAAGTGTTAATATTAGGGGCAGTAGATTTAGGTCCAGTACATAGGAAGGGAATATGGTGTTTAAATGCGGGGTTGTTGCATGACTCCACTTTTGTGGCCTCATTAAAGGATGTAATCTGCTCTTTTTTAAGGGAGAATGAGGGCAAGGCACAGTGCTAAAGTTTATTTAGGATGGTCTCAAAGCGGTGGTACCGGGTCATATGATCTCTTATACCTCATTTAAAAATAAGGGATATTGGAAATGTCATTACCAGTTAGAAGACCAGTTATCTCTATTAGAGATAGAACACAAGCAAACCCGAGATCCTAACATCATGACTTAACTGTTGCAAATTTGGGAAGAGTTAAACAAGTTGGTGCTTCATAGAGTTGAGAATGCATTATGCTTCATAGGTCTGAAATATTATGAAGGGGGAGATAGAGCAGGTAAACTGCTAGCCGTCAGGTAGAAGAAACAGGAAGCAGATCATTATGTGCCACTCATTGTTCTGGATACCCTTCCACCAGTAAATCATGTCGATCCTCATCAAGTAATTCAGGACATTTATGATGATTATGCTTTGTATTTGAGAAAGAGTGGACTGGATCAGGAGGTTAAAATAATAGCTTTTTTGGACAGACTTACTTTACCCACTCTCTCTTGAGTATAGCAGGAGTGGTTAGACCGTCCGTTTTCAAAATTGGAAATAGGAGAGGTCATTAAATCTTTGAAATATGGAATATCTCTGGGCCTCAATGGGTTTATTTCAGAGTTTTATAAAACCTTTGCTCAGGAATTTTGCTGACAAAAGTCTGTTATTCTGTCCATGACCCTGGGGCCTTGCCAGATACGTGGGACAAGGCTATAATAACGGTGTTGCTGAAATCTGATAAAGAACCAAATAATGTGCTAATTTTCACCCCATTTCCCTTCTTAATTCTGATTGTAAGATTTTTACTAAAGTCATTAGTGTGCTGTTACAGAAAGAAATTCTGACCCTTATCCACATTGACCAAACAGGCTTTATTCCAGACTGGCATTTACAAGACAATGTTAGGAAATTATTAAACGTCTTGTCAGCATCTAAGTCATGGCCAAGGGAGTAATTGCAATTGATGCTGAAAAGGCGTTTGACTGCCTGGACTGGGCCTTTTTAAGGGGCACTTTTGCTAAATTCAATTTGGTCCTAAATTTTGTAATTGGCTTTGGAATATGTATACTTCCCTACAGGCATGGGTATGGGTGAATGAGCTACTCTCTCCTAATGTGAGAATAGAGCAGAGCACTAGACAGGGGTGTCCTCTTTCCCCCCTGCTGTTTTCCCTTAGTGTGGAACTGATAGCAGCGTTTATTCAACAATCAGGGAGTTATCAAGGCATACAGCTTATGGGTAAAGAGTTATGAATTTCTCTGTATGCTGATGGCACTTTACTTTATCTTGCTAACCTGTCCTGGTCAATTATGGTAGTCAAAGGTTTATTGTGGGAATACGGACATCTATTAAGATTTAAAATTAACAAGAATAAGATGGAAGTATTGTTTTAAGGGCATTATTCGTATATCTCAGTTTTTACAGGTTGTAGTTTCCACTGGGCTAAGGATGGGCTTAGGTATTTGGGAATTTGTATTTCCTGGGATTTATCAAAGCTGTATAGGATGAATGATGATAAGTTATTTTGGGAGGTACAAACAGATTGCATTAGGTAGAAGGAGTTTCCCTTATTGGTTGGAGGGAGGGTGGAGAGAATTCGTATGAACATTTTGTCTCATTTTCTTTTTTTATTCTCGACCCTACCGGTCCCATTGTCACCTTCTTTTTGGCAGTCATTAAAACATTTGCTCTTACAGTTTATTTGGAAAGGGAGATGACCCTGATTTCTATTACTGTTGTTTCTATTTTTTATCCATCGGCTCTATCTTAATATTAGACAAACCAAAAAGAGGGTGTTAAGTATTTTTACATTGATTTACTATCATTAGACAAATCTTACTCCCCATTTTTATATCTCCAGCTTTATCCTACTTTGATGCTATGTACCTGTTCCCTCTCGCTGTGCTAACATCATCTTTTCCACAATTCTTGAGATTCATAAAGGAAGTTCATTCATATTTGACCTGAAGATCTCGCCTCCATCTACTGTCAAGCTAAATTCAGTCAGTGTGCTCTTTTCTGGACTATAAGAAATAGATTCCATCTGACACTTTCGTGAGCTTGCCAGTTCGGTCAAGAAGATGCTAGGACACACTTCTAATCCCTCCAAGATGAGAAAAAAATCTTTTAACATTCACACCGCAAATAAGATAATTTCTGGACTACTGTTCCTGCTTGCTGAGGATGTGGAAAGTAAATCTACATGCAGCAGTGAAGTCTAGTGCCAATGGCCAGCTCATTGCCTAGATGAACATTAGAAGTCTCCTACTGAATAAGGATCATTTCAGTGTTTGAATCAACACAGACTGGATTTAATGATCATTGCAGAAACCAGACTCTGATCTAAATTATTCAATGTTGAACTCTGTATCCATGGCTACCAACTGACCAGATTCAACAGGCCCTTGTATAAAGGTGGGGGAATTGGTATACTTTAATAACAGTCTGAAGCGTGAGGTTTGCACTCCTGTCCAATAGTCACACTCTTCCTGCAACTCCTGGACTCTTCAATGTCAAAGTCACAGTGAGTAATAAAGATCCATTACTCATTTGTCTCTGTTGACCAGTCACCCTTCCTGGATCCTGACAACTCACCATCTCTTACCATGCAATCCTCCCTCAGCTCAGCTCTGCATCTTGGGGGACTTCAGCAGTAACTAGTGTGATCCTCCTGATGCCCTAGCAACTAATAATAGAACACAATTTCACCTAACCATATAGTTTAGTAGGAAAGGTCAAAATAGTACAAGAATTATTCAAAATGAGAAAAAAAACATGCAAATTGGACAATAACTAGATTTTTGTATGCTCGTTCATATAAGAGCAGGATACAAGTGATCCAGCAAAGTTTAGGGATTGCAAATGGGGATTTATTTAAGCATACCCCAACTGCAGTCATTAGTGTCAAAAGCATGTTGGACCTGCAGATAAATTTATATATTGTACAATCTTCTTGTTAGAGATTCAATATTAATGACATCAATTGTAGATATTTCAGCATTTTCTTGTAATTATCTTGTTTAGTAACGTTCTTGTAATTATCTTATTAAGTAATCTTCTTGTATTTACTTGCAGGGAAACTATGGAAGCTAGAGGAAAAATCATCTGAGGAATCTGATGAAAAGGTAATGATTCCCTTTTATGTCTCCCTGGTGAGACCACATTTATAATATTGTGCCCAGTTTTCATCACCTAGTGCAAGTAAGCATTAATCCACAACAAAGAAGGGCTCTACTAGAGAATTAATGCCTGGTTGGGTGGGTTGGGGCATAAGGCTACAGGCAGAGTGCCTCCAACCAACAACCTGGCATTAATTCCCTAGTAGAGCCCGCCTTTGAAGTGGATCAATGTCTTGTAACATGGCAAGCACCTCTACAAAATTCCTATGCAATAATTTCATTTATAGGCATCAATGACAGACACTCTTCATGAGTTTAAATGTATTCAATATTATTTTATTTATTTACTTTATTTATTGAAATGTTTCACCAGGAAGGCACACTGAGCAACAGTTGCTCATCTCCTGTGTGTGACAGAGAGTGGAGCAATGGGGATAGTGCAATAATACATACATACATACATACACTCACTCACTAAATACAGGCATACTGTACAAGTTACGCAAGTCCACTTGCAACATTTGCAAAGGCATGTGAATGTACAGAAATTATTACATTAATAATACAAACATATGCTTAATACAGTGATTGTTACATTAAGGAGCAGGAATTAGTGGCTCTCACTAAATACAAACATTCAGGTTACATAAGTCCACTTTGCAAACATTTGCAAGACATGTGAATGCAAAGAGATTGTTTCATTAATGTTGCATACATATGCTCAATACAGTGATTGTTACATTTGGGTGCATTGATAGAGCAGGAATTAACATAGAATGGGGGGTTTAGCAGTATAATAAGTTTAATTTATGAATACAGGCATAAGAGCAAGTAGAGGTATAGTAATGTTATGCACTTAACATTTAATAACTTTGAGGGTGCTATATGTATGTATGTTAATTATTACAGACATGTCTATTTAGAGAACTGTTTTCTGATATTTGCACTACTTTCTGTTTTTATCAAACATGCAAAACAATCTCTCTGTATTATTTGAAAAATGCTGCTAACACTATCTCTGGAGCAATGAAATATACTGTGGGATTGCACATCGAATGCATTTGCATATGTATTGCTTAGCCGCAAAAAGTGTGAGCACTACAAATATTAGACAACTGTAAAACAACCATGGACATACAAACTCATTAAGGTATGCTGCCGAAACACATCTTTATTAACATCTTTTTTATATGGCAGAAACAATATGCCGGTAAACACTTTTTGTATTAACTGCATTGCCGCTAAACATTTAAGCAACTGACTGCATTTTCTGTTCTGATGTGGTAACTTTAAACATTTGAAATATTTCACTGCATTTTATGGGGTGCCAGTATAGTATTTAAAATGAACAGGGCCATTAATTGTAAACTGGCTCATATTAAATGGACTTGTGCTAATGAAAGATAAACTTCCGGGGGAGTGCTGGTTTACAATTTCTGAAGCATGTTGCTTCTCAATATTCAGTTGCAGTACTTCTGTGATGCTTTTCTGTTTCAACTTAGTTTTGTGTCTGAGCACTGAATTTTGTCTGAGCACTTTTCTGTGCCATATAGATATACGTCAATAGAGTTCTCCAGGGTGAGTGGGTGGGAGATCAAGATTAACATTTTTATGTGCTCTACGATTGCACTTCTGATGTTGCTTTCACAGGTACTGCACTTGCAGGCATTAACAGAGAATTAATCCCCGCTGGTTTTGTATCACGCATTGTGTTTTGACCAATGATTAAGTGGTATTTTGACATTTATTTATTACCATGTTACAAAGGTTGATATTAAAATTTTGGAAGGGGTCCAGTGCAGGGCCACTAGGATGGTAACAACAGTCAAGAATACGAGATATGAAGAAATATTGGATTTACTGGGTTTATATTCATTACAATACAGATGACACCAGGGGATCTCAGTTTGGCATATGGGGCCTTTGTTAAATCCTGGGGTTTGAACTTCGGAAATGTAACATGAGTCCACAAAGCCTGTATCAGATTGGCACCTTTGTGGTTTATGTCAGATAGATAGCGATGAAAAACTTGTGAATCCAGGAGAAGCAAAATTCAGGAGCAGTGGAAAAGAATCTGGTTATAGAGTTATTGCAGAAAACATCCTTCAGTTTGAAAAGCTAGGCTGTGTACCTCTGGACATTGACAGAAGAAGACTTGATGATGGCAATGGTATAGACATTATGCATGCAGATGGTATAGACATGACATTCCAAGTAAATAAGGCAGTGTGGCACAAATGTTGCAGAACTAGGTTAGACAGACAAAAGCTCCAACGTGCTCAGAAAAGGAAAGGTAACTCTGACGAAGAACCTAAACATAGTCCAGTCAAAACAAAAATTAGTGCAGGCTGGGAGTCTTTGTAAAGAACAAACAAGTGTTTTTTCTGTGGCAATGATGAAAGCAGTGACTGCCCTCACAATGCTTGCACATTAGCAAGAGATCATCAAGTTTGTGAGTATGCACAAATGTTTCCAGATAGGGAGTTATTAGGAAAGTTATTTGAAGGAGATATGCATGCTTCGGAGGCAGTTAAACCATACAAAGAATTGATCAAATGTGGTTGCAAAAATGTGTGCAGACCACCATGCAAATGTTCCAATGCCTCACTTGCATGTAGTGCTCTGTGTGCTTGTGCTGGATCATTCTACAGAGACAATGATAGTGATGAGTAAGTATTTTGGGAATTTCTGAAAGCAAGTCACAGAATTTTAATTTCATTCATCCCTTAACTGTAACAGGTATTTAATACTGAAATTGTGTAACCTGATTATGTGCAATCACAGAATGTTATTTGTGTGACAAACACTTTTGTGAGATAATGACTGTAAACATATCCTGTTTCCATTGCATTACCAGTTCAAGCAATCTTTTTAAAAGTTTATTTTTAAAGATATTTCTGTGATACATATATCTGAATATAACATAATGAGTGTTTGCTTGTCTTTAGATGACAGCACATATCTAAATCACGGTTATCTGTATACTTCAAATTGTACAATCATTTTGAACATTTTTCCACATGATGTAAGTTTAATTTTAAACCAAAGGTATGTGTGCTTGGTTTAAAGTAGTGTTGTAAAGTATAAAATGTTATTTGGTGTAATTTGTATTAATCTGGAAACATATTTGTGGACCAATGAGTCAAATGTATGTCTATTTTTGGTGTTTTTCATATAATTGTACATTAACTGTATTTTGACCCCCTTAATATCATGAGATCATGAATGTCCTGCTTTCATTTTAAAGAAAACATAAAAACCTACTTATGTTCCAATTTTCATGCTTTTTTCACATTTTGAATGATTTTTGCAAAATTCTATTAGACTTATACACACAACCACAAGATATAATGCAAAATCCAAGAAAGATAATTGCATTGACTGGATTTTTTAAATTACATTTTTTATTGCATTTCATACAAATCACAAGACACAATGTAATAAAGCCCAGAGGTCAAATAGAACAGCAGATGTTGACATTTATGCAGATTCCCTCAGTGACCACAGTCCAATATTTCATTTATGTATTTGGAAATACCTTTGAGCAAAAATGTCCATTTGCAAAGGTTCCACATCACACAAACTGCATACAATATAGTGAAATAATACAAAATTGTGCATTTAAAGGAAAAGTCATTTTGAATAATTACCTATCCCCACAAGCCTTACCCACCCACCCCAATTAGGGGCTTTGCAACTAGAGTGCCCTTTTCTGTATATTTTAACTTACTTTATTTAATTTTTGAAAAGTCAGGAGTTTGGCAAAATGGCGCATGCTCTGTGGCTCCATTTCATGACAAAGTGCAGCACCGCACCATTTGGCTCCATACACTTGTATTGAAGCTGAGCGGTGCAGCACCACAACTTGTCATAATTTGGCAAAATGACTGTTTTCCTTTAAGTACAATTGCATTTAGTTGATCCATGTAACATTTCTTGAAGCTTATTTTTGTACTGACCAAATAGATTCACATTTAGAACATTAATTTGCAAATCATAAAAAAATTCAGTAGCCCTGAAAAAGGAGTGTTGACCAATGAAGTTATATATTGCACTTGTAAATTCAAAGCCATCAACCCCCCTCCAACCATGGTTCAAAAGAATCCAGCATTTGGAAACCAGGACAGTATATTAGGAAGCCAGGCAATTCACATGGATAAGGTTCTTACTCTCACCTCTGACACTAATGTGGCTTGGAGTTACTTCTCCAGTGAGATTAACTTGATCTTTGACAAACTGCTCCCAACAAGACTTGCTTGAGTCAGAGGGGTCAAAACAGATGGATCACATCCGAGTTGCTTGAATGTTGTAAGCTTCGAGAACCAGACTCCCTGATGAAGACCTTAAAGGGGACAGGAAATGTGTGTTAAATGGAGGCTGTTAGTGATATTCATAGTCATAGAAATGAAATTCATGTCTTTGAATGATCCATATTTAACTGTACCTGAATAAACACTGATATAAAAAATGTGTTTTCAATGTTTTCTTTTGGTGGACAACAGTATGCAAAGTTTTCTTATTAGAACCAGTAATTTGGAATGTTTACTAAATCACAGTTTGTGTATGGAATGATAAACATGAGCTGCTGACCTACATACAAACATGTGAACATATGAAACTGCCAGCGGAAACAGGCCATGTCAGTCTATTGAGTCCACTTGAGTGTGCAGCTTGGTGCCATACCATGAAGCTACCCCCCCACTCCCCTTGGAGTTGGATATCCCCCATCCCGGTCCCATCCCTCAACCCCACCCCTCCAGGGCCCCTGCCATCCTCACCTTCTTCTTTACCCTGCCCCACCCCCTCTTGCAACTAGTTACTGTCTTTGCTTTGCCACCACCTCTTCTGGCAACTCATTCCATCCCTTAACCACTCTTTTCAAGAAAACGTGCCTCCTCATTTCCCTCTTGAATCTGCCTCCCACAAACTTCAATCTATGCCCCTAGTTGTTCCTTCCCTCGTTAGGTTAAAGATGCCCTCTGTGTTCACCCTATTTATGGCCTTTAGGTTCTTGAAGGTTTCAATCACACCACCCCCCCCTTTTCCTCCAGGGTGTATTCATGTTCAGTGCACTCAGCCTCTCCTCATATGTTCTGTCCCCCTATTAGAACTACAGTATATTTATAGTTCTGTATACAAACCATGACATAGTGAAACCTCCAGATCACTGGTTCCATAAAGAAAACTGGAACAGAATGCTTTCCATAAAAATAATGCAAAATGTAGTTTTTCACATCACATACAGATAAATAATGATAATTTAGGAGTAAGAATATCATTTCTGAAAACAGGAACATTATTATATGCCAGTGAGAAATAATTTCCTTTCTTCTTTAACGCCAAAGCGCTAGGGCTCTGTTCGGCATTTTCCCATTGCAATGTGATGTGACTCACAAATTTAGTGTCTCTACATTTAGCCTGAAGGTCATGTTTTTATTCCTCAAGTGCTGGTAACCTACTTTGAGCTTCAAGATAAAGCATGGAACACCTTTAAAGCCACACATGATGATGGGGACTGGGAACAATACAGGTGACTCAGAAACAGTTACCCAGAAAGCTAAAGCAGCCTACTGCACTGACAAATACACTGCAGGTCCCCCCAAAACCTCTGGCCAGGTATCAATATCCTCTTAGACAATGATCAAGCAGAGCCTGTAATGCACCTACTCCTTAACACAATGTTAATAGCTCACAACTCTGAAATAGCTAATACAGTACTTTGAATTTTTACCTCAGCTACCTCGGCCTATCTCGGCCCTAGCCACCACATCATCCCATTCAGTTTGACACCTATACAGTGTAGGTTCTGATGGAACTGAGCTTTGAGTGCTTGCAGCTGCTGCCGAACCTGTAACTATGGTCTTCAGTCTCTCCCACTATACTGAGACAGTACCAGGAATCTGGAAAAAATGATATTCACCCCTTTCCACAATTGAGGACCTCCCTCTTACCGTAACAATTACTACCCAATCTTGGTGTTATCTGAGCTTGACAAGATTCTAAAAAAAAAACAAAAAAAGTATATACTATAAGCAGCTAATGGAGTTCATTATAGGTCATGATTTTCTTTTTGATACACAATGTGGTTTTCACTCAGCCAGCACAGCCTTACGTAAAAGTAATGAATGACCTTGTGACAACCTGTATGAAGGACACCTTGTAAGGGCCATCTTCATTCATCTCATCAGTGCTTTTGATACTGTGAATTGTGCTGTTCATTTTGCAAGGCTACATGACTTGGTTATATGGTAACTCACATGCCCCTGTCCCAGATCACAAATTATCTCTCCAACTAATCCAAGGTCATTGAAGTTTATCAAAGTCAATAGAGTTATTCCCCTTCAAATGCACTCAAACTTGAAGTCCTTCCTTGGCAAACTTCTCTTTAGCCTTTTCATAAATCACTTACCAGCCATATACACAGATCCAAACACCTATATCCACCTTTATAACATGGGTTCCTAAAATTCTGTCTTTTGATTGGTCCAAACAGGTCACCTGACCGTGGATTAATGTGTGATATATCCACAGTTGCATGGTCACATGGCTTTATTTCACTGTCTTTTCAGGTAAAACTCAAACAAAACTTTGCCCATGTTATAAGAGGAATAATCCACTCCAAGGTATGGGTTTACTGAGCATTAATCACGCCTGGGTGGCGGAAATCACTCGGCTTCGCCTCGTCATTCCAGCCCCCCCAGGTGTAGATTTATGCTCAGTAAACCCATACCCTGTCCTGGGTTAATCCCTCCTTATGCATTCACAAAGAAACATAGAATTTGACAGCAGATAAGGACCACTTGCCCCATCCAGTCTGCCCATTTCTTCCTACTTATGCTATTACATCAGACTGTGCTCGATCTACAGCTTGTTCTCCTTCCCCTCTTCCTTTCCATTATGATTCCTTTGTGCTTATCCCATGCATTCTTGAACCCCACCACTGTTTTTGCCCCCACCACCTCCACTGGAAGGCTGTTTCAGGAATCCACTATCCCTTCTGTGAAGAAGTACTTCCTCATATCTCCCCTGAATCTAACCCCCCTCCAGCTTCATAGCATGTCCCTTTTTTCCTGAGCACCTTTCTTCTGAAAATTACTCCCCTCCTGCACCATATTTACCCCTGTGAGGTGCTTGTAAGGTCTCTGTCTCTATCATATCTCCCCTCTTCCTCCTCTGTTCCAGGGTGTACATCTTGAGATCATTTAGTCTCTCCTTATAGGGCTTTTGATGCAGACCTTGCACCATTTTAGTTGCCTTTCTTTGGACTGCCTCCACTCTATGTCCTTCTGGAGATATGTCTCCAGAACTGGACACAATACTCTAGATGGGATCATACCAGTGATCTATACAGAGGCAACACCCCATTTCTACTGGTGATACCCTTCTCTATGCACTCCAGCATTCCACTTACCCTCCCTACTGCCTTGTTGCAATGCCTAGCCTCCTTTAGGCCATCTGATATAATTACCCCCAGGTCTCTTTCCTGCTTGGTGATCATCAACACCACTCCATCAATTTTGTACTCCACCCCTGGGTCTCTGTGCCCTAATTGCATTATTCTGCACTTTTTCATATTGGAATCCAGCTGCCATACCCTTGAGAATTCCACTAGTTTTCTTAGGTCTCTGCTTATCCTTTCTACTCCCCCCAGGAGTATCCACCCTATTGCAGATTTTAATGTCATCTGCAAATTGGCAGACCTTCCCTGCCAGCTCCTCTGCAATGTCACTTATAAAGACTTTAAAGAGGACTGTTCCTAGCACTAATCCCTGAGGCACCCTGCTGGTCACTCTCCCTTCCTTGGAGTGAACTCCATTAAGCACCACCCTCTGTTGCCTATCCCCTAAACAATTTCTTATCCAGTTTACCACCTTGGATCCATGCCTAGGTATCCAGATTGTTTACTAGTTTCCTATGTGGAACAGTGTCAAATGCCTTACTGAAATCTAGGTAGGCTACATCCACTGCTCCACCCTGATCTAGTTCCTTGTTTACCCAGTCAAATAAATCTATCAGATTCATTTGACATGACTTCCCCCTTGTGAAACTATGCTGCCTTGGGTCTTGCAACCCACTGGATTTAAGATATTTCACAATCCTTTCCTTCAGCAGTGATTCCATTAACTTTATCACCATTGATGTCAGGCCGACTGGCCTATGATTGCCAGCCTCCTCACTGCTACCACTTCTGTGAAGTGAGAATATGTCCTCTCTTCTTCAGTGCTCTGGAACCACTCCTATTTCAAGCGAGCTGTTAAACAGAACTGTCAGAGGTGCAGCTAGTATTTCCCTGAGCTCCCTCTGTATCCTTGGATGCATCCCATCTGGCCCCATTGCTTTGTCCACCTTCAGATTAACAAGTCCCTTCAGGACTCTCTCTCCTCTAAAAAAGGACTAGTGCCCACCTTCCTGCCTCCAAAGCTTTTGTTACTTTTTTCTGGCTCCTCCCCTTTTCTTTCCTCTATGAAAACTGAACAAAAGTATTTGTTCAGGATATCTGCCTTTACCTGGTCCCCCTCTGTATAGTCCCCCCTTCTCTTTTTAACCTTACAATCCCACCCCTGGTCTTTCTCTTTTCATATACATATCTAAAAAAAATGTCTTGCCCACTTTTGGTACCTCTGGGCTATTATCTCTTTGATTTGTGCCTTTACACATCTTACTGCTTTCCCTGCTTCCCTCTGTTTCCCCCGATACACCTCCCTATCCTCCTGCCTCTGAGTGTCCTTATACCTTCTGAATACTACCCTTTTAGCTTTTACCTTTTCAGCCACCTCTTTTGAAATCCATAGCAGTCTCTTTTTCCTCTTGCTTTTGCTGACTTGTTCAACACAGAGGTTTGTTGCCTTTACTATGCTCCCTTTTATCTTCACCTACTGTTTCTCCACTCCATCTAAGTCAACCACAACTGCTATTGTAGGTCATCTGATCCCTGAGGCATTCACCCATCATTTTAAAAACTCCCCTTCTGAAGTCCAGGACCTTCACCCTTGGTTCAAGTCTGCTGCTGTCCTTATGTTGAACCACATTGTACAGTGATCACTGGTCCCCAAGTGGCCTCCCACCTTGACATCTGTAACAATGTCCCTGTTAGAGAGTACCAAGTTCGGTACTGCCCCATCATGAGTAGGTTCACGGACTAGTTGTCTGAGAAATGTCTCCTGCAGAGAGTCCAGGATGTCCCTGCTTCTAGCTGAAGCCAATGCTGGGAGGCTCCAATCCACATTTGGTAGGCTGAAGTCCCCCATCAGCAGCACCTCCCCCTTTTCTGCCATCTTGCCAATGGCTTCCACCAGTACCTTATCTAATTCCTCCCCCTGTGCTGGAGGTTTGTAGATCACTCCAGTGTAAACAGTGGCTCCTTCCCCATCTCCAGGGAGATCCACAGTACCTCTGGCTCCCCCTGTATTCCCTGCATCTCTGTGGCTTTTATGGTTTCCCTCACATAAAGCACCACACCGCCTCTTTTCCTTTCCACTTGGGCCTTCCTGAACAGAGTTTAGCCTGGTATGGCCATGTCATAGTCATGGTTTTCAGTGCACCATAAATCAGTAATGGCCACAATATCCAGGCTGGCCTCTGTCATGATGGCCTCTAGGTCCAGAATCTTATTTCCTAGACTTCTAGCATTCACACACATGGCCTTCCAGATTTTTATTTCACTCTGCTTGTTGTTCCCCTTGTTTGTCCTCCCTGCTTCCTGCCTCTCTTTTTAATGCCACTGTTCATATTCCCCCTTTATCTCTACCACCCTGCTCCCCTTATTAATTTGAATAAAAGAGTAAACATGGAGGAGAGGAAGCACTGCGGGTCACCTTAGAGACTGGAAATGGCACCATAATCCACACAGCGGTTGTAAACAGACCCCCATGTCAGGGGGAGGAAATGGACAAGGATATGCTAGAAGGCATTCTTAGGATGGCAGAGAAAGGGGGGATACTGTTGATGGGAGACCGGAATATGCCAGATGTTAACTGGAGCACTTTGCTGCAGCAACATCCAAGAGCAGTGCCATTCTCAATGCCCTACAGGTGGCATGCCTCAGACAGCTAGTTTTGGAACCCACTCATGATGGAGCAGTCTCAGACCTCATACTCTCAAATGGGGACAGTGAGAGGATCTCAGATCTAGAAGTGGGTAGCCATCTGGGAACAAGTGACAACCAAACAATGTGGTTCATGATAAACTCTACAACAGAGTCAAGCCATGCAAAAGTGAGGGTACTGGTCTTCAGGAGGCTGACTTTGACAAGGTGAGGAACTGCCTTAGAAAGCACTAAATAGGGCTAGAAGGAGGGGTAGAGAAACAATGGGGAAACATCAAAACTGCCATCACAGAGGCAACAAGCCTTTGTGTGAAGCAAATAAACAAATCAAAATGAAAGAAAAAGCCACTATGGTTCTCAAAAAAGGTGGCGGGGAAGGTCAGGGAGAAAAAGATAGCATTCAGAAATTATAAGGAAACACAGAAGGAGAAGGACAGAGAGCTGTACCAGTTAAGGCAGAAGAAAGCAGGGAGGGAAGTCGGAATAGTAAAGGCCCAAACTGAGGAAAAGATAATAACTCAGTTAAGAATGGATAAACCTTTATAGATACATCAGGGGAGTGTAGCAAGACAAAAGGGAGGGATAGTGAGGCTGAATAGAATAGATGGTGGGTGGGCAGACAGGGACAGTGAAAAAGCAGGGATACTGAATGAATATTTCTGCTCAGTATTCACAAAAGAGGAGGAGGGGGAGGTGCCTAATCCAATTAACAGAAACACTCTGGATAGGGGGTCGATCCCAGTCCTTTCACAGAAGAAAGGGTTCTGAAAGAACTCCTAAAACTGAAGGTGGACAAAGCAATGGGGCCTGATGGAATTCACCCCAGAATTCTAAAAGAATTAAGGGGAGAACTAGTGAAACCACTGACTACCCTTTTTAACAAATCGTGGGAGGATGGTGTGGTACCTGAGGACTGGAGGAAGGTAGATGTGATTCCCCTTCACAAAAGCGGGAGCAGGACAGAGGCAGGAAGCTACAGACCTGCCAGTTTGACCTCTGTGGTAGGGAAAGTGATGGAATCACTTCTGAAGGAAAGAATTGTTGAGTACCTAGAGGCCGTGGGGCACAGGAGCCAAGGCAGCATTGGTTCACAGCAGGAAGGACATGTCAGACAAATCTAATTGATTTCTTTGACTGGGTGACAAAAGTAGTAGACCAGGGAGGGGCTGTGGACATGGCTCACCTAAACTTTTAGTACATTTGACAGGTCTCACACAAAGATTAATAGTCAAATTAACCAGCCTGGGAGTGGTCCCAGGGTGGTAGCCTGAAACAAAACATTAGCTGGACAACAGGACCCAGAAGGTAATTGTAAATGGAGTCCACTCTGAAGAAAGAGGGGTAACTAGTGGGGTACCGCAGGGTTCAGTACTGGGTCCAGTGCTTTTTAATGTCTTTATAAGTGACATTGCAAAGGGACTGGAAGGAAAAGTATGCCTCTTTGCAGATGACACAAAAATCTGCAACAGGGTTGATACACAAGGAGGTGTGGAAAGGATGAGAAGGGACTTGACAAGGTTGGAGGAATGGTCAGAAGTATGGCAGCTTGGATTCAATGCAAAGAAGTGCAAAATAATGCACCTGGGAAACAAAAACTCAGGGGAAGATTACACAATGGGGGAGGTAGTAACAACAACAAAAATGGAAAGGGACCTGGGAGTAATCATATCAGATGACCTTAAGGTTAGCAAGCAATGTGAGAAGGCAGTAGGGAGGGCTGGGGGGATACTGGGATGTATAGGGAGAGGCATCAGCAGCAGAAAACAGGAAGTTGTTATCCCTCTGTACAGACAGTTGGTGAGACCCCATCTGGAGTACTGCATCCTGTTCTGGAGACCCTATCTCTGCAAGGACATAGGCAGGATAGAGGCAGTCCAGAGGAAGGCAACTAAAATGGTGCAGGGTCTGCAAGATAAGCCATACGAGGAGAGACTAAAGGAGCTTAATATGCATACCTTTGAGGAAAGGAGGGAGAGGGGGAACATGATAGAAACTTTTAAGTACCTCAGTGGAATCAACAAAGTCCAAGAGGGTAGCATCTTTCCGAAAAAGAGATGTGCAAGAACAAGGGACACAATTTGAAGATGGGGGTTTGAAGCATGTGGGAGGAAGTATTTTTTCACAGGGGGGGTGGATACATGGAACAGCCTTCCTGAGGAGGCTGTGGGGTCTAAAACTGTGGGAGAATTCAAGAATGCATGGGACAGACATGAGGCAATTTTTGTGGGGGTAGGAAGAAATAGGCTGTTGGTTAACTAGGATCTGCAGCTTATCCTGTAGGTAGGGAAATGGGCAGACTAGGTGGGCTAAGCGGTCCTTATCTGCCATCAAAGTCTATGTTTCTGTGTTGTACCTTGGGGATTCATCACTCCTTGGATTTTAACTTACTCTACTTTAGCCTGCAGGGGGAGGCATTTTCTGACACCCCAGTTCCTTCTGCCACCACCCCTGGTTAGTTTAAGTGTTCATCGAAGTAACATTTAAACCATCCACTGAGGAATGCTGTTCCCTTCCCGGATGGATGCAGGCCATTACTCCTGTATAGGCCCTTGTCCGCCCAGGTGGGTCGCCAGTCCCCAATGTAGCCAGACCCTTCCTCTCTGCAGCAGTTTTTTCAGCCATGACTTGAAGCCCCTAGTGTAGAGTTCCCTCTTCTGTCCCATGTCATAGACAGGCAGCACCACAGCGAAACCCACTGAGCGAGATACCTATTTAAGACCCCACCCTAGCTCCTTAAACTCCCCCTGAACTTTCCCAGCCCTGTCCCTAGTGAAGTAATTAGTCCCCAGGTGAACAATGACATTCAGCTCTCCCTACCGTTCTGCCACCCTAGTAGTCTGCAGGATTTGCTTTCCATCCCTCCAGGCCATGGCACCAGGTAGGCACCTAGCCTGCCCCCTCTTACCTATTCCCAAATCTATCCCCCTCACAAATGAATCTCTCACCAGAAGTTTTTTCCTTCTCTTCTGGGGTCCTGTACCACCCTCCTTGGTGTCTCCACTGTGGAAGGCCCCCTCATTTCCCTTGGTCATTACCATGGGTGCTTCCTCCTGGTAGTCCCCCCTACCCCAGAGCGACATAGGAATTTTGTAGTGGTACAGGTTGAGGAATGTGCCTCTGTACCACCACCCACAGCCCACCATAGTCCAGCTGTTCCTCCTCTCTGGCATCATCTGAGCTAACAGTGGCAGACTTGGTAGCCTCTGGGTAGGAGGAGGGGTCCTCCAAATCCTAGCCAATTCATCCTGGAGTCTAGAGACCTCATCCTTCAACTGTGAGTGGTGTGTGCAGATGGGGCAGAACTACAGTCTCCAGAAGATCTCTCTGAAAACTGCCACCCCACAGCCACTGCACTGCACCACTTCCAACATTCTCAACCATTGTTCTCCCTGTGTTACCTGGAAATACTTTTGTATCCTTAGCCCTGCTAGGGTGTTTCTAATTTCACCATTCTGTTTATTTCTTTTTGTGTTCCTCCATGCCTTATTTAACTCTTTATATACTCCTACCCTAGATAGGGTGTTAGGGTGTTACTCTTATTCCCAGTTTTGGCCTACCTTTGACCATCCACCCTTCCTAGTAGTGAGTATTACACAGAAGTAAACAGGTGGCTTGCACTAGTCAACTGGCAGAGTACCCAGCTTCTTCGCTTCCTTCTGCTGATGCCTGCTGACACCTATAACACCAGTCACCTATTCCATTCCTTTGCTGCTCCACTCACTTGCTGGGACATGAACATTGATACAGTTGATACAGTAATATATAACCAAATCCAAAGAGAGAGGTCACCCACCAAATCAGGTTGTGTTGGGCTTGAATATCATATAGTACAAAACAAGAAAGCCTCACAACTCACCCCAAAATACAGGTAAAAAAGATCCACAAAAAGCGATGTGTATAGGAAATATGTATTAATTTATTAAATATACCTACACACCAAACGTATATAAAAAGCACTTGTCGTGTGCCTGGACCTTGATAAAGCCCTTGATTAAGCTCCGTGAGTGGGAGCAAAATACCATCAGGCTTGCAGTCAGTGGACTGTGGGGGTGGTACCTATTCAGCACTTTTTATATATAGTTGGTATGTAGGTATATTTAATAAAGTTATACATATTTCCTATACACTTTGCTTTTGTGACTTTTTTATACCTGTATTTTGGAGTAAGTTGTGAGGCTTCCTTGTCTTATACACTAATACTTACCAATGTCAAGTCAGTTTGCTATAATTCACAATCTGCAAGATGTCCTCCTTCCAGCCTATGAAAGCAGATTGTTTGTCAGGCCCCATCAGAAATGCCAACTTTGCTCCCAGATTAGAGATTTCTAGCATCTACCAAGATTTTACAAATCCATTGGTGAAAAGGCCTTCCCCATAGCAGTTCCAATAACTCGAAATTTACTTCCTCGTATAAAAAAAAGCCAGAAAATGAAGATTGTACAAAAGGGTCATATTTGAGCATCTTAAAAGCAGCTGTGATTGTTAGATTCTTCTTTCCTTTCCTACAATCACCCACCCTCCATCTGTCTCGAACTGTCATAGTCCTAAATGTCTGGAAGACTGTCCACTCCCTCATTGACCCTCACGTAACCTGCCACTCCAGTCCTCTCAATAGACAGTTCCACTGTCTCAGATGCTGCCTCTGTTGTTGACACCTTAAATAAATACTATATCTCTTGCGCTGCCCATGACAACTCTGTGAGCCTCCCACTATGGTCTCGCCAAATGGTTTCAACTTTCCCCCTTTCTCCTACCACAAAGTACATAATGCTTTACTGTCCCTTAACCCAGTCAAAAGCATCCCTGATGGTATCAACCCCAAGATCCTTTGGATCTCTGCCCAAGCCATCCCCCCCCCCATACTTGCCTGTTAAATCCCTCTCTCTCTCCTCTGGCAAAGTCTCCCAGGCTTGCAAAACTGCTAAAGTCATTCGCCTCCACAAAGGTGGTCACCCGTTCAGCCCCGGGAACTATTGACCCATCTCCCTCCTCCCTTCCCTTGCTAAGCTACAAGAATCACTAATCTACTCAAGGATCTCTGAATTTCGTATAATCTCCAATACACTTTCTCCGCTCCAAGCTGGCTTTAGAAAGAATCTCTCAACCACATCCTCTCTACTGCATGTTACAAATGCCATACTTTTTGGTATGGGCCAGGGTCACATCATCATGGCCATATTTCTCGACTTGGCTAAGGCATTCGACTCAATGTCTCACCCTTTCCTGCTCCACAAGCTCCACGAAATTGGCCTAGCCACCCAAGTCATAAACTGGTTCAGCTCCTACCTAGAAAACCAGTGCCAGGCTGTTCAAGTAGGCTCCATCCTACCCTCCCCCCTCCCAGTCCTAGCTGGGGTTCTCCAAGCTTCTATTCTTGGACCTGACTTATTCTCCCTTTTTAATGACCTCCCTTCTGCTTGTTTTGCATGCTCAGATCCATATGTATGCTGATGACATGATCATCTATACCACAAGATCCTCAACCCTTGATGTAGTAACCCCTCTTCAAAGCAATGTTTGCAGCATGCTAAACTGATTCAAGACAAACAACTTGCAAGTAAATACAACAAAAACTGTCTCCATGACCTTTGAGTTAAGGTAGAAACTCAACTATCTTGTCCCCCCCTGTCTTTTTCAACTTTGACGGCTCCCCCCCTCGAAAACATTTCTGCATACAAATACCATGGAGTATGGCTAGATAATAAACTTGATTATTCACTAAAAATACCATCAACAGCTTAATCTGGTTTAAGTTCAGTTGGCATTCATCTGTATTTCCCCTCCCCCGGGTCGTGCCTGAAAATAGGCAGAATTTGTCTAGTGCACTTACCTGGTCAACAAAAACTAAATAAATACATCAATTATTCAGTCCACTTAGATACACTGTACACCAAGCTCCACCCTAAGCTAGATGCAATGCACCACAACAAGGCTTGCCTCTCCCCCATTGTGCATCCTGAATTGATCATTAAAACCATATTCCCAGTAATAGACTAGGCAGACATTGTCTATGGTACTGCCCCGTCTTTTTCCCTTGCCAGACTTGACATCCTCCTAAATTCTTTCTGCCGTTTTGCTACAGACTCCCCTTTCCACACACATCACTGCTCCCTCTGCTCATCACTTTCTATCTCTCCCTCTCCCACTGCCGTCAGATGCACTCCCTTGCTTTTATTGCTAAATACTGGTTTGGGTTACTACCTTTTTATCTCTTCTCACTCTTAAACCCTGTCAGCCCCGCCCCTACACACTTCATTTAAGGGCATGTCACTCCTTTTCTCTTGCTTGCTCTCACTCTGTGACAGGTCAGTCTGCCTTCTTCTGTCTTCCCTCTCTTTGGAACCAACTCTCACCTTCTTTCCAGCTAGCCTCCTTGCTCCCGGCTTTCAAGTGCCTGCTCCAAAGAGAACTGGATGCTTCATGCCACTGCACATACCGTCTACCTACTGTTGCTGGCACCACTGTGGTGCCTTCACCCCTCCTCATCCTGGTCCTGCCTGCATCAGTTGTATTCTTGCACAATTGTTTTTACCAACTGCACTTAACAAATTTGAACTGAATGCATTTTTATATTTCATTATTATGTAACTTCACTTTTATCTTTTGCTTATTTGCTCTTATTAAGTGTTCTCTGGAATATGTACTCTGTCTGTCTTATTTGATACTCATTTAATATACTACACCATTTTGTGTTGTGTTCCTACTGTTTGTCCTGTCCCCGGGCCGCACCTGTAAATGAGCCTTGGCTCAGTGTGCCCTTCCTGGTTACCAAAGTTTAAATAAATAAATAAATACACTGTAAATAGTATTATATGATGTCAATCTTTGTAAAATGTTTAGCCAATGTTGGAAATTCTTGTTATCTGTTGTGTCACTCTCCCAGGACTCTTCACCTAAATTAGGCTACCCTGGTATGCAACTTTCTGAAGAGTCAGTCTGGCCAGCTGTGGGGTTAAAGGACTGGCGAATGGCCAGTGTGGTAGCTCTCTTTAAAAAGAGGACATGGTTGGACCCAGGCAACTACAGACCTGTGAGTGTGATATCAGTGCTGGGCTATAATCTGGAGGCCATTAACAAGGACATAATGTTGGAGCCCATGGATGAGGCCAAGGTTCTTGCCCCCCCCCATAATGGTTTTATTATAAGTGGATCATTCCAAACATGCCTGACCACTTTCTTTGGGGGCATGACCAGGTGTCACAGTGTGTGGGAATAACCTTCAGACAAAGCAAATTTGCAGGTTTAAAACACACCATGATGTGATATTTATTTTTCAAAAGTTAGAAAAATAATAAATGAAACCAAAAAAATTGCAAAGAAAATCGCTACTTGACATCAGTAGCTGCTCACATTATATAGTCCTGGATCTTAGAGCTCCTAAAATCCTTCTCATCTGCATTTAACCAGCTTGTCTACAGTAGCAGTAGAACCTATCTCCCCTCTCTCAGGGCTGAGCCCCACTGGACTGACCTTAAGTGAACTCAGTGAAGAGGTTTTATATCTTTTTGGTGGGGTCACCTGACTAAGCCCTTTCTATTTTTATGTCTGAACATGCTGCTTTAAAACCAAAGGAGTTTGTTTGTTCAAGGGGACTTCCTGGTTCAATTAAAGGTACAGTGTATATCTCCACAGATATTGACTCTATAGCTTTGATTGATAACGACTAAGCATTTTTATAAAGCATACCACATTTTTTTTTTAGCTTCATACAGTAATAGGTTTATAATGTGAATTTATGAAAATACCTTAAGGATTTTTTATAACAGTACTAATCATGAAATGATTAGTTTAATATGGCTTCTGAATCCTGTTTATTCAAAAAGGGCTTTATTAACTGTATTTATTCCTATTTAAAATAGCCTTCATGTTTTTTGTACACAAAATGCACTTATTTTAATTATTATTTCTCTTCTGGAGCTCTGGCTGCAAGCCTGCAATCTGTTGTCCCCCCAGCGCTGTCCCCCAAAGATCAGGCCCCCTCCCTTATGCACCCCATGATTTACCCTTCATGGCAGGGTGCTGGGGTAGTTCGACCACTCCAGTGGATCCATGCCAAGGAGGTGCCTTCTCGGGGACGGTGCTGAGGCTAACTCATTCTTCAGGCTCTTTTTTCCCCCCTTTTTCTCCCTGTGGGGCACGGCATGCAATGACACCAGCGATTGGGTGCGTGCATAGTCCCAAGCGCGACCCAATCAAGAATCTACAATGTCCCTCCCCCATAGCTTGTGGCTATGTGCCACTGACCCCCAGCCTCTGCTAGGGGTCAGGCAAGCACCAGCTGCTAGAATCCCCCCTCCCCGGAGATGGAGAGCAGTCCATTGGATGCTCAATCCATCTCCTCCCTACCGACCCATGGCAACACATGCCCGTTCCTGAACACAGGTCACTAGCATGGCGCGAGGTGTGGTGTCCACGCCTCAACCCTCAGTGCCACTGGGCCGGCTCACAAAATGCACTTATGCACTTTACACAACACCTCTCCTGGTGTTTGGCATCATTCCAGGGATTGGAGGGATAGAAATGGAAAAATAATGAAAAGAGAGAACTAGTAGGAAGTTGAGTAAGAATAGTAATGAACTATGCTAGGTGGCCAACCTAGGGTATGTGGGGAGAAGAAGAAAAGCAATAACTGTTGCTAGGAAACAAGGAGATAGAAAAGTGGTCCATCAGTCACAGCCAAGGGTGTAACCTAACTCTGCCACTCACCCTCCTCCTTAAGAAAAAAATAGTTCTCAAAACTATACTATTTTTTCAAGAACCCCCTCTCAGTCATAAATGTTCTACCAAAACAATAGAATGGGGGTTGGTTGAAACTTTCTCTCACCCACTATGAGAGCTTCCCCCCAGGGTCCCTTAATTCAGCTATTTTTAGTATTGTCCACCATACAAAGTTACTGCAATGTGGCAATACTTTCACAATATTACCCTGAGGCTATCACACAATTCAGTACAGTATTATTCATCTATGCTCTCAGAGGACATCAGTCTGCAGTGACTGTCTACTTCCTAACTATTTCATTCTGGTTACTACAACTCAGACATTTCATACGTAATATCAGGCACCCATCAATAGGCATAGTTTCTGAACCCATCACTTGGCATTGTTTCAGAAACCATCACCTGGCATCGTTTCAGAACCCTGTGCACCCACTATCATACCTTCATCAGTACATTAAAAAAGAGGAAGTAATACACAGCAGTTTTATGCTGACTTCTAGCTTCCTCCATGCCCATCACTTTGCATCATTTCAGAACCCTGTGCACCCACTATTGTACCTTCATCAGTACATTAAAAAAGAGGATGTAATACACAGCAGTTTAATGCTGATTCTAGCTTCCTCCATACCCATCACTTGGCATCATTTCAGCCCTGTACACCCACTATCCATACCTTCATCAGTACATTAAAAAAGAGGGAGTAATACACAGCAGTTTTATGCTGACTTCTAGCTTCCTCCATCTAGCTTTCAGGGTGGCTGTACAGGCCTATACCACAGCTTTCTCCTGGGCAAGTTCTACCCAGCTGTAACCTCATTCTAACACATTGTTTCCACTCAGGGGGCCCAAATATAGAGTTCACCCTTACCTAGATCCTGCATGACCCTAGGTTACTCATTTTATATCATACGGTAGAGACATTTCTTTTATGTTATACATTTCTGGTAATCATTTCATATGTTTCATTTATCCATATCCCTTTCATGTATTTTCTGGTAGACAAGGAACCTTCTCATGCTGAACATCAACCAGCCAGTTTCTAACTCCCCAAACCTTTAGGGTATCCTTTCGACCCTTATTTGTAACATGCCAGGAGTTTCCTTTCGACCCTTATTTGTAACATATCAGGAGTTTCCTTTCGACCCTTACACCATTCTGGTACCCTCAACTGACTGTACTCAGCACCAGCATTAAATGCTATATTCATTTTAAACATTAGATTTCATACATTTCATCCCCTATCACAGGGTGTTTATAACATGGGAAGTCCCTTCAGCCACCATGGTGTGTTCTCTGTTGCTTGTAATCTTCACCCCAGTATGCATATGTCCTGAAACAGTCTTACCTGGGGCCTTCATCTTGTTGTCCTCCAAGTAGCAGTAGCCTGACAAAATGGGCAACAGCGGGATCTCAAAATTGGCTGGCAACAAAGGTTCCATCAGGGGGTCCTCCTCCTCTAGAACCCATGGATCCTGGTCCTCTGCCTCTGCCATGAAATCCTCCAGTTGGGAACCCTCCATCAGCACCTAGCAGTGGTGCTCCACCTCTCTCAAGCGCTGATCCACCTCTGCATTCCATTAAATTCTAATCCAAGCAATAGCTCCGCTCCAGTTCTCCTCACCTAGGCTCTGGTATGCACACTGGCAAGTCCCTCCTCCTTCTTCAACAGATCCTTGGCATCCATGAAATCTTGGAGGTACACCATCCTGCTCTTTGCCCCTATGGCTGGATACCAGGGCTGGTATCTGGGTACTGGTCTCCCCCTTGTTCCTCTGGACAACCAGTACTATCCCACTTCTGACACCAAGTTTGTCACAGTGTGTGGGAATAACCTACAGACAAGGCAAATTTACAGGTTTAAAACACACTGTGGTGTGATATTTATTTTTCAAAAGTTAGAAAAATAATAAATGAAAACAAAAAAATTGCAAAGAAAATCACTACTTGACATCAGTAGTTTGTCACATAATATAGTCCTGGATCTTAGAGCTCCTAAGACCCTTCTCATCTGCATTCAACAGCTTGTCTACAGTAGCAGGAGAACCTCTCTTCTCTCTCTCAGGGCTGAGCCCCACTGGACTGACCTTAAGTGAACTCAGTGAAGAGGTTTTATATCTTTTTGGTGGGGTCACCTGGCTAAGCCCTTTCTATTTTCATGTCTGAACATGCTGTTACATGTCTGGACATGTTGTTTTAAAACCAAGGAAGTTTGTTTGTTCCAGAGGACTTCCTGGTTCAATTAAAGATGCAGTGTATATCTCCACAGATATTGACTCAATATCTCTGATTCATAATGACTAAGCATTTTTATAAAGCATACCACAGTTTTTTGTTTAGCTTCATACAATAACAGGTTTATAATGTGAATTCATGAAAATACCTTAAAGATCAATTGCCCCCTGTATTATCTGCAAGGTATTATTCCTACCTTGAGATGTCCCCAGCAGTCATCTGAGTGATGGGATGTAGTCCGTTTTGCTCAAAATCCAAAATTTCCTGAGTAAAAAGTGAAATTAATCAGTTGACGCTCACTGCCCACTGCACCAGTGCTGTTTGTTTACCAGATGTGACCTTTCACCCCATGTTCAGTGTGTGACACAAATCTTGTCTCACAGTGTGCGACTGCAGTGCCCAGGAGAATTCGATTTTTCTTTTGGCCGCAATGTCATCAGACATGGCTGATTTTGAAACGGATCACATTCATTTTCGTTTGCCCTTCAATCCATTTGAATGTGAACCTTTAGACCTAGTCAGAACTGCTGCATTGCCTGTTTACAGCAGCATTCAGAATGACAGTGAAATTGGTGCTAGTTTGGAGGTGCTGTTGTCACAACCGGTTGATGAGTGGTCAGTATTACTACAGCCGTCACAACACTAGCTGTATTTTGCTGGCACACACTCTTGTATTTCTGAAGTGACATTCTTTTTTAGTTGTGCTACTGCACCCTTGATTTTCTCACACATGGGTCTCCCCCCAACTGTATTATTATCTCCATTATTATGGATATGGTATTTGTGATCTCAAGGTTTATTTTCAGTGTTTTAATATATAACATATTAATGTTTTTTTCCCCCCTAGATAAGATTTGTCTCAATATTCAAGTTTCCTTTCACTACTCCTTTCACTAACTACGAGTTTGGATCATTTGGCTAAGTACGGGTATGCCATGAAGGTGCATCTGGTTGTGCTTGTGGACATACAGAAGGTGCATGTGGCTTAGCTGGTGGACAGACTGAAGATGCATATGGCTAAGGTGGTGTACACTATGAAGGAGCAGGTGGCTAAAATGGGGGCTACACTGAATTTGCATGTATGTAACATGACAGACACAGTGAAGGTCCATGTGGCTAAGCGGGGAGGTACACAGTTAATGTGCATGTGGCTAATCTGGGTGATAGGCTGAAGGAGTATGTGTCTGAGGCTGGTGAAGCACAGAAGGTGCATGTGTCTAAGCTGGGTGACACACTGAAGGATCATGGGCCTAAGCTGTGGGACATACAGAAAGTTTCCCTCATGTGACTAAGTTTGCTACACAGTGAAGGTGTATGTGGCTCAGCTGAGGGACACAGTGAAGATGCATGAGGCTAAGCTGTAGTGACTCACTGTGGGATCATGTAGCTAAGGTATGTTACACAGTGAATGCACATGTGGCTGAACTGAGAGACACACTGAGGGATAATGTGGCTAATCATTGTGGCACACAGAAGTATCATGTGGCTAAGCTTGTGGGCATAATCAAGGTGCTTGTTAGGAAGGTGGGGGGGGAACACCAAAGGTGCAGGTTTAGAGAAGCAAAAAAGCAATAAACAAGTTTTCCATTAATTAGTGTCCCATCCCCAAACACCATCTTCCTATGTACTGTTCTAACAACACCACCACCTGCGTCCCCCTTCCTCAGCCACCATGTTATGGCAATTGGTCCTCAAGCAGCACAGCACAGCACACACCTATATGGCTGCATTCTGACTGAACAGTCAGTAGCTGACCGAATGTGGTACCCAGTAGTCACCCTCTCTGACTGCAATGAATGGGTATAACTCCATGGCCTGCTGCAGTTGCTTGTTATTTTTTGTGCCTTAACGCTGAAATGTACAACATAGGTGGAGGGAGTCCATAACTGGGTGGGATGGAGGTAGTCTGACGTCATGCATTATAACTTTCCATAATGTTAAATTTGTTTATCACTCTTTCATCCTACCCCTTATGGCAAATGTATATGTGCCGGTACCTAGTAAGCTATGTCAAAGGACCAGCATGTATGCCAGCAGTTATGCACCTATGTCAAAGGCTATGCATTTATACCTCATGCAAGACTCCGACGTCACAGGGACCACCTGTATACCAGCAGCACTGCAGTTACATTACAGTGAACACCTGTGTGCTGGCTGAAATGCACCCACATTAAAGGGTATGCCTATATGCTCGTGGTAAGGTACCTTTGGTACTGGAGCTTCCTGTATGACAATAGCAAGTTACGTATGCTATAGGGACCACCTGTATGCCAACTCCAAGTAATGTAAAGTACAGGGACTACCTGTATGAAAGCAGCAAGGCATTGACAGTACATGACCTACCAGTATGACAGCACCACAGCACCTCTGTTTCAGTCCTCAGCTGTATGCTGTCATAAAGGCACCTACGTCACATGGCACACAAAAAGATACCAGGAAGGCACCGACTGTACAGGACCTGCCTTTATGTTTGCACCAATGCACATTCTATATAGCCACACCTGCATGTTTGCATCCAAACAAATATGTAACATGAGCCTCCTGTATGCCAGCACCAAGTCACCCATGTCATATGGCATGCCTATATGCCATCAGTAAAGCACCAACATGACAGGATCCACCTGCATGCAAGTACCAAGGCACCTGCTCTACAGGGTTTGTCTGTATGGCAGCTCGAAGGCACATACTGTACTGTGGTTGCCTGTACACCAACACCACGGTACCTACGTTATAGTTCACAACTGTATGGCAGCACCAAGGCAGTAATGTATAAAGGACTGACTGTATGACACCTCCAAGGCACCTACATCACAGGGCACACAAATGATGCAAGCAAGGCATGTACTGTACAGTGCCTGCCTGTATACTTTCATCAAGACACCTACAGTACAGGTTTCATCTGTATGGCAGTACCAAGGCACCTACATTACATGCAATGCTTGTATGCCTGCACAAAAGGCACCTACATTACAGGTGCCACCTGTATGGCATAACAAATGCACAGATTCCTGTAACAAAAACTTATAACTATGTCACACTCTGACTGTTACATTTCAGCCTGGATAGTTATGATCTCTGTTATTACAACACAATGTAATGTATGCCTCTTTGTACATAACATGTAATTCTTTAAGGTGTAACTGCAATTTGTGCGAATCTATGCCTATACGAGATGAGTGTCGATGCTGTCATTTTTACACACAAATACGTGCCAAGATGGAACCCTTTCCCAATATTCGATGCAACACAGAACATCCAGGTTTTCGATCGTCATGCTTGGATGAATATGTTCTGGAAGAGGCATTGATTGAATTCATTTACCTTGATGACCCTGTAGGGGAGGATGAGACAACTGAGCAGTACGTGCTTATACAGTTTTTCATAAGCTTTTTCACTAAAGGGCTTATTTCAATATCGTGACAGATGTAAACTTAATGTATATTAGTTATGGTGCAATTAATAACCATACAGTCTGAATGATGTTTTGATGGTTTAATTTTTCCTGTCAACACAACGGACTGACTTTATTCCATTAGTCTTTTCAACAACTTAACTTGTCCTCTTGTACTGAAATGCATGTTTCAATTACCAGACTCTGTTTTCTGCTAACTTCACTATTTATAGTCTGTTGCCAAAACAGGAGGAATGGTCTCACATTTGGCACATTGGTTTCAATGACAACAAGTGCAAAGTGATGCATTTAGTAGGCAAGAACCCAGGACACAATTAATGGGTGGAGGGTGCAACGTTAAGAAAATCCAAGGAGGACAATGATGTAAGAGTGCTGTTAACCGGGGAGAAGAACCACTGTGCTCACTGTCAGAAGGCAGCACCAAAAGAAAACAGGATGGTAGGGTACATAGCAAGGTAGATATATTGTAGGCATGGGGAGGTTATCAGGCCTCTGTAGCAGTCCCTGGTGGGACCATACATACAATATTGTGGGAAATGCTTGTGCTCCTACTTGAAAAGGGAAATAACAGAACTGTTAGGGTGTACAGCGCAGGGAATGGAAATAACACATGTGGCTGGTGCACTGACCACAGGACAAGAGAGTGACAGAGCTCAATATGTATTCTGTAGAACAAAGAAGGGAGAGAGGGGATATGATTGTGACCTTCAAATTCCTGGAGTGTTTGAACCAAGTGGACACCTGCTGTATGTCAGTACTTATTATTTTTTTGTTTTCTGTTTATGTAGATTATAACGTCACCTTGCATATGGAAAATTTACCTTTTGAATTTTCAAAAAGCTTGGTACAGGAAACAGAAGGATCTTATCTGCCTGTGTGGTTCATGCAATTCGCAACAGATTTACATCTGAGCACTACATGCCTGACAGTATTCTTTAGTCAGAAATGCATTGCCATCACATTAAATACTGTACTAAATGCTATATTATGAACTGCAGATTGTAAATGGAGGAAGCTGATTGGTCGAGAGGTTTTTGAAGCCGTGATGATATCGGGCTACATCATCACAGCTTCAGAAAACCTCCAGCCACCAGCCTCCTCACTCCCAGTGCAACGTTCTCTACATCCCCACATGTGAAGCAAGTCAGACCTCCACTGAGACGGTATTAAAAAAAAATAAACACATCCTCACAACTGTCCCCCCTTACATGTCACCCAAAGCACACGCTCTGCAAACACAAAAAAAATCTTTTTCCTTTCATCGCAGCAAGTGCTTCCTTTGAGAGCGCCAAGTACTGTTCACCCTCGCTGCCATGCTGCCTCATGCCAAACAGCAAAATCTACAACCCGCTCCTCAACAATACCAGGCTTGACCCTTCCCATACAAAAAAATAGGCCTAATGCTCAACTACCTCAAATCACTAATAATTAGTTAATTGTTAATTTTTCCTCAGTTTTGCTTTGGTTGATTTTTTCACATGCAAATGAGTTAGTGGCTAACTCCTCCTAGCTCAACCTACTGCTAACTAATTCTTAACAGTTTCAGCAGTTAGTCACTGACCTATTTCCTAATTAAGAATGAACTAATACCCATGAATTGAGTATTAGTTTGGCATTCATTAATTACTAGTTGGGCTTATACAAAAAATAGGCCAAATGCTCAACTGCCTCGAATCACTAATAATTAGTTAATGTTCAATTATTCCTCAGTTTTGCTTTGATTGATTTTTTCACATGCAAATGAGTTAGTGGCTAACTCCTCCTAGCTCAACCTACTGCTAACTAATTCTTAACAGTTTCAGCAGGTAGTCATTGACCTATTTCCTAATTAAGAATTAACTAATCCCCATGAATTGAGTATTAGTTTGGCATTCATTAATTACTAGTTGAACTTATGTAATAAATAATCCACGATCAATACTCAACTTGTTGAGCATTAGCTGATAAGTAACTGTACACCACATAGTAAGCATAGTTATTAGTTAAGAATAACTAATTTTTTAACCAGCTCATTTGTGCAGTGCTGCTAGAATCTACCCAGCTGGGAGTCCAGGTAAGTTGTAGGAGCACATCCACTCCTCACTGAAGGTGCCACACATCTGACTGAGGCACCCTGAGGTACCCCTCCACCTCCCAAAGCCAGAAACTAGTTTCTGTCTGGGGTAGGCTCCATCCTGTCGGTACAGCCCTTGCGGATGGCCTGAATGTTAAACAGGAGGCAGAGGTAAGTCCCAAATGACTTTCTGAAATAAACTGCATTTTTTGCAAGTACAGACTCCCTTACACAGCTGGAGTCACTTGTTTGTAATTTTGTAGTCACTTACTAGCACATAGACTGGGTACATGCTCCAAATGTGCCACTAAAAATTCAAGCAACTTTATGGTAACTATCAAGCAATTGACTGATAAGTGCTGAGTAAACTGGGAGTGTGTTGTAAAAATGCTAATGAAGTGCCTTATAGTTGTTTCTGATATACCTCCAATGGAGTACCTTCTCAGTTGGGACACTCCTGCATTACTCCAGAATAGCACCTTTAGTGTGTGTTCCAAAAATGTTATTGAAGTGCCTTGGGAATTATAGTATATACTCTTCAAATTGGGTACCCGTACTCTGCAAATGCACCTAAAATGCAAATTAAGTACCTTCTTGAGTAAACTTCAAGTAACTTCAGTATAAAATATCCTCACAGTTAGGGCACAATTGTAAATTAAAACTTTCCAGAAGAGACCCGTGTGCCACAATGGGGTGATGGGCCCATCCCTGTGTAGCTTCAGTGCCCTCCCCAGAGAACTGAACTAGGCAAATCTGGTGCCTCAGAACATGCTCTTGCCCTCATGTCAGTTTCTCAGCCTCTGACCTGACTAGCCGCACAAATCTGCAAGCAGAGCAGGACTAAGAAAGGAGATGGGGTATGCATTTTTTTTAAATGAGGTTTAGGGAGTCCTGGAAGCCATCACATAGAAGTGCACAAGTACCTTTTTTTCAAATTTTCACTGGCAAATACTTTTGCATCTCAGATACTCTGCTATTCATTACTCACTGTTCATATTCCTTTTCAAGCTGACCCCCTCCTCCCCCAGTCAGCAGCATGGTGTCAAATAGTGTTTTATCACATAATGACCAAGAAAACCCTAGAGATGCAACATTTCAGTGAGGTTCATCTTCATATAATTGTACAACTTGGAGCAGAAGCTCAATGGAGATCAAGATCACTTTCTCAGGGACACACAGTGAGTCAGAGGCTGTGGCTGTGCTTGAACTCAGATATCCTGCTTCACAGTTTCAGAAACAATATTATGATGGAAAGAAGGTCCAACTAACCACAATTCAACGCTACACCCCCCTTCCATATCTTAGGACATTTACTTACTGGTGGTGGAGCTTTCTTCAGGAGGCCACTGGTGTACTTTCATTTCTGCTCTTTGAATTAAACACTGTGAAGTCTTCATCTTTCTCAAACATTAACTTTTTCATTATTTCTTGGGAGTTAAATCCTGAATGTGTTCAGAGAAGAAAGGTAAAGGTCATACACACTGTTTAGAAATGAAACTGAAGCCCATACTAGACCACATTTTTCTATCATGAAGTTCAACGGACACTGTCCTCAACTCTCTTAGCGTCATCCTAGAAACTGTGAATACTCCCAATACAGCATAGACACTCATGGTGCAGTGGGAGGAAAGGAGACTATTGTATCATGAGTAAATGCACTCTCTGGGGGTGTTCTAATGTTCAAGAAGCATGCAACAAGAGTAGATCAAGGATTTGCAACAAAATGGGAATAAATACACTATTTGCATGCATTTCAGTTAAGCTAAAAAAAGCACAGTGGTTAAAACAACCAACAACTTGAGTGAATTGTAGAGAAGGTAAGCAATCATTAAACATATTTTTTCAATTATAAATAATATAATGCAAAAAGGATTGACAAGTGTCCCTTTAACACCAACTCTACACCAAAATGTTTATGTGATGGTCAAACAACAAAACATTTTAAAAGTAATTTTACTGTCAACTAATTCTTTTCCCAGTTAGTCTTATTTCTCCCTCATGCACTGGCAGCCTCCATTGTACCGGCCACCCCAGCCAAAACCCCCCAGGACTTGCTATCCCTCAGAGGCAGCATGGTCTGGGTACGTCAGAGACAGAGGCGTATAGGCAGCTGGAGTCATCATGCAGCCAGTGCACAAATTTTTCTAGTACTCCCCCTAAAGTGCAGCATGCCCCCATGCACTGTACACCTGACATCTGCCTCTCCTCTTCCCAACTCTGGTGGTTTCAGCCTGCTTATCCTCAGCCACTGACAGTATCTGGCAAGCACCAAACTCTACTCCACCCCACCCCGAGATGAGCAATCCAGCAGGAACTCAATCTTCTTCCCTCTTGCTGATCCTCCAACTCCCAAGATAACACTTGAAACTTGGGTCTTCAGCACTGCAAGTACAGCACCATCACTGCAATGGTGGGCCTGCAAAAATCTAAGATCTGTGAAATGTAACTTGTCTGCACATCCTCATGTGTAGTCGTAGGTCCTGTCATCTTATTTTTTGTGGCTATTTCTGCCCTAATAAACACAGAATCTGTCAGCAGACAACGACCATATGGCCCACCTAGTCTGCCCATTTCCCTACTCACTGCTGCAGCCCCAGATCCTATCTGGTGCATCTTTGTAAACTGGTATTTATTGCCCAAGAACCCTCTCAGTCATTAAATGACCCTTAAAAACACCATAATGATGACATTTGGTAGGGGATGAGGCTGCAGGCACTCTGTGGGCATTGCAGTGGGATCGGGGAGGGGGGACACCTAAATATACTTGGATCATCTTTGCTGGCAGGTATACATGTATGGGGCTATTTGCCTAGCATAATCATTATGCTGTTTTAGGGCTAGGGCTGCAGTGCTCAGTAGCCACTTGACTTGCACAAGGAAATTATAAGCCAGGCTTTATGGACTAAACTCTTTATGCAAACCAAAATATGTGATATGTGGCTAAAATAGCTTCTGCAGTAGGCACCATCATGTTGTGAGTTGCCTGCCTGGAACTAGCAATCATGTCAGTTGCTTCTAAAAATGTAGGCCCTTCCATTTCCATGTGGAAAACAGAAAGCTGGAACATGCAGATGAAGCTGCAAAAGAAGCAGCTGCTTGGTTGGATACCATATGGGGTTCAACAGGCCTGGTCACAGGTGGATTAAGAGCAAGGCTAAGCATACAGTAGCAGTGATACAGTGTATAGTAAAGTACTATTCTACATAGAAACCCATAGTTTTCAAAATGCTGTTGTACCACAGTTCAAACGTCATGGAATGTGATTGTACCTTTCTGGGGTAGAACAGCATTCTAAAACCTCTAAAGACATGCACAAGTTAATTTCACTGTGAAAGAGAAATATAAAATAATGCATGGAGAAGTGTGGTTTACAGGGATTTTATGCACCCCGAGGTGTGTGATGCCCCATGAAACCTGAGGGGTTTATATGGGCTGTCACCAAAGAGGATAGGGACCTAGAGGTTATCATATTTAATGCCCTAAAGGTACCAAAGCGATGTGCAAAGGCTGCAAGAAGGGCCAGTGGCATGCTGGGGTGCATAGGCAGGAGGTATTCCTAGTAGAAGGTGGGGTGATGCCATTGTATTAAACACTGGTAAGGCCTCACTTGGAAAACTGCATGCAGTACTAGAGACCACATACGCGTAAGGACATTAGCAAGGTGGAGGCTATCCAGAGAAGGGTGGCAAAGATGGTGCATGGTTTGCATCACAAAACATATGAGGATAGACTAAGAGACCTCAATATGTACTCACTGGAGGAAAGGAGGGTATACCATCAGTACAGCAACAGAATATGGGCACCAGGTAAAAACGGCGACTCACATTGGGCGATATATTCTTAGGCTACCCTGCAATGGTAGCAACTGTACACAAACGTGAGGGTAGTGGACTGTGTCAGGAAGGGGGGGGATAGTGAGGGGAAGGAGAGGGACAATGAAGGGGTTTTGAGACGGGTGTGTCTGCTGCCACCGAGCTTGCCTTGTGGTGTGGGTGGATAACTCTGGTGCAGCAGGTTCTGGGTTCTGGACCGGGTGTGCATAAACTCTACTGCTGCCTATGGCACTTAATTTTTGTGCGATATGGAATTTTGCTCCCTGCCCGACATGCACCCCCCTGGAGTTGATGATCTATATTCAGAGGGGCAGAGGGGGCACACCCCTCCCAAACACTTTTTACCCTTTCTTGTGACATTTAAGTTTTTTGGTTTTCTGAATTTGTATATGATGCATATAATACCTTACAATAAAGAAAATAAAAACTAAAATTTGCATTTATGATATGTTTCTTTGAATTTAAAGCAGTGTACCATGTGAAAAAAAGTGCTTTTTTGACGGTTTATTCCCTGTGCTCTGCTAAGCATGTACCTGGCACTCTTTCCTGCCAGTACTGTACTATTACCCTGTAATTTGTTCAGTTATCCTATGTTTTTATTTACATTTCTGCTGTCTGCTGCATTGACAGCAGTAGTACTAGATAGCAGCCGCCATATTTTCTGTGGTGCTACAACAGTCGTAACAGATCTCTTTCTGGTTAGGTAGTACTGCTGCTTTAAAATGTACAATAATTAAAAGTATGTGCCTAACACAAGATAAATACCAACTAGTATGCATCTGAGTAAAAGACTCAAAGGGGAAACTCCTATGAAATTATAAAGTCCCACCTTATATATAATGGCTGAAGAGCTCCGGGTCTACATTTCGCACACCCCAGATGGCTTCCGCCATGAAGGTTATGCTAACGAGGGCTGTCAACTCTGCCATTTGTTGGTAGCCCTCATTAGCATAACTTTTGTGGTGGAAGCCATCCGGGGTGTGCGAAATATCCACCAAGGGCTCTGCAGCCATTATAGATGGAGCGGGTCTTTCTAATTAAAACAACCAGACAGCAGGTAAATAAAATAATTTGTTTTATGTTAAAAACCCTAATTGGGTATTTCTACAGCAGCTGCTGCACTTAGGGGCAGTACAGGAGTTTCCCTTTAAGAAAATTTTCACTCAGATAAAAAAAAAAAAAAACAGAGAGACTATTGTCTTAATCTATCATTTTGTTATTTAAATAAGTTAACTGTAATTCTCAAAATTTTGCTTACTATTTATTCTGGGTGTATAACATGGCAATATTTTATAGCAAAGTACAAGGAGTACAGTTACAACTTTGAAACTCTAGAAACTGCTGCCCAATTTAAACAGTATTACTTGATGAAGTGAGCTTTTCCTGGTCTGTTATTGACTTGGAAGCTGTCAAAGGACACGAGGTGAAGCAAAGACCCTATCCTTTTCCAAGGTCAATAACTCCAAAAGATGCCCTACACTTCACAGGGTAATATTGCTACTGTAAAAATGTTTGGAAACTCACCTTTTGGTGCATTTTAAACAGTGTGAGTGGCTGGAGTGCATGCTTAGACTATTTGTTTTCATTAATAGACTCCTTCTGTGAAGTTGCCTTCTTGTGTAGCCAGTTAGTGCATTAAGACATTCAGCTCAATGCTCTAGGTATACGATGAGTTTTATTTCACCTCTTTGGTTGTTGAATGGCAAGGCAAGGCAAGTTTTATTTAAGAGATGCCAATCCCGGAGGCTCTGGGTGCCATACAACAATCAAAATAGATACAAAACAACATAATAATAAACATTTATATACAATATACCAAACAGTTAAAACAGAATTTACTACCCTCGACAGCAACTAAAATCGGAATAGGTAGAAACTAAATTAAACATCCATTTCTAAAAGACAAGTAGGGACTATAAAACATAGTCCGGGAAGGGCTGATTATACAAGAAGGCCTTGAGGCGGGCCCTAAATACCTCCACAGAAGGGAACTCCCTGATGGCTAAAGAAAGCGAATTCCACAGGACAGGGGCGGTGACACTAAATGCTCTGTCGCCAGCAGTTTTTAACCTCATCCTGGGAATTGTGAGGAGGCCCCTAGAGGAGGAGTGGAGGGAGCGGACCGAGACAGCAGGTGCAAGGAGGTCCTTCAGGTTGCCAGGGCCCAGGCAGTGTAGGGCTTTAAAGGTAATTAAACCCACCTTAAAGAGAACCCTCCACCTAACTGGCAGCCAGTGCAGTTGATGCAGTACCGGAGTGATGTGACACTACTTAGGCTGTCCTGTCAACAGCCTCACTGCCACGTTCTGCACCAGCTGCATTCAGCACAGGGTACCCCCAGAGACCCCAAGATAGAGTGCATTACAGTAGTCAAGTGGGGAGGTCCAGTGGCAGAACTAGGGGCTTTATCCTGGTGATATTCCTCAGATGATAAAAACTGGTATGGACAACGGATGCCACCTGAAACTCAAGTGTCAATCCGCTGTGAAGAATAATGCCCAGATCACGCACCCTAGAAGAGGCCTTCAATGGTACAGAGTCAAGGCAAAGCCCTGTCTCTGCACCAGAGGCCAACCTATCACACCCTCTGTTCGACTTCACCACCAGTACCTCCGTCTTACTGGGGATCAGTTGCAACCAGCTGGAGGCCACCCAGTCATTGATCTCAGCAAGGCAGCTGTTAAGCACTTCCACTGCGCAAGATGTTCCGGGGCAAAGGAAAGATACAGCTGGGTATCATCAGCATAGCAGTGAAAACCCAGGCTGTACTTCCTAATGAGCTCTCCCAGGAGCAGCATATACACGGCAAACAACATCGGCAACAAGACCGAACCCTGGGGAACTCCACATGACAGGTGGCCAGGGGAGGAGGAGAAATTCCCCATCACTACCCTCTGCCTCCCGTTAGATAGAAAAGACTCAAACCAGCAGATGACAGTGCCGGCGAGTCCGCAGAATTCTCTTAGGCAGTCAAGTAACACTCGATCGTCCACCATGTAAAATGCTGAAGAGAGATCGAGGAGAACAAGAATTGTCCCTTCCCTTCTATCTCTAGCCCTAAGGAGGTCATTATGCACCCAAACTAGTGCAGTTTCTGTACTATGCCTCACAGGAAACCCAGACTAGAGTGGCTTGTACAGATCATGGACCACGAGATGCTCCTCAAGCTGAAGCGCCACCACCTTCTCCACAATCTTACCCAAAAATGGGAGGTTGGAGATAGGATGGTAATTTGTCTTGATGTCAGGGTCCAACGATGTTTTTTTCAGAAGGGGTTTCACCAATGCCTCCTTCAAGACATCGGGGAAAACCCCCCTCCAACAAGGAACACCGGACAATCAAGGCAAACACCAGGCCAACGGAGTCAACACATCTCATTAAGAAATGAGTTGGCACCGGGTCCAGTTCACAAAAGGTGTGCCGAAGCTTGGAGGCAATCTCACTGACCTCAGCCACCTCCACCACTCTAAACTCCCCCCAACCAGGCAGAGTGCTCTCTGGTTGCCCATGGCAACCACTGTCATCCAAAGTCTGGTCCACTGCCTGATGGCAGACACTCTGTCCAAGAAGTACTGAGCAAACTCCTCACACAATGCATTCGAAAAGGCTACCTTCGGCTGTAGACAGGAAGGAAGAAGAAGCCTGTCCACAGTCCGAAAGAGCACAGTTGGTTGGTTCCTCCCGGAATCAATCTCCCTGGACAGGAATTCTGCCTTCTTATGGTTGATTGCCCCCTGGTATGCACTGTAGTGCACATGCAGGGCCAGTTTGTCTACCTCCAGGCCGGACTTCCGCTAGCAGTGTTCTAGTCTCCAACCCAAAGTCTTCATTACCTTGAGCTCCCCATCATAACAAGGAGACCTCAAGTAAGAAGACCTTGGTTGTACACAGGCTGGTGCGAGGGAGTCGAGCGCACCAGACAGCGCCTTATTATAGGCATCCACTGCCGTGCACCCCCCCCAAAGCATGCACTGTCCACACTACATAGGTCAGCCACCACCAAAAAACCCTCAGAGGTCAACCCCCTTAAAGGGCGATAGCTGACCATCTCTGCAGAGGGAGGGCTATCAAGGGGGGCCCGAACCAGAACTTAACCGTGCAATGATCGGACCAAACCACCCGATCAATGCTGAGACTATTTATCTCAAGCCACAATGAGAACACCAGTTCCAACATGTGGCCACCCTGATGAGTCACGGAGGAAACTTCTTGAGCAAAGCCCAGAGATGACATCATCTGGAGGAAGTTGTAACCAAGCAGAGAAAATTCATCCTTGGCCCAAACATTTTAGTCCCCCAGCACTAAACATCTAGGGGACTCCAATGTTTCCCCGACGATGAAATCGGCCATCTCCTGCAAGAAATCTCCCACCACCCCAGAAGGGCGGTGAATCAGGAGAATCAGGCAACCTGCACCCAGACCCCCACGGATGGCCACACGTTCAAATGAATGTGGTGCTCTCACTGAGTGCAGGGTGAAGCACTTTGCCTTTGGCCTTTTGTCTTAAACTTCAGAGTTCCACAACCTCCCACCCAACCCCGTCCCCATAAACGATGGCCTGCCCAATATTTCTAAAGAAGTGACTATGTCCTATTGGGTATTGCTTTACAATTAGAAAGAAATGGAAATGAAAGTCTGTGAACCATGCTTAGTTTAAATATATGCTGTAATTTTTATTTTTTTTATTATCTTTTAAATGTTCCCTCACCAGCAATGTGATTTACAACTGCAGCACTAGTACCAGTGGGGAACTGATGTCTTTGGGCAGCTGAGAGCTCACAATGAGGTGGTGCCAAAGTATCTTTCTAAGGAAGTGCCCAACTGCATTGTGTGGCCTCGGCTGCCCCAGACAACAGTTCCCCACCAGCGACAGCACTGCAAATGTAAACAAAGCTTTGGGGAAGGGGAGCTTGAAGAACTGCTGACGCCTCAAAACTTTGAAAAACATACTGTCTGGGTACAATTCAGCTTGCATTCTGTATATATTCTATAGAGTTCTCCTGGTCCATTGATTTTTACTGAGAACATTTGCATGAATATGTGATCTTTATTTCTCACAGTTCATCTACCTCTACAACTGACTCCCTACTTCAAGTCATAATCCTCTGTTGTGACATAACAAACTGTTGTCATGGGAGAAACTATGATGTCAAATCAGTGCAGTATGACCTCGGGTAGGTAGAAAGCAACAGGAATAGATGCACTCTTCAGGAGCAAAGATTCTGTTGTCATGCAGCTGACCTCATTAATAAATAGTGTGGAGGAAAAATACAGAATGAATGCGAAATACAATCTGAACTATGTCTAAATATAGTTGTTTTAAATTCTACTGAAGGTGTCAGATGCTCTTTAAAAGGTAACAAATAAAAAAACTAAATTCCAGTACTTTTTTATGGTTCCCAGTCTCTCCTTTTCCATTTCTTTGAGTTGAAAAGCAGTGGCCAATAGGAGATAGCTAAACTTAAAGTAAGCAATAACCCATAACAGACCGTGGGTGAATTACATATGAACATACAAAGAAGCCAGCAGAAGAAAGCCATTTGGTCTGTCAAGTCTGCTCATATTGCAGGATCCACAGCTTGAGCTAATGTCGCTGCCCTCCCTCCCCCACTCCTCCCATCCCCCTACCCATGATCCTTACCTTCCCTATGCCTATCCCAGCCTCTCTTAGAGCTGCCCACTGTCTTCAACGAGATGACCTCTTCCAGCAGTGCATTCCAAGTGTCCACAACCCTCTCTGTGAAGAAGTGCTTCCTGACCTCCCTCCTAAGCCTCCCATCCTCCAGCTTAAAACTGTGCCCCCTCGTGTTATGATTGCCACTTAGATTAAAGAAACTCTCCTTATCAACCTTATTTATCCCTTTCAAGTACCTGAAGGTTCCAGTAATGTCCCCTCTTTCTCTCCTGTCTTCCAGGGAATACATGTTCAGTGCCCTCAACCTCTCCTTGTATGCCTCACCCTACTGACTGGCTATCATCTTTGCAGCCCTCCTCTGAACCTTCTCCAACAGGTTAATGTCCTTTTTGAGGTGTGGGCACCAGTACTGAACTCCATACTCTAGATGTGGCCTTACCAGTGACCTGTACAACGGCAGTACAACCTCCTCTCTCCTACTACTGATCCCCCTAGCTATGCATCCCAGCATCTTGTTTGCCTTTGCTGCTGCTTTCTTGCACTGTGTGGAGTGTTTCAGGTCACTAGTGATCATCACTCCCAGGTCCTTCTTCTCTTCGGATGCAGATACTCGGACTCCACCCAGGTAGTACTCTGTCCTGGGATTCTTGGCTCCAAGATGCATAACTTTGCATTTACAGGCATTAAAGCCAAGCTGCCAGATCCTGGACCACCTCCCCAGCTTTTCCAGATCTTTCTGGAGGTCCGGTATCCCTTCAGCTGTGTCCACTCTCCCACAGAGTTTGGTGTCATCTGCGAATAGGCACATTTTGCCCTTAGTGCTATCCCCATTGTCACTGATGAAGACACTGAACAACACCAGCCCCTGCACCTAGCCCTGTGGGACCCCACTGGTTACCTCTCTAGTGCCATATAACTCTCCTCCCACAACCGCTGTCTAGGTTCTGTCCCTCAGCCAGTTTTCCACCCATCTAGCCATCTTTTCCCCAACTGCAAGATCCACCAACTTCCTGATCAACCTTTTGTGAGGCACAGACTCAAAGACCTTGCTGAAATTAAAATAGAGGATGTCTACTGCTTGGCCTCTGTCTACTGTCTTAGTGACACAGTCAAAGAAGTCAATCAGATTTGTTTGACATGATCCTCCCCCCATGAATCCATGCTGCCTCTCATCCTGGAGACCATGCTCCTCTAGATATTCCACTAACCCTTCCTTTAGAATGGTCTTCATAAGCTTGCCCACAATGGAGGATTGGGGCATTAATGCATGCCCTGGGTGCACTGTGAAGCATGAGGGCAAAGCCAGAGTGCTCTCCAACCACCCATGAACTGCAATAAATTTCCCTCCTTTCATGATGGTGGAATAGTAAAAGAACAGTTTAGAGATGTCAAACCCTGCATCACCAACCACCTAGCAAGTGAAAGCCTACCTGTACAGTTGGCACCATTACAGGTTAACATCCTAGCACAGATAAAAGATCTCTTACTGGGTTCCTGTGGAGCCTGGGATAATGGGGTCTCAGAAGACTATCCAGTTGTACCTGCAAAACAAAAACAGCAATGGGGTCACAAAGGATCTGTAGCTCTTTATGAAATAACAATGACAAACAATGTAGGATAAACAAAAAACAATACTTATCTGACACGTGGTCAGTGTCCTCCTTCATCCAGTCAGCATCCTGTCAGACTTGTGGACATATAAGGGAAAATGGGTCACTATGAAGAATAAAAATACTGATCAGCTGGGTCAACTGGGAAGGACTTATAATGGTTAAAAAAAAGTGGGTTGTGTGTTTGGAGGGGGGGGATACAGACTGGTACCTCACCATCGACCTGGGTTTTAGAATGGACTCTGTCACTCAGGGGCCATCATGAAGGAAAGTCAGTGCCCCTAGAACACAGGATCACATCCCTAGGTGGGGGTGGGCATTGTACTCCAGCAATCGACTGACACAGGGCAGGATGAAGACACCAGCTGTTATTCTTCTTGCACCATTGACAGGGCTCTGGACTGCCAAACTGGTAAAGCATCTTGGGATGGGTTGCCATGGCTAATGAGAAGAATGAACCTTCCCCCTCTGCCCCCCCCACAGAGGGAGTGGCTATACTGAAGGTCCAAATTTAGTCCATGGGATGGTGGGTGATGTAGCTAGGTGGCTGGTGGCAGCATGGCACTTCTCCATGGTGCAGGGCCTGCTCTGACTGTGGCTTCATACTGGCAGCTGCTATTTTTCCCAGTTTTCATGCCGGCCAACCTCATGCAACAGTACATAGTCTTGTCAGACCTCACCATGCGCGCAGATCCATGTGTTTTTGAACTCTATCAGTCCACCACCAGAAAAAAATGAGAAGAGCCAGCTTCCCCGCTGCTTTCACCAACATGGGCATTCTATTCACCATACCCAAGCAAAAAACAACACACTTTTCCATCATACCAACATGAGTAGCTCAACAGCCTACCAGCAGGTTCAGCCTCCCTCTCCTCCAAATAAAACTAACAGCCAGCTTTCCTTAACCCCACAGTCTCCCTCCCAACAATGTCTCCCCTTTTACCAGCACAGCCAGCTACCCCAACCACATGGCCAGCCCCAGGGTTTTATTTAACTCTAAAAATTGATTAGTGTTTTGCTCATTAAAGTGCTACACATTGTAAAAATGCATAGCACCTGCCTCACTGTGTTTAACAAACATAACACTTCTAGAAAACCTATATAAATACTTTCTGAACAGTTAGTGTTGTCCCAAGAAAAAAACTGCTAATCAATTATTTAAAACCCTGCCATCCCCCTTGTCACTCACATTACACTCCCCTTTTCCCAAACATGTGCTTGCCCAGGTCACTACATCCAGTCACATCCATGGACAACATCCAACCTCACATCTGGCTATCCTCCCCTTCAAATACAGACTACATCCCACAACACCACCAGGACCGCCTTACTAACCACATATCCAGAGTCCACACCCTTCCATTAGCACAGTGCTCCTTACTGGCACACTGCACAAGATCAACATCATTCAGCCTGCTCCCCTCCAAGCATAAACCAAACCCCCACCACCAGCATAATAATCTAGCTGCCCCCACCCAAAATCAGTCACATGTATCCATGTCCAAATCAGCTGTACCACCAACCATAGTGAATCACCTTGCTGTACATTACCCCCCCCAACCACCACCACCAAGAGCATCACACTGGTGGTACCTCTAACACTTCACAGAACTTTTTGTCTTACATTCTGGAACACTTGCCTGTGCAACTGGATGTAGTTGCCAGGCAGTAATCTCGCCCAAAGTTCCTTGCCCATTAGATCCTGCCCAATATGCAGGCAGAAAATGCTGGAAGACACAAGGTAAAATATGTGTTGCACTATGGCCGGCAGCAATCACAGAATTATAGCCCCAGCAAGCCAACACAAATATAAACAAACTGGCCAGATGAATTTCTCACCCCACACTTCACAATATAATATATATTATATAGGCAGCCCTGGCAAAGAAAACTGCTGTAGGCTTTCCTTTTTAAGTATTTGTTTGCAGTTTTATGTCAGGGCCATACTGCAGATGTGATTTTCAAAAAAATTACCTCAAAGATTTGTTTCCACTTTATGCACGCAGCATCACAATTTCTTAGCCCTGTCACTACCCCCCAATGCCACAACACAGCGCCAGCAGACAAACGGGTGTGCTACCCATTTTTTCAAACTTCAAACTGGCACAGGTTTTAAAAGGAAAACTGCAGTAAATGAGAATGATCTACCTTTAATGTGTGTCAGCAGTGTTGCAAGCAGGTATGGCAAAGCAGTGTTGCAGTGGGCCTGGTATACTTTTTGTAAAGGAGAAGTCTCTTGTACACTCTAGGAGTTTGTTTTTCTCACCTGATCAGCTGTGATTGTTCCTGGAGGTCTCGCTTGTAATATACTGCGTTTTTTTTTTAAATTGGTTGATTGGTAAAGTTTTTATTAATAAAATAAATAAATATGCAGTCTGCCATCCATTTGAGCTTGAAGAGGTCCTTTTCACTGTGTCATCACAGCAAGTCTTCTATGGTGTCACACTGAATAATGTCCCATGTTGCGCAACTACTGCCAACATGTGGTTCCACCTGTCAGTAAATGGGGGACAGAAATAAGTGATGCACATTTATTCCAGTGTGTAGTGCAAAGTGTCAGAGTGCTGCTCTGTCTAAACAGTTTTTATTGACAGCATATGCTTAACACAGAGAATGTTTGAATGAATAAATATTGCATACCCTCCAACATTTCACAGATCAAAATAGGTACACTTCTGTGTTGCAGTGAGCGGGGGTTGCTCACTGCAACACAGAAATGGGTCCCCCCCAAAAGACAGAGTGATTTTCAATAAATGATGGGGAGGTGTTTGCAGTCCTACTACTTGGCTCTAATAAACACTTGTTATCTCAGTCTGACTCAGCTTTTTTTTTGGCACACCATTGTTTTTTCTCTGATCACCAGACCTGATTTCCAAAAGGGGAGGGGAAGGGGAGAAAAAAAAAACAGCCAGGAGCAGGAACATAGCAAGGAGAGTAAGGAGACAGAAAATAAGAAAAACAATCTGCTGGAAAATACCCTCCATAGTTAGGTAAAGGGCCCTCCCACCACCACTCTTCCATGCAGAACAGCACACAGGACCTGGTGAACAATTATTTTCAGTGACTGACTGTCACTCTTGTCAACAGTCATCACTTCCCCACTCCCCAAAATCAAGAAAACTACTGGCCAGCCAGAATGAGCATCATTACCCCCATAGCATTGTCCCCTCCGTTCCCCATCACCTGCAATGATGCCATCATGGATCGTCGGGAGAACTTCTTGTGCGTGGTCAAATTAAATTATCCACTCCAGCGTCGATGTTGAGACTTTGCATGTTGTGACCTACCCAACAGTTGGACGGTTAAATTTTAATAATCTGCAACAAGCACTCCACTTACTCCACCGTGCCATGGCTTGGCCTGGACTCTCGGACTGGGAGTTAATCTCCTGTCACTGACTGTGTGACACACCATCCTACCAGTTCAGTCAGGGGAAGGGGCAAGACGCCTGCACAGCATTAAGCACTCTGAGCTACAGTGCTTCCAGGGGTCTCAGCGCATGTACAGAAGCCCTCTGCTGGCGGCACCACGGTAAAGGCAGCAAACACACTGGTGGTTACTATGGGGATACTGGGACGCTCCCCACCTTAGACTGTGCCGGCTGAGCTCACGGCAAAGAAATAATTTTTTTCAGGGAAAAAAATGTTAAATTATTTAACCAGGAGGTGGAAATTCGCTACATGGTACGATCCAGCCAGGATCCGGTACCAGTCTTAAAAATACGGTATTGTATCGGCAAAAACGGTACAGTTGGAGGGTCAGATATTGTAAACAAGTGATCTGTGTTGTGTTCAGTTTTCATATCTCCTTATTTATCACAAGCATGCACTTCCTTATTTAGTTTTTTTATTTAGAATGTCAGTGCATGGAATCCATTGTACCTCAATCCCAAGGTATTACCACTTTCAGTATTGATTGGGTCACATACCTGTATTTTTCCTCTAAAAAACATATCACAGACTCACAGAGTTAATAATCTGTTTCCATATATCAGCACTGAGTGAATGAACTGATCACCTTGGAATTTCATTTTTCATATTTTTTTTTTCCATTTAATTTAATTTTTATTGGTTAAACTGAAAAGGAATGTGAGCATTTACACAAGCGTCCAGCATCACCTTTGAATTTATTAGCAATTTGTTTTTTTCTAGCATTACTGAAGTACTAATTCTAACTCGTAATACTGCATACCTTCCAAGGGAGGTCTGAAGTTTTGCTAGATTATTTTAGCAAATTTTCAGGAGAGTTTCTGGAGGAATAGTTTATGTAAATGTTGGGGGTTTAGGGACTGCTATGACCTCAGAAGCTCTGTGGTGCATTTTGGAGCTTATACACACTTATGTGTACGTTGAATTCAGTAAATGTAATTACTGTCCTGCCACACAGCAGTGTTCTTTGTGTTTGATGAACACTGATGAATGTTGAGCCAACTTCTTGTAACTATCAGAGCCAGAAATGACCACATTAACAACCATGTGTAGTGGGCAGTGCGCAGAGTCCCCAGCATGGGATAGGGGATGGCTCTGGAAGCCTACAGCAAGGGGGGATCACAGTTGGTGGTTAAGTAAAAAAAAAAAGCAGAGGTCCAAAGAAAGGGGGAGGGGTTCATACGAACACTAGCTGCCAATGGCCCTGCATTAAATTCCCAATTACATGAGGGAACAGCATGGTGCTCTCACCATAATTTGATATGCAGCCATACATCAAGGATTGTAGTCTGCCACACTGCTCACTTCCTGCTTTTACTCACCTACATAAAGCTTGATGTCACTTCTGCTTGTTTTAGTTCTACTCATTCTGGTCACTCCTTGTGTAACTCTTTGAGGTTGATTTTTTTGCGTTAAACCAGTGCGCTATGTCTCGTACATCCTCCCATTTTCACCAATCATTACCACATTCTTTTGAGTTCTGTGTTTCACGGGCTACTGAACTGGATGTCTAAAGTTGCAATACTTCCTGACCAGTCTTGGAGTTCTCAGAAGTCTAACACTGCAAAGCTTCCTGACCAGTCTTTCTTTCTTTCAAGTTCTGTGAGAAACAAGTGTAATCCCCTAGGTGGAGCTATGCCAAGGAACACTACCCCTGCCTGCATGACTAGATTTCAATTCAATTCAATTCAATTTTATTTATAAAGCGCCTTTCAAAACCAAGGCACTGTACAAAATTAAAATTTATAAAATCCCCAAATTTAAAATTACCCAGAGCTAAGACACAAAAAATCATTAAATCTACATTAAGCAGGATGTTACACATCAATTATAAAAAGTTAATTCAATTTAAAAATGCTAACTCAAAAAGGTATGTTTTTAAGGCGATCTTAAACTTATCGACGGTTGGGCATTCTCTTAACCAACGAGGTAGAGAATTCCACAGGGTTGGTGCCACAAAAGCAAAGGCACGAGATCCTGATGACTTCAGATGAACCCTGGGAATCTCCCAGCAATCCCTCGTTGGCGGAACAGAGAGGACGGAGGGGGCAGTAAGGAACCAGGAGATCTTTCAGGTAGCCAGGTCCCTGATCATGTAGAGCTTTAAAGGTTAGTAAACCAACCTTAAAGGTGATCCACCACCAAACAGGCAGCCAGTGCAGTTCACGGAGCACAGGCGTAATATGACTGGTTCTAGAAGTCCCAGTCAAAAGCCTGGCTGCCGCGTTCTGCACTAGCTGAAGGCGGCGGATATCAACCCCAGATAGCCCTAGGTAGAGGGAATTGCAGTAGTCCAGACGAGTAGTGACAAAGGCGTGGACCAATGTTGGAAGGTCACCCGGGGGAATCAGATGTTTCACCCAGGTGATGTTCCTCAGATGGTAAAATGAGGATTTGACAACAGCTGACACCTAAGATTTCAGAGTCAGACCGTCATCAAAAATAACGCCCAGATTTCACACCCGTTCAGAGGTAGGGAGCGGTACACCACCAAGTAATAAACCTGATGGTTGCCCAGCTCCCACACCCAACCCCGGACGACCCGGATCCACCACCAGTACCTCAGTCTTGTCTGGATTGAGTCTCAACCAGCTCGAACTCATCTAAAGTCTGATCTCATCAAGGCAGTTGTTAAATACAGAGAGTGCATCACCCTGACCAGGGAGAAAGGACAGATACAGCTGGGTATCATCTGCATAACAGTGAAAACCCAGACGGTATCACCTGATTATTTCTCCTAATGGCAGCCTATACACTGCAAACAACATGGGAGCTAACATGGAGCCCTGCGGTACCCCACAGGACAGGGAGTGAGTGCCAGAGAAATAAATTCCAGTGACAACTCTCTGAAACCTGCCTGCGAGGTAAGAACGAAACCATTCGAGGACTGTACCAGACAGTCCACAAAAAACCCGCAGGCGCTCCAACAGCACTCCATGGTCTACAGTGTCAAATGCAGCAGATAGATCAAGAAGGACCAGAATGGTACACGCCTTTCGATCTCTGGCCATAAGGAGGTTGCTCAATACCCGGACAAGGGCAGTCTCTGTACTATGCCTTTTCCTGAAACCAGACTGGAGAGTATCGTAGACATTGTGAGATATAAGGTGATCATCCAATTGCAATGCAACTGCCTTTTCAATAACCTTACCAACAAATGGCAGGTTAGAGATAGGCCGGTAGTTAGCTAGACAATCTGGATCCAAGGAGGATTTTTTAAGGAGTGGTCGAACTACCGCCTCTTTAAGGGGGTCAGGAAAAAAACCCCTGTCCAAGGATTTCCAGACAATGTCTGCAAGGATTGGGTAGATGACTTCTACACAACCTACTAAAAGCGGTGTAGGACCCGGATCCAAACAACAACTAGTTGGTCGCATTGTTTGGATGATCTTCACAATGTCCCCGAATTCTGGCCGGTGAAAATCTAACCAGACAGACGAGGACAAGCCACCTCTAGTCGACCACCACAATCCCCCATAGGAAAGGATGGACCGATACCAGATCTGATGTCGGCAACCTTATCAGCAAAGAACCGAGCAAACTCCTTGCATCTTAGCTGAGAAAAAGCTTCTCTGGGCTGAAGACAGACTGGATTGCACAGTCTGTCCACGGTCCAGAAAAGCTGAGCTGGTCGATTCTGTGCCGTAGAAATCTCTCTGGACAGGAATTCTGCCTTCTTACGAGTGATTTCTGATTGATAGCTATCATAATGTGCCATCAATCTAAGCCTGTCGGCATCAAGGCCGATTTCCACAAACTCTCTCAACCTTGACCAACTCGCCTTAACTCCTTCAAGGAGCCATCAAACCATGGGCTCCTTGGATGGAGGAGAGAGGCGAACATGATCAGAGCAATTTTGTCCAGAGCATCTCCTACAGCCTTATTATAGGCTAATACAGATCATCTGGACTCATGCATTCACCTGAAAAGCTCAATAGATCAGGACCGCCATTAGGGCGTTGGGATTAACACCCTTAAAGGCTGTACTGAACCATCTCCGTGAGGGCGCAGACTCTATTAGAGGGCCCTGAAGCTGAACCTTATGGTGTAATGGTCAGACCAACTGACAGGTTCCACCCCAAATCAGTGATCTCCATACCCATGAGAAAAACCAAATCCAATGAATGACTCCCTATATGGGTAGAGGAGGTAACAACCTGTGTCAGGCCCAGCATGTTCATTAGCTGGAGGAGATTATGACCAAAAGAAGAGAGTTCATCGTCGACCCAGGCATTGAGGTCACCCAGAAGTATCAATCTGGGAAACCTCAGCACCAGTTGATGATGAAGTCTGCTATCTCCTGCAGGAATACTCCGCCATCACCTGGTAGATGATGGCGAGGAGAATCCGTAGCCTGCACCCTCTCCCAGGATATATTCAAAGGAATTGGTATTTCCCAATGACATCCACAAGACCCAGCTCAGATTTAAGCATATTGGCCACACCGCCCTACTATCAGCCTCGGCGTGTATCACGAAAACCCGGCTGGGTTGCCAAAGGCCAATACGGGCCTGGTTTCCATCCAGCCAGGTCTCGGTGATGCAAGCCAGATCAGATGATCCAACAAGATCAGCAATAATAGCTGCCTTGTTCTTAATTGATCTGGCATTGCATAACACGCCAGGCGGATAACTATCGGGAAGACCTTGGCACCTGTCAAGTACATCGAACCCTTGGGTATGGGGACAAGACAAAGTAACCTCTATCCTGACCTCATTTGCCCCAGGGCATCTCCTGGACCCCAAACCTCAATCCGTCCTCCCTTTCCTGTCCCCACCAACCCGGCTCTCCACCTTGGTCTATCTGGCCTCAAGATGCCCAACGCACGACATCTAAAATAGGTGTCGGATGTTAATGGTGGGCATTCAAAAGGGCATAATTCCCTGAGCCTAGTGGGGGAATAATGCCCAACCACCTCTACACCTGTCCAACACATTATAATTAAACAAGACAAAACCAAAAATAAACAAAAACTATTTATATCAGATTAAAATAAAACACTCTCCACTCTCTCTCTCACAGAGGGTGAGAAAAATAAAACAAATAATATAATAAAATATAAAGCAAAACCCACCCTATCACAACTTAAACCCCAACCCACCAATGACCCAAATAACAAAAATAAAATAATAATAATAATAAAATAATCAAATTATCTAAAAAACACAATGTCAATGTGATCAGATGCGACTGGATAACAAACCCAGGCTAGCAACTAAAAAGGAACAATAATTTATAATTTGAAATTCAATGCAGCACGTCTCACATGCAGCAATTCAAATTAACAGAAGAATATATATCCCCCAATACCACCTCTCACATGGTGAGGGACCATTCAAAATAAAACCAAGCATTAGTACATAATTACAAAATAAATATACACTGCAATCTCACCACCCCTATGTCCAAAAGCAGGAAGGAGCAGGAGGTCAGTTCACAAACAAGACCAGGCACAGGTTAAGATCAGAATCCGACGCTGCCGACTGCGGCGCGTGGAGGAACAAAGGGCTCCCTATTCAGGAGGCGCGTGAGACTCAGCTGACTGCCGCCAGGCAGGTCCTCCCAAACGCTGCCGACCCGCGGCGTGGAGGAACAAAAGGAAGCTCCTATTCAGGGCGTAACCGCGAGGACTCCAGCCGACTGGCTCCAGGCAGGTCACTCCCCCACCCAGAGCGCTGCCGACGCGGCGTGGAGGAACAAAAGAAGCTCCTATTCAGGAGGCGCAGCAGGACTCCAGCCAACTGCCTCCAGGTAACACAGGCCTCCAACATCGTGACTTCTAGGCATTATTGTCAGCCCATTAGATTGATACTCCTGGCTATGCAGCTCCACAGCCCACTGATTGTCTCTGTGGACTCGGCTGTGGGTGCTACCTATGAAGGTGGCTGGGACTCAATAGTTAGTAAATCTAGGCAAGACATGAACAGGGCTTGTTAGTGTACTGCGCACCTGCACTTTGATTTGTTGCTGTTGCCTAGGGTCTTGTGCTGTCGCCAGTGGATGTCTCCTCTTATGATTACTTGTAGCCTCCCAGGTCTGTTAGTAGAAATTGCAGCTGTGTCCAAGTTGAAAGCTTGAATGTAATAGTGTAATATTTTGTGGGCATCTAGCCTAACTGCATTGCCCTCTGCAGCACCATATTAACCTTGTTTTTACGGGAAAGCTGGATGTAATAATATTGTTAAATGCATAGTACTGTGGCATATTAGTAGGGTGAAGTTTTTACTATTCTATTTTACTGTGCTGTTGCGCTAATGTACTGTATCTAGCATGTGTGTTCACCACCCAAATAGCCACATTCCACTTTCTCCTGCTGCAATAATTTTCGCCCTTCCTACCTCTTTTCAGGCGGGTCACCCCCGAACGCTGCCGACGCGGGTGTGGAGGAACAAAAGGCTCTATTCAGGAGCACAGCGTGGGACTCAGCCGACTGCCTCCAGGTAACACAGGCCTCCAACATCGTGACTTCTGGGCATATTGTCGGGCCGTTGGATTGATACTCCTGGCTATACAGCTCCACAGCCTACTGATTGTCTCTGTGACTCGGCTGTGGGGTGCTATGCCCGCCCACCTCCAACCCCCACCCAGGCGGCCCTTGTCTTATTGGCTCAGGCCGACCACGTCACTTCCTGTTGTGCGCCTCCCGCGTCCAAAACTAGCCGGTGGCCACCCAGGTGGGGCTTGATTCCTCATCCCATCTCCCAGTCACGCTCTAACCTACACCCTATACTATCCCTGTGTTCACCCACTGGGCCTCCAAGTCCTTATTCTGTCTCTCTCTGCAATCCTCCCCACCCCTAGCATGACTGTCATCCCTGGCCCAGCTTGTCCCCACTCCTCTCCTCCTTCTGATATTCTTCGCCTCTCCTAGGGTTACCTTCTGCCCACTACTCAGCTACACCCATGCCCCCAGTTGCCCCCTCCCCTCCTCCCCAGCCCCACCACCCTCCTCCTTCACACCCTACTCCCTCCCCTCATCACCACCGTTCCCTTGGGCTCCCACCTCCCATCCCCTGCCCACTCTTGTATCTTATCTCACTAGCATCCCCTGTCTGTGCTACCCTACCTATCCCTTATACCGCCTCACCCCCCCATACCTCTATTCCCAATCGTCGTAAACTTCCCTTCCGCTACCTCCTTCCTAGGGCTACTCTCCTCCTTCTGCTTCTGTCTGGCAACATCCATCCCAATCCTGGGCCTGTCTTCAATGGTTCCCCACTAAAATCGACTGGACTTCGTATCGCTTCTATAAATATATGTAGCCTACTCAAAAACTGGACTCCCTACAATGCTGGGCAAGACTGTTCATAATCCGGATGTGATTGCCTTGGTTGAAACCTGGCTGTCTGACTCCACCTCTGATGCCCAGGTCTCTCTCCCAGGCTACTCCTCCACAGGCTGGACCGGATCGGTAGGGAGAGGTGGTGGATGTGCTGTCTATGTTAAAGACCCGCTCATTGGTTTAGCCCTTCCTCCCCAAGCCTTGACTATAAGGCCCAGGCCATAACACTAAATTATCACCTGACCCTCCAGGGTCCAATCTTTCTAACTACAGCCACATACCCCCAAAAACCAAGCTCAGGCACTGGGCCCCTAATTGACTATTATACTACCTCCCTACCCAACTCCTCTGACCAAATCCTGGTGGGTGATTTGAATATCAATGGCTTTCTCCCAAGTCGCCTGCCTCCCGTGAGGCTTTCGCTGCTGTTGATCTAACACAACTAGTCTCCCAGCCTACCAGGTTGAATCCTAGTGAGGCACTTAGCACTCTTCTTGATGTGGTCCTTACCAACAGGCCATGCCGCATCCACAATATTCAAATCCTCCCAGACTGCCTTAGTGGACCACTCCCGGTTCTCTTCAACTGGGTGACCTCCCGGTCCAAGCCCACTGTTCATAACACCCTTCGTCGTCGAGCTTAGACCCTGGGCTAAAAGACTTAAAACTCTACCTAGCCAGCACTGATTGGTCCCCTCTACTAAACACCCCTGACATTGGCGGCTCTTGCCTTCTTTGTTTACACCTTAACTCTGCCTGTGACATCTTGCACTTTAACCCCACGTAGATCTAAAGTAAAACACACACCCTGGATTACCCCTGCCCACGCACACACTTCTTAAGCAACCGGATAACTTATGGCATATCGTGGTTGAAACTGGCCTCCTCGGCTAACAGGTAGGCTTCACGCTGCCTGGAATAAGTGTACTTGGGCTGTCTCTGCTTAAGGCCGATTATTACCAAGCTTCTCTGCCTCCTGGGGAACCCTCAGGTCCTTCTGGGACAATGTCAACAGCTAACTGGTGGAGCACGCTCCCTCCCTGTCACTTCTTGACATTGATGGGACCACCTCCACTGACCCTGCCCTCATTGCATCACACCTCAATAACTCCTTCACTGACCTTAGTGCAGTGCTCCCATGCAATTTCTTCAATCCTCCTCCCCTGTGTCTGCCCCTCCATCACGCCCCTTTCCACCTTCCTCTGTCACCACTCATGAAGTCAGGCCCTACTTGCTAAAAAGCCCTAAAGTTCAACTCTATTGGCAATGACTCCCTTGATCCATGTCTCCTACGGCGGGTCCTGGATCAGGTCATCTCTCCATCACTTGCCTCTTTAATAAGTCCCTCTGCCTTGGGCAATTCCCCTCTGTCTGGAGGAATTCGCCACTGTTACACCTATCCACAAGGTGGTAACAGGACGCTCTCAGGCAACTACCGGCCTATCTCTATCCTCTCCTCTCTAAAGCCTTAGAGAAATCGTTACTAGCCAAATTTCAGAACTACCCTGTGAAATATGATGTCCTTTGCCCTGAACAGCATGGTTTCAGAGTCGGTTATAGCACTAATACTGCACTCCTGGGTTGCCTTCCTTCATAACTCACTCGATGCTGGCTCCCTGGTGTGCGGTATTCATAGACCTCATCAAAAGCCTTTGATACCATCTCACACCGTCTTCTGTTAGCTACCTTGCTAGCGTGGGCTTGCCACTGGTCCAATCTCCTGGTGCGCCAGCTACTTGACCAACTGCTCTCAACGTGTGAGGATTGGTGGCACTCTATCCAGTACCTGCCCAATTCACTCAGGAGTTCCCCAGGGCTCCATACTCGGGCCCTTACTCTTCTCCCTCTTTCTCAACTCCCTGCACAACGCATGTGCAGGAAATGTCCTGCTCTATGCTGATGACGCAGTACTCTTTGCCTCCGACAGTAACCCCGTCTCTCTCCAGAACTCCCTTCAGCTTGCCTACAACACTGCTGAAACCTGGTTCTCTGAACACCGTCTCGTCATCAACCTTAAGAAAACTAAAACTATGCTCTTACACACTCCCAAAATAAGTCCAGCAACTTTCTTCTCTCTGTCCACTCTGCTCATAATCACCCTATAGAACTTGTTCCTCCTATAAATACCTTAGCATAATCTTAGTTCTCTCTCTCTTCATGACCATGTCTCTGCCTGACCTCTGCCTCCAGCATGCAGCTGGGCATCCTCTACTGGCACAAAAACCTCCCCCAAACTCACTCCGCTTGGCTGTCACCTCCTCGGTTCTTTCCTAATTGACTACGGCCTTCCTGTATATGGCACAGCAGACCAGACTGCCCTCCGTAAAGTACGCCTAACACTCAACAAAGCATGTCGACTTATTACCGGTGCCCATAGACTCACCCATACCTGCCTTCTGTACTCCACGTCCTCCCTACTCAACCTTGATGAGCGCCTCATGTTTCTAACCTGCCAAGTTACCTATAAAGCTCTCCATGATCTATCCCCCCCTGGCCTTGCTAACTCTATTCCCCGAACTAACTCCATGGTACACTCGCTCCTCCTCCAAAGCTGCTCTGGTTGTTCAAGGCTCGGACCTCCCAGGGTCTGAGGGCATTCCTATCAGAGCCCCTCCTGGTACAACTCCTCCTGCTGGCATTGCTGATGCTCCCTCACTTGCTTGCTTCAAATACAGTCTGAAAACTCACTTGCTCAACTCACACTCCTGCCACTGCCCCTGACCTCCCCCACCTCCTCCCCAGTGACAAAGCTCCTGAGCTGCCTCCCCCCCATGGGGCCTCTTTTCAAGTCTGCTACCCCACCTCCTGATCACTGATCCTAAAATTGTGGGTAGCAGTATTATGTCCCGCTTTACTTGAAACTTGACTGTGCCTTATTGTTGAACTGTTTTTGATAATTGTCTCTTGTATGTATGTCTTTGTCCTCCTTGTGATGAGGTACCTTTGTAAATGAGCCTCTGGCTCAAAGGTTGTTAAACTGATGTTAAAATAAATAAATAAATAAATAAAAAGGGAAGGCAAGATAGTTACTCCGATAAGACCCAGTCACATAGCAGAAATCCACATCGAATCCAAGGGAGGTCAGACAGTTCTTTAGCACAAACCCCGGACAAAAAATCCTTGCAGCACAATCAAGGCTGAAAGACTCCGGGAAGGCAATTGTTCAGGAAGAAACTCACAGTCAAACACACCAGTCTATCCATTTAACAGAGACAAAGACCCCCAACTGGTCGACGACCAGCAGCTACAGATGTCTCGGCAGTCAGTCTAACAGCTAGACCCCAAGGTGGCTTAGAAGACGCCCTGGTCCCCCCAGCACCCTAGGGAGAAGCCGAGGCAGCTCCTGCCCGGTCGAAGACTGAGACAGGCGGCGGTCGCTCCTTTAAAAACCGAGGCATCTTCGGCCAGTCTCAAGCCAGTCTCCACTAGTTCGTTTCAAGAAAAACAAATCTTGTTTAAGCTCGCTGATTAAAACGGGCCATTCTGCTATAAGACTGGGGCGAATCCACAACTTCCAACACAGCTTCCGACACTAAACTCCTTCCCTTCTGAGCAGACAGAATGCCTTTAACCTGGCCAGATTCCGAGAAATTACGGAAATAGACAAAATTAATCCACACAGTTATATGTTTGATTCTTGATTCAGTCCTTAATTCCAACCAGAGAAAAAAGGAAGTCGAGAATCCAAATGCAATCAGTCCTTAAATCCGGAAGACAGTAACAAAATAGCGAAGGTCAGGTAACAGATATCAGGTATCCCAGTCACAAGTAAGCACAATTAACGATGCGGTTGAAATAAAATAATTAAAAATAAAACAAAAGCCAAATGCTAAACACCAAATATTAGATTTAAACTAAAAGCTCTTAATAGTCTTCAGTGGCTGACATAGCGTGGTCACCATCTTTTCTTCAACAAAACTGTTGGAGCATGGAGCAGACTAGATGCAGGTTGAGGTGTCTGAGCTCGGTAAATGGGTGCCACCACTGCAAGAGTTGGTTTAAGGGTAGCGTAGCTGCTCTGGGTATAGCCTTCCGGGAAACTGATACCCCCCAAACAGTGCAATGGCAATACAGCATCTCCTCCACAAAGATACACATTAGCCAAATTAAATGTAGAAAGAACAGAATCTGGTTTATTCAGAGAACATGAACAAGGGTGGGGCAGCAATCTGGCATTTGATTTCCTATCTGATTTAGTCAGGTTAAACATGCATGCACTAAGAGTCCCTCTAGCACAGTTACACACACCCTGGGTACACAGTTATTACTCAGGCTAGCCTGATGCATTGCCTGGGGTAAGCTGGCATTGCAGTTGTTGTTGGGGTCCTTAGAAAAGAAACAAGCAACATGCACTTTAACCCACAATTTATATTCCGGAGCCGGATGGCTCAGTTCATAATGATCAACCAAAATAAATCAGATGACACACAACACATACAAACATACAAATCTACCAGCAGAACAGACCAACTGGTCTATCAAAGTCTGCCCAAGTGTGCAGCTAGCACCCTAGATTGCAGCTGCCCCAGCCTCCTCCTCCACTGTCCCTCCCATACCTGTCATAGCCCCTGCCCCCCAGACCCTTCCTCTTACTTTGTCCCACTCCTTCTTAAAGCTTCCGACATGTTACCACCCCTGCAGGCAGCGCATTCCAGTCAGAGACACTACCCTCTCAGTGAAGTAGTGCCTCCTCCTCGTCTCCCTCTTAAATCGTCCCCCCTCCATCCTTAGTCCATGCCCCCTCATCTCCCTACCTTTCCTCAGTTTAAACACCCACTCAGTGCTACGTTTATTTACCCCCCTCAAGTATTTGAATGTTTCAATCATATCCCCCATCCCTCCTCTCCTCCAGTGTGCACATATTCAGTTCCTGCAGCTTGACTTCATAGTCCTTTCCTTCCATCCCCTTTAACATTTGTGTTGCCCTCCTTTGTACCCCCTTCAGTAATTTTGTATCTCTCTTCAGGTATTGCCTCCAGTATTGCACACAGTACTCCAAATGTGGTCTGACCAAGGATCTGTATAGAGACAGGATCACATCCCTATGCCTGGATGAGAAACCCCTTGTGATAAACCCAGCATCCTGTTTGCCTTAGCCGCTGTTTTCCTGCATTGGACAGAGTTGTTCATGCTCACTGTTACTAACACCCCAAGGTCCTTCTCCTCCTCAGTGATCCCTAGCCTCACCCCTCCAACCAGTCGTCTCTCCTATGTTTTTTGGCCCCCAAGTGCATCACCTTACACCTCTTCACGTGGAATCCTAGCTGCCACTTCTCCGACCATGTCTCTAGTTTGATGAGGTCCTTGTGTAATTGTTTCCATCCATCCTCTGCGTCCACCACCACCCCCATTTTGGTATCATCTGTGAACAGATTGACCCTGCTCCCAACTCCATGTGGCTATATCGGAGATAAAGAGCCCAAATAGCACCAGGCCCAGAACTGAACCCTGTGGCACCCCCACTTGTCACTGCTCTGGGTGTCGAGAACTCCCCCCCACAACTGCCCTCTGCACCCTCCCCTGTAACCAGTTCTCTATCCAGTTTGTCAGCTTTTTCTCCACCCCCACAGCAGTCAGCTTCCCTCCAGCCTCCCATGAGGCACTGTATCAAAGGCCTTGCTGAAGTCCAAGTACAGGACATTTACCACATGACCCCCACCTAGCTCCTTTGTTATTCAGTCATAATTTTCTATTAGGTTCGTTTGACAGGACCTTTCTGAGACAAACCCATGTTGCCACCCATCCTGGAGGCCATTAACCTCGAAGAATGCCACCAGCCTCTCCTTCAATATAGTCTCCATAAGCTTTCCCAATGTGGAAGTGAGACTGACCAACCAATAGTTTCCTGGCTTTTCTTTAGGCCCATTCCTGTGTATGGGCACCACATGAGCCACCCTCCAGTCCGGAGGCACACACCCCATTTCCAGGGAGGTGTTGAACAGATCTGCCAGCGGCTCAGCCAACACCTCCACCATCTCCCTCAGCACCCTGCGGTGGATGCCATCAGGACCTGGTGCCTTGTCCACCCTTAACACCCTCAGCCCCTCTAGCACTCTATTCCCGATGATCATTTTGTCTGTCACCTCCTCCCCCTCTTCATCCACCCCTCCAGTCCATAATGGTAGTGGTCTATCCCTCTCCTTAGCGAAAGCAGAGTAGAAGTACTCATTCAGTATTTCCGCTTTATTTGCTCCCTCTTCCACCCATTCCCCTTCCCACTTTATCCATGTGTTCTTTGCCCTTCCTCTTTTCCCTGACATATCTAAAAAGGTCCTTCTCCCCTCCCTTTAAGCCCTGTGCTAACCTTAATTCCCTGAAGGCCTTGGCTTTTTTCACCCACCAGGCCACCCCCTTGGACCAACTCCCATAAAGCCTCCTTATCCGCTTCCTTCCTTGTTCTCCTGTACTTCCAATATGCAGCTCTCTTTTCCCTCACGCCCTGCAGCACTTCACTGTTCAGTCAGCATAGTTTTCTGGCTCTGCCCTTCTTACTCCTAGCTCTGGTGCAGGCTACTGTGGCCTCCGTTAGCCCAGCTTTAATAACTTCCCACTTTTGCTCTGCATCTATCCCAGGCCTTATATCCTGGAGTCTCCCTTGCAGTATTTCTCCCATCCTCCCAAAGTCCACTCTCCTAAAGTCCACCACCTTCATGCTCATGCCTCCAGTCTCCCTGCCCAATGTGAGTATGAACCACACTGTTTGGTGGTCACTACCAGCTAGTGGGATCTCAACCCTTACCTCCCCCACTGCCTCACCATTTGCCAGTACCAGGTCCAGTGTGTTACCAAGCCTTGTAGGCCCACTTACCATTTGTGTCAGAAGGCCATCCTGGATCGCATCCAGGAGTACATGCTCCCTGGCAGTGTTGGTGGTAGGTGCTCCAGTCAACCCCTGGTAGGTTGAAATCCCCACCATCACCACACTCCCTCCCACACACCCTCCTTATCTGCTCTGCCAACTCCTATCCAGTTCCCCTACTGGATTGGCAGCCTGACGCACCCCCAGCCTCAGCTTTCTCCCTGGAGTCCAGAAGCTGCACCCAAATTGCCTCATCCTCCCATCCTCCCTCATCCATCATGCATTTGATCCTTCTCTCATAGCGTACTACCCTCCTTCCAACTCCTCAGTCCCTCCTGTATACTGTACCCCAGGAGCTAGATCCAAGTCATGGTACTTGGTGGCCCAAGTCTCTGTTACTGCAGCAATATCCACATTCCCCTCTGAGAGGAGTGTCTGAAGTTCCGCAATTTTGTTTTCCAGGCTTCTTGCATTTAGGAGACCGCCTTACATCTGTACCCCTCCTTCCTCTTTCCCCTCTTCTCCTTGGTCTGCTCTCCTCCTCTTGGTAGCCACACCCTTTTTTCACCTTGTTATTACAGGGTGGTGGTGCCTTCTGCACTTCATGCTGCCTACCTGCATGCCTCTTTCCTGAGTCACTCGCCTCTACCTTACTCCGCATCTCAGGGTGAGCTCACTAGGCTCCCCTATCCAGACCTTTACAATACTCAGTCCTCTTGCCACCCTCCCAGTTTAAACCCACCTTAGTTGATATATACCCTCAATTCCACCCCTTTAGTACTCCCTCCGCTCAAGTGTAGCCTCGTCTCCTGCGCTCAAGTCATCTATTCTCTAGATCCACCCCAGTTTGTCACTAAACTGTAATTTTGATGTGGCACCATTATCTCAGCCACTCATTGAACTCCTCTATCCTTCCCTTCTTCTATGCTCCTACATGGTACTCGGGAGTACCTCTGAGAATGCCACTGACTCCCCAACCCCTCACACTGCCTGCCCAACTCCTCGAACCTCCTTCACCACTTCTACTGGCTCCTGCCAAGTAGTTTGTACCCATGCAACACTAGGTGAGGTTTCTTCTCCCTTCGATGCACACTTGAGCAGTGACTGCCCTTCCCTTCCGTCAACCCAGGAATATCTTCAACCCAAATACGATTGTGCCTTCCCCCCTTCCACCCCATCTAACCCCTTTCAGTATAGTATCCCCCAGCACGAGCAACCTCCCTTTTCCTGTCCCTTACCCCCTTTCCTCTATTTTACCCTTTCCTCTACTCCAGAGTTCATACTGCCCTGCTCCTTACACATTCCAGCTGCACCCTCTGTGTCTCCTGAAACTGATCCCCCTGTTTCCACCTCACTCCCTGTCTCTGCCCTGCTCCTCTCATCCCCCTAATCATCTTACCAGCCTGACTTCTGCCTATTGGGCTTTCCCTATTGATCTCCCCTCCACTCCTGCTGATCTCCAACTCCTCCCCTATCCCCTACATTGCAGATTTTGAGCACCCATTACCCATGACCCACAATGATTTGAGCTTTGTTGCAGGGAACTACCCTGATGGTTACTCACGCTACCCAGACCAGGAGGCAGAATTGACAAGATGAAAACCTCAGGATGGTATGCTGTTTGCCAGGGGAAACAGGGCCCACGCGATGCACCATGATGGTCGATCCTGTTTGATGGTGTTGAGCAGGGAGCCAAAGTCCCGAATGAGTCTTTCATTGGATGAATCTCTGCAGCATGAGTGGCAGTCTAGGCTGAGATGGCAAGGCCCAGACCAGGTGAACAGTTTGGATTGCAGTCCATTTTAGGTACTGGATGCAACGTCCAGCTAGTGCGACACATTCAGGGGTGTGGGGAACCAAATCGTGACCCACATTACACATTCAGCACAATTATAACCAAAACATAGAAACATAAAAACATAGACTTTGACGGCAGATAAGGACCGCTTGGCCCATCTAGTCTGCCCATTTCCCTACCTACAGGATAGGCGCAGATCCTAGTTAACCAACAGCCTATTTCTTCCTAGCCCCCACAAGAATTGCCTTATGTCTGTCCCATACATTCTTGAATTCTCCACAGTTTTAGACCCCACAACCTCCTCAGGAAGGCTGTTCCATGCATCCATTACCCTCTCTGTGAAATAATACTTCCTCACATTGCCCCTAGAACCCTTCCCATCTTTAAATTGTGTCCCCTTGTTCTTACACGTCTCTTTTCTGAAAGATGCTACCCTCTTGGACTTTGTTGATTCCACTGAGGTACTTAAAAGTTTCTATCATGTCCCCCCCTCCTTCTTTCCTCAAGTGTATATATTAAGCTCCTTTAGTCTCTCCTCCACTGGCTTCTCTTGCAGACCCTGCACCATTTTAGTTGACCTCCTCTGGACTGCCTCTATCCTGTCTATGTCCTTGCCGAGATGGGGTCTCAGAACTGGGCCTTGATACCCCAGATGGGGTCTCACCAACTGTGTGTACAGAGGGATAACAACTTCCTGTTTGCTGCTGCTGATGCCTCTCCCTATGCATCCCAGTATACCCCCAGCCCTCCCTATTGCCTTCTCACATTGCTTGCTAACCTCAAGGTCATCTGATATGATTACCTCCAGGTCCCTTTCCTTTTTTGTTGTTGTTACTACCCCCCCCATTATGTATTCTTCCCCTGGGTTCTTGTTTTCCAGGTGCATTATTTTGCACTTCTTTGCATTGAATCCTAGCTGCCATACTTCTGACCATTCCTCCAACCTTGCCAAGTCCCTTCTCATCCTTTCCACACCTCCTTGTGTATCAACCCTGTTGCAGATCTTTGTGTCATCTGCAAAGAGGCATACTTTTCCTTCCAGTCCCTCTGCAATGTCACTTATGAAGACATTAAAAAAGGACTGGACCCAATACTGAACCCTGCGGTACCCCACTAGTAACCCCTCTTTCTTCAGAGTGGACTCCATTTACAATTACCTTCTGTGTCCTGTTGTCCAGCCAATGTTTTACCCAGGCTACCACCCTGGGACCCACTCCCAGGCTGGTTAATTTGACTATTAATCTTTTGTGTGGGACTGTGTCAAATGCCTTGCTAAAGTCTAGGTAGGCCATGTCCACAGCCCCTCCCTGGTCTACTACTTTGGTCACCCAGTCAAAGAAATATATTAGATTCATCTGACATGACCTTCCCGCTGTGAACCCATGCTGCCTTGGGTCCTGTGCCCCACTGGCCTCTAGGTACTCAACAATTCTGTCCTTCAGAAGTGACTCCATCACTTTCCCTACCGTAGAGGTCAAACTGACAGGTCTGTAGTTTCCTGCCTCTGTCTTGGTCCCACTTTTGTGAAGGGGAATCATATCCGCCTTCCTCCAGTCCTCGGGTACCACACCATCCTCCCATGATTTATTAAAAAGAGTAGCCAGCGGTTTCACTAGTTCCTCCCTTAATTTTTTTTAGAATTCTGGGGTGAATTCCATCAGGCCCCATTGCTTTGTCCACCTTCAGTTTTAGGAGTTCTTGCAGAATTCTTTCTTCTGTGAAAGGACTGGGATCAACCCCCCTATCAAGAGTGCTTCTGTTAATTGGATTAACAGCCACATACCACAGTTCGGATGACAGTCTAGTTGCAATAAAGCAGTGTCTCTGCACAAACCATACATTTGGCTGTTCTCTCCAATTCCTGACTTGCTGATCAGTACAGGGGCAAGTCTTTCCCCCCAGGCGAAATTCACTCTCTCACAATTCAGGATTCCGGTCACAATAACAGCAATTTGGATAAAGTCCAAAATCAGACTGCAGTCTGCTTCACACTGGAAGACGGTAGCAGGCAGGCCAGACATAGCTTTCACACCGAATCCCCGCCGCGCTACCGTGCAGGAGCAGTTGTGTGCTGTTCCAGGCTGACAAGTTGGAATCTTGTCCACAACACATGAGTCTCAGTGGATCATAGAATATAATTAAATATTTATTTAATGATTTATGCGGGCAAACATTCTGGGACATTGCCTAGGGTGTGGAAAAGAAATCTGGCAGACAGGGTTTGCAGCATTTCCTGTGCAAGAGTGCTAATGGCAGTCAGGGCAGGCATGAAACAGATCAAAATCTAAACTATAATATAAAAGTGCCCAACAGGGTTAGACTGCGTGGGGAGGGGCAGAGTTGTTCAAGTTGAGCAAAGAATACTGGCAACACCTATCCCTCCTAAACTCTATGCAGTAGATGGGCAGCAATTGGAATCACAAAGGCTATGCAATATCCTCCAGAAGCATGTCTTTCAGTACTGGGGCATTGACTGGTGAAAATATGGCTGCCCCCAGGCAGAGGTATTGATCAAGGGTATAAGACTAGTAATCCCCCCACCCCACCTGCAATTCTGTAACAGGAAAGTAATTTGGGGTGCATAGTTGGTAATCATCCTCTGATCCTCCTACCATTCAGTGCCTTGGCAGTCACCAGAGCATAAGACTGCAATCCCAGCACCACATAGGACAGGTAGGATGGTGGTGTTCCTTCTGGTGGCTGAGGGTAATGGAGGCAGTTCTAGCATTGATCAGCCATATCCAACATTGTTCAGATAGAGTGAATGTTGTGTATGCTGGTGTTCCATCTTAGTTCCATTCTATCAAGACTTGGGAAACTTTGTGAATGACAGGTACAGTACACATTGCAAGTCTACTGGTTGGTAGGATCCACCAATGGGCTTCCAGTTGTACAGTAGCTGTCATTCACAGACAGCTCTATCAGCAGGCAGCTGTGGCAGCATATGGGTGGCTTGAGCTGCCCACTGACATTAGGACCATGCCGTGATGGGGGAGCGGGGGGGCGGGTGCCTGAGTGGGTGGGGGGCCTACTGGTCCACTGGGTTGACTTAAGGGATTACAGTGAATGTGTGATTAGGTCAAGCTGGGGGTCAGTTATTATTCCTTTACCACTACAGTGTGCAGTATAAAATCAGAGTGGTGGGCAGGGAGGGGGCTCGTACATGTTTTATTTACTGTTGTAGTGTGCAGCATGCAATGCAATTGGGATGGCAGGTGGGAGGGACACTGGACTGCCAGAGTGGGAAAGCTGCCAACTCCTGTCTGCAGTACAGCAGCCTGCCAGTGGGTGAATGCCCACTTAATTTACATGTTGTAGATTTTTCTTGAGGAGACACATCTCCGGACTTGCTCTGGGGATGCGCCTCCAATGTGGATTGTGAATGGGGCTGTGCACCATATGCATGGGCATGCCCCCTGCACAACCCCTCCAGATGTGCTACATAACATTAAGGGTGGTGTGTGATGCACATCAATCCCTAGCCAGAATTGCACCAGTGCACAAGTTGGGGTTGTACCAGCACATCTCGGGTGTGCTGGATGCATCCTTTTTGTGAATCCTGCCCCTAGAGTGGATCATACTCCTGGACAGATGAGTTCATTATCAAGTAGCTTGTGACTGCAAAATATGCTAAGTTAAAATCTCAAGTAATTAATAGCTGAGCCATTTCTTGCATTTCAAGTAAAACCACAGAAAATGTTTCTAAGTCATATAAACAACTAACGCTCAAGCTGGATTATGTTTAAGTAGAAAACTTCAATTAATTCCTAGCTACAGTGTTTTTCAGTCTCATTTCTTAACTAATGAATAAGTAAGCAAAAACAATTCCCGACTAAGTGCTAGATGGCAAAAGTTAAACATTAATTGAGAAAAATTCCTCAACCAATGATCAGGAATAATGCTTAACTTTTTAGTTAGTCATTACCTAATGAAAAGATAATCGCTAGTTATTTGCTAACTTATTTTTTAGTACGGGTTACCTTCTCGTTTTCCTCAGAAGCATGGCATGACTCAAATACTGCAGGCAAAACGCATTAGATCCAATGGATCTTAGGACACATCTATAAAAAAACTTCTCTCACCTTCCGGAGCTGCGGTGTATGTTGATATGCACTTTATTGTCTACCCGGCTATCTCCCTTTTTATGTCGCGATTTCGGCATAAACAAACAAAAACATCTTCACCTCTTCAAACAAAAAAAGCCAAACAATATCAATGTGGTCAAGTAAACTAAACTTCCGGTGGGGGGGGGAATGAATACCACAACAATTAAGACTGTAACAAAATCCTCATGCAACAGCACCACCTATTGGTCAAAACATGACATACACAAACTTTTTTTTATAAATGTCAACCTACACTCATATAAAAACACCATTAAAATATTTTAAAATGTTCTTTTTTTACATTAAATGCATAAAATATCAATTGATCCAGTTTATAATAGCAATAAGGCACTCCAGGGTGTGGTATATCATGGGATATCGTCACTTCTCGGATGGTTGGACGTTCTCGGCCTGCGGCCTCGTGTCCAACCACCCGAGGCGTGATGATATCCCATGTTATACCACTTCCTGTCGTACCTTATTGCTTAATTGATATGCATTCAATGTTTATTACTTGTTTTGTGATTTTATCAACATTGAGGTTTCTTGCTTCACTGTCCAACAGTTTTCAACGTGCCTGTAGTGTGACCAAGTGTTGTTCACTCTTTTAAACAATATTGTAGATGTTTTACAGAAAGTAGCATTGATTATTATAAAGAACATGCCCTCTGTGTTCATTGACGTTATTGTTTTTTAAATGTATTATAAAAGAAGCAGCCGAGTACTGGACGAGCAGAACGAGCAACTCAGCTGCTTCAGAAGACTCAGCAGGTGACAATGTTGCTATATCAATGCCTTCTAACAGTTGCGTCCAGTCTTGTGCAGCGACTGAGCAACTTGCTCTGCTTGCTCTGTACTCAGTGGATTGCTTCATAACAAACTGTTAAAAATATCCTTGAGGAACACAGCTGGTGTGTTCTTTATAGTAATCAGTGCTATTTTCAATAACAGTTCTACATTATTTTTTACAAGACTGAAACATGCTCGGTCATGTAAGTAATAATACTCGACAGAGTAGATGGTATTGTGCTATACTGCACCATCCAGGGGTGTAATGAGGCCCGATGCCACAGCCGGAGGGCATTATAGCCCCTGCAAGGTCCGGTACAGCACAATACCACCCACCCAGTAGGGTATTATTGCACTTAGAAAATGGGCACTGTAAAAAAACACAAAATAGTTAAAAAACATTAGTGAAAAATAAGTTCAAAGTAACTTTTGAAATAAAAGAGTTCCTCTGCCTGCATTTGACTTTTGTCCGGTCTGAAGACTGTACTTAAAAACTGCCTCCTTTTGTAAGTTGACAGAGAACGTGGATTTTTTTTTTCCTGCAGTATCTTGTCATTACCTGTCCCTCAACCTGAACAGAAACACATAGGCACAGAGACTGTCAATTTAATTTGTTTTCATGCAGTTTCTTGTCACCCCACCCCACACACACACATATGCACACCTTGTGCTCTTTTTTTTTCTCCTTGGTGATGCAACTCTGTTTATTTATTTATTTTTGGGGTAACAAACTGTGGCTTGTCATTCCTAGCTCCACCAAAAAAGACACTCAGTGTTGGAGTGAGAGAGGCTGTTGGCAAATGGTTGTGCTATGTGGAGCTGCTTACAGGGACAGAAGACGTGAAGGTGAATGGAGAGTGAGCACAAACATGCTGGCAACAAAAAGAGTTGTAAGTCTGTGAAAACAGGCAGATTACTGTATATTTTTTTGTTTTGTTATGCGGCTTCACTGAGTGACGTTACTTGGCAGGGCTACAATTTTAAATTAGATCAAGAGACGAATGCTGCCGACATGCTGACAGCTGTGGAGCTGCCGAGACAGTACGGAACAGTGCCACTGATAACTGACAATGCTGATGAAGGTTTGTTTTTGAATGGGTAATGAGCAGGGCAGCATGGCTCAAATCTGTGAGCCATGGCAAGTGTGCAGCATTTTCAAAACAAAGAAGTAAATTTGGAAAAAAAATCTTACTGGACAGACGAGCGTGGGTGAAGGAACAGAGCTGCGCACCTAGCATATCTGAGGCAGTTCCATTGCAAGTGTGTGTGGTGTGTGCTTTTCTGTCAGGCTGATTCGGGTACAATGTGCTTCTGTCAGGCTGCTGCTTCTCACACTGGACTGGCAAGTTAGTGGCATTAGCCAATCAGGAAGTAGCCTTTTGTCTACCCATTTTCTAAGCTACAATAACTTACGTTAGAAAATGGGTCAGCAAATCCTCAGGCTCTGATTGGTTGATGGGCCTCCCAAGCTGGTCATCTATCAGACAACAGATCCTGGCCTTTACAAGTGCCGCCGAGAAAGACCACATTGCCAAAATTGATCTATTGCCAAAGCCGCCATGTTTTATCCACGTTAACGGAGAGCAACACATTAGCTTGCGTTAAAATTGGCCCACACCTGATACCCAAAACCATGTGCCCGACTGTAAAAGAGTCATGTACCTTTGTAGAGGTAAGCATACCTATAATCCATGTGCATTCTCTGTTGCTCTGCTGTTTCTTTTTTCCCCAAGCAGTGAATTTTTTTTTCATGAAAAAAAAAATAACAGGTTTTGAAACAGAAAACTGTAGTGCTGGCAAGTCACGCACTCAGCGCTACCGTGGGCTGCCTGCTCTCTGAACTCCATAGACTGCCCCTTCATTCTAAACAGTTTTAGAATTCAATTATTTATGTTGGATCTCTAGTCCTTGGTACCAGCAGTGATGATGATGATGTTATATCCGTTTTGAGTCCTACACGATATATACATAATATAGCTGTAAACATGTTACAATTTGCAATATTAATACTGAGTGAAACAGCATGGCTACAACATGCAAGTAGTAAATTAATTGTCTCTCTCTTCAATACCTGGTGAGTACAATAAAGCATTCCATTAATCCAGGAAAAGATCAATAGTTCCAGGGAAGCAATATCGGTACATTGACAAAAACTAATTTCATAACTGAAACAGTGGTCTTTAATCACATTCGAATTCTGCAGAAAGTGTGCTACAAGAAATAAAGAAATAATAGACAGACAGTGTCACATACGTAACATGTGCTTGTCTAGTTATTGGTCAGTGAGAAATAATAGTACCTAGTGTCAAGAGATGATGTGTTAAATCTGCTGTGGTGATGTCTAATCGGGTCTTCCTTATCTTCTTTCTCAAATTTTTCAGCAAGCGGTTTGGGAATGGGCTTGAATGTAGCTTTTCAGGCTATTTCATATTTTGGATACCTTTCCTGGAGCCCAATTACCTCATTGATGAGATCAGTGACATAGTCTGTGACAAAGTGAAATAATAACATTTAGACTGCATTGCCACACCATACAATTTATCATGGCGACATTGATTTTACCAATGTTATCATCACTAACACACTAAGGCTGTTACGACAATTGATACAAATATATAACCTGACTAAAAAATAAAGATCATAAACTGACAGTATGTAAACAGACGGTGTTCCATATACTGTACATCTATCCTTTCACAACCTATTTAAGCAATAACCACAGATAGGTCGGTCATTTCATTAAGCAATAAGGCACAACAGGGTGTGGGTTATCGGGGGTTTACCCACGCCTTGTGTGGTATGTCACAAGGCACAGCTGAGTGACTTAACTACACAAGAAGTGGGTAAATCCCCAATAACTCACACCCTGGAGTGCCTTATTGTGATTACACAATGGACACATGTAAAATGAATGTAAAAATGTATTTAATTGTGTTTTTTACAAATGCAGTTCCTCAGCCATGGGTAAGGCAGGATTTACCCATGGTCATGTGAAATGTTTTGACCAATGAGGTTACAGGATTTTCACACACCATTGTATAATAAGGGTTAATGAGTGGTTGTGGGGATGGGTGGTGAAAAGCAAAGCCACGGGCCTCCTCCATGAAGTCTGTCATTACTTTGAGGAAATGTCTGTTTTCCATGTTGTTATTGTGATGATAAGCATATCCCAAGTAAGCAATAAGACATGGCTGGTTGTCAGTGGTACTGAGCTACCCACATGCCCAGAGGTGTATTAGGCAGAATATCACAGGTGGAGTGCATTCATTCTCTGTGTGTACTGGTATGTCACTACTACCAATACACAGCAGTGTGTTATTACTGATGTAAAAGGGGCTGTTAGTGAACTGTGCAAAAAAAGAAAATTCCGAAAGTCGTCAAAGTCGCCAAGACTATAATGAAGTGTTGATAAATACTGTAAAATAGCCATGAAACAGATGTTTTTCTGCTGACACGCATGTGTATTTCTTCACACTCAATAGACTTTGTGATTCTCCTCCACCAAGTGTGCCACCCCCTTACCAAACCACCACAGTCTATCAAATCATCTGCAAGCAGCACAGTACTTCACCCTGTAATATGGCTACATGCTGAATGAATTCTCACAGACTGCATACAGTAACCATTACACACATGTCATTTGACCTGTTCTGTACATTGAATGAGGCATGCTATTATGTTAACATATATTGTCCCACATGAACTGAATTAAACTTTATTACCATAAGTGGGTGGTACACATATTGCCTTTACAACCGCTGTGCCACCACGTGACTTTGGGTAAGACATACTCCATCTTTCTTTCCCCTGCCTTGTCAGTTGCTGTGCCCTTGAGGAATTCTCATTAAACTGTAGAGCTGCTATAAGCAACCTAAACATAGAAATGTCATCAATTAATCCTATGTGATACTGTATTTCAAATGAAATGTATGCAAAGTATCACCAATATTATTTTTAAAACTAACCTTGCCTCCATGCAATTGAAAAGAAATGCAGACTCTTGGGTGCAAAAAAAAATAATGATGCGATGATATGATTCAAGAGAAGATTTCTACTTTGCCACTGACAGGTGTTTGATATCATTGCATAGAATTTTACTGTACAATATGGCTTCTAGCTCCCTGTGTGGTTTACTACATGTGAATCATGGTGATCTGTTTAGTTAATAATTCACTCAATTATTAACATGTAATATTGCAATAAGAATACTTGATCCAGCCATGCGCTAACCTTTCTTTAACCACAAATGTTCAGTTAGTGGCCCATGTGCACATTCATTGTATGGAGCTCTGTGTCCACTGTGAATATTGGCTATGTGAGAACTTATTGCCATCCATTTTGCGTGAGCGATATTTCCATCTCCTCCACTTGATGACGCCACCCAGTAAACATGATTATTTATGGAATGTGCCCACTCCTTCAGTTGTGCAGTCTTCTCTTCTCTCTTTTGCCTCTACCTTCTTCTTAATACCTTAAGAAACCACCCAAAAAAAGCCGATCACAGAGCTATAATAATAACTTGACAATTGCTGACCTGCATCTACTTATGAGTTTCCTGAAGGGGCATACTTTTCTTAATTACAGACCAGAATGTAACATACCCTTGGCGACGTGCCACACATCAAAGTGATGTGCGATGCTTAGCTCTTCCTCCCGCATATACTTTTTTAAGCTTACGTGCCTGTCTGTTGTGAGACTGCCAATAGTCACACCAGCTGATTTTACTTTGGACAGTCCTCACTTCAGTCCCTCAAGCTCCATACAGTTAGAATTCTTTACTTCATTACTCTTGTAAAAAAACAAACACGTTTAAATAATACCACTATCTGAACCAAAATGTCCTCGGTCGTCTCATGAATAATTCATTAGCTTTAAAATATGATGTGGTGAAAGTAACAGTTGCAACCACAAAACCGCAATCATAACATCAACTGAAACAGTATGCCACTATAATGTGTGCCAATGCACACAGTTCCAGAAACAACAAATGATAGTGTCACTGTAAGTTTTAAAGATACTACCCCCCCCATTGCAAAGATCAGGGGAACCGTGGAGAGAAGGACACACAGGCCTGCCTGGTGAAAACCATATACAAAGGCCTGCGGGCAAAGCTGGAAAGGCCAGGCAGGTGAAGAACTATGCCACCCATTTTGTGGGAGATGACATGCTGTTGACTGCAGGGGTCATCGCCCTCTCTGGGCACTGTGAGTACCCCGAGCTGCAGCTCAGGGGAGACCATTGTTTTCTTTGCCAGGAGGGAACTATCCTCTGCACCAGTTTATCTTTGTTTTCTTGGAACTTGTGTGAGTGTGTAAGGGCCCCAACGGTAAACAGCAGGCCTGCAGGCTAAGGGAGCTTGAGGTACCCACTAACTGTGACTGGTCTGGGTGCTCAGAGGAAAGGGGGGTAGTGGCAATAAGTGAATGTTTGGTAACCAGGAGGTTTTGGAGGAGTAGCCCCCTTCCCTTTGAATTACCTTGTAGTAATAAAGTGGACATTTATTGTACATCTGTTTCACCTGCTGTGTGTGTAAAACCATTGTGGGGAGTGATTGTGGGTCTTGGGGTCATCATGGGCAGTACTTAGAGGGAAGACCATTACTTATCCTGGGGAAACATTCTAACCTGTTCTACCCACAGGAGGTAATGCAGGGGCTCCAGGTGAAGGCACTATGGCACCACAAAAAATACTGGTAAGGACTCAGGCCCGGCCCCTTGGGGAGGTACTGCTGAGTCCCCAGTTCCACCAGGGCAGCTCAGGTGACTGGGATTATCGGGGGGTGTTACAAACTGGTATAAAGAATGTGGGCTGCTAATCTGTCAAAACATAGAAACATAGAAGTTGATGGCAGATAAGGACTGCAAGGCCCTTCCAGTCTGCCCATTTCTTTTTCTACCTTAGTATTGTGCCATAGGCCTTTGCTCTATCAATGGCCTATCTATTCATACTCCTCTGTATTGCTCCCTTATGCCTCTCCCATGACTGTTTGAAGCCCTGCACTGTATTCATATCCACCACTTCCTGAGGTAGGCTGTTGCATGCATGCATCACCCTTTCTGTGAGAAAGAACTTCTTCACATTACCTCTTAATCAGCATCCCTCTAATCTCATGCTGTGTCCCCTTGTTCTGCTATTTTTCTTATATTGAAACATGTTAGACTTTTCCACCTTGTTAATGCCCTTAAGGTGTTTGAATGTTTCAGTCATATCACCTTTCTCTTTCCTTTGCTCTAGGGTATACCTATTGAGTTCAGTTAACCTGTCCTCAGCCTGGCTTTCAGCTAGTGCATTATCCAAACCAATGTTCTGACATAACAGAATGCTCACAACAATCAGTGTTCTGAAAAGTTATTCGGTTTGACCACAAAAAAACAGCAGCAATTTCAGTACAACAGCACCCACACCACAACATCACTGAAAGGTACCCCAGACTCACCCAACTCAGCAGTCAGCAATGCACTACAATGACAAGATAAGGATGAACGAGCATGTATCGCACTTAACAGTCTATGAACACATGCTTGCTTGCATTCACTGGTTAATGAGATACGTGTTCATTCTACAGTCAATTGAGGAAAAGGATGCTGAGATAAGCGGTGAGTTGAGCAAGTGGATGGATATGCTCAGTGGTTTGCGGCATGTTGGATGATGTGCCTGGTGTTACTTTTTCATCAAGCTAGTGGTGCATCTGAAAAAAATAATTGTTTTGTGTATTTCTGTAATAGCAGTTTTACCTGGATCAGCTGCATATCAACTACTTTAGCTCATGTTAAGTCCGTAAGACTGTATGATCCATATTTTGCCATGTGACCAGGCGAGCAACATCTTGCGTCACCACCAAGAACTGCACGTGAAGCTGGAAAGGTTCAAAGCAGCTTTTCCTGCTGATTTTTCCATACACCTCTTAAAGCTGGCACAAGGTAGCTTGATTGAATTTTGTGAAAGGTATGCAACGAGATGCATGGTACTTTCAGATGCCTAAAAAAGTTAAGGATGCGGAAAGTACTTGCTCCAGTAAATAGAATACCTGAAGCCACCATTAGGTTGCCAAGTGGGAGAGACTGGAGACATGGCTAATTTTCCCAGGTAAAACGAAGACCATTCACACATATCTGTTTCAGTGTTACCAATGTACCCATCAAAGTCCATAAAAATACTCTGCAGCTGGAGTGACATCGGATGCACACTTGCAGAAGTGTGAGTATGGCACTTTGGAACACCAAAAACTTCCTCTCATCCTTACTTGATCGTGCAAACGTTAACTCTTCAGACCTATTTAGAGGCAAACTACAGTTAACTATGAATGTGATATCACATTATTGTTATATATTACATACACCTGATCACGATTAAGAAGTAATCAATGTAATCAGAGACAGTAATGTTCCATAAAACAGTAGCAATAACAAATGAAATTACTGAACTCAGCACCATAGTCAGCATCGTCGAACTAATATATTCACAGTACTTTACAGTACTGGTGGTTGGTAACGGTTACGCTTATAAAATAGGTTTCTTTTTTCTAAATACTTGTGTCATCTTACAAAATATTACTGAACTGAAAAAAAACTGAAATGATAGTGTTCATTTCAGATAAAATAGTCCTTCCGCCTACTAGGTGATGACATCATTGTCTCTTGATGCATTAATATTTGTACTGTTGTGGCATCCATGCTAGCCCCCACCCTGCCCCGTCCCAATGAAGAGAACAAGTGTCATTGCTCGACATGCACAACAACCTCTTGCTAACCAACACTGGGCAACACTCGGGCTCAGCATCATGACACATCCTTCCTCTCCTCTCCTTGAATGGTAATAACAAAGACAGTCCCGAGTACAGTACTACAGCTTCACTAAAAAGAGCGTTGCCCCATCATCTTTCTTGCTCTCTGTTCCCTCCTGATCTGAAGCACATGGCTCCGATAGTACTCGACTCCCACCATCATTCGGATACATCATCCTCGTGCCGGGAACTGATCTCAACGCTGGACATGCACAACAACCTCTTGACAACCATAATGTTGAGAGCCCCGAGTACTGTAGTACAGATCGAGTAAAAAGGACATTGCCTTACTTTCACAAGCACCAACACATGCTTCCAATATATTGATGAAATATACCACATTCCTACATTTCATGTAACACACAAACAGGAATAAGTGATATTCTTACATTTCAGCAATGCTATCATCCATACAGTCCTCACTGTCACTTCCGTTACTGGAATCCATCTCCCAGTCTGGATCCAGGTGATCTTTCTGTGGTTTTTCATCGGAACTAAATTCATCAGTCAATGACTCTTCGTCACTGCAATTCAAATCAGTATCCACAGGTGTCTGCACCTCACTATCACACTGAATAGATAGTAATTGAAATATTTTTGCTGTACTATCAGTCTGAACAGCCATTTTAACACCTGTAAAGGTAGTTTGAGTGCCTCCTGACTGTCTTGTTTTCCCCTATTCCAAGTGGGACATGCTTCATGGTTTGTGTAGACCTATTTGTTGTCTCCTGAAAGTGGCACAAAATAAATTTTCAGTAATAATAATAATACTACTACTACAACAACACATTTAAATCAACTCATCAGCTGCTACGACTATAATGATATGACTGCATGAAGATGATACACTGTTTTCAGCTCCAGCTTTAGCCAATTGGTGATTCATCTCACCATGTTTGTTCTCACTCCAATATATACCATGTTTCCCATAAGCCTCCAATGCAGTGTGCAGTATGTTGGACTTACAGCAATATAAATGCAAGACATACACTGCCTGGGCCCTAATGAGTTCCATGGACACCAGGTCATAATTAAGCAGTAAGGCACAACAGGTTGTATGGTATTGGGGGTTTATCCACGCATTGTGTTTAGTGTCACAAGGCAAAGACGAGTGACGTAACCACACAAGAAGTGGGTACATGAACAATAACTTACAGCATAGACTGCCCTATTGCGATTTTACAGTGGATCAAACTGTAAAATAAATGTAAAATGTGTTTAATTTATTTTTTTTAAATGCAGTTCCTCAGCCATGGATAATGCCTGATTTGACCACGGTCATGTGACATATTTTGAACACATATTCGGCCTGTGTAATACAGTATGTATGCCATCAGTAGGCGGGTGACTGGGGCGGCATGCAGGTGGGGTGCTGCCGTCCACCGCTGACTGGGGGGGTGGGTGGTGGGGGTCCTCTGTGGGTGGCTGGGGAGGGGGGTACTGCTGGCCCACCAGGGCTTCTTTTTCCTTTTCCACCAGCGATGGTGTGGGTGGGAGGGTTTCCACTGGACAACCAGGAAAATGAAATATACTTGTGCCCATGATCGGGTGCTGGGGGAGGATTCCACTGGAACACCAGGGATTTGCATCTATTGCTGCCAGCAATCTGGCAGTGAGGGAGTCTACACTGGACCACCAGGGTTTTACATCTATTTATGCCCACGATCGGGCACTGGGGGGGTACATTCCACTCAGCCACCAGGGTTTTATCAATAGCTCTGCCTGCAATTGGCTGTATGGGAGTTGGGGTACTGTCATGGGACCGCAGGGCGTCAGTCCCCGATGGCTGCAGCCTGGCAGGATGCCAGGCATCAGTCAGTGGGGATCAGTGCACTGCATGCAAATGGGGCCATAATGACATGCAAATGGCCCCATTTGTGCCTTGCATGCATAATGGCCTCATTTGCATGCCCAGTGGTGAATATTGTGGTTGATGTGCCTAGCACAACTGCACTTGTGCTGGCTCATCCCTCTGCTCCCATTCTGCCACTTGCACGGGCACAGTGTCACTGTGCTGTATGCAGTGCATGCGCCTTCAGTGCCATATTCAATTGAATATTGAATATCAACTGGTCCATGTCCATGTCCATGCCCTGGCGCAGCCCAGTTGGGCTGCGCCGAGGCTTGTGCCCCTGCCCGGCACAGTTAGAATATCCAGCCCTATATAGTTGTCTGTCTGCACTACTGACATCATTATGTTGATGTGCTGCAGTACAGCTGTCACTACTGAAACAGAACAACTTTGAATGCTGCCACATAATATATTTTCCATATACAGTTATGCTGCCAGTTCAGGTTTTTTACACTTCAATGTGCTGAAACATATGTAGCACACCATGTCATTCATTTCTGAATACAACAAACAATATCATGTCCAACACCACCACAAAGATCAGTTTAGGAAAATAAAGCACACTATCCTCGATAGCCATGACACTATCCTATATCATCTGTTCCACTGGGAAAAATACTTGGACACCACAACTTATTCTTTTTTCGTGTGATTATGGACAGCAACTTAATTGTTTTTTCAGTAAGGATAAGGACATGTGGAATTCATAAATGAAAGACAAAAAACAATGAATAATGTACTTACTGTCATAACTGTCTGGGTACTAACAGAGTTAGGCAGCTGTTCGTCAACAACATCATCTTGGCCTACATCCATATTATCCCCCGCATGATCAAGGTGTTGTGGTTCCATGTTGTGACTGTGCTCTCCACATATCTCTGCCAGTACCTGGAAAGCAATAGTGAAAAAACATCTAATTACACATGCAATCATATTACTTTCATTTCCTATTGTAATAGACAGATGGAAAAGCAATTAATTCATCATAGAGGTACAAGACAGTGCATAGCCAGGGGTATGGACTTACTCGACAATCCAAAACCTGACACTAGCTGTGGGTACTGCAGCATGTATTATAAATAGGACTTCAGTGTTTGAAACAGTAACATGTATTAAGTGCCCAGACACACACAAATGATTACACTGAACACAATTTGACATGTGTTCAGCATGGATCTGCACGACTTATTAGGGAAAGGCCAGCAGGAATACAAAGGAAGGCTTGATCTTCTGTATGTTGCCCAAACGTACTGCAATCATATATATACTGTTGTCCATCATGCAATGGAAGAAATGAAATATGCCATTGTGTGTGGCAATCATTGTTTGGTAACACATGCATGAATAACTTGTGGTCTGATCTGTCATGACATCATGTGCGAGGGAATTAGTTCCAAGACACTGAGAGAAGCACAAACGTTATCATGCAATGCGGTACATTCAGATACAGTACCATTTTCGTTTTTAGAATGTTTGCAATGTTGTAGGGGAATTATTTCATTGTGGTCAGGTAAGCAATAACACATGACAGGATCTGCACTACACAGTTGTAACACATACATACCGGTGCAGAGTGATGCAGGACAATGCAAGAGTACTACGTACACTGCCTTCACCATGCATTACAACTGTGTGACGCACACTGAATGAATGCCTTATTGCACTTCTAAAATGGGTCAGTGTATTATAAATGGGGCTTCTACTTTTAAACACCGTGAACACATTTCTAAGAAAAAAAAAAGCTTCTTGAAAGCACTTTTTATGGTTATGGCTATAGTGGGACAGTGTATGAAATATTACACATTCAGACAACCCTCCCCCCCCAAAAAAAAAACAAATGAAGAATTGTAGAATAAATGTTGTGAAAATGATAAACAAATCTTGTACATACCTCAGGCCTACGCCTTTTTGCAATGGCTCCACTACTACGTTCGGCTACAGGCCTCGCAATGGAAAACAGTGTTGGAACAGCATCACTCTTCAGCCTTCGTTGTTCGGGTTTAAATCCAATGCTCTCCAAGATGCTTGGTGGAATGGAAAACTGATCCAGTGCAAAATGGTCTGAGCAAAGGTGACTATGCTCAGTCAGATGCCATCCAGCATGCTTCATGGCTGTCACCCATTGCTGACATCTATGTTTTTCTTTGGGAAATTTATAAAAGCTACGGCCACTTGTGGTGCTATTGGTGCACCCAAAAGCAGTACAGTAAGGCATTATATGTTATAGAAAGGAAAGAATAGGAACAAAACAATGTCCACAGTAAAGCAGTCAGTGTTGAGGAATAAGAAAATAATTGTGCTGATACAACCGAGTTCACCCCACAGAACACACAATAAGTGTAATAAGTAAACAGTTATAGAAATGTTCAATGTTGAAGGACAACAAAAGTCAAAAAATAAGCAGTCAGCAGCGAGATACACCACCTACTCATTGACACACACCAGAAAAAAGGAAAAAAATACTGAAAATAAGCTAATGTTTTTACAGACAGCAAAAAATTGAACACAGCACCACATGTAAACAGCTGCCAAGTACAGGTCAACCATTACCACATGACCAAAACATGACAGGACAGCAGTAGTGAAATTCAAGATAACGTTTTATTTTTACATCATTGTTGCTACATTCATCAGTCCCACACCACATTTCAACATTTTACATTTCCACTCACAAATAAAAGGAAAAGAATATAAAATTAATCAGAGGGTAAATGCGCAGAAAGCGGGAAAATGATGTCAGGTCACACGGACCTGTCAGGCTTCATCAATAGGGAGCGGGAAAAGAAAAGTTCTGTTTTAGTGGTGGCGGATGGAGACCATGGATGGTCACACCATTGATATTATAAATTGTGAAACATTTAGTGCACACAATAGGTCACAAACAGATGAAAGCTGGATAAGGGTACTGTGGATTCTATTGCAGGTAATTGGCAAATCGCATGAAACATTGCCAGTAACCACGTCATCAACACAGCAGTAAAAGTGGTGTCTAAATTATCACAGTTTGATGCTGTTAATAGTACAACTGAATGCTGTACAATAAGGCATTTTCATTAAAAAGGTATATTACTGGTAAAAACATGACAAATGGATGACACGGGTAGGAGAGGGAAACAGGGGACCTATTACAGAACCATTCAACGTACAGCATTCAGACCGCAAATCAGAAATCGTCAATGCAGTACTGGAGTAACCACAGTAATCACAAACATTGCTGGACATGTGTGATAATATTTTGAAATGTACAATCTGACCAAAAGGCAGGGTGATACTTTATCCTCGTCAATTTGGTCGAAGTTTGGATTATCGGTCTGTAAGGGACGCTTACCAGTATCACAGCTGACCACAGGCACATAATAATGAATAATATAAATGTGTTTAGGGAATCTACACACATACAATGCTTGTTAAATTATGTAATTTGTGTAGTTCAGGTAAATAGGAAGTCATTTTGTGAAACTGCCAGTAGTTCAATATAAATGAAAAAGCAGAGTGATGTGTCTCAGAAAATACTGAATATCACACTGACAAAATAGGAACTCACACATTGACAGGACTGTCAGAGCACATCATGTTTTGGACACATCAGGCAGCCAATAGCTAAATAACATGTTGAAATACATAACATTGTCATATGTGAAACAGCACTATGCTCAATGCGCATTGCCGACACCCCCCCCATGCATCTTTCTTCATGTGCTTCGTTCTGTGTAAAAATGTTTTTAAAGGATCAAATTAAAATACAGCCAAAAGGAGTACTGAAATGGGAGTATTTTCTTTATCAATCCTGAACACATGTCAGGGTGCCATGGAACCTGCAGTCTTCAATACAAAGTGAACTTGAAGGAATAGAGGGCACTCAGGAAGTAATTACAAAGCTGCAGTCAACAAAGTAATTCTTCAGACACTGATTTTAGGTAATTTAAAAGAATGTTTAATTGATGAATGTATAAATGTGGGCCTCTTGTATTACAAAAGCATTTACTAAATGATGGCACATGGCTGTAGCGGGGAATGCATGGCTTGTACAGAATGCCAATCAGGCGCTGCAACAAAAATGACATGTACAAGCTTAGCATCTGCAAAGCAGCCTGCTCGTAGACTGCGGTCACACCCCCAAGAAAGCATGCTCTATGGACAAGATTAAAACTTCAGAAACGGTAATTAAAATGCTTTTATTTTTAAATAATTACACATTGACTCATGTGTAAACTTTATTGGTTAAATTAGACAGTTTTTAAGCAATATAGGCAAGCTGTAATTGATCTTTAAGGATTTTGTATAACTGTACTAATCACAAAATTATTGGTTTTATATGGAGTCTGAATCTTGTTTATTCAAAAAGGCTTTATTAACTGTATTTATTCTTATTTAAAATAGCCTTCACGCTTTTCGTACACAAAATGCATTTATGCACTTTATACAATACCTCTTCTGGTGTTTGGCATCATTCCAGGGATTGGAGGGATGGAAATGGAAAAAGAATGAAAAGAGAGAAATAGTAGGAAGTTGAGTAGGGACAGTAAAGAGCTATGCTAGGTGGCCAACCTAGGGTAGGGGGGAAAAGAAGAAAAGCAAAGAGACAAGTGTTAACCATTGCTAGGAAATAAGGCGATAGAAAAATGGTCCATCATTCACAGCTGAGGGTGTAGCCTACCTCCGCCATACCAGGTAAGTAGAAATGGGCAAGGCCATAGGCAGTTCATCTGGATTTCAGCAACTTTTTATTGGGGGGGGGGGAGACATGACAAGTTTCATAGCAAAGTTACATAGTTACATAGTTGTCAACAGAAAAAGACCTCCAGGTCCATCCAGTCTGCACTGGGTTAGCTTTAAGGAATGTCTTGCTTCCTTCCATCAGACCCTGCCGGACCCGTTCCATTCTACCCTTCTGTCCTAATCTCACTTGTTCCCATGTGTCTGTCCCATGCATGCTCAAACGCCCCCATGTTTTTTTCCCCACCATTTCCTCTGATAGCCTGTTCCAGGGTTCAGCTGCCCTCTCTGTGAAGAAGTACTTCCTCACATTGCCTCTGGGTCTCCCCCTTCTAGTCTTAGCATTCATTCTTTTCTGCAGATAGCTGGTCTCCCCTACCTTATTTATTCGTCTGGCATACTTGAAGGTTTCTATCATGTCCTCCCTGTCCCTTCTCACCTCCAGTGAGTACACCAAGTAGCTGCACTCAAAGTAATCAGCAATTAAGCAAAATGCTACTTTGAAGTCATATTCTGAGACTATAGTTATGTAGCAGAGTCTATTAAAACCTCTCCTGACCCCTTTAAGCTGGACAGTGGAAATGTGGAATTCTGCTGTGTTTTTGTTGGCCATATAGAGAAAGCACTGTTGTCACATTTAAAGACTTTGAATTTGGTATGGAGACCTGTTGCTTGTTTAACAAAGTACACCAGTGCAGTACATATGAGGCATAAACAAGGCTGATTGCTAACTGGCAGTGCAGTGTGGTGGATTGGTACACTCTAAGCGGATATAAGTACCCTGGGGTGTCATTCAGTACTGAGGTCACTGCTGTAATATTTTCATCAAGGATCTAGAAGCTGAGGTTGCCAGCAAGCTGGTTAAGTTCACTGTAAACTTAAAGGGGTAATAGATGTAGTCAATGGAGATCCAGCTGGCAGGTGGGTGGCCATCAAACTTAAAACCCCGGAAGACCTTGTGCTTATAGTTAATGTTTATGGCCATGACCAGGACTACCCCAACTTTTATACATCTCTAGGATGTCTCATAGCTGACGTGCCTGATCCTAACACAATCCTGGTAGAGGGGATTTCAACGTAACCCTAAATGCATATCCTGACAGGAACTTGGGGAAAGCTGTAGCTGCATGTGAAGGCACTAGCTGAACTTCAAGACCTGCAGGCTCTCTTGTTCCTCTCTGACATCTGGAGGTTGCAACACCCCCAGGACAGGGATCATTTCTACTTCTCCTCTGCCTGTAACACCTCTAGCTGAATAAATTACTGGCTGACCTCTACATCTGTATCCCATATGTTGATATCTTCTTGGATAGCACCACTGTATATTTCAGACCACACCTCAGTGGAGATAGCCCTGCTGTGAGATTCTCCTCCATTCAAGTCCACCTCATGGTACCTAGACCCTCTCCTGTTGCACAATCAAGTTTAAAATCTGACTGCATGGAGAAGTGATGTCCTTCTTTTACCTCAGTGACACAAGAGACTCCACCAAGGTGGTGCTCTGGGAGGCTTTCAAGGCTACTCTGAGGGGCCATTTAATGGCTTATGCAGTTACTAGGAGGAAAAAAAGGGAAGCAGATCAGAAATCCCTGGAATACTCCTTGTGGAAGTGAAGGAAAAACTGTATAAGGATACACAAGGGGCTCAGGCCAACTCTGCCCTACTTCGGGAGCTATAATCTCTCCATATGCAATTGAATGTCCTGACCTCCAGGAAAGCAGAGCTGATTATCACCAGATTAAAGCATAAATACTGGGAAGGGGCTACAAAGCAGGGAAACTATTATCATGTCAACTGAGGAAACAACTGGCAGAATGACATATCAAAGGCCTTAAAGGTAGTAAGGGAACACTCTACACCCTATCATGCATGATTAACACTATGATAGGTCAATATTATGAAAAACTATATGCATCCCAAGGACCACTGAATCAGCCCAAATATGAAGCCTTTCTAAGGAACCTTGCTCTCCCCTCTCTGGCAGATGCCCATAAGATTGCCCTGGATGGGCCTTTAACAGAGAAAGAACTCCAAACAGCAATATCAAGCCTGAGCCCAAATAAAGTTCCGGGGAGGGATGGAAACCCCTATAGATCTTTACCAAGCCATCTTGGTTGTGGTGCCTCCAAAACTAAGAGATGTCTTTCATGAAGCCCATTGTAGCACAAGTCTCCCCCACAAAGGTGCCCCCTAAAGAGGGTAAGGATGCCACTCTACCCACAAGGTATTGGCAAATCTCACTCATAAATGCACATGCTAAGATTTTAGCTAAGGCATTTGCCACCCACCTGGAATGACTGCTCCCTTCCCTGTTACATTCAGTCCAGGCCAGTTTTTTCAAGGGCTGCCTCAGCTCAGACCACCACATATCTCTGCTTTCCCTCATGTTACAGGTCAAGGTTACAACCACTCCATGTGCAGTAGTGGCAGTAGGGGCTGACAGTATAGACCAGAGGTTAGAGTAGCGAGCTGTGAATGAGCTTGGTACATCCAGCAGACCTGGGTTTGATTCCCACAACCTCCACTCATGCACTGTGTGACTCTGAGTAAGTCACTTAACCTCAAGCGCTCCCAGGTCACCCCTGAAAATAGGCACTTGTGCCTAGTGGGCCTTACCCAGTTACCAAAGATTATAAAAAAAATTGAATTGGGGAAAGCTTTTGACATGGTGGGAGTGGGGAACATCTCTACTTAGTCCTAGAAAAAAATATCTTTGGACAGCGTTTTGAAGATTGGATCAGAACACTGTAGCACGCTCCCATAGCCAGGTTTCTGACAAATTCTACTGTGTTCTCCTTTCCTGCTGAACATGAGGACACACCAAGGCTCCAATCTCTTCCCCCTATTATCCATCCTAACTGTTGTACCCCTAGCAGTAAAGATCAGGCACCACCCTGGACTGGATGATTTCCAAACAGGGAAATGGGACACTCAGACCCTGTTATATGCAGATAACTACCTATTTTTCCTTAGAGATGCCAATAGGAGTATGCCAATACTGATGGATCTCCAACAGAATTTTCATGCTATTTTGGGCCTGAAAACAAATCCTAGTAAAAGCAGAGATCCTTCACCTAAATTTGAAGTGTATTCCAGAGGTGTCCTGCTGACACAGTTTGAAGTGGTCTCCTGGTGGGGGGGGATAAGATATTTAGGGATCTGGGTACCTTCCAACCCCCCAGATATGGTTAAGAATAATCTGACACCTCTACTCAAAAAACTGAAGAAAGAGTGTGACTGGTGGAAATCCTTCCATCTCCCTAAATTCTTAGCTATTAAAATGCTCAATACCCCATGACTGCTGCTGGAGATGGCAATGATTATGTGCTGATTTAGTGCATATATTTTGGGCTTGTCCACAAATTACCCAATTTTGGCATAACATACACCACTGTCGTACAAATATACTGTAGACAGCACTGCCTTTTCATTCCTCCCCTCTGTACCTCCTGTGCACACCCCACCTTTTCTGAAGTTCTGGACAGTGCAGAACTTCATTGGCTTTTCACGGTGAGCATAGAGTCTAAGTGATTACTCCTCAAAAGCTGGAGAAAAGAGACAGTACCTACAATTAGATAATGGCTAACAGCAGTTAGATCACTGGCCACCTTAGCCAGAATGTCCCATTATGCTGCTAGGACTATGAGTAAATACCTGAAGATTTGGGCCCCTTCCCACCAATTCTAGTATATGTTGTCGGACTTGAACTAAGTTATTCTGGTATTGGTACCTCCCTCACAACCAAGGGCAAATTGCTATCACTCAACCCCCAACCATCATCTCGCTATGACAGTTAAGGTTCACCAATGGGTAGAACAACTGAGTTGTTCCCCTATATGAGCAATTGCAATCATATGTGCATCTGTAATTTAAGTATCTATTTTGTCTGCCTACCTAGTACTACCTGTAACATTATATTCAGCTTCGGCATACAGTATATGTACTCCTGTTTTATTGTATACTTTACTGTGTTTATTACTGTCAAAATGTCTGTATCATGTATTGTACCCTATGTTCTTGTGAAAAATGTAATAAAAAGCCTTAACCACAAAAAAAAAAATTAAGGTCTATTTTAGATTCACCTCTTTGTGACTTGAATAGGGACTATGAGTATTATCCCCTCAATTGTAATTATGTGATTAGGCTAGACAAATACTTAATATTAATATTTCTAATTAAACTGTGGGCCCCATAACCCCTGTTTTAATCTACACTTTTTTTCCACTAAGCACTTTATAAGGGAAGTTACACCTAAATATTTTTTCTTTATAAAATACTTGTAGACTCCATTAAATATTTGTTTTCATCTTTTCTGAATGAAATAAGTTATGTTGGTACAGATTATTACTGCAATTATTGTGATTTCCCATCATGTTGATATGTCAATTTCAACTTGAATGACTTTTATATATGTCTCAGGGTGTGAGTATGACGATAGAAACTGAAGACAGAAATTAAGGTACAACACGCAGTTGCATGGTTTTATTTTTCAAAAAGTTCTTAAAAAATAAATGAAAACAAACAAAAAAAAAAAGCAGTACTCATGAAGTATGACTTTTCAATTGGATGACACAGTCTGGATCATGCAACAGCTCTTGGAGCCTTCTTTCCTCTGTGTTTCAGATTGTTATAGGACCCTGCACACTTGCATGTCCTTCTTCTACCCCAGCCCTGGGTAGAATGAGACTCAGATTTTATACCACTCCCAGCGGTCATGTGATCAGCCCACATTACTATACATTAAATTTCAGTTTTTAATATAATGGGTATATAAACATAAAGACATGACTTTGAATCTGTTTGTTGTCAGGACTTTACATTTTCATACTTATAATGTTTTATAACAGTACTCATGATTTTAAATTTTTTTTATGAAAATGGGGATTAATGAGTTTATTCCCTCCTCTTTTTCTGGGATTTTACTTTGGACATCAGTCTAAATTGTCAGATCAGGTGGCAGCTGGCTCCTACAGAAATCCATGAATTCTGACTCTCAGGTAAGATTTAATCACATTTCATATATTTATTCAAAGGAAAAAAAAAGTTTGGCTTCACTTCTGTATTAGTTTTATCATGATGGCTTTAGAAGAGGGAGGAGAAAAAAAAATATATATATATATATATATTAAAAAATGTTTGTGCGTTTTATACTTTTTATTTTCTTTCTGTCATTCATTTTTATTACTGCAGTAGAACAAGCAAGGATGATTTACTAGGACAGGTGTGATTTTGTACATGGAATTTTATTTCCCTGGCCCCGTTATTTTGTCCCAATCATTGAGTGCTACAAGACAGCATGCCAAGAGGGAGAGAGAGAAAGAGTATTTTTACGTAGCACTGACTGGTGGATCTCTCCCCAATCTTCTTTTCCCTTGCTCTCTACAACCTCAAGTAAGAATTTGAAACATTTTAATTTTAATATTTGGCAGCATTTAAGGAGGATTTTAAGCTAAAAAAACAAACAAATAAACAAACAAACAAACAAGCTCTAGCAATGTTCTCTTTTTAGCTACAAAAGGGAGTGTCTGCCTTCTGTTCAATTTCTCATTGAATTCAGAGATGCTCCAGTTTTGGGAGCATATTTCTGGCGCTAGAACCATCAGTTTTACTGTACCTTGGCTAGCTCATTGGAGTGGAATACATGTATTAGGGCCAGAAGCAGACTCTAATCAACATTTTGTGACCCCCACCCCAAAAAAAAGTATTTCAAGTACCTGGGCCTATATCTCGATGACACCTTCTCCTTCACCCAAATACTGACCATGCAGTTAGAACAGCCAGCACTAAACTTGACATTCTATACCACCATAGGAACAGCTTGACTACAACCACATTGAAGCTGGCCATTAGCAGCTCAGTCCTGTCTATAATTGACTATGGACTTGTTATTTACAGTGCCACCACCAACATGGCACTTAAAAGGATACAAGCCATACTAAACAAGGCCTGCAGACTGGCTGTTGGGGTGGACAGGACTACCCAAATCTGTAACCTCTACTCTCATATGGAGAGGCTACCCTTACAGAGCAGGGTTAAATACCAGACATTCGTACTGGGAAAAAATACTTTACTCTGCCAAACTGCAGCTGGGCTACTAATACTTTTCACCACAACCAACCTCTCACAGTGCACAAGATCAAAAGACAGGAATGTCCTCTCTGTCCCATTCAGGAGCACTTCACTTGCATAAAGGTCCATTGCCTATAGAGGGCCTAAATAGCTTAATGAACTCACCAACACCATAGCCAGTATCAGTAAAATGGGCACCTTCAAGAAGTACCTACGACTTCACCTGGCCACTATAAACAACTGTAATTGCTACAATTGAGTCAAGAATCTTGCACACATTACAGCTCTCAAATTCAGACAATAGTACGATAGTTGACATGCCAAGTGTGCTCATAAGTATAGTTACTCTGCATGACATTTGGTAACACTATGCTACCTGGACCAAGCTTGCAGAGCAGTTATCTCTCCTCTCCATGTATATACCTTGGGCTCTCTGACAATGCCTGTCTGGGCTGAACTCATATGCTGCTAACCTATAATTCTGTCCTAAACCACTGGATTGTACTCATTAAACATTGCTGAATGTCGCATCTAATGCAAATGTAAATGTATATATAGTAAACGTAATGTAAATAACATGTACCTCTGTAACTCTCTGAAATGATACAGAACCATGTGATGTAATTAATGGTCCCAATTCTGTAAACACCCTTACGCATGTGGGAAGTTGCGACATGCGAGGGGTGCAGTTCTACCAAGGCCAACTGAACACTGCAGGAGTACATACTGTACATACATGTTGTATGTACAATACACACTCCTGCAGTGTTCAGTTGGTGGCTGGTCGTGGTGGTGAGAGGTTGGCTGTGCCAATCGGCAGCCTCAGAAGGGTTGTGGGGGGGGAGTGAGTGGTCAGGTGATGCCAGGTTGGAGAGATGGGCCACTAGACTACCAGGGATGCCCGGGACTTTGTGAATGGCCACAATTAAGGGGATCAGTGGGGGCATTTTCTCAGCTTGCAGGCTGTGGGTTTCTCTTATGGTACTTGGGTCGGGGGCATGCAGCAGCCCTGCAGGGTTTTCAACATGTACTAGGGGTCAGGGGCATGCAGCAGCCCTGCAGGGCTATTAAGTATGCACTAGGGGTTGGGGGCATGGGGCAGCCCTGCGGGCATTGTGGTATTTGGGAGGACAGAGGTAGCCCTGCGGGGCAATCATGTTCTGGGGTCGGGGCAGTGTTGGGGGGAAGGTGGCATACCATGGGAGGGATGGGTGAGCTGCTCATGCAGGCAACTTCCAGTGGCCTAAGTATAGTTATGCCAGCTATTTGCTGGTGTAACTTACGTTGATGGTTCTCCCTTGGGGGTTGTTGTAGAATAGCGCCCTGTGGGACTTTGTTGCTGCCCTTCCACAATAGGGCACAACTGCTGCCATAAACCCCCTAGCGCCATGTCGCAGAGGGGTTTATGGTGTAACTGATGGCATAAGTCCACTTTGGCATAAGCAGCCTGCAGCATGTTGCAGGCTGCTTTGCAGAATACTGTATTTCTGAAGTGCTGGTGTAACTTGCTACTTGAACCATTTTCTTTGGCGCAAGTCAAGTTACACCAGGTGTAACCTTTTGAGAATTGGGCCCAATGTGTGTGTATGTATGTCTCTGTAACACATGAACTGACGTGGTACCAGTGGTAAAAAAATTTGCAAGTTCCATAAGACAGAGAGTGGCTGTCAGCCTTCGGGAGCACATTTTCATTCATACAGCCATCAGGCTCATTTCGGGCATTTCAAAGCAGCATGAACAACAGTAATTTATATTAAATCTTGTTTCCACCAAAAGAGACAAAAAAATCCCCTTTTTCCTTCTTTAGCATACAGCCAGGAGGGAAGGGCTTTCTATATTCCCATCCAGCTTTTCTAAATCGGGGACATTTTGCAGTTTCAATAGAACGTGGCTGTGTTCACTTCATACAATGAGCAACACAGCATAGATGTAATTCAATATTTCATTAAGTACCTTACATGACTTTTAAACATATTCTGTGGCAAACCATCATGTTTATACATTTCAGTGCTGCATAAAAAAATAAAAAAATATATGGCTCATACATTACTATGTTAACAACCAGGTCTCAACATTTGTAACAGGGCCCTGTGCTAGCTAGCATTACAGAATTTATTTATTTTATCTCTTTGAGACATTTGAACAGCATAGCTTGACTGTGACAAAGTAGAGGGACTGAAAAATGAAAAATGGAAATTCGATAGGGGTAGATAGGAAAGGGGGGGCTATACAGTAGGTGGCCATCCTAACAGACTTGACAGGGATAGGATAGGATAGCAAAGGATAGCGATAACAAAATGCTGTTGCAACAGACTTTTAGAAAAAAACAGATATCATAAAGAGTCACTCAGATGCCTAGGTAGGACGTAGCCCTACCACAATATAACCAGTAATTAGAGGCACTGACCCTGCACCCTGAGGAAGAGCAGAGACACTGGAAGGTGCACTCTGGCACAAATATAACATATCAAAAGTCCAAGTTACAAAACTACATTCACATGCTAGTGTTGCTCTATTACTCTCTCTTTCCAGGCTTAAAGGTTTGGGGTGCAAATGTGGCAGGGTAATTAAGTCTACAGAACTGCACTCCATTACTCCTCTTAATGCTGTGCACCTGCACTCTACTTCCAATGCAGTTTGCTTCTTTTTTTTCCTTTTTAGCAAAACATCACTTATTGGGTATTAATTAATAGTTTTATTTCCATTAGCATGTGCTTAAAACTAACGTGTTTTTTTTTTAAAAAAAAACCTTTTGTTTGAAGAGTCCAAAGATAGTTATATTACAGTCATTACTGAAAACAATTTGTGTTTATATATCACTTCATATTGCTTCATTTGTACTTGATTGCAAAGTGTTTTTAACACATGTACTTTACCATACTTCATTTATGGCAAGCTCTTTCCTCTTCATGGCTCTATTACCTATTCAAAACTCTCTCCATACTCATTTTGTTTCTTTTATTTCTTTGTGATTGAACCTTTCATTTGTAACCATTGCCTGAAATTTAGAGAGCCTACTGTTGTCCACAAATGCTTGACATTCTGCTTGTTTGTTTTGTTTAGCTTCCTGTGCCATTACTCCTTCTTTCTGCTTTGGACCGGCCAGGAGGGAGGAGGCTTGAGTGTCCGTGGGACTGCTTGCCTTCTCTTAGGAGGGAGGGGGGGGGGTTGAAGCTTGGTGCTTGACTGGCCTCTGGTGGAGGCTGGAGGTGCAGCAAGCATTAGAGCCATTTACAGAGGTTGGTGCATGATGGATGTTGGTGGTTGTACACATCATGCTCCACAGAACAGGGAAAAATCAGCTCTCAGAGCTCTGGGGAGATGAAGTACCCTGTGCTGATCCCATAACTCCTGCCTGCCTGTCTGTCCTGCCTGGGTGCCTGATAAGAACAAGAAGGACTTCAGGGCGTACAGGCCCCACCTCGTACCTGCCTGGGAGGTATAACCATGGCTCCATGGGGGTTCACTGACAGGCTAAGGTAGGTGGAGAGAGGGGCAGACACCATAGGTGGTGCTGGGCTCCGGAAGCAGTGGGGAGGATAAATAGCAAGTACAAAAAAAAAATTCCCCTTTGATTGGTTGGTGCCCACCTTCAACAGTGATGCTAGCCCATCACAATATCACTGTATGAAGGTCGACAAACAGATGACCTAAAGCCCAAGAAATCATGCACCTTCTCTCAATTCCTTCTTCCCAAAATGTCACACAGAATCCCCCGCCCTCCCAAAGTCTCACTGTATTAGCTTTCAGCACTGCAATTTCTGGCTTTTTCCAAATTAGAAAGTGAAAGCGAAGCCATCTCTTTGGTTAGCATTACAGCATGACAGTAATGGAACATGTGCTTTTCAAAATGTAAACAAAAAATCTCTTGAGTTTTTCTCTAGTTATGTGTTTGTGAAGCTGATTGCTTTGATGGCTTTGTCTGAGGTATTTGTTTCTAGTTCAGAGTTCACAACAGTCCCCCAGCTGTCCCCACTCATGAAGGACATAATCATTGCTAATACAAAAAAAAAAACATGATTAACTAAATATTCTTTCAGTAAATGCCAGAAGCCTAAATAACAAAAAAGAGGCACTGGAAGAACTCAGGAAATGAGAAAACATCCATATATGTGGTGTCACCAAAACATGGTGGAGCAGAGATGGACGGGGTAAGCAAATTTCTGGCTATCAATTATTCCATTGATATAGAACAGATAAGTGAGGGGGAGGTGTTACCAATCTCCTTCAAGTGAGTGAATGTAAAATTCCAACTGAATATCTCGACTTGTGGAACAAATATGGGCAAAAATCAACATACCTAAAAATAAACAAATAGTGATGGGGGTTTGCAAATAGGTCCCCCTCTCTCACAATAGAACAAAATCACCAGTTTATGAGTATTCTAAATGAACTAGGTACCAAATCAAGAACAATAATTATTGGTGATTGTAACCTCCCTAATATAAATTGGGAAACAAACAGAGGATGAAGCAGTTTGGATAATACCTTGTTGGAGTTTTTAAATAGTAATAACATGAGCCAGCTGATAAGAGAAAATACAAGAAGATATAATCTCTTGGATATCGCTATCACTAACCTGGATGTAGACACCTTAACTTGTGAAGTAAGAGAACCGTTAATGGAACGTTATAATAATATAGTGTATGGTAGAATGTTGTTATGGATAGAAATCCATAACTAGAATGGAGTTGTTATGCTGCAGTAGCTATGTCATCACAGCTGTTATGCTGCACTAGCTATGTCACTACTGCAGCATAACAACTTGGAATGCTGCCACATAGTTGCTTTCCTCAATCCAGTTAAGCTGGAAGTTGCTGTTTTTTTTTTTAAAGTTGAACTTGCAGAAACATCTGTAGCACACTGTGTGAGTTAAAATAAAGAAAATATATAAAATTTCTATTTTCTGTTGTCTTCTCCAGCTAGTTTTGTTTGATTTTCTATGCTGTGACTGCCCATACACTATAAAAGATTATGTATGAGCAGTCATACACAAACAAGGAAATTCTTGTATCTTGAGGTTCCTTTGGTAACAGAGTACCTCTTGAGCTGCACTCTCGAGGTCATCTGTTACCAAGGAAACCTCTTGATATAAGAATATCCTTGTTATGTATGACTGCTCATACATAATCCTCTATATGATGCATATAACATTTCAGGAATGATGGAAAGCAACCAAAGGCATTTCTAAGATGAAATGCTAAAATAAAGCAAAATACAATGAAATGCAGAACCATCTAGTATCCTGAGATTGGAAAAAAAGACCTTGATCAATTGTTCCTGGAACAAATGTGGACAAAAATTAAAGAACAACTGGATTTTTGTATAACACAATTCGTTCCGGAAAGGACTAAATATAATGGTAAAGCAAAGGTACAGTACCGGTATGGTTTAATAATAACATCAGGAGAGAACTAAAAAAGAAAAACAAAGCCTTTCAAATACATAAAACAAAAGCTACAACCAATTCATGGGTTAAATACAAACAAAAATTAAGGGAGTGTAAATACCTGATAATAAAAGCAAAGACAAGAAGTAGAATTACAACTTGCTCAAAAAGTTGGGAATAATAAAAAAAGTTCTTCAACTATACCAGTGGGCTACGAGGAGGACAATATAAAACTGGCCCATTAAAACTATCAAATACTTCCTTTATACAATCTTACACATACTTGTATTAAATTACAACATAATAGAAGTACAATCACGACTGCTCATATTTCTTGTTTGTATCTACTTCTTTTACCCCTTGAAGCATAAATTGCCATATTTTCTCTCTATCATACAGATTGTACTGCTACATATTGTTTTCTCAACATTTGTTTTTCCCTTTAATACCATTGTATAATACTTAAGACATCATGTTTTTTCCTTCTCCTATTAAGAATTTATGTAAGTGTATATTGGAGAATGTAGTGTATTTGTATGTATAATCACAATAATTACAATAAAAAGATTAACTGTAAAAAAAATGTCAAATAAAACAATAGATAACATTGGCAGATGGAATGGGCAACCAGTCGGTAACCACCAGATCAGCACGTAGAGTGGACAGGTCCAATGACTGGAAGGACTGGATTTGTAGGATTTTGGGGGGCCTTGGGATGGTGCATTTTCCACACACAATAGACCATATCGTGGCCACTGAGGGAATATGGGTGAAACAAGAGCCCACAGGTACAAGAATAAGGTGCAACACGCTAGCTAGCATGGTTCTACTGTCAGGATCAGTTTGTGAGCAATGAAAATGCAGAAAATATGATAGGAGTTCCTTTCAAGAAAAAAAAAATAACAATAGGAGCAGATCAAAAGATCACTGATCAGTTTTCTTCAAAGCTAGACCAGTCTCTTCCATAGTCACTGATTAAGTGTGTCTCCTTATGGCAGGAGCTATAGGTCTTTCTTGTATCCAAGCTAGGCAAGGTCAAATCTGATCTGTCTCTAGCTGCAAATCTAAGGATTTTATACCCTTCTCCTCTGGTCACATGATCTAATCTCATTCAATAATTAAACATTTTTGTCATTCACAAAACCCTTTAAGACCAGAATTTCAATTTCTTTCAAATAGATACATAGAAAACTAGACAGTGATGGCAGAAAAAGACCAAAGGTCCATCCAGTCTTCCTGAGTTCCCTATTTAGCCCTGGGACCTACTGTCCCACGGGGTCTTAGCCCTCCCCATCCTTCCCCCCATTCCCATCCCAGTTTCTGCCACCTCAAGCAATGACTATACCCTTTTATTATGAAATGAGTTGAAAGAATACCGACTACTGATTGGCCGAGAGCTACTTTCAGCTGTGTTGTTATCCCAGCACAACGACCTGGGTGAAAATAGCTCCTGGCAGTCAATCCTCCTTACCAGTAATCAGCCATGGTATATCACTGCCTGCTGTCACTGACTGCCCACTCTGCTGCCACTATTGCACTCACCATACCATACTATGATCCCGAACTGTGCACAATTTAAATTCTACAGTACTTCGTGCTGAACGGCTCCCGATTGTACCTAATAACTGGCAGATTTCCTCGATGATGCACTGTGTATTGAAATCTCTGCCTGTCCTCACTATTTCCATTGGTCCTACACATTCTCATATGCAGGAAAGCCTCCACCTGCTGGCCAAGAAGCAACACTGCAGTGACCAAATAGTACTTCTTTATTGTTTTAAAAATATTTCTGTATATTTTTCTATTTATAGTTCCTATTAAATGACGCACAAAGTATTTTTAAAAAATACCTTATTTACCAGTGGTAATGGACCCACTTTATAATCACAATAAGGCACTCCAGAAGAGGTGTTATGGTGGGATAATGGCCCTTCTTGGGTGTTGGAAGCACCCGGCTTCACCTCGTGCTTCAACAGATATGAAGTGGGCCATTATCCAACCATAACACCCCCCATCATGCCTTATTGCTTAATTTTATCCCAACCTTACTTGAACCCACCAACAGTTTTAACACCCACCACTTCAGCAGGTAGACTGTTTCACAGCTCCACTGCCCCTTCTGTAAAATAATACTTCCTCATGTCCCTTGTGTCAACATGACCATGAACTAGCTTTCAAGCTAAAAATGTCACGTAGTTCACCTTATTAATTCTTTTTAGGAACATGAAGGTCTCTATCATATCTTCCCTCTCCCTTCTGGTCTTCAGTGAGTACATGTTCAGTGGCTTGAGGAACTCCTCATAGGAGTTGCCCTGTTGGCCATGAATAATTTTTGTTGCCCTGTGCTGCACCCTCTCCAGCCTATCTCTATCCCATCTGAAGTGCGGACTGCAGAACTGTGTGCAGTACTGCAGGTGTGGCCTCACTAAGGATCTATATAGGGAAATATTACTTCTTCCATTCTATTTTCAGTACCCCTCCCACTAAATCCCAGTTTCCTACCCATTTGCTATATGACTTGTTGTATGTGATGATAATGCCAAGGTTCCATTCCTCAGCTGTAGTGCTAAGTTCACCCCACCCATCCAGTACTCTGTCCTGTGGTTCTTGTTCCCTGGGTGCATTACCTTGCACTTTTTGATTTGCATTCTGACTGCCAAACCTTAGATCACCCCTCTAGCTTTTGTACATCACTCTGCATTTCCCTGATTCTCTCATCACTATCCACCCTCTCACAGAGCTTACCATCTGCAAAGAAATAAACATTCATGTAAGCAATAAAAGTGTATATCTAGAGTTATAGAGAAGAAACTCTTACCATCTCAAACTACTCCACTAGGACTTCTCTTTACCAGTTGTTATCTGTATAAAAGGTAGTACTGTGAAGTTGGATGGCTCCGGTGGCATTGAATACCTTTATATTCAGGTAAGCTTTTTTGGTTTGTTACAGGGTATGGTCCACATAACGGGCTATAGTGTAGGGGTATCATAGTTTGCTAGTTCATGTAGAATCATTAAAGATCAAAACAAAGATTGGCTTGGTTGTGCTGCAGTGGTTCTACCACTCACTGTGTTGGTGACCCAAGTTCTGGAGTGGACTCTAGTCACTCGGGGGGCTGGCCATGGGAAGGACGACTGACCATCTCAAGGGCAGCTCTCCTCCCTCAGGGTGGGAGATGATTTATTTCTCCACTTGAGTGACACATAGCAGAGGGTAGGTGACAACACAGCAGGTGTGCATTGAAAGGGCAAATGCAGCCCTTCCAGATGCCTAGCATGCAACTGGGGAGAAAATGGAAAAGAAAATCCTTCTTTTGTCTGGAACAATGCTGCCATGTCCTGTAGGACCACAGAAGATCAATGAGGCAAGACATCCACCACATCCATGGTCATGGATACTGGAAGTAGTGCTTCAACTATATGTTCCTGAGAAAGTCGGTGATGGGCTGGGGGTTGCCATTGGGGGGATGTCAGACTGAAGGTCGGAGGAAAAAGCTCTAGGGAAAAATTAAAAAACAAATGTTTTATCCATTATCTCTTAGGCAGAAGTGAAGTTTATAATTTATAAACAATTTAAACTATAAAATCACTTGTCTGCCTCTGGGAAGGCCTGCATTCAGCCTTTTTTTCAGAACCATTTACGTAGATGCACACTGCTTTCATTATTTATTGATGCACAGCATTCATTTATTTGGCAGTCCTGTCCTTATTTTCCCCAAGGGCCATGGCTGGCTGAAGCCTCCAAAATGTCCTCAGGCTCAATACTTTGCTGTCTGCTCCAGGGGAACTCTTTTTGTTTGTTAAAATGAATTTCTGTCCTTGGGCATAGTCTGCTGTGTCCCAGGGAATTGCAGATGGCTGGCAGCCATTTTCAGGAAATTCAATTTTTGGGCTAACTCAGCAACTTGAATTTGTGCATATACTGTGGGAATTTAACTGGTGAGATAGTATGGCCAGAAGGGCTACTCACTGTTTCTGACTACAGCTTTTTTGGGGTTACTACTTGAAGTAGACAGGAAATTTGGTGGGGTTTGTAGTCCTATGGCCATTGTGCAGGGCTACAACCCTGTTTAACGTGCCACTGTTTTTACTCTGGAAAATAGTCATGGTATTTCAGGGGACTGAGAGGCTCTTTTGAGAGCCATATTTTAGTTTTATATCCATTTTTTTAAACTTTTAAACAGCCAAGTGTGTGACCAGAAGAAGGGGCATGTGACTTGGAATGCACCTCCAGGTTATAAGGCTTATAATGCAAGCCCTGTGCAAGCGGGGTGAGCACACAGTCTCCAGGGACCACAGGGAACCATGCCAACAAAAGCTGCAAGGTTAGTAGTAAAACTGGACTTTTATACATTAATATTTGGGGAGTATAATTAACTGAAAGAACAGATAGGCATACTGGAGCAACACTACATTGTAGGTCTACAGCTAGGAGGACTCTACTACATTCAAGTCCAATACAACATTTAGAGTCTCTGTCATCAGGATAACAGGTAGACTGATTAAAATACCAGAACCCGGTGTCATATATAACTAGTAAGGACAGCCTTAGGGTGAAGGCATCATCAAATTTAGGTGTCTGTTATTCATGAAAGGCCACCAGCTAGTGTGTGAGGAGTGCATACATTTGTGCCTGTGTGCAGGAGTGTGTAAAAAAATAAAAGCTGATCGAATAAAAACTTTGGATGGGAACTGGGGATATAAAAGTATCTCTTGTTCAATGTTTTTACTTTCTGAAAAGGATGAGGTAAATAATTTTAGTTGCATCAAATGCCAATACATAAAAACATTAGAAAATGAAATTATCATGTTCAGAGTGAAATTAAACTCTGTAATTAATAATCAGAATGAAATCCAGCAAAGAATGCTGGCTATGGATGAGGCACGAGTTATCACAGTAGTTAACCAAACACCCACTACTCCTACTTGCAGTTCCTTTGGGTCTGGATCCAATAATGAACTTGATATCATACAAACCACTGTCGACCAGGGGGTAACAAAAAAAGGGAAAGAGAGTGTGAAACAAACAAAAACTCATCAGAACACGGGGTCTGGACAGTAGTTGATTCAGGGCATAAATCAAAAAAACATTGTAGGGGCATGGATTTTGAACTTACCCTTTGCAACCGGCTCTCTGTTCTTGCAGAAAATATGTCATAAAATAATACTCACGAGGGTAGTATGTCCACTAATAATGCCAGTCTTGGTACAACAGCTGAACGTACATTTCAAACTCCCAATTAACTAACTTGTAACAATGACAGAATGAATACAAATACCATAGTTACAGATATGGAAATCAAGACTTTTGACCCAGTTACAATCAAGAGGAGGTGATAAATGAACCTGCTGCAGCTAACTAAGAATCAAACAATAGTGAAACTCAATGGAGCAACCCAGATGAAGTAAATACTCAACAAATACCTATGGTGGAAGAAGAAGATGTTAATAATGGGGGAAGCATGAAGTAATCACTAAACATCAAGTATTTATCCTCGGGGACTCAATGATAAAATATATTGACCATTTGATATGCAACCCTGACAAGGCCAATAGAACGTGTAGCAGTTACACGGTTGCTAAAATATCTGACCTGGCAACTATGATGAATACTATATTAAGTAAAGCAGGGGATAAGCCTCTAATTATTATCCACACTTGTACAAATAATATTAACACCACAAGGCTTGAGGATATTAAAAAAGAGTTTGTAATACTTAGTGAACTCATAATGGCAAAAGGCTGTGAGTTATACTTCTCAGAAATCCTCCTGGTTCCCAGGGCAACAGCTGCTATAATAGAAAAAATTAAAGATGTAAATAACTAGTTAAGGAGGTGGTGCTTAACAAAGAGGTTTGCATGTTTGACGCATTGGGAAAGCTTCTATGACAGACCACATTCGTACTGCTGGGATGGGTTGCATCTCAATAAATGGGGGAGTAATCTATTTGGTAAAAGAATTAAGGTTTTTATTTCATGCTGTTTAAACTAACCACTCTGGAGGGGGGAGGGGGCATGGAAGCATTCCAGTCCTGACATGGGACACCCCACAACCAAACTAACAAATAATATAAAACAGTCTCGTGGATGTAACATTCTCATGGCTAATGCCAGGAGTGTAAACTGAATAAAAAGGGTGGAATTAGAAACCACTATGCTACAAAATAACATTGACATAGTAGCAATCAATGAAACATGGTGGGATGACTCTTAGAATGTTTAAGAGACATCTCTGGATACAAACTATATTTTAGAAACATAGAACATAGAGTAGGAGAGGGAGTTTGTGTTTATGTTAATAATAAAATAACATTTTACATCTATTAACTGCCAGATGAAACCAGAGCCAACTATAGAAACTTTATGGATCAAGCTAGAGTTCCCATGTTGACCCTCTGTTCTCATAGGATGCTGCTACAGACCCTCTGCATCAAGCAATGAGTACAATAATACACTGATTAAGGTAATTATCCAAGCATCCAATCTAGGCAATATGATCATAAAGGGAGATTTCAATCTCCAAGGCAGTGATTGGGAGCTCATGACAGGTAAAAATGAATTTGAACGTATTTTTTATGGACACATTAATAAATTACAGCCTGGAACAACTTGTTTTTGAACCAACATGAGGATGTAATATATTGGATCTTAGTCTGACTAGTATAGATAACGACATCACTGATGTTTGCTCAATTTGCTCATTAGGAAATAATGACCGTAACATAGTAACCTGTAGTTTAATTATATGTAGACAAACAAGTATTAGTAATATCACCATAAGTGATTACAACAAAGCTAAATGTGGGCATATACAGTATACAAACACCTATCAGGTATAAATTGGGATCAGGAACTATCGGATTTATCAGTTGAAAATGCTTGGAAAATCTTTAAAGGGATAATTCATAATATAGAAAATTACCTGGTTCCCTTAAAAAATAAATATAATAGGAAAGGTAAGGTCCCCAGATGGCTGACTGCATGGGTAAAAAGAACAGATGAAAATTAAGCAAAGAACCTATAATAACTATAAACTAAATCAAACAGAGGCCTATAAACAGGTTTACATGAAGGAGCAAAAGTTATTAAAAAATATGATAAAAATCCAGATTTACCATCGAGTTTAAAATTGCACATAGTAAGGACACCAAAGTACTTCACTCCTACATTAACTATAATAGCAAAACCTCAGCAAGAAGCACTGTCCCTATATCAATTAATGAGAACATAATAGAAAAGGATGTTGTAGTAGCAGACACATTCAATAATTATTGCTGCTCGTGTTCTCACCTAAGGGTTCGGGGCGATACGTTTAGATAATAATCATGAAAATATGTATCATTTTACAGTAGAAGAAGTTCTCTCTGAACTAAAGAAAATTAAAAGTTCCACCAGCCCAGGCCCCAATGATATAAACCCATGGTTCTTAAAAGATGCATCTAGATACCTGGCCTTTCCCCTGTCTGTTATTTTTAACAAATCTTTGGATAATGGGGAAGTTCCAAAGGACTGGCATTTAGCAACTGCTGTCCCTATATTTAACAAACTCTGGTCAGAGCTGATATATCTGTGGAAAGCTTTTGTGATGCTTTTACCCATTATTTCTAATTAATTTGCAGAATACAGATCTGATGAGAGGCAGTTTCAATGTGGTCTTCCTTCCACATATTTTTGAAATGTGTTTTCCTAGAATATGTCTGCTGATTGCTATGGTATGTATTTAGCCTGGATAGTTCTCAGAATACATGTTATCTTATTTTCAGTGGGGCTCTACATCTACGCAATTTTATGCTGCATTGCATAAAATCAGAACACTCTGAAAACAATATTTCACATCTGGTCTTGGCTACCCTGAATAAATAAATTGTAACAATGGTAAAATCACGACCCCACTGAAACAAGATATTGCATCTAATCTGGGACATCCTGCATAAATACAGTGCAAAAATGTGTAAAATGAAGATCTCTATGACAATGGGATGTAGCATCTCCCATACGCTATCCAGGATACAAAATAGAGGATAAGAGATATTTAAAGGAAATCTACTGTAAACTGAACCTCACTGTGTTCACTGACATAAACAAACAGTTTCTTTATTGTTTTATAACATATTAGATTTCAGTATTTATTTTGAATGTTGTGGCCATAAGGATGGTCGGTACAGTATGTGTGTGTGTGTGTGTGTGTGTTTGCTGTAGCTCAATATATTTTTTCCCCAAAAGGCATAGTAAAAAATGTCTGCTGATTGCTATATATTTAGCCTGGATAGTTCACAGAAGATCTGGCATATGTCTGAGACAGTACTTAGATAGTATCTTAAGAGGTTAAAAAAATAGTATACATCATTTTAGATTCATTGCAGGGAAAGGGTGACATTTATGAGGTATGAATCTTTCTTGAAAGACAATCTGCCCAACTGAAGCAAGTAGCAAGAAAATGTATAAATACTAAATATTTAAATGTGCAAGTTGTTGCATTATAAAGTGGGTAAACAAATCTCCATGTTAATAGGCAACCAATATTTAATGAGCTGTTTCAGTTTCCTAATGGCCATCTGATAAGCAGCTTGGAGTTCTGTCTCCAACATTCTAAACAGAAAGAAGGGATTATTTTATTTCAACTAGCATAGTGATTTGTAGTTGTGGATGGATACATTGAAAACTCCAAAAATGTGTTCCATGGTATTCCGTTTTTCCAGCTACAGACAGCAAGATGGCTGTAGGCACCACCCACAGCCATAAAAAGGACAACAAAGGGAAGATTGAGAATTATAGGCCTATTAGCCTAACTTCACTTGTTATAATAACTTGTTGTAAGATGATAGAAAAACTAATAAAACTGAGGATGGAAAATGAACTGGACAAGCTAGGACTATGTGACTTTAAACAACATGGTTTCAAGAGAGGGCGTTCTGGTACAACCAATTTGGTTACCTTTTACAACCAAGTGAGAACAAGTCTCGATAAAGGTGTTTCAACTGATGTAATTCTTTTAAATTTTGCTAAAGCCTTTGACAAGGTCCCTCATAGCATACTGATTACTAAACTAGTGGACCTTGGTATCAGTGCAAGTATAATGAGATGGATTAAAAAACTGGTTACAGGGCTGAGTCCAGTGGGTATGGATAAATAGATGCTTATCAAATGAGGGAGTCATTGGTAGTGGGGTCCCCCAGGGCTCTGTTTTAGGCCTGACATTATTTGAAGTATTCGTCACTATACAACAAGGCCCTATACAAATACCATTATCAACCCAGAGCGCTCTCTCTCCAATGGCATCATCACATTACCACATAGAAGCAATCTTAGGGTACTACCAAGTCATGGAATTTGAAAGCTGTTCCAATTTATTTACTGTTTGCAAACCTGATGCAACTGTATAAAATCCCGATTTGGACCACAAGAAGCTATGCACATAAAAGGTAGGGGATTATACAACACCCTTATAAGTTCAGATTTCTGCAGTTTCATTTTAGAAAAATAACCTATTTAGTTGTCTTTTAAACAATTCTAAACACAATTTCTCCATATTTAGTCAGTTTTATAGCTCTTACATAGTTTTTTGGTGTGTTAATTTTCATATATCAAGCTCCAAAACTGGCTGAGTTACAGCAAATACATTTTTTTCTTGAGATTTTTGTCAACAAATAACATGCCAGACTTTGAGCCCATTTAATTGTGGAACAGCAAAACTGAAATACCATGTTATTTGACTAGTCTTTAGATCATACAGTAGTAGCCATAGACATTGCCAGCTATTTCCATATATTTTGTGAAATTTCTAAAGAGTTTCTCTCTACTGCCCCTACTGTGGAAATGCAGAAAGCAGGCAATTTCTCTAGAAATATCACATACATTTTGGGAAATAGCTGGCAATGGCTGTGGCTCCTACTCTATTTCAATAAGTAATCATGACAAATATCAGGTCTGCACCTCAGTAGAGTTGTGGCTAAATAAATACATTTAAAAAATACCACAAATTTCTACTGAATGTTACTGAATTTCATGGAATTCCATTAGAATTCCTCAAATTTGGAATTTTTGAATTCTGCACAGCTCTGTCTACAATGTTGTGATTTATTAGGAGGTGGGAAGGAGACGGGGACAGGATAAACTTCCTCTTATATAAGGAGTTGGTTAGAGTACACCTGCAGATCTTCACTCAGTTCTGTTTGCCACAGTGCAGAAAGGACATTGAAGAGATCGAAAGGGTCCAGCTGCAGCATAAATCCAACAAGCTGATTAGCAGCTTAGGAGAAAAAAAACTATAGTGAAACATGGGACCTACTTTGATTTGAGTAATGCTGCCAACACTGTAATTTGCCAAGAAATGAAAAAACTAGGCGAGGCATGATTGTGGAGTTTTGAATATTAACTTGTATACGCACTGCACATCATTCACAGTGATTTCAGCTTGTTGGTGCAAGCTGAAGGACATGCACTCAAAGTGTGTGTTGTGGGGAGGGACAATATGAGGAAAAACATCAATAAGTATTGCTTAAAGTGATTTGACAGTTTCCTAAAAAGGTAGTTGCCATTAGCCATATTCAAATGTCATGCTGTTTCAAAACAATTGATTTTCAGAACATTCTATTCTTCATTACTAAGTACATTTGAACAGAAACAGGCTGTTTGCCAGGTCTTCTGTCTGTGCTCCTTTTCCAGCTTTGAAGTTTTTCACATCAGAATAGAGTCCATGGCAATAGGTTATAGTGTCATACACAGTGGCACTTTAAAACAGGAAAAAGTAACGTGAAAAGTCTAAAGGGAAAAATATCATTTAATTCAAACTGAGGTGGATGCACTCACCACTCAAACACACAGACAGCGAGGCCCAAAGGCACAGGGTCATAATGTTGCAAGATATTATTCCTCATGGCAAAATCGAGCTGCTAAAACAGCGTGATTTCTGCCATGAAGCATAAGTCTTTTTTCTGTGGGGGCTCCAATCTCAACCCCCCCCCACTTAAGATTCTCAACTCTGGGGGGGGCAACTCGGGGAGTGCCAAGACAGAAAAAAAAAGTTTCTGGGACTGGGAATCAAACCCAGTCCCTGACACAGCACCTGGATTCCTACTGCTGTGGCTCAGCCTTGCGAGACACGGCAGCTGCTCGACAGAACCCGCTCCCAGCAGAGGTCTTATCCTCTGCCTGGGAGAGCACCACTAGTGCAATACCAAGTAGAGCAGCATACGTGGTATTGCACCAGTAGTGCTAGCAACCTAAGCTGTACCGGTTTAGCCATAATGTCATTCGCTATTAAGCATGTGACATTATGACCTGGTAGGGGCCCAAACTGTTATAGTAATTTAAACAGTTTTATTCCATTCCAGTGCATAAAAAACAGGCAAATACAGCAGTGCAGCAGCACTGCTGTCTGGATGTTCTTGCATTTCACTCTGCCTTCAGGACTTCATCAGAGAGGGAAAAATATCATGTTTAATAAGAATGTCTTTAGTTGATGAAATAGAAGGTTCTAACATTTAAATCATAGGGGATACAGTATTGTGTAACTCGCTTTTGTTGTTGATCCCAAAAGTAAATTTCATGCTTGAAATCAAACAAGCAAAACAAAAGAAAGGCACTGCATTTTAATTTTTTTACTAATCCAAAGAGACAGAAACTCAATGAAAAGTGTGGCAGTAGGAAACCCTGGTGCTTCAGCTCTAGTGTGACCCTTGGTCAGGGGGTACATACAGTATCAGTATCAGTACATTGCAAGTAATTCATGGAAGCGCTATGCACTTGTTAAGCCCATCAGTAATTGTCATGAAAAATAAGAGGTATAAATCAAGTTAAAGGCCCCAGATACAAAAGTGCCATTAAAATGGAAATAATGTTTAATACAAAACACACATACACAAATTTAAAACAAAAAATTAGGGTAGCAGAAACAGTCCTTATTTGCTGACAAGAAATATCCAAATTCCTTGAAGTTTAAAATCTGACACTGACCACTGAAACTGAATTGGAAAAGCAACATCAAGGAGCAGGCATACTGTACTTCTCATGCAAATGCTGATGGCGAAATCACTGGAGAGGTTTGCCAGCTAATTAGATAGAATGGCGACAGGGGACAAGAAAGTGGAGGGGGCTAAGAAGAGGAAAACAAGAATGAGGAAAGATGATCTTAGAGGAAGACGGAAAACAAAATAGTGGCGATACTGGGAAAGTGTGAGAGGGATATAAAAGAGAGAAGTGTGGGAGGGAGTTAATGAATGTTTAAAATGTATAATTTCTACAGACGTCTTCATTAAACAACATTTATATTTCTGAACACCTGAAAAAGAGGAATATAAAAATTATAAATCACATGAATTAATCATGCATAACATATACAGGTAGATGCAAATGACCAAAAGATGTCAGTGACGTAAGACTGGCTATCTGTAAAAATGGCATTATGTCCAAACAATCATTGTGGCCAGATGGAATTAAAGTATCGAGGTTATATATCCACCTCAACTCTTTTTTTTTTAAAGAAGCATCCTAATTCTGTCCCCTCCTCGGGTGGGAGCAGGTACATGTTCAATTCCCACAAACTGTAGATCATTGGGGTTGATGTTATGCAGTCTCTTAAAATGATGCCCAAGGGGATATCTGAATTGGCTGTCCATATGGAGCTAATGTGTTCCTGAATCCTTTAACTCAGCTGGTGGATGTTTCTGCCAATATATGTCATATAGCAAGTACAAGTGATGGAATAAACAGCAAAAATGCAGAACAGTTAATGAAATATCTGATTTCTACTTTTTTGGAATGTTTGGGATTAGTGAATTCCTTTGTAGTAATGCCATATCTCCATATCTGTGACAGCCAGTTGGTGGTGGAGGTGGCCAATTTAAATGTGTGTTTATGGTTGAGGACATAAAGAAGCTGTGTGTCATAGTGTCTCCAATATTTTTACTCCTTCAATAGATGATTTGGGGTTGTTCACCTAGAGATCTGAAGTGGGCATCATCTGCTCTCAAAACATGCCAATGTTTTTGACAATGCAGTAATACCTGTGTCAAAATTCAATTGTATTCTATTACAAATGTAACATTTTTGAAATTATTGTCACCTCTTTTTACTTTTGATGCACTTACACACCAAAGGCTTTGTTACAGTGAAAGGGGATTTTTTTTTGGGGGGGGTGTCACTGCCGAGCCCATTGCAGTTCAAAATAGCAGGGGTTCGGCAGTCTAGACCAATGACCGTGCACTGTGGTCATGACACAACACTTGCTACTTGCTGGGTGGAAACTTTGTGTATTTCAAAGGACCAAAGCTGCTCCAATCAGAGAGGGCTTTGGTTCTTTGATTTGCATGAAGTCGGTCAGCAAGAGCAGCTGATCAGCTTTCAATGTCAGGAGCCTGTCAGCCAGGCAGCCTTCAAGGGAGCACAAGGCAGGTGACATGTTGAGATTTTTATCCAAAGGTTAGTGGAGGCTTTTTAAAAAGTCCACTTGCAGGAGTATTAAGTTCATCCACCATTAAAAAGAGAAATAGCTGGCCGGCCCAGTGGCGTGGAGGGCTGAGGCATCACTGCCTTACCTCCTGCCACACCAGCAACCCATGTTTGTGGTACAAGCGGGTCTCTGAGGACAGCTCTCCTCTCCCGGGGAGGGGTGGGACTAGAGCTGGTGCTTGTCTGGCCCCTAGCAGTGGCTGGAGGTTGGCACACCCACTCTACAGAGAATGGGGGTGAAGGTGGAGCAGATGCCTGGCATGCTGCATGCGGAAGTGTGTGCAGCCTGGCCATTGTCGTCACTGCATGCTGTACCTCTGCACTTGGGGCAGGGGACAAAACATGGAGGACGAAAATGCCACTGAACAGCGGATGATGTTGACTCCCCATAGGTGCCACACCAGGCAAGCTGGCACTTCAAAACTAAGAGGTAATAGTTAGTGGATGCTGGGGTGACAGGGCTGGAGGGGTGGTGGAAGGGGTGCCAGTCGGTGGGGGGATAAAGAAATCAGGGGAAAAAAAGAGAAACAGCCTTTCTAGTTCCATGCCCCCATTAGTTGACCTGCCTCCCCAGCCTCACAATGTGAAAACACCTTTCAGCCCTAAGAAGTAAATGCAGTCAGAGCCATGTTATCAAATCAGAGTCCTCACTAATGTCCTCAGTGTGAGTGCCAGAGTTAATTTTTACTTCATCTGTGAGAGCACCTGCATCCTTTGGGTCGCTGAATAGATATCTGCATACACCACCTTTAATTTGGTGGGATGCTGCATGCTATGGGAAACCCTGAAGGAGCATAACACAGTCCTTGTCCAGTCAAAGGCTTTCACACTGTTCACAGGTGGCAAAGCTTAAATCTGGGTACAGGGAGATCTTGTTGCCATTCTCTTTAGTGAGCAGTCCTGTACAGTACGTTGATCTGTCGTGTAGGCTGACCAGGGTTACAAGAAAAGTCCATGGCATTTTCTTGTTTTCTTTCTTTTTCCATGGTGTGATATGGAATGGCTGGAAAGTGATGGGGGCCAACACCAGGTGAAACCACTCACCCAGCCAAGACTCCAAGAATTTCATGGGATCAAGCACCTCCACTGACTCTTGAAGTCCCAGGATTCTGATGTTTGTAGCCCTGGTGAGGTTGTCTAACTGTCTTCAGTGTTGATCTTGTGACTTCCTCCTTAAACCCTATAAAAAAAAAATACTATTCATCAATGACTGTTGCAGCCGCCACTGTATACCCCAAAGCTCAACCATGTTATTATTACGTACGGGGTACTTCAGTCCTCCTTGCCAGCTGCTACCCCCCACCCTGCCTGTTTTAGTTATGCAGCAACAGGAGCCCACCACCAGTGCTGTCAACATAACACTGACACTGGGCTGCCCAATCCCCAGTGTTGCCACCTGTAGTAAAGAAACCTGCCCCTCATCAATTTTAAAATTATTTAAACCTGTAAAAAAGAAAACTGCTCATCGATGTCTGTTGCACTGTTATTTGACCCTCCCAAGCCCTTTCTTAATGACTTGCAATTCTTTTTTACGAGCCTGAGTTTGCACCGTTAAGTTGAGAAAAAAGGTGAGTGTGCTACCTTCTAGGGAACAGTGCCCCGACTGTGAGCAGCTTGCAGAAGTGGAATATGGGCTTCTGAGCTGGAGATTGTGATAATGGCCGTCAGTGACTCATCAGAATGTTTCCCACACACTCTTGTGCACATGGGAATCATGAAGGCTTTCACAATTTTAATACCGGAGTCCACTGGTAGAAGTTGCAAGTCTGAAAACAGGCCTTCAACAGAAGGTAACAGATCAGTTTTAGAAGCAAAACGGGGTGGAAAGCCTAGAATCTGCATGTTGACCTGCCGCTGGGAATTTTCCAGGGTTTTGATTTTCACCTTGACATATTGCAGTTCTTTCACCAGCACAGCATTCATGTCTTGCTGTTGGTCTGCTGCTCTTGATAAGCCAGAAATGGCAGAAGCAATGAGCTGGATCCTCTTCTTAGTCAGTAAGCTTGGTTTCAACAGCTGCTAGTCATTGATTCACCTCCTTACCGACAGCCTGCAGTTTAGTGAGCCTAGAAAGAAGCTGCGAGGTGGGGAGATCTACATCCATTTCTCTGCTCAGCCATGGAGGCCCAGGTCCCTTTGTGTGTGGTGCCACTGTTAAATAGGTATCAAGACCCTGTGCTGCAGATCTTTGGTCTTTTTAGGCCCCATTTCGGTCTTTATCAGTAATACCAGTATGATGACTGGAAGAATAACAGCAAGGGCAGTGCAAAATAGCAGAACATAGGAAATAAAATATATTCTGATCAGATCTCTAGAGAAAAGCTGCTGCCATTTTGGCTGCTCCTGGGCACCCCCCCCCCATTTCTTTTTTTTCCATTTCAAATGGTATTGCATTTTAGCAATACATACAATTAAGCAGCTGGATGACAGTAGAAAAACTAATGGAATAATTAATATAGGAGGAACACATTTGAAAAAGAAAACTCTGTGGGAAGAGTTACAATAAAATTACTAAGAAGTATAAGATAAATTAGCAATTTAAATTGAAGGAATTTTAAAGATAAACTAATTATAACAATAACATTAAAACTTTATAGAGGCAGCGATACATTTTCTGTAATAATTCTCATAGATAAAAATAAATAACTGCCTACAATTTGAGAGTTAGAAAGGGGGTCCAAATCGTATAATAAGTTTCAAGTTGGTTCAAAATCAAATATGAGAGTCTGTCATCATTAGCCGGAAGAGTCATATTATTGTACCAATCCTCAAGGTTAGGTGTGTGAGCTTTCTTCCAATTAGATAGAAAAAGTCTTTTCAGAGCAAGAGCAGCAGCAAGAAAATGTGTTCAAATGACTCAAGTGAGAGGGTAGACCCAAAATAAAACTAAAGGGAAGAAGCAGATTTTTCTGTTAATAACTTTTTCACATAACTCATGAACTTTGTGCCATAGAGGAGTTACTTTAGGACAGTTCCATAGCATATGTAATAGATTAGCATGAGGCTCATTACATCTCCAGCAAGCCCCCCTCTTTAAGGGATCCCATTCGTTCCAGTCTTTGTGGGGAACAATAGCACTTGGGAAGTATCTTAAATTGTATAAATCTCCCTTGAACTTCTTTACATGAATAGTGAGCGTTGGTCAAAGTGGAGGCCCAATCTTCCACTGAAAGAGTATGCCTTAATTCTAATCCCCATTTTACTTTGGTGTCAGCACTTATTATCCTAGAGTCTGTGCCATTTAAAAGTGCTTTATAGATCCATGACACCTCTTTATTCAAATTAACGAGTTTAAAAAACTTGCTGCCACTCTGGGTCAGGTGGTAGGAGTGTATAATTAGGCAATATACCACAACAGGGTGTGGATTATGGCAGGATTTACCATGCCTGGTGTGGTTTGGTCATGAGGACACAGGCTGAGTGAGTAAACTACACCAGAAGTGGTAAATCCTGACATGACCCACACCCTGGAGTGCTATATTGTGATTATACTATGATTAGTAATTAAAGATTTTTTAGGTAAGATGAATGGTGTTTTTTTTTAAATAAACTGATTTTTTATTGATTTCCTGTGTGTATCCTTCCTCTGTATGTAAAATAGTATCCTGTTGCTAGGTGGAAAAACACACACACACACACACACACACACACACACACACGCACACACACGACACTGCTTGCTATACCAGTGTTTTTTGGGGAGCGAGTGACCAATATAGGAGTGAGCACAGTTTGCCAACAGTCTGTGTTGAAGCAGTGATGGACTACCGTAAGTAATTGTGTGCTTCCGGGTGACTGCTCATCGAGGTGGTAGTTTCTGTTTGTAAACAGAAACAGAGTTTTATTTTGGTAATGAGGGCGATCAGGTAGTTGGATTATTGTGAATGATCCTGGTGTGTGGATTTTAGAGTGGTGATGTTTTGACAAAGTTGGAGCGGAGCTGACGATGAAAAATATTGTTAGAGGTGAGCCGGAAGGAATCTTATACAAGACAAAGATTTATAAGCACTGTTTTGTCCTGCATATGGGTTTTAAGAATGTGAAGTTACTGTTCTTTATTTTTCTTACTGTTGCTGCAGTGCTTGTAATTTTAGTGTGAGTCCAACAAGGCACTTTTCTTGTCTTAATTTTCGGGGGGTCAGATTGATGAACGCAGAGTAGTTCTTAGGTGGGAGGGGTCAGAGTGATACTCAATGGGCATTAGATGAGGTTGGCTTGCACCTTTTCCCATTGGTATATCATAGGATTTATCAAGGGTAAAAGGTACCAGTCAACCAATCAGGATGCGTAATTCTAGGACCCCACTGTATAATAAAGCAATAAGGCACTCCAGGGTGTGTGTTATTGTCTAATAACATCACTCCTGGTATGGTGGAAGCATTCAGCTTTACCTCGTGCTTCAACCCACCCCAGGAGTGATATTATTAGACAATAACACACACCCTGTCATACCTTATTGCTTGATTCAGTACTGAATCATGTGAATATTTCCTAATCTGTAAGTAAATAACAAAATGGGATTTGCGCATATTATATTTAAGCCTAAGATTTTCAAAAGACATAAGGAAACTTGAGGAGGAGTCTATCAGAGCTCCTACATTAGAAATGCTATATTGTTTCCAACCTGTGTCTTTTAAAGGACCATGTCCTGCTAGTATATAAGGATTATCCCATAAGGGCTAAAGAATACTGGCACTTGGAGAATTTTAAGCAAAGGCTACACTAATCTGATGTTTCTAAGCAAGCTCTGAATATAAGGGTTTTCATTACAGTGTTTGGGAAACTTCTTAAAAAGAAAGTCCAAAAGATTCTCAGGGGTTAGTAGTTGTTCCACTTCAAGCCATTGGGGTATGGTTCTTTCATTAAGGGGAGTAAAATGTAAGACTGAAGGCCAGATATTCAAAACTTTGTGCTGGGCACAAACCATTTGCACAGGTTTAGTACGGGATTAGTGCGGGTTTGCTATATTCAAAAGGCCAAATAGCGCATGCAAACTGCATTAGCACTGGGCAAAATCATAATGTATGCAAGGGACAAACTGAGGGGGCATGTACATGAATACAGGCGCAATGCTATATTCAGTGACTAGCACCATGCAAAGTGGTTTTGCATGACTTAGCATGACACTTAGCGCGGTGCACATTACCACTCAGGAAAAGGTAGTCTTGACCCTGGGCAATCAGCTTTGAGCAACATTTTGGCTTTGCACAGGTGTTTATGTGGCTTTTGCGTGTCTTTGCATGGCCCTAACAAATAAATATGACACACAGACAAAGCCAGACATAGAGGAAACATGCTGCTCACTGATGGCATCACAATGATGCCATCATCTGCCACCATCCCAGCCATGCCGGGCAGTAAGTGGTGACCCTGCCACCAGTGGACACCATGGCAGTGTGGCCATACAGCACACACCTGCAGACCACCCTTCTGTGGAAACCAACAGATGCCAGCACACAAATGCAGCACTGTGGGCATGGAGGATGTTGAGGGGAGGGTGTTTGGGTGGCCAGGCTGCGCCACAGACCAGGTGAGGCCACAAGGCTGAAACACATCATGCAGTGCACATGGGCCAGTGTTGGGAATACTCCAACACCAGTGTGTCTGTCTGATCATATGTGCCCCCCCCAGCCACATACCGCATAGTTGTACAAACACCACAGCACACACAGCCGGCCATGTATATGTCACTGTGAGAATTCCATGTCAGAGGTACAGCATCTGTGGATCACACAACAGTGTAACAGTACTGTCCACTGTCAGTAAACACCTGCAAGGTGGGCCTGTCACTGTGTACAGTGCAGTGGTCATCACTGCCCTACACACCATAGGCATTGCTGTGTCCCTCACTATACTGACCCCCTTGCTACTGTAGTGTCTGCTGTGTGCTGTAGCATGACCTACAGTGCAACAAGTTGCATGCAGCACCACCACCACCTGTGCCTATGCTGTGTTGTCCCCTGGGGCACAATATGCTGTGCTGTACTGTATACATGTAGCCTGCAGCTACCATCATGCACTGCCAGACTAACCTACAGGTGTAGCTTCGGGCAGACCTGGCCAGCCCCTGTACTTCCAAACTGACCAACAGGTGGAGCTGGGGGACTCTGCAGTAACACTGGGCAAACTGCATGCAAAGCATGGCATAATGAGATGCTAATCTGGATGTTTGCCCAGAGACTACCTAAGTAGGCTCATTTCCATGTCACTTTTGAATATGGCAAAGTTTAGCACTGGGCAAATGTGTTTGCATCGGGCAAACCACTTAGCTCCACGCTAAACCTGCTCAAACGTGTTAGCACCGCGCAAATGGTTAGGAGAATATTATACAGTTTTGCACACTGTACTTTCACATGCGCTGCTGCCTACAGCTGTACTGAGGTCCATGCATTTGCTGGCAAACACATTTGCCACATAGTTCACCGCTACCTACCTTCATGTCACTGTGCACTGTGTTGCTGTTGTGGTTTGCAATTCCTGGTTGCTATATTCAGAGCTGTCTTATTCCAGGGCTAAGTTTGCCCAGCACTCCCAGCCCAGTTTTTCCAGTACATTCCCATGCTACATTCAGAAGCTGTTTTCCCTGGGCTATTCCTATTGAATATAGCTTGCATTTTGCTCTGGGCTATGTTTGCCCGCTGAGCAGTGATAATTTAGCCACGGGGCAAAGTTTTGAATATCTGGCCCTGAATGTTTAACTAAAAAGGGAGCTTGATATTTTTCCCATCATGGAACACCAAATCCCCCCTCAAACCATGCTGCTGTCAGTTTGGACAGTGCTAATCTAAGGGGTTTGGTTCCCCAAAGGAAACTATTAACTACAATAATGATTTTAGCAAAGTTGGCTTCAGAAAATTGGAAAATAATATTTTGGAATAAATAAAAAAGTTTAAGAGCCAGCATAATTTTTATTGAACTTATCTTGCCCCAGACTGACATAGCTAAGGATACCCTATCTAGGGTAGTTTGTAGTTTTTTCAGCAAAGAGTGAAGATTGACTTCACCTAAGGAATTTATGTTAGGGGGGATTGTGAGGCCTAAATAAGTAATACCATTATGTTTCCAGCAACTATCCATGCATATATATTTTCCCAACAAGGAACCCCCTGAAGTGTATGCTTGCAAACTTGTGTTTTATTTCAAGTGACCAGTGAACCTGAAAATTTAGCAAAGTTATCCAGTTCCTTCTTCAAAAAACTAATCAAGTCTCTGGGTTGTGATAATGTAAATAAAAGATCATCTGCATAAGCAAAAGTTTTGTTCATGGTCTTTCCTATTTTAACCCCCCTAATTTCTTGAGCCATCTGAACCTTCTGAATAAAAGGCTCTATTGCCAGGATTAACAGACATGGGAAAAGTGGGCATCCTTGCTTCATCCCTCTAGTTAATTTGAAGAGGGTAGAGATGTAAACATTAGTAATAATTTGAGCTGAAGACTTATTATAGAGAGTGTGAATCCAATCTCTGAAAAAGGTACCCAAACCATATTTTTTAAGCACCTCAAATAGATAATTCCACTCCAGAGTATCAAATGCCTTGAAGAAGTCAATGGAGAGAGAGTGGCTGCTTCTTTTTTTGTTTTCTTTGCCATGTACATTACGTTGAGGAGACGTCTGATATTGTTCACCTAACATCTAGATTGACAAAACCTACGTGCTCCCTACTGATTCATTTATGTATGATATTTTTGGTTCTACTGGAGAGCAATTTTGCTAAGATTTTGTAATCGCTATTCAGCAAAGATATTGGTTTATAACTTTCACAAAGTGGTGGGTCCTTTTCTTCTTTTTGGTATTAAAATAATAAAGACCAAATTTAGGGAGTTAGGGAGGATTCTATTGTTATATGCTTCTTCAAATACCTTGAGAAGATATTTAAGTTTACATGGTCCCAATAATGTATATAGCTCTCCAAGAATGCCATTAGGCCCAGAGGTCTTATTATTAGGAAGGTCCTTAATGATCTGTGCTATTTCTTCAACTGTTATAGGCCGACATAACTTATCATTCTCTTGAGTAAATAAGGCAGGGATGTTCATACTTTTATGAAATCTACAGCTTAGGAGGGCTTATCAAATATTTTTGAGGAGTTGAGTTCATTATAAAAATTCAAAAACATATTGTTAATATCTTTATTAGAGACTTTAACTGCACCAATTTAATCCCTAATCCCAGTAATAAGGTTTTAGGTAAGTTTTCTCTTTAGTCTAAAAACCTATCATTTGCCAGATTTTTCTCCTGCCAATTTCAGTTTCGACCAGCTTGTGACACACGTATCTAAGTCTAAACCCAAGACTTTGGAATCCTAGCCTTATCCAACCATTTTTGAAGGGGAGGCTCGTTAAAACAAAAGGTGTTTTTTTTTACATTGCATTTTTATTACATTTTAACAATATAAAAACAAAGAAAGATAACAACTACCACTTACAGACATGCCCAACCAAATAAAAAGGGTGCAGAATGCTCAGAGCACAGAACAAAAGAAATGATCATTAGCTATAAGTGAAAGTATAGCCATTAATATATCTGGAAACACCATTACTCAGCAAACTATAGTGAGCCAGACTTTCTACTACAGATATCCCTTCCCTTGCTGCTAGGAAGTGAAACCTATCTATCTGACACTTTAAAGAAGCTGTAATTTGTTCCATTATCAGATTTTTTTTTTACAATTTCTTATCCAATCATCCTCAGATGTGACATTAGTGGTTAGCCAAAGCTGAGTTAAAGACTGAAGGGCTACCTCCACTAAAATGAAAAACAAAAATTTGGCTGACCTACCAATGATCCGTTCGGGGGGTAATTAAAAAATCCAGGGGTGAAACAAAGGAGAAATCTCAATATCATAAATCTTACTTATTGCCTCCCCTATCAAACTCCAATATGGCTGCAGGTAAGGACAGGTCCAGAATATATGAGCATGGGTTCCTAAGCCTCCACAGCTCCTCTAACACCTAGCACAACCATGGCACCCATAACACTTAATCATAACTGGCACCCAAAAATACTGTATTATTACCAGCCATTGAAATTCTCACCAGGAAGGAGAGACTGTAGTTGCATGGACCCCCTGCCAAGCCTGAGCCCGAGCTCACACATCACCTTCCAATTGAACCCCTCCCTCCTTTTACCACCTGGTTTTAATCTGAACTAAAGGGTCCACATTGAGGTCTAAAAGAGTTTAATAAACTTTAGAAATTAAGCCCCTCTTGATTGACTGCCTAGCCAAAAGAGGCAGCAACCCTCGCAATTGGTTATTCGCCCCTTGAAGAGCTTCCCTCTGTGAAATGTCAGATAGATAATGATGGATTTGCAGAAAATGAAAAAGATCCCAGGACAAAAGGCCAAATTTGTTTTTAAGTTGCAAAAACGTTTTAAGAATCTGTCCCTCAAAAAGTTGACCAACCTGCTTGAGACCCCACTCCATCCACTGTGAAAAAAAAAGTATCTAAATGGCATGGAGGAAAATTTGAACATGAGCAAATAGGGGTCTCACCACATAACCCAAGATCCAATTTAAAAATCTTGCATACCTTATGCCAGACTTTCACCAATAATGTCACCCAAGGGTTATAAGTCCTTATGGATCTTAAAGTGGTCATATCTAGAAATAGAATATCTTCCAAAGTAATATCACCCAAGGGTTAGAAGACCATAGGGATCTTAAAATGGTAATATGTACAAATGGAATATCTGCCAAAGTAATACATGAGAAAGACACAGGTTCCAACTGTACCCAGTCAGGAGGATCATTAGAAAGAAAGGTAACAAAATGACACAATTGTGCAGCCCTGTAATAAGCTTTAAAATTTGGAACTGCTAATACCCCCCTCGCTTTAGGAGAAGGAAGAACAGACCATCTGATTTGTGGGCGCTCCCCCCCATATAAATTTAGATGAAGTGCATTTCAAAGTTAACCAGAAAGACCTCGAGGAAGATATAGGTAAAGCTGAAAATAGAAAAAGAAAGCATGGTAATACATTCATACGAACCACCTTCACCCTGCCACCCACAGGTAAAGGCAGCTTTCTCCAATGTAAACAGTCTTCTTGAGCACTTACTAATAATTTGAGATAATTAACACTATGCAATTTAAAAATATCACAGGGAATCCATACTCCCAAATATCTAACCCCCTTAACCGTCTTAAACCTGCAGCTATTCAAAAGTGAGATCTCTAACTGTTAACCCAAATATAAAACCTCAGTTTTGGCTTCATTGATTTTAAAGCCAGAGATTTACCATACCAAGACAAGAAGTCTTCAACATTCGGAAGGGAATTAGAGAGGTCAGAAAGATATAAAAATGTGTCGTCAGTATACTGTGAGATACTCAGCTACTTCCCTGCCACAGTTATTCCCTGAAAGGCTTCCGACTGGTGTATCAGTGCTGCTAGGGGCTCAACACTTAATGCAAAAAATATGGGAGGGAGAGAAAGGACATCCCTGCCTCGTGCCACTCTCTGTCTGAAACTTAGAAGAAATAAGCCCATTGACCTGAACATGGGCAAATGGTTTATCATAAATACTTCCTAACCATTTGCAAAATTTTGGCCGAACTGAAATTTAGAAAACGTACGCATGAGAAATCATTAATCCAGGTGATCAAATGCCTTCTCAGCATCAATTGCTATTACCGCTCCTACCTGTTTCTTTGGCCAAGTCTGTGAGGCCAAAAGGACATTTAACAATTTCTGAATATTATCCTGCATGTTCCTGCCTGGGATCAACCCTATCTGGTCTGTATGAATCAAGGAGGGAATCACTTTTTGTAACCTCAGACTTATTGCATTAGTAAACATTTTGAAATCATAAGTAAGCAGTGAAATAGGGCAGAAATTTGCACAACTTGTAGTTACCTTACCAGGTGTTTGTAAGACCGTAATAACAGCCTCATTCCAAGATTCTGGTAGGGTTCCTGGCTCATGAGCTGAATTACAGAGCTTAGTCAACATAGGAACCAATTTAGAGGCACAAATTTTATAAAACTCTGGAATAAACTCATCTGGACCTGGGGATTTTCCCACTTTTAATGTCTTTATGACCCAAGAAATTTCCACCTCAGTGAAAAGAGAATCTAAACTATCCTGTTGTACTTAGAAAAGGGTAGGAAACAGGATTTCCTTCAAAAAGTTATCAACTCTCACCTGATGATCACTAACCCTGTCTCTAGTTTATAAATGAGAATAGTAATCAAAAAAATCCTGATTGATCTGAGAGGGGTTTATATAACTCTCCTGAGGGGTGGTGTCAGGAATGATCAGCAGAACGTATCTCTCTGCTTCCTGCCTTATAAGCCTCAGAGTCAGAAATTTACCCACCCTATCTCCCCCTAAGTAATACTTCTGATTCATAAAACACAGTGTATTTTCCACCCTGCGCAGCTCTAAATTATTAAGATCATTTTTAATTTTCTGAATTCGTGGCATTAAAGAGGAATCACCAGTCTGTTTATAAACCTCTTCTAATTGGGCCAACTGTGTTTCCAATTGAGAAAGCAACTTCCAAAACTCTATGCTTAAAAGAAGCATACGTGATCAGATGACCCTGTAATACAGCTTTTAGCCCATCCCATACATATTTCAAAGGGGGACCTTTACCTTCACTCTCTATCAGATATTTTTTAATAGTACCCTAATAGAGAAGACCAAGAGGGGATCCCAAAGTCAGCCCGCATTCAGGTGCCATAAACCAACCCAACCTACCAACTCTACCTCTACTCTACTAGATACCAGAGCATGGTCAGACAGTGAAATGGGGTGAATGCACATCTCCTTAAATGTATGGGCCCATTTCTGTTGTGTGTAGAACTGATCTACGTGACATATGACTTTGAAGTAGGGGAATTGAAGGTGTAATCTTTCAAACCTGGAAACTGCTGCCTCCAGGGGTCCACCCATCCCCTTTCTACTAGCAATGACCACATCAGTTTAGAACAAGCCCTATTCCCTTTTCATGAGACTGGACTTCTATCCAAGTTTGGGCATTCCATACAGTTTCAGTCCCCTACACAAATCACTTGATCTTCTGGTAACTGAGTTAGGAAAGAAACAAATTGCCTAAAAAAAAAATCAGCAGAAGGAGGTGTCGGGGCATAAACTGAAATTAAATGTGACAACTGGTCTAAGTATATTCCTGTAATTCCCACATCTCTCCCCCAGGGTCCCTATGTACCTTCTTCAATTGAAAAAGGAGACCCCTTCAAAGCAGAAGAACACCACCTACCTTTTTTGAAGAAGGATGAACTGCAGCAAAATCAATCCCACCCAAGAGTGTTGAAGTTTGCTATGTTCTAAGTCCAACACTTTGGTTTCTTGTAAGACACCCACATCACATCTCATCTGGTTAAACTTTTGCAGAACTCTGGCTTTCTTTATCACATTATGTAAACCTTTCACATTTAAAGAACAAACACATAATGATCCCGTCTGAAGTTATTAGAAAAAATACATACAAACCTACCAATCTTCCCTGCCCATAGATCAACAACCCAAAATAAAAAAGGTGGTCTCTCCAAATATTCCAACCAGACAAAATCCCACCTGCACCTCCCCCCACCATGAGCTTGAAACAAACAATACTCAAACATGAACTTTAAAGGCCCCTTTGAGGCCAGTACCCAATTGGCACAACAATAGGTGACCGACGTTATAATATTCGCCTAAAGGGATTATTCCAATATCCCTGTATAGGGACCAGACCCCCCCCCCCGTCAGAGGGAAACAGTGAGTCTGCAGCTATTACCTCCCAGATAATAGCTTCTTATTGCACTGCCCTCTAAGTCTGGAACTTCCAGTAAAACCTCCCTTCTAGCACCTGCTGAAGAAGAAAAAAAAGACACAATATCTATGAAGTAGGACAAAGGAGGAGAAGAAAGAGAAAGAAAATAAAACAAAAAGAAGAAAAAAAAACATTCCTATGTCTGAAACTACCCACTAAGCATCATAACTATCAACCATCTTCAACTAAGAACAATACTATCCCATTCACAGAAATAATAACACCGCCGTACAGGGCACAATTGTAACAAGACCTGTAAAAAGCACAAATAATAAAATAATTTCAACACCGTGTCAATGTCCCAAAGATAAAACAAGTCAATACACAAAATATTACTAAATCCCATTAACAGCTGTGTACCATACACCGACTCAGTGGCTATGTCCATAGGAAAAGAAAATAGGTAATCAGCTGCTCAGTCCTTCTAGCCAAAGTCTTCCGGTTCATAGCTCCTTCCATACCGATGCAAACAGGAGATGTCTCGCTTCAAAGTGCATTCTTCAGTAACCTGCAAGGAAGAGAAAGGGGGGGAAGGGGAGGAGGAGGGGACGAGAAGTTAAAAAAAGAAAAGAAAAAAATAGGGAAGCAGTTAAATGCCCCAAAGCATCTAGTTAGTCCGTCCACCAAGGAGAGTTCAAAATAAGATAATAAGCTACTGCAAGAGGACACAAAAGGTTCCAGCAACAACCCTGTATGAGACCCCTCAGGTGTGCTGCTCTCTGCGGAAAGACTGCACTAAGACTTTTACTTTGGCCTGCATTTCTTTTTTTAATTAAATATACTTTATTAATATTTAAGCAATACATCAAAGAATATACAGCTGGGATCATTGAACGGAGTTAATACACAACAACAAAACAAAACAAAACAAAAAAAAAACATTGCCCTCACCCTCCGTCTGTGCTCATCATACTTGGGACTTATTAATATGAAGTAGGTTTCAAACATGATAGAATTAATAAGAGCGGCCAAATTCTGCCAGATTAATATAAGGTATTAAAATCTCACTAACATCAACAGGGACAAGAGTGGGTCCCAAATCTTTTTGAACCTATGGTATGAGTGTCGCAGATTAGATATATGTCTCTCCACCTGAATTGCCAGCAAGATTTCACGGTACCACTCAATAATGGTAGGAAGGGATCCTTCCTTCCAATGCCTTAACATGACCAATTTTGCCGTAGTTGAGATCAATGACATATGCGCTCTGCGTATCTGGGGAGTCCCAGGAGGGAAGATTGCCAGCAGACAACTCTCCGGGATAAAAAGGGGATCTAATCCCAAAATTGGATCCAGGACCCGCCGTATCACTTCCCAAAATTTCTGTGTATATGGACACAGCCATAGCATATGATATAAAGACCCAGAAACCTGACAGCCTCGAGAACATAAGGGAGAGGAGGCAAGGCCCATATTATACAGTTTATCCGGAGTGTAGTAAATATTATGTAAAATATTAAACTGAATCAACCGAAGTTTATCCTGCTTAATATTCTCATAAATCCCACCCCGTACTTTCTCCCAATAATCAAAGTCTTCTGGCAGGGGCAATTCATGCACCCAATAATAACATACCCCTCTAGGGAGAGATACATCTAAACCTTGAAGATGCTTATAAATCTTAGAAACTGCATGGGGTTGTCCCGCTTCCTGAAGGGCCTTAAAAAGGCCATCTGATGATTGCAATGTCCATTCTTGATTGCCTTTAAATGCCCATATTGCCGCTTTAATTTGTAGGTATTTGAAAAATTCCTGGTGGCCTGCGTTTCTTCCCAGGAGGGGATTCCTTAGACTATAAATCTCTCTGCAGTTCTCTTTTTTTCCTGGACCTCTGTGACCTCCATCTGATCATCCAAAGGAAAAGATTGATGGGATTTCAGTTTCTGGAGCGCTGACTCAGAGTCCTCAAAGGTCATAATGCCATCAGCAAACTGCATTCAAAGTTTGGCCAGATAAGGTGTGGAGAACTGCACATTATGCTGCTTCAAAATACTAAAGAGAGGCATATAGACGCGTCTGCAGGTCATAAACTCAAAGGAATAGTCATTATCAAATCTCAAGTCTGTGCCCCTACTACATAATTTGTTTTTTATTTCAGGCTCTGGTCAGCACTGCTTGCTTAATTGCATAATTATAAAAACGGATCACCATGGAGCCAGGGTTCTGCACAGGGGAGACCAGATGAGGAGACAATGCTCTATGTGCCCTCTCAATTGGCAATAGGCACAGATCATTGATTTCCAACACAGAGAGCAAAAAGTCCTGTAAAAAGAAAAGAAAGTCCCCAGAGCCCTCCTCTTCCTCTGGAACCCCATCAATTCATATATTGTTACGTCTTGACCTGTTCTCTAGGTCATCCCATTTATCCAATAACCATTGACTCTTGCAACAGCTAAACCATGAATCTCTCTAGCTGGTTGACCCTTAAGTCAGTGCTTGACTCCTGAAGTTTGAGATCTCAAAGTTGTGTATCTAAGATTGAAATTGTGGCTTTCAGTTCCTCATACTTGGACTGGCTTTTGACTCTGAACGCTCGCAATTCTTCTAGTAAAGCTGCATTTGAGGGCCCGCTAGTATCTCCCACTTTTGATGTCACAACAACCTGAGTCAGAGGAGCAGACACTATTTTGGTAGGGAGAAGAGCCACAGTTGAGACAGGTAAATAAAACGCTAGATGAATTCCATCACTTCGGTCATATTCCGGTCACCTTGTTACCTCTCCTAGAGACATAGTCTCACAATTTCAGGCCTTTTACCATTCCTTATATGCAGCCCCTCCTTATTCTTTTGATATCTCCAGCTTTGATACCTTTGTTCAGGGTCTGGATCTGCCTTCATTGGGAAACACACAGACTGAGCTGTTAAAAGCTCCCTTAACCTTACTGGAGGTACACAGGGCCATGGATGCTTTAGCCCCCAATAAGACCCCTGGACTGGACATTTTTTCCTCAAATTTTTATTCAACATTTAAAGAGCTGCTAGCACCGCACCTTCTGGACATGTTCCAGCACTTACTTTTCTCACAAGACCTCACAAACTTTTCATTTACAGCTGTCATTATAGTGGTTCTGCCTAAATCAGGTCAGGACCACTCATTGGTCCCTAATTATAGACTTATATCTCTAGTCAAAGTGGATCTAAAAATCCTGGCTAAATTTCTGGCAATTAGGTTAAACTCTGTCTGGACATGTCTTCTCAGTAGGGAGCAGGGGGGGACTTGTGTCAGGTAGATTGTCTGTTGATCATTTTTGGAAACTCTTGCATCTTATATCTGCATCCAGGGACTCCCTCACTCCATCAGTTCTGGCCTCCCTGGATGTGGAGAAAGCTTTTGACAGAGTCTCCTGGGATTACTTGTTACACCTGCGCCTTAGATTTTGTTTTTCCTTTGAATTCATTTGTTGGCTCAAGGTGCACTACACTGGCCCCTCGGCACGTATTCTTTGTAACGGGGTGTTGTCTGACTCATTCCCATTGCATCAAGGAACACATCAGGGTTGTCCCTTATCCCCATTTTTATTTAACTTATACCTCGATCCATTGATTAGAAAAATTAATCTGTCCCCTCAGGTTCATGGTATCCCCATAGGCCTATTGCACTACAAATTATCTGCCTATGCAGAAGATATTCTTCTGCATGTTGTGTCCCCTTCCATTTCATTACCAGCTGCTTTGGACAGTATAACCCAGTTTGGTAAAATTTGTAATTACAAGCCAAATCACTCCAAAATGGAGGTTATGCCTTTGAATGTTGCTGCTACTAGTGCCAGTGTGGAGCATCTGGACCTTTTATGAGTTAAGGACAAACTAAAATATTTGGGAACATTCCTTAGCACTGATTCACTTAAACTGAAACAATATAATCTGGATCATGTTCTTACTCAGATTCAGATTGACCTTAATCATTGATCCTTACTGTTTTTATCTATGTGGGGCCATTTGAATATCCTTAAAATTAATGTCCTCCCGTGGCTCTTATATCCCCTCACAATGCTTAACCTGGCGCTGCCCAAAACATGGTTTCTCCATATAAATAGAATTTTCTCTAAATTTCTCTGGTGGGGGAAACCTCCTTGGAAAGCTTTGGTTAAACTCATGAGATCTAGAGATGCTGGTGATTTAAAGGTCCCCAATGTTTACCTTTATTATTTGACCATACACTGCTCTCACATCTGTTTATGGTTCTGTGCGTCCATAGAGGACTCGGCCTCTGTTTATGTTCCACACTGGTTGGACATTGAATGCGCATTATATTCCCAATTAGGTTTGAATCCTTGTGCCCTATTGTATGCTTCTTCTAAAAAGATCTCTGGCTCTTTAAAAGACACACTCATAGGCCATTCTCTCCATGCCCATAAGCAGCTGTGCCTCTTGTTAAATTTAGATCCCTACTTTGACACTACTCAGCCCATCTTGGGAAACCCCAACATGAAAATTGCTGGGATGGTTCTGACCCGGATGGCCTGGCTCTCATTGGAGCTTTTACCAGTCGATCATTTGACACATGCTGGCAAAATTATCACCTTTGCCGAGGCTCAACAGAAATTTGGTTGGTCCTTGTCAACGTGCTTCAAATACCTCCAACTCAGGCACATGTTAATTCTGGTGCCGACTTCTAGCCTAGGGGATATGGGGACAAGCTGCTCCCTCTGTTTTTGATTGTACCCACATCCCATGCTATAGTCTTTTATCATGCATGGTTGTGGGAGCTTCTCACTGAGAAGCAATCTAGCTTCTTTTTATGTCTGGGATCAAACCCCTCCTCATCAGGGAGGCCCTCATGTCTGGCCCTGCATCTGGAGGGCTACATATAGACACATTAAATGGGATAGATATTGTTTCATGCAGTTTCAGATTTTACACAATATGTTTTACACTCCAATTAAACTCTATAGACTGGATAAACTGGCTTCAGATTTATGTACCGAGTGTCAGAGGGAGCGAGGCTCACTACTTCACATTTTTTGGATCTGTGAAAAGGTGACACCTTTTTGGGTGGCTATTAAACAGCGCTTAGATCCTTTGTTGGGGCTTGACCAGGCTTTCACACCTGAGATTTGCATCCTGGGAGACTTTGCTAAGACCTGAATTGGTAACCAGAAACCACGTATTGCTCTAATATTGGCCTGTGCCAAGAAAATCATTCTTTGGCACTGGTGCGATCAAACAGTCTCCGCTAATGTGAAATGGTACCAAGAAATACTCTTTGCCCTGCAAGCTGAATATATTATTGCAAATATGCTGGACTCCAAGAAGAAATACAATCAGGTATGGGAACCCCTTTATACTCTGTTGACTCTTGGTACTGGGTGATGGTCGGTCACTTAGAGTTTCAGTGCTTCACTGCCTGAAGGAAATAAAACTGGGTATGCTTGGACCTGCACACTTATTTCATATTCCCTTTTCTGGAAATAAGATAGTCCCCTTTTGTTTTGACCCATCTCTTATTATGGTTCTTGCTATTTTTTAGGATTAGCTCAATCTCAGGAGAAAGGGAGGAAGGGAGGAGGGGACGGAGGAGGAAGGAGGGAGGGAAGAGTTTGATTAGAAAAATTCCTGTTTCTGTAATATCTTTTTCTAACTCTTACAACTTTATGGATAATTAGTTCAATGTCCATTTCATTATGTTATGGCCTTGCATACTATCTGTCACCAGTCTTTTCATGTGACTAATGTCTGCTTTGCTCTAATCAAGCTTAATAAAAATTGTTAAATTTGAAAAAAAAAAGCTAAATGAATCATTCCCCTTGCTTTTCCTTGACTTGCCCATAAATGTGAAAACCTTCCTCACTTTAAAAAAATTAGAACAGGCACCAGACTATTGAATGGGAGTATATTTTTTGCGAGTGGTAGATGGAGCTCCAAGACTGACCAATCATCTTAATTCGAGCTGGAACTGGAAGCCCCAAAAGGTGTTTTGACAGACATATCAAAGCCCTGCTGTCATTGAAGGGGCTGGGACACAGAGACGGTTATTATTTTATTTTACTTTAGTCTCCAGAGTAAGTCTTCATTATAGCATTGTGTTGTACAGATACCCTACTGATCAAATTGGAGAACTTGTTGCTGAAGATTTTTTTTCCTGGTTTGTGTGAGGTATTTTAGCCAAAGCAATTAGTTAAGTGTTTCTGTCTGTAATCTGTCCTTTTGTTTAAACAGCTTTTGTTTAATTTTGTAGCAGAAACCAAATTGTCTTAGTCCAGAGCTGATGCTGGGTAGTTTCTGGCAAACTGGTCCCAGCAATGTAGACTGAAGTCTGTGCTTCAGTTGGGGTACATAATCAATGTCATGTGTGGCAGGAGGTCAGATATGATGGACAATGGGGGCAACTTTCAAAAGGGTTGGCTGGTGTCTGCATCCATCCCCTTGCATCCAGGCAGCCCTGCTGGTGTTTTCTGAAGTTGCACCCATTTATAACAAAAAGTCACAATTTCTGGCAGAAAATGGATGCAACTGCATCCAAATCAGCTGAATGGACACAACCTTTAGACGCAGTTAGGCCATCTAATCGATGGTCTAGCAGGTTTGGATGTATTTCTGCTTTGAAAATTTGGGCAGACTCATCTTGTGCAGACCTTTTTGAAAATCCTGTCCTAAGTTCCTCCACACCACAATACTGTAATACTATGTTACAATGCTTTCTGTTTTCTTAGAATCTTTCTCTAATTGTTTTGTCTTTCAAAAAATGATTTTGTACTATGGGTGGGTGGTGTTAGAAAACTTTGTGAAAAAGTACACAAAGTTCTGCAACTTCATGTAACACGAAATGGCACTTTGTTTAGTATTTTGGCTGGCAAAGTGAACACTAACAACTTCACAAAGAAGCACTTCACCAGCAAGTCACCAATGCTATGTAATGCTTCATCCAGAAAAATACCAACTGCACCTGATGAAAAGGTACTTCACTGGCAAAGTATTACTTTGGTTAGTCTTCTGAGTTAATAAAAATACATAAAACCACCTGCACTCTTATAGCATTCTTACCACCCTCTTCTCCTAGCCATGACTAAGGTAAACATAACCCCCTGTCCTCCCAAAGTCATAGTACCAAATGTCACCCTCTACCCACCTCAGCCACAGCAAAATGAAACGTATTCTTAAATAATGCTCCTTCTTACAAGTTGCAAAATGCAATCCATTCTGCTAGCCAGCACTCTTGGACATTACCCTCACCCTCATAGCAGTCTTAGTTTTCCCAGTAATCCCATCCTTCCCAGCCCCATCCTGAGTGACCCAGTAAACATTAATACCCCTGTCCACCCACCTTTATGGCACCCACTCACCCTCTTCTCCCATTCCAGTGCCACCCTTGTATTAAAAGACACAGTGATAACTGGCCAAATCTTGACTGAAGAGAAATCAGGTGACTGCCATGCAGATCTTCCCATCACCTCTGCTTGTTGCCATCTTAATGAATGAAAGTGCACTTGATCATAGGAAAAAGCTGATTAATATGCGTGCATGCACTTTCATTCATTAAGATGGTAGTTGGCAGTGGTGGTGGGAGGGTCTGTGGGTCAGTCACTTGATTTCTCTTCAATCAACATTTATCCATTTACTATAGTAGCCTTTACTACAAGGGCTGCATTGTCAATGGGGGATAAAGATGGGTGTGCGTTTTATGGGCAGGGGTACAGGGTGTTAGTTTTTACTGGGTTGGGGCAGGGGGAGAAGGAAGAGACTATTGTGAAAGTTAAAACTTTTATGAGGTTAGGAGAAAAAGGTAATGTCTGACAGTGCCAGCCAGGGATGCAGACTGAAAACTCATTTGCAAGGGAGAGGATTATTAGAAAGGCAGACACTTAACTTTGTCAAGCCTGGGGATGAAGGGTGGCAAAGGGTGCTATAAGGATGGGGGGTCTGGGGTATGTTTACGTTGGCTGGGATAGGGAAGGGGAGGGGAGTATTAAAGGTGTGATGGGTGGGGTCTATTTTTATGTATTTAGAAAAAAGAAGAGAAACTTCCTCATTTCAAAGTTGTAGTTGGGCCAGTAAATACTTGAAATTTTGTATAGTGTAAATTCACCAACGATGCTTTAATTCGCAACACATATGTTTTGTATTATGTTTTCTGCTACAGAGTTTGCTTTGCATTTACATTTTTAGTGTTGACAATGCCTATTTCCAGGTTTTCTGGACATTCTGTGATTCAGTGGTGTTAAACTAATCAATGCAAACCTGTGGGAACTGGTAAAGAATGTTAAGGCAACACTGGAACGGAAAGTCATAACCAGTAAATGGTGTGACTCTAAGGCACACGTCTAATATTAAAAGGTAGTAAAAATCATTTTCTAAATACAAAAACAGCTGCCACATGTCTGAACAGTAGATAAAATTGAATGCAAGATATGAGTGTGTTTCAAGCTTTTCAAAATGGTTTCCCATCATCTTTAAAAAGGATCAACATTGGCATCTGTTCACAGAGCTCTTGAACTTTGGTTACCATAGCAACAAGATACAGCTTTACTGTCAAAGTCAAACTGTAGCAACTCATTGTCATTCATTCATTCTGTCTTTTTCCCTGAAATAAATGGACTGCTCTAACTTCTGTGAAGATCAGTAATAGGAAAACTTATGAAACTTCTAGCTAAATGGTTGTCTAAGCCTCAGGAGTGGGCCTATTTCTTAAATGTTCCAGCACCACAGTGCACTTTACCAGACCACTATTTACAGTAAACAATGTAGACGGCTCTGAGCCTTATAGTTACCAACAGCTGAAAATGCTGCAGGAACTGGATAATATGATTTTGTAACAGCATACATGTATGCATGTTGTGAAACAGACAAGGGGCAGGCTTATGTAGGATTTGACCTGACAGTTTCATCACTCAGCCCAGTTCCACACTGATAAACAGGTATATGTGCATTATATTTTGATGAATCTAGCCATGGTGGCAGGCGGGATTTGTTTGTGAAATACACTTTGCAAAGATTAATGCTAAACCATTCAGGTGAGTCATGACAAAGATAAGTGTGAACCTTTGAAGTTAAGAGTGATTGCTGCAGTACAGGTGTTTCAGTAAAATATCTGAAGCACTGTACTTGGCAAAGCTGGAGTCTAGCAAAACAAAATGGGGAAAAAAACAATAATATTTTAGACTTTTGGCTCTGAGTATTGCTCTTTTTAAATATGTTGTATATAGTGGAGCCTGCCCAGATGCAGTGCTGTGTCTCAGTTTACTGCAAGATAAAAATGATTATCCATCATTGAAATTGCTGTATTTCTGGCAGTAACTCTGCTGCAGAATACTGCCATATTGTGTTGCAGTCTGGTGAGTGAGGCACCACTGATTTTTTACCAGGAAAGTCACAATACCTGAGCTCCCCATAATACTTCCATTCATAGTGTATATTTACTTTTAGGAAAAAGAGTTTGCAGTTGTGTTCTTCCTTGGAAAGCTGGAGCTGCTGGTCGGTGTGATGCATTTTATTATCCAATATGCTGTACAGCATGGCTTGTTCAAAGCTGGCATAGTACACACTTTTGTGCACTATACCATCTTTGTACAAGACATATGTTGTTCTAATAGTTGGAGCAGCAACTCCTAGAGTATATTATTATTTTTAGTTTGGCACTTCAAGCAAACTTCATTTACTTTGCGTGGAGACTAGTGCAGTGAGAAAATAATCTTCTGCTTGTGGAATTCAGGAAAATGTTGAACTGTTACTTCTGAAAAAAAAAATGGAATTTTTTTCCCCCAATTGTTTAACCAGGTGAGACACACTAAGCTGAAAGCTTGTTTACAGGTGCAACCTGGGAGCACAGGGAAGTTAAATGACTTGCTCAGGGTCATACAGTATGCAAGTAGGGGCTGTGGGATTCAAACACAGATCTCCAGATTTGAAGCTCTGAGCCTTAAACCACTGTGCTATACTGCCTCCAAATTTCATTTCATTAACTTTCTGACTTGAACAAAGGAATGATCATATTATTTAGAATTTATAGATCAAATGGCAATTTTGTATTTGGCAGAACATCTGTAAGTGATTGTATGTATTGCAATTTTATATATTAAACTGCAAATTAGAATTCCATGGAACTGAATGCTCTGCTATGCAGAAATTATTCTATGTACTGTGAATTTATTTATGAATTTGTGATTTTGAATTTCAAGGGACCGACTGCTCTATGTTTATCTTATCTGAAAGAACACAAGTATAGGTTAACTAAGGGCCTGAGCCACAAAAGCTTTCCACAGGTGTGGATGTTTTTCATGCCTGTGAGATACCTCACTGCACAACAAGGACATGCTACGGCATCCACAATAGATATGTAGACTCCTCCACAGCTGGTCACTGCATTGGGATGGGTGGGTGGGGATTGTATGTAATTCCTAATGTGTTTTCATGTTGATGAGCAAAGCTGGAGGAGGCAGGTGCTACACCAGGTAGAGTCCTAATGTAGTGCCTATATGCCCTTCATCCCAGCTGCTCTAAACTGCCGGTGCCAGTTGGCTTCAGGTACATATAAAGGAATTGGCTGCCAGAGTGATTGCTTGTCAATGTTCTATTCTGGTGCCTACAAGTCTAACCATTGAGTGACTGCACAGCTCACAGAGTCATTTCATTTTTACCACAGAATCAAACCCAAAAGGGTGGCATCTTAGCCTGAATGTCAGAATGGAAACAGTAACCAAAAGATCTTTGCTTGATGATGTTAGGTAAGGGCAGCCATGTCATTTTTAGAGTGGGAGAGTTCTATTGTGAATACACCTCTGAACCATTCAGTATCTCATACTGAATGATCACACATCACAAAATTGATCGCAGGGTACAATTTTGCTGACTGAGATACAGAACTGTAGAATCAGTATATTAAACTGCAAAATGAATGTTCTCTGACTTTCATTCCAGAGTTCATATGTAAAAGTATGCAATTCGGACAGCAATTCTGTGAAACAGGATGAAAATTCATGGAACACATTCAGAAGATTCTGATTTCTCCAAGAACAGTGAAAAGTTGTGGAATTTTCAAAATTTCATGAATGTCTTGTTGAAGTGGAATTCACAATATCCACCCAGCACTAGTGGAGACTGTATCATATCTCTAAGGTTTGGAAAAGCACAAATCAGAATCAGAGCCAGATGAATTGTTTTTTATCCAAAGGGATGAATGGATCACATCATAATGGAAAAGCAGCATCAGAGGTAAGAAATTAAAAACTGATGGCAGCACTGCAGAACAAGGAGAGAAAACAAGATGACATTACAGTCCTTTGCAGATCTGAATTATAAAACAGAGGAAAATTGTTGAAGGAAAACTGCACTAAATCTGTAAGTCATTTTTCCCAATAAAAGCTATTTTTTAAGTACTGGTTAAAATTATGTTATTGTGACATCTAGACAGGCCTTTTAGTAACCTCAGTGGGTGTTTCTGTTTTACAGTCTGATAGTAAGTGCCATTTTAGAACTGTATGATGTAGTTTATGTCCTAAACAGTCTCAAAGTTCTATAGCAGAACATAAATGTATTGTGCTAACAATAGAAGTGTAGAACAGGGACATAAACTACACCATACAGTTCTAAGATGGACCTTACCCTCAGCATGCAAATCAGAAACACCAACTAAAATAACTGAAAGGCCTGAATAGCTAGTGCAATAACAGAATTTGAGCCAGTATTTATAAAAAAGCTTCATGGGAAAACTGACATACAGATTCAGTGCAGTACTCCTTTAAGACATAGTCTGTCAAAGGGAAGGACAAAGGAGTGTGGGTGGCTGAACTCAAAAGCCTAAAATAGATTAATAGATACTGAAAATGTCAAACACAAGGGAGATTACATGTGCAGTACACGACAGCACACTATGTTACCTGTACATCACTATGCAACCCTAGAAAGTTTATGTGGAACTGTTAGCTTTAGAAACTATCTTCACTTTTAACTTTTTGATGTTCATGGTGATAACAGGTTTTCAAGATAAATCACATTATATTTTATTGTACTATAATAAATTGTGACCCCTTTATCAACTAAATTAACTGTGCGTTCAAATGCTGTAATAACTGAGTATGATGTCATACCCAGATATTGTGGCATTTTAGGCTGTTGTGATTCACTGTTTCATGTTTGAATCCTGTTAGCGGAAGTAGATTTGCATACTTCTCTAAGCAAGGCACTGGTTCTGCTCACTAACAAATATTTACCTCTAACCCATCTCCAAATTTGCATTGCTCTCCCCTCCTAAAATCCATACCCTTCATCTGTCTCATAAATTGTCACCTCTTACCTAGTACTCTAAAACCAAAAAAACACCCTTTCCCTGTCCGTATAGCTAAATCTCCCACCTTTCTTCTCCCACCCTCCTGATACCATTAAAGTATTTAAAATCCCCTTTCAAAGCCCATGTAGCATCTCCAGCTTCCAAACTCCTGCCTCCCACGGTTCCAATAATAAAGCAATTTACAGGTACCACTAGTACCCCATCCCCAACCTACTATGTACCCAATCTCCCACCCTCCTTCCCCTACCCACTGTCTTGATAATAAAGAATCCTCTTCATCTCATCCCACTTAGCACTGTACCTCTTCCCCCTTGGGTGCACTGACTTAGAAAAAAGGGATACATTTCCAGAGATGGTGACCAGAATAGCCCTCCATCCCTTTACAGTGACCATTTGCCATTTGAATGAATAAGAGCATGAACATGCTTAATTCAAATATTATTCCTTCAGATGGTGGCCAGCCAAGCTACTGAGAGGAGGGCTGTGCTAGTCACTGTCTCCAGGTTCCTATCCTTTTTTTTTAAGTCAGTACATCCATGGACAGAAAGAATGGGTAATCAGGGTGCTAAGAGGGTGGGGGAAGTAATTTTTTTCTTTATTATTGGAACTGTTGGATGAGGGGAGGATAGAAGTGCCAAGTGGGTAGGGGAAGAAGAATTTCACGTTTTTAATGGGACTTTGTGGGCAGAAATTATGCTATGAGGGTGATGGGAAAGAATCCTACACTTTTTTTCAAAACATTTTATGCCTGTGTGTAGCAGACTTTGCTGGAAAAGTTCTAGCATCCACATGTTGGCCTAACATTGCAGTGTTTTGACAGTGTACTTTATGCTTCATGAAGGGTGAACATGGCATCATTTTTTTTACTTTGTCATGAAGGTTATGTCCACAATGGCACTGGCACTTTGCCTATCCCTACCAGTAAGGCAATTTGGATGCAACTGGGCTGACACAGGTGCAACTCACATTTGGATGTGTATCCAATCCTTTCAAACATCTGACCCAATATATGAGGCTGAAGCTGCTTCCCATTTTCCAAAGACCTACTAGAGTCAGCCTAGCACAGAGCAAAGATTCAGAGAACAGCCACTGCTTGGCTAGAACCTATCTTGACTTTTAGCCCTCCTCTTTCTGTAGTGTTCCCTATCCACTTTGCCAGGCAACTTCCTAGCCCCACCCAGGCACTCTCCTTTCTCCTTCACAGTTGGATTGGCTGGTAACTGTCTGGACTCCTCCCCCATAAACAGGAAGACAGAGGACAGTCGGCATGTTGGGGGCTGAGAGTACTCAGAGCTTCATCCCATATGCCTGCAGGGTATTTCCCTTTTTGTTCTCCCCCAATCATCAGGGATGCCAAACATGAGGGCTCAGGAACATGCATGCATGTGGACATGTGGCTGTATCTGCCAGAGCCAGTTGCCATCCCTCCCATAGTGACAGCTCCGTCTTACACCACCACCACCTTTTCTCACTCATGTGGTATATTACATCAGAGGCTGTGACCCACCCGCATCCCACATACTCTGGGATGCCGAGTCCGCCTTCCCTGGCTGGCTCATTGATAACGCAGACTCATTCCCAAACCCAGAGCATCAGAATCATGTTTGCTGGTTTTGATTCTTGCTCATTTATATGCATATTTATTTATTTTGTTTTTGTTGACCAGGTAAGAGCACTAGACAAATTCTGCCTATTTTCAGGCATGACCCTGGGAAGGGGGATACAGATGAATGCCAACTGACCTTGAACCAGATGAAGCTGTTGGTGGTATTTGTTTAGTGAATGGGGAAAATTTGGCCAGGGCACTGGGGAAATTCCCCTAATCTTTGGTAGGTGGCACTGGTGTTATGATGGATGTGGATGTGGATCTCAGTCTGCCTGAGATGACTGAAGGTGGTGCATGTAGTGCTAGTCTGGCAGATACTGATCCTAACAATGAGGTCTGTTTGGTTGGAGACCTAGACAAGGAAGAAGGTATGGATGTATCAAGTATCAGCCAGTGTGCTGAGATATCTGTGGATCTTGTGGCGGCTGGGTTACAGCATGAAAGTGATTTTGTGCAGGCCCTTAGTGAAGACCAACAGTTACGCCTGCTTCAGGTGCTGTCCACCCTAGGTAGAGGAGTGAGAGAACGAGATACGGCAATTAGCGATGTGCATTCTTTGGGAGAAGATGCAGCTATAGGAGTAAACGGAGAACAAGATTTTTGTGTTGCAGGAGTGAGCTGGCAAATTGCAGACTACAGGCCGACACCCCAGCTTGAGGTACGTGACACCACGGCTGTGCTGTGCAAGGCAGTGGAGGTCCAGAATGATGTACAAAATAATGACTTAATCCATTATGCCACAGTAAGTACTGATCCTTTGGTACCTGATGTCACTGCAGATGCATTAAACAAATGTCCAATTTCGGACTCTGTATGTAGGCCTAATTCTGACTGTGAGGCTGAGCCTCATTTTCACCAAGATACAGATTTGGGTTTGCGGAGCGGTCATAGACATGATGATCTAGAAAGCAGCAGAGGAAAATCAGCTCAGTGGGCTGTGGGCACTGTGTTAAAGAGGGCAGGATGGATACAAAAAGGAGGGGGTTGGCTGCCTGATCCTTCTGACCTCCCACCCCCAGCAGATAATGTTTTAAATGGAAAGAATACCAATCTGGACAAGTTGGGCGCAGATGAACTTTCATTTGCTGCAGACCCTATTAATGCTGTTTTAACTGATGAAACTACACCGGTACAGGCGACCTCCCCCCCGGATGAGTTTCAAGATCAGATTGAGGATCCACCAGCCCAGTGGGGTGATAGTGCAGAACCATGAGTCCCTAATAAGGGGGGAGAAACACCTCGGGTGAAACCCTCAACATTATGAAGGCAATTCCATCGTGAAGATGTGAATTTTCCAGCCATTATTCTTGCCCAAAGAAAAAATGCGGTTCGTCTTCAGTATCAAGGGGTGTTGTCCCACCCTTCAGATAGAATCTATGTGGGAAAAACGTTGTTAACAGAATCATTATGGTTTTTCTCAAATTATATCTATGCACTGATTCATGCTTCTGGTGACTCTGTGTTTGATGTGAGTTTTAAAACCCCCTGTGGGTTTGGATCGGTTTTGGACTGCATATGAAAAAAACGCCACTCGGCCTTATGGCTTCCATTTAGGGCTATCCCGTTGACTAAACCACTGATAAAACAAATCACTGTCCTCTTTAGAAATGAGGGAGTTGCATTGTATGATATTCAATACTGGCTTCAGAAAAAATGTGATGTTCTGGGTGACCCCACCCCAATATTGAATGAAGAACATCTCTAGACTGGGTGATGGAAATTTAAAGTGCGCCTACATTCTGAGGCTCATGGTCCCCAGCATCTGCCAAGTGCATTCTTTTTAGGCTCTGAAAGGGGACATTGCTTTTATCAAGGACAACCCAAGACATGTTTCAGGTGTGGCTCTCATACACACCTCAGTAACGCTTGTGATAGAGTGAAGTGCTCTCTGTGTATGGAACTTGGACATATCAGTACTGATTGTACTAATGAATCACTGTGTAATCTCTGTGGTCAGAATGGGCATATATATCATATGTGTGAGTGGGCAATGCATAATAAAGGAGACAGGCCGAATTAAGAACAGTTAATTGAGAAAGCTCAAAAGACAAGCATTGAGAGTCAACAATGAGTCCGGGCAAAATATTTAGAGGATAAGGAAACTGCCCTTACTTTGGTGCAGGTTACAGGTCCTCCTGATGTGGAAATGCCTCTTGCTCAGGACAGACCACCCTCCTCCCCCTCAGCGTCCTTCTGTTACTACTGTCTCAGACCCTGCAGTCTTGTGCGATAGTACAGACCCTCATTAGATGGAGATGGTCCTAGAAGACACAAGTGATGTGGGACCTCCCCAGGGTCCTTTGATACACTGCAGTGCAGAAGATGCACAAGATATGCCCCCACCTGAAACCACTGTTGTGGCTTCAAAGAAACAGACTATGAACACGGTAAACCTAAAAGCAAAGTTGCCAAAATTGGGGAAGGAACAAATACAAGTGCCCCTTTTGAATACTTATGATGTTTTACAACTTCCAGACTCTGATCTTGGAGATGATTCTGAATCTTCCTCTACTTTTTCGTCGTAGAAAGGGCAGTCCTCGGAGTCTGACGATGACAATTTAGCAGCTAAAGTTTCTGCAGTTAGACCAAAAAAAACCAAAACACTTGGATACAATGCCTAGATGAAGTGCACATCTTGGGAAACAATCTGGGACTTGAGCAGTTTCACTATGCACTGACCCTTGTTCTAACAGTATTTGAATGCTGCCTCTTAACTTTTTTTTCTTATGACTTCACTGCATGATTATATTATTGCTATGCTTAATGCCATTGTATAAGAAATATGAAGCACCGTCTTCTTACATTTACCAGTCTGTGAGATAATAAAGTGGACATTGCATGCTTACAAGATATTCGATTGTATACTGTGAATGATATACAACAGGCTCAAAAATTATGGGGCTGGGGTCCTTCCTTTTTTTCTTTGGCCTTAGAGAGTTGTGGAGGGATGTGTATTTTTTTTTTTTGGATGGGATTATTGTATTTCAAAAGTGATGGACATTTGCCCAAGGTGTGTTATGCTTCTCGATTTTAGTCATCATGGTCAACAGTGGTGACTGATAAATTTATATGAGCCACAAACTAAGAAGGAGAGAGTAGAATTAATCCACTGTATAAAGCCATATTTATTTACATCTCAAGTGTTGTTTTTTATCTTGTCCACACAGGATAAGGATGCTAGACAATCAAAAATATATTGTGATTCTGGGGCATTAGAGAAAGTGGTACAAGTGGGCTTAGTAGATGCCTATAGGTTGGTGCATGGTACTGGGGGTTATTCTTTTTATAGAGCAAAGTTAGCTACCAGAATAGATTACGTTTTTGTCTCATCTAATGTCATAGTTCAGCAAGCATTTACAGTTCCTGAAGAAACCTCGGCTCATTTAATGTTAAAAGGAAAACTGTCCATGGGAGATGGGATCAAACAGGGGAAAGGGATATGGTAATTAAACAACACAATGTTCCTAGATCAGTGGTGTGTATATCAAACTGTGGATTTATTTTGAGCTAGAAAATCCATGCTGTGTATAGCAGATAACATTAGTAGATGGTGGATCCAAACAAAGGGGATATGAAAGTGCTGCTTCAAACGCTCTCTTCAAAAAAACAAACAGATAAATATATGCAATATTTGACGTTGAAGAGATAGTTCATGACAGTTGTGTCCTATCTAAATGAAGGATTTGGGGAATATGCTGAACAGATTCAACACCTTAAACATCAAATGATAGACCTCCAGTATGACAGAGCGTCCTCTCTCCTGTATGAGCATAGGATATGCACCCCAGGAAAGGGGACTGCTGGAGATATTTATGAAAGTTGTCGGTTAAGAGTGCACCAGAGATTGATAGATCCTCTATGTACAGAACAGGGATTGAGAGTAACTTCCATGACAGATATTTTGGAGGAGGTTGCCCACTACATAGAACAGATGTATTCTGCTCCGGATATCACTTACTCCATGATTACTGAATTATTAACTCCATATCAGATTCTGAAAATTCCACAATTAGACTTGGATTGACTTATTGTACCAATTACAGCACAGGAAATTATAGTTGCAATACGCCTTTTGAATGCTAATATGACACCTGGACTGGATGGCTTCACTACAGAATTTTATAAAACTTTCATGAATGCTTCGGTGGATGTTTTACTTATTGTTTTTAATCTAATTTTGGATGGCCAAGATATTGCACCTCAATTTGGACAGACGATACAGTTGTTTATTTATAAGACTGGAGACAGACAACTGCTTCAGAATTGGAGACCTCTAAGTTTTATGAATACAGATGCAAAGATTCTAATGAAAATCTTAGCTAAACGTTTGGGGACTGTTGCTTCCTTGGTTATTGATAAAAATCAGGTATGTACAATCACAGGACAGACTATTACAGATAATTTACTTCTGCTTCGTGTTGTTGTTTCCCTAGGACATCAAAATGCAGTGATAGGTTATTTATTGAGTTTGGATCTGGAAAAAAGCACATGATAAAGTTTCTCATCTGTATTTATGATGAGTCCTGGAAGCACATGATATTCCTAAGGCTTTTACTACCTGGATTCAGAAATTGTATGGCATTGCCTCGACTTTTCCTGTAGTCAATGGACATTTGGGAAGGCAATTTGTGTTTCTCAAGGTGTGAGACAAGGGTGCCCAATGAGCCCTTTATTATATATTTTTTGTCTGGACTCTCTGTTGAAACTTATTCAGCAAAATCAAGCAATATGTAGGGTAGCTGTACGTGGTGTGAGGAATCTGATGAAAACATTGGCATATTCAGATGATGTGTGCATATTGGTAGAGGATGTCAGGTCAGTGGAATGAGCCTTGGATACTGTTCAGTATTTTTCTCATCTTACCGGATCTTTCTTGAATACTCACAAATGTGGTGCGTATGTGTTAAGTGCAGGTACTGAACAGATTGTTGAAATTCAATATAAGACACTCAATATTTTAGGGGTGACCTTTGGGGATCCTGATATGGCTAAATTGAATTGGATGACAAGACTGGAGCAGTGTAATCAGAAAGTTCAAGTATGGAAAACTTGGCAACGATCAAAAAAGAAAAAGGTTTCCCAAGTGCACATGTTCTTTTTGCCACAGATTTCGTATTTGAGTGCTGTATTTCCACCTCCTTGCTCATGTGATGTTTCCATATTAAGCATGACTTTTTAGTTGGTTTGGGGGAGTAGGCTTAATCCATTAAGAGGAAGGTTTTATATAGAGAAATTAAATATGGTGGCCTATGATTAATCAACCCCATTAGCTATTGCCATAGCATTTTTATTTTTAATACTTTCTCTGCTTTTCTGAGACCAGGACAGGCTGAATGGAAGAGGGTGGGTGGCAGCACTATGGAATGCCTTATTGCTGGAAAGATGGGAACAGGGGCCATTGCTAGGCAAGATAAAGAATGGTTGGCCAGGTTTTCTGGTGTCTTCAGTAGAGAAGATTAAGAAATGGTCTCTTACCAAAGCACAAGTTTCTGTTGTAGATAGAAAGGCTTTATACAAGACAATACAAGACAATTGCTTTCAGGTCCCTGTAGTGTATAAAGACATAAGACCTATGTACTGTCTAGACATAGGGGTATATCTTGTTGATAATCGGACCCCACCTTGAATATGGGATGTGATATGGCTGTGTGGTCATGGCAAATTGGGAGTGAAGGGTAATGCTAAACATAAGAGGGTGGAAGAATGAAGGTGCCCCAGAGAGTTCTGTAGTCAAAAATTTGAGACCCAGGAGCATTTCCTTATCTTGTGTCTGTATGCACAAGAAGTGTGGCAGATTATAGCAACTCAATGGCAAGATATTGGCTGGCAAGCTGTTGCATATGAAAATGTGATTACTGGAAAGTGCAGCTAGTACACAATATGGATCCCAGCACTGTTCATTTTATTTTTATATGCATAAAGTTTTTTTATGCGGCAGGTGCGATGTAAGTTTGTTCTCCAAGAGAAACAGATTTCTCCACAAGTGCAGGTTGAGCTGATTGAAAAGGAGATTAAAACTCAAGCACAATTTGATAAAGAGCGGTTGTCATGGGAACAATGGAAAAAAGGTGGAAGGGAAGTATATTGCAAATTCTGAGTTGACGGTCAGATCATTTTCCTTTTCTTGTACTTTCACTCTTGGGAATGGTAGCTTTGGAGTGGGCATTGTGGTCACTGGGTGGTTATGAAAATGTTTCCATCATATGAGTTTTGTACAGTTTTGTGGAAACTTTTTGTTTTATTTTACTGTTAATTTTGTGTGTTTTTTTCCCTAGCTTTGCATGTATTCCCAGTTATCCTGAAGTATAACTCATGTTTTTCTTGTTTCTGTAAGATATATGTACTGTACCATCTTTGTTTATTTTTTTCTGTAATAAAAATTCCCCTACTCTTTGGTAGGGGGCACTGCTGAACCCATGGCCTCAACGCCAATGAAAATTCAGTGTGCTGGTGTACCTGCAGGAGAGTAGATCTCTGCTCCTGCAGGTCCAGCTGGGGAGAGCTCTTCTAATGTTATGGTTATGGATGCCGTCGATATGGTTCCTGAAATGGTGGATGTTGTTGATAATGTGCCTTCGAGTTTGCTGTCATCTAATGATATATGGCTGAAACATATGCTCAAAATGAATAGAGAGCATGTTTTGGCAGTTATTGCGGCAGAAGAGCAGTCCTTGTCTGTCAATAATGCTGGTCTTTCGGAAGAATTGGGGCTCCAGTCTGTGTCTGTTCTGGAAATGTGCACTGAACTGCCTCCCCCCACAAGAGCTGCTGCAGAGCATCTTACCTGCTGAGCAACCACCTGTCAAACTCAGCGATGATGTATTAGCATCAAAGCCTTGCTGCGCAGATGACTCAGCGGCCTCTGCTTCACACACAGCTGATTCTGGACTTCCTACTGCTCCGTGAACAAATGGTGATGTACCTCTCTTGGCTCCTGTGAGTACTGCCACTGCTTCTTTGCCTGATATGGAGGGGTCTCATGTTGGGGAGTTACGTCTTCGAAGGTGGAAAATGGAACCTTCCATTGAATTACTGTGCAGGCTGGGTGGTATCTCTCGTTCTTTGGAACACTCCTTGCAGAGTGCTGGGTGGAAACTGGGAACGGAGGGTCACTGGATTCCAGACCCACAGCACAGCCCGATTTCTGGGGCCTGATGGACTGTTCTTGAGCCAGCTAAAACTGTTGATAAGGGGAGTTCTTCCCTGCCTCACCCCTTTATCACTGACTCTGACTTGGATCTTCATGCTGCTGATATGCAGCCTCCTGTGCTTGTTACTACTGACTTAACCACAGTTCCGGTGTTGTCTAGCTCCTCTTCGGGAGATGAAGGTACTAGTTCTCGACTATCTAAACAGTCATGGGGAGAACAGATGGATAGTATTTCCACCCCACTAGGCCCTCATACTGATTCCTGGGATCAAGCTAAACATACGTGGGAAGAATTTCGACGTCAGGACAATTTCTTTGGATAACCTCCTCCTATGCAGAGGAGAAATGCTGTTAGATTACAGTATTTAGGGTTTTACCTACAGTCCCCGACAGGATTTATGTGGGGAAAAATTTAATTAAGGATTCTCTGGGGTTCTTTACTAATGAAATATATGTCCTTATTCATGTCTCTGGTGATAGCCTTTATGATATCAGTTTTAAAACCCCTCAGGGCTTAGACAGGTTTTGGGCCAGGTATGAACTTGTGAGATGTTCTGCCCTCTGGCTGCCATTTAAGGCAATCCAATTTACTAAACCTGCTATTAAACTAGTTATTACCTTGTTTCTCAATGAAACTGTTGCAGTCCATGACATTTCCCATTGGCTGCAGCAAAGATGTGAAATTTTGGGTTCTCCACAACTGATTTTTGATGCTGAACATCTTTGGATGGGGGCTAGAAATATAGGGTGAGACTGAGTCACAACAATATTGGCCCCATTCAGCTTCCTAATAGCATGTTTTGGGGAAGGGAGAGAGAGAGAGGCCACTGTTTTTATGTAGGACAGCCTAGATCTTGTTTTAAATGTGGGCCATATATGCATTTAAGTTCTGCCTGTGATCGTCTCCATTGCAATCTTTGTCTTTCTTATGGTCATTTCAGTGCTGATTGTAAAAACGAGCTGAAGTGTAATCTTTATGATAATTCTGGACATGATTTTAGAGCATGTCCTTGGGCAATGCACAATAGGTCTGATCATCCCCATCAGGATACTATTCTCACTGAAGCACAAAACGAAGGACATTGCTGCTCACAAAACTACCCCTGAGTGTTCTACTGTTGTCCAGAACCCCTCAACACCGACTGACCCTGTGTCTTTAGCAGTGCCATCTGTGGACCCCCCCCCCAGCTTCTGCTATTGAGGTTTAGGAAGAGTTGCCTATGGACCAGGACCTTAGTAGTCCCTGCTCCTCTTGTGGGAGCTGGCTGTTTGTTTCCTGAACAGCCTTCTGTGATTCCTGAGGGAAAGGTGGTTATGCCACCTCCTGATCTGGGAGTAACACCCAAGCAGAGAGCTATAAAACAAATAAGAACCAGATCAAAAATTGCTAAAGCTTCCTCCCCTACTGTTGGTATTCCTCTCAGCAATAAATTTGATGTTCTTTCCAAGAAATCCCACTCTTCAGATCAGGGATGGTACTCTGAAACTTCTTCCCAGACCCTTCTTTCCTCTGATTTGGAGTGGGATGCTTTGCTTTACACTGGGGGGCAGACAAGGCCTCTGAGGCCTGGAGTCAGGCCTAGATGGAGTTCTAGATTAGGGAAGGTTATCTGAACCCCCCTTCCCTCTTGCTTTTCTCTTAAATGTCTCCCACCTGTATGCTGAGTACAGCCACTTTAAATACTAATAGTATTAAAAATGCTCGGCATTGGTTGGTGACCTTTCATACATTGCAGGAACTAGCCTTTGATATCTGCCTTATTCAGGATACTAGACTGCATTCTTTATCTTTGGCATCTGTTGCCCAAAAAATTATGGCATTGAGGCCCTCCCTTTTTTTCCTTTGGGGTGGACACATGTGATGGTGTTGGGATTCTGTTTCAGGGTGATGGGTTTAAGGTTACTAAATTAGTGGAAATTTATCCTGGGAGAGCATTACTCTTGGATTTTCCCTACAATAACTCTGCTTAGAGGTTGATAACTCTCTATGCCCCGTTAGGAAACAAGACAGGGTTGATTTGTTTAACACTATTAGCTTTATTGCCTTACTACTAAGCATTTAATATGGGGAGGGGACTTTAACTGTGTGGTTGCCAAACAGGGCAGGGGAGTACTCACCAATAAGGACTTTTATGACACGAATTGTCTTAAATGTATACTTTCTGGGTGTAAATTACAGGATGCTTATAGGACTTGTCACACACAGGAGGAGTCACACCTTCTTCAAAGGTTGGCTTTCCACCAGGATAGACTTCTTTTTTGCTGATTCACTTGCACATGTTTTATAAGCCAAAACTATTCCTGTTGAGATTTCTGGTCATGTCATCCTGGCTGCTACCTTAAATTGGGGGACACACCTGCCTCATGGGAAAGGGTACTGGAAATTTAGTATTACTTTACTTGATGATGCCCTCTTGGTGGAATCTATTCAGGACCTTCTTAGGGCCCATATGACACTGGCTGGGTTAATGGGGATTTGAGCTTCTGGTGGGTTGAAACTAAGGCTGAAATACAGAACTTGGTTAAGCATTTCTCTAGGACCCCTAATGTTAACCAGCATAACAACTATCTTGCTTTTCGGAATCAACCAGAGAAGCTCTATTCTGTTATTAATACTCAGTGTGTTAACTTAACGTCTCAGGTACAGGTAGTCAAGCAAGATATGGAGCTTTTGCGGTATTCAAGGGCAGTCTCCATGTTACATGAACACAGGATTTATTCACAAGAAAAGAAGTGGCTTGGGGATGTTTTTGATTGCTGTACTAAGTGGACATCAGATAGAACTCTGACGGAGTTAAAATCTCACCTTGGTACCTTGCTTACTTCTATGCCAGGGATTTTATCTGAAGTCTATACATATTTTAAGGATATGTATTAAACCCCACTTATAGAGGATGATAAAATTGTGGATTTTTTGTCTTCTCTCACTCTCCCAGATTGTCCTTTGGACATTCTCCCGCTACTTACTTCTATTCATGGAGCTGAAGTGCAACAAGCAATAACACGATTGAAAAATGACACTGCCCCGGGATAGATGGTTTGCCTTCTGAATTTTACAAAGCATTTTGTGCAGTCCTGAGGGAGGTGCTTACAGAAGTCTTTAATTAGTGTTTGCAGAATCACTGATGGATGGAATGGATGATAGGGGTTTCTGGAACACAAGGGGGGGGCGCCTCGGCACCCAACTAGGGATCTGAGGTTTGAGCAGACTCAATAGACCGTAAGGCCTAATCTGCTGGCAAATAGTATGTTAGTATGTTAGAATCAAACAATTGACTTTCATTTGTGCATAGCAGTTCAAATTTTGATTTATAAGAAGGGTGATAGCAGTGACCTCAATAATTGGAGATTACTGAGTATACTGAACACTGACCTAAAAAATTTTAATGAAAATTCTGAATGCGAGATTATTGCGAATGGCCCCATACTTGATCTCCCTAACTCAGACATGCTCTATTCTGGGATGATCTATAGGAACCAATCTTTTTCTTCTTAGGGAACTAGTGGAACAGGGTAAGGAGAACTCTATCACTGGGTTCATTATGTCCTTCGATCAGGAGAAGGCATTTGATAGGGTCCCATAATATTTTATTATACATGTCCTTCGATCTTATGGGCATCCTGCTGAATTTTGCTCTTGACTTTCCTTATTGTATAGGCAAGCTTTGGCTGTCCCCTTGTTAAATGGGTATCTGGGTTCCTACATACCAAATTAATAGAGCGGTCAGACAGAAGTGCCCCATGAGCCCCCTCCTGTATGTTTTTTGTTTGGATCCGCTTATGAGATTAATCAATCAGGATGACCTTATATCTGGTATTCATCCTGCCACTAGATCTTTATCAGTAACAACTGCTGTTTATGCAGATGACCTTTGTGTCTTTGTTTCAGATGCTGCTTCAGGTACTAGAGTTTTACAGCATTTTTCTGTTTATTTGGCTGTAGCTGGGGCCTCCATCAATAACTTTAAAAGTGTTATTTTTCCCATTTATGATTTCTCCCCTGCAGTTGACTCAATACATGATATAGCTGTCTCCAAGGAGCCCATTAAGATCTTAGGTGTAGTATTTTGGAGGGGGGGTAATGCCTCCCTGAACTGGACTGCGAAGCTAGAAGTTGCTAAATATCAAGTAGCTGTCTGGAGAATGTGGCAACAAACCAACCAAAAGAAGGTTATACTTGCTAAAACATTTTTACTCCTCATTTTTTTTATAGCTTAGTGCAATCTATCCAATTCCACAACATCTGGAAATGACACTTTTAAGTCTTTTTTTTCAAATTATTTGGGGTAGTAAACTGAACCCCATTAAAAGGGATGTGCTCTACTTGCCCTTAGCACATGGTGGCTTAAACGTTGTGAACCCTATTACATTTTATTTTAGTATTTTTTTCATAGGAAAATAGTTGACCTGACTAGGCCACAACTTGCTGTATGGCTCTTATTTGCAGACTATTGGTTTCATTGGTTATATAGAAACTGGACCCCGGAGGAAGGTAGACCCTTCACAGCACATTCCTTCCCCGTCTACCTTCAGCCTGTCGTTAAAAAACTGAAGAAGTGGAAACCGTGGCCAGATCATGTTTTGTCTAAATCTAATAATACTATTTATGCTGCTATCCAAGCACAAGTTCATTTTATTACTCCTGAATTTAGGGGCATAACAGGACAATACCATGGGAAGGTACTTACAGGGTTGTGTGATACTAAAATCCCCCTAGGATATGGGATGTTTCGTGGCTTTGTAGTCATGGCCACCTTAATGTGAAGGGGAATGCTAAGCATAAGGCCTTGCCAGAAAGGATGTGCCCTAGACAGTCTTGTATGGCTCAAGAGGAATCTATGACACATTTTCTGTTACACTGTCCTTATGCCCAAGAAGTATGGAGAGATCTAGCCATGAAATGGAAGGCCTCTAAATGGCAGACTGTTACGTATGTGGAAGTGGTGGGTGGTTTTTTTTTGACTCCACATGCCCTTGATGATGGGATTGTAAGGCTTATATTTGCCTTCTTCAAATTTCATTTATGGCAAGCTAGGTGTAAATTTGTTCTGCAGCAAGTGTATCAAGCCCCTAATTGTATTGTTGAACGAATGGAATCTGACTTGATTAACCAATGGATGTATGAGAAAATGCATTTGATACATAATGAATGGATAGCTAGATGGAAAGCAGTTCCTTTTTTGAAAGATAAAATAGGATGAATTACTGTGTTAAGTTCCTGGATGGGGTGTTGCTGCTTATGTTATGATTTTCTGCTGTTTCATATTCATTTGTTTTGTTCAATTTTTCTTTTTTTGGTGGTTTCTGCATCATTTCTTTCAGTTCACTGTGATGTTGTATATTGATGGTTGTTTTCATCTGTTTTGTTGTTATAATGAAAAAAATCAAAATATTTCCCTGCTCTTTTCGAGAAGTGCCCGGGGATCTTTAACATCCACCTGAACAGGCAGATGGGACCTCGGTTTAACATCTCATCTGAAAGATGGCACCTCAGGAGTACATCACCCTTCTCATGCTGCACTACAATGTCAGTATTGGGATTTAACTCAAGTGCCTGGTGTGGGGCTAGAACCCACAGCCTTCTGATCTCCTGGCCTTAGAGGTGAGTGTGCTATCTGCTTAGCCACTGAACCTGATAATTATATGATATATCCTATGATAATGTGGGTCCCTTTATTTCACCTCTATAAATGATTTTGTTTTTCAGTGACTTTGCAGTTCATGGGTGGTCTATCTCTTTAACTTGGCAGTAGCTTGAAGTTCTGCTGGACCATACCATTTGCATATCAACTCAGTTTTGTGTCCCTTAATGTAAAGAGGTAAAAATACTGCTTCAGCATAATAGTGGGCTATTATATCTCAGGCATGCCTGGCAGTGGTACAGTACTTGATTATCTACCCCTTTTCTGCTTTTCTGCTTTCATGTTACTTTTGTATCTTCCATTTCTCCACCATTGCTAGAGTTGGCATTTGATGGTTTGGAGGCACCATTATACTATGTTGATACTTATCACATTCATGATTTTTCCTTCCCTCAAGGACCCTTAAATATTTGGTGAGATAGATCTGTGGGAAGTTATAAGTTTTTATATAGCAAATGTACAGCCACAGTAATATTGCTTGGTATGTAGAAGAATTTCTCCTGTCAGCCATCTCCATTTTATACCACACCATTTGGGGAACCCCAGCCATTGTTTTTTTTTAATATACTTTTTGACATAATTTTAGTAAGAGTGGTGAATCCTTTAGGGACTTGCATGAATTGCTTGTACCCTTATTGGGGTGTTGGAGTGACCTCTTCTGTGTACTACTATGTAATGTACATAAACAACAAACTACCTCTGTTGGGCGTGTCCAACTGCACTCTTCTGTGGTTCTGCAATTACTTTGTAAGACCAATTTCAGTGTGTAAAAACTGGGGACCCCAGATGTCAAATTATGGGAATTTATGCAGGAGTTCCATAGGGCTTAGTTTTGGGTCCTCTGTTATTCTCAGTTTAATAAAATTTGTGCTATCACCACCAGTACACAAACTCTACTGAACACAAGGTATATATTAGTGTTAGGAAGTTGATTAATGATATAACTAATCAAAACAACAATCAATTAATCAGTTGATTTTGAGGAGCAAATTACAAAAATGTTTTTGTTTTAGTGTGTGTGTGTGTGTGTGTGTGTGTGTGTGTGTGTGTGTGTGTGTGTGTGTTGATAGAATAGATACTTTACACAGGGTTTTGAGCCTCCGTCTTTTTTATTTATGCCATTTTCTCTTTTTTGCTCATGTGACGGATTGAGTTTGCAGTTAAAGATTGTTTTAAAAATATATGTCCACATAGGCGGTATTTGTCCCAAGAGATGATATGGGCTGCAAGATTCAGTACAAATAATCACCAGTTAAAAAGTATACCACCTCCTAGAAGACTGAGATGAGGTAAAGATGAGATGGAAGAAAACAAAGTTTGTTGTACTTATGCAACATTGTTTTTCTTATTCTCTGGTAACCAGGTAAGGGTCACCAGGCACAAGGCCTGTTTCCAGGAGCAAACCAGGAGCACTGGTGAGGTTAAGTGACTTGCTCAGGTTAACACAGAATGCATGTGGAGGTTGTGGGAATCAGACTCAGGTCTGCTGGATGTACCAAGCTCATTCACAGCTCATTGCTCTAACCTTTAAGCTTTATTGCCAGCTTTCTCATTTAAAGACAACATCTCTGAAAGCAGTTTGACAATTTTCTTAGGGCCCGCATGAGTCAGCCTGGCACAGAGCAAAGATTAATTGAGCAGCCACAGCATGGTGACTGTCTGTTTGTTCCTTTTTTCTGATATTCTGTTTTACCCCTTCAGTCTCCACAGTGGTCCCTATCCACTTTGCCAGGCAACCTCCTAATTAATAAAATTCAGTACCACCCAACCCCTGACATTAGTTTGGCTCTTTCTGAACAGCTTTGTGTCTGAAAATTAACTAGTGCAAAATTATTAAACAAGAGAGAGAGCAAGCTGGATCTACTTCACCAATAATTACACAGTGTTCACAGTATCATCTCCAGTCATATAGCCAGTAGTTCTAGCCTATTTGGGGTGATGGGTAACTAGGCTCAACATCCTGAATTGCCATATTACCAGCACGTCTTGGCTTTAAGCTAAAAAATATATCTAGAGCCCTTTCTGATTTGAATTCAGCAGGAGGTGGGCCATGTGTTTTTATGCAAATCCATTTGCTATGGGCTCTGTTAGAGAAACTCATTAAGTATAATTTCAACAAAGGAATAGCTAATTGGATTACTCAGTGGTTAACAGAGATCAGAGAGTTGTCAATGGGTACCTGTCTAACACTGGTAAAGTGTCTAGTGGGGTCCTGCCAGGATCTGTTCTGGGCCCCACACTATTCTAAATTTTTATATCAGATATGATGGATGATGTTTTTAATAAAACAGTTTAATCTGCAGATGATGTAAGTTGGGAGGCCTTTGTAACACCCAATCCAATACTGACACCCTTCAGAGAGGCCTGGACAGGATTATTGCTTGGGTAAACTACTGGGGCATGAAACTGAACATGGACAAGTTCAGGATATTACAATTAGGCAGTAGAAATCCTAGGAATAAATATCTATTGAATAGGATGAATTTGCTTAGTTCCGAGAAAGAATAGGATCTGGGTATTACAATATCAGACAGTTTTAATAATTCACATCATATTAACTAAACAATAAATAAATCAATAAATTATATGGTCAATCCAAAAAAAAAACAACATTATCTCCAAAGACAAAAAAGTTTTAATGCCTCTGTTCATCTCTTATATATGACCACATCTTGAGTATGCATCCCAAGTTTGGTGTCCCTACAGAAAAGGAGAGCGTATATTACTGGGAAAAAATACAGAGAAGATTCACCAAAAAGTTTGCCCATATTAAGAATAAAATATATGAGGTACATTTAGCAGTGCTCAATTTGATGACTCTTGAAACCAGAAGATTACAGGGGGATTTACTCCTTACGTTTGACATCATGCATGACACATATTTATTAACAGAAATGGGAACTAAGTTTAAATGTCCCACAAGAGATACCAGAGGGCACCCGCTGCAGATTATAGGAAAGGCATTTAGAGCCAACAAATGCAAATATTTTTATACCATGTGAATTGTAAACTTGTGGAACAAATTGCCTATTCATGTTATTATTAGTAGAACCAAACAATAATTTAAAAACAAGTTGGATAAATCCATTTTGGCAGGTGGGAAACTTTGCTATTACTGGGAGCATTCATTTTACAGGAGCTTTCATTGGCTACTTGCCTTCTTGTTTCTTATCCATCCATACAGTATCGTCTGCCAGAGATGCTCTCTGGTCAATTTTTACCTTGTTAATAGTTGGAAAATATCTTTCCACAGTTGCATTAGTCATAGGAAAAACTCTCAGCACATTCACAATCTTTAAAGGACTGGAATGTGAGTCATGAAAGTCACATGCCAGCTTTATCCAGATAGTGGCGGAAGACACTAGCAGAAGATTCTGCAAGTTTGTCTGAGCAAAAATCTTGAACTCTTGCCATTCTGCAAGCACCAGAGCACTGTCACTGTCTAGCAGTATAGGTAGTGAGAAATGGTTAGCTACTAAAGTAATGTCATTATTACTACATGGTACCTACTCCTTTGAGTCTGGTGGCCAAAGTCTGGTGCAGTATCTAACAATTTAGCATGGTTATAGATACTAGTTTCATCCGTCAAAGGGAACCTTTCTTCACATGACTTCTTGATGTTTATAATGTATTTTTTACACTGCTATTAAACATTTTTAATAGCTTTGCTACATGAATGTGTTAATTTTACTTGCTTGAAATAATTTTTGGAGAGTCCCCTGAAAGAACATCTGCCCCATTTTTTTATTAGAATTTGAAGTTCACTGCTGTCTAATGGCACACTTTTCTTTGCAGATTCAAGAGTGTTTCTCAGAGTTTCAACAGAACTAAGCAGCTCTGGCATCTCAACTACTTCATTTTGAAGTGCCAGTGAGAACTGGGCAAGAGGCCGCATTAGCTGTTCAAAACACAATAGGTGTGCCACCATTTGGAATTCACTTATAATTTGCAATACACCCTTGACTTTGACCTGTCATGAGCTGGATCTGTGTCAATAGGTTCTAAGGGGGCACAAATTACAGGGAATGATTTGGCAGCAGTCTGAGAACAAGAAACAGTGATCACACACTTCATTAAGTGTGTTCTAAATTTATTGCAAGGTAAAATTAGGCCCCAAAACTCCAGTGCTTTGAGGCACTCTGCTTCTTCCTCAGGGGAATATTTGGTAACAGCCCAGGTAAAAAGAAGTTTATGCTGCACTCAATGTGTTTCATGAGCCTTTTGGGCTTCTCAACTGACATCTTCATTGCCTGAGCAACTCTCTCAGTCACTTAGGACTTTTCTGATAGAGATCAAAAAGCTGGGTCAGAAAGTTGAAAATACCATTAAAATAGGTTTTATCCGAAGCACTTGTATGGCAAATTCAAATCTGTGTGAGAAACAGGGAAAAGTTATAAACCACTCAACTTGTTCTGCCCGTAGAAATGCAGCAAGTCCTCATCTTGCACCTGTGTTGACTGATGTCTCTTCAGCCCCAAACCCCACCATTTTTTACACTTAGCCCAATGTCTGCAAAAAAATGTAAGAGGAGAGTTTCCAATCCCTCACTTGTGTCATCGGAAACAGCTTTGATTAGTTGAAAAATAGTTTCAACCTGGCCAATATTGGGGTTAATATAAATGATGAATCGTACCACTGTCAGTACAACCATCCAAAGCAGCAGAGTTGCAAAATTAGCAGGCAATTGCAAGATCTTGTCTGCACAAAGGATTTATTGGGGTCACAACAAGGCACCACTGATCAGTGCTGTCATTTTTGACCACAATGAATCCTTTTTACAGCCAAAATCTTCCATGTGTCTGTTAATTGTGTGCATTTCACAGTGTTGTTTTGTTTCCTTGGTTGTTTCATTGAGTGCTGCATTCATTCTGATGTGCCAGCAATTCCATTCCTTTACTGTCCATTAACACAGAAAAATAATTTGCAATTTTGACAGTTTCCAACAGGTTTTCTTCAAGGTTCTTGCCAATACACATTGTGAGTTCTTTCCCACAACAAATGTTTATGTCTTTATTGCCCAAATGCACTATTGTTTCAAACATTTTAATTAGGATGTCCTCTTTGCCATCATATACAGGATCTCCATCAGCCTGTCTACAATCATTCTATGATGCTTCTCTGCATTACTAAAACTGTGCATTGCAAATAAATATAACAGTTATTTTCTTCTAGCTTCACTTTTCTGGATCTCTTCTCCAACCCCTTTCTTCCCCTCAACTGGACTTACCAATGGAGGTGTGTCAATATAGTTCAAGTGGAGCCCTTGGGCCAGATTGTTAGAGGGCCCTTAGACCAAACTCAAGGTGCATCAAACAATCACTTTGCATAAAGTCCAGTTGCCCCAAAGACTGAGCACCCTATTTTGCAAGAAAGGCATTCTTTGTTGCAATGTCCCCCAAAATGATGTAAGAGATCTGCTGTGTCAAAAGTAGGATACATGAGGCACCAATGATGCAAGATGAGTCACAATTTATGATGCATAGTGTGAGAATGATGCACACTGAGCCCAAAATACAGTATGATGCATGTGTGTGAGAATGATGCATGCTGAGTCAAAAACGCAATGGATGAAATGGCCTAGGTAATGGGATTTTAAGCACCCAAGATGCTCTAAACTAGTCTTGCAGAGGAATATTGGCTCTGTAACCAAACCTGTATGCAATTTACCCCTCTCAATTCCAATCATAGCACTCACATGACAGTACCAATGGCTACTATATGGGCGTGACTCTAGATGCAATATTTTACATGCTGCAGTACTTGAGAAAGCAGTGTGATGTATATATTGCAGGCGTCTTGCAGCAGAATGCCATTCATAGTACTACAGTCAGCTCTTCCCACCTGCTGTGGTCCTCTATATTAGCTCTAGTGTCAGACCAGCTATGGCTGGTCTAAAAGCAGCATGCATCTTAGGCACAATGACAGGAGCTACATTCTTTGAAAATCCCAAATAAGGGGATGGTGCATCATTTCTGTGACGCAGGCATACCTTCAAACATGGGGCAGGCATTGTTTTGACACAAACATGGTGGAAACCAGTCTGACACATGCAGACCTGTTTTTGATGCAAGCACTGTTAGAAAATCAAAACTGATGCACGTTTTGGTGCACCCTGCTCCTCGTGTTATTTTGTTTGATACAAGCACCATGCAACATTATCTGGCCTTTGTAAATCCAGTCCCTTGTCTTAATAGTCTTAATATTAACAGTTTTCTTTTGTTACTGTGTCTCTAGATGCTTTCAGATTATGCATACTTCCAGCTGGGAGCTTGTTATCCTTAATACCAATGCCTCACCACAGTTCCTCAAGCCATGTAGCTCATTGTTGTAGTCACTGCAGAATTTACAATTTGCACACACTTCAGAATCTTCCTTACTAACAATTTCTAGCCTATTTTTCTCTGTATCATATTTGTTACACTACTCTTTAGCAGCTAAGAGTTGACAGTTTTACAGCACTTGCCAGTATTCAAAGGACTGAAAAGATTTAAAAAGTTTGAGGTTGAGATCCTAAGGGCAGAACAAGTTTAGTGGTAGGTGCATCACTGGATCAGGATGAAAATGAACAGATTTCAGGGCTAACTGGAGCTGCCTATTAAAGTGATTTTATTTCAGGCATGAGGGAGAAAAATGATGCGCTTCTCATACTTTTCAACTTCCTGCCTTATAAATCAGGGACAAGGCTTAAAAAAATTAGGGACAAAGGACCACAATCAGGGACACATCTTTAACATTGGAGATATCCACTCAGAAAGCTGGCAGAATAAGGGCCTTAGTGTAAAATACATTTCTTAAGGAAGAACAAGTCTGTATCTTTAATGTTTGACATTATGTTGTGCTTATAACCCACACTGTTTGGTCAAGAAAACACAATTTTTAGGAGGCACAGGGTAAAATTTTGAGGCAAAATCAGGGATGTCCCTGAAAATCAAGGACAGTTAAGAGGTATAGAGCTGTGAGCTGATATTGTCCAATTGGCAAGCATGACTAAAGCTCCAGTGTATGTTGGTGAAGAAATAATAACCACGTAATCTGATTTCTGTCCCCTGCTCTGCACAATGGCCACTTCAAATACAGTTTCTCTTCGGGCTTCTCCCCCATTTGAAGTCAAAAGAGCACCATCTGTTAGCACTATCTATAACTTCAAATGTGATAAAAGCAAGTTGTGACCAGGAGAGAAGAGCTACAATTTCACATGGCATGACTCTATCACTCGGTTGAAGTTTTTTGTCCCCCAAATCCCTCACTGCATACTGCAAGGCACAAAACTTTGATTTCACATGGCATTGGCAATTAAATTTTTTTTGTCCCCAGAATCACTGCATTATGCAGGGTACAGAACTTCAGTTTAATATGGCATGACTCTGTTCATTGTCAGTTAAAGGTTTTGTTCTTACAACCACTGCAAGGATAGCGCAGACCACAAAACTTGATGGAAGTTTAGTTTGTTTGTCCCCAAATCACATATTATTGCAGGGCGCTGAACTCTGATTTCACGTCAATTCAAAATTTGTTGTCCCCTCACTGTATTGTGCAGGGCACAGAACTTTTAATCTCATCTAGCAGTTAAAGTTTTTTTTTATTTTGTCTCCAAGTATGCATGCACTGGACATCCTATATGACATCTGTGCTGTGTTTCATTCTAATTTTAAATTACTTTTACTTTTTTATACTGTTTCCTTTCTTGTGCAGAAACTTCTTAAGTTCAAGTTTTAGTCACGACTACCGTTAATGGTCTGTCACCCCTTCCCCCCAGATTTTTCTTAGTTCTGTTGCTTTGTCCCTTGCACAGTCTTCCCCCTCCCCACTGACCAGAAATAAATTAAAAAGTTTAACTTTGGATGTTGATCATCTACAATCATCTGTGCAGCTGCTCCATTCTTGGCTTGCTGCGTCATTCCTTTGCATTGGCTGCTCCTGGCCTACTCAGCATCTCCTGGACTCTCCAGCCTCTCGGACTCCTTTCTGGCCCCCAGACTCCTCTTACTGCCAGACTCCTCTCTGGTTCCTGGACACTTTAGCTCTCAGACTCTTCTGGATCCTATAAAAATATTAACAATCAGACACTACATTAAACCAATGCAAAACCTTGACACAAACACTGCCAAAAGAAAACCACACACTCACCACCTGGTAACTTGATTTTCTTCTCTTCCTCTGCCTGGCCTGGTGTGGTCACCAGCCTTCCTCTGCAGCAATACTCTGCTTGAAGCAGCAGATCACAGTGGTCACTTTTTTCCTGTGCAGAGTGGCTGGTGTGGTGGGGAGTAGACTCATGATGAGTCAGCACAGCAGTTGGTGGAGGGGGGAGGGAGTAAGGAAGGGGAGGTACTAGTGTTTGGCAACACTGACTCCAAAAGGCAAACAAACTTTTTTTTTACAGTCACAGTGCCAGAAATATGATTATCAATCCCTGCTAATCAAGCTGGCAATTGACTTGCAAATAACGATTCTGGAATCATAAATAGCAATGTAAACCCACTTATTTTATGCCATGGAGCACAGATGATACAGTTATCTAGTGCTATGGTATGACGGTAACTGAAGTACAATGCAAATTTTTGGAAAGCTTCACATTGCAACATGAGTGGTTTACAACTCACAATCTCCTATTAAAAGAAATAAAAAAAAAACAGCCATGGATCCGAATTTTAAAACTTTGGACAAAGGACATGTAGCAGTTGTTCTACCACATCTGTGTCACTGCGAACACACCATAATGATTAAAGCAGCACCATTTGTTAGTTGGTAAAAAAATTCATCATATAGTTTTTTTAGCATGAATGTATTTCTGACAACCTAAGATTCATGCTCAGTATATTTTTTGTTTTCTCAGGTGTGTTACAACTTTTTTTTATAGCTGATCTTGTAATTAATGACTCCCCTCATTAGAGATTGCTGCCATTCACCATTTTAAAAAATCTCTTCCCCAGGTGTTAATTGTTGAATGTGCATGCTATAGTCATGCTGTAGTTGCATTAGGATGATTCTTCCACATGTTTCTGATAGTAAGCAGCACACAATATTACATTTTGAACGTGGGCATGACATGGGTGTGGCAAGGGTGTGGCAACTTTTTAAAAACTTAAAGACCCCATATATTGGTTCAAGAATGAAAGAAAATGAAAAGAAAAATGTGTATCTTGATATTGTTGTCAGACAAACCTTAATGCTGAAAAAATGTGTATGTTTATTAACAAGCACTGCTGCTTTAAGTATGATTTTCACTTTGGTACATTTGTAGCACTTTGTTCACATTATGGCAGAAAAGTGATGTATGTATCAGTTTTGAGATGCAGCGTTATTTTTGATAAAAAACTTGTGGCACTTGCGACATGAAGAGAGACTACATTTTACGTGGTCTGTTAGTCACATCACAAGTGGTGATATTACAGCACAACAGTGCCTCAATTCTTTGAAAATACAGTTCATCAATGTTTGGAACTGTACAGAAACTAACAAAGTAAAATGGGTGCCAACAGGTCCTAGGGTCCTAGGCCATCATGGTAGAAGATGACCGGGATTTTGTGGCCATTATGGAGTAGTGATGCACTGAGCACCATGACTGGGACATGGTCATACTGGGCTAGTCTATATTTGGGACACACAGGGCAGGGAGGAGGGGGAGGAGAGGTTGTTTTATATTTGAGGGAGGAAATCAAGGCCATGGAGGTACAGGAGCACTAGGAGGAAAAGGAATGGCTGGAGGTGTTGTGAGTTATCCTGTAGACTGTCTCTGGAGCCACTGTCCACACCTGGGTAGTGTACAGGCCTCCAGCACTGGGGGGGGGAATTGGATATGGCACTTGGGAAAGCCATCAGTAAAATGGCGCGTAAGAGGGAGGTGCTGCTAGTTGTTGACTTCGATGTGCTGAATGTGGAGTGGAGCTTTTCTGACTGTAACTTTGGCAAGGAACAGGGCCATCCTTGATTCCCAACAAGGGTCTTTTTTCAGGCAGCTAATCAAAGAACTCACTAGGAATGGGAAGTGCGGGACCTGGTGCTTATAAAAAGGGAAAGTGTTACAGACATCAAAGTGAGCAGTCCCTTGGAAACCAGTGATTGTAGTACAGTGTGGTTTAACATTAAGACAGGAACAGAGGCAAACCACATGAGGATGAGGGTCCTGGACTTTAGGAGGGTGGATTTTAAAGAAATGGGAAACTGCCTCAGAAACTGCCTTTAAGGGGGACTGCCAGGGAAGGATAGTGGTACAATGGTCAAACATAAGGGCGGGTATTAACTAAAGCAATTAACCTCTGCATGAAGGAAATGAGTAAAATCAGAAGGAAAAAGAGACTGTTATGGTTCTCTGAAGAAGTGGCCAATGTAGTGAAGGAAAAAAGGTGGCATTCAGGAGGTATAAAGAAACACAGATGGAGGAGGACAGGGAGATATACCTAGTAAAGCAGAGGGAAGCAAGGAAGGCAGTGAGGGAAAAGGCACAGGCAGAGGAAAAAATTGCCAAAAGGGGTCATTAAGGGGGATAAGGCTTTCTTCAGATACATAAGATGGAAGAAGAAATTAAGGGGAGATAGTGAGGATTAGAATGGCAGATGGGGGAGACTATACAGAAGAGGACCATAAAAAATAAGACCTCCTGAAAAGAAACTTCTGTTCAGTCTTCATAGTGGGGGGGGGGATGGACCACCAGCTGTAGCAGGAACAGGGGGTGAGGGGAGATGAACACAAGAACATTTTTAGAAGAAAGAGTCTGGAAGGGACTTGTTGCTCTGAAGGTGGATAAAGCTATGGGACCAGACAGGATACATTCAAGGATTCTAAATGAACTTAGGGAGGGTCTAGTTGCTGCACCAACAGCCTTGTTCAACAGCTCATTGGAAACTGTCATGGTCCCGGAGTACTGGAGAATAAGAGCTGATGTGGTCCTTCTACATAAAAGCAGCAGCAAGGAGGAAGCTAGCAGCTATAACACGATACATCCTACATTAATAGTGGGGTAATTAATGGAAACTACTAAAATTAAGACTGGTTGAGTATCTTGAATCCAAAGGGATGCAAGACCACAGGCAGCATGGGTTTACTGGGTTGAGGTCATGCCAAATGACTCTAATGGATTTCTTTGAGTGGTTCACTAGGGAAATAGATCAGGGGAAGGCAGTGGATGTACCCTATCTGAACTCCAGCAAGGCCTTCAACACTGTGCCATGCAGGAAGCTGAGAAAGAAAACAAGCAGCTTGGGGCTGGGATCCAAAGTGGTGAATTGGGATAGAAACTGGTTAACAGATAGGAGGCAGTAGGTTGTGTTAAACAGCACTCACTTGAATGAGTGAGGAGTGACCAGCAGGGTGCCACAGAGCTCAGTACTAGGAAAGGTCCTCTTCAATGTCTTCATAAGGGATATTGCTGAGAAACTGGATGGGAAGGTATGACTTTTTGCAGATGACAACACATCTGCAGTAGGGTGCACACTAAGGAAAGAAAGGATAGAAGAGCACTGCTCTGGGGAAACTCAAGGTGTTGTCTAAAGCATGACAGGTGAGGTTCAATGCCAAAAAGTGCAAGATCATGTGCCTAGGACATAGTACCCCAGGCACTGAGTATAGGATGGGAGGTACAGTTTTTTTTTTTGTGATGCTACTGGAGTGGCAACTCAAACTGTTGAAGCTTTCAACTATTTTCCAACCATCCTTCACTGCCTATTCAACTCACTTGTAACTGTTTAGTAAAATGGCAGTAGCTGCATTTTCATGGCATTGTTTATAAATATCACAGCATTCCTTAAGAGTTGTTTAGTCTGCCTTCTGAAATGAAACTGATAAGCACTCAGCTGAAAATAAAGCTTATAGTACCTAACAGCTAGATGCAAACCAATACTAACCTTTTACTAATTCATTGAATTAAACCCTGCACAGATTAGGAAGCTCATTGAACAATGCTACACCAGCGAGTTGAGGGAACAGTTTAATGTGACTTGTACTGTACTAACAGTCACTAAAAAATCTTATGACTTCAAAGTGGCAGGGCAGTATGACAGAGCAGTGAGTTGGGCTAGTGTGATGATGGGGTGCATAGAGAGGGGTGTATCATGCAGTAGGAGGTGGGTGAGCAGCCACTGTATCATTCGCTGAGGATACCCCACCTGGAATACTGTGTGAAGTTTAGTTCAAGTTCAAGTTAATTTCACCAGGATAGCTCCATTGAGCAAGCTCATTTACAAGGAGGTCCTGTCAAGGACAGCAGGATAAAACAAAATACAATATAACAATTTGTGACAAAGAGAGAAGAAAATACATGCTTATATAAAAGCAAAACAATAGACCACTAAATCGTAGTAATGATATGAAATCAATGAGACAATTACGACAGCTATAATGGTACTGCTGCCCAATAGTGCAACCAAATACAGATAACATACAATAAAAAAAAAAAAAAACTTAGGGAATGCAAGTGCTATACAAAAGTGTGACCAGTTGGTTAAAGGTAAAAATGTAGAATCGCAGCAAATTAGTTTGATTAGCAGTGACAGACTTCTTCTGTGAAGGCGTTAGGTGAAACTAAGTTTGAAAGTTTGAGGGAGGATTGCAGTTCATTCCAGACAAATGGAATAGTATAGCTGACTGCAGGTTTAGCAAATCTGGTACGAATTTTAGGAACATCTAGTAGGATGAAATAATTTTTCCCGAGCGAATAGCAGGTGTGTGAACTATAGAATAGCAAAGAAATGTATAGGGGGAGTTTGTTCAATGAGGATTTATAAGCCCAGGTACAACAATAAATCATTCTTCTAGTAGTGAGGATGGCCAACCTACTGCTGAGTAGAGGTCACAGTGGTGGGTTCTGGTGTGGGCATTTAAAATAAATCGAATGGCTCTGTGAAAAAAGAATATCCAGTTTGTGTAGATTAGCGGCTGAGCAGCAGTTATAAATAATGTCAGTGTAGTCAAGGAGGGAGAGAAAGGTGGCTTAGACTAGTCTTTTTCTAATGTTACTGGGGAACAAGGCTTTGTTCCTGAAGAAAAAGCCCAGTCTAGATTTTAACTTTTGAGTGAGGGTTTCAATATGATCAGTGAAGGATAGCTTGCTGTCTAACCAGAACCCAAGGTACTTGAATTTTTCTACAACCTCCAGTGTGTCTCCAAGTATGGTTGTTATGCATACAGTAGGGCCTAGCATAGAATGCACTGTTGATGAGGATATGAGTGACAAAAACATTACTTTAGTTTTTTCAGCATTTAACAGTAATTTAGATCTTGCTAGGCTGATTTGAAGCTGGTTGAATTTTGCACGAAATTCAGTGCAAACATTGGACTGGGGGGTTTTGATGAGTAAATAACGGTGTCATCTGCAAAGAAGTGCAGCTTAGCTTTGTGAATGTCATTACTCAGGGAGTTGGCATAGATTGGGAATAGGAGAGATCCTAAAATAGAACCCTGTGGTACCCCCTCTTTGGAGTGGTAAGGGGGAGGAAAGAAGCCCATCTGCCTAAATTCATTGGTTTCTACCTGATGAGTAACTATAGAACCAGTTTATGGTGATGTCATTTAGGCCATGTTCTTTAAGTCTGAGTAACAGTAGATCACGGTCTACTATATCAAACACTTTGCTTAGGTTGAGAAAGACAGCTGCGGTAGAGTGCTTATGGTCTAATGTGCTAAGCCAGTCATTAATCACTTTCACCAGAGCAGAAATCGTACTATGGTTCTGCCTAAAGTCAGATTGCAGTTGATTAAATAGTTTCAATTTTTCAAGGTGGTTCCTTAGCTGGTTGTTGACCAGTTTCTCCAAGAGTTTTGAGAGGACAGGCAGTATGGAAACGGGCTTATAGTTATTTAGGTTGCACGGGTCTTCGGATTTAAATAGGGGTCAGAATATGGGCTGTTTTCCAGAGTGAGGAGACTGTGCCTGCAGCAATCGATTTATTGAATGGATGAGTAATTGGAACAGTTAAGAAGCAGTGACCTAATTTTAGGAAAGTCGATCCTATTCCATCTGTGCCCGCACTTTTTTTTAGGGTCTAGTGACAAGAGTAAGTCTTCAACCTGTTTGAAAGTATTGGAGGAGAGACTAAAAGAGTTCTGGTTTATCATATAGGCAGGGGTTTCCTCTGTTAAAGAGCCATTTAGGAGCTTTGCTGCCGGGGAGGAGTCAAACGGCAAACCTGCTGTTGCAAAGTGGAAGTTTAATTTTTCTAGAATCGTGTTTGCATCGGAGGTTGTGGTTGCCTGAGTATTTATTTTAGTCAGAATAGATGGTGGGGCTTTTTGTCCTTCAAGTAGTTTAATGGTTTGCCATATTTTTGCTGAGTTACCCCATGCACTTTCTAGAGCAGTCATGTAATGATTCACTTTAACGGATCTTATTAGTTTTGTGCAGGCATTTCACGAAGTTCTACATGCCATCCAATCTGCAAGTGCTTTGGTGCATCTAGCTATGGTCTAAAGTTTATCCCTCATGGTTAAAGCTTTTTTAGTTCACCTGTGAACCAGTGGTAGGAGAATTGTTGACTCCATCTTATGAATAGGGCATGTTTGTTTATTACTGTATATTTATAAGGGTTGAGTTAAAAATATTAACTACCTCGTCAACTGTGAATGCTAAATATAAATTTTGTCTAATTACATTTTTAAGATCATGAAGAAAGTTCTCTGGCTTGAATTTATGGAAGCTTCTTTTGGTGATGAATTTAGAGCAGGAGGTATGTTTTACCAGGTTTCTTAGACTATTATATAGTGGTCACTTACATCGTTCTGAAACACAGCTGTGTGTAAAATGTTTTGTGGCCTGTTTGTAAGAATAAAGTCTAAGAGGGTACTTTTCGCATTGTCGTTTGTATTTAAAGAGTGAGGTGACATGATAGGGAGCACAAGGGTGAACAGGGTACATAAGGGAAGCCTCTTTCAAATGAAAAGAAGAACCAGGACCATGACCAAAGGGCATGCACTGAAGCTGGGGTGGGGGAGTTTAAGAGAGATGTGAAGAAATATTTCAACACTGGAACAGGCTATCCCAGAAGTGGTGAGACAAAAACAGTGGGGTGTTCAAGCTTGAATGAGATAGACATAGGGGTGTATTGGAAAATGGACAGAGAGAAGAGAGGGTCACCAAAACCAGTTAGGATTTGTAGAAACAGATTAGGCCAGGAAAATCTGGTCCGATTGGGTGGGAGAAACAGTCCTTTTCTGCCAGCAAATTCTGTGTTGCCTTCCTCCCTCCCTCCCTCCCTCCCTCCCTCCTTCCTTCCTTCCTTCCTTCCTTCCTTCCTTCCTTCCTTCCTTCCTTCCTTCCTTCCTTCCTTCCCTGCTATGAGTGTGCTTTTCATTTTGCATCTTCCTTGTTTGCACAGTTAGTTTGTTTAGGCAGCATAGTGTAGTGGGTAAGAGCACTGACCTGCAAATCTAGAGAGCTGGGTTTGAATTCCACAGCTATCACTTGCATACCGTGTGACCATAAGCAAGTCACCTAACTTCTCTGTGTTCCCAAGATGCACCTGGAAACAAGCCTCAGCTTACATTGCCTTTCCTGGTTAAAAAAAACAACTTGCAAAAAAAAAAAAGATTTACAAGGATTTGTATACATGTTATGAGAGTGTACAGTGTGTAGCACCACCCTTGATGTCATTACATGCATGTTCCACTGCACTAAAGGGAAGGGGAAGAAACCCAGTATAACCCAGGATGGCAGGATGACTCCTGCCACCTACATTCCCTGCACACAATGACCCAGGTTCTGTTTCATGGTGGTGGGTAGGGAACCCTACTGCTCTGCCAAGGGGGGCAAGCCCTGGAGAAAGACACAGAACAGTAAGTCCTGGGAGAAACTGGGGTGATGGGGCTGGGGTGACTGGCATGAAGGGAGCCACTCAGTAGTAGGTGGCTAAAAATATAATCAACAAAAAAGAAATGGTGGGAATCCAAGGCACACTCAGCATCATTAACAAGTTACAGATCATGGGAGGGTCATGTGATGTTCCTGACCAAACACAACACTTCTTTCAGTAGTGCGTGAGATGCTCTAATTTCTGTAAGAGTGTCTCAAGCACTGAACCCTAGTAACAGGCATCTTGTTAGTGCCGCTTATTCTGCAGAAAGACACCGTTTTTCACAAATGATAGGTAATTTTTGAAAAATAAGTGCCAAGCGGTCCATAATAAATTTATGTCACTGTCACCACTAGTTGCTGTATAAGTGGTTTCACTTGTGGTCAGGTCAGGCCAGAACAGGTCAGTTTTATTTCACTGTTTTTGCTTAAGCCTAACACAAGTGAAACCACTCTTATACAGCAACAAATGGCTCCAGAGGACATATGTACTCACGCATAAATCGATCTAGTGTATAAGTCGACCCCCCCTTTTTCTTGTGCATTTTAGTAGATTTTTAGATATGTCTCACATATGGGTTGATCCCCCCCCTTTACTTAATATATAGCTACTGGTACACCTCAATACCACAAGGAGTCCTACTTTTCAACAAACTCTTCCTTCCTTTTTAACATACTCACTCCCTCTCAAAAACAGTGATACTGTAAAACATTGCAATATGCCCTCCCTAACCAACTCTCACCAGCACAACACACTAGGGCTAACAATACCACTTTCCCTAACTCACCCTCACCCGCATAGGTCACTCAAGTTCTGTGTCCATATTTATTTATTTTGTCATTCTTTATTTACAGTACTGTTTGATTGCAGTCTCCCAAGACACCGATCCACAAACACTGAAAACACATGGTGCTGATACACTGACCAGCCTCCCCAATCAGCATCCCTAACCATCCTTAACCCAACCTTACCAACACAAGTCTTGCACAAATTGCCATGTACCTCCTTGATAAAATGCTGTGTGTTCAAAATCCTACTGCACAAACTTCTACTGCTATACTTTTGATGCCAAGTGTTGCTGCATCCCCCAAATGCTGAATGTTGAATGAACATTCCCATCATTGCCTTCACTGTCTCACGCTCTTGTGAGCACAAACGTGAATTTGCACAAATAAGACAGCAGTGTTCATTGCAAGAAATTAAAGGTGCACAAAATTACTTCACTTTATAGTATAATAAAGGTCTCTCAAACAGCAATAAGTAAGTGCCAGGATGTCAGAGGAGTCACTGGAAAACAGGCAAGGATGAAATCTGTTGCAGCTACTGGTAAATGTACTGTAATAGTAATGGGCTCTCAAACAGTAGCAAAACCTCTACAGAGAACTCAACCTCACATATAAGTCGAGTCTCCTTTCTTCAGTGGCTATTTTTGGCACTGAAAACTTGACTTGTACATTAGTATATATGGTTCTGACTGCAGATCAAAAACCGGTCTGAGCATTTGATGAATGTAAGATACAAGAGTGAGTTGTAAGATAGTTAGGTGGAAAAGGATCTAGGAGTGGTGATTACAAGTGACCTGAAACATATCTCCTAATGTAAGAAGGCAGTGGTGAAGGCTACAAAAATGAACAACAAAGGCACCACAGGTAATGAACAAGATTTTAATCCAGAAATATAAAATTACAGCTGCCCTGCAGTACAAGGGCACACATCTTGACTGGTTTCACACTAGTTGTGTGTCCTGAATTACTTTTATAGTGTATGGATCTCCATACACAATCACATTTGACATACACTAAAGTACAATAGCAACAGGGGAAACTAAAATAACAATAATGGGCAGAGACAAGGAAGAATTATGGCAAACAAGCAGAGTAAGGAAGAACTGGCAGGGAACAAAGAAAATAAAAAGAGGAGGAAAGGAGGACTGAAAGGATGGGGGAAGGAGGGAAGAGGACAGTAACAGGATGAGGGGGCTGCAAGCTGAGGAGAAACAACAAACATAGGAAAAGGGCAAGCAGGGTTCATGTGTGCGGCAATCCTAAATGCAGAAGTCTGAATAATCAAATGAGTGAGCTCTAGGCAGTTGTGGCAGAGACAAAGCTGGACATGTTAGCAATAATGGAACTATGGTCCATTGGCAACAAAGACTGGGATCTCACAGTCTGGGGTACTCACTTTACAGGAAGGATAGACAGATGGGCAAAGTAGAGGTGGTGATGTATGTAAAGGAAGTTATTGAGGCTATAGAGGATACAACACTGTAGGAGAAGGCACAGACTAGAAACTGAGGGGGGGCAGGACTGGAGTGGTTTACAAATGGCACAACTAGAAAGAAGAAAGGAATAAGCAATTTGAGGAGATCAGTAAGGCATCCACCAAAGGTGAGGTGAACCTGGTGTTTGACCTAAATATGTCGGATGTGGATGGGTAAATTCTGACAGCAAGAAGTGCAGGAGTTAAGTCTAGTATATGTGATACAAGACTTTTTTCATGGAATGCATCGAGGAACTAATTAAGGAGAGGAACCACCTTGATAAGGTTATTCATAACATTAATTTATTTTGAGAAGTGGGGGTGAGGGAACCAATGAGGTTGAGTGCTCACAGCTCAGCCTGGTTTGACATAATAGGAGCACATCACTCCATTTCAAAGACTGTGGTTCTGAACATCAGAAGGCCATATTTTAACAGCATGAGGAAATGTTCAAAGAAAAGTTGGCAGGGGCAGCAGGAGCAGAAGCAGAAAGGGGCAGCTGGCAATTAGAATGTCATCAAGTGGGTTGTAACTGAAGTGACTAAAACCTGCATGAGACTGGTTGGGAAGAATGAAAAATACAAAACGTTGGTCTGGTTTCCCAAAGGGAAGGGAGAATCTGCAAAATCAAAAAGGAAGGCATTCAGAAAATACAAAGGGGACAGAGCAAAGCTAACCAGGAAGCTTATCTGGAAAAAGTAAAGGAGGTCAGGAAAATGAAAGAAAAACTAAAGCAAAAATTGACCTGAAAACGACAGAGTGGGTCAAGGAGGGAGAGAAAACATTATTTAGGTACATCAGAGAAGAAAGAGGAGCAAGGGAAGTATAAACAGATTAAAGAAGGATAGGGCATGGGTGGAAGTGGAAGGAAAATTGTTGCCACACTGCATACTTTTGTTGAGTATTCAGAGTGGAGGAGATAGGGCAACTACCAGAATGCTGGGTGAAAACAAAAGAGAAGGGGTGAAAGGTCTGTAGATAAGTCCATTCTAAGAGGAGAAGATGGAAAAAAAAACATAAGGTGGACAAACTGTAGGAGCGCATTCTCAATGGAATACATCTGAGAATGGTAAAGTAGGTTGGGTAGAAACTGGCACTGCCATCAGCAAATCTGTTTTACTGGGGAAATTCCAGTATATTGGAGGGTTGCTTAGGTGTGCCACTCCACATGAGGGGGACAGGGATGGCCTGACCAGCCAGTCTGACCTTGAACATATGTAAGCTGCTGGAAATCATCAGTAAACAACAAACAGTGCAATAGACAGTTGGTTAACTAGGATCTGCAGCTTATCCAATAGGTATGGAAATGGGCAGACTAGGTGGGCCAACCGGTCCTTATCTGCTGCCAAAGTCTATGTTTCTATGTTTCCAAGCTGCATCAGTCTGTGTTGCCTCCTGTCCTGCAAACCATTTACCAAAATGGGTTGCAGGACAAGAGGCAGAATAGATTTGCAGCAGGGAGATCATGTCAGACCAACCTAATTGACAGTTTTGATTGTGCTATAAATGTGGTGGACAGAGGCCAGACAGTGGATGTATTATACCTAGACTTAAGCAATGCCTTTGATTCTGTACCTCATAAAAAGCTGATCAAAACCTGGGATCTGAAACAAGCTGACTTGGTGGATAAAGAACTGGTTGGGAAGGCATGACACAGAGAGTAGTCATCAATGAGGCACACTCAAAGGCAAGGGAAGTCACATGAGTGGGGTACCACAGGGATCGATTCTGGGGCCACTGCTCTTTAGTATCTTCATCTGCGATATATGAGAAGGAATATAGAAAAGGTGTGTCTCCTGGCAGATGACACTAAGATCTGTGGCAGAGTGGACATGGAGGAGGAAATAGGGAGATGAAAAGAGATCTGGAAAAATTGTAAAAGTGGTCCAGATTATGTCGACTAAAGTTTTTCTTCTATGTACATTTTATCTGCCTTGTCTGCCCCTGGCCACTTCATTCTTGACCAGCTGTCCCAGCATCATCACTCAGCTTCTCCAGAACTTACCTCCCCTCCATTGCCCTCTGCCACAAGACTGTGTGGGGTGCCTGGTCACTGATGTGGGGCCTAGGAGGTGTCATCACCGTCCTACAGTTTGGGAGGGGGGTTTACACCCATTTTCTCCCCTATCCATGTCACGTACAATGGCCACAATGTGTGAGCTCCACCTCAACAGAGATGCCCCCGCTGCACTGTGCATGGGATCCTTCCCCTCTTATGTGGACTCACACACACTGCTACCCACTACCCAGACACCTCCAAGTAGCAGAAGAGTCAAAATCCCTTCTTCTCCTCTCTGAGAGGGAGGAGAGAAGTCATAGGGATGTTTATTCTTCCCTCACCTGCCAGCCCCAAGTGATCCATGTATTTTCCTGAATGTGGAGGGTCACTGCCATGGTGGCAGGTGAGACACTTAGCACCTCAGCCTTCCATGCCACTGGGATGACATTTATGGCAACTAAGGTTTTTTTTTTATCAGTGGAGTAGAACAGCTAAACAGTCTAGGGAGGCCAAATCATGGAAAGCCATGTGTGCCAATGCCAGAAGCCTTAGCAATAAGTTGGAAGATCTGGAGTCTGTCATGGTGCAGTCAGACCTGGACATTGTGGCCATCACAGAAACCTGGTGTATTGATAACCATGACTGGGAGATGGCCATTCCTGGCTACAACATATTCGGAAGAGACCGGGCAGGTAGGAAGGGAGGAGGAGTGGCACTGTAAGTGAAAAATGACATAAGGGCCACAGAGATCCAGGAGGAACAAAATGGGGGAGAGATACTGTGGGTTAAGCTGGAAAGGAAAATGGGGCCAGCCATCCGCACAGGTGTGGTCTATAGACCACTAACTCAGGAGGAAGAAACAGATAGGGAGCTGATGCTAGCCATCCAAAGGATGGCAGACAACGGTGAGGTAGTACTGGTTGGAGACTTCAATATTCCAGATGTGGACTGAAGCATCCCAGCAGCAGCATCAACTAGGAGCAGATTTATCCTGGACTCCCTTCAGGGTGCCTTCCTCAAGCAACTGGTCATGGAACCAACTCAGCAGAAGGCAATACTGGACCTTGTGTTCACAAACAGGAACAGTGTGGTGGGGGTAATAGTGGGGGAGCACCTGGGGAACAGTGACCACCAGTCATTGTGGTTTGAAATCACAGAAGGAGCAGAACCAAACCACACAAAAACATGTATCCTGGATTTTAGGGGGGTAGACTGTGGGAAAATGGGGAGATACTTGAAAGAGGCATTAAGGGGAATGGAGCAGGAATCAGGGGTTGTGTAACAGTGGACAGTATTTAAAATGGGGATTACAAGAGCAACAGAATTATGCATTAAGCAGGTTAGCAAGAGGAAAAGGAAGAGGAGGCCATTATGGTATTCCAAAGAGGTAGCAAAGAAAGTGAAAGCCAAAAAGATTGCATTCAGGCAATACAAAATGACACAGGCAAAAGGGGATAGGGAGAAGTACCAGGAGAAGCAAAGGGAGGCAGGAAGTCAGTAAGGGAAGCCAAAGCTCAGACAGAAGAGCACATTGCAAAATCAGTGGGTAGAGGGACAAAACCTTTACAGGTACATAAGTGAAAAAGAAAGGCAAAGGGAGGATAGTGAGACTGAAGGGGAGGATGGGGGCAGCGTGGAGGATGACAACAGTAAAGCTGACATACTGAACAGGTATTTCTGCTCAGTCTTTACTGAGGAAGAAGAGGGTAATAGGTCTGAAGGGAGTACAAGGGGTGAGAATGGTGCAGAAATGGACACAAGTCCCTTTACACAAGAAAGGGTCCTAAAGGAACTGGAAGTAATAAGAGCTGATAAAGCAATGGGTCCAGATGGGGTGCACCCCAGGGTCCTTAAAGAACTCAGAGAGGTGGTGGCTGAACCTCTGGCTATCCTGTTTGGCTCATCACTGGAAACAGGGGAGGTACCCAAAGACTGGAGGACAGCAGATGTAGTCCCCTTATACAAAAGTGGGAACAAAGAGGAAGTGGGGAACTACAGACCAGTCAGCCTCACCTCGGTAGTGGGGAAGATCATGGAAGCACTACTGAAGGAGAAATTGGTGGAACATCTGGTTGTCAATGGACTGCAGGATCCAAGGCAGCATGGTTTCACCAGGGGGAGGCCATGTCAAACCAACCTCATTGAATTTTTTGACTGGGTGACTAGGGAGGTGGATCAGGGGAGGGCAGTGGACATGGCCTATCTGGACTTCAGCAAGGCCTTTGATACTGTGCCACATAGAAGACTATTACACAAACTGGGGAATATGGGTGTGGGCAGGACAATAGTGTGGTGGGTAGGTAACTGGCTGGGCACCAGGACACAGAGGGTGGTGGTAAATGGCTGTCACTCCACAGAGGGAAGAGCGACCAGTGGGGTACCACAAGGACCAGTGCTTGGACCGGTCCTATTCAACATCTTCATCAGTGACATTGCGCAGGATCTAGAAGGCAGAACTTCACTGTTCACTGATGACACACAGCTCTGTAACATAGTAGACACACCAGAGGGTGTAGACAGAATGAGAAGGGACCTGCAGAAACTTGAAGAATGGTTAGGGGTTTGGTAGTTGAAATTCAATGCAAAGAAGTGCAAGATAATGCATATGGGGCACAAAAACCCTGGCACAATATATCAGTTGGGGGTGAGGATATAGCATGCACCAAGCAAGAAAGGGATCTTGGGGTTTTCATCTCTGATGACCTCAAGGTAGGGAAACAGTGTGACAAGGCAGCAGGTAAAGCAAATAGGATGCTGGGATGCATAAGCAGGGGCATCACCAGCAGGAAAAGGGAGGTCATGATTCCACTATACAAGACGCTAGTGAGGCTCCACCTGGAGTACAGTGTACAGTTCTGGAGACCTTACCTTCATAAGGAAATAGACAGGGTAGAGAAGGTTCAGAGGAGGGCAACACAGATGGTACATGGATTGCATCACAAGTCCTATGAGGATAGTTGAAGGAACTGAATATGTACTCCCTGGAGGAGAGGAGGGAGAGAGGGGACACAATAGAGACATACAAGTATCTTACAGGGAGGAACAGGGTGCAAGAATACACTATTTTTAAGTGAAAAAGATTTTCCAGGACTAGAGGGCAGGGGATGAAGTTGGAGGGAGGACGATTCAGAGGAAATGTGAGGAAGAATTTCTTCACAGAACGGGTGGTGGACAAGTGGAACACCCTTCCTGAGGAAGTGGTGGGGGCTGAAACAATCACGGGATGTAAGAATGCATGGGATAGACATAAAGGAATTCTGGAGGTCAGGGGTAAGGGGCAACAGAGTTCTAGGAAAACGTAAACTAAAGTTACAAACTCAAATGGGCAGACTAGGTGGGCCATAGGCCCTTATCTGCTGACACTGTCTATGTATCTATGTAATTAAATGTTATTACATTTAAAAGAAAAATGTACATCCAGTTACAATACTAATCAATACCAAAAAATAATATCAAAAGAAAAGGAAACAAAGAGAAAAGACACATTACAAACAATTATAAACAAAGGCTATATCCTAAGAGTAAGTAGATAATAGCCAATAAAAGTTTACTGTTTTGGTTATATACTACATGATACATATTAAATATTACCAAAAAATTCATAAACACTCCTTTACCTTGAAGAGAAACATCTATTACTGCTAACCACTTTCCTCTGAACTAGCAGCAAGAAGACATGTGAAGTCGTAAATAAAGTAGAAGAAAGAAAGAGGGAAAAGGAGAATAACTAAAAAGAAGAGTTAGCTAAGAAAGCTACCAGACTTTGCACACACTAATAATGGTAAACTAGACTACTACTAACCCTGTGGTAAAAAAGTTATAGGTGGTGCTCCATGTAGACAAGAAATATTATTTTTACCCAACCATCAAGTGAGCAAGTCTCTCTAGTCTAAGGACTTCAGTATATTCTATCTTCTACTCTTCAATAGTGGGGGTTCTCTCTTCTGTCCATATTTTTTAAATAATGTTTTTGACTGTTGCTGCAATTAAGGCAACAGTGTACTTCTGTTCCTTGGTTCAATGTTTATCTTCATCAAAGTAACTTATGAGAAAAATCTCTAGGTGAGTGATGCCTTCCAACCAGGTAATTGGACTAAGTCAAGTTTTAATATCCAACTGAAATGTTTGTATGTTTTGGCAACCCCAGAACATATGGATTAGGTCATAGTTGCCATCCCCACATCTGGCACAATTTGTAGTACTGTATTTCTAAGGCCCATCTTATACAGTTGCTTAGGTGTGTAACATAGTTAGTGTAAAAATCTGAACTGGACTAATTTTATGTTAACAGACCCAGGATCTATTGGGTAAGACTTTACATTTTTCTTTTACCAAGGTTATATCTCAGCTGGTTTTTGGGAATCCCAATTTCAAGGTGGATGGGAAATGCCTTTCCAGATATTGGTTCCCTCAATTGCAAATTGGCAGGGTTCCATCCCTGCTCCAGAAGGATTTTTTATGTTGATACAGGATCTCTGTCTGCAATGCGTTCCACTTAGGGGGGTCATCATATTTTTAAAATTTGGCAGTTAAAGCATGCTTTTGCAGACCATCGAAGTACTCTTCTATGGCATACAGACAACAGTGGCTTTGTAGGACTACTATAGAAATGGCCTCCCAACCCTATGCTGTTTCCCAGATTTATTATTTTTATTTCTTTTATTGGCTGCTGGCTGCTCATCCCATCAGCGCCAGCCCAGAGCACTTGCCTTGCTCCCTGATTGCCATGCCCCTGCTGATATTCCCTGGTATACCCCCTCCAGGTGGGGCTGTGGCACCAAGCAGACCCATCTATGATGGGAGAAGGTGTTGGTGAACTGACATTGCATCCCTGGCTCCCCCCCCAAGGGTGGGGTTCAGGGCCTGGTGGTGCCACAGGGCCATAATTGGTTAGCAAGGAGGTGAGGAACTATGAAGGCCAAGCACCAGTGGGCTTCATCTGTGGTGTCTGGCAAGTGTTTTTCTATGCTTCCCCGGGGACGGGGATGTGCAATGACATCCTGCGTTCACCTCACCCATCATATGTGCTGGCACTGGTCACCTGTGGTTCACCCAGCCTCTGCCAGGGGTCCATCAGGTACTGGATACTCTACCCCTCCCTCCACCCCAGAGAAGGAGAGCAGTCCATGGGATGCTCAGTCCTTCTCCCCCAGGCCAGCCCTCCAATTACCCGGGTCCGTTTCGGAACCCGGGTCATCCAGATTTATAATTTGATTATTACCCATTCATTTCCTCAGATAGATGGCACTTGTCCTTAGAGGGACAAGGTGTTTCCTGAGATGCACTTTAACTGACCTGACATTTGGAAGGATTTATGTATCTACACACCCCGTGACAAGTTACATTTAGTTCAATTTAACATTCTTCATAATTTGCATTATACCCCACAGCGTTTGCTTTAGATTGGCTATCTTGGTTCCTTCTCTTGTACCTGATGTGGGGCAACTGATGGTACCTTGCTTCATATTTTCTGGGATTGTGAAAAGATCCCATCTCTTTGGGAGACCATCAAGTTGCGGGCTGACCTCCTATTAGGCCTATCCCAGTTATTCACTCCTGAGGTGTGTCTGGTGGGTGATTTTGAGGGAAACTCCATTAATGTGTGGAGGTAGTCCATGACCATGATTTCTATTTCTGTTCAAAGGTTGTTCTCTGGCACTGGAAGAACCAAACTTCACTTTCTTATCAGGAATGGTTACAAGAGCTTCTTTTCAATGTTCAGCTGGTTAAATTGATACTGAGTGTTTATAACCAACTGTATGTTTATGATGCCAAATGGAGCAGGCTGCATGCATTATATGCTGCTTGAATGCCTTGGGGCAGACCCCTTCATGGTTTGTTTAATCCAGTTGATGTCACGTTTACCTGTCCTGTGGGTTAACCTTCTTCCAGGTATACTTCTTAGTTCCATCATGGCTTGTGTGGGTACTCCTCTTTCTCAAATGTGGGGGGGGGGTGTTGGGAGTTTGTTTGTTATATTGTACTATTTTGCATGATGTTGTACTGTTTTACTTGTATTGGTTGTTACTTCTTGTTGTTATAATCAAACTATTGCTAAATAAAAAGAAATTAAAAAAAAGAGATGCATCTTACAGACTCTGAATAACACAATTTGTCTCAGCTTGGACACCGGGAGGTCCATTACTCCTCCTATACATCTGGGCAGAGGAGGGATATGTCCATTCTGGTGCCTCACTAGGTCTCATTTGAGACTCTGGAAACTATGAAGGATGAGGAGGGTCATTATATTTTGGTTAAAGGAGGTTTAAAGAGCAGCTAATCACATAAGTTTCTATACATATGCACCGCCTGATTCTGATCAGTTTCTTCAGAAAACTGCTCATGATGATAATCGAGAAGGCCGAGTGGGTGCTGGTATGTGAGGTGATTTAAATCTTACATTTGTCTCCCAGTTGGATAGTACATCACAAATTGCACAAAAAAACACACATAACAGTGAAAAAGGCCCTGCTGGTGAAATCGGGACTACAAGATGCATGGCAGTAGTTATAGGGGTCCACACTGAGTTTTACATATTATTCACACATATACCAGATTTACTCACGACTTTACCTTTTTTCACTGTCAAAAAACACTCTACCTAGATTAATAAAATACTTGGTTGGACCCTGGGACTATCACACCATGCTCCCCTTACAATACAATTGGACCTACTGCTACAAAAAAATCCTCATTTTGGAGACTAAATACTACACTTCTCCATGATAGAGAGGTTCTTGAACAGATACCCCAAACTATCTCACAGATAGTCCAAGACCATGCAGATTCAGGCATCACTGCTGGAATGTTATGGGGCACCTTGAAGGCAATAATCAGGGATAAACATGTTGCTATTGAAACTGTCCATAGGAAGCAATGCAAAGAACATCAGCTGACCCTACAGAAGCAAATACAAACTCTAGAAAGCTTCACTAGGTAAAACTAGATAGACTGAAGGGAAAGGAGTTAGTGAACATTTAAAAGGAGCTTAATGAACTGCTAGATTATGAAGATGAACATAGTTTAAAATTTCTTAAACAGAAATATTGTGAAGGGGCCCACAAGGGTTTCAAGACTCCTAGCCTGCAGACTTAGGGGCAGATGGATGCGTGCACAAATAACAAAGATAACACATCAAGAAATAGGGCCTGGGGTTACTAAACTAGAAGAAATAACTGATGCCTTCACTCGCTATTATGAAAAATTATACATTCCCAAACATGAGAAATTGCAAGACCAAATAGATGCCTTTAGCAATGGCTAAACCTTCCCCAACTTACGTTGAGCAGACTCGATAGACCGTGAGGCCTGTTTCTGCTGGCATTTTCTCATTTTCATATGTTGAGCCAAAATGAGACCCCATGTAGACTGACAAGTGCAGAAGAGATCCACTTAGTAGTTAGCAATAGTAAGACTAGAAAATTTCGGGGATCAGATGACTTCCCAGCACAATTCTATAAAAGGTTTAAAGATCAGACTGTCCCCTTGTTCCAGAAAGCATACTAGGACACTTTGATTGACGGTGGATCCCTTCCCCATCCTGGAATCAAGTGGTGATTTTGGTTATAACCAAGTCTGGCAAGCACCCTATTTTATGTCCTTCATACCATGCAATTTCTATTCTATTCTAAATGTAGACTATAAGTATTTGACAGCAATTTTGTTTTGCCAATTTGAAGATCTTGTTCCATGGCTTGTTGACATGGATCAGATGGGCTTTGTTGCAGGGCAGCAGGCAGCAGATAATATAAGACAGTCATTGAACCTTATGTGCAATTTGAACCGCATTAAGAGTATGGAGGCTGAAAAGGCATTTGTCTAAGTCAACTGAACATATGTATACAGGGACCTCACTGTGTTTGGTTTTTTTGAACAGTTTATTAAATATATAAAAACATTATAACATGGACCCCAAGCATATGTACAGCATAATGGCTATACAGTATGTCACTCAGATTCATATTAGGCAAGGGTATGCGACAGACAGACTTTTTAATTAATTAATGGTCTTACAGAAATTCTCTATTAGAGTCATTTTCAGGATTCCTTATGCACTTTATCCTACTGCTTGATTGTTTGAAATTGAGTCTATATCCTTTTTAACTTTTTATATTTATATAAAGATCGTAAAGCTCATTTAGAAATAACATATATTTATATTGTCAACTAATTAAGATACTAGATTTGGGATTTACAATATAAGTGCTTAATAGTTTTACTTTCTCATTTTTACTTAATAGAATGTAATGGTTGTTACCAGAAAAGAAACTAAAATGGATAATAGCAGCAGTGTTCCTCATTAGCGCAACAACTGAAATGGTAAGGAAAAGTAGTAAATCAAATCAGTCAGTTAAGGAGAAAAAGAAGAAACACAGTTTTAAGACCTAACAGAAACTTTTAGACACTTGTCAGACAAAAGTAAATCGTTACATAGAGAATATAGTGTCAGCTCTGAATATGCATCCAGTATACAAATTGCAAAATGATGATGTAATTGAAGTAATTCACACTGTTTGTAAACCTTTTCATATAGGATGTAGCCAGCCAGTTGTAAATTATTCTATTTTGGCTGAAGATGTATTATCTATTTATCCAGCATCAGATGACTCTAAATGTTTAGTCAGAATACATGTTCGTGTACTGTAAGTTATGCTAGACAGAGGGTCTTTCTCCATTTAAGTTGCTTCCAAGAATCTGAGTTATAGTTTAAGAGAAAGATACAGAAAATCCAGTTATCCCTACCTTCCATGAAAACAAAATTCTAATTCAGGAGAAAAACTTGGCATTTTCTTTGGTTGTTTTCGAACTAGGCAACACTATAAGTGGCCTTAAAAGGAGATTGGAAATTATTTTTACATAATTAACTGCCCCTCCATTTTACTTTCCATGCCAGTTATACATTCTGATATGCTTTGATGTTTTTTTTTTTCATAAAGAAATAATCTGGCTTTGGGGTACCCTCAGATCTAGATAGAGTTCCACTATCCTCACCAGGTACTGCTCTTGATGTTCATATTTCTAAGACATTCTATGACATCAATAACTCCCATTCCAGGCTATTCATCTTATGGACTTGGAAGTTTCTGATGGCATAGAATGTTCAGGCAGTATGAAAATAGAGAGCAGCAACTGCTGAGGAGAGAGGTATTCAGGGTAGTTACAAAGGCAACAAAATTAGATTATTAATATAACAAAAAAGGTAAAAAATATCAGAATACTGGGTAACCAATAAAAGATCAACTAGAGGACATTCAGATGTGTAAAAACTGCTTCCTATCATCTTTAAGCAGCTATTAACTACTAAGGATGCAGAGGTCCACAGTAAGTCACTGGAAAATAGAGGCATTCAGGTAAATTGTTCCCCACCTTTAGAAAGGGCACCTGTACTAGATTTTTGTTGCAATAAAAGTTATGGCAATATTAATGTACAGGAAATGGCCAGAGCAGGGATACATTTTCTTACGTCAGTCCCATGCATGTTTAGACATCCCCTACTGTCTTTGCCTTCACTTCTACTTCCACTGGCAGTCTATTCCAGGCATCTTCCACTCTTTCAAAGAAGTAACACTTCCTTACATCCCTCTTAATCTCCCCTTTTCCAGCTTCATTGCATGCCCTCTGGTCTGGGTGCTCTTCTCATTTGAAAGAGACTCCCCTCCTGTACCCTGTTCACCCCTGTGAGGTACTTGTAATTCTCTATCATGTCCCTTCTTGCTTTTTTTCTAGTAATACCTCAGGATATGATAATAATATCTGGGATTCTCTAATAGAGACCTTGGAAAATGTGACAAATGTTTACCCTGATCTTGATCTACTACTAGTAGAGGATTTTAATTCCAGAATAGAAACTTTATTTCACGTAGATATGGATTAGGAAATAGAAAATATAGAGGCGAATATGCTATTAACTGTCAATAGCAAGATTAGCCTAACATTAAACTTAAATGATAAAAAATACACAAGGTAAATGTCTGGTAACTATTATGTGGGGACATAACTTAATTTTATTAAATGATCATAGTTTCAGAGATTCCAGAAGTAACTTTACTCATTTGGGTCTGACTGGAGCTTCAGTTATAGAGTTAGCATGAGTTCACATCTCCTTTTTGAGAATTATACTAAAAATATGGAAGACCTGGAACAGAACATCAACATATTTACATTCTCCTTGAAATACATAGTTGAACTGTATCTGATTCAATCATTCCTTTAAACAATACAGTATCAGTTAACAACAAATGTATTGTATGGACATATGATTTAGTAGAAGATGTTAATATAATTCTAACCAAGTCTCGCTGACAGCCTTGTTCAACAACTAACTAGAAACAGGAGTGGTTCCAGAGGACTGGAGAAGGACTGATATTGCCACTCATAACAGCAGCTGCAGGGAGGAGGCTGGCAATTATAGGTCAGTCAGGATCATTTCAGTGGGGGGGAAATAGATGGAAACACAACTGAAAGAAAGGCTGATAGACCATATTGAATCCAATGGGCTTAAAGTCCACAGACAACAAGGAAGTGGTATATCGAATGGGCTTAGGCAATGTTCATCATGATTGTTTTACATACTCCAGGGAAGAAATAATGCAAGAGTTAAAAATTAAATGTGCCAAAACATCTTTTGATCTGGATATGAAACAAATTAGAGATGCAAAGCGTCATGACTGGTATAAAACAGCCAAGATTTCTCATGGGAGGGAGGAATATTTAAGTTTCATTTTGGATCCTAAAGAGAGGGTAATTCTGATAATGTTATGATGGGAAATACATAATTCCAATACGCTGTTCTATAGATAGCACCATAACAATGTAAACACTCCCAATTGCAAATGTAACAACGAAGTGGCTGATGAGTTGAAACATGTTTTTTAATTTTGCCCATTATATAAAAAAGAGAAAAATGGCTAGGACCCCTGTTACAGGACATGTATTTTTGCTCAGATGAAATTCTCTGACTATTCGAGTGCAGCCACAAATTTTGGCATGCTTAAATGTCATTCCAAAAATATTTTTTATTGTGAATAGCAAACCAAAGAAAATAGTGTAACCCAGGGAAGCCACCCACTAGCCCAACGTTTCACACCTTGACAAAGCGTCCAGTTCGGGCGTGAAACATTGGGCTAGTGGGTGGCCTTCCTGGGTTACACCATTTTCTTTGGTTTAGTGTTCACAATAAAAAGCATTTTTGGAATGACAGTAAGTGTACTGAAATTTGTGGCTGCACTTGAGTGCAGTGTCCCTCCTTGCTTCTGTTTAAGTTTTTCGACCCTCAGCACCTTTACCCAAGGGAGCAACCCTTTTACTGTTTTTCTCTGACTATTATTTACTACCCCAAACTATAGTATATTAAAAGAATTGATAACATTTTTGATGCCAACTCATTGATGCTAGAAGATATTGGATCTACATCATTTTATGCACGTATTGTGCCTCTTTCAGTATAGTAATTACCTCACCCTGGATGAGTAGGTAGCAAGACCCAACCCTGGACTTGTGTTTCAGGCTTTATGCACTTTCTAATACTCTGTAAGCAATATCGTTCATTGTTAATTCTGTCTGTTTCCTTTTTAATGTTTTTGAGTAAACAGATTGGTATAGTAGTATAGGAATAGAAAATATTAGAAATGACACATAATTATATAAGCTTTCAATTATATGAATTGTATGCAGGCTGAACAAATAAACTTCTAAATATTGATATAATTAAAGAAAGTGTTTAATTTGTTTTATTTTCATTCACTTCATCTGCATTTCAGTACTGCAACCTAATATTTGTCTATCTTCTGCCCTTAGTTATGTTGCAAATATTTCAGTCGGCCCTCTAATAATTCCCCATAGTCTTCCTTGCTTTGCAGCCTTTGTCTGCAAAAGTATTGGAGTTACAAATGTATTATAACACAGAACAAAATGCATTCCATTCAAAGATAATAGAGAATTCTTCAACGAGAGCCATAAGATCTGATATTTAGCAAGTGGCACATACATAGATGGGCCACCTATACAATGTTTTACCTTTTTGCACAGGGGCAGTGAAGGAGTCCCTCACCAACTCCCTGTCTGAATGAGTACACAAATTAGCTGATTCAGTTGTACATTCAGGAAATACTCATTTTGCATAAGCACTCACCACTCCCACCCCCAAATGATAAATGTTCAATTTTGTTGTGCTTGCATGCAAGCCCATATAGAGTTTGTACCAGACTCAAACTACTGGGGATATGGATCAGAGTAAGTAAGGGACTGTATGCTCTGCAAACTGAGTTACAGAATCATCCTAGTTACTTTATGTGCCAAAATCCCAATGCTTCATAATTATGCAACTCATTCCCATATGTCTTCCTGGGTAGCAATAATTTAATTTTCTTCAGAAATGTTCCCAGTTCCTGCTTTTTAGTTTACTTTCCAATTGATTACTGTAGTGTGTAAACATCTGCCGAACATGCAAGCCTCCTCCCTACGATAGCAACACACCCTGTCTCTTTCTGGTGAGAGTCAGAGCAAGCCCATTTTGCTATAGCAAGATACCATATTGCTTGTGCAGAATGGGACTGTGCCTCTTAAACATTAGGCTTACAGTGTGATATCCATTTCATGGCTTAGGATAATCATGTAAGATGTCATTGCAAATACAATAAATACCACAGTATTCTGTTCTGCCCCTCATATATAATGCAGTGTACTTGGCACCCAATGTACAGATGGTGTATGGTTGATTTTTGTCAGCACAAACCCCTGTTTTGTCCATGTAACTCAGCCTTGTCGGACTTCAAATGGGTTGCTTTGATCCACTACTGTGTAAGCAAAATGGATTTGTCATAGATTACAGTGTGTGGAGAAAGAGGGTATGCCTCTTCACTGATCGCGTGTACTGTACACGCCCTTGCAAATGTGGGATTAGGGTCACAATTGATATGGGTCCACTGGGGATATCAGTGCACATGGTGGATGTTTACACACCTACTGCAACAGCACATGAACTACCAGGAAAAGGAAGGACTGTCAGGAAATCAGGGATGAAGAATAGAAAAGAATGAGCTGGGAGTGTAGAGCGATAAAGTGGAAATGATGGGGAACTCTGAGTCTGGGAATCTCAACAGCATGATTTTAAAGTTTTTGTTTTGGGCCGTAGGGACATTGAATAGGCCTGTTCTAGTCCTGGTATACTGTGCAACCTCCATTGGTCATGACTCATATTTACCCAAGTCAGACGTGTAGAGCCCCAATCATGGACTTGAAAATTGCCCCTGACACAAGTAACATCAGGCATTTGCACAAAATGATTTATTTTCCACATGCAGAGCTAAAATGGTCCAGTTGCATGTATGGGAAGGGCCAGGGAACTGTTCCATGCCTCTTGCATGAGCAGGAATGATCTTTGGAATGGGAGGCCTGAAATCCTGTATCTCAAAATATTTACACAGTAATAAATGAGATGCTGGAAGTGCATGGCAGCAGCTAGTGAGCACCTGCAATGTTCACCCATAGCCCATACACAACTGCATTAGAACATATTTAATTGAGCAAGGCCGTGTGTAACAGGACACCCTAGTTTTATCCAACACAAACACATTAAAAAGTGATTTGAGATCCATAACCTTTACATTTAAACAACTAGAGATGGAGGAAAGCCAGAAGACAACATTTTTTTATTCATTGGTAACTCGGTAAGGACCACTGGACACGAGGCCTGTTTTGAGGGGTGACCTGGGAGCACTGGGGAGGTTAAGGGATTTGCTCAGAGTATACAGGTGGAGGCTGTGGGAATCAAGCCAGGTCTGAAGGATGTACCAAGTTAATTCACAGCTTGTTGCACTAACCTCTAGGCTATACTGTCAGCCCCTTGGTCTAATATTTCATCAGGAGGATTACACGTGCAACAGTGCTTCACATCCACACACAGTAGTACAGTACTGCAGTGCCAGCTGTGGATGTGAGCCAAAATCACTGGCATGGCACTTGAACCTTGACCTAGGTCCCCCTGTTTCAATCCAAAATAAAATGTGTGCTATTGGCTGTATGAAGTAAATATGCAACAATATGTTTCAACACACTCAGAGGACAGATGGTATGGGCAGAGTTGTGCATGCAAAAACCCTGCTTGCAATCTTCTGAGTGCTGCTGTGTAGTGTAATGTGGTTTAAGTTTTTTGTGCTTAACTTATACCAGACATAATTTATGAATGTCTTGACTTATATGTATGTAACACATCACCCATTGCCAGCTATGCCTCGGATCATTACACAAAAGACGATCTATATTGTATATTTATCGTCTTTTTTTACACATCCCAGGGTGGCTGAAAATGGGTTGTAGCAAAACAGCAACATTCTAACACCATCAAATTGAGAGTGTACCATAACTATAACAGTGGGATAACAAGAAGAACAACAAACAGAATAATGGATAGATCACTGAGTACTACACAGCTTTAATTCCACTGAGGGTACTACAGTATATATGATGGCACTATAACCCCCCAAGCTTGGCTTTTAATGTTTGATTTCTGACTCTTTTAAGGAAAGCTTTAGCTCTATTTCATTGAGTTTGTCAGAATATTTCATGTTTTTTTGTTTTTGCTTTTGCAAAGCACACCCTGAGTGCTCATCCAGAAGAGTAGTTTTTAAATGAAGGTGTGTCTATGGTTTATTTATAAAGAAAACAAAACCTCAATGCAAAACACTACGGAAAAGGTTACACAAGAAGTGTACTAGTAGCAAGTCTAATTTTTGAGAGAGCTCAGAATTGCACAAACTGTAGCCCCTGATGTGATGCAACATTACTATTTAATGCATTTCACCATGAAATAATTCGAACGGGCTTGAGTTTGATGCAGTAACATTTGCTAACAATGAAATTATCTAACTATATATTTTATAGCCAGCAGTACTTTATTCCAGACATCCGTAATATATATTTTGTGATAGCTCTGATTGATTTCACCAGTTATTTTATTAGTAATCATTTACTATTAATAATTCCTCTCATGTGGTACTTGAATGTACAGTATGACAGGTTATTTGGTACTGGGCAAAAAAGTGTGATGTGTGCACTAAACACCCCAAATTCCATTTTTATCTAACAAAATCTTTTTTTTGCTGTAAAAGAAACCTTATTTATCCAGAATTCAGGGAACAACACAAAGGGAATAATTGGATTTGTGGTTGCTGTAATATTGCAAAATGTTATTAACATATGTTGCAAAACTGTGTGAGTAACATGGTGTCTGTGTTGTTTTATTATTATTATTACTACTAAGAAGCAATGATAGGGCTGTTGCCATGTATATGTATCCATGGTATATGATCATCTTTAATTATATGGGTAGCCTGTGCCAGTGCTGAGGCTATTTTACTTTTAGATAACTTCACTATTTTGGGTCCACCATGATCCAAACCAATAAGACCAAAATATGACTATTTCATCCTTCTCCTGGGTTGTTACAGATGAAGCACACTGATGAGTCCTAAGTAGGGCACATCATGAGTCTGTGTCTTCCATTGTCTGCCTTTGCAGATTGTAAGAGAGGCCACTTGGAACCATAAAACTTTTGCTTAAAGTGGAACCACTCTAAACTCTTTCATGGTGATTTGCATATAGCTCCCATGTTGCTTTACTTATGGGGACATGCATACTTTTACATTTCTTTGAAACTTAGCTTTACTGCCAATTGCCCTTTCTGTGTAGCCCTTGCCTTGGTGGTTTTGTACTGAGGTTCTTTGACTTGTAGTATCTTTAATTATAGACTTTTAAAATTGATATTTGAACAACAGTTTTGGAATGCATAAAAATAGGACACCATTATTTTTTTATTTAGGTTTTGTTGACCCTGAAAGGAGGGCTAGGCAGTTCTGCCTACTTTTAGCCTTGAACCAGATTAGGCTGTTTGTGGTATTTTTAGTGAAGGGGGGGAATGTGGCCAGACCACCAATGAAATTCCCCTACTCTCCAGTAGGGGAACCTCTGACCATCTTTGCAAGATGGCGGATGGAGTGGATGTTGGGAAAGGAGCTAGAGGATTTGGCATGGTTGTACAGTATATGAAGCCTCTAAATCTGTGCTCATGCAAACGTCTGCCCAGAATGTCTCTACAAAGACTGAAATTCCTGCACTGACACCTGTGGAAGGAGTTACTGTTTCAAGTTCTGTAAATTTGACCTCTGTTGTACCTGACCAGAAAGGTGATATTTAAACTGCAGTGCCTGAGATGGAAAACTTGGCTGATGCTAGTACTACATCAGGAACTGGTACACAAGAACAAATGGATCCACAAGAGGAGCTTCTAAGGAAAGCCATGCAAACAGACAAGACATTTTTACTAAGGCTGCTACAAGATGCATCATTATAACTAAAAGAGGGGATATCGGTAATTGACAGGAGCAACACTAACTCACAATACTCAATCCCCTCACAGCTTTCAGAAATATTTTCACAAGGAGGCACTGTGCAAATGCTGGTGGGAATAATGGAGTCTCTGGATCTCCATCATGGCCGCTTGGAAAAGGAGGAGAAAACTCAGTGGAGTCCAGAAGCAGCTGTTAGTTCTGCAGAGTGGAATAAAGCCACGGATGGGAAACACTTGACTTCGCCTGGTCCAGTAACAGCCCAGGACATAATTGTGGCAGATGAAACTGAACAGTGTATGGGAGACAATGCGAGACTGAGTGGGTTAACCCCGGGAAGTAAAAAACATTATACGGGAGCAAAAAATAAAGCAACAAGAATAAAACAAAATGCAGTGCAGGACTCAAACCTGAAGGGCAGGAATGTGCCGCAAATTACACGGCCAGGTGCAACTACAATAGCAGAGCATAAGAGGGATTCTCAGGGAGAACCAAGCTCTGATTCACAACAGCCACATGAGGAGTCGGCTAATTCACATGAAACCCCAATGACTGAGGCGGGTGTCACAGATACAGATCAAGCCCCACAAGGTACAGTACTTTTAGAATTGTCGATCTGTTTAGTAAAATGGGTGAGCCTACACAGAGGTGAAATGTTGTTCGCCTAAAATTTAGTGGGGACACATCAAGTGCACCAGACAAAAAAGGGGTATTACACCAAATGTTAAAAGAGTCTATGGCTATTTCTACATCCGAACTGTTTGCTTTCTTTCATGTTGAAGGGGAAGCAGTGTATGACAAAAGCTTTAAAAATGTCACTACACTTGAGAAATTTTGGCAAAAATATCCCACTGTAAAAGATAGCCCCTTATTGGTAAATGTTGTTCCTATTCCCCTTACAAAACCTACCCTGAAAACTATCACTCTCCTGTTCAGGAGTGATGGGGTAAATATTACAGATGTGTAATATTAGTTAAAACAGAGGTGCAAAATAATGGATAAACCCACTTCATCCTTGAGGAAGACTATGTATGGACTGGGGGATGGAAAGCTGAAGTAAAATTGTAGCAGACACACATGGGCACTGTCTACCTGACAGGGAGATTCCATATTGGCACAGATAGAGGCCTTTACTTCTACCCTGAACAGCTCAAAACCTGTCACAAGTGTGGGGCATGCAGACACCTTAGTTTACTTTGTGACAAACCACGTTGCAATCTATGCATAGACTATGGGCACACTAGTCTTAGTTGCTCAAATTCATTCAAATGTAACTTCTGTGATGAGCCAGGCCATTCCTACAGACAGTGCCCTTGGACAGATCATAGTAGGATGGACAGAGTTCCCAGGATCAAGAGCAAATGATCACTGAGTCACAAGCGAAAGCCCAGCATGCCAGCACATCTGCTTCTGGTGTAGATATAGGGCCACAGTCTCAGGCAAATGACAACAGAAATGAGGCTGTCAAACCTTCACCTTGGGAAGATCAAGTTTCTTCTCCCCTGAGACAGGTCACTTCACCCAGGGCACAAGACATCTCTGAATAAGATGTCACTCCCTTTACTATACCCCAGTTCTCTCCCAAAGTAACCAAGCAAGTCCCAAAGTCCCCCAAACAAGAGTCACATATGGAAAAGGTTAAGTCTAACAGAAGAGGATGGGGGAATGGACAGCATAAGGTAGGAATAGTGCCCACTAGGATGCAGGTGGTTACCAGGAATCATTACCAGGCTTTGACCAAAAGGAAATAATGGGAGGATTCCAAGGAAGAGGGGGAGATATCAAACACATCCTCTGAGGACTCGTCCAAAATGAAAGTTTCCTCAGGCTCAAAAACAGAGTCCTCTGCATCTAAAAAAGGTAGAAGCTTTACCTAGAGAAAACAAGTAGATAATGGATTAATGTTTCTCCATTTTTCTTTTGAATGTTGGATAACTTAAATATCTCATTACTAACATTAAATGTTTGTAGCATAAAGTCACATAAAAAGTGCCTGACTATGCTACAAATAATATGGAACCTGCCACACAATGTATATTTCTTACAGGATATAAGGTTGAAAATGACATCAGAAATAGTACAGGTAACAAAACTATGGCCAGTTGGACTTCATATTGGTCACAAAGACTGGATCTGTGTGATGGGATGGAAATTTTGGTTAAGAGTTTTGAATTTTCTGTTTCATGCATTATTCAAATCTGCCCAGGCAGAGCATTGCTGCTGGATGTCACTTATAAGACACAGAAATTTAGGTTAATCAACATCTATGCCCCCTTCCCCCAGAGTATTACCTCTAGAACAGAATTGTTCTGTTTAATACAACCATACTTACATACAAAGAAACACATTTCTTTCAGTGGGGATTTTAATTGTGTACTATCCATGGCAGACCTGGAGGAGCTATGACAAAACTGTTTGGGGATATGAATTGTTTAAAATCCATCCTGTCCACAGCTGGTCTTAAAGATGAATACATGGAACTACATAGGGGCAAAAACGTAGGTTAGAGGGACCCTAGCTACCAGGATTGATTTCAGTTTTATCTCCCAGAATTTCCTGGCTTTACAGGCAAATACTATTCCATGTGAAACATTAGATCATTTAGCTGTATCTTTGTCCTGTGCTTTGAGAAATGGATAATTACAAAAAAAAGTAAAAACAAGATAGAAATTGAATAATACATTGTTAGAGGAACAAAAAATTAGAGAAGATTGTGTTTACCTTTTAAAAGCCCAGATATCAGTCATGGACACTTATGATATATTACTTGATTGGTGGCTGGACACAAAAAAAGACTTGATGACTTTCTTCATAGCTTTGGCCTGAAGAAAGCATGAAGATACTTACTTTAAATATTTAGCTTTAAGGAAAAAGTTATTGGACCTAATCTCATTATCATATGAACATAAAATAGATTTAAAAACGCAGATTGAGAGTATAAAGGCAGAGATGATTGCTTACCAATATTATAGAGCTGACACTTTAAAAATGGAGTCCCAATATGGGACACAAGGGAAAAAAAAAAACAGCCTTGGATATTTTTAAAAGTTGTAAAGATAGGCTTTCCTGGACAAGGCTGGAAGTTGTTAGGGATCCGGTGTCTCAAACACTGCAGAGGACTCCAGCAGCAATTCAAAAAATTGGACAAACCTACTTGGAGGAGGCCTTTGGCACACCTTCATCTGCAGTATGGAATGAACAGTATCTCTAAAGTATGGATCTACCTGATTTTCCGCCTGACATGAATGATGCCTTAGCCTTGGAAATCACTCCACAGGAAGTCACACAGGCTATTAAAGTACTAAATAAGCATTCTTCCCCTGGACAGGATGGTTTGACAGACAAATGTTATCAAACCTTGACAGAATACATAGCACCTTGTTTAACCCTTATATTTAATGATATACTTGAAACACATACTTTATTAGCCTCTATAGCTCAAGCAATAATGATTTTGTTGTTTAAAAAAGGAGACAATGCCAACTTGGGAAATTGGAGACCCATAAGTCTCCTAAATGTGGATTATAAGATTTTAACCTCAGTTCTTTTAAAACGACTGTCCAGGGTTGCAGATTCCTTAATATCACCAGTACAATCGTGTGTGATTCCCAATTGATTGATTTTCCATAGCCTAATTTTTATAAGGGATGTATTTCTGACCACGGATATGGATGTAACAGGTCTGTTATTTTCCCCAAGATCAGGCAAAAGCCTTTGACCAGGTAGATCAACATTATTTGTTCCAGGTTCTATAAGCATATCACATTCCAGAAAATGTTATTGCATGGGTTCATATGTTACATAGTCAGGCCTGGATTTAACCGCATATAAATGGGATTCCAGGGAGAAACCTTTTGAGAAAAAGGGAGCATGCTAAGGCTGTTCCCTGAGCCTCCTCCTATATGTTTTCCAAATTTATCCCTTTTTAAGGAAGATTTTGAACCACTCTAGTGTGCCAAGAATATATCTCCCTAATCAACAACTGATACCATCGAATGTGCTTATGTAGATGATATCTGCATGTGCACCACAGAGGAGGTAGAAAGTACAGTTTTAATTAGTATAATCTCGGAGTATGAGTCAATATCAGGGGCAAAATTGAATTATGAAAAAAGCAAAGGGATTAGGATCCACTCTAAAGGGGACCTAAATGGATGTCAGAAAGTGGCCAATATTATAGTACAGAACACACCTTTAAAAATTCTGGGACTGCAGTTTGGCAGCTTGGATGATGCTAGCCTCAGTTGGAATACTATAGCAGATGTAGCAATGGGCATTAACCAATCTTGGAAAAAGAAATCCATCTCAAAGAGAAAAAGGGTATGGTTGTTAAAGACCTTCATACTACCTCAGTTTTTGCATCTATCTCATGTTTTCCCTATGCCCCTTACTTTAGAGGCAAAAATAAATAACCTGTTCTTTTCAGGGTTCTGGGGAAGCCGCTTAAACCCCATTATGTGAATGTACACATATCATGACTATTGCTTTGGAGGAGTTTGAATGTTGCACCCCATGTTATTCTTCTCTAGCATATTTATGTATTGGAATCTTTTGCCAACATTAGCAGTAAATATCTTACCATGCTACGACATTTTTTAAACAAGTGTGCAAAATTGATATGCAATAGGGGGTTCAGTCCCTTTTCATATCCCTGGGAATTTTAGGACCTTTCAAATTCCAGAATTTTTGTTTTCAGTATTTTTAAACCTAAGGAAACAGCAAATTACACTACAATTTCTAACAGCCCATATCAGAAAGGTCTTTTATAATGTCATCCTCTGGGATAAGTTCTATGAATCCCCTAAAGTACCAGGAAGGCAGGGAGGGGACCTCAGCAGAATTGTCTTATAATTTACAGGAAAAAAAATACCTTTGAAACTGTGGGATGTAACTTGGCTTTCATGCCATGGGAGGTTAGGGGTCAAGGACACACATAAACATAAAGTCTTGGAGGAACGAATATGCCCACTGGAAACTTGCCAAGGTACGTCAGAAACTATGTCCCACTTCTATTTAGATTGTCCTTTCTCAAAAGAATTTTGGTCCTTGTTTATACAGTAGATACCTAGGGAGAACAGTGCATCACCCCAGGTACTTATAAAATAGTGGTCTTAGGACTTTACCCGCCAGCTTTTTCTAAATTTTGTACTAGTACTTTACAACTGGTGTTTGCTGTGTGTCAGTTTTACCTGTGGCAAGCTCCATTGCACTTTACTGTTTCAGCAAAAAAAAAATTCATCAGTTACAGCACTATCACAGATTTCTTTTGGATTAACTGCATTAAACAATGCAGAAAAGAAAAAAAAAATACTGCTTCAAAATTTCAGCCTTAATGGAAGAATTGTACATGGTTCTTGAACACTTAACAAAAGATGCTTAAGTAATAATTTTTTAGAATGTTATAACTACTGTCATAGAGTTGATGAAGTTAATTTCATAACCTTTACAACCTTTCTTTCTTAACTAAGCAGTAAAAAAGCTAGTTTTAGTAATTTTATAAGTTAGATCCCGGATACTGTAGCAAAACTGTATAAAGTTTTGGAAATATCATTTTGTACCCTGTAAAATTCTGGATGCTTTTCTTTATTTCAATTTTATTTAAATTTCTAATTTTCATGTAATTAACAGTGACTGTTTTAACTGTGACTATACTGTGCCTTTACTTTATTATTTTTTTTTTTAAATAAAAAATTCCCCTACTGTTTTTGACATGGGATCTTTATAGGATCTTTAACATCCACCAGAACAATCAGAGGCAGATGGGACCTCCGCTTAATATCTCATTCAAAAGATGGCACCTCAAGAGTACAGCATCCCCCTCATGCTGCACTACAGAGCTAGTATTGGGTTTTACTCCAAGTTCCTGATGTGGGGCTATACTGTGGGTTTAGGACAGTAGAAGGCATAAGCTCATGATGACTGTCCCCACTGCTCAGTGGTGAACACTCCTGGTGTTACCTTCCTCAAGGAATTTATCTAGCCTTAATTTAAATTTAGTCATACTCTGGCGGTCCCCCACAGAGCCACCCTCATCGGTTAATCCAGTTACTCCCACTGCCTCCCAAAAATGTGGAATTCCCTCCCCCCTCAAATTTGTCACTCATCCTCCTACTACTCCATCAGCTCTGCCCTCAAAAACTTCCTTGCACCTAGCTGTTCTTGCTACGATCCTCCCTTACTCCCACCACTTAGCCCTGACAAACCCTACCCCTCTTCAGTACCCATGCAATGCCCCTGCTGTAGCTCCACCTCCCACCCACCTAAAAACCAGCATACCTTCCCTTCTCTGATTCCCTCCCTTCCGACCTTCCATTGTTTTCTTACTGTGATTTCTCAATCATCCAGAGTTGTACCAAGGGCCTGTCCCTACCCTATCCTTACATCATTAACTCAACTCTTCCCTCTGCTTCTCCAAATCCTGAAGGGATGGGGTTTGGCCTCTCTTCTCTCTCACCTTCACCCTCTCTTCTGTTCTTCCAAAGCCTATTCCCCCTTGCTGCCTGCAACCTGCTTCCCTCCTATCATACTCTACCTCTTGCAGCCACAACCTGCCCTCTTCCTGTCATGCTTGACTCCTGCCTTGTGCAGGCAGGGTCCTCAGCATACTGGAGGGGTCAGGCCCCAGCAGACCTTTCTCCTCCTACCTCTTCTTTCACCTCCTCTTTCCATCCCCTTCCACCCCCCGCTTCTCTACCTACCGACATACCTACCTCTCACTTTCCTTCTCCCTCTTATGTTGCCCTAGCTATGGCTGACCCCTATTCTTTAATGCACTTGTAGATAACTTGCACTTCTGTTATACCTTAGCCAACCTGTTCTGCCTGTGTTTACTCTTCACTAACTTCCCTAGATCAGACTACGATAATTCTATTCAGCCATTTTTAGCTGCACAGTTATGTGTCATTTAATGTATGCCTAAATGTTATTTTGTGTTATTGTATCTATCTAGTGCAAAAGTGTTGGCGTAGCACCTATCTAGCTCAAAACTGTTAGCAACCCGCTATTTCATTACTCTTGTACAGTCTGCTCAAATTATTTGAATGTAATCTACTGTAAATTTATATTGTGTACCAAATCTCTGTAAACTATCCACATGTTCCCCTAGCCCCCCAGGTTGCACCATGAGATGAGCAACTTGTTGTTCAGCATGACTTCCTGGTGAAACATTTCAATAAATAAATTAAATAAATTTCTAAAAATTGAAAAGCTTGGTGCATATACAACCTCTCCTGGTAACCAGTTCCACAATCTGGTTGCTTTTGGTACAAAGGCATACTTTCTTAGATTAGTTTTAAGTATTCTATTAATGCGTTGGGCTAGAACCCACAACTTTCCAGTCTTCCTGCCTCTGGGGCGAGTGTGCAACCTGCTGAACCACTGACACTGCTTGTGTCTGCTAATATTATATACATATTATGTATGTTTTATGTATGCTATAGAATGTAAAACATTGTGTTACAGTACTTTTAATCTCTTCAGTTATAAAATGTAAACATTAATGAATATATTCCACTATATTGTCTTATTTCCTATATATTGTTATTTGAAAAAAAGCAAAACAGTACAAACCCCCCAAGGGATAAGACTAAATTGAACCCCCAAAAATGAAACATTTTCCCTAAATCAGAATTCACTGTTTCTACCCAGCACTACTAAAAACTTAATAAAGCACCCAGATGATAAGGAGCCTCAGAATGGAGATAATTTTAATTAAACACAGACAAAGAAAGAAAACTAATCCATACGTACCCAATGTCATTATGTTTTTGATGAAGGCTAGCCTGTTAAACACCAGGACACACATTCTTGGCTTAAATGGCTAACATAACACATTTTCTGGCTTAAATGGGTCACACTTTCAATGTTGTATCAATGATGAAGTGTCGATGTTTTATTATTTACTTTCCATATCCTGGATTTCTCTTTTTTTTTTTTAAACTCAGCTGGCTTTATTGAGACTGAATGCATGAACATTACCCACAAAGCACATTGTTATAATGGAACAGAAAATTCATAGACAAATCATACATCTGTAGGCAGTTTATCCAACATTACTTTCAATACTTCCCTTCGCTACTTAACATTTCCTTTGCCTTCTTCAAATTGTCTCAGTCCATCCTTAAAACTTTCATACCTGCTCTCAGGTCTCCCTTAAAACTAGGACCCATCACTAAAGCCACAAATAACATTAACAGGAAATTAGCATCTGCCATTATATGCCTATCCTCATAAAGTGCAATCAGCCTGCTATATGTACACTGTATATGTTAGTTGTTCCAAGATTAGGAAGCCCTCGATTTTTTCTATAATATGTGCAAAGGGTAGCCAGCTGGTGTTAAACAGCTCCATCTTAAGAACCAGCCTAGCTGTAATTTCTTCCATAATAGATAATTGGGCCAGGATAATCAAAGAAGATGTGCCTGGCGCAACTGAGTTGTGCTGCCACACCTCCAGAAGTGCTCCCCAGGTCCATATTCAAACCCTAGAGATGCGCCTCGTAACTCCAGATGCACTGAATCACATCTGTAATGTATATGGTGTATCCCCAGGGGGCATGACCATGCATATGCAGCACATCACGATATTCAGCTGAGTTGTGCGGCGCATCAGTCCACACATCTCGGAGATATGCAGCGTAGATGTTCCCAAAATTAGTCATGTAAAAAACATGCCTAACTGGTGGACACCCACAGGTGGGCTGCTGTATTGCATGGCACAACACAGCAGCTGCCAGCCCCTGGATGGCTGCCCTCCTTGTTCCCCAACTCCTCGAACTGTACGGACACATACCGTATGTACTCTGGTAGTCTAGTGGCCCCTTCCCCTCCCCTCCCTGAGACCCGATCCCCATAAATATACAACTAAAAGACTCCCTGGTGGTCTAGTAGTGGCCCCCCCATCCCTGAGACCCAATCTCCATCAATAAAATGTTATAGTAATGCCTGGTAGTCCAGTGGTCCCCCACCCCATCCCCAAGTCCGACCCCATAATGCAAAGGGACAACCTGGTGGTCTAGTGGTACCCCAACCCCCCCACCCACACAGCCCCATCCTGGTAGTCACCATACATCAGTGGGCAGCAAAATCTATCCGCACACCTCCATGGCTGCTTCGTCAAATGACAGCTTTACAGTATCACCTGCAAGCGCATTGGTCGACACTGCAGTGAGTACTGTGCACTTCCATTCACAAAGTTGAACTTTGTGAACGGAAATGTATGGTACAGGCTGCTCCACCCGAGTCCAGCAAACCAATCAGGGAGCAGGCAACAGGGATGAGACTTTGAGCAGGATTTTAAACAAAGGAACCCTTTTTCAGCTACTCAGTGCACGTGCAGTCTGAGAATTGAACTTCTCCTAAGTAGAGCTCATCAGAGCCATGAACCAGCCTGCAAGGAGTTGTGAGGTGAGACATTTGGCAGACCCCTTCCCCCCACCGATCACCACAACAGGACCTTCGGCAGCTGCTCCCCCCATCCAGCCAAACAATCAGGGTGCAGACAACTCTTTCTCCTTCTATAGACTGTGACATGGTACCACAAGTGGGCCTCCATGAGTAGGCCAAAATGTTAAGGGTCGTGGAATAAGGGCATCTACCATGGGTGTCAGCCGTGGTGATGGCTGTCAGTTGGAGACTGCCTGAAAGCCTCCAGGACAATTCCCAAAAACCCTCTAAGACTGACCCACTACACTGTATGGTGTATACAACCTGGTGGGTGCTAGACCTCCTTTAGTTAGACGATGCACTTGAGCAGCACACGCATAATTAAACTGCATTGTTCCCAGCTGTGACTGAACATACCCTACTCTATTACAGCATACTTGTAAGTAGTAACTCTGCTGACAATGATGCTACTTGTGAACTGTTGGCTACATCACTTGCTAATCTACTGGGGACCTTAACAGCATCTACAAGTACCTGCACCGTACCGTGTTGTTTGTCTGCCTTGATCTGACGGAGTCAGCCAGTAGTCAGCCGTGCTGTCAGCCACTCTGCACCACTTGCCACCGGTCTTAAACCATATCCTCTGCAAACTCCAGTAAATGTAAGGACACAACAGATCTGTAAGGGCTAGTTTTGCTGCTGTTTAGGTTGTTTATCCCTTAGTTTTCTAGTTCACGTACTTGTCTGTAGCAGCTATATTCTGCTCATTTGATGCCACACTGTAATAAAGTCTGTACTGTTCTATTTTTACTATGATACTTGTATGGTGAATTTGTTTTTCTCTATTTTCCTACCTGTTACCTGACACCCTATATTGATCCCCCAATATTTTTTCTCTCACTGAGCTGCTCACACTCAGCTCCCCAACTGTTTAAGCCTACCCCAGCCTTCTGCCTATGCATTTCTCTTACTCTTCCCCTCCAGTGTTGCCTTCACTGTTCCTCTCCCCTATATTTCTTGGCAGACATGTGGACTCCCTATTTTGGGTCCTCTTACTTTTCTCTCACTGATCTGCTCACACCCAGGTCCCTAATTACTTGAGTTGACCCCATTCTCTTTCTTACATATCCCTCTTCCTTTTCCCCTCCAGCAGAGCTATCACTCTTCTACTTGTATTTCTTAGCAGCCGTGTGGACTCCCTATTTGGGGTCCCCTTATTTTTATTTCACTGACCTGACCTCACTCAGCTCCCTAACTGCCTGAGTCTACCCCAGCTTCTTTCCTTGTACCTTTTCCTCCCTTACCCCTGCTCAATTTTCTTCACTGTCCTCCCCTTACTACCCTCTGTTACCTCCCCAATACTTTTGACTACTCTCATTCCCTTCCTTATCCCCTCTACCCACTCATCTGCTCATTTCTTCTGCCCTCCCCCCTCATTCCCCTTCTCCTTCACTCTCCTAGATCTCATTTCTCCACCCCCTAACAGAGTTGCAAAGACCCTTTACCATCACCCTGTCTGTACCTTCCCTACTTTCCCTTCCAAACCTCTTGACCTGCTCTTCTTCTCCTCACTTTGGTACAAACACACTACTCAGCGTCATTCTATCTGTATATTTCTCCACTGTCCCTCTCCCATCTTATGGTTTGGACACCTCCACCTCCCTCAACTACTGACAAGTACTCCTCCCGTTAAGTTTATTTCTCCTATCCATCTCTGTCCAATCTCTTGCCAACCATCCTTGCCCTCTCCTATCTTGACATGGACCCAGTCCTCCTTTGCCTCCTCTTTGTAGTCTGCCTCCCTCTCCTGTCCCCTCACCTTCCCCAGTGTCCTCCTAAATGTCCTTGATCTCTATTCCCCAATGCTTGCCCCTCCAAACCACCCACTTTCACTCCCTCCACACTTTTCTTACCTACCCTTCTTCCCCTCTCATAATACCCCCCACTGCTCTACCTTTACACGCCACTCTGGTTTTCTATCTTCCTACTCCCTCAATCTTAAACTCCTTCACTGGCTTTGTTTCCCCTTTCCTCTTTCACTCAGACCTAAACCTGCTTTTTTGTTTCTGAGCGCATAAGTCTCACCATTATCCTCTCCTCCTCTTTCTCCTCCTCATGGTATGGGATGTTCAACTCAACCCTGCCCCTTACACTCCCCCCCATTGCCTAAAGGTCTGACTTTTCCATATCAATGTAATGAGTCTGTTCCCCAATCTTGAGTACCTTAAAGTCTGGGTCTCCCTATACTCCGCTGACCTACTCTGCATTTCTGAAACCTGGCTCTCCTCTAGAGTTCCCAACTCACAAGTATCTCTTCTGGACTTTGACCTCTTTCACCAGGGACACAGCAAATGGGATGGTGGGGTAACCATTTAGGTTCACCACAACCTATCTTGTTCCATCTCTCTTTGTGAATCTGTCCCCATCTCCCATGAGCTCCTCCAGGTTAATCTCAAGTTCCCATCCTCCCTCACCATCTTTGTTGGTGTGATGTACACATCTCCCAAAATCTCTCCTCCCTCTCTTGTTGACACAATCTCCTCCCTTGTTTCTCTTGCCTTCTCTGGTGAGCTTATCCTACTTGGGGACTTTAACCTTAACTGGTCCTCCCCAGTCCTCAGGCCCATCTTTGATAAGATAGGGTCCCTAAACCTCTCTCTCAACCAATCAAAGAACCCACTCGGCCTCACCCACTCTCCCCCAGCCACACTCTTCTGGACTGGGTGCTCTCCTGTCACCCCCACCGCATTGTTGCTGCTGGTACTCTGTCTGATGCCTTCAGTGACCACTATATGACAAATTGTGTCAGGAAGGTGCTTCTTTCACAGTCTCTGCCTAACCACCTCTGGCTCAGGTTCCTCAGGTTTCTAAACACAGATGCCCTGCAATGCAACCTCTGCTCTTCTGACTGGTCTCTCTTCTACTCTGCCCCTGATATTAATTAAGCTCTCTCCCTCTTCTGCTCTATTCTAAACAAAGTCTGGAACACACGCTCCTCCCCCAGAAGATGTAGGGTCCAACACTTCCACTACCAATGGATATTAACTGACATCATCCAGCTATGCAAGTCCCGAGATGTTGTGTGGGTGTGCTACAAATCCTCCCTCTCCCTCTCCTTCTCCAATCTCCACTTCTATAGGTCCTTAAGAAACTCTTGTACAAAGGTTATTAGAGCAGGGAAAGGCCAATATTTCAAATCTACCCTCCAACACAGCTTGAACTCTCCCTTCAATTTCTAGAGTGTTCTCCATTCACGTTTTGATCCCCCTCCCATGCCTTCCCCACCCACTCTGCTGGTTGATGATTTTTCAGTCTCATACCCCTCCACAGTTGCTTCTATACTCAACTCCTTCACTACATGTATCTTTCACACTACCCTGTCCCCTGACCTATGTGCATCTCTGGCCCACACTCCGTCAAATGGCTTCATTTTCTCTCCAGTTTACATGCATGATGTTCTACTTGTCCTCAGTTTGCTCAGCCCCTCAAATCCAGTCCTGATGGCATTATTTATTTTCTTTTCTTTATTTATTTATCGGATTTTGTTAACTGGGTAGGGCCACTGAGACTGAACGTCCCTTTTTCAGGGGTGACCTGGAATTAGTTAACAGGTAACAAAGTAATACATAAGCGTGACTCAGCATAAATAAAATGTCTAGACAGTACAATACAATACAGTAATTGTTAGCAAGGTATGAACATTATAAACAGTAGCATAAGACATACAGTAAATAATTTTTTTATTTTATTTATTTATTGAAGTCTTGGATACACCTGTGAGCGGATGCTTTTTGAGAGGTTCCATGTCAAATACATTAAACAACAAGGCAAGAAAAAGACTGAGGACTATTTACAGATAATACAATGAGAGTTCAGTAAGCAGATAATAAGAGTATTAAACATAACGGGTACATCAAATTTAGTCAGGAACAGTTAAAAGAGATTAAAACAATATAATATCTGGGGAGCACTTTTTCCCATATGGAAAGCTGGTTATAATTTCCCCATTATAACCCATGGGATATAATGAGTCTGAGCATGCGCACAAACTGCTTTTCTGGTCTTCTTTGCTACACACCGTGTCGCAGTTCACTGCCACTTGGAATCAGTGGCAAGGTAATTTAAAATATCAACAAAACAAACTTTCAAAGGACTGCTTCCCAAAGTCACTAAGATGATGAGAGTTTTGCCATGAGGAGATTTTCACCATAAGCTGTGGACTGCATCAAAGCTGACCAAGTGCACAGTATTATGGGGATCTCTTTATTTTGTGTAACTGCTGAGGTGAAAAAGTGATCCCCAGCAATTATATAAAATAAAAGCTGGGGAGGTGTGTGAAACTCAAATTTTGAACCCCCCCCATGTGGGATACCTGTACAAACCCCTCGAGCTTCGCTCTCGGGTTTATATGGCATCCCACACCTTGGGGATATTTAAAATTCTCATTATAACCACCTCCCCAGCCATTATTCTATATATTATAATTATAATTAAGCAGATCTATCATTGGGTACAGATGACATAACAACGAGTTAACCTATCATATTATCAATCAATCAATCAAACTTTATTTAACCAGGCAACTCATCCTTGAGCAAGCTCATTTGCAAGATGGTCCTGGGCAAAGAGGAAGAGGAAGAGGTACAGTGGTATAAAATACTGATGAATACAGAGATAAGCATATGGCAATTAACACAATGGGTACAATGGCACAGCAATAATAAATGCTACATCAAAACAACGAATCAGACAAGTTCACAAGCCAAAAAAAAAAAAGTAGAAATTGGGGTTATTGGTATCAGTTGCATTGTCCCCTCCTCATGTAAAGAGTTTTCACACTATTTTTGAAGCTGGATTAAGCCATACAGTCCCAAGTTTCAGAAGGAAGGTTGTTCCTTATTCTAGGAGCAAAGCAACCAAAGGGTCTACTACCAGACCTTGATTCAATAACATCTATCAGGATACTAGATGAAGAGTGAAGAGTTTTCCTCAGTGGCTTGAGTTTTAGAATGTCTTTCAGGCTAGAAGGTACTGGATAGAAAGGGGGAGGCCGAGGCACTCTGGGTCACCCTTGAGCCAGGCAATGGCACATCAGTCCAAGCAGGGGTGATCTACAGGCCTCCAGCACAGGAGGAGGAGGAGTGTGGTTTAGCATAGGGACAGAGACAAAGTCTAGTCAGACAAAGGCAAAGGTCTTAGATTTTAGGAGGGTGGATTTTGCTAAAATGGGGAGTTGTATCATAGAGGCATTAACGAGAAGGGAGACAGTAGGGGGAGTTGAGGAGCAGTGGGAACAACTAAATGAAGTCATAGAGGAGGTGGTGATGAGCCAATGCATCAGTTTGGTAAATAAGGGCAAGAGAAAAAGGAAACTACTGTGGTACTTGAGAGACGTAGCAGACAAAGTAAGGGCCAAAAGGGTAGGTTTCAGGAAATATAAGGAGACTCAAAGGGAGGAGGACAGGGAGGTGTACCCAAGGAATATAAGGGAAGCAGGGAAGGCTGTTAGGAGAGCAGAGGTGCAGACTGAAGAAAGATTAGTGCAGACAGTGAAGAAAGGGGCAAGGCATTCTATAGGTACATTAGTGAAAGAGGGAAGACCGGTGAGGGCATTGTAAGGCTCAAAGGGGATACAGGGGAGTGTAAGAAAGGAGCTATGGAAAAGGTGGAAATACTGAACAAATACTTCTGTTCAGTATTCACTAAAGAGGGGGAGGGTCAGAGACCACAGCTGGTTACGAGATACGAAGTGGGGGGGAGAGGTGAACATAAGTCCATTCACAGTGGAGACAGTCCTAAAGGAGCTCACAAATCTGAAGGTGGACAAAGCAATGGGGCAAGATGGCATACACCCTAGGATATTAAGAGAGCTATGAAGAGAGTTAGCGGAACCTCTGACAGTGCTGTTCACGGAGTCACTCAACACAGGAGTGGTTCCAGAGGACTGAAAGAGGGCACATGTAGTACAGCTGCACAAAAGTGGTAGTAGGGAGGAGGCAGGGAACTATAGGCTGGTCTGCCTCACCTCAGTAGTGTGTAAGATTATGGAGGCTGTGCTTAAAGAAAGAACAGTGGCACACTTGGAATCCAGTAGTACCCAGGATCCGAGGCAACATAGATTCACAGCAGGGTGGTCATGTCAGACGAATCTGATAGATTTTTTTGACTGAGTGACAAGGGAAATAAATCGGGGGAAGGGGTGGCAAACATAGCCTATCTTGATTTCAGCAAAGCCTTCGACACCATCCCATATATAAGGCTGGTCAACAAAATGAGTGGTCTGGGCATGGGGCACAAGGTGGTAAACTGGGTTCAGAACTGGCTAATGGACAGGAAGCAGAGGGTGGTGGTAAATGGGATCTAATCAGGGGAGGGGGAAGTGATCAGTGGGGTACCTCACGGATCAGTCCGTGGGCCAGTCCTGTTTAATGTCTTCATTAGTGACATTTAAGTAGGACTGGAGGGAATGATCTGCCTGTTTTCAGAAGACACCAAGATCTGCAAAAGGGTGGATACTCCAGATGGGATGGAGAGAATAAGGAAGGACCTGGAGAAGCTTGAAAAATGGTCTGAAGTGTGGCAACTAAGATTCAATTCCATGAAGTGCAAAATAATGCACCTGGGAAGAGGAAACCCTGGGGACAGCTACATGATGTGGGGGAGGGGTAGAGTTGCTGACTATCACCAAGGAAGAAAAGGACCTTGTGGATTATCATTTTTGATGACCTAAAGATGTCTAAGCAGAGTACAAAGGCTGCAGGGAAGGTCAGTGGCATGTTGGGGTGCATAGGCAGAGGTATCACTAGCAGAAGGCAGGAGGTGGTGATGCCATTGCACAAAGTGCTAGTGAGGCCTCACCTAGAGTACTGTGTTCAATTCTGGAGGCTGCACCTTCATAAGGAAATTGACAGGCTGGAGGCGGTCCAGAGAAGGTTGACTAATATGGAACAGGCCTTTCACCAGAAAACGTATGAGGAGAGATTAAAGGACCTCAATATGTACTCGCTGGAGGACAGAAGGGATTAGGAAGACATGATAGAAACATTCAAGTACCTTAAGGGCATTATCAAGGTGCAGGAGGTGACATCTTCCAATATAAGAGCTGTACAAGAACAAGGGGGCATGATATAAAATTGGAAGGTGGCAGGCTGAGGGGAAATGTGGGGAAGTTTTTCTTCACAGAAAGGGTGGTGGACATGTGGAATAGACTACCACAGGAGGTGGTAGGGGTGAGCACAGTGGAGAGTTTTAAACATGCATGGGACAGGCATAAGGGTACCTTAGAGGTGGGAAAGAGGGGTGAAAAGCCATTGACCAGGTAGGGTAAGAGACCACAAACTAGTGTAGGGCTTTTGAGCAGACTAGATGGGCCTGGCAGTCCTTGTCTGCCAACAATATCTATGTTTCTAGGAGGGTGCCAAACACTAGCTGATGCATTAAACTTAGGGAGATAAATTCTAATTTGCCTTCAGGGAAGGGCCAGTTAAGCAGGGAGAAGACTCTGCAGTGATGATGTCTGCAGGAGACACCTGCAGCTAATCAACCAGTTTTGTTACATAATCCTTTTAGCTTACTGAGCTCCACCTCCCTGACAGAGCATAGCACTGGTACTCCACACAGTAGCTTGGGTAGGAGGATACTGTTAGTGATTAATAGTCACTCAGATGGGGCGAGATAGTCTCTAATCCGGTACATTAGACCAAGCTTTTGATGGATGGATTTTGACAATTGTTCAATATGCGGCTTGAAATTTAATTCCTGGTCAAGGCAGACACCAAGGTATTTTGTAGCATCAGCTATCTCTATGCGAGAGCCAGACATGGAAGATATTTATTTATTTTATTTTATTTAAAATTTGGTAACCAGGAGAGACACACTGAGCTGAGGCTTGTTTCCAGGTGCAACCTGGGGACGTGAGCGACATAAATATATATATATATATATATATATATATATATATAACATGTATATACAAGAACTGAGTAAATTGTTTATACAAGCTATTTACATAGAAAAAATAGGTTTGACTATACGTAAAATTTATTTACAAATTTTACATAAGGTAGACAGGTATTAAAGGACAGCTTAGAGGAGGGAAAGAAGCTGTACTTAGAGGAGAGAGAGGGACTATATTTTGGGTGCATCGAGAGGGTAGGAGAGAGATGGGTACAGCATGTGGGGCAGTGGTGGAGGGGGATGGGTGAGGGGACAGGTACAGGGGGGTGAAAAATGTTCTGAAGTGTGGCAACTAAAAAATTTAAGTTGGCATTTGAAGGCTGGGAGGGATTGGAAATTGTGGAGGGAAGCAGGCAGTTGATTCAGAGGTCAGGGAGGAGGTAAGAGAAAGCGGAGACACCAGCCAAAGATCGCTGGAGAGGGATGGTGAATGAGTGGGTATGCCAGCATCTATGGGGGCAGGCAGGAATGGGAGCAGAGGAGAGGAGAGGAGTGAGGAGAGGTAAGGGGGGGAGAAGGTTGAGCCAGAATTTTGCTGTGATTGCAAGTGAATGAATCAGCTGCCTGTGGGAGATGGGTGAGAAATTTTCTTTTTTTTGTTTTTGTTTATTCTTTATCCTCCTGTTGCTACAGCCCCTACTCCAGGAGGGAGTCCCCAGTCCCGTCCTCTGGCATCCACCAGCTGGCACTGACCCTTATCCTCAGGGCTTGCCCTTCCCGGCGGGGCTGGTGAGGTTCCCAAACCCCCTCCAGAGACTGGATCCAGTGTGGTCAGAGCCACAAGACGCCCTCTGTCCTTGCCACAGCAACTCTTTTCTCTCTGCTTTCACCCATCGACAAGGGGCGACAATGACGCCATGGAGACAGTACCACATGCACCCACACACGAACCCTCCAGGCTTCTGCCACATCTCCACCCTTCTGCAGCATCGGCATGCTGCCCTCCAGCCTCCATTAGGGGGCAGTTTTACGTCGACCACTGGCACTCCCCCACCCCAGAGAAGGAGAACAGTCCCTTGAACACTCGATCCTTCACCTGCCTGCCGACCCCCTGGTGGTCCATGCTTGTTCCTGAACATGGGTCACTGGCACAATGCAAGGCAAGGCATCCAGTGCCTCAGCCCTCAGCACCGCAGGGTCGGCCCAATAGGTGAGACATTTAACAAGGAAAGAAGTGTGCAGTGATCGGTACGGGGCAGTGATTTAATGGGGTGTGGTGTTTATTTAAACAGAGGGCAGATTTGTTTGTAGCAAAGGGGGAACAGAGCAGGATTAATGCTTGAAAGGGATAACAAGGAGAATAGAGAGTCCTAGGGATTGGGGCAGTAAGCAAGCAAGGTGAGGAACAAGGGGATGGAAGGTATTTGTGGGTATCCAAGTGGGAGGGGAAGCAGGATGGGTGGTAAGTTGTAATGGTTGTGGGACAGCCATCTTCTTGTGGGTTGAATGGAGGGCAGGGGGGTGTATGGTGTATAGGCAGATGGGGCAACTAAAAGAAGAGCTTGGATGGTTAAGAAGGGAGCTGAGTAGAAGGATGGGGTGGGGTTGGGAAAACATTTATTTATTTATCGAAATGTTTTCACCAGGAGGTTACACTGAACAACAAGTTGCTTGTCTCATGGTGCGACCTGGGGGAAGGGGTTACATAGGGTTGTGAAGGATGATCAGTTACAATAGTTTGTGGGTAGTATAAACAATGCAACACTGTAAGATTGTGCAACAGTTGGAACACAAGGCATTGTTCAATAAACAGTAGTGGAACATTGGGTAAATTACAGTACATGTCCAAAATCATACAAAAGAATATATGAACATACAAAACAGTAATAATGCTATAAAACCATTTATAGTGCATGAGTGTACCAGGAGCAGGCTCGAGATAGTACACAAGAGCTGTTGGAGTAACAAGGATGGGGTTAGGTTGTGCACACTGGTGACCCAGAAGGGCAGGTGGAGAAGAGAGGGGGGAGAGGCAAGAACTGAATATTTATTTATTTAGTGAGAATATCAGATTACAACCTTTGAGCCAGGGTCTCATTTCCAAAGGCTCCATGTCAGGTACACTACATAACAAAATCAGTCATAATACAATATTACAGAGAGAGTAGGGAAGGAAAATAACAACAGGGTATGGGCAACATATATCAAGTATACAGTATAACAGTAGAGAAGGAGACAACAAGGAGATAACAAGAGGGGTATGAGTAGTGCTGTTTGACCTATACAGTAGGTTAGCTATACGAGTCCTAAGTAGAGCTTGTGATCGTCAGTGAACAGTACAAACAATATTAAGGTATGACCTAGCAGGAGGCACATGCAGTCGTTATACCAACATTGTCATTAACACATAGTATATGAGGAGAAGGGGTAGCCATTTCCTGATTTCCCCCTTCAGGATATTGATCCCTGCCAGGGGGGTTCATGGTAGGAAGTCAGAAACTGGGGACAGGTATTAAGGTGGGTTAAAGCAGGAACAGCTGAGGGAAAGGTAATTGTGTAGGGCAGAGGTAAGGAAGTAATTGGAGGAGGAGTATCGTATTTCAGGGGGGAGGGAATTCCAGATTTTAGGGAAATGATGGGCTAAACCAGTCTCACTGATGAAGGTGGAGTGGTGAGGGACCATCAAGGTGCGGGTGTCATTTGATCTGAGAGAGTGAGTGGGTGGAGGAGGAATGAACAGAGAGGATGAGATGGGGGGAGCCCCCCAAACCAGAATTTGGAGGTTAGTTTGGCACAGTGAGAAATGCCAGAGCAAGTGATGCCAAGATGCAAGTGCCAGAGAACCTGATGAGAGCTTTCCCAGATGTTGCAGCAGGCAAACACAGGCGTAAACAGACAGAAAGAGAGAGAGGCCAAATGAAGAAGTCACTCTGGAGCAGCTGAGAACAAGGGTCAATGACTGGAGATTGGTCAGGTATCGGGGAAGATGGAAACGGGCACAGCAAGGACGTAAGTCACAGGGAAGGGTGGCTGGGGTAGCTCAGAAACTAGGGAATAGGTACAGGAACAGGTTCTCAGTGTTGACTAGCCTGCGGTAGCAGAGGGGAAAGAATTGCTAGGAAGGTAGAGGAGGAAGGGAGGAAGGGAGTAGAAAGGGCAGGGGACACAACAGAGAAGCCAGTAGTCCAGATGGCAGCAGAGGCAGGGGGGAGTGAAGGTAGGATGCGGAGCAATAATTACTGGAGGGAGGAGAGGGGCAAGTAGTGAATGGGCAGAGGGGTGCAACAGACAACCAAGGCAAGGAAAGTACAAGGAAGCGGACGGCACAAGGAAAGGGAAAAGCAAGGATCGGGGTGTTATGGGGAGACAGTGGCAAGGGGATACTTTGATAGAGGAAGAGGTAGCAGATACAGGAAGGGAGGAGGAGGTAGAGCAGATTGGGAATGGTAAGAGGGAGAAATCAGGCAGGAGAGGAGGGGACAAATGAACCAAGTCCAGAATTGCCCCCTCATGAGTGGTGTCTCTGAATAGCTGCCTGAGAAATGCCCCCCCTATACGGAGTCTAGGATTTCCCTGCTTCCATCCGAGTCTGCACCTGGGAGGCTGCTGTCTACATCCGGCAGATTGAAGTCCCTCAACAGCAGTGCCTCCCCCTTAACTGCCATCATTCTGATGGCTTCCCCCAGTGCTGTATCCAGTTATTTCCCTTATTGGAGGTCTGTATATCACCCCCGTGTGAATACTGGCTATGGTACCTGTCTCCAGGGTGACCCACAACATCTAAGCCTGTCCATTTCCCCCTGGCTCCTTTGCATTTCCATCACTTTACTACCCTGCCTTACATGCAGCACAACCTTTCTACCCTTGCTCCTCTCACTATCCTTCCTGAACTGAGCACAGCCTGGTATGGCTATGTCCCAGCTGTGGCTGCCTGTGCATCATGACTCAGTAATCATCACAAGATTCAGGTCTACCTCCCCCATGATGGTCCCCCGGTCTGGAATTTTATTTTCAAGACTCCTTGCATTTTCAAACATGGTTCTTTGCACCTTTCTACCACTCTGCCTGCAACCTCCCCCCATACCCTGCCTCATTTTCTTCTCTCTTTGCAACTTTTGTTTCCATCCCTGTTGTCCTCTACTACTCTGCAGCTTCCTTTAATCTGCTCCCTTGGGAAATTTCCTCCCCTCAGGTCCTCCCTTCCTACTGCTTCTGTCTGTGAAAAGGACAGTTTATGCCTCCCTTTGTCTTTCTGCCCAACCCCTCAGCTATTTTAAATGTTTATCAAAGTAACATTTAAACTGTCCACTGAGGACTGTGGTTCCCTTCCCAGGTGGATACAGGCCATCACCTCTGTATAGACCCATATCCCTCCAGGTTGATCCCCAGTCCTATGAAGTTGAACCCCTCCACTTAGCAGCATTCAATATCACATCAGGAGAGTGAAGCCCTGACATTGAAACCATCACAGCGACACAACCCATTCAACATCCACAGTGTTGAACAGGTCATTGGAGTGATGTGCCGATACACTGATTCCCAGTGTTATCCACTCTCCCCCGAAATCCACCCCTCCCCTGGGGTTGGTAATCTATAATTCTGGGGAAGCCCCTGCAAACAGTAAAGGACTCTGGCACTGTGGCGGTCCATTGACACTTTGCTGCAGTGATGTGATCGCCATCGATAAAGTGGTGTCGCTGTAAAGTTGTTTGACAACTTTGTTGTTGATGCAACTTGGTGGAAGCCACCATTCCTTCAACCATGAACTGAAGTTCCTTGTGAAGAGTATGCTATCCTCCAAACAGCCATAGACAGGTAGTACCTCAATGAATGCCACTGTACATGCTACTTGCCTTATGCCCCTCTCCAATTAACTGAACTCTCCCTGCAAAATCCCAGCCCCATTACTTGCTAGATCATAAGTCCCTAGGTGGACAATGACATCTTTCTCCCCATGCCCCATTGCCCTAGCAATCCTTATGATGCACTGTCCATCCCTTCAAGCTGTGACATCAGGTAGACACCTAACCTCCCTCTCTCCCCTTTCCCGTTCAACAGCTACCCCCCTTTACAGCAGAGCCTCCCATCAGAAACTACTTCCTCCTCTGCTGTGGTCCTCTATCTCACAATTTGGGGCCTCCTCTTTAAAGGACCCATGCATCCTCCTTTACCACTACTTTGGGTGTAACCTCTCAGCAGTCTCACCATACCAGAATAGAGGAAAGAATTCTGTTATGGTAATGTGCCCTTGATCTGCCACCTCCACCATCCTGGAGCCCACCAAGGTTCAGCTGGCTCTTCTTTTCCTAGGCAACATCTCGGACAATGACAGTAGGCTTGGTGGTCCCTGGGTGGGGCAAGAGATCTTCTAGATCATAGCTGGCTTGGTCCAGAGACCAAAAACCTCCTCCCTCAACCCAGAGAGGTGTATGCAGAAGGGGCAGCACTGCAGTCTCCAGAATGTCTTCCAGAATCCAGCAGCTCCATAACCATTGCACTGCACCAGTCTCATAACTGATTTTATGTAACACTACCTACTGCTTTCAAATGTACCTTGCCCCCACTGTCCCCTTTCTGTGTTTGTTTGTTCCCTTCTGACCTACATCCTCTATTAGTTTTCACTCTAATACCCTACCCTAGATAATGTGTTACTTGCTTTCCTCTTTACTCTCTTGTTATCTCTGGATATATCTTTCCCTGTACTGCTGTCAGTGTTTACTTCTTTCTTTTAATTAACTCTCCTTTTTTGCCCTTCCTGATCAGTTACAGCACCTTACCCTAGATAGGGTGACTCCCATAGGCCCAGCTGTTGCAGCTACATGCTTGTTTCTTTGCCAGCAGATACTCCCTACACCACCACCTGTAGCTATCTTAACAGGTATCAGTAAGCTAAAAGGTACCCTGTCTTATTTGTCCATCTGGCAGAGCGCCCTGCTTATCTGTGGTCACCTGCAGACACCTACCGATGCCAAATACACCAGCCACCTGCTCCTCTCCTGCTGTAGATTAAACTCTAAAAAGTTCTAGAAGGTTGCAAATTTTAATTTTTTTTATTTAAAATTTGTGACTGGGTAACTCCAAAAGTGTTACATGCCCATTTTCAAGGAGCATCTGAGAAGTACTGTACAAGGAAAGACATAATATAAAACATCAAAGAGCATTAGTATTATCACACAGACAATGCAAGAGATTCACACAATTTTGTTATAGCTGTTACTTAAAAAAAAACTTGGAGCTGAGAGACTGTAATGAATCAGGCAAGATATTCCATAATTTGATGACATGGAACAAGAAAAACTTCTATCCTAAGGATGTTTTATATAAAGGACAACGTAAGAAATTTGTGCAGCTCTAGTAAGGTATTTATGTGGGCTTTTGGATAAATCAGACAAAAAGCAGTATTGTACTGCAGAATTGTAAAACCTTTTAAATTCAATTAGACTGCAATAATTGATTCTCTGCTCAAAAGAAAACCTTTCTGCCTCTGCAGATGACACCAAATATGCAATGGAGTGCATAATTCACATATTCACTAAAATTACCACCATCAGCTTAATTTGGTTCAATGTCAGTTGGTATCCATCTGTATCCCCTTCCCCTGGGACGAGGCTGAAAATAGGTAGAATTGTCTAGTCCTCCTTTCCCGGTCAACAAAAACTAAATAAATAAATAATCTAGAGGGGGTGGAAAGAATGAGAAGAGACCTAAGAAAACTTGAGGAGTGGTCAAGAGTATGGCTGCTGGGTTTCAATGCAAAAAAAAGTGCAAAATAATGCACTTAGGGCACAGAAACTCAAGGATGGAGTACACAATTGGGGGAATGTTATTAATGACTACCAAGCAGGAGAGAGACCTGGGAGTAATTATCTCTGATTCCCTAAAGATGGTCAAACAGTGAGACAAATCAGTTGGGAGGGCTAGTGGTATGCAGGGATTCATAGGGAGAGGTATCACCTGCAGAAAGAGGGAGGTGGTGCTGCCCCTGTATAGATTACTCTTAAGTGCACACTTAGAATACTGTGGAGGTGGTCCAGAGGAGGGGTCTGCATAAAAAGTCCTATGAGTCTAGACTAAAGGAACTAAATAGGTACACCCTGGAGGAGACAGGGTAGGGGGATATGATAGAGATCTTTAGATAGCTAAGGTGTGAATAAGGTACATAAAGGAAATACTTTTCAGACAAAAAGATGCACTAGAACAAGGGGACATGCTATGTAACTGGAGGAGGAGAGTTTCAGGAGAGATGTGAGGAAATACTTAGTCACAGAAAGGGTGGTGTATTCGTGGAACAGCCTACCAGCTGAGGTGGTGGGGGTGGAAACAGTGGTGCAGTACATGATTACATGGGACAGGCATATGGGAATCTTACTAGAAAAGAATGAATGGAGGGAGAAAGTGCTAGAGATCAAGCAGGGTCTACGGTGATACTGTAGGTAAGGAAAAATGGGCAGAGTGGGTGGACCAGGCAGTCCTTATCTATCAACACAGTCTATGTTTCTATTCCAGATTACTGTATAAACCATGATGATGAGTACAGCGGCGAGCGGAACTAGCAAAATGACAAACTGAACAGCAAATACATAAATTGCCAAAATTTAATACGTTTATTGCACACTGAGAGCCCCGTAACGGTTGGGATTGAAGATGAAATGTATAGGTTTGTTAGAATGTGGTCCAAGGAAGATTCTTTGCTGGTTACTTTTCATAAAAATGCGTAATCTTTTAAATTAATGAAAAAAATATGTTCTGTTTCTGCACATGCACAGTGCAAAAACTGAACATTCAAAGAATAAGCAAATGTTTGTGAAACCTAACCTGTCTAATTTTACTGCTTATGTGTGGGTGGTGGTATAGGTTGCCCTTCCTCTAACTGAGGTCAGTTCCTTCCTCAGTTGGGTTATCCAAAAGGACCAAAAGTCAGATATGACAGTTGTATTGGATGAACTCTACTCTGACACCAAATTGCTTGTAGCAATGTCTTTTTTATTCTGATTCAAAAATGTACACTTCAAAGGGCAACATTTTGTGGGAAACCAACTTTCTCAGCCCCTCGTGTTTTTCCTTTGTATCAATATTCTTTGTATCTGCCATTTGTTTCAACTGTTCATATGTTGTGCCTTTGTTCTTTTGTCTGTCCTCTGGTGGTATTTATCTATTCCATTGCAGGAACAGGATCTATTCTATAGTCCAAGTTTATCAATTCATTAGTGTTTCCCACAAAATGTTCCCATTTGAAGTGTGCATTTTTGAAACAGAATAAAAAAGACATTGCTACAAGCAATTTGGTGTCTGAGTGGAGTTCATCCAATACAATTGTCATATCTAGTTTTACTGCTTATACATAACCACTAGTGGTCACATAAGCTATAAAACAAAAATAATCCTGCAGGGTCTTGGAAAAGATTGGGGTAACTTTGCCCACTCTAGACACTGAAAAGTATGAGCAAGACCTACACCAGCAGGTGTGGAAGGTTATGGGGCAGAGAGATTGAATCACAAAGTGGCTGAAATTATGGCTAGTATGAAATCAGATCTCTGCACAATGTATGACATTCAAGGTAAGCCTGATTTGTAACCGTTGGAGAGAAAATAACATTCTCCAAAAACTAAAAGCTGCATACAGATGTAGGTAAGTGATAATATTACTAAGATAGAGAACCTGTTGCATTGTTTTGCCTGATATGCCTCTGACACCTCCCTAGCATTGCTCTAATATGAATGTGCACCAATTCTTTGAATAGAAAATACAAAATCACACATGCCCCCCACAATGCAAAGCATCATGGGCTGCATATGCAAATCACCACAGAATGTAATGCTGGTCCAACTTTAAGCAGAATTGCATGGTGCCCAAAGGCCTCTCACACAGTTTGCAAAGGGTGCTAACAGAAGACATAGACACGTGTTTCATCCTACCAGGACTCATCAGTATGCCTCGTCTGTTTGACACCCCAGTGGAATGGACCAGCTACCCCTAAGGCAGTGTGCCTGGGATATATTGTGGTGAACCCATTAAAATAAAAAAACTATTTAAAAGACAAAGAGTCTGCCTCCATCCCGACTAGGGCCTAGTCAGCTATTTTAACTTTACCATGATTGACAGATGAAAGAATCTCCTTTTCAGTGACCTGTTTTCTTTACAGTGTAAGCTACCACTTGGGATCACATAGGTACACAAACCCTTATAGTCCACTGTTAGGCACTGGAATTGGTGAGAACAAGAGCAGTTATAGATCTGGAGTCTTATAGCTGAGTCATTGGTGTAACCACTGCTGCTAAATAGACTGCTTCACTGCAGCCCCATTTTTTTTCCTTTTTTGAATCTTTTTCCCTCTGGTCACAGCCCGTGGAGCCTCTTTCAGGCATCCTGCCTGTTTCTGCCAGCCTGAGGTCCCTGATCCTGTGCCTCCTCTCTCCCTCCCTCCCTACAGCCAGCACCCCCAGCTTAACCCCTCTGGGGTGTGGCCACTCCTCCTCTTTGAGCGCTCTTACATATAGACTCTGGCTGTGGAAGTGGGGCCCATGTGGAGGACCTGTCAGGCCAGGCAAGATGGATCCAGCAGTGGGCTGGTGCTGTTGCCTGCATCGCAGAGCTGTTTTTTTCTGTGTTCTGGTGCCCTTCCCCCTGCATGGTGCACCCATGACACGCTGATGCATGGCAACCCTGCCTGCATTAATCATGCTGCCTGACATGCAGCCAACGTACTGCAGCACCACTGATCTCCACTGGGAGCCACTGGTGTACCGAGCTATCCCCCGCCCTCTGCCCAGGAGAGGAGAGCAGCCCTATGGGCACTTAGTCCTCGCCTATCCCAAGCCGACTGCACCTGGGCAGCTCGCTCCCGAACTCAGGTCACCGGCTTGGCTTGAGGTGTGGTATCCAGCACCTCAACCCTCAGTGCCACAGGGCCCTGCAGCCCCATTTTGACAGCCAAGATGCAGAATCCTGTTTCAGTTAGGTCCTGCTTTGATCCATTTCCTCTGCCGGGTGGAATGGAGCACTAGGGGGTGATGTAACTTGCTCATGGTTACAGTGAGTATTTAGCTCTAGTGGTATTCAATCCTGTGATCTCTTGATTTCCAAGCTGGTACTCTAACAACTAGATCAACTGTCTCCTATTTAAACATTTTAAGATGTTTAAACCTGTTTTTTTTGGAATTCACAATTCCACACTGCACTACACTGTGCTGTCACCCTCACACTTTAAAAGCAAGATTGTCATTTAAAAACTACTGACTGATCACAACTCAACATAATTGTTTGATGATTAGGAATCACTGTAACTACAGTGAAAATAGAGTGCATCCCCTGTTCATCATTACCTTAAGGCTCAATTTACAAACATTTTGCAGAAGCAGTACTGATTAAATCAGTGCCAATCAGCATTATTCTTCAAAGTGCCAAAAATGTGTTGCAAGTTATAGAACCTGCTCAGTAGGAGATGGGAAGTATATTTCTACTTAATCATTTTCTTCAACCTGCCATAACCTAAAACATTTTAAACATCATTAAGCAGTCAAGAAAATAAATATGGAAAAGGTTTACAAGAGCACATGGAGAGCAGAGAGGCATTCAAAAAAGTGTATTAGTTGACAGCAGGGCTTCAGGAGGATAAGAAGGTCAGGATTAAGCACTGTTTTCTGTCAGGAGTCTGTTAAGAGATTTTAGAAGCGGGATCCCACTGAATAAGACATTTGCATCTCAGCTGGGCTATCCTGGGTCAATAAACTAGAAAAGAAAGCACATTGGGAAAGATCCTAAAAAGACATAATGGGGCAAAGAATCAGACTGTAAATGAAACACACTGTTAAGCTGTTGTTAGTTCATGATGTGTAGTATACTTAGAATCAACATTTACAATACCCTGTCTCCAACATTTGTATGCTCTGCAATACAGGAGCGTGTGTGGGGATTGGTGTCAATTGTTCAAGGCATTAACTAGTGATGACCTCTGGGAATGCCCGGGATTTGGTTTTAGACAACAGAATTATAATGCCAGGGCATATTCACTCCAACTCAATGGGAAAACCAGCATAACAAAGCATGGACCTGTGTGGTTTAGTCAGAGGGTCGTGGGGGTTTGGAACAGTCTGCCATAGTTATAGGAAGCAGCGGTATGGTGGAATTCAAGAACAGTCTGCATGGTTATTAAAAGAAAGAATGTTTATTAGGATATCCCATGGTATAGGGAGGGGTGAGCTTTGCTTGGACTTTTGCCTAATAAGATCGAATCAGAACCTATGAAACATTGTTGATCACATTTTTTAGGTAACTACCCACTGGTCTACATTTCAATAGCTTCACAGTATCTTGCATACTAGTATCATGGCAAAATCATGCACCTAGGGAATAGGAACCCAGGAACTGAGACAAGGATGAGGGGGTAGGAACTGTCAGTCACTAAGCAGGAAAGAGGCTGTGGGGTTATCATATCTGAGGAACTCAAAGTGGAAGGGCAGTCTGACAAAGCAGTGCATAGAGCCAATGTCATGCTGGGATGTATTGGGAGTGGTATCCCCAGCAGGAGGAGAGAGGGGGTGTTGCCGCTGTATGGCTCACTGGTGAGACCCCATCTGGAGTAGTGCATCCAGTTCTGGAGGCCACACCTCAGAAATGACATAGACAGGGTGGTCCAGGTGGAGGCAGTCCAGATGAGGGCAACTAAAATGGTGCAGGGGTTGCAACAAAAGTGCTATGGGTAGAGACTGAGGGATCTCAGCATGTACACCAGAGAGGAGAGGAGAGGAGAGGAGAGGAGATTGAGAGGGGGCATTGTAGAGACCTAAACGTACCTCACAGGGGTGTACAGGGTGCAAGAGAGGAGTCTCTTTCCAATGAGAAGAGCACAAGGACCACACTGCATGTGATGAAGCTATGGGGTGGGTTTAAGAAGAATGTGAGGAAGTATTACTGTACTAAAAGAGTGGTAGATGCCTGGAATAGAATGTCAGCAGAAGTGGTGGAGGCGAAAACAGCAGGGGGGCCTTAAGCATGTGTGGGAGAGACATAGAGAAATATTAATAAATTGATAGGGAGGAGGGACTGTTGCCTGAGACCAGTCAGGGTCTGTGGAGACAGGGTTAGCAGGGATCATCTGGGCAGACTGAATTGGCCAAGCAGTCCTTTTCTGCCAACAAATTCTGTTTCTTGTATCTTGAGCCATTGTTGATTCTGCCTGTATTTATTAATGAAGTACGCCATTGTCAAAAATATTTCAAAGATATTTTAATGTGTTCTTTGAATTGTGCCATAAATAAAAAAGTCAAACACCCTTTTAGTTCTGCCCACACATAGAAAAAATCACACACATACACACACACACACATATACACACACACGTGTGTAAACACACTCAATTTTATATATATATATATATATATATATATATATATATATATATATATATATATATGTATAGTGTGTGTGTGTGTGTGTGTATTAAGGATTGTGATTTATGTAACAATAGTCCCTTACATTCTTCTGTTTTTTTAAATCCCCAATTTTTCACAATATCTTAATTTACTGCAAAAGCTGCTATTGCAGTTATATGGTATAAGTGGCTCACACTCCACATTCCAAAACAAACATCTGGCAATGCCAAATGTTCACCCCTTGCATTGCTGTTGTACTGAGTCTTGCTTGTACACATGTTTACTATATATTTATCCAGGATAGACCAGAAGAGATGCAGTATCTCATTTTCAGTGGTGTCCTGTTTTTACACATTTTTAGATTGCATTTACCCAGGATAGGCCAGCTGAAGGCAATATCTCATTTTAAGTGGGCTACCACATTTTGACCACAAATTTCCAACAGTCTTTTTAAGACCTGATATTATGATCAGGACAGGTAGAATTTTGTTAAATGCCACCCAAAAGGTGATTTCATAGTGGGACTGCAAACATAAGTTTTGAAGGGGATTTGAAAAATGACACCTGTCATGTTCAGGAGGTGGGGTAACAGAAGGGATTTGTTAAACTTTAGGGGCCAAAATATGCAAAAATAAAGTTGTGAGTAAATGTTGGAACAATTCAATGTTTCTTCATAACTTAGTTGTATGGTGAGCTATCCCACAGCTAGCCCTTATTTGTAGATAACATTCTGTCGTACATATGTTTTTTTTATGTAAGTATATGTACAGCCAAAAGACATGCAGTGTCAGCACAAAGGCACCTAGGGAAAGGACTATAATTTTTTTTTAAAGGCTTGACCTTCTTTTGACCTGAATGCAGCTGATTGCCAGAACTGAAATTGCATTCCCATTTTTATTTAACAGGGATATGCCAAAATCCACTTATATGTCATAAAACCATGCACGCAGGAGCAGAATGCTTTGATCTAAGAAGCTGTTATAATATGATACATTTTATGAGGTAACAGGAGAGGAACAGGCTTCCTAGAGAGCCTGTGTGAATTTTATCTTACGGGTGCCAATGGTCTACAGGGGACTGCAAAGGCCTTAACTCTGAAATGTCATATCCATGCTAATTATAGGTCTCAGAATCTGATTCTTAATATGCTTGGAAATTTTGGAAACAGTGCAACAGTGCCATCTTCTGGCCTAAAAGAGACATCTCCTGGCTAAATGGAGTAGGTGCTCTGAGTTGGAAAGTGATGACACTGCAAGTTTTCAGACAGAAATAAATAGCTTAGATCAGGGCATTTGGACGCACTTTTCATTGGGACTCCACCTGACACACACAAGAAGCCAAACTGCTGAAACCCAGTGTCGCTGCCAAGGATTAAAAGAAACTGAAAACCTTCATCCACTATCTTTGGACTTTGAAATATTCATACCTAAGGTAGAGACTTAGCTAACAAGTTTTAGTGCATTTTATTTCTGTATATATTTTTCTCATTTGTTGCTGCATACTGTAACACAAATTAGTATTCTCTTTTAACTGCAACTTTAAGTAATTTAGTAAAAACTTTGATTTTCTAAAGAGATTCTGCCTGCATGAGAGTTCTTATGCTGTATGTGTGACTGTAGGAGGTTTATTAATAATCTGTGACAACTGCTAATTGCTTACAGGGGCCACCATTAGCAACCAAATTGAGAAAAGGGTCTGCAAAGAGACATCTGGAAGGATAGGGAGAATACCAGGGGCTACAAAGATTTTAAAACAGGCTGTGCATATCCTGTAGGCAGAAGGCCAAATCAGGTTTTACACTGCTACCCCGAAGAGAGGGTGATGCCTGGGTCTTCCTCCTTTGTATGTGAGGAAAGGAAAGGTTTATATTTGGCCACAATACTTGAGACTGGTATTGTACTATTATCCAGAACTAGAGGGAGGCCCAGGATCCTCGTGACAGAGGTGCAGTCGTGACCTCGGTGAGCATTCTAAAGGACAAAGAGGGTATCCCTGTTCCCCCTGTCATGGATTGCACTTAAGGGTGGGCACTGTGAGCTCAGTGGGCCTGAACCCCAGGGGTGGGTTCATGACAAGTTATTTTTCACATTTAGAGTCCAAATTTTCAACATAGTCTTTTTATGACCATTCCTTCTGAAAATGACAGGTGTCCTTTATAAAATAGTGTCCGAAACATCATTCTGTGTCACAAGTGTGAAAACACATTTTGGCCAGGATTTGAAAAATGACAGCTACCACATTGATGAAGTGGTGTGAAAAAATGACTTTGTGGAAAATTTTGGGTCAAAATTATGAAAATTACCAAAGTTACGAGCTTGAGTTGAAAAATTTCAATGTACAGTCCTAACTTTGTTTTTTTTTTTATTTTCACCAAAACTTTTAACATAGGAACATAGGAATGTGATGGCAGAAAAGGACCTCCAGGCCCACCCAGTCTGCCTAGTTTGCCTAGCTTTCCACTAGTATTTTACCGTAGTCGTACCCCCTGCCCACCAACCTTTTGTGTTTATCCCATGCCCTCTTGAACCCCTTCCATTGTTCTCTCCTCCACTACCTCCTTTGACAGCCCATTCCAGTTGTCCACCACCCTCTCAGTGAATAAGTACTTCCTAACATTACCCCTAAATTACCCCCCCATAACTTGGAACTGATGCCCCCTTACCCTAGGTCTCACCCTTAGCTGGAAAAGGCTCTCCACTGGCACCTTGTTGATCCCTTTTATGTATTTAAAGGTCTTGATCATGTCACCCCTCTCCCTCCTCTGTTCCAGTGAGCACATTCCTACTTCCTTTAGTTTCCCTTCATATGGTAAGTGTTCTAGCCCCTCACCATTTTTGATGCCCTCTTCTGGACCCTTTCAACCCTCTCTATATCCTTCCTGTGGTATGTCCTCCATAACTGGACCCCATACTCTAAGTGTGGCCTGACCAGCTGAGTGTACAAGGGAACTATGGCCTCTTTTCTCCTGCTGGAGATCTCTCTCCCTGTGCAACCTAATATCCTGCTGGCTCATGCCACTGCCCTCCCCACTCTGCTTAGCTACCTTCAAGTCCTTTGAGATGATAGTGCCTAGGTCCATTTTCTCTTCTGTTGCTTGCAGGACTCTACCTCCCATCCTATACTCCACCTTCCCATTATTCCTGCCTAAGTGCATGATCTTACACTTTGCCATATCGAATGACAATTGCCACTCCTTGGACCAGGCCTCCAACCTTCCCATATCTCTTCGCATCATCTCCACCCCCTCCTGTGTGTCCACCCTATTGTAGTCCTTAGCATCATCTGCAAAAAGGCTCATCCTCCCTTCTTGTCCCTCCGCAATGTCCCCTATAAAGATGTTAAACAGTAGAGGGCCTAACACTGACCCTTGGGGAACCCCACTGATACCATAGCCTTCTTAAGACCCCACTCATGAACAAAGGCAGAGAACATTTTCAAATCCTGTCTGAATGGTGATTTCGTGCCACAAGTGCAAAAACATACTTTGGCCAGGATTTGAAAAATGACAGCTGTTACATTCATGAGGTGTTGTAAAAAAATGGCTATGTTGAAAATTTGGGATGAAAATATTGACAATTACCAAAGTTACAAACATGTGTTGAAACATTTCAACAGACACTCATAACTTTGTTGTTTTTAAATATTTTTACCCCAAATTTTCAACATAGCCTTGTTCCACCTCATGCACTCTACCTCATGAACAGTGGCAGAAAAAAATGTTCAAATCCTGCCCAAAAGGTGACTTTGTGCAGCAACAATAAAAAATCTCCTTTCAGGGTGGAAATTTCACTGCCATTGTTCATGAGTTGGGGCCCCAAAATGACAATGTTGAAAAATTGAGGAACAAATATTCAAAAATGGCCAAGTTATGAGGACAAGTTCAAAACCCATTGAAATACATTGAACACTTACCTAATTTCCTTAGTTCTCAGTCTGATGTTAAAGATGGTAGAAGCGGAGAGGATTACGGCATTGGACTTCCAGTAGGAAAGTAAGGGTGGGGTGGTGGGTGCTCAATGGAAGGGTCAGGTGGGAGGAGGGTAATAGAAGCAATAGACGCTGGTGGACATTTTAATCTATGAAGGACGTTTTTCTTTATTTCGGGTACTGACACTGGAGATTAGGCAAACCCAGTGACGGTGTTATGCTTGGCAGCACTGGGGGTGGGTGTCACAAAATGAAAATGGATGGGGTGGGGGCAGCAGCTGTCAACAAAGGATTGGGCACCCCATGGATCTGGTAGGGAGAGGGCAATGGCATCAGCAGCAACAGGCATCGATAGACTTTTTTTTTTACAGAGTGCATAGAAATAAAAAAAGTCTATGAAGGACAGTTCTTTTTATTTCAGGTACTGACACTGGAGATTGGGCACCCCAGTGTCAGTGTCATGTCTGGCAGCACCAGAGGTGGGCTTCCCAATGTTGCATGATGAAAACGTGCAGGGTGGGGGTTAGTAGCCAGCACTGGGGACTGGGTACCTCGGTGTTAGAAAATTAACAAGGAAGCAGTGTTAGGTACTGAAGGATGCTTTTCTTATGTTTGGCAGCACAGTGAAAACGGACGGGTTGGGGGCAGTAGCTGTCACCAGGGATTGGGCACCACATGTCAGAAAATTAAGAAGAAATGGATGGGGAGGGACAAAGGGATGGTTTTATTTATTTTAGTTTACATTGGGGGACCACAGCAGGCTGATCAGGATGCTGATTAGCTCTGCTTACTGGGCGGTGACATGTAGATCAAAGGAAAGAGCTGCTCTATGATTGGGCTGGCTCTTTCCTATGAGATACATAAAGTTTCACCCAACGAGAAGAGAACAGTGCCATGATCAGCCTGGCTGATGATTGGTCTGACACTGATGAGCCCTTGCAGACTGCCTTGCATTGGACCAACAGTAACACACCCCTCAAAACCCATTATCATATCAAATTGTTTGCTTTGCATGCAAGCACAAGGGCATACATAATGAGATCGAGTAGATCTAAATGATGTGATAGCATAATGTTATTATTTCAAATTAGCAGTACCATATTTTGGCTTTAAAAAAATATGCAATAGGCCAGCCCAGTGGCATAGGGTGCTGTGGGCCTTACCTTTTACCATACTGGTGACCCGGATTCAGGAACAAGCTTGGGGTGCTGGGGGTCAACCGGGGGGGGAAGGACTGAGCATCTGGAGGACAGCTCTCCTTACCTGGGGGTGGTCTACCGACTTGGCCATTGGCTAACCTTAGGTGGAGACCTGGGGGTAGTGTTGGCAGCCTGAGCAACATGAAGGGAGGGGCCCCGGATCCATAGTGTGTGCACGCCTCCACACATTTAGATGTCACCAAGGCATGGGACGGAGGGAGAAAAAGGAAAATGTCTGTCACAGGCTACATGAAGTCCTGTCTGCCTGCCTCCACCCGGCACTGTCAACTTGTCACCAGCTGATCTGGATGTGAGTCACTGGCTGGGGGAGGATGACCTTCCCCTTCACAGCCCCACCACAGGGGGCAATCCGTGAGGGTCAAGAGCTAGTAGGTTCAAGGAGATGGTGCAGGGCAGGAGGGGGCCAGGGTGGGGTGAGAGCCCACACTTGGCAGCCAGCCAGTAAAAAGTTATATGGAAAAAAAGAAGAAAAAAAAAGAAAAGGACAAAGAAAAGTAGGTAATAGAATAGCTTGGCTTTTGAATGCAGGAGACAGACTTTACAACTTCTTTTACACCTTTTTACCTGAGAAGCCCATGTTCCTAAATGACCTTTGATTGCATAACTAAAAGGTGCTACCATCAGAAAACAGAGATATTGTATAAGTGCACAAGCATAAGATAGAGTAGAAATAAAAAAAACTAGTCCTTGCTGTTGTGTTGGAATAGAAGACTGGAGCTGTTTCAGTGGAAGACTGGAGCTGTTTCAGTTTAATTAAAAGTCATTACTGGATGTTGTGATGTGTCTGTGTTTTCAATCCTCAAGCAGCCAGAAAAAGAATCAACGGCAGATTTTTTTTATATACATATTTTTAAGTTTGCCCACCGAATTTCACAGGCAGCAGTAGTGAGGATGTCACATTTCTGGTTATGAAGTTGATACAATGCTTTTTATCATTCTCTGCCCCCCCCAACAGAAAGCATTTTAATCTTCTTTTATATTTATTTGATTTACAACATTGCATACATATGAGTTTCTTTGTAAAGTGCTGGCATGTCTGAGAGCGAGCGTGTCTGGCAACGGATGCCGTAGACACTGGTTCTGGTTTTGTGGTTTTCAGTAACTGTAACTGTGGAATAGAAATTAATGTTTTTTACACAGTAATGTGTGAAAGTAGTTTGGGAGAGCATTTTGGGGATTGCTACATGTGGTATTGGGAATGGGAAGAGGAAACAGGGGAGACTAGGGAATCGGGTCCGGAGATGGAAGATACACATGCGTTCTGGGCAGGCATTGTATGGAGTCCGGACACTGAATACCGAGTACACTCTCTGTGGGGACGGGGTATAGAGTCTGGAGACTGAATACAGTCTGGAGCAGTGGGAGTGACTGCTGAAACATGAGATATGCGAAAAATGATGGCTAGTAAGTAAAAAAACTAAATGTTGAGAATATTTGTGGAACTGGAGCTTCCTGCAATGTGAGTGAGATTGTGACAGTCTCGGCACCGTTTGAAATGCTGGGAGTGAGAACATTATGCCGGGGACAGTGAAAGAAAAAAATATAGAAAAGAGCAGGTAGAAAATGAGCAGCTGATATAGGTGTATTTTTTTAGCTGTCACGGGTCCACCAATTATGGTTTTCTTGCTGGTGCAGTATGAGAAAAGACAGCTTTCCTCGGCACTGCTGCTTCAGTGAGCTCTGACAGCTCTTGTTTCTGTTTATGCTTGGCAGAGCTCACTGATTCATCATTGTCATGGGGCATCTTGTTGGGCAGTAGTCCCAGTTGGCTAGTATATCATCTGATAAGGACACAGCTCAGATAATGTACTAGCCAATCAGAGGCTTGAATTTGAAAAAGACCATTTTATAAGGGGAGCTATGTTGATGGCATTTGGTTGAAGTGGCTAGTTCTCATGTTGAGATTTGTTGAATCTGGTCTAATTTAATAATAGATGAAATGATACAATTTTTTTGTTCTTCACAAATTAGTAAACAAAATGCCCTTCAAAGGAAAAGGAGGCAGTTACTTTTCTATTTTTCTTGTGTTCTTCTAAATCCAGGGCCAGATTTACAAAACTTTGCCCCAGCACAAACTTGGTTTGCATGGCACAAACCGGGTTTTGTGCTGAGTCGGTATACACAAAAGCCTAATTTTCATGCAGAAATGGGGTTGGCACTGGGACAATGTGTGGAGGGGGCTGCAATGCAAATGAGGAGGAGGGGACGTGAATATCAGTGCTGTCTGATTCACAAACTGTTTGCACCATGCAAGGGTTATTTGCTCCCTTGCATGGAGCAAATACCACTAACCGAGACCTTGCTGTAATCCCCCATAACCCTAGTGGTTAGTGGAGGTACAGTGGCATCTGCCCCTTCCCCCACTGATCGCCAGCCCGTGACCCAAAAAAGAATTGTCTCTTGAGTCAGTGGTTCCCCCCTGTGACTGCCGATCACTGGCTGGAGTAAAATAAAAAAAAGTTTTCCCTGTGGCTAGCAGTCCTTCCCCCTGCAGATCACCATCCCATTTAGAAAAACAATATCTTTCTGGTGGCTAGCAGTCCCTCCCCCCACTTGATCCCTCATCCGATAAAAAAAAGATATATTCCCTGGCAGCTAGCGGTCCCCCCCCATCTGATCACTGGCCTGATACATAAGTATTTACAGTATTTCCTGGTGTCCAGTGGTCCCTACCCCCACCCAATCACCCACCCGATTCATAAATATAGTTTCCCTGGTGCCCAGTGTACACCGCCCATCCTGATCCCCTGTATAGGACAGTGGCACTTTTCCCTGGTGGTCTAGCAGCCACCCTCCCTATCACCAATCCCCTGTGTATTGAAAGTAAACCTCTCCCTGGTGGTCTAGTGGACCCCCCACCCTGGCAGGTAGTGACCCATGACCCCACTCCCCCCATCCTGAACCCGAGCCTGCAACCAGCTCTGCCCTCCTTTCCACCATGGTTGGCCACTGACTGAGCTGTCACTGAGCACATACTGTATACAGTATGCACTCTTTGATTGACAGCAGTTACGGGCAGGAGAGAGTAAGGAGAAGTTATGGGCAGGAGAGATATGTAAGACATTGTGGGAAGGAAAAAGCAAGAAGTTATGGGCAGGAGGGTGTAAGGAGAAGTTATGTGCAAGAGGGCATAAGGAGAAGTTATGGGCAGGAGGGCATAAGGCGAAGTTATGGGCAAGACGGCGTAAGGAGAAGTTTCAGGCAGGAGGGCATAAGAAGAACTTATAGGCAAGGAGTGATAAAGAAAGATTTATGGGCAGGAGAGAGTAAGGAGAAGTTATAGGCAGGAGGCATAAGGATAAAGATATATTAAAGCACTCAGGGAGGAAGTAAGTGCTTTGAGAACCAAAATTAATGTAACAGTAAATACTGAACAAGTGGAGGCATATATAGATGCCATTTTTAATACTGTATTGCATGCTATACAAAGAGATGATGATAATAACAGGAATAAGGGAGAAAAATACAATTTAGGAAATGTAAACACGATCAGGGATAGGCTGCCAGGGGGTTAAAAAAGAAAAAAGGGAGATATGGAAGATCAGTCAGTGGCTGAAATTAGACCCAATTCTTCAGACCCTTTATCTGAGAAGGGAGAAGGGAAAAGAGAGCAAAAAAAAGGGCAAGTGGCAGATACATATTCCCTGCCACTTGCAAACTCATTTTCACCACTTACAGATATGGGGGAGGTGGAGATTGTGGATACAGGAGGGCCTGATGCTGTGCCACTAAGTGGCAACATGGAGCACAGTATAGCTCCAAATAAGGTCCCTGAGGTAGATCATAGACAAGATAAGACACAAGGCAGAACTATCCATAATGCTGTAGTAATCGGGGACTCATTCATAAGAAACACGGATGGCATTGTCTGTCCATATGAACATATGAACATACGAAGAAGCCAGCAGAAGAAGGCCATTTGGTCTATCAAGTCTGCTCGTATTGCAGGGTCCACAGCTTGAGCTAATGTCCCTGCACTCCGTCCGCACTCCTCCCATCCTCCCTACCCATGATCCTTACTTTCCCCTTATGCCTATCCCAGCCTCTCTTAAAGCTGCCTACTGTCTTCAACAAGATGACCTCTTCCGGCAACGCATTCCAAGTGTCCACCACCCTCCCTGTGAAGAAGTGCTTCCTGACTTCCCTACTAAACCTCCCACCCTTCAGCTTGAGACCGTGCCCCCTTGCATTATGGTTGTCACTCAGCTTAAAGAGATTCTCCTTATCAACCTTATTTATTTATCCTTATATATCCCTTTCAAGTACTTGAAGGTCCCAATCATGTCCCTTCTCTCTCTCTCTCTCTCTCTCTCCTGTCTTCCAGGGAGTACATGTTTAGTGCCCTCAACCTCTCCTCATGTGCCTTGCCCTGCTGACTGGCTATAATTTTTGTAGCCCACCTCTGGACCTTCTCCAGCAGGTTAATGTACTTTTTGAGATGTTGGCACCAGTACTGAACCCCATACTCTAGATGCAGCCTTACCAGTGACTTGTACAAGGCAGTATAACCTCCTCTCTCCTACTACTGATTCCCCTAACTATGCATCCCAGCATCTTGTTTGCCTTTGCTGCTGCTTTTTTGCACTACATGGAGTGTTTCAGGTCACTAGTGATCATCACTCCCAGGTACTTCTCCTCCTCTGATGCAGATACTCGGACTCCACCCAGGTAGTACTCTGTCCTGGGATTCTTGGCTCCAATATACACAACTTTGCATTTCTTGGCATTGAAGCCAAGCTGCCAGATTCTGGACCACCTCCCCAGCTTTTCTAGATCTTCCTGTAGGTCCTGTATCCCTTCAGCTGTGTCCACTCTCCCACAGAGCCTGGTGTCATCTGTGAATAGGCACATTTTGCCCTTAATGCTATCCCCAATGTCATTGATGAAGACATTGAACAACACCGGCCCCAGCACAGAGCCCTGTGGAACCCCACTGGTTACCTCTCTGGTGCCAGATAACTCTCCCACAACAAACACCCTCTAGGTTCTCTCCCTCAGCCAGTTTTCCACCCATCTGGCCATCTTTTCCCCAACTCCAAGATCCACCAACTTCCTGGTCAACCTTATGTGGGGCATAGAGTCAAAGGCCTTGCTGAAATCAAGATAGAGGGTATCTACTGCTTGGCCCCTGTCTACTATCTTAGTGACACAGGAGGAGAAAAGAAAGAACTACCATTTCATGCTTACCTGGGGTCAAGATCTGTGCTGTCAAGAACATGATTGATGGACTGCTGGAGGGGTCAGGAGAAAATCCTGTAGTACTCTTACATGTAGGGGTAAATGGCATAGGTAAAAGACTGGATGAGGATATCAAGGAGGAGTTTACTAATGTGGATCACTACTTAAAGGATATAAGCTGTTAGAAGATAATATTGGAGGTGTTTCTGGTACCTAGAGCAGGAGTGGTTAGAACGCATGCAAAAAGAAAGATCAATTATTGGTTGAAAAACTAGGCATCACAGGAAGGACTTGACTTCATTCACAACTGGGAAATATTTGTTGACAGGTAGGTAGGTAATGTTTATTTATATGGTTCCCAATCCCAGGGACTCTGGGCACCTTACAATGTTAAAACAGTCAGGATAACAATAAATAAAAACAAGACTCTAAAAATATACCCTAAGATTTAAAATACAACCATGAATAAGCAGCTCTAAATTATTAATAAATAAATACCAGCTAAAACATTGAAAACACCCTCATTAGACCAGAAAGGCCTGTTTAAAAAGATAGATCCTTAGACCCCACTTAAATACCTCCACTGATGAGCCCTCCCTAACAGAACTGGGAAGTGAATTTCAGAGGGTTGGTCCGGTGACCTCAAAAGCTTGATCGCCGGAAGTTTCCAATCTAACCCTCAGAATTGCAAGGAGGCCCTGGTGGAGGAGTAGAGGGAGCGGACTGGACTGACAGGGGTAAGGAGATCCATCGGGTAGCCAAGGTCCGAACTGTACAGGGCCTTATACATTAGTAAGGCCTCCTTAAAGATGATCCTCCACCTGACAGGCAGCCAGTGCAGATCACGCAGGACTGGGGTCACATGACATGGCCTAGGCAGGCCTGTCAGTAACCTGGCCACTGCATTCTGCACCAACTGCAGCCAGCTGTTATCCATGGACCAGCACCCCTGATGGTGCCCCCACCTCGTGGACAACAACACATGTAGGTATAAGTACTACTCTTAGGGTGAAGACACTTATCATATAAGCATACAGTAAGTGTCAGAATCTGTGTTCTACTATGCTTCACTGATGTTCAGCCATAAGAAATGCGTTTTGCTCCATTTTTACTGTATTTCTATATGTAAGGCGACAGTGCCATCTTTAGTAATTGTGCATCATTGCAACTGACCTTAGAGATGACTACCTTCTTTGTACTGTTATCTGTTAGCAATGTAACTTTTTACACTAGTTAGGACAGTTACTCACACCACTGTTTTTGTCCAATTATATTCATTTTATGTATCTTCCTTAGCAGCTACTATAGTAATTATAAGGGTATAAGATCCTTTGTAACACGTAGCTCTGAGAGAGAGACTGTCTGCTTTTACCTAGGTAAGGAAACCTGCTTCTCCCAATGTTTACACTGTACTGGTAATAAGTCTGTATTATCCATCTGTAATAAATTTCATTTATTACATGAGTACCACGTATCTGTCATCTCTTCTCCATTGTTCAGTTCCACCAAGAACCTGAAAAGAGATTTTGAACCCTTACGTTCTAGTGACTGTGTGCAGGTGGACCAAGCAAGGGAAGATTTGCATTCAGTTTATTTTGAATGTCGAGTAGTGTAGTGTAATCGCCTGATGATGCACCTATCAGTGCGAAACCGGTAGATGGTTGCTGGTCAGTCGTTGCTGTTGGCGTACTGAACTAATAAACTTTTGTATGATGTTTGGCAAGATCCTGGAGTAGTGCTGGAACTTTTCTTTGCTAGTGTGATCTTTGCCTACTTGGACCTATTCAAACTTACAGTGGTAGCGGGCATGGAAGACTCACACTGTTTTTGGTCTCGGGCATGGCAGACACAAACCAGATCCTTTGCACTTCCTCTGCGAGTGACAGCATACCCCCTGGCATGACTGATCAACTGCCGTGGACAGGAACGTGGTTGGTGATGGTGCCAGGGCATTTTTCCCTGGTTTCTGCACTTTGCTTTTTGTTTGTTTGTCCCTTATTTGTCATGTCTGACCTGTGCACAGAACTGAGACTCGATGTCTCAAACTACCTCACTTCCCATGGCAGATGGACAGATTTCATGCTGGATGCAAAATCTGCTGATAAACAATTGCTGCTAATTTCTGATCATTACTTAGAGTCCAAACAGACAATACAACCTCAAAGCTCTTTTGGTTGCGGCTCTACATACAGCTGTTGAGAGTCTCACAGTGAGGTGTGCCTCCCTTGAACTGCAAAACACATCTCTAAAAAAAGAGATGGGCTTGCAGGCATCAGAGTTACAGAAGAAGGAAAGAAAACTGGTGGAGGAGATGCAGTCACTCTGCGATGCTAATTCCAGGCTTCTGCACTGTACTGCTCAAGACACTGAGTGAGAGTTATGTTTGTTAAGAGATGATTGTGAATGACTGAAATATGATAAGAAACAGCACATCTGAATGATATTTTGATTGATACAAATGAGGCTTTGGGAGAGGAGAATGAAGAGTTGAGAGAGGATTACAAGTGTGTGAGTAATGAGTTGGATAAAGAGCTTAGGGAAAATGTCAAATTGGGCGCTGCGTATAGAGGATGTTTGCAGAGGAGTATTGAGAAAGGTATTGAGCAAGGCAGTGCAAATGTTTGCCACAAAAAGTGTAGATAAAGATGGCGAAGTTGTGTCACCAAAGGGAGGTTCTTGCAGGCCATGTTAAGGCCATGAATGGGTTCCAGTACACATCCATTGATATTGCATCATCCAGTGATAATGATTTTGCTGACGAGGCATGCCACGTCACACAACAGTCCAATCCCCGTGGTGAAGCAATTTCCACTAGCCATTCCTAAGATGGCATTGACATCAGCATGCATACTGTGTCATCACATCTTCACAAACTTGGCGGATGCCATCTACAATACCAAGATGGTGGCCCCCATGACACAGGCGGAGGGCCTATACATCATAGTGTAGTTCTACTTGCTCCTATCACTAGGAGTGATGAGATGGAGATCCTTGGCATTATCAATGATGCAATCAGTCAAGTCATGCTCCTGGAGGAACAGAAGAAGGCCATCCAGGACCAACTAGATAAAATGCTGAAAGAATCAGTTACACAGGATCAGACTTACAAGGCAATTGAAGCCGCAGACACAGAGGCCGCGCTTCATAGAGCATTGTTACAACCTGGGTTCAGTTTGTACGGCAGCTACTGCCAACCCACTACAAGTTGCTCACACTGTCCAGCAAATTGCACAGGGCATTGGAGAGATAGGCCCAACTGACAGTCTCAGTTGCCATTTGGAGAAAGTGCACTCCCTTTGTGAGTAGCTCTCTCTCCAACCCCCACACCAGGTACAAATTCTGTGACAGACAGTTGAACCAACCCTTTGGGCCAAGCTGTCAGAGACAGCACAGAATGCTGATAATGTGACTTATGATGAAACACGGCTGCACTCATCAGTGAAAATTCCCCAGGAATTGTGGGTACTCGCTGCCTACCATCAATTTTTGTGGCTTGTGTACAGAACTGGAAAGGCCCTCACAAATGAGAAGTCAGACAGAGATCAAATTGAATACAAAGATTTGTTCATGCTGAACACGTGTTTGGCCTTATGGGAGAAGGTTGAGCTTAATGTTTTCCTGAATACCGACAAGTTTGAGGACATTCTCACTAAAATGGAACAAGTCTATCAAGTCTATCTCTGTGCTCTTTCTTCTGGCAAGTCCAACAAGAAAGCTTCAGTTCAGCCTGCCTTGGACGCCCCAACCATTGCACGGTGGAGGGAAACAACCAGAAACATGACACCCCTTCTGATGAAAAACAGTCACACGGGGGGGGGGACCAGAATTACAGAAACCACAGGAACAATAGGGATAACAGAGGCAGCTGGAAAAATCGCCCAACATAATAGCCAGAACCAGTATCAAAATGGTCCTAGCTATCGACAAATCAGAGAGGAGAATGAGAACCTCCTAAAACTTCTGGAGGAAGCTTGTGTGGGAAAAGAAAGCACCCCAACATGACACATAGCTGCCCTAGCCCCGGCAGTCAAGTCATCGAGCAGCCGATGAGTTGTTGCATCAGTTACTGGCCAGGTTGATGCAGCATCAACAGCAGAATCAGCAGTACAGGCAACTATTGCACCTGTGACATCACAAGTACACTTGTACCCAGTGCAAGACATAAAGAAAACCCTAGCAGATGCTTCAGGCCTTTGATTTCAGGAACAGAAAAATGATGCCAGCTCGGAATGTTCAGATTGACAATTACAGGCCTCAGTCTGGATTGTGAGTAACCTGATCATTGACAAGAATGGACGGCCTTGTGTAAAGGCCATAGTATGGGGCCACCAACTTACCATGCTTCTGGACACTGGAGCAGCCATGTCACTCATTCATCGTGAGGATCAAGCCTCATCTGACTGGTCTACTGGCTGGAACACCAGTGCACAAGGTGTAGATGGTACTCAACTACACATCTAATGACCTATTCCTCTACCTGTGGTGGTAGGCCACCTCAGGACAGAATTCTCTTTTGACATCATGGTTTTACGTCACCATCCCAGCATCCTGGGAATTGATTTCTTAGCACTGCACAGCTGTGTAGTGGATTTAGTCAATAGGCTACTCCTTCAGATCGAGGAACAATGTCATGCTGTCACCATACCAGACTCACATGTGGTGGTGGCTATCTCCCACAACAACAAGGAGTATGACGTCATGGCCTTGTTCCATGGTCATGACTTATTTTCTGAGCTTGCACCTTTGCTGCAAAAACACCTTGATGTGTTTTCCACCAACAAACACGATTGTGGTAGGATGCACACTACCATTTAAATCACAGGGCCTGACCCTGTGAAGCAGAAGCAGTATTCATTTCCTGCTGAAGCCTTGCCATCACTTAGGGAAACCATCCAATCACTGCTTCAACAAGGAGTGATTAGGACCTGTGTCTCTACTGTCAACTCACCCATTTGACCCATGAAGAAGCTGAATGGGGCTTGGAGACTTACAACTGATTATAGAAAACTCAATCAGGTCACTCCTAGCTGCTCACCAACAGTGGCAATAGCACCTGATGTACTCAAGCTGCTGATACCTGGCAAAAAGTGGTTCACAGCTATTGACATTTCTAATGGGTTTTGGTTACTGCCCATTAGCACAGGAAAGCCAATGCAAGTTTGTTTTCACATTTGATGAATGTCAGTATACCTGCACATGCCTCCCTAGGGGTTTCACAATAGCCCCTCCCTCTTCCATCTCCACATGATGGATGCCCTGCAGAGGTTCTCTACACCACAGTGCCTCCTGCAGTATGTGGATGACTTGCTCTTAGCAACAACCATGAAAGAAGATCATTTGGCCCTTCTAGACAAACTTTTGTCTATCTTAAAGAGAGCAGGCCTCAAGTGCAACCCATCCAAGGCACAATTGTGTGAGAAGGAGGTCGTTTTCCTTGCCCTAAACATTACAGACCAAAGCAGGAGCCCAGCTGTCAAAAAGATGCAGGGCTTGCAAGATCTGCCACTTCCTACTAGCGTAGTAACACTCAGGTGCTTCCTAGGAATGGTAAACTATTCCAGAGATTTCATCCCTGACTTTGCCTTGAAGGCCGCTCCTTTGTATGAACTTCTGAAAAGGGATGTCCCATAGACATGGGGTCCTACTCATACTGATGCTGTGGTACAGCTCAAACAGGCCCTAGCCTCAGCCCCAGAACTGATAAACCCTAACCCAGATCATCCTTTCCATTTGGAAACTGCCACATCTGATGTGGCCATGTCTGCAGTGCTGGCATAAAAGTACAATGGGTACTTCCGGCCCATTGCCTATGATTCTCAAATGATACCTCCAGTAGAGAGGAAGTATAGTATCTGTGAACAAACATTCTTGGCAACCTATTGGACTGTCAAACATTTCATGTACATCATTGGGTATGCACCCATCATTTTGTATACTTGTCACACCCCAACCAACTTTTTACTTTCAGACAAAGTGAAAGATGGTTCAGTCTCGAATACCAGACTTACCCACTGGTCTTTGCCTTTGCAGGACAGGGACATGAAAGTACTACCTGCAAAAATGCCATCCACCCTGGCTCATGGCCTGCTCTGTACAGGTTAGCCTCACGACTGTGCACTCCAACCTTCTGACATACCTGAGCCATTCTTACCTGCTACACCTGCTATCTTAGAGGATACCAACATGTATCGCGTCTTCACACATGGTTCTACCTCCTATGTGGAGGGCAACAAGTAGCAGGGTTTGGCGTATTCATAATTCATATGGTGACTTCATCTGCATTGCTCAGAAATGTACTATCATTTCCTCACAGTATGCCAAATTGGCAGCTGTGGCCTGTGCTTTAGAGGTTATGCACCATGGTGCTAAAGATGCTATCATCTTTGCAGACTCCATCTGGGTCTGTTCCTCCCTTACTGAATTCCTACCATTCTGGGAGAGAAACAATTTCATATCATCTGATGGCACACCTGTCAAATACAGGTATTTGTTGGTGTATATACACACACTGACTCAACAGTTTACTCACAAACTGTACATTCACAAGGTAAAGGCTCACAGCAAAACTGACCCTTACCATGAATTCAATGATCGAGCAGACCATTTGCCAAAGTGGGTGTTCGGGGAGGAGACATGGTCAATGACTCAACCAGTAGCCCTGGCAGACATTTCTCTTGCTGCCGACACCAGGCGGAAACTGCAACCAGAGTTCCCACTGGACCTTTCTGCTGCAAAGAAATCTGACCCAGAACTAAAAAACATGTTCAAATACCTAGACCAAGGCATTGAACAGGGACTGCCTACAGGTAGTCCATGCAAAAGACACTCTGAGAAATTACACTTATCTCATGATCAGAAACTGATCTGTTATAGGAAGGACAACACAGGTCACAGATTGTGGTTTGTACCCAAATCCTTACAAACCAAATTCATCCATATGGTTCATGATACTACCACTGGTGGACACCAGGGGGGCAGATAAAACTATCCAGAGACTTAAAACCATCGTCTGCTGGCCTGGTATGACCAAGAACGTGGAGCACTATGTGGACAACTGCATAGTGTGTTCCCAAAACAACCCAATTTCTGTGAAAAGAAACACTAAATTATTGCCACAGAGGCAATCTGAACCATGGAATGCAATACAAATTGACCTACCGACTAACTCCAGTAAGAACAAGGAGTATGCACTTGTCACAGATATGTTTTCCAAGTGGGTTGAGGCATTCTCTGCTCAGAATAACGTGGCAAAGACAACTGTCAAGATCCTGGTGGATCAATTGTTCTCCAAGTGGGGCCTACCCTCCAAGGTAGACTCAGACCAGGGAACCCATTTTACAGCTGAGCTGATGAAGGAGATACTCCAAATGCTTGGAGTAGATCAGAAATTTCATATCCCATACCATCCTTAATCCTCAGGGCGGGTAGAAAGAGCAAATAGAAGAATCAAACAGATGTTATGCAAATTTACCAATGACCAAGGCCATTGATTTAGGGTGATTAAAACAATGAAATTCAGTTTTCCAGACTTCAGACTCCGGAACTGCACCGGTAATTGTTACTGTAATTTCTGGATTTTACCGGGATTCTGCTGCCATTCTTTTAGTATGTGTATAAATAATCAGAATAAAAGAAGGTTTAATATACTGAGCATTAAATAAAGCAAAATTGAAAATAGTACAGGAAGCAATTATAAGAAAAATACAAGTTTTGTAGATTTACTGATCTGGTAGAAAATGCCAGACTCCATGAAATCTTTGTTTTTACTGGTGTTCAGGCAGCCCTAATTCTGGAATTTTACCAGGTTTTCTGGTAAAAACCAAAATCCAGTGGCCTTGCCAAGGACAATCCCAAGGATTGGGATTCCCTCTTGCCACTACTTTTGATGGCAATAAGGGGCACCCTTGCGGCAACTACTCAGTGCTCACCATATGAGGTTATCACTGGTAGAGCCATGAGATTACCTGAGCACCTGTTGATTGACCTCCACACCCCTACAGCAGATAGGTTATCTGTGGACAAATATGTTGAAAAACATTGTGATGATATCATGAAGAAACACTTGTTCGCTGCTAATTATATGGGTAAGGCTCAGCAACAAGCCAAAGCCTATTTTGATAAGCATGCCAAAGATGTCGACTAGCAACTTGGAGATCAAGTCATGTTTCTCCAGTACAGACCACTGACTCATTCATTTGCCAACAAATGGGAAGGTCCATTCCCCATTGTCAACAGACTCAGCCCTGCAGTTTATCAGGTGAGAGTTAAGCATCAGAAACAGACCACTGATAAGTGGTTCCATGCTAATCAGTTCAAGTTGTATAAAGGTGACTTGATTACTTTTCCTGACCTTGTTGGAGCAGAGTAGTACCCCACACTTAACAATCCTTTTCTGTTTCTTTCAGATAGACTGGTAAGATGGCTCTCTTGCACCTGGTTCTCCTGGGGGGACTACTTACCTTGACTTACTCTCAAGACAAACCTCTTATGACTGACTAAAGATGACGCATATCACATTTGTTCCAGAACCTTGAACACGCAGCTAGAGAGGCACCCATCTCTAGCCCTTGGGAAGTCCACATAGACATCCCCAGCAAATTGATTACTGTTAAGGAAAGCACAGACGCCTACTTTAATGCCATGGTAGTAGCTCCAGACAAATACACATTACAAATACAATGGGAAATTAATTAAAATTGTTACACACTTCCTGTAGCATGTTAATCTAAGAGCACTTTCCAAGGTTGGCCCAACACAGGGATTGCACCAAATGGTACACTCTCTGTTCGACAAGCAACTTCCAGAGACTCTGGTCTCTACAACTTGACTGCTTTAATAGATCCTACCTTTTATGACCGCCTCACCTCTGAGGAGTCACAAGCTTTATACTCTTCACAACCATATGGCTACTGAAGCTATGTTCCTTTCCGTAGTCCCACCCACCGAAGAAGAACTGACTGAGTATCCTCCTCAGGAGCCTGGTCCTCTTAGTGGCTTGATCGCCACCTCTCTTCCAGAAACTTTGATTAACAGTGTGCAATTCATGTATGTCCCTGTTATTTTTAATCTCACACACTGGAATATGGCTGAGTTTGGTCTTTGTCATACAACTGACACTTCTAAATTTTTCAGCATGATGCTTCTAGATATTACAGCTGCCTTCCAAACTCACACACAGGATCCATTTAGTGGACCTCATGTTACTGAACACTTAGGAGGTTTTTAGACCTGTACGTAGCGCTGAGGGTAAATCATGCACTAGGCGTGCCACTGCTGATGTTACCGGTGTAGCAGGCACCATCTCTGGCCATTTTGGCTCTGGAATGTCAATCTGGAATAGAGCAGATATAGCTGCTATTAAAGCACAAACACTGAAATTTCAGCAAGCTATGAAAGATGATGTATTACCACCACTGTTACATGGTGTAGATGGTTTAAGTCAGGAGGAATGCTTTACCATGTATAACATGCACAAGACTGCAAAAGGGTTCAAAGAAACCAAAAATAAGATTAATGAACTGATTTTTCAAAATAACAAGGAGGCAGACAAGCAATATATTGCCCGTGAAATTTTATGTTCTGCTTATGGTTCTTATATTATTGATACTGTTAATCTCTTCAGGGATTTGCAATCAGTGCATATTCTTGATATTATTCATGACAGGAGAATGTCTAAATGGTATTGTCCTCACGTTAAATCTACAACTTGCATTACACTGTGTATGTCAAATTCTGTTAATATTTCTATGTCTACTGCTAGAAATCTTTGGTACATCACACATTATCCAAACCAAGCACCTTGCTACTTTAAAAACTGTTGTACAATCCATGACAGCATGCTTGTTACATTTACTGTGTCACTACCTTGCTTTGATCCTAAAACATCCGTCTTTGACAAACTGGCTGCTATAAATTCTATCGGACATCTTGACGAGAACATTTACCGAGAACGAACTGAACTGCCATCTTTGCTTGTTTGCCATCCTCTTCTGCAAGCTTGGATTACACTGCATACCAACTGCTGTGCCAAAAGAGGGCACCATTACCTCTGTTCTGTGATGTTTTTGACATTGTGAAACCAGTATGTGGATTTTCGCCAGAAAACCTGGATTGTTCCTATACCTTGGGTGATGATCTGCCATCTAACCTGACTGAACAGTCTCCACATGCTGCATCTTCAGCGCCAGGTGCCAAAACAGCTGCATCCCAAAGCTACCTGGAAGAGGTACATCACTTCATGACATGGCTTACCAACCAATCCTGTGACAAAGGCATTGAAAAGGAACTGCCTACAAGTAGTCCATACAAAAGACACTCTGAGAAATTACACCTATCTCATGATCAGAAAGCTGTGAATGACTATAACAGCACACACTGCAAGCCATTGGTCGACAGTGTGGACCAATGTGCTTGCAGGTGTTACTGTAAGCTGTCATTTGGTGGGCAGCCATGGAAGTGAGCAGGTGGGTATGCTGCCCACTGATGACCTGGGTGGGGGAGCAGGGTGGGATGGGGGTCCTGTATGGGTGGGGGAGTGGGGGACACCACTAGACCATCATGGTCGGGGATATTTATCAATGTCATTATGATCAGGGTTTCGTGTGGGGAGGGGGGAGCCCCTGGACTACCAGGGATATTACTATACATATTTTATGGGGATTGGGCTATGGAGTGGGGGGGAACCACTAGACTACCAGGGCTCTTTATGTTGTACTGTACGGTGCTTGGGAGGTAGCCACCCAGGGGCTGATGGCTGCTGTGTTGCACCTTGCAGTACAGCAGCCCACCTGTGGAAGACTACCTGTTAGACCTGTTATTTACAGGTGTAGCATTGTGCCCATGTATGTGGCACATCTCCGAGATGTGCCAGCAGATGCGCCACACATCTCAGCTGAATATCAGGATGTGCAGCATATGCATGGGCATGCACCCTGAAGATGCGCTGCATACATTATCTTTGCACCACAGTGCATTGGGAAATGCACATCACATTTTCCCCTTTTGAAAATAGCCCATGGGGCCCATTTCTGGAGTTGCGTCGGGGCACCTCAGTCGTGCCAGTCGCAACTCCTTTGACCTTCTAGCCCCTTATCTATATTAGTAATAATATTTCTAAAGCTGGTGATGTTCTTAATACACTCATTTATGATGGAGATTTAAGTACAGCTTGGTCTAATACGTGGCTCAAATTAACTTTTAAAGCTTTTGGGATTATTCAGGCATTTTTGATTGTTTTTCTAATACTAACCCTTTGCTGTCTGCGACATACTCTTAGACAACATTGCGAACAACTTGAATTCCTTTACAAGGCTCATGTGTCAGGCTTGTAAATGACAGCTTTTGTAGCTCCATCCCACTATTTTCCTGTGGTTGTTGCCTTTTCTTTTGAAGGCAACGGGGGGGGGATGTTATCCATGGACCAGCACCCCTGATGATGCCCCCACCTCGTGGACAGCAACACATGTAAGTATATGTACTAAACTTAGGGTGAAGATACTTATCATATAAGCATAAGTGTCAGGATCTGTGTTCTACTATGCTTCACTGATGTTCAGCCATAAGAAATGCTTTTTGCTTCATTTTTACTGCATTTCTATATGTAAGGCAACAGTGCCATCTTTAGAAATTGTGCATCATTGCAACTGACCTTGGAGATGACGACCTTCTTTGTACTGTTATCTGTTAGCAATGTAACTTTTTACACTAGTTAGGACAGTTACTCACACCACCTGTTTTTGTCCAATTATATTCATTTTATGTATCTTCCTTAGCAGTTGCTATAGTAATTATCAGGGTATAAGACCCTTTGTAACACATAGCTCTGAGAGAGACTGTCTGCTTTTACCTAGGTAAGGAAACCTGCTTCTCCCAATGTTTACTCTGTACTGGTAATAAGTCTGTATTATCCATCTGTAATAAATGTCATTTATTACATGACTACCACTTGCCTGTCATCTCTTCTCTATTGTTTAGTTCCACCAAGAACCTAAAAAGGGATTTTGTACTCTTACATGGTGGAGGGTCCCTCCACAGAAACCAAAGTATAGAGTGTGACAGTAATCAAGCCTTGAAGTAACAAATGCATGTACTAGTGATGGCAGATCTTTGGGTGGAACTAGGGGTTTGATCCGAGCAACATTCCTTAAGTGGTAAAAGACTGTTTGGATGACCAATGACACCTGAGCATCAAGTGTCAATCTGTCATCCAGGAAGACACCCAGCCTCCTCACCCTTGGGGAAGTCATCAATGGAGTGGTTCCCAGGACCAAGGCTTGGTTTACGTGGTTTACTTGGTTACAAGGGATAAAAGAAGGCCAAAGCCCATTGTGATTGCCCCCCACCACTATGGTGGGAAAATTTAAACCCAGGAGCTATTTGACTCCATCCACTGGTCCAAATCTCTTTTAAAAGACTGAATGGATTACTGTCCACCAAATATTGTGGTAAAGTATTCCACAGTCTAGGGGTTCTTACTGTAAAATAATGTTGTCTTTTATTAGTTCTTGATTTTGCCACATCAATCTGTTTATTGTGTAGCCGTGGGGAAATTCTTCTATCCGAGAATTTTAGGCCACACTGACCCATTAAATCCCGGGAATGTAGACTTTTATATAATAATAGCAAATCAACTCTGGTTCCTCTGGTTTGTAGGGTATGTAATCCGGATTCCTGTAATCTGGTGTCATAATCACTATTAGCAAATCAAGGTACTAATTATGTTGCCCTCCTCTGAATTCTCCCAATTCTATCTATATCTTGTATTACATAATGGGTTCCAAAAGGGGGACCCATAATCTGAATGGGGCCTAATATGGGTCCTAAAAAGGGGGATAACGCATTCCTGGGTCCTAGAGATGAATGTTCATTTGATTCGGGTAAGTAGTGCATTTGATGTTTTGGCTGCCTTAATGCAATGATCTGTAGAGGTCAGTTTGTTATTAATAATAACTCCTAAATCCCTCTCAGATGTTGATACTTTAAGGGGTGTATTATTTAGAAAATAACTCTGTCTTAGATTATTTCCATAGTGTAATACAGTACATTTGTCAAGATTGAGCATCATCTCATTATTAACTGCCCATTCTTCTATAAATCTTAAATTGTTACTAAGAGTGGTCCTACTAGAAGCCGTGGATACTCTCCCCCCAAGCTTAGTATCATCTGCAAATTTAGATAAAATATTATCTGCACTGACCTGTATCTCACTGATATATAAATTAAATAAAGTAGGTACAAGGACAGAGCCCTGAGGGACCCCACTGGTAACACTCCCTACATTAGAGAGAGTGCTATTAATCCTAACTTCTTGTTGTCTGTTGGCCAACCAGCAAGAAGCCCATCTAACCAGAGACTGGGAAAACCCCAGGTTCAGCAATTTGTCAACAAGTTTATCATTAGGCACTTTGTCAAAAGCCCTGATGTAATCAAGAAGGATAACATCCATGGGCTCCCCCCATCAAGCCTCTCACTTATATAATTGTAAAAGGAGACCAAATTTGTAGTGCAGGAATACTCAGACCTAATACGGTGTTGCGTATGATCAATTTTATTATTAATAATTATTTCCTGTTCCAGGAGTTTTTGAATAATTTTCTCCATTAATTTACTTATTATTGATGTTTGCTTATAGGACGATAATTTTCTGGTTTGGAATGATTGCCCTTTTTGAATATACGTATAAGTGTGGCACTGGCCCAGTCATGAGGAATATAACCTTCATGGAGAGACATATTAAAAATGAGGATTAGGGGTTTAGCTATAGCATCGGCTGTCTGTAGCAAAAATCTTGGATTAATGTTGTCAGGTCCCGGACTTTATGTCTTTCTTAGAGATTGCAAAGCTTCAAGCGGTTGCCACTTTCGAGGAACTCCCATCACATACACATGCCCTGGCTTAATCACCGGGACCTCTGTCTTGTTGGAATTTAGCCTCAACCAGTTGGAGGCCATCCAGTCCTGAATTTCAGCCAGACAGGTTTTAAGCACTTCCACAGTGTCATTTGTTCCAGGGGCAAAAGACATGTACAGCTGGGTATCATCTACATAGCAGTGATAACTCAGATGGTACCATCTAATGATCTTACCATGGGGTAGCATGTACACCATGAACAACATCGGCGGCAGGAATTCCACATGGCAGAAGCTTAGGGAAGGGGGAGGAGAAATTCCCCAACACCACCCATTGCTTCCTGCCTAAGAGATAGGACTCAAACCAGTTGATGACAGTATCAGCAAGTCCACAATATTCTCTAAGGAACAAAGTGTACAGGAGGAATGGCCTTCATCTAAATCAAATAGGGACCAGAATGCTAGGGGAGAGACAGAAAAAAAAGTCTTGAGAATACTTAAACTAGGTTTTCAGGGGTATGGGAGTGAGGCATTTGAGCATACACATACGGTGAATGCTTTCTATAACAGGGACCAGTATCTATGTACACCCATGGGGAGTCCTACTTTTTAAACAAATATCAGTAAATGGAATTGCCTCTTAATCAATGCTAGGAGTTTAAACAATAAATCTGCAGAATTAGAGGTGTTAGTAGAGCTAAACAACATCACTTGTATTAGAATAACAGAAACTTGGTGGAATAGGGACACATGGTGTAAATTTATTTTGAAAGGACCAAAAGGGACATTTAGGAGGTGATGTAGCCCCCTATGTAAGTGAAGATCTTTGGGCTGAGGAAATAAATATAATGACCAGCCAGAAAATGAGACCCTTTGGGTCAGGTTAGGGAGACGTAATCAGGATTCTGTTATTATGGATGTTTGCTATAGACCCCCAAACTAAGAAGAGGAGTGGATGATGAACTTATTGAAGTTATTTAAAATGTTATGGAAAGATGTAATATAGTTCTCATGGGGGACCTAAATATGCCCAGGATCAAATGGGACATGAAGGAGGAGGCAATTCTAGCAATGATGAATTGGCTACGAGTATTACAAATTTGAGCATAGAGCAATATGTAAAGGAACCCACTAGGAGAAGCAATATTTTGGATGTTGTCCTTAGTGACATGGACAGCACCACTGGAAATTATCACACTACTGAGCCAGTAGGGGACAATGACCATCTTATGGTCTCCTTCATGAGAGATAAATCACGAAAATTTGTACAACCTTAACTATCAAGCACTACGACAGGGCTAACTTTAACAGAGGTAGGAAGCAACTAACAGATTGGAACTGGAAAGAGGAATTTGATAGCTCTGATGTGAACACTATGTGGGAAGTACTATGCAAGAAAATTAAAGAGCTGGAGAAAGATGGGTACCTGAAAGGAAAAAAAATATACAAAAATGCGATCAAACCGATTTGGTTGAATAGGAGGGTGTTGAGGGCAGTAGGAAAGGTTATTTAGGAGTGCTAAGGCATCTGGAGACAGACAGCACTGGGAAGAATACATTAGGCAAGCAAAGGAATGCAAATTGCTTATTACGTCAACCAACAAGGAGGCAGAAAAGGATATAGCCAAGAAGTCAGAATCAGACTCTAAAATGTTTTGGGCATATGAAAGGAACAAGACTGGGACAAATAGGACTGTTGGATCACTTAAAGAGGGAAATGTAATCATCTGAGATAACAGGACAACAGCAGAATATTTAAATAATTACATCAGAATTTCAGGAATCCCAACTTAGATACAGTTATTAAAAGTCACAATGCTGAAGTGTGACTGCCACTCTATATTTCTTATGTAAGACCATTACTTGATTATGGAGGACAAATATGGTGTCCTTACAGAAAAATGGTCATTAAAAAAGTTGAAAAAGTCCAACATAAAATGACCAAAATGATCAAGAAATTACAGCATGATCCTTATGAAGAAAGATTGGATAAACTTAGGTTGCATTCCTTGGAGGCAAGAAGGAAACGAGGAGACTTGCTCTTGCTGTATGATATTCTAAATGATAATAAAGTAATAGACCAGTTAAATATGGAATTTAAACATAAGAACACAGTAAGAAGAGTACATCGGCAACTTATGAAGGTTATGAAGTCCAGGACTACTAGAAGAAAATATTTCTTCACCCAGAGGGTGGTCAACTTGTGGAACAGTTTACCCACTGATATAATAACAAGTGTAAATAATAATAAAAATCTCTTTAAAGTAAAGCCGGATAGGTACATTGAAAGTGCTAGAGAAATGAAATACTACATGGAGGATTAAGGAGCTAATTGTGGGCATCATGCCCTTTCTGCTCCTATTTATTTATTTAATGAAATGTTTCACCAGGAAAGGCATGCTGAACATCAAGTTGCTCATCTCCCGGTGTGACCTGGGGGGACAGATATAGGGATTACAAACAAAAAATAGAAGACAATACAATATAACAAACAGAGTAGTGCAATATAACAAGTTAGCAGCTAACAGACAAAACAGAAGTTGCAACAATGCAGAGATTACAGTGTAAAAGCTCATAACAATAATTGATTGGCTCATTGGCAATATTTATAAGCATAAGTGCAGTGGTACATTAGGTAGGACTTGACAGGAGAGGGGAACAAGTGAGAGGTGAGGGGCAGCATTAGGATTGTGGGAAACAGGTACAGTTGGAGGAGAGGAAATTTTGAAGGGCAGTAGAAAGGGAATGAAGGGATGATGAGTGCCTAACTTGTGGAGGGAGGGCATTCCAGATTTTGGGAAAGCAATGTGTTTGAAGGCCGACTGACCTGCCAACGTGGAGCAATGAGGGACAACCAAGGTCTGTGCGGCTGAAGTCCTTAAGGAATAAGTAGAAGGTGGAGGGGTAGAGATGATGGTGATGAGATACAGAGGTAAAGAGCCTAGCCAGAATTTAGAGATGAGTTTGGCACAGTGGGAGAGATGCTGATTAGTAAGTGAAGGGAAGGAAAGAGAGTGATAGAGGTCACAATGGTGAGTATGCATAGGGGAATCAAGGGCAAAGTGGCAGAAGGAATTGAAAAGGGGGTTCAATCTGGATAAGATGGATTTGGAAGCAGCACTCTAAACTACATCACAGTAGTCAAAAATAGGGAGAATCATCGTTTGGACAATCACACGCCTGGCCATAAAAGGGATCCAGTTATGGTTCCTGTAAAGGGCACTGAGTTTGGGGTGCAGTTTTTTCAGGATAGCATTGATGCGACTAGAGAAGTTGAGGTGTTAGTCCATCCAAACCCCAAGATATCTGAATGAGGTGGTATCCTTAAGTTGTGTCCCCTCCAGGGTGTGGAAAGTGGGCAGAACAGGGAGCCAAGAAAGTCTCTGCCTAGTGACAAAGGTCATGGAGGCTGTTTTGTTGGCATTTAGGAAGAGGTGATGTGAGGTGAGCCAGTGCTGGATCTTGTTGAAGTCACGCTGGCATCTGGCTTCTATATCAGAGAGAGAATGGTTGGTGGTGAACAAGATGGTATAGTCAGCATACATATGGATGTGGGAGGAGGAGCAAGCTGATGGTAATTCATTTAGGAATAAAGAGAACAGGAGTGGACCCAGCACTGAGCCCTGAGGCACACCAGTATGGATTTGGCTTGGAAGGGATGTAGAGTTGGCAATTCTGACTGATTGTGACCTCCCAGTGAGGTAGGCCCTGAACCAGTTAGTAGCAGATGGAGAGAGGCCAGCAGCAGAGAGGGAGCGGAGAAGCAGGGTGTGGGAAACTATGTTAAAGGCCTTGGCTAGGTTGACAAAGATGGTGGAAGTGATCAAGCCATTATCCATTTCTGTGAAAATTGTATCAGTGAGCCTGAGTAAGGAGGTGGTGGTAGAATGTTTTTTCCTAAATCCAGATCAGAATGGGGTGAAGAAGTTGGTTTCAGAGAGAAAGGAGGAGATTTGAGAGAGGACAAGATGCTCCTGCAAGGGTAGGGAGCAAGGAGATGGGGTGATAATTCCCAGGAGAAGTGGAGTTACCACTCTTAGGGAGGGGGAGAATGATGGCATGCTTCCAGGGCTAAGGGATCTCAGCTAGCATTAGGGAAAGATTAAGAATTTTGGCTAATGGGCAGGCGATCGCAGGGGCTGAGAGGAAGAGGAGCTTAGGGTCTAGTTCATCTGGGTTGCTGCTTCTAGATGGGTTAATGGATAGTAAGGCAGTGAGTACATCCTCAGGTGAGTCCAAGGAGAATGAGAAAGGAAGGAAATCAGTTGATTGGTGGAGGTAGGGATTGGTACCTATGGCTGGAGGAGGGGAGCAGTGGGGGGAGTGAGACTAATAGGGCGGAGGCACATCATGTGAAGTTGGAGTTGAATTTCTCAGCCACTAAGGCATGATCTGCAACAAGGGAGTTGTTTATTTTAAGGACTGGGGGGGAGAGAGCATGAACAACTTTCCAAAATTTAGATGGGGAATTTAGGTTGGTGTGGAAAGTAGAGTTGAAATACTCTGCTTTGGCTAACCTAACCACTTTGGTACATGCATTGTGAAGTTTGCGGTATATTGTAAAATCACTAGGTAATTTGGTTGCCTTGTGCTTTCTCCATGCCTGATCGCATGCTGTGAGGCAGGCCAGAAGTTCTGGGGTAATCCATGGTAAGTGATTACCTCAGACTCTAGTATGACTTAGAGGGGCATAATGAGTCCAAATGGAGAGGAATTTGTCTTTAAAATAGGCTAGGGCAGCATTCACATGGGGAGCTTTCCTGACTAACTAAATCAAGTGATGATCAATTAGAGTGTCAGGTAGAATACCTGCATCAATGGCTCGATGCGGATGAGATGTAAGGGCCCAGTCAATCAAGGTGTGGTTTTGGGTTTTGTTGTTCAGACGGGTAGGCTCCTTGATGAACTGGGGTAAATTTTGGGAGGTTATGTAATTTTGCGCCATGGATTGTGAGAGTAATAGCCAGTTTAAATTTAAGTCACCCATGATGTACAGCTCACCTGATTGGGAGTGGGAGGTGATGGTGGTAATAAGTTCAGTGGCCACGGTGAAGGGTAGGTTGGGGCGACAGTAGCTGCCCGCAACATAAATTTGGAGAAGAGTGGGGCAAGGAAAGACAAAGAATAAGAGCCTCATCATTTGCTGGGGAGGTGGTGGAGAGGGTGATAGCATATTGTAGGAAGGAGGAGATATACAATGCCATTCCCCGACCTCTCCCAGACCTGTCTTGTCTGACCAGGGAATAACCAGGGATTGTGATGGCTTGGTCTGATACCTTTTTGTTTAGCCAGGTCTCAGAGAGGATTAAAATGTCAGGGAGTGCAAGACAACCAGGGTTTGAAGGAGGTCTAGTTTGGGTAGTAAGCTGCATATGTTTAAATAGAGCAATTTAAGACTGCAAGGAAAGGTAGGGAATTTTGAGGGGTTTAGTGCAATATCATTGTGGGGAAACCCAGGTGCGTTAGCAGCAGGTGGACCTGTGTTGGGATGAATGCTTCCTGATGAGAGAAGCAGGAGCGCTATAGTAAAGTAGTGCAGCTTGAGGTTTTTATAGAATAGTCAGGACTTAAAGTATTTTTGAATACAGGATGGGGGGTTTGGGGAGACATGAGTTTAAGTAAGAGGTTGATACAGGCAGTTGAGGCAGGTACAGTTAGTAATGAGGCAGCAGGGAGGAGGAGGAAATGGCTCCAGTGTTGGAGGAAGGGAACAGGGGTATTAACATAGTTGTGAATGCAGGAGATTGTTGCATTGAAGTACACCAGAGAAGAGTCCTTGGGGTAGGAATGGTAGAGGTGAGGGGGGAGAGGAAGGGTAGGAACAATAGGAAGAGCAGAGGGAATAGCGTAGGTGGAGACATAGTGAAAATAGGTAGGATTATGCACGAATGAGGGAAAGGGTAAGAGAGGGGCAACTAGAGTATTTGGGAGCTGATTGGAAAAGGTGATCTCATTGAGCTGCCAAGATTAAAAACAGAAGAAGAGGAACTTAGAAAGCAGCTTACTTGACAAGGAGAAATAGAGTAGAAGAAGGATGCTAGGTGGACGTTAGAAACTTGCATATGTGTTGATTAGGCACTTATGGCCATAAGTAGAGGCTACCCAGATTTGGCCTTGATGGCAGATTATGTTACAACTGTGGGCTATTCTTTGTGGCTGACTATGAGTTAAGCCTCTAGGCAGCACTTGAGCACATAATAGCAGAAGGGTTGGGGGGATATTTTGCAGAAGACTGTGACAACTAAACTGTGAGTGGCTGCTCAGCTGTAGTGTGGAGTTCAGTGATCAGGAGAGAGGATTTAAAGAGTGATGGGGCGGGGAAGGGGGTGATGGGAGAAAATACAACTTGGAGTAATTTGAAAGAGGCAAGATAGGCTTGAAAAAGGAGCCTAAAAACTGTGCACCAATGGCAGGGTACAAGGAAACTCGCTGGCCAATAGCGGCCTTGGGTAGAGAAGAGAAGATAACGGAAGCGCAGTTTGAAATCTGAGTTTGAGTAGGAAGAGCGGTCATACCTGGTTGTTTCAGGTGGGTCAAGGAGCTCTGCTGTGGGTGACAAGGGAGCCACTCCTGCTGGAGTGCCTGATCAAGGGCAAGGTCTGGTTGTTTCAGGCAAGTCAAGGAGCTTTGCTGTCGGCGGCAAGGGAGCCACTCCCGCTTGAGTGCCCAATCAAGGGCAAAGAGTGGTTATTTTGAGCAGGTCAAGAAGCTCTGCCATCGGTGGCAAGGGAGCCGCTCCCACTGGAGTACCCCATCAAGGGCAAGGTCTGAGGAGGGCAAGGGAGACAACAATGCAATAGTGACAATAGTGACAATAATTACATCAGTATTATATTCAGATCAGTGACTCCACAAGGAACAGTTCACTAGAAATTTCAGTGAAGGATGTGTATGACGCCCTAAAATGTCTGAACATAAGGAAATCCCAGGGGCCAGACAACTTGCATCCTACATTTTGGCAAAATTGGCTCAGGAATTAACCAAACCGATAACCAATATTTTTAGAAAAATGTTGGATCTGGAGGGAAGTGCCAGATGACTGCAGGACAGCTGTTGTGATGCCAATTTTTAAGAAAGGTAGTAGGGCTCAAAGGGAGAACTATTGGCTGGTTAGCCTCACATCTGTGGTGTGTAAAGTTATAGAGGCATTACTAAGAAACCTTATTGAAAAACACCTGACTCCCATGGATCTGTGGGATAAAACCCAGCATGACTTCAAAAGTGGCAGATCATGTCAGACAAATCTGATAAGCTTTCTTTCAGAAAGTAAGCAGGGCCCTGTACAAAGGGAAGCTGGTCGATGTGGTTTACTTGGATTTTGCCAAAGCCTTTGATATGGTTCCCCATGCTGAGTTAATTAAAAGTCTACAGGACACAAAGATAGACATCAGACTTACAAGATGGATTAAGGCATGGTTGAAAGATAGGTCACAAGTTGTTAGGATAAATAGAATAGACTCTGAGTCAAGGTGTGTGATAAGTGGTGTTCCTCAGGGTTCAGTGTTAGGGCCCACCTTATTCAACATATATGTGAGTACTATGAATACCACAAAAGGAGGGTGGATAAGTAAGTTGGTGGATGATACTAAAATACATAATCTAGTTGAGACCAGTGATCAAAGATTTCCAAGAAGAATGAAACAATGTTTATGCACAGACAAAGGAAAAAAAAGATGAAGTTCATTCTGGAAATGTGTATAGTGATGCACTTTAGAAGGAAAAATATGGGGGCAGGGTATACTCTTAGAAATCACACTCTGAGATCCATAGATAGTGAAAAGGACCTAGGGATGCTGGTGTCAAAGTATCTGAAACACAACAAGCACTGTAATGAGATCATTTCAAAATGCAACAAAATCCTGAGATGCACCTGGAGGAATATTACAAGTAGGAACAGAAACGTTATTGTGCCTATTTAAAGGTTCTTGGTGAGACCTCCCTTGGAGTACTGCAGGCAGTTCTGGAATCCCCAAGATGTTGGAAATACTCAAAGACTGGAGCAGGTACAAAGAAGAACTACAAAAAGGACTACTGGTCTGAAACACATGGACTGTCATACTAGGTTGAGTACACTGGGGTGGTTTAGGGCTGCAGTGGGTGGAGCCCTGCAGACCTCCTGCGATCAGAAAAAGGGAGATTTTTTCCAACCCAACAACAGTGTGGATTTGCCTCACAGCCACCTACACTTACGTGAAGCACTCTGCACTGTCCATTAGCAGTTGTATAGCACTATTTTCTGTAGTTGGAGGTCACAGTGGAACATGGCACAGTCCACTGTGTCCAAGATGGCTGACAACCTGTATTACCCATGCATGAATATTTGCACATGTGCAATAGGTTTAGAGCCATCTTGGTCATAGCAGACTGTGCCATGTTCTGTTGTGACCTCTGACTGCGAGACAAGGGACGTGACTGTTTAGTTTTTTAAATGTTTCTTTTCCTTCCACCCACCTGACTCTCTCTCTCTCTCAGCTCCCACCACCCCACTCCCTTCCCAGAAATGTTGCAGTCACACTGGGGATGCCCAGTTCCCACAGTGCAGGAATCCTCTATCCATTTTTAAATTGGGGGGCGTGCCCAATCCCCCAATGCAGGAATCCAAGTCATTTTTTTTAACTCCCGCCCACACAACCCTTTCTGTCAGCACCCACCACCCCAATCCCCCCAGAAATATTATAGTGACACTGGGGGTGCCCAATCCCCCAGTGTCCTGATGAGGATTCTTCAGTCTGTGTTTTTTTTTTTTTTTTTTTACACCCTGTAAAAAGAACACCGTTCATCTATGTCTTTTTGGCCATAACTGCTTCCCCCGCCCTACCCTCCCACTCAGCACCCACCCCTCAACCCCAAGCTCTTAACTTACCCATTGGGGATCCTACATCATAATCCTCTGGGTCACAGACATGTTTTCACTCTTCAAAGCCAGACTGCAAACTGAAGAAACAGGTATGCAGATCTATGTATTTCAATGGGGTTTTAAACTTAGTGGCATAACCTGGGCATTTGTGCATATTTTTGGCCCAGATTTTTAACATGCCTTTTTTGGGACCCAACCTCATGAATAATTGCACAGACATTAGGCAAATCTCTCCCGAAAGGTGATTTCTGGGTCCCTGTGTGACATCACCTTTTAGGCAGGAGTTGAAAATTTTCACTGCCCTTGTTCATGAGGTGGGGTCATAAGACAGCTATGTTGAAAATTGGTGTAAAAATATTAAAAACACAAAAAAGTTAGTGTACATTGAATTTTGCTAATGCAGGCTCATAGCTTTGGTCATTTTGAATATTTTTACCCCAAATTTACAACATAGCCATATCTTTACAGCACCTCATGAATGTGACAGCTGTCATTTTTTAGATCCTGACCAAAATGTTTTTTACATTCTGAAAGGTGATTTCATTATCCCTGCACAAAATCACCTTTTGGACAGGAGTTGAAAATTTTCTCTGCCCTTGTTCATGAAGCAGGGTCATAAGGAGGCTATGTTCTTAATTTGGTGTAAAAATATTGAAAAAAAGTTCTGAGGCTATGTTGAATTTTGCAAATGCAGGCTCATAAGTTTGGTACTATTCAATATTTTTACCCCAAATTTTCAACATAGCCATTACAGCACCTCATGAATGTGACAGCTGTCATTTTTCAACTCCTGCACAAAATGTGTTTTTGCATCCAGAGAGTTGATTTTGCAGTCTCTCTATGAAATAACCTTTTGGACAGGAGTTGAATATTTTGTCTGCCCTTCTTCATGAGGCAGGGTTATAACAAGGCTATGTTGAAAATCTGGTGCATAAATATTACAAAACAACAAATTTATGAGCCTATGTTACATTTTGCGAATGCAGGCTCATAACTTTGGTAATTTTAAATATTTTTACCCCAAATTCCTCATTTTATTTGGTATGTAATTTAGAAGTGACAACCCTTGTTGGAGTCTCTGTATCATGCTTTTATGTGAGATAATTGGCACACATCAGGCCAGATATGCCGGCAACTGTATAAACAAGTGTGGGAACTGAAAAAGAAAGAATAAAGCTAGCTGCAGCTTATTATTCAAATGGGCTTGTTGTAGATTGAATTAGTGCATGTAGAGGAGGGATCTCATTTCTAGGCTTTCTTCAGAAACAAAAAGCATTCTTTTGTCCTTGACTATGTGTTTGGCTATTGAAAGTAAATTTAATTTACTGTGTCATATGGAAAAACATATTGGATTTTGTCACTGTGAAAAAAAAAACAACAGTAGGCCGCATTCTTACAAATGGTTAAAAGCTGAATGCTAACAATTAGATTCCCTTTCAATGGGTTCAGAACTTGCTGTGGGCAATGCACAAGGAATAAGACATGACAGCAAAGGCTTTAGGCTGAGATAGCATCCCATGCATGCCATCTACGAAGGGCATATGTGGGATGCTACTGCCCTTGAAATGGCCATTATCTCAGCCTAAAGCTCACCCAAGAGTGTGTTATTGTGCTTATAAAATAGGTTGTCACAAAACGTAGTAACAGATATTAAAAAAAAAACAAAAAAAAAAATTGGCTACATTTCTAAACAGTAGCCCTTCCGCTGGTGGACTTCATCTAGTATCACAAGAGGGTGCTGTTGTACAACTAGCTAGAACAGTAGGGCCTGGCTGGAGCTGTAGCGGTATCTGCTTTTCTGTTTCATTTTATTTTCTATATATGACCCCTTACACACACACACACACACACACACACACACACACTTCATGTTTTGTTTTACTATTTTCTTTTATTTGTCCTTTTCAGGGCTGCAGTGGGCGTAGCCCTGCAGACCTCTTGCTATAAAAAAAGGAAAAAAGAAAAGGACTCAGCACATTCCTTCCAACCGAACAACATGTTGGAGTTGCAACACAGTCACCTCCGCATCCGTGAAGTACTCCGCTTGTTGTCCCCGGTGTAAGTCACACTGCACTATTCTTTTTATTGTGTCAGTGGTCACAGTAGAACACAGCACACTCTGCCATGTCCAAGATGGCCAAACTGTATTGCGGCTGCACGAGTACTAGCGCAAGTGCAGTACAATACAGTGAGGTGGCCATCTTGATCAAGGTAGACTATGCTGTGTTCTGCCGTGACCACCAATTTCTATTTTTTTTTTAATTATACATATCACCCATCCAACCCTCCCTCTCAGCACCCTGCCCAGAAACATAATAATGACACTGGGGGTGATCAGTCCCCCAGTGTCGTGATCATGTTCCATGACCTTTTTTTAAAATATATTTTTTTTCCCCGAACCTGACCCTCCCTCTCAGCACCCACCACTCCACATCCCCCTAGAAACATAACAATGACACTGGGGGTGCCCAATCCCACAGTGTTGCATTTGTGTTCTGTGACCTTTTTTTTAAATATAGATTTTTTCTGCCACCACTGGCACTCCCTCTCAGCATTTCCCACCCACTCCTACCCACAGAAACGTAACAGTGACACTGGGGGTGCCCAATCCCACAGTGTTGCATTTGTGTTCTGTGATTTTTTTTTTAAATATGTATTTTTTCTGCCACCACTGGCACTCCCTCCCAGCATTCTGCACCCACCCCCACTCACAGAAATGTAATAGTGACACTGGGGGTGCCCAATCCCCCAGTGTCACAATAGTGATTCCTCTGTCCTTTTTTTTTTTACACTCTAAAATGAAAATCATCCTTTGATGTATTTTTTTACTCAATAAAAGGAAAAATGTTCATCAATGTCTTTTGCACTATTACTGTCCCCCCACCCTACCTTGAACTTAGTGTCATAACCTGGCCATTGTTTCATATTTTAGCCCCAAATTTTCAACATGCCTTCTTTGGAATTGCGAAAAGATCATTGGGATGCTACAGAGACCCTCCCTTTTTTCTAAACTCCTTTAAAGTCTGTTGCAATAGCATACATTCTTCTTTCTTTCTTTTTTCTAAGTCCCTGGTTTCATCAGACAGAAAGGCCACCTATCTGATGTCCTATCTATCCCTGAACTGCTTGTGGTCTCAAATCTAAATTCCAGATCCTTGAACATATTGCTCATCGATCATGCCCACACTTGCCTGCATGATCGTGCGTACTAGAGCTGCACGAATGTGCGAATACGCACACTAGCTCTATCGCGGCTCATTAAAACATTTCTTTTTCTTTTAGAAATCACTGTGGAGTTTAACTACAAGAACATAGGCTGTTTGAGCCTTGTTTTGTTGAAAGAAATGAACCTTTCACAGCCTTGTAAACAGCTGTAACTGTGGTCCAGTTAAGAAGTAGTTTCAGATAGCAGCCATAGAGATTATGTAAAACAAAAACCCCTACAAAAGGCCTGATAAAGCCTGTTCAACGCTGAGACAGACTAATTTAGGAATAAGGCTTTAAAATGTCCCTGGAAAGAGTCTAAGTTAAAAGAAAAATAAAATGAGAAATGGCATTTTATCTTTGTAGCATAAGCTTTGCAACAGATAGATGCTTTAGCACACCAGTTCCTTTGAGAAGTCTCATTTCGTTAATGTTTGTTGTTGTAAGATGTTTTAAACCACGTATATTAAGCCTAGGTTGTTAGAATTCAGTGAGAGAACCTTTATTAAGTAAATAGAAATATATTTACCCTTATGTTTGAACACTGAACCTAGACTGGTGTTTGTTCTTAGTGCCCTCTAATTCTCTTTAGCTTCTGCTTCATTCTCTATAGAGCCGGCCGGCCATTTTTGTATCATCTTTATAGGCAGAGAGCTAAAGGGAGGAGTCAGTAGGACACTGGGACAACCCATTCTTTGCTATTTTTGTTTATATGATGTTAAATCACAACTGAACTAATCAGAAACATTATATTCTTGTATTGAATATGGCTGATATTATATAACTGGTTGTATGTGCCTGAATTAAAACGTTTTGTTATTAATAATACAAAAGGGGAGGAGACTTCCCATCATATGACTAGCTAGCACTATATAAGAAGGACATCTTCTGTCAAAAAATCAGATTATCGTAGGGATCAGCAAGGAGCTGACCCATACCTGACACTAGTATCTCCTAGTGGTGAAAACTTGGTACTGCAGAATATTTTTATTTTGGATTTTTCTCCTCTTTTATTTTCTTTGTCAGCAAGTTCGCTTAATTTACTTATTTGAATGCTAAATAAAAGCTACTTTTTGGTTATTCATCCTGGTGTCCTTGTGTGTGAATCTCACTAATCTCTTACAGAGACCCCACAACATGACCAATTGCACTATCACTAGGCAGATCTGTCCCAAAAGGTGATTTTGTGGTGCCTGCAAGAAATCACCTTTTGGGCAGGAGTTGAATTTTTTTTCTGCCCTTGTTCATGAGGAGGGGACATAAGAAGGCTATGTCAAAAATTTGGTGTAAAAATATTTAAAGACAACAAAATTATGAGCCTACGTTGACTTTTGCAAACGCAGGCTTGTAACTTTGGTAATTTACAATATTTTCCCCCAAATTCACAACACAGCCATATCTTTACAGCACTTCATGAGTTTGGCAGCTGTCGTTTTTCAAATCCTGGCCAAAATGTTTTTTCTATCCCAAAAGGTGATTTCACAGCGCCTGCAGAAAAAACCACAATTCAGACAGGAGTTGAACATTTTCTCTCACCTTATTAATGAGGCAGGTCATAAGAAGGCTATCATTTAAATTTGGTGTAAAAATATTTTAAAAAAAGTTATAAAGCTATGTTGAATTTTACAAATGCAGGCTCATAACTTTGGTAATATTCAATAGTTTTACCCCAAATTTTCAACATAGCCATTTCTTCACAGCATCTCATGAATATGACAGCTGTCATTTTTCAACTCCTGCCCAAAATGTGTTTTTGCATCCTGAAAATTGAATGCACAGTCCCTGCACAAAATCACCTTTAGGTCAGGAGCTGAACATTTTCTCTTCCCTTCTTCATAAGGCAGGGTCCTAACAAAGCTATGTTGAAAATTTGGTGTAAAAATATTAAAAAACAAATTTTCAATATTCTTACCCCAAATTCCATGGCTGCAGCCCTAGTGGCTCAGGCCAGAGTTTGTTTCCTTAGAGATGAGGTGAATGAGAGGTAACCTAATAGCAGTTTTTAATTCTCTGAGAAACCATGATTCAAGACAATGCCTTAGTATTGATCTGAAGGATAACAGTAGAGACACTATGGGGCATAAGCTTCAGATTAAGGGGGGACATTTTAAGAGAACTAAAATGAAGAATTGGTTCACACAGAGGGTGGTGACTAAATGGAATGCTTTACCAGAGGAGATTGTATACAGTTCCAGTTTAATTACATGTAAGAACAAACTGGATAGGTACCTACAAGTGGGTGGATTTGTCAGTATCATCCATTAACCTTGTGCGGACAGGCTATAAGGGCTTTTGCTCCCTCCTGTCATTTTTTTTATGTTCTTATTGGTAACAGAAACTCACACCAGCTAACAGGCTCAGATCAAGATCTGAGGAAAGTATCATCTATTAACATACAATACCTATTACTGTAGCAGTGGACAAAGCATGTTGAGAGCCAGAGCTAAATACTATGATTTCTATGATCTGCCAGATAAATTATTAGTTTTGCAATCTCACTATGAACAGAGTCAGGGGTAATATTTGATGGTACAAGAATTACCAATCCAAAAGAAATTACCCAGACTTTTAAGTATTTTTACAACAATTATTATATCATGGAACATAATCCAGATTCACAAAATATGGATAACTTGAAAGATCTCACTCTTGATCAATTTCTGCAAACGATAGAGATATACTTAATTCAGACCATATTAACAGAAATTGAACAGGTTACTAAGTCCATATCTAATAGGAACTCACCAGGAACCAATGGATTTCCATTGGAATTCTATAAAGATCTGAAATGAGTAGTGGTTCCTCTCTCATTAAACCTATTTTAAGAAATAAATCTTAAAGGTGAACTTCTTCCTTCCAATGATAAAGCTATAATTTCCTTGATTCTGAAAAAGAATAAACCAGCCACATCTACAAAGTCATACAGGCCTATATCTGTATTAAATGTAGATTACATAATTTTTACCAAAATATTTGCTAACAGGTTTGGTGAAGTCATACCATCCATAATTCATGAAGACCAAACTGGCTTCATCAAGGGAAGGAAGATGCAACATGATATTAGGCACACAGTTAATATTATTGATATCTGCTCAGAGTCTGGGTCAGCAATCCTATCATTGGATGCGGAAAAAGCCTTTTACTGAGTATACTGGCCTTTTTTCATTTAAGTTGGTGGCAAGATGCGGTCTCGGGGTTTGGTTTTTAAAATGGATAAGTGCTATTTATAATAAACCAAGGGTTAAAGTGAAAACAAACCAGGAAGTCTCAGATTTTTTCTATTTGACCAGGGGGACCAGACAGGGCTGTTCACGTTCCCTATTGTTATTTGTGCTATATATTGAACCACTGGTAGCAGCCATAAGATCATATTCCCAGTTAAAAGGAGTAGTAATCAACAACCATACACATTAAATATCATTATATTTAGATGACGTATTATTATATAGTTCAGAAATACATTGTTCATATAAATATATAATGGAATTAATAACAGAGTTTGGTAACTCATGAGGCTATAAGGTTAACTGTGGAAAAGTGAGATCATGTTATTAGGTCCACCACAACAGTTTGATACAGGACAACATATTTCGCCAGTGTTGAAAGGTGCTATAAAATATCTCAAAATAAATATTACCAAAAATCTAAATCTTCTTTATAAATATAACTACAGATCAGTTATGGAAAAGGTAGCAGTAGATTTGGAGAGATGTAACATTTACCATTAGCACTGATTGGGAGTGTAAACCTCTTAAAAATGGATATACTCCCCCAAGTTCTTTTTCTGTTTCAGCCTCTCCCAGTCATTCTGGATAAAACACTTGTCAGGCATTGAATAAATAAATTAGAACATTTCCTTTGGAAATCACAACATCTACAAGTAGCTTTAGAGAAACTCTGGATCAAAGAAAAAGGGTGTGAAGGGATGCTATAATTTCTTGGGGTATTCTTTGGCTGCCCAAAGTGAACCTTATACATGGTTTCATAATCATATTACTATCCCTTCTTGCTTTAATTTAGAATTGTCATCCACACCATTTTTTCACCACAGGAAATTACTTATGGTAAATTTATCTAATTCAAGAAAGAACCGGAGATCAGAAAGGGCCTAGGGAGACGCTATAGGCAGGGAGAATTGGGCAGACTAGGTGGGCCAAGCAGTCCTTATCTACCAACAGATTCTAAGTTTCTAAGTATAAATCATGTCTAGTTAACAACCAATATAGCTAGTAAGGTGTGGCAAATAGCACATTATTATTTGGGAGATAAAAATCAGTCTCTCGATCCCCCCATTTCATGTAATTCAAATGTTATACCTTCTGTATTAGATAATATGTTTACAGCTTGGAGGACACATGGCTTAATGGAAATAGGGGATTCATATGATGATTACAGATTTATTACATTCAAACAAATGTAATTGAAATATTAAATACCAGGTAATCAGTTTTCACATCTTTAAGACAGACATTTTAATTTTATACTGGGTTTGAAATTAGAATTATTTATATTGGAGGTAGATTCAAACAAGAAGTGAAGCTGATATCAAAATTATATACATTGATCAGCGATGGACAGGCAAAAAATTGACTAGGTGTAAAAACGTCTGGGGAAAAGGATCTAGGTGAGGAAATACAAGAGAACAAATAGCTTAAAATATACCTAATTTAATATATTTTGCCTCAAAAAGCAGTAGGTTAAGACATATAGGTATACATTTTAATATTATATATACTGTAGAACATATGTCTCTCCAGAAAAAAATGCATACATGTTATAATAATATCTCTGATAAAAGCCAAAGATGCCAGGGTTAGAAAAGAACAATATACCAAATGCTGACATCTTGCCTTGAATTATTTAAATTCTGTCAAGAACAGGGGGAAGATTACTCCCAGCTCCCAGGCAAGGCAAGGTAGTGCACAATTGTATTAGGACTGACAAACTGCAAGTCAAACAGGTTACTCCACCCTCTAAAAACCTGTATCAATAACAACACCCAATGTATTGTTGAATCAAAGACAACTGGAGAACGAGGCTCTTAATGTAAACATGTCCCACTCTGGATTAGGTTAAAAAAATCATCCACTTTCTATTCAATTGACACTAAAGGTCAGCACATTGCAATATTCACTCTGTATTATACTGGAAAAAGTGTGAGGTATTCCACATCACTGAGTTCTCATAAAGTGTAGTTCAGATCACATTATTTCCTTCTGTGCAAATGTAACACATTCCTTATATGTTTTGAAGGAGAAAAGTGTAGTAGATACAAGCCTAAATATAGATAGTGATAGACTGAATTGGTATTGCATAAAAAAAGTGCTTGGTGGAAGTTTAGGTAAAAAGAAGTGATGTGAGTAACTCCATGTGGATGATACTATATTGATTTGAAAAATCAGCTCAGGGTGTTAATTTGCAGAAGTAATTTGAAATAGGATCCTCCAATATACACTGTGGTTCAGTATCACAAGTTCCAGTTCCTTAAGCAATAAGCCACAAGGGGGTGTGGGTTATCGGGGGATTTACCATGGCTGGAGTGGTTTGCCCATGAGGAGCAGCCGAGTGGGTAAATCCTCACCAGCTGTGGTAAATCCCGTCTGACCCAACATCCCCAGTGGCTATTGCGATTATACCATGCCCTTGTTTTTTAAAATATGTAAGATTAAAGCAATTTTACTTGAAAATATATTTTTTTTACTGCTTTTTCCTGTAATATCCTTCCCCCATGTGTTAAATAGTTCCCTGTTGCTGGGTAGAATATTTTAAGTAGATGGCAGTTCCCCCCCCCAACCCCAGACCACTTTCCCCAGCTCTGGGCAAAAGTAAAAAAAGAGAAAGTCTTTACCATGTATGTTATCACACTATTGTGTGTAGCTATGTGTCTTTCTCTTGGAAGTGCTTGATCTTGGTTTGATTCGGGAAGCAGCATGGTAACAAAAAGTAGGAACATCTTTGCTGGTCTGTCTCAGTAAGAGGAGACTACGGTATTCCATGGTTTTATTTGAGCAGTCCACAGGGTTATTTTTTTAATTTTTAATAATAATAAAAGACAATGGTCTCTGTTCTGTTTTAGTGGTGGCAGAGTGTGGTGCGAGTGTTTACGGGCTGTGGTGCATCTGCACGTTTACTTCGGTGTAGTTTTGTGGTGATCGAGGACAGTAGTTTGCATTGATTTTTTTTAAATTACATTTTGGCAATACATTTATGTTTGTGGGGTTTTCTGCTCTTTTCTTCAGTCCCGGAACACTGGGGAGGATCAGAGGACAGAGGACGATAAGCGGCAACGGCGGGAGATTCAACGTACGGGACACTGATGTTTGTGCCCTCCTGGTGCCTCATCTTCAGCAGTGTTGGGGCATGTGGGTGCAGATTTTGGGAACAGGGGATGACAAATGAAGTAGGGAAGTTACGAATTTATGGGGGAGGGGCACACAATTTTGTTGGCTGCACTGTTTTAAAAAAATGCTGTTTCTGCGTGTCATTTAGTGAGGTTTCAAGATGACCATTTGCCACTGCCAACTTCAGGGTTCGGATGGATTTTAGAGATGGTGCTGACTGGCACCTTTGTCAGTGATTATCATAGGATTTACAACAGGGCTAAGGTGCCAGTCTGCGTATATAATTGGCTGTTACTTTATGTACATGGTATAATACAGGACTGCTCTGTCTCAGTTACCCTTCACTCATCTCATGGGGAAGGGGGGATGGACAAAAACCTAACTCCCACAGAGCTCCTCTGTTCAAGCACTTGCTGCTAGCAGGGTTCATCTGTGCTTGTCAAATATGCTTCCAGAGAGACTGTAGCTCTCACATTCAAGTTTAGACAGTCAGTAAATGTATAGAATTTCAAATGCAGGCAGGGCTCCCTTTAACTTGTCAAATGGGGTTCCAGTCTCTCAATGGGGCATTCAAACTTTCCATATTATGAGTCTTTTTTTTTAAATGGAGTAGAGCCTCTCAGTTATTTTAAATATTTAAAATATACTTATCTCTCAGCTGACTGTCGTCTCTCCATGTGTTCTCCTCCAGAATAGTGGCAGAATAGTGCTCTATTGTGTAAATCCACAGTAAAGCATAGAAAATGAAACAGAGATCACAATGACGTTCCACTCCGGATAGTAGTGATGAAAGAAACGGACAATGGTGATGTTTCAGGTGGACCCCTTCATCATCAATTCTGGTCTGATATTTTCAGTCTATAACAAATTTGAAGAGGGGCATCCCTTTTGACCCTGGCATTGTGATTTTTGGGTTAGATGAGGCTAATGAATTTAATGCACATCAGGTAAATCTGATTAATCTGAATACAGTGATAGGCAAAACAAATGTAACTCATTGAAAAGATATTGAACTGCCAAAATATATGGCATGGATGTCCTCAATGATAGGACTCAGCAAAACAGAAACAGCTTTTTATAAATTCAAGATAAATGGCATGTATTTGAGCAAACCTGGACTTCATTCACTAGAAAACCTGATCCGATTCATACATAAATTAAAATATAAAAAAAATTTCAATAAAGAAATATACTTATTTGTGAGTCTCCTACATAAATTTAGTTTAGTTAAGATAGTTTAGAACAAATAGAAGCTAGAGTTAGAATTGTGATGATGATGCTGAAACATCCTGAATTATTTTTATGAGTGAATCCATGGACACATCTTAATAGTGTAAGAAAAAAACAACAGTTTTCATCAAAATGCTTTTCAGAATTTTGTGAAATTTTAAAGGAAATTTTAAAACCCATTTTGAAGTAGAATTGCCATTCCATATGAATTCCACCTGCAGGATTTCACATTCCTCAGAGCCCTATCTGTGAATAAACCAAAATACAACATTTTTTACCCCTGTGGCCACACTATATACAATGCTGGAGAACTTTTCCAAGCTTTTGAAATATAAGCCCCTTGTATTGCTTAGGCCAGCAAAATGACTCTAAACAGACAGAGAAGGGAAAGCTACTGCAGGGTTACTGTAAACCAGCTACACCTAACAATTTGGCAGTGATTTAGAAGTGGTCTACTACAATACAAAGTGATCCTGCAGTTTAAAGGGATCATTTAAATGTTAATGTCAGGCAAGTCTCTTCTGTCCCCTGGTAATTTTTTTTTATTATTTCTGAGCCCAGTGAATTACGATACGATTATTAATATGCAGTGTAACTGTATCATGACCAATATGATGGCTCATTAATGTGATATTTAATTTTTTATATCCAATTTTTCTTTCAAATCCTTTGAATAGTGAAACTGACATTTACTCTAACTACAGGAGCACAGTATCTTTTGATAGAGGAGGGTTTTTTCACTGAAGAAAGCACAGGCTAAATTGTTAGAACATATAGAGGCTTGCAAGGTATAACTGGTTTGCACACCTGTGTTATTTGTAGCTCTGTTTGTGGGGTTTGAAAAGATTTCTGCAGCATAGTGTGGGTGCAAACCTGCCTGCCAATCACTCCTGCTGGCTGAACACAGAGTTGTCTGAGTTTTACAATAAGCATAATCAGTATAATTTGCCAGGGAGGAACTGTAGCTGGGAGATATTTGCAGTCATTTGTGACTAGACCTGGTACTTAACCTCTGTGAAATAGGTGTCTGAAAGGAAGGAAGGCACCCTGTGGTGGAGGGTCAGAGTTGTAGTTGATTGTTTCTGGACGGCATAGGTTTACTCCCTCCCACCATTCCCCACACTGCACCCACCCCAAGTGCATAACTTCCTTTATAGCAGGGGTTCTGACATCACTTCCCCAAAACTGCTAACAACATACACCTGTTCATATCCTTAAAGGCACAGCACACTGAATAGGGGGTAGAGACACTCCCAAGCTTGCACACACTAAAACAAGAACAAAAAAACAACAAAAGAAAAGCATCTGTAACAGGAAGGGACACAGACATGTGGGGAGTGGTGCAATGTACTGGCTGTGGAGCAGCAGTCTTCTGGGAGACATTCTGGAAACTGTGTTGCTGCCCTATTTGCAGGCACCTCTCTGGTCAGAGGGAGGAGGTTGCTCATCTCTATGCTGACCTGGCAATGATTTGGAAAACCAGCTCCCCCACCCAGGGACCAACCATGTCACCACCACTACCTCAGAGGTAGCTAAGAAAGAGGAGTGGTTGGACAATGGTTGGTTCAGGGAGGGTGAGGATGCTGGAACAGTGGTGCATCCCTCCAGTTGTGCCTCTCCACAATTCATTTGCCACTCTGGCAGAGCATGGTTCCTCTATGGAGGCACCCGCAGTGGAGACCAAGGAGGATGCTGAAAACCTCCACAATGGAGACCCACAGGAGGGTGGCACAGGACCCCACAGGGGAAGGAAACAACTCCTGGTGGGGGACCTGATTGTTAGGGGGTAGAACTGGGGGAGGGAAAGGGAAAGGGAGGTAAGGTGCCTGCCTGGTGCCATGGCTTGGAGGGACAGCAAATGAATCCTCAGGATCATGGGAGCAGCTGCAAGGGGGAGTGAGCTGGATATCATTATCCACCTAGGGATGAATGACCTGGCTGAGAATGGGATCAGAGAAGTGCAACAGGAGTTTGTGGAGTTGGGTAGGGGCCTTATACAAGTAGCACACACAGCAGCTTTCTTGGAAGTGCTACCTGTCTATGGCATGGATGAGGCTTGGGTACTCTGCACCATGGGATTCAATGACTGGTTGAAAAACTGGTGCATCGCTCAGGGATTTGGCTTCATTGGGGACTGGGGCTCCACCTGGAGGGATGCAGGCCTATACAGGTGCAATGGTCTGCATCTATCCTGGAGGGGAACCAGGATCCTAGGTGATAGGTTTAAATGCTTCTTTGGCAAGCATTTAAATTAGCCAAGGGGGGAGGCACTGAAAAGGAGAAGGGAAATCCTAGCCCTCTAAAAAAATCTGGATAGTTAGTGAGGGAAACACCAAGATAGAGCAGTCAATAGAGATAAGGGCAGGGGTAAATGGAGAAAAGACAAAGGCAGTAAGGACAGGGATGGGGCAAAAAGAAATAAAGCCAGAAAAAAATGGAGGGTAATGAGTACCAATGTCCATAGTCTAGGTAAAAAACTCCCCAAAATGGTGGCCTTGATGGAAGAGGGATGCCTGGATATTGTGGCAGTCACAGAAACATGGTACACAGAGAAGCATGACTGGGATGTCAACATACCAGGGTACACAATCTACAGGAGGGACAGGGAGGGGAGAAGAGGAGGAGGAGCAGCTCTCTATGTAAGGGAAGGGATCAAAGCAACAGAACTAAAGGGTAAACAAGGAGGAGAGGAGGCTCTGTGGGTCACCCTGGAGACTGGAAATAGCTCCACAATACGCACAGGGGTTGTATACAGACCCCCCCATCTCAGGGGAGGAAATGGACAAGGAAATGTTAGAAGGCATCCTTGGGATGGCAGAGAAAGGTGAGATATTGCTGATGGGGGACCTGAATATGCCAGAGGTTAACTGGAGCACCTTTGCTGCAGCCACATCCAAGAGCAGGGCCGTTCTCGATGCCCTACAGGGGGTATGCCTCAGACAGCTAGTTTTGGAACCCACTCGGGAGGGAGCAATCTGAGACCTGGTACTCTCAAATGGGGAAGGAGAGAGGATCTCTGATCTTGAATTTGCAGCCATCTGGGAGCAAGCGACCACCAAACAGTGTGGTTCACGATAAACTTAGCTGTAGAGCCAAGCCACACAAAGTGAAAGTACTGGACTTCAGGAGGGCTGATTTTGTCAAAATGGGAGAGTGCCTTAGAAAAGCACTAGCAAACAGGCAAGAAGGTGGGGTGGAACAACAATGGGAAACATCAGAACTGCCATCACAGAGGCAACAAGCCTTTGTGTGAAGCAAATAAATCAAAATGAAAGAAAAAAACACTATGGTTCTCAAAAGAAGTGGTGGGGAAGGTAAGGGAAAAAAAGATAGCAATCAGGAAGTATAAGGAAACACAGAAGGAGCAGGACAGAGAACTGTACCAGTTAAAGCAGAAGGAAGCAGGGTAGGCAGTCAGAATAGCAAAGGCCCAAACTGAAGAAAAGATAGCCAACTCGGTTAAGAGGGGGGATAAAACCTTTTATAGGTACATTAGGGAACAAAGAAAGATGAAGGCAGGGATACTGAGGCTGAATAAAGAGGAAGATGGTTGGGCAGAGAACGACAGTGAAAAAGCAGAGATACTGGAAGAATATTTCTGCTCAGTATTCACAATGGAAAAGCAGGAGGAGAGACCTAATCCAGTCAATAGAAGCACTTTGGATAGGGGGGTTGATATTAGTCCTTTCACAGAAGAAAGGGTTCTGAAAGAACTCCTAAAACTGAAGGTGGATAAAGCAATGGGGCCTGATGGGATTGGCCCCAGAATTCTAAAAGAACTAAGGGAAGAATTGGTAACACCACTGACTACCCTTTTTAATAAATCATGGGAGGATGGTGTGGTACCTGAGAATTAGAGAAAGGCAGATGTGATTGCTCTTCACAAAAGTGGGAGCAAGACAGAGGCAGGAAACTAAAGATCTGTCAGTTTGACCTCAGTGATAGGGAAAATGATGGAATCACTTCTTTTTTTTTTTTTACTATTTCTTTATCCTCCTGCTGCTGCAACTGATCCCTCTCTCAGAGCTCCCCTCATAGATCCCAATCTGCAGCCCCAAGGAGTCTGCCCCTAGAGTGCTAACGCTACCCTCGTACCTGCAGGGTGGCGGAGATCCCCCACATCTCCGCCTGAGCATTGTTGGGAGCACTCACAGCAGAGTCTGCTTCTCGGGTGCTGCCTTGGAACCAACACTGAGGCTCATCGCCTAGATCAGGGCAGAGTATTTTTCTGGTGTTCTGGTGGATCCCCCTACATTGGCGTGCAATGAGGACAAAGCTGCCGGCGTGCGCAGAGATGCATATTGAAGCCGGTCCTCTGCCAACGTCTACACTTGCATAGAGCATCTCCCCAGCTGCACCGACCACCCTGAGGTTCCCCCAACAGATGGCGGTATCACAGCAGAGAGTGCGATCCCCCCTTCCCGGAGAAGGAGAGCAGCCCTTGGCCACTCAATCCTTCTCCCTCCCGGCCGAGGTTGACCTGAGTCCACTCCCGAACCCGAGTCGCCAGTGTGGTACAAGGTGTGGTGTCCAGCGCCTCAACCCTCAGCACCACTGGGCTGGCTGGAATCACTTCTGAAGGAAAGAATTGTTGAGTATCTAGAGGCCAGTGGGGCACTGGACCCAAGGCAGCATGGATTCACAGCAGGAAGGTCATGTCAAACAAATCTAATTAATTTCTTTGACTGGGTGACCAAAGTGGTAGACCAGGGAGGGGCTGTGGACATGGCCTACCTAGACTTTAGAAAGGCATTTGACACAGTCCCGCACAAAAGATTAATAAACAAATTAGCCAGCTTGGGAGTGGGTCCTAGGGTGGTAGCCTGGATAAAACACTGGCTGGACAACTGGACACAGCGGGTAATAGTAAATGGAGTCCACAGTGAAGAAAGGAGGGTTACTAGTGGGGTACCACAGGGTTCAGTACTGGGGCTGGTCCTTTTTAATGTCTTTATAAGTGACATTGCAGAGGGACTGGAGGGGAAGGTATGTCTCTTTGCAGATGACACAAAGATTTGCAACAGGGTTGATATGCAAGGTGGGTTGGAAAGGATGAAAAGGGACTTGGCAAGGTTGGAGGAATGGTCAAATGTATGGCAGCTTAGATTCAATGCAAAGAAGTGGAAAGTAATGCACCTGGGAAACAAAAACCTAGGGCAAAAGTACACAATGGGGGGTGAGATACTGACAACAAAAATGGAAAGGGACCTGGAGGTAGTCATATCAGATGACCAAAAGGTGGGCCAGCAATGTGAGAAGGCAGTAAGGAGGTCTGGGGGGGGATACTGGGATGCATAGGGAGAGGCATCACCAGGAGAAAACAGGAAGTTGTTGGCCCTTTGTACAGACAGTTGGTAAGACCACATATGGAGTACTGTGTACAGTTCTGGAGACCCCATCTCTGCAAAGATATGGACACGGTGGAGGCTGTCCAGAGGAGGGCAACCAAAATAGTGCAGGGTCTGCACCAGAAGACATATGAAGAAAGACTAAAGGAGCTTAAGATTTATAGCCTCGAGGAAAGGAAGGAGAGGGGGGACATGATAGAAACGTTCAAATACCTCAAGGGAATCAACAAAGTCCAAGAGGGTATCATCTTTCAAAAAAGATGTGCAAGAACAAGGGGGCACAATTTGAAGATGGGGGGATAGCTCAGAGGTAATGTGAGGAAGTATTTCTTCACAGAAAGGGTTGTAGATGCATGAAACAGCCTTTCTGAGGAGGTCATAGAGTCCGAAACAGTGGGAGAATTCAAGAATGCATAGGACAGATATAAGGCAATTTTATGGGGGGGGGGTACGAGGAAGTAGGCTGTTGGTTAACTAGGATCTCCAGCTTATCCGTTAGGTAGGGAAATGGGCAGACTAGGTGGACCAAGCTGTACTTATTTGTCATCAAATTCTATGTTTCTCTGATGCAAATGTAGAGAATGAAAATCAGGTCTGAACTGACTGTTGCATACATTTTTGTATTTTTCATTTTAAAATGTGTTAACTGGGTGAACAAAGCACTGGGCCACGTAGCCCTTTTACAGGCTTGACCCATGAAGACACTTCGGAGATATTAAAATTACATACAGATACACATGCTATACATTGTTGCAACAACAACAATTAGTTGTATTACACTGTCAAAGTTAGTTTTAAACCAGAAAGGGGAAGTCAGAAGTACTGTTCAGATTTCTTTCTTGTTAAAGCTGCATTTTGGGAAAGGGTAGACCTGCAAACAATAATAAATTCTGTACATTAATACCATGACTAATAACAAGTAAAACATAGAAGAATCCTTTAACACTCAGTTCACTAGTATCCATGACTAGCTATCAACCCAATGGGATCCTCCTGAGCCATAATGCAGTTCTTTTTGAGAGGCACACAATATTAGAGCCTCATTCAGTTAGAAACACAACTCACACAATTATTTACAGTAAACTCAAACATGTCAACCCTCAAAAGCACTGCAGTCTAAATAACTACATACATCAGAAACAATCCTAGAAAACAGTTTGTACAATGAAAAAGAGCTGAACATTTGAATAACCATTCCTCCTTAGGACATACTGCACCACTGTGTGTTTTCTGTGAGCTCAGTCAATCTGTCTACACATACAGTGGTAGCCAGATATACTATATTTCCCAGTAAATCTTTAAATATAACCATATATCACAGGTCCTTCTATTAAAATGAATGGGTATTGCCTGCCTATGAAATAGCCAGATACAGCTAGATATACTGGGACATTTATCTGGCTGCCACTGCAGTAGACTCCTACAGTGGAGTTGTCTACTATTCAAGTGTACAGTACCACAGACAGTGCCGCAGGTTATCTCACAACCTGCTTTGAGTCTACATGGAACAATCATAGCCTGAGATCTGTAGACTACTGTACTGCCTATCCCACAGCTCTTGAAAATGGCAAACAGGCTTTTTCTTTTAAGGTAACCTTGGGCTATAACAGCATAACACCTGGGGCCAGATATTCAAATATGCAAAATACGGAGTGCATGAATTGGGGCTGTGACTTGTGACTGCCCGGGTGCCTGAAGATACTATATTTAGTCGAATAGTGCACTGGTGCTATTTGACTGAATATAGGCCCATGTCAGCCCAGAGCTAAGCCACTTAGCACTGCCCTGACAGGGCTTCTGAAATATGCCACCAGACTGGGTAGCACCAAAGCACTATTTCCAGTATTCAATGGGACCCATGCAGATGAGTCCACCTGGTATGCAAGGCATTAAGGTACTATTTGCATGCCCATTATGGGCTCATTTGCATGGGTAGCAAGGCAGGTTAGTGTGGTGCCACCTTTCCCAATTGCCTGGTCCCAGACATGTACACATCCCTGGTGCTAGTGATTCTCCCCCCACTAATTGCTGGCCCATTCTGTATAGTAATACATCCCTGGTGCCAGTGGTCACCACCCATGGATTGCCATCCCTGGTATATGATCCCTGGTGGTAGTGGTGCCCTCCCTCCTTCCGATCCCAGCTCTGTAAGTTAGAAAACTTTCCTTTGGTAGTGGTGCCGTCCCTCCCTCACTCTAATCCCAGCCCCATTGTACAATTTAATATCCCTGGTGCTAGTTGTTCCCTCCCAGTTGCCAGCCCAGAAGTACAAATAACCCTTCCCTGGTTTCCAGTGGTTCCCCCCTCATGGCACTGGGCATCTCCACACTCACTGTTTACCTAGCAGTGATGCCACACGTGCATACAGTGACCTACACAGGCCTCCTTACACCTCATTGACTGGCTGCCATATGACCAGGCAAAGAGCGTGCCTCTTGTTTATAAGATAAGGTGATGTACCCTGTCCTACAAATATGAGGCATGCCCCCTGCCTGGACATATGGTGGCCAGGCAAGGAGGTGTGAGGAGGGCTGAGTCAGTCACCATATGCACCCACAGCGCCACTGTTGAGGAGACAGTGAGTGGGGGGGATGCCCCACTGTGGGGGGGGGCACTGGACACCAGGGAGAGGTTATTATTTTTACTTCCAGGCTGGTGATCAAGGGGGGAAGCACTAGCACTAGGGATATGAAATTGTATGATGGGGCTGGGATCGCAGGGAGGGAGGGAGGCACCACTACCACTACCACAAGGCAGTTTTCCAGCTTACATGGCTGAGATAAGAGGGAGGGAGGGCACAACTACTACCAGGGCAGTTTCTCAATGTACAGGGCTGGGGCTGGGACTGGATGGAGGGAGGGCACCACTACCACCAGGGATCATATTATTTATGCTGTTGATGACGATCGGTGGGGAGGGGACCACTAGCATCAGGGATATATTACTAAACAGAATGAGCCAGCGATTGGCTGGGGGGGGAACAGTAGCACCAGGGATGTATTACTATACAGAATGGGCTGGTGATCAGTTGGGGGGGCATGGATCACTAGGGCAGGTTGTTATCCCCCAGTGGCCAACCAACTAGATGACTGCATTAGTTCTGGCAGCCATTACGGTTGCCTGCAGTTAAGCTGGGGTTTTGTTCAGCAGTATGTGCGCTGAGCAAAAGGACAGTGCTAAACCCTTTTGTGCAGTGCAAAGTCACTGAACATAGGGTAGTGCCCATATTCATGGACACACCCTTCCCCTTGCCTGCATGCACACATTATGTTTTGCATGGGGGTTAATCCTCTTTGCTCTTGCAACAGCCCATTTTGAATATGCAGATACAGTACAACCCCTGGTTTGCATGGGCAAAGACCTATTAGCACCCACACAGACACTTGAATATCGGGCCCCTGGTGTCAGATCCACTTTGTCCCTTCACAGCGCTAATTATTTTGTGAAATGGAAACTCTATACTAAACACACTTGTTCCTGCATTCTGCCAAGTACTTCTTAAAAAGAAAGTAAAGTACATAAATAAATGTTTAGGTACAGTATCTACTGCTTAGATTTTTGTACTGCTACCCTTCTTTTTTCAGTTATATAGATTATTGTCCCCACCCTCAGTAGAGGGCACTGGCCCCACCCAAGCAACATCCACACCATGACGTGGGTCTACACTGGAGCAACTATTGACTGAATTCTTTCCTGATTTTATCCCTGCCCTCTTACCTCCATATTGTTGGTGCTGTTGAATGCCAATATTCTGTAGTAAAGTTTAAAATAAATAAATGATTTTGCAATTGCTAGTGGTAGTTGGCATTTATTCATGCCTGCCATAGCAATCTTTAGATTTCAAATGGTTTTATACTCTCTTATCTTTCACAACTGACAAGAAGAACAGCAAATTGATTTTCCTATTATGAATTTTTTACCACAATAAGTATATATAAAAATAAACTAGTGCTACCTTCCTTGCAACAATTCCTCCTGCCCTGACTTAGGATTGCAACCAAAAAACATCTACTGATACCACCTGTTCGCACAAATAACCTTTTATTTGGGCCACAAAAAGTCCTTGCTGAAAATAAATTTAAATGTTGTGTCTGCAAATAAAGACCTAAGTTCTGAGGATGTAGACCACCAGTTGTATCTATTGAATGCTAGCCCTACAAGCCTCTCATTCTGAAAGATTAAAACTGCAGTGAATGTCCACTTCATAACCAGTGCAGTGCTTGTCTCTTCTTAGTGTAATTGCTAGGTTCAGAGAATATGTGTTTCTATGAGTGGTGAAACACTGTTTAGTTTCTACAAAATCAGTAATAAATGCAGCAAAAAATATTTATTGCATACTGTACATCATTGTTCAGCAATGTGCTGTACCAAAAATGTGAGATGCACGTCATAAATGTACTTAACCCCTGTGCTGTGGTTTTAGCAGCCTAACACAGTTTAAAATTAGCTGAAATAACCCATTAAATCAATAATTTGATATGAATTTGCCCTGAATGTGCCATGCTGTGATGCTCGCAAGGTTACATTTCTCAACTAATTGATATGATGCTCTGTCTGTTAAATTATCAGAGCTGAATCATTCTGCTCAGTGCCACTGGAGTGCTACCAAGCAGAACTTCACAGCAGTCTTCCTATGTTTTTTCCCACAGCTGCAGTTATGATGAGGTTAAAGGACTTTCAGTAAAATCTGTGAAAAACAGCTGCCTTAAAATACTTTTTAGCATAACTGAAGCTCAGCAAGGAATTGTGTGTGTGTGTGTGTGTGTGTGTGTGTACCCTCTGATGCATGGACCGCTATCTAGCTATATTCAAGCGAAATAAGTTTGCCACTGACATGGTATTCAGCTGTGCCTGTTTCATTTATCAGCACACCCGTGCAAGCACTTACTGTGTCATTAAGAGTGTAAATAGGATATGACACAAGAGGACAGCTCTGAACACCTCTGAGCCAGTTAAATGTGGTTGTCTTGCTGTTAGTCTGGAATAAAGAAAAAGCTTTGTCTTTTGATCAGTTATTGACAATATTTCATGGCAGATATACATGCTTAGTATGTTGCAGGAAACCCAGTCTATAATATAAAATGTCATGCTGAATTGCACAGCTTCAAAAGGTTATTAAAAGGAAATAATTGGGAAACCTAATTTCAGATTTATGAAGGCCTCAAATGCATTTCATCAGTTGTGCATGTACCAGATAGTAGTTTGTGCCAACAGGGTACACATTCATCAGTGCTCTCAACAAGACACGAGAGCATGTTTTTCAAAAACTGTCATATAGAACACAACTTTGAAGGACTTTGTAACATATTTCCAACAGACCTGAGGAAAACCAGAGCATCCCACACAAGTTTTAATAAGTGATGTGGTACTACAGGTCCTATGAATCAAGAAACAATTTTACCATTTTCAAATGCATGCTATGGTAATACTGCTGTTATTTAGCAAATATTCAGGCCTTACTTATGAGTGCACATACAAACAGAGGTGAGAAAGAAGTAAGTGCCTCAGCTGGGACTTGAACTCAGACCACCCAGAATACCATTCCAATTGCACCAACCATCTGCACCACTGAGACAACTGGAACCTGGGCCATCCCCGAGCACATTATTCTTTCTCAAATGCACAACCAAATGACAACACAAAAATTTACTTGTATCAATCACACAGCAGTGCAGTGTACATATTTATGGAACACATACAAACAGAGGTGAGAAAGAAGTAAGTGCCTCAGCTGGAACTTGAACCCAGGCCTCCCATGAAACCGTTGCAGTTGCGCTAACCAGCTGTATCACTGAGACAACTGGAACCTGGGCCATTGCAAGCACATTACTCTTTCTCAAATGCACAACCCAATGGCAACACAAATATTTACTTGTAAGAATCACACAGGAGTGTAGTGTGCATATTTATGGAACACATACAAGCAGAGGTGAGAAAGAAGTAAGTGCCTCAGCTGGAACTTGAACCCAGGCCACCCGGTATACCGTTCCAATTGCGTTAACCAGCTGTGTCACTGAAGCAACTGGAACCTGGGCCGTCCCCGAATACATGACGCTTCCTTAAATGCACAACCCAATGGCAACACAAATATTTACTTGTAACAATCACGCAGGAGTGTTGGGTACATATGTATGGAACACATACAAACAGAGGTGAGAAAGAAGTAAGTGCCTCAGCTGGGACTTGAACCCATGCTGCCCGGAATATTGTTCCTATTGCACTAACCAGCTGTACCACCAAGACAACTGGAACCTGGGCTGTCACCAAATTTCTTACTAGTGACAGGGATAAAAATCCTCTGATCTAGTTGGCTATAGTAAAATTAGGTAATGGACTGCCATTGTGACATATACCTATCTAAGCTGTTTTTTCCTAATAATCAGAGGGCTTGTTTTCTTGGTTACTAAAATGATAAAATGTTAAGGGAAGAATAATGGAAACTAGCACTAACTCAGGCACAAAAGCTCTGTTTGCACACACAAATGCACCAGCAAGACCAGCAGAATGCGTATTGGATGAGGCACACTGTCAGGAATTATAGCACAAATAGGAGAGCAGTATATTCTCTGTGAGAGTAGCACAAAGCACAGCACAGACCTGAGCGTGAGTACAAAATAGGTGTGACCATGATGATAAGCCACAGGCAGGGCACTGTGACCAAGCTGGACTGTTTGCAAGGCATTGACTCTTTAATGCTGCTGTGTAAACTCTAACTTAACTTCTCATTGACTGAAATTTACATCTCATCAAACAGATACAATCTCTGTCACAGTGACTGCAGATACACTCCAAACAGTGGAAGCAGTAGTATTGCAGGCATGGGGATGCTGACCATTCAGAGTGGACATGCGTAGGAGGCCCCTGCTTGGAATGGAGGACTGCAGGTTCATATTTAACCACAGGCCACCCATTTGCTCTCTAGTCATATGTAGGTCACTTTACCTTCGGTGTTCAACTCCATCCAGCTACGGACGTGAGTAGCTGCTGGACCCAGCTAACCAAGAGATACTGTATGACACCTGCAGTGATCCTAGTATGATCAGCTCTTACAATAACACTGCCATGACATTGTAATAGTGATATGACTGTGTCCCTAAATATGTACCTGCTGTGCCACAATCTGCCTGATTGCATTGCTTTTAGTGATATAATACTCGATTTACTGGACACTTTTATAGTGCTTGCTGGAGTCTGCAGCCATTTGCACTTTGTTAAAACATGCTTTTTGCACACTTAAATGTTGACAGTGCAAGCAGCAATTAATGCATTCTGTAGGTATACCAATATACCACTGGAATTTATAGTCAGGGCTTTGTCTCTCATTAGCACATGGTCTAGGTCTGCATTTCCACAACTGCAGAAATTGGTTTGTGCATTTTAGATTGCTGCCTCCAGTACTGCTCTTTCCTCACAGATTGTTGACTTGGCACTCTAACCCAGTTTGCAAGGCTGACACTAAACTTGCAGTGTGCAAAATGTTTAAGTACACTGCCCTCCATGAGGTAAACTGTTCCCCACTAGATAGTGGGGTAACAATTTCCCTCATGTATGGTGGAGTAAAATGGTTGGGCTTTGCCTGTGGTTCAATGCTGGGAAATAACTTCACCCACCAACCTACTTAAACCTGCCAATCCATTACTTTAGCACTTAGTTTTTGAACAGCCAAGCCGCTACATGGTCCTCATCGCTGCCTTACTCATTACCTTTGCTGTATTTCCTCCTGTCATCTGTGCCTCCTGCCTCCTTTCTCTCCTCTTCCTGGCTCACTGTCTTGCCTCCTTTCATTTTGCTCCCCTGTCCTCTTTTGCCTTCATGGCTCATTGTACCCTCCTGCTCCCTCCCATCCTTGTTGTCTGTTTCTCCTGATCCTCCTCCTGTTGTTTGCTGCTTGTTCTGTGACTGTCAATGATGTTCTCCCCCCCCCACCGCTCCCTTCTGATTGCTGTTACCACCCCATGGCTGTCTGCTGTGCCTTCATAGTGCCTGCCTCCCTTCTTGGCTTTGTTTTTCTGTCACTTTGTGTCCTGTTTGTGTCTCTTGGGTTCTGTTCTCTGCCCATGTCTCTTTTACTCCCCTCCTTCTATTGCTGCTTTGTGGCTTGTCTCTCCTCCCTGCTCTGTTTTGTCTTGCAGCCGTGGCTCATTTCAGCTTGCCCCCCCCCCATACCTCCTGCTTCATCTTCTTCTTGGTGGTTCATTTTGTTCATTTCATTCATTTTTTCTCCTGCATCTTCACTTCAAACTCTCTCTCTCTCTCTCTTGAGGGGCACGTGATGGCCAACTGAGCAGGATGCCTTTTCTTGAGCTCCTGACCTGCTCTCTCAAACAACAAAACATTTGCGTTTCCTTCTACCTAGAAGCTTGCACTGGCTACCAGACACCAGGAGAAAGCAACTAGATCAGCCTTAAGCAAAAATTTTACGGGGATGGAGGCTGAAATGAGGGACAGTTTACACCACCACACTCCACCGACTACGAGCAAGGACAAAAATGTTAAGCGCTTCAAGGCATCTCCTGGCGGTACAGTGACGGGTGTGAACCCCCAGGTTGTGTTGATGGAGGAGAAGTTTTGGGAGGGAATAACCCCAATTAAAGCTACTCTGGACTCCCTTGTAAACTCAGTTCAAACCCTTACCTTACCCTTAGCAGCACTAGCACAGCGGACTGGAGACAACAAAACTCATACTTCCTCGTTGGACTACTGGCGGGTGAGGTTGGATCCTGAAGTGGCACAGTTGCGTCAGTGACTGAAAGCCACGGAAAACAAACTGGAAGATCTCGAAGGGAGATCACACAGTAATAATATTGTAATTTTAGGGCTCCCAGAGGGAGAGGAGGGGTCTGCCCCTATTATATTTATCCAGAAATTCTGCAACAAAATAGCGGGCCCTTCTCCCAATGGCCCAGACTATTTAGTCGAGAGGGCCCATCACTACCTGTGTCCAACTCCCCCACTAGGAGCCCCGCCTTGCCCATTGCTATTCCTGTTGCTGAATTTTTTAGACAAACAGCATATCCTCGGTAAAGTGCAGGACTTGAGTGAAATGCATTGGGAAGGTCGGCAAATCAAAGTTGCCCAGGATTTGCCCAAATCAGTCTGACAAAAAAGAACTGAGATGCATCCCATTGTTTCTAAACTCATTGTTGCTGGAATTAAGTTCAGAATGAAGTATCCGGCCATACTCCAAGTCCGCTATCAAGATACTTGGCATACTTTCGAATCGTCAGAGCGAGCGAGAGCCAGTTTGCAAAACTTCTTCCTGGACCTCTTTAAGTGAGATCCTCATTGGAGAAGAAATCTGGGCTTCCACCACCATAGAATTGCCAGAGTGGTCATTTGAACTCTATGTTACACAGAAGCGAATAATCTTTAAACTGTTTGACTCACCAAGCCAAATTCAGAGTTAGTTTTTCCTGAGCAGGGATTTAATTAATTTTGGGAACCAAAATCTTGGCTGCCTGACTTCAATGGACCTCTGCCTATAGAGGGTGAACTGACATCTACTTCCATCCTTAAGAGGCCTGAGACCCCTTCCTAATATTTGTGTAGCACAGGAAGAAGGGCCGGCAGCCACATAGCATTAAACTTTGTCTCCTGATTTTCCTATAATGGTTCCTGAATCTTTCTAGTTTGTTGTGAAAGTCAGGAATCACATGTTGTGAGCCCGTTGGTCTAATTTTTACTGACCCAACTTAAATTATGCTTTAGGAAAGTGTACTGGGGCCTGAAATCATAGCCTTTGGCTTAAGGGTGCAATGTTTTTTTGGGAGCCCTGCTCATCTAGTTATGTTCACTGTTCTGAATTAATACATAGATGTTTCTCATTTTATATGTTCTGTTAAGTTAAGGGGCAGTACCAACACTGTCTTACAAGTACTTTTGATTTATCTGTTGGTTTACTTAATTATGCTCTGTCATAGTATAGGGCACGGTACCAGTAAGTTGGTTTATATAATTGGGTGCAGTTTGGATTTAAGCTGAGCCTCAACTAATTGGGCTCAGGGTTCTACTTATGTTATATAATTGTTACATATTATATTATGTTATATATATGCGTATATATATATACCTCAGATTAGAGCCTGTGTGGCTGGCTGCTTGTGTTTGTCTCTGTCAGTAGTTTAGTTTTTGTGGATTTTCATGTGTTTCTGCTTGGACGAACTGGACCATTCTTGGACATAACATCTATGAACATTTCCTGGACTAAGAAACTGCAAAACATCACCACCAGGTATTGGCATTCTCATCATAAATCAACTTTTTTGGAAGCCATCAAAGCCAAAAGTAAGGTCAGTAAATCTGTTATACAAGCACTGAGTTGTGGAGTGCTGCATTGAATCCACATTTCCGTCTGACTTGTTCTTAAAGGATGTGTACTTGTCTTTGAGATCTATTCACAACCATTTTGGAGAACAAAGGGAAGATACTAACAAAGGATTTTTACATCCTGCATATGCCTCAGGCCAATGTTCATCACTTTCAGGAATTTAACCCCTTCAGGAATTTATCACATTCTGGGTCTTTGAGCTACAACAACAGTTTTCTGGTCCCCGGTAGTTCACCATTTCCTGTGGATTTGATTAGTTTTCATCAATCACGTGGCACGTTTGAGAACATGGCTTTATATATTGTGCTCTGCAATATCACAGGGAAAACGCAGACCAGCAAGGCCAAGAGGACTAGATGACATACAACAAAACTGGTCTGCAAAATGATTAAAGCGTACCTTCTTAGGATACTACTTATGCTACTTCTGATATCTGGAAATGTTCATCCTAACCCGGGGCCTACCAGCCTAGCACCCCATGCCATAAAAAGGCAGGAGGGTTCCCTCACATTAGCCTCAATCAATGACTGCAGCCTCCTTAACAAACTTGACATCTGGCAAACCTGGGTCCAGCAACATAGCCCTGATGTACTCTCTGTTGTCAAAACATGGCTTAACCCCAAGATACCAGACACTGCAGTCGCCATTCCTGGATACTCTATATTCAGGCAGGACAGGGTTTCCAAATGAGGTGGGGGCTATGCCATCTACCTGAGGAATTCCTATCTGGGTCAAGTCTTCCTGTTCTCAAACCCTAAACCACCCTCGCAGGTTCTCGCTATTAAAGTTCTACTTGGGGCACACAACAAGGAGCTCACCATTGCCTCTATGTACCTACCCCCCTAAAGATCAGCCCAATGGATTTATGAGCATATTGGAAAGCCTACAGGGATTACACCATAACTCTGAACTCATAGTACTAGGTGACTTCAACATAAATTGTCTATCACTGGAGGCCAGAAACTACAAGGATGCTGTCATGTCACAGAACCTCACCAAGCTTGTTACCACCCCCGCCAGATGCAACTATAGGACAGGGTCGCTCACACTTCTGAACTGGATCCTTACTAATCACCCTGAATGAATCTCAAAAGTCTCAGTGCTCCCTGATGGGATCAGTGACCACTCACCGGTCACGTGTACCTGGACAAACAAATTCATTAAGCCCCCTCCTAAAATAATCCACACCAGAGTATTAAAGCAGGCATACCTTGAGCTACTAAAGACACACCTAAGCCACCTGGACTGGACGCCAATTGACTCTGCCATTTATGTAAACCAAGCCTTAGACCTTTTCATCAGCCACTTCACTGCGGCCTGTAATGTCTTTGCACCTCTCAAAAAGCTGAAGGTCAGGGGCAGAACTAACCCTTGGATAACCCCTGATCTAATCACTTTACTGAAACATAGGGATCATCTCTGGCACTGTGCCCGTGCAACATACAAACCTGAGGATATTCATAAATATAAAGCTGCCAGAAACGAGTGCATGCAGGCAGTTAGGAGTGCCAAAAGCAAATACTTCAAGGAAGCTCTCTCCAACTCATACATACATAGATACATAGACAGTGTCGGCAGATAAGGGCCTATGGCCCACCCAGTCTGCCCATTTAAGTTTGTAAGTTCAGTTTATGTTTTCCAGGAAGTCTGTTGCCCCTTACCCCTGGGGTGATGGAAAAAAAATTTGGAGTAACTTGAAAGACCTTACAAGCAAGGACCCTAAGTCACCACCTACCATGCTCAACATAAATGGAACACCAACACCTGACCTGTACACAATCACCAACACCTTTAACAATGTGTTCTCCAACTTGGATAGTGTCCTTCCTTCTAATTTCTTTGATGCCCCCTCTGGTAGTAACCCTTCTGCAACTACTCCTCTCCTACACCCTGCCCCACAATTCTACTTCAAGGAGATCCCAATGCATGAAGCCAGAACCTATATTCGGAAGGCCATTCACAAAGCAGGATACAGCAGTGACTCCCTTGACCTGAATTTGTTAGCACTTGTCCTTGAAGAAGTCCTTGAACCCCTGACAAAGGTCCTCAACCTATCACTAAGGATGTCCCAGTTCCCATCTCAGTGGAAACAGGTGACCATCACACCTGTAGACAAAAGTGGAGACAAATCACTGCACTCCAACTACAGACCTATCTCCATCCTCCCTCCATTGTCTAAGGCCCTGGAGTGCATCGCCTCAGAACAACTAGTCAAGTACCTAGAAAAATACGACATCCAGTGTCCTGAGCAACATAGTTTCCGAAAAGGGCACAGTACCACCACTGCACTATTAGAATTCATGGGCTTCATCCAAACCACGCTTGATCAAGGAAACTGTGTAGGGGCAGTATTCATCAATCTTACGAAAGCCTTTGATACTGTGAACCACCCACTCCTACTCAAGCAGTTATCAAACATTGGGCTTTCCAATGAAGCGTTGCTCTGGTTTTCAAGCTACCTTGAGGAGAGGGTCCAGTGGGTTAGGATTGCCGGTGTCACCTCGGAAGAAAAGCCAGTCCTTTCAGGGGTCCCACAGGGATCCATCCTGGGGCCACTACTCATCAGCCTCTTCCTCAATGACCTTCCCAGTGTCTGCTACCAGAAATTACTACTCTACACCGATGACGCAGTCATGTTCACCAACCACCAAAAAGCAGAGCTCCTCGAGAAACATGCTCATCAAAGAATGGTTCAAGTCACACAAACTGGTCATGAACTACAGCAAAACAAAGGTTATGACCTTCTACAACACCAGGAGCAGGTACAAATCCCGTGACCTCACCATCCTAAACCAAACAGGGACCTTACTTAAACATGTTCCTGATTTTAAATACCTAGGTGTCACATTGGACAGCTCACTCTCCTACCATCGGCACATAGATTCTGTCACCAAAGCCACCAACGTCCGTATAGGCCTGCTCTAAAGGCACAAACACTGCATGACTCCTGACACTTTCCGGTTGCCTATCAGCAGCTCTGTCGCCTCCATCAATTATGGGCTAGCAATTTATGGCTCTGCCTCTGCCTCTGCCCTCCACAGAATTACAGTTGCACTCAACAAAGCATGCAGGCTGCTAACTGGGGCTGACCGACTTACACACACTTATGACCTGTACACTCGGGCAGGATGGCTTCCTCTCATCAGCCAGATACAGTATCAAACCTGCCTCTTAGCCAAAAAAGTCCTCTTCGGGGTCATGCCCCCGGGCATTGAAAAGCTCCTCATTGACCACCACAGCACCCAGTGAACTAGAAGTTCACAACAACTAACCTTCCTTGTCCCCAGATGCCAGACTACCATGGGCCAGAGGGCCTGTGCCTGCAGAGCACCACAGTGGTACAATACTCTCAACAAAGAAACTCTTACTGCTGCTGCCTTTGGCCCTTTTAAGAGACAACTCTGACTTTATCTCATTTCAACTAGTCATTGTGACTGCCTCGCCTAATCAGGGGCCCACAGTTCACTGCCCTCTACTTCAGTCTTGACAGCTACCTCTCCCTGCCTTGCCCCCTTCTACCTGCCTATCCCCTTGCCCCATCTCCCTTTCCTCCCCCCAGGGCATTTTCTGACTTTTATCCCTCCCCTCCCTCTCCTTTAGAGCGCTAACCCTCGCCCTCTACCCTCCGACAATGGCCTTCCTGGCTGCATACCCCCTTCCATCTCACCTGCAGTGCTTATTACAAAGATTGCCCTTGGCTGGTATATCATGCTGCCTAACATTTGGCACATTTTGAATTACTGGAATTTCCTAATCCTCAGTCTCTTACTTCTTTTTATTGTGTAACTATGTATTATTATGTTGACCTTTGTATGTATGTATACCCCCCATTCCTTCGATGTGGAACCTTTGTAAATGAGCAGTTCCTGCTCAAAGGTATTTGTAATCCTAGATGTCAATAAAATAAAAATAAAATAATATGTGTATATATATATATATATATATATATATATATATATATATATATATATATATTATTAAATGTTATATAATTGGGTGCAGTTTGGATTTAAGCTGAGCCTCAACTAACTGGGCTCAAGGTTCTACTTATGTTAACTTATTGTTATACATACATACATTATTTCTAAGATAAGGGACTAGATTTTTATTACTTACTTATTTGGCTTGGTGAAAGGGAGTGGGAGGGGGGATAAAGGATTCTGTTTGGAGGCTGTAAGAGGCATTGCAGCCTAAATTGTGTCAGGAGTTCAGTCCTTAGGACTGCTGATAGTGAATAGATAAATCAGGTGAACATATGGGGGGTGAGGGAGGGTGGTTTAAATGTAGCTATGAAGACAGGGGTTGGGATAGGGAAAGGGAGGGATGAACACTGCTCAATATGTTTTTAGCCCTGAGCACCAATAAGGTTACACCACCGTTACAAGCTACGAGTACACTATGAGTATAACAAAATATGTGTGTCATGGAATGTCAAAGGGGCATGTACCAGATTGAAAAGGTATCAGATTTTGAAGCACCTACATCTACTGCACTGTCAAATTGCCTTTCTCCAGGAAACCCACTTGCTGGCATCGGAGAAATTATTGTTCCAGTGACAGCAGGTGGGACAAGTGTTTGCAGCAGGGGATTCCTCTACTCAGAGGGGAGTTGTGATCCTTGTTTTACGGGGGGTTAACTTTCAGTTAATTTCTGAAACTAATGATAACATAGGTAGAAACCTATTTGTACATCGTATCTTAGATCAAGTAGAGATGTTACTGGGATGTATCTATGGTCCCAATGTTCAATCACCCGACTTTTTTCTAGACATGGTAAACCTGCTTGCACTTTATGCACACCTCCCATTAATCCTAGCTGGGGATTGGAACACAACTCTCACTTCGGACCTGGATAGGTCTAGTACCCATACCTCTAAACTTTCCTCCACCCAACAGGCTCTAAGAAAATTCATCAATATGGCAGCTCTCTGTGGCCCATGGCGAATACTCCATCCTCAGGAATGGGAGTTTACCTTCTACTCCCCAGTCCATAAGTCACTCTCCAGAACTGATTGCTTTTTAATTAGCACCTTGACCTTGCTGGGGGTAGTGCACAGTGGTATAGCACCAAGAGTGCTTTCAGACCATTCCCCAGTATGTATTATGCACAATTCTTGCCCCAACCTAAAGAAAGACAAGTGCTGGAAACTTAATACACTACTCTTAAAGGATCACTGGGTGATAACTAGGATAAAATCCCTCATCACAGATTATTGGGACCGCAATAAGGACTCCACTGCAGATACTGACAAAGTTTGGGCTGCCCTTAAATGCGTACTACAAGGCAAATTTATTCACCTGGTAGCCATCAGGAAAAAGAAACGTGAATCTGCCTTATGGACTCTGCTTGCCCAGATAACTGCACTTGAAAACAAGGAGGCAACAGACCTCCCTGACTCCGATCAGGCTACTTTAACAAAATTAAGACACCAATACACCAACCTGTTCAGGGAAAAAAAAACGAATATGCTCTTTTAAAAACACAAGCCATGTATGTGGATCAGGGGAAAAGGCAGGGCACCTGCTGGCTTTACGACTTCGGCAGTAGGAAACTTTGCGGATAGTGCACTCCATTATTTCTCAAGATAACGCTATACCTAAAACCTCTCCCACAGACATTGCCCAAGAGTTTGATAATTTCTACTCCCATCTCCATACCTTCCCTGACAATCCTCCCACAGAGCAGGTATCTAAAGATTACCTTGATTCTATTCAACTGCCAAAGCTATCTCCGTCCCAGCAGGAATACCTTATAAGTCCCATTTCTTCCCAGGAAATCTTTGTAGCCCTCCAATCCATCAATTGAATAAATCACCTGGGCCGGATGGTCTTCCCTCCAATTTTTATAAGGTCTTCTCAAAAGAGTTAATACCCATTACATCCCAGTTTTTTTCTTATCTCTGTGACAAAGGGATCTCAGATACTTCCCTACTGGAAGCACTTATTGTTGTCCTGCCTAAGCCGAACAAAACACTGGAGAGGGTCGCTAATTATCGTCCTATTTCCCTTATCAATTATGATATAAAAATATTTCCTAAATTCTGGTGACCCGAATAGTGCAGGTATGGGAATGCCTGATAAGTCCCAAACAGGTAGGCTTTATGAAAGGCAGGTCATCCACTGATCACCTCTGGAAACTAGAACATGTCTTCTCCATGGCCAGAGACTCCAAGATCCCAATGGCGCTGGTTTCTCTGGATCCGGAGAAGGCCTTCGACAGGGTTCGGTGGAAGTTTTTATTTCTGGTTATGGGCAAACTCAGATTTCCTTCTAAATTTCTCAGTGGATACAAACTTTATGCTGTAGTCCAAAAGCTAGAATTTATTGTAACAGAATACTTTCCAGGGGGTTCTCTTTCCAATCAGGTACCAGCCAGGGATGTCCCCTCTCCCCTTTCTTGTTCAATCTTTATTTAGAACCGCTGATCAGGGTGTTAAAATGTTCACCAGCCCTCCATGGCATCCGGGTGGGCCCCCTTGATATCAGAGTTTCTGCATATGCAGATGATATTCTCCTTCATATTTTGCATCCTAGGACATCTATACCTGAAGCCCTATACCTTATCTCCCAATTTGGTATCCACTCTAATTATAAATTGAATTTAGATAAAACTGTTGTAATGCCCCTAAACCACCATACATTTTCCTCTGAGTGCAGAGATTTGGGTCTGAGTTGGGTCTCCAAATTTACATATTTGGGGATCACCCTCTCCCAGAAACAATCTCTTATCAAATCACTTAATTTACAAAATGTTTTGGACTCAGTTACCCAAGACCTAAATAGATGGACCTTGCTCCCTTTCATATTACAAACCCAAATTAATATAATCAAAATGAATATCCTCCCCCTCATCTATTATCCTGTCCACATGCTCAATATTTTTCTTCCATGGGGCTGGTTCAAGAAACTTCAATCAATAGTTTCCCACTTCCTTTGGAAGGGGAAACCTCCCCTCAGAGCGTACAAGATGCTTGGCAGCCTTGAAGCAGCTGGGAGGTCTTAAACTTCCTGACCTCTATCTTTATTATCTGGCCAGCCATGCCTCAAAGTATGCCAGATGGGCTAACCCCTTAAGGCATCCTGAATCTCACAATTACCTTCCTATTTGGCTGCAAATTGAGAGGTACCAGATAGTGTTAGCAGGGATCCCCCCACTTGGGCCTTTGTTTATTCCTCCTAATATATTACCTTTGACCCTCAAAAGAACTATTATGCATACCTCACTGAGAGTGCATAACCAGTTATGCAGGTCAATGTCTTACAAGAATACACAAGATGTCTCACAACCCCTATGCCACAACCCTAACCACAGAGTAGATGGTAAGACTCTCTCTCCTCAATGGCTCCTGGGGCTTCTAGATAAAAGAGTTTCTGATCTGACCAGAGATGGGTTCCTGATGGACAGTCAAACCATTCTGGCATCACCCCAATTGCCCAACACACAGATTTTTTAAGGTATATCAGCTACCCCACATGTTAATTCAACGGTTTGGGTCAGGGAATGGAAGACTAATAACAGCAACCTTCTTTCCTAAATTCAGTGTCTCTCTTGGCAACCCCATACTGTATCAAAGTTAGTCTCCCTTCATTTTTCACAGATACATCCCCATGTTACTGGGTAATCCCACTACTGGGAATGAGTACTGCCCTCTGCATTGCTGAACTGGGAGCACATATGGCTTGATGTTTACAGGTACATATCTAATGACAGCCTGCGCCTTATGCAGTTCCAAATTTTGCATAATATACTGTATATTTTACCCTGACCCATCTACACAAAATGGGTAAACTCCCATCAGCTACTTGCAACAGATGTAATAATGCAGAAGGGTCCCTGTTGCATGTAATGTGGGAGTGTTCCAATGTAACCCCCATCTGGGACACACTTAGAACAACATCAGATCCTCTCTTGGGCCTGGCTGAATTTTTTACTCCAGAAATCTGTGTAGTGGGCTCTCTTTCAGATATCCCTGTAAAGGAGAAAAGATTTCACATGGCATTAATAGCCTTAACAGTGAAACGCTTAATATTATGCCATTGGTTAGACCAAGAAACCATCTCCCCCACAGAGTGGCTCAATGATATTTTGCACAATCTAAGAGTGGAAAAGACCATAGTTAGTCTTAAAAATAGCATGCACATATACATATATATCAAGAAATGGGGCAAACTGGAAGCCTTGTTATTGGCAACTGCCCCCGTTAGTTTGATCATTTGCTTAATTTTTTTTCTTTTATCACAGAGTATATGCTGACTCATATTTATTTACCCCTTAAGATATTACCAACTGTCTGTATAATTGGTGCAGTGGGGGAGGGGGGATATAATTAGGTAAACTGGTTGAATGGAGGGGTAGGATCAGGGTGAGTGGGGGGGTTGCGAGTTTAAATGTGTTCTGTTAATGGCATGTTGTATGTGTTGTGTCTATGTTATTATTATTTCTTTCTTTTTTAATACAAAATACTAATAAAGCATCTTAAATTAAAAAAAAAACTCTCTCTCTCTCTCTCTCTCTCTCTTCCAGGTTGGTGAAGGTTGGAGGCAGTATAGCACAGTGGGTTAAGGCTCTAAGCTGCAGATCTGGAGACCTGCGTTTGAATCCCACAGCCACCTAGGTGCATACTGTGTGATCCTGAGCAAGTCACTTAGCTTCCTTGTGCTCCCAGGTCACATCTGGAAACAAACTTCAGCTTAGTGTGCTACTCCTGGTTAAACAATATTCCCTTTCCGTTGAAGCATGATAACTTGTATAATTGACTGCCAACCTCTGGCCACTAAGTGCTTCACTCAAACTGCCTTCACTGTAGGTGTCACCCTGCTCTTAAGTCACCATTTCTGTCACTTAAATTCTACTCTTATAAGGGACAATCCCCCTTTAATTAACAGAGGTTTCTTACAAGGCATACATAATGTTCTCTCTTGCATGCCCAAGGTCACTTCTGGTGGTATCAGGATTACTACCCACCGTAATCATCCTCTCCTATCTCTCATGTAACATACCAGCTGGATACCCTGGGTCCCACAGTCATGAAAAATTCTCCTTTGTCTTCTCCAACCTTATACCAACTAGAACCTTGCTCCCTTCTCCTAACCTGTCCCTCCATATAACTCATCCTTCCAAATTAGGGCATTTCCTTCTCTACCACCCCCCCAGCATGCCCAAATACCTCAAGCACAATTACAGATTCTACAAAGAAGTTTGGGTGATGCTTCTGCGCTTATGCTTATCAGGAGACATAGACTCTAACCCTGGCCCCCATTGGAATGCCAGGTCCATGGATGACTCCTCATGGTTCTCCACTAAGGGCATGAAATTTGCCCACATGAATATCAGAAGTTTACCAGCAAACTTTTCTGAACTTGAAGCCTGGATAGCCCACTACTGTCCGGACATTCTTGGACTAACTGAAACACGGTTCAGGCCAGAGATGCCTGATTCCATGTACAAAATACCTGGCTACAGCTTGTCCAGATCCGATCGCCCCACCAAACAAAAGGGTGGAGGAGTTGCCCTTTATTATAAAGAGCATCTCAATGCCTCTGTACTCCAGTCTTGGATAACAAATCACTGTGAAGCTCTGCATACGGTTCTACAACTAGGGGGTGATAAAGGGCTAAATCTGATCTGTGCCTACAATCCTCCAAAGGGGGCTCTCCCTGGCTTAAATAGGCCCTTGGATTATCTGGCCACTCTAAAGAGTAGATCTGAAGTCATACTAATGGGACACTTCAACCTAGACCTATCAGGGAGTCACGCCGGTACATATACTGAAGCTCTCGCCCGACGTAACCTCGCTCAACTTATCTCTAGCCCTACATGCATCTCTTCCAAATCGGAGCACCAATCTCTCCTGGACTGGATGGCTACAAATAGAGCAAATAAAATAGTTGCTGCAGGGACCTTTTCAGATTCTATTAGTGATCACCTGCCTACTTTCTGTATCTGGAATGGCCACTGCCTTAACCCCCCCCCCAAGAATCATTCAATTTTGGGATTTTGCCAGACTAAACTGAACTGCACTTCTCGAGGATATTAATAATATAGACTGGTCTCCCATCTATCATACTGATGATGTAAACACTGCACTTGAATACCTGATGTCTCAGCTTCTTGCCCTTCAGGATCTGCACATCCCTTTGAAAAAAAGGCGTCTCAGGGGCTCTCCTAATAAATGGCTAAAAAAAGACCTCCTTTGAGCCATGATAAAAAGAGACAAGGCCTGGACCTTGGCAAAGAAGTCCCAACAATCAGAAGACTGGGTTAACTATAGACAACTGAGAAATGCCTGCAAAAAAGATATTTGGAAGGTAAGAAGGAGCTACTGCCTTAAGCTTCTCCAATCTTCAGCGGGTGATACCAGGGGTTTTTGGAACCACATCAAAAATTTCATTGGGCAAAGGCCCAAGACGGCCATTACCGACATGACACTTAATGACGCAAACTGTAATAAGTTACCTGCTATTGCTAATGCTCTTAATGCACAATTCTCTGATCTCTCCGAATACACAGAAATTCAACCAACCTCTTTCACCTCCTCCTGAGGTGCAATTTTACATAAAACCCTTTTAGGTCTCATTAGTCTCCTCCACGAAGTGTTGCATCTCCTTAAATCAGTATCCACTTATGGATCTGCTGGCCCGGATGGGCTACTGCCAAGCTTCTTGAAGCAGGCAGCCCCTGCCTTGCTGTTCCTATTGCAAGAATCTTTAATCATTCCATAATAACCCGAACGGTACCAACATTGTGGAAAACCACTCGCGTTGTCCCTGTTCACAAAAAAGGGGATACCAAAAATATGTCAAACTATAGACTGATTGCCATTCTCTCTACCCTAAATAAACTTCTTGAGACGGCCATCGCTACTCAGGTCACAAATTACCTGCACTTTCACAACCTTATATCCCCTACCCAGCATGGATTCCGAACAGGACACAGCACCACAACTGCACTACTTCAGCTGACAAATGCAGTCCTTACAGCGATGGATAAGAGCCTGCTCACTGGGGCCATATTTATCGATCTCACAAAGGCATTTGACCTTGTGAATCACTCTCTGCTACTTTCCAAACTGTCCTGCCTTGGCTTTGACCTGTCGACCATCTCCTGGTTCGATAGCTACCTCTCAGGGAGGTTGCAATTTGTCCAAATTGAATCCGCCATTTCCAGTCTTTCCCCACCTCTGTTGGAGTCCCCCAAGGATCCATTCTTGGCCCACTACTTTTCTTCCTTTTCATTAACAACTTGCCCTCCCTTCCCTGCTCCTCCTCCTCTTTGATCCTTTATGCTGATGACATGGTGCTTCTCTCCAGTGGTAAAGATCCTTTATCAGTAAGATCACATCTTCAAGCAGACTTCAACTGCTTGCAGGAGTGTTTACTACAGAACAGTCTCCTAATGAATGCTAAGAAAACCGTAACTATGCTTTTTGGACCCCCGTCAAGAATCAGATCTCTTACTGCAGACTTATTGACACATTCTCTAGATGACTCCCCTCTTGAATTCGTTACCTTCTTCAGGTATCTAGGAGTCACTCTCAACCGATCTCCTGACTTTAACCTCCACATTGCAGCTACATGTAAGACAGTTTACTCAAAAGTTGGTCTTGCCTTAAAAATTAGGTCCTCCCTCAATGATGCTGCCCGGCTTGCTATTGCACAAGGATTTCTCCTCCCTTCTCTGACATATTGCTCTCAGGTTTACCTTAAAGCTAGCAAAGGAGCGCTCCAGAAATGGAGCACCTGCTATAACAGTATATGCAGATTTGCTCTCTCTGCTCACAGACTTACCCATCATTGCCTGCTCTACTCAAAACTAAATTGGCTCTCCCCAAACTCACTCAGACACTATTCTGTGGGCTGTACAATTGATAATATGATCAGAACGATGTCCCCTAAATACCTTGCCAAACTATTAACTCAGCCCTCCCAAGCATACCTCCTCAGGGCATCTGCTCAAACCCAACTTGAAATTCCCAGACATCTCACAAAAAAAGGAGAACGATCCTTCACCATATCTGCCCCCCACTCCTGGAACTCCATTCTCTCCCACATAAAACTCTCCAAATCCCACAAGGCCTTTAAACTGGGTCTTCGGGCACACCTATTAGAATCTGACTGCTGCTCTTGTGCTGTAACTTGAGCCTCTCTCCTAGCATTTTCTCTTCCCTGTGGCACTTACTGATTTCCTGCTGGTCTCCAAAATCTGAAAGTTTCCCACATCCAGCAGAAATCCTATTGTTATAATGCTACTTCATTTAAGTTTTGTTTGCTGTTTGTCGTTTCAGTTTAGTCATTGATGTATCATCAGATGAAAATAATTAATGTAATGTTATCTGTTTCTCTTTGTCACCACTGATAATGACTGTACCTGGCTGTATACTGTTCAAATGTTTGTTCTCACCTCATGCTGCATCATGAAATACTCTTTAATGTTGACTCTGGTCTCCCCTGTCTGTACTCTCCTAGTTCGTGCCTGAATATAAGCAACATTGTTGTCTAGTGTACTTACCCGGTAAACAAAAAACAAATAAATAAATAAATGATGTCACCACCTGGCTGAAAGGTATCTTATCCATTCTGATTACTTTATCCATACCTATTTTACTCCATTTTTTTGTTGCTTGTTCTCATTTTTCTCAGTCTCACCTGTCTTTTCTGACTCTTCTGTATAAAATTCCTCCTTTTTTCTCCCACCCTCACCAGCAGTATACACTCAGTTCTTGCCTGGTACCTACATGGAAATTACGAGAACAGGCAGAGTCTGTTTACTCCTCAGCCATTGACCTCGTTATAAAATTAAGTTTACAAGAATCGAGAACCGTAATTCAGTCATTCCCAGGGACAGGTAAACATTGCACAAATGAAAATATTCGACACAGAGTGATGAATCACCAAGCGGAGAAACTTGCTGATCCCTCTCCAGCAACACTTAGCATTCCCTTAGTGACTGGTAGTTCCATTATTCCATTGGTTATCCAGTCAGTGTCAGCTGATGCTGCTACAGTTTGTTTGAGAACTCTGATGTTTAGCTGCAATCAAGTCTGGAGCTGGACTACACCTCAGAAAGCTTATCGATACAGAGCTTCTGTGAGATACATCTCTATATTAACACATGGCGCTGAGAAAGCCCTTGCAGTCTTAGTCAAGACTATTTGTTAATTGTGGGCTGTTCTGCTGTTTCTCCTTTTCCACCTCTGGCCCCCTCTCTAAAAGCTTTGACTCAGGAATCTCTGAATTTCTAAACTGACTACGTCTGAGTTACAAAGCAAGCTCTGTTCTGCAACCATAACTTGGAAAGGATCCTAACGTTAGTACTACACTGAAGCTAAATAGTCTCACTTGGAGCAAGATGGTGGCATGAACACTACTGCAGCTTCACATCTTTTCAAGCTGATCTCACTGAAAGACCTAATCAATGTCATCTAACACTCAGTCTTTCTATTCCTTTGCCCTGCCTCACTCCAGCTGTAGCTCACTAATGGAAGGTGCTGCTTTAGTTTACAACATCAAACCAAATAATCTACATCACATGGTTTTTACAGACAGAACTAATCTCTGGATCATATTGTAAATGCCCTCCTTATCCAAGGAATTTGATTCCTACAACCTGTCTACGTTACACTTTAATTCTCACCTCAGACCTATGTAGGGGTCTCGAGCATAAGTCATTTAAACTCATCTTCAGATTAATATTGCTTATACCTATGTGGAGGTATCAGCATACTAACTTAGACCAACGTGGAGGTTTTGTCTACTCAAACTGTTTCATCACCCATAGACCTATGTGGTGGTTCTGAATATGCAGTCATTGTCTTTTCACCTGTTGACCTACGTGGAGGTCTCGTCTATGCAATAACTGTCTTCACCTGTTGACCTACGTGGAAGTCTTTTCGGTTTAAGTCTATCTTGGACTTACATGGTGGTCTAGACTGCAACCCATAATCAATTAAAAGGATGCAAACAGCAAACTCTGGAGTAAACAACAAAGTCTACAGCAGTCCCTTCACCCATTGCATAGAAAACAGGCAGCAGTCCCAGAAGTTAGGGGGTGCAGTCCTGGAAGCTCATCCAGAGCAAGCAGAGTAAACTATGGGTCACAAACTGCCACCCATCACCACAACCAGGCCACTTCACACCCTACTATACCAGCACATATGTAGAAAAAACAAACACATATGTATAGTCAAAAACCTGATGCAGGCAGGACATCTGGAGGGGAGTAGGTGAAAACCAGTGGAAGCAGAGCAGCCAGAGAGTGGGGTACAAATAGTCAACAGATCAGTATTCATGGTAATCCCAAGTTAGCCAGCTAGCCAGTTTCTGTGGAGAATGTTGCTGTGGGAGGGGGGCACAGGGCTGCTGTGATGGAGCATACATCGAGGAGCTGCAGGAGGAGTAGCAGTCCTGTCTGCCCACAATCTGGACTCTGTATGAGGAGCAGGAGCCAGTTGCAGAGTGGAGCTTGCAAAAGATGACAGAGAAGGAAAAGAGGCAGGAATCTCTGATGCTACATCAGAAAAGAGAGCCTGCTGAAGAGGGTGGTATCTGTTCTGCATGGGCAACAGAGAAACCATTGCTAGGCTAACAGAAAACTCTGAGGAGGTGTGATAATTGATCCTGGAGAAGTTGGCAGCCCATGTCACGTTCTTACAAACCTCAGCCTTATAATGCTTACATCCTCATCTCCTGTGCTGCTGGATCCACTGCTCGTCATCACCGGAGTCATGCCAAGAGCTGTTGCCAGGGGCAGCACTGACTGGCAGAAAAGTGTCTATGGCTGCAGGATCAGACTGATGTGGGGCAGAATCATATGGGTAAGTGGGGAACTGGTACCTGGGCCATTATGTTCATAAAGTCCTCCACAGCATTAGGACTGTTGAATTGGTAATTGCCCCATGAACTTGAATCCACGGAGAAACTGGGGACATGAGAGCCATAGTGGCACCTAAATGAGACAGCTTCCATATAACTGAGAAAAAGGCATGCCAGTGGGATGAAAAGTCTGATGACAAGTCCTGGTAAAAGTACATCTGGTAGCCATCCCAGGAAAGTGGACCCCACTCCCTTGCAAGACTGCAAGATGTTTTCCTTCACAGGATAACGCAGCAGTTTCATCAGGATGGGCTAAGGTCAGTCACCAGGCATGGGACGGGGAGCCATGGAGCAGTGTGCTCACTTGATTTCCACCACAGAGCAATTCAGGGTGCTGAAGAGAGCTAGGATAAGGGACTACAGAAGGGGAATAAGGTCCTTGTTCTCTACCCTCTCCAGGAGGCCCACCAGGCAGAAACTGTTGTGTCTGAATTGATTTTCCAAATCATCCATCTTAGCAAGGGAATATTGGATAGTCCTGTCTTGCTCCCAGAGCCAGCTACAGATAACATCATTCTGGTCTCCCAGTTGCTGTATGTGCTGCTCAGTGCCAATAACCGTGTAGGCCTATTGGCACCAGGCTAATGATCCCCCCATTTAGTTGTTCTCTTCTACCTCCTCCCTATCCTTATAACTTCTTTTGTTCTATTTTCCCTCCCTGACTCCCAATTTAGCTACTGTCCTGCCTTTTGTTCCTAGCCTATATCCTCATGGATGCCTTTTTTTCTCTCTCTCTCCCTTCAGGATTGCCCTTGATTGGGCTACCTGCTGCCTGCTGTGACTGTGACTGGTAAGCCAGTCGGCCGCACCTCTTCCACAGCCCGCCCACCGAAGCTTCCTTCAGATATGCTCCTTGCCAGGACTGTAACTGTAAGCTGCAATCTCCATTGGTTACAACCTCTTAGTCCTTGTGTACCATTGGTTGGTTCGGCTGCAACTGTCCCCCGATTGGACACTCTGCTCCTGGGGTCTCTCCAGCATCTCTGTGCCTGCTCTCTCTGTATTTTCCCTGTGTTTGTAACTGGAATTTTTCTCCCACTCCCCCTCCCCACCCTGACACTCTTAAAATCCACTTGTTCTCCTCCCCTTCTGTAGCTCAATCTTTTATTGGTTGACCCCATCTGATGATAAGTGTTAAAGGGGCAACTCTATTTTTCCCTCTGCTCCACTATATTTAGGAGTTATTCCTATCTAGACATTTTGAGCTCATTCTAGTACCACAGGATACTAAAATGCAACCCAGCATTTTAATTATAGGTTGCATATTGGGCATGCTATTCTGCACTCTAGATCCTTGCACTGAGTCTTTATATGTAGCTTCTCCAAAAAATTCAAGTGTCTATGAACCTTGTCCCAGTTACTCCAAACTAATCAAGTCATCCCACTTGGAATCACTTGTGCAACTCCATTCACACCATGGTACACTTTTTATTCGTAATACGCATAACGCCTACCAACCCATGCCCCTACTTCTCTTATTACTCCTCTTACCCTTGCAGTCCAGGTGCTTTTATATGCATCCTTGGGTCCTCCTGGCCCTTGCTTTACTTACCCTTCATCTTCTTCCTCTCACCACTACAAAAGCTGCTGGACTTGGCTTCTCAGGATGCTGTTAAGTGCCCTTAAAAATCTTCTGTTGTTTCTGCTTCTATGCTCAGGTAATGTGGAACTAATCCCAAGGCCTTTCTCCCCTATTTCTGCACCCTCTGAGCTGGCTCAATTAAAGGGGATGAGCCTACTTCATAGAAATGCTTGTAGCCTGCTAAGGAAGATGGACTCTTTACAGTCTTGGATTTGTCCTACTAAGCCAGATGTCTTGGTGGTTACTGAAACCTGGCTTAGACCCTCCATCCAGGATCACAAAATTAACATTGCTTCATACAACGTTTTTAGAGCTGACAAACTTACCACTGGCGGGGTTGCAATCTACATCCACGACAAATTTACCGCTACCTTAATTGAGTCTACTATGATGTCTAAAGAGCTTGAAAGCCTTACAGTAAAAGTTCAGCTCACATCTTCTGTGTCTTTTTGTATCATCAGATGTTACAGGCCTCCCTCAACAGGGCTTAAGGTACTGGATCATCTGTGCAAGGCCTTTGACACACTGATTTCGGAAATCATCATCATGGGTGACTTCAACCTTGATTGGTTCTCCGCTAGCTCTAAACCTCTAAAAGACATCTGTGATACCTTTGGGCTTTCCCAACTTATTGCAGAAGCCACCCACCCAAATAATAAAAATCCAGCCTATAGTACCTTGCTAGATCTAATTCTTGTGAATAAACCACACCTCATTACACATTCTGGCATCTTTTTCAATGACTTAAGTGACCACTGTTCCATAGCTTGTGTGAGGTCTGTTACTAAACCAGCCTCCACCTCAAGGTACATCTTTGAAAGAAGTCACTGTAATTTTGACCAGTATGCATTCTTTTTTGATCTTCAGTACTCATATTGGCAAGACTTCTACCTAGCCCCCACTGTGACCAAGGCATATGAGGTGTTCCAGAACATTGTTCTTGAGACTATAAATTGACACACACCTCTAGTCAAAATTTGTACCAAGAAAAAATCATGTCCTTGGTTCACGTCCAGCCTGAAAGCTGCACTACTTCATAAGGATGCCTTATGGAAAAAAGTGAGGAAAAATAAACTACTGGTTGACTGGGCAGCCTTTAGAATAGCCAGGAACCAATGTACAAAACTTACAAAGGCTAAAAAAGCTAGATACTTTCACACAGAACTGGACTCCTCCTCTAATTGCCCTACAACATTTTGGAAGACTTTAAAGGATATAGAAGGACATAGCCCGGCCAACTCTTTTCCTGCCAAAATTTTCTCTGGTGGTTTATTCACTACCAATAAGCAGACAATATTAGACCTCCTTAACAACCACTTTGCTACCACTGGGCTAGCATTTGATACCTCTCCTGCCAATAATCTATGGGGTCAGTTTTGTGCTCAGAACCCGGCCTGTCTTGTCTCAGCCACCACTGTTCAAGAAGCAGTTTTTTCCTTCTGCCCTGTCTCCCCAAAACAAGTTGAAGATCTCTTATTTTACTTGGACACTAGGAAGAGTGCGTGTGCTGATCACATTGATCCCTTTACCCTAAAACTAGGCTACCATATCCTATCTGCTCCTATCACCTACCTCTTTAATCTGTCCCTTGCTCAGGGTGTTCTCTCCTTAATATGGAAAACTGCTCATGTTATTCCGCTATTTAAGTCTGGTGACCATAGTGATTTAAATAACTATAGACTCATATCCCTGCTTCCCATCCTTTCTAAACTGCTCAAAAAAATGGTCAACACTCAACTTAGAAAACATTTGGAATCATTCAATCTACTAATCCCAGTGGAGTCCGGTTTTAGACCATGTCACAGAATGATATCCACACTGGTAAAGGTTTCAAATGACTGGCAAGTTGCCTTGGATAACAAAAACTATGTGTGTGCCTCATTCCTTGATCTGAGCAAGGCCTTTAACACAGTGGATCATGGTCTACTTCTGGTTATTCTTTGAAATATTAGATTGGATTCCTCAGCGTTAAAATGGTTCGCCAGTTATCTCACTGGTCATCAGCAGCAGGTTAAAGTTGACAGGGACCTCTCTCCACTGAAAACTCTCCTTAGAGGTATCCCACAGGGGTCTATTTTAGGCCCTCTCCTGTTTGCGATTTACATTAACAATATTAATTCTGGCATCAAATCTGAAAACATCCACCTTTGTGCCAATGTTACTGTCCTTTATATCAACAGGCCTATCCCAGAACTTGCCTGCAAGGATCTTCAACTCGACTTTAACTGTTTACAACAAAACCTCCTGCATCTAAAACTCCTGTTAAACTTGAAAAAACTAAGGCCATGTTCTTCTCTCCCTTAGCCAATGCATATAATCCCTGCTCATTAGGTGCGTCACCCCAAATTATCACCCTTTTGGGGGTGTCTCTGGAGTTCATGGTCAAATTTAAATATCAAGATTTTTAGATTGATCATAAACGTGCTTTCATTGATCATATACAGCAATTAGAAAAAAAATTTAAACAGAGGATTGGTCTTTTTTTTCTGCATTAAGCACTTACTTGCTCAGGGAGCCAAAACTAGATTGGTTCCAATCACCCTTCTCCCACTATGCTTATTTCCTGTATAGTCAAGGTCCTAGCACTGCTTTAGCCAAGCTTGACACCCTTTACCACCGAGCACAAAGATTTATTATGGGAATGTCATACTCCATCCATCACTGCACTCTATACTCCAAATTAGGTTGGATGTCACTTAAACTTAGACGGCAAAAAAAAATGCAGCCATCTGGACGTACAGAGCAATTATCAATAAGCTTCCCCAGTATATTTCAGATTGCCTGCCTGCTTGTACTGCTGGAAGTTACTCTTTGAGAAGCCTCTTCTTCATTACACTTATTATCCTTAGAGTTAGAATGCATTTTGGTAGCTCGACTATAGGCCATGCCCCTCCTGTCCTGTGGAATAACCTCCAGAAAACCCTAAAGTTAGCTATCCCCATAAAATTGCCCACTTTTAAAACTATGTTTGCACGTTCTTTTAAGGAATTCTGCACTTCTTTCTGCTGATGTTCTGCAAAGCTAGTGTCTGTACCTCTGACCAGTTACTACCCCTTGGCTGTCCTTAGTCTAACTTTCTCCATGTCCTTCATATTTTCTCTTACCTCTTATCACTTCACCCTCAGTGGATTCTGATGTATATATTGTATATAAAGGGTGTATATTTTGTATTTAGAGTGATGCATTTAATTGATGACTCCTCCTTGCATTGGTATTCTTTGTTACTTCATGTGTTGTATATTATGTTATTGAATCTAAATGTTATTTTATTTATTTATTGAAATAGTTTCACCAGGAAAGGCACACTGAGCAACAAGATGCTTGTCTCCTGGTGTGACCTGGGGGGAGCGGGTACAAGGGGGTTGGATAGCATGCATGTTATCAACTGAGCAAATAACAGAGGCAAGTAGCAGCATATGGATACAACTGCATTAAATGACAAGCAACAAAACATGGAGTACATTGGATATTGTATGGAGCATATAACAATTACTTGACATATGGCAGTAATGCAAGGGAAAATTTAGCACACAGTAATATGCAGGTATAAGCAACAGGAGACATAGAACACATGATGGTGCAGGACAAAAAGGCACAGGACAAAAGTGCATAGGTTGGGGCTATATGCCAGCATTTATGGCAAAGCTAAGGCTGCTGGTTGGGTAGTGGGGAGGGGAGCAATTGGCGCATGGTCAAGTCAGGTACAGGAGCAATTAGTGGTGAGGAAGTTAGCTAGGGTGGTAGAAAGAAAGTGGGCAGAGGAGGAATGCCAAATCTGAAGTGGGAGATCATTCCATAGCTTGGGTAACCAGTGTGAGAGGGCGGCTTGCCCGGTAGTAGTCTTCCACCTAGGGATTGATAGTTGGTGGTAGTCGCAGTATCTAAGATGATGGGCGGGTAAGGGGGCAGCTGAGAGCACAGAGGAGAGGTAGGAAGGGATGGTGCCAAGCCATAGATTAGATACATATTTAGCACAGTGTGAAATGCAGTGGTTTCTGAGGGATGGTAGTGCCAGGAAATGGTAAAGGTCACAGTGGTGGGTAAGAGGTCAGGCATCGAGAGCAAAGCAGCAGAAGGCATTAAAGAGTGTGTCCAGCTTAGATAGGGTGGACTTAGGGGCTGCACCATAAACAATGTCACAGTAATCAAAGGAGGGAAGTATCACCTTCTGGACAAGTTCACGTTGGACTGGAGGAGGGAGGCTACTGCAGTTCCTATAAAGTGCACAGAGCATGGGGTGCAGTTTTTGTGAAATAGCATCAATGTGGTCTGAGAAGTAAAGATGGCAGTCAAGCCATACCCCCAAGTAGCGGAATGAGGAGACATCTTCGAGTTTTTGACCATCCAGGGTGTGGAAATAGGGAAGGGATGGGAGTCTGAACAGGTGTTGTTGTGTGCCAAAAGTCATCGTGACAGTTTTTTTTACATTTAGGGAGAGCTGGTGAGAGCTGAACCATTGCTGTACTTTGTTGAAGTCAGCTTGGAGGTTAGTTTGTACCACTTCAAGGTCGGAGCCTGGGGAGAAGGGTACAGTGTCATCTGCATACACGTGGATTGAGGTAGTAGAGCAGATGAAGGGTAAGTCATTTAGGAATATAGAGAACAGTATGGGTCCCAGAACTGACCCCTGGGGGATAAGGGTAGTTAAGGGAAGGGGGTAGGAGATAGAATTTACGACTCTAACGGACTGGGTTCTGCCAGAGAGGTAAGATCTGAACGAGTTGGTGGCAGCAACAGAGAGGCATGATTCAGTGAGACAAGAGAGCAATACTGGGTGGGAGACGATGTCGAAGGCTTTTGCAAGGTTGACGAAGATGGCTGAGGTGATCAGCCCACTGTCCATACAAGTCAGGATGGAGTCGGTAAGCCTTATCAGGGAGGATGCAGTGGAGTGTCCCTTTCTGAAACCTGACTGGTAGGGTGTGAAGAAATTAGAGTCAGTGAGGAAGGAAGTAAGCTGTGTGAGCACAAGGTGCTCTTGTAGTTTTGCTAGTACTGGGAGGAGGGAAATAGGGCGGTAGGTGGAGGGGGAGGTGGGGGTACCTCCTTTTGGGAGGGGGATGACAGTGGCGTGCTTCCATGCTTGGGGGATGGCAGTGGCGGCAAAGGATTGGTTTAAGAGTTTGGCAAGCGGAGTTGCTATGGCAGTGGCAGACAGGTAGACGAGTTTAGGGTGCAAGCCATCTGGGGATTTGCCTTTTGAAGGGTTGAGAGAAAGTAGTGCATCTAGGGCATCCGCTGCAGAGATGTCATTGAGGGAAAAGGAGTGAGGCCTAGTCAGGTTTGTTACGTCTGCAGAGGGTGCAATATGTGCAGAGTTTGGCAGGGCAGAGAGGAGAGTGGCAGCATAAGTGGAGAAATATATGTTGAACTCAGTAGCGACTGCTGTTGGCTCAGTGAGAATGGAGTTGTTAATATTTAGAATTGGAGTGGGATTGGCAGCTGGTGGGGTGAAGAGGGAGTGAATGACCTTCCAGAATTTTGAGGGGTTATTTAGGTTGGACTGTAGGGAGCTGCTGAAATACTCTGCTTTAGCTAGGTGTGTGGCTCTGGTACACTTGTTTCGGAGCATGCGGTATGCAGAGAGATGTTGTGGGAGGCGTGAGGATTTATGTGATTTCCAGGCTTTGTCATGGGCGGTTTGATATGCAATCAGTTCTTGGGTGATCCACAGCAGACAGTTGCCTCATACAATTGTACATCGTAGCAGGGCACATTTGTCCCAGATGCTGAGGAAAGTGTCTTTAAAGTGGAGATTGGCATCATCAATGGAGTCTATAATAGGGCCGGGGGCCCAGTTTGCTAATGCAAGGTCATCTAACACCGGGGCGAGATTGAGGTATTTGAAGGAGCGTTGGACTAGAAATTATGGGGGGGGATTTTGAGCGGTGAATTCTGCGCACCAAGAAAGTAACGTGGTGGTCACTGAGGGAGTCAGGAAGAATACCAGCATGTATGACCCAGTGAGGGTGTGTGGTAAGAGCCCAATCGAGGAGTGAGTGGTTACCAGATTTTAGGTTAAGCCGGGGGCTCAGTAATGATTTGAGAGGTTTAGAGCAGCAATTTCAGTTCTGGTTTTGTTGAGGGCAGGAGCTAGCCAGTTGTGGTTTAGATCGCTCATAATATAAAGTTCCCCTGTCGGGGTTAGGCAGGAGATTTGCTTGAGGAGGTTGGTGACAGCAGAAGATGGTGTGCCAGGTCAGCAGTGTATTCCTGCAATGTAGATTGGTAGTGAGAAGGGGAGTGACAGCTGGAGTAAAATTAATTCATAGATTTTAGGTTCAGACTTGGCTAGGATAACTGAATAGTGCAAGTCCGAGTTGATGTAGATGGCAACTCTGCCGCCTCTTGTGGCTCTGTCCTGGTGGGCCAACGTGTCACTCGGGATGGCAACAGAGGAGTCGCTAATGTTTTTTGTGAGTCAGATTTCGGACAGGGTGAGGATATATGGAGCATAGTGGGCAGCAAGTACCTGGAGGGAGTCAAGTTTATGGAATAGGCTTCTTATATTTAGGTGCAGGAGGCACAGGCCACATGGGAGAGGGTCTCCAGGGAGAAGTGAGGAAGTGTCCGATGTAGGAGGGGCGCTTGCAGCGATTCAAAGGGGGGGGGTGTGTGGTTTGGGAGCTGGGGTTTGGGTGGATGTCACCTGCGGCAAGGAGCAGGAGCACAAGAGATAGGTAGTGAGCGAATAGCTGTATGTGACTGGTGGTGAGCGGATGTATCTTAGTTAAAAGGTTTGGGTGATTATTTGGAGCTGGGCAAGGGGGGAGTAGTTGAAAAGTAAACCAGGAGAGTGATGGGATGAAGAGAAAAGGGCTGGAATGTGTGGCTGAGTGAGTCCAGGCTTGGGTGAAAGGGAGAGTGGATGCCAGAGTGGAGGGTGGGAAGCCCAGTGAGGTTGGGCAGGAAAAGTGGGGGAGGTGGGTGGCATGTTGGAGAGGAGGGAGGAGGGGAGAAGGACATGGATGAGCAGTGGCAGGAAGCCTAGTAGTTGGGCCATGGCACGGATCTAGCATTAAAAAACCCTAACTGTTGTGGCAGCTAGAGGGACAGGCATAGGGCCAAGAAAATGAGTGGTTCCTGTGGGAGGATGGAGGACCAGTGAAAATTAAGGCCTAGATAACCAATGAGGCGTGGCTGGCAATAGCCAGCAGGAGTGAACTAGAAAGCCAGGGCAGGGTTTATGTGTATTTAATCAGGGCCAGGGGGGTGGGTGGGCAAAGAAATTGGCAGCTAGGGCTCCCTTCCTCAAAGTAATCTGTCCCTGAGGGCAAGTTCTTACGTGCACTTCTGTGAGGGGCTGGTGGCTTCACACCTGGACTGCAGGTGGCAGTCTGGCAGGTCGGGTTCATCAGAGAACCACGGCTGTGGCTCTCAGACTACATGGAAGGAGAAGGCAGAGGAGAATTAAATAAGAAAGTCAGAGGGTGTGGGGCTGCTAGTGGAGCTAAAAAGAAATGCAGACTGGCTTAAAGCAGGCGGGGGGGGGTGTTGCAGACCAAAATGTTAGGCAAGGTGCCTCCAAATCTGAGATACAATAACAGGGCTATTTAAAACACAATACTAGCGTAAAAAGGTGAAGGGGGGGTTTAAAGGCCTGAGCTGAGATCGCTACAGGTCTTGGGAGGAACACAATACAGGCATTTACATTAAATCAGAAAACTTCAGCTAAAAAATACAAGCAAGTTTTTCTTGACTATGTGTACCTTGCCCAGGTCCATCTTGTGAATAAGTTCATCTTAATGGTTTTTCACCTGGTAAAATAAAGACTGATTGATTAATAACCTGCTGGCCCAAGTCCTGGAAGTCCTGATTCATCTGAGCCATTGCCTGTTTAATGTCTACCATATCCTGCAAAATATGCTGCAGCAGTGAAGTGATGTTGGGGAGATCCATCAGTGCAGGCTGTGTTATTGTCATCTGCCTGGAGCACCCCAGCTTGCAAGGAAGCATGAGTCTCACTAAATAGGCTTGCACTGTTGAAAGCCTTGAGGGGATAGTGACCAAAGATGGTAAACTGACTGTGATAGGGGTTAGATGAAAAATAGCAGCAGCTACAGGTACACAACAGTAAGAGCTTTCCAATATGCTTAAAATCAATGTGAAAATGCTGAAGGAAACAGGTTGATGTTAGATGATTCTCTCACGGCTGTGTGCTACTAGCAGATTAAACTGCCATCTTGCTGGTAGCTAGCCACAGTTCCTCTCCAGGAAAGATTCTAGCTGACACAGATGAAGTTTACTTGATAGTTAAATATGCACCTTCAGGTACAGTAGAGAAGCTTTAACTATTTTTAACTGATATTCCTCCGTTTCGGGACCCACAGTAAATACACACAAAAGCCAGGTTTTCCTGATAGGAGTGATGCAGTAAGGAGAACCTAAGAAGTTTGATGGTATAACCTTAACTCATGAGTCCATCCACATATTAGGAATTTATTTTTGGGCAAAAGATCATGCAACTGATAGTGGGAAAAAAATGTATTAATGCTCTGAAAAAGGGTGTTTTTTATGAAAACTTTGTTACTCCCTATACTGTCATATGAGAGTTACATTCACCCTCTGCAGTAAATTTGGAGACCTGGATTTTTACTTTTTTGTTCTTTTAGAGGCATTGTGGTAGGTGCCTTATCATGGTAAACAATAGCAGTTATCTCACTATAAAAAAGGCAGATTAAATGCGATTAATTGTCTAACATTTATGATGGTATTTGTTTTGCATAATTACTTCGTTCTGGCACTTATCCCCTTAGATAACATATGGACATAATGTGAGGCAAGATGGAATCCCATCCTCCCATTTTGGAAGGAGGGGAAAATAAGAACAGGAATGAGCCCCTTTTTTTGTCATTTAAATTTATTTTAAAAGAAGCTTTCAAGAGTTTGGAAATGGCACATATGTGAAAGGCAAATCATCCCCAAGACAAGCAGAAAATTATACTTTTTTATGTTTGCTTGCATATGCACAGGAAACATTTTGCTAGTATGAATGGCATTTGTGAGGTGTGTCACTGTCATAGCCAATGCTGGTCAAGCTGCAATGAGCTCATCAGTGACAGACCAATCACCAGGCAAGCAGAGTATGACACTGCTCACTGTCTGATGGGTGGAAACTTCATGTGGTTGAAAAGACCAAAGTGCTCCTATGAGAGAGCACTTCAGTCCTTTTATTTGCATAAAGCCAGCAGGAATCAGCTGAGCATCTTTACTAGACAGAGAGAGAGAGAGAGCGAGAGAGAGAGAGAGAGAAAGAGAGAGAGAGACATCTCCTACCATACCACCTCAGACATATTCCCCTCTGGCATACTGCTCCCTCCAATTGCTTCCCCTGATATCAACTGAAAAAGACATCCTCCCTGTTTCTTCCATGTCAGTAGAAACAGACCCCTTCCCATACCACCCTGCCCATCTGATTGCTTCCCTTGGTGTCAGTGGAAAGAGACCCTGAATCCTGCCTCTTGCTGCCAAGTTTTGGGTCCCACGCAAAGTTTTGGGTTTGTCTCTCTTGCAATGCTCCAGTTCGTACCATGGCTGTTAGCAGGTGTATGCTTAGAAGTACAGTAAAATGGGAGTAAAAATGAGGGGACAACCAATCTGTGTCTAAGCATATGCCTGCCAGACTGGGACCAAAGCTAATGAAATCTGTTATTTATGTGCTAGCTGGCTGCAGTTCACCAACGTGTGATCAGCTAGGGTAGAGGGAGTGCTGCCTAGAGACATGCATGCCATGAGCTATGTAGTGGTTCCTTGTTCTTTTGTTTAGCATGTTAGTCAGGCTGGGGAGAGAAATATACTCAAGTGTACCGGTGGCATGGAACTCTGCCAAGGCTCATGTCCCAACTGGCTGCCGCTAGTACACTGTGATTGTCTTCTTTATGCCCTGCTGTTTGACTGGCTAACTGTGATGGGGAAGCTACCTCTCTGCTGACTGGTTGCTTTCAGCAACCATTAATTTTCGGACACTGGGATACCCAATCCCTTGTGCCGGCCTCTACCCCCACCCCACCTATTTTCATTGTGCGACAGCGACTCCATCCCCAGTGCCACCGCACATAATACTGACATTGGGGTGCCCAATTCCCAGTATCGGTACTTAAAAAAAATATCCCTCATGGTCTTTTTTTTAAATACACCATGTAAAAAAGAAAAATGTCTATTGATGTCTGTTGTTGCCACACTGTTACCCTCCCATCACCCAACCTTCCTACTCAGCATCCACCACCCCACTTCACCCCTTATTTGTCTACTGGGAGTCCAACGCCATAATTCTCTCTGGATACATCTGCACTCTTCAATGCCAGACCATGAACTGAGGAAATCATATATACAGTTCACTGTATTTCAATGGGTTTTGAACTTCTTCTCATAACTTAGTCATTTTTTAAGAATTTCCCCCCAAATTTTCAATTTTCAACATGGCCTTTTCTGGACCCACCTTATGAACAATGATGGTGAAATTATGGAAATCCACACTGAAAGGAGTTTGCAGTCACTGTGCAAAATCACCTTTCAGACAAGATGTGGAACATTTTCTCCAACCTTGTTCATGAGGTGGGGTCATAAGAAGGCTATGTTGAAAATTTGGGGCACAAATAATAAAAACAAAAACAAATTTATGAGTGTACATTAACATTTTTCAATGCATGTTCGTGACTTTGGTTATTTTCAGTATTTTGACCCCATATTTTCAACATTGCCATTTTTTCACACTACGTCATGAATGTGACAAGCTATCAAGCTAAAATGTGTTTTCATGCTTATGGCGCAAAATGACATTTGGGACACTATTTTATAAATGATACCTGTGATTTTTAGAAGGCATGGTCATGAAAAGACTACGTTGAAAATTTTGGGTCAAAATGTGAAAAAAAACAACAACTAAGTTATGAGGAAATGTTGAACTGTTCAGATGTTTATTCATAACTTAATTTTTGCAGATTTCAGCCCCTAATGTTCAACATATCCCTTGTGTTACCCCACCTCCATAACATGACAGATTTCATTTTTCAAATCCCCTCCGAAATGTGTTTTCACAGTCGCACTGCAAAATCACCTTTCGGATGGAATTTAAAAAATTCCACCTGTCTTGATCATAACGTTAGGTCATAAAAAGACTGTTGGAAATTTGGGATCAACATGTGAGAGCTCACTGAAAGTTAAATATTGCCTCTCAGCTGTTCTAGCCTGGGTGAATACAATCTAAAAATGTGTAAAAACAGGACACCACTGAATATGACATATTGCATCTCATCTGGTCTGTTCTGGGTAAATATATAGCAAAAATGTCTACAAGCAAGACCCAGTACAACAGCAGTTCCAGTGGTGAAGATTCACAGCCATTCATATGTCAAGCAGGATCAGCATCATCTGAAGCAGCTCTCTAATTTTCGGCAGTTGGGTGCCCCATAGCTGTTGGTGGTTAGTGTTATGTTATGATCTTTCCCTGCAGCTAATTCCTCAAGCTTAGGCAAGGTACAGCCTCGGGGGCATGGGCTGGTGAGGAAGGAGGACTGGAGTCTGGTTTCTGCTCAGGTCATTGCCTCTCAGTAGCCAATAATTCCCCCCTCTGTGGTAGCACCTACCTCTCACTTCTCCATGGGTAGTGCCACTCCTTCACACTGAGCCCCATCAAGCTGAGTCTGTCCAGTCAGTCCACACCTACCACCATGACTACAAGCCACTTCCTTCCTGACTCGCTTTATAATGTCTTCCAGGTTACTGCCACTACATACTCTCTCCAGCAGCATGTAGTTCGCAGTGTGATTACACAAAACAAAAGCCTAACAGAGCCACTGATATTGGCAGTGTGTTGCTGTTGCTTTGTTCACTCTCCAGCAAAATGTGGAGCATGTCAGTGTGTGCTAATATAAAAAAATAAAACTCCAAGCAAAGCCGCTGGGCCTGAATTTTAAATGAATTGAAATGATGCAAGGAACTTGCCTCAAAAGAGTTTGATGCAATTGATTGTGCTATTGTGCAAGGGCACTTTTATCAACATACTTGAGGAAGATTGGGGGGGTCCATTATGTGACCGAGGGGGCTCTAGACTATAGGGCATGTTTGCTTACAGTACAGGCACCAGTTTAACATACATTTTATTTTGTCACATTGCAATGGCACCACGCTGGATGCCACATTACAGAGTCTCTTACCCATCTGTGCCCTACACCCCTACTGTCTCCTCATGTACCTCTATGCCGCAGAGCCCCTTCTGGCACCATATTTCTTCACACCCCCACCACCATCCCGGCCCCTTCAGTTTTGCACCGGGTGGTGGTGAGGTGGCCGCATACCTGTGCCAAATCCCACAGATGTGACCAAGTCTTTGGCACATCTTGCAGTCTGTGACAAACCCAGGAGTTTGGCGTAGGGATCCTGCACTTATAAAATCTGGCACAAGGTCCCTGGTGGAACTGGAGTTTGCCACAATCCTTAAAGCAACGCAAGTTGCATCACCCTATGGAGTCTTTGAATATTGGGCCCACTGTTTCAACCTCTTTATTTCCCAATCATGACAATTTCACTGCTATGACTGGTATTATTAATTTGTTTATGTTAATGTGATTGCTATCTATGCCCAACAACTACCCAACAAATACAAGCAAACAAACATTTAGCATTGACAAATGCTTGTTATCCTTCACTCAGCATTTCCACCACAGTAAAACTAAAATTGTGCCCAACAGATAAAACACAATTTGTGACACAAAAAATAATGGACAAACAAATCCCAGCTAGAATGTGGCATACTTCTCTTTATGCCCCAAAGGTCATCTTGCAGTAAAAGATAATCCAAAGCACAAGAACTTAAAAGAACAGTACTGCCCAAGACATACTGTACTTGTACACAACAAATCAAGGCCATTACTCACTTATTCCTAGGCTGTCCATTTATACAGGAAGTCAGGACTTAGCTTACAAAAGAATGGAAAGAACATTTATTTCAAAATTTGACATTTGAATGTTTGTTTAAGTTATATTTCCTGCTGTATGGAAAAATATAACTACAGTACAATGAAAGTTCTAAGTTTTATATTTGACAGAGTAGGTACAGTACCAACTATTGCGTCATTAGAAATTGATTACAGAATTAGAACTGCTAAACAAACCAGTCATTTTCAACTCTTTGATGTATACTTGTAGACACAATGGGTTCTATGAACTAAAGGGTGGGTTATACACGCCTGAGGAGTGTACCCTGCCCCCAGACCTATCCGGCCCCAGACAGTTGCAGTTACGGTATGCATGACTGCATGTACTAGTGGGCACCTGTCCATGGCCATGCCCCCTCAGCATGCAGAGTCGCACGGCTGGTCAGGGCGGAGTCGCAGACCAGGGTGGGCATCCAGTCAGATGTTCTTACCGGGTCCCTCAGTGGATCCCTTGCATCCCTGCAGTAGGTACACAGTCCAGGAGAATGCCACATACTGTGGCAACATCAGACCGCCTGCCTGGCAGTCAACCAAGCCACTGCCCCGGTCCTCCCCTGCAAGCTAGTAGGCTGGGAAGGCATGGAGGGCCATAGCATGGTACCACCAAGCTTGGCACATGAGGAACACTGGGGCATGTACTGGATTATGCCATGTCCTGGCAGGCATAGCCGGCAACCCCTGTGCCTGGCACTACATGGCTTAGTGAATGCCGCGCAGTGCAGGCACACGCCTGACATGCCCTTGATGTTTGACCTTGAACTATACATATTGTTACTGTTGTGAGGTAAACTACTGTAGCTTAACTCTAGTCTTGGACATAAATGGGCTCAACTTTCAAAGAACCCATAGAGCGATGCAAGTTGCGTCACTCTAGGGCTGCAGTAAACTCTGGGTGCATCAGGGACCCTGCTCCCAATTTTACAAAACAGGGGGTCTTTGCACCAAAACCAAGTAGCTGACGAAGCTGCTGGCTAGCACCAAACGTATGGTGCACCAGCGGGAATTGATGCAGAGATTGGTTCTCCCCCCCCACCTAGCACAACAGCAGAATGGCCGCAAGAATTGGGGGTGGAGGTGACAGTGCATGCCAGGAGGGGGGACCAGGGCAGATGGAATATGTGGGGGTACCCTGACAGTCATCTCTAAGGCATCTGAATGGCCAGGAGGTCCTTATCTGCTGACAGAATCTATGAATCTATGAAGAAAATGCTTCCAAATATCGTCCCTGTAATATTTTAATAATCTTGGGGAAATATACATATTTAGACTAAGAATTCTTCAGTGTCCTAGAATAACCTGCACCAATTGAATATTATGATAAGGAAAAATCAGTTTGAATGATTGTTTATATGGTATATTATTAACACATATTGCAAGACCCCGACAATCAAGGAAAGTGCATGGGACCAATCTGTTACAATTCTAATAATGAATAATGCTGTTTCACCCTCCAGACATTCTAAAATAGACTGGTGGTCCTTGTAGCCACCCTCCCCTTGCAGGGAGGGTCAATGGACCTGGCCCCAGGTGGGGACTGCAGTGGCACTGGCCCCAGAGGTGCCATGATCAACAGCCATGTATGGGAGAGGCAGCCTGCCAGGACACTGGGGGGGGGCTGAGTGCCACAGGACTGTAGAGGCACCCAGAAAACATTCCCCTCCACCACTAACCCCTATAACCTTGCTGCTAATACATCCTCTGCACTTGCCTGAAGATCATGGCACCTCTGGGATGGGTGCTACGGCAGTGCCCACAGAGGCCAGGTCTGTTGGCCTTCCAGTGCACCCTCCAAGGACTGTCAGTCTATCTTAGAATGTTATGAGGGTGGAAAGGCATTATGATTACAATTGTAACAGATTGATCTCATGCACATTCCTTGATTGCCAGGGGCTTGCAATATCTGCTAATACTAAGCCATATTTACAATCATTCAAACTGATTTTTCATTTTCATAATTTACAACTGAATTGTTAGTCTAACTGGGTATATCCCCTCAAGATCTCTAAAATATTATGGGGACAATATATGGAAGCAATGGTGATTCAAATATCAGATGCCTTAGAGATGAATGACAGGGCACCCCCATGCTCTATCTGCTCCTGGTCCCCTCTTTGCAGGTCCCCCTCATACGGTACTGCATTGATGCAGGGCATTTAGACCAACTCCTGGCTGGTCTGAGTGGAGCCACCTGCTGCATCCATGGAGGGGCTTACAAAATCCACCCAAAATGGATGTTGCAGCCCCGCCATGGAACAAGCTCTCTTGTGACCTAGTGCACCACGATGTAAGTTGTAAGGGTGGTGCAGTGCCACTTTGGCACGGCAGCTCCCTTTTTTGATGCATACCACATTTGAAAATCAGGAATGCTGCATCTTTTGACTCAAAGTGCCACTTGCATCATTTATGTTTGACACAGGCACCATGTGTCATTCCTCAAGCTTTGAAAATTGAGTCCATTATCTCTACAGAGTAACTGTATGTGAAAAAACAGTTAGAATATCATAGTTTGAGAATATAAATAACACTGTTTAATAAATGTAACCTCGAATTAAAGCATAGCTTACATTATTCCAATCCAGCAATGCATGAGCAGTGAGCAGGTGGATCTGTTGAGGGAAAATAAAAAAGAAAAGAAATACTTAAAAGATGTGTAGATTAAGATCATGATTTTCTGTGTTTGCAACATTTTACATGCCCATGCTGTTTGCAGTGTATATGCTGCCATTGGGAGTGATTATTAGATGTTATGGCTTGAGTTTTCACTGCTATACAGGTGATACTCAGTTATATATGTCTTTTGTCCTTGAACAAGGTGATGCTGTCTCAGTGCTCAGTGGCTGTCTGACTGAAATTCAAGCCTGGATGAATGTGAGCTGGTGAAGGTTGAACCCTAAAAAAACCGAGGTGTTGGTTGTGAACCCAGGTCGTCGTGAGGCGGGTATGTTGGCAGGTTCACCTTTGGTTTAAAGCTTGGAGGTATCCAGCTAGTTACCTCCAACCAGGTGCAGAACTTGGGTGTTATGTTTGATGACTGTTTGACCCTGAAGTCACGGGTATCATCATTTGTTAAAACTTCTTTTTACCATCTGAGAAATATTGCCCGGGTGAAACATCTGGTTCCTGCCGATGATCTTCCAACATTGGTTCATGCCTTTATTTCCTCCCGCCTTGACTACTGCAATGCCCTTTACCTAGGGCTGTCAGGGGTTGATATCCACCACTTGCAGCTGGTGCAGAACGCGGCAGCCAGGCTTTTGACTGGTGCATCAAGAACATGTCATATAACGCCTGTGCTCCGCGGTCTGCACTGGCTGCCGATACAGTGGCAGATCACCTTTAAGGTTGCTTTGTTAACCTATAGGGCCTTACACGAACAGGGATCGAGTTACCTGAAAGATCTCCTTTGTCCCTACCATCCCCTCCATCCTCTCCGATCCTCCGATGAGGGACTGCTAGAGGTTACCAGGGTACGTTTGCAAACATCTGGAGCTAGGGCATTTAGCTTTGCTGCTCCTTCCCTGTGGAACTCTCTACCTCATCGGGTTCAAGATTACCTAACTGTCCAGAGTTTTAAAACTGCTTTAAAAACTTACTTTTTTAGCTGGCCTTTGCTGATTGAGGTTCTGTTTTTGCTTTGTTGTGTTGCTATTATACTGTTATTTGTTGAATTATATGTTTTTTGTAATAATTTATTTTATTTTATGTATTTATTGTATGGGCTCCTTGGTTTTAGAAAGGCACCTTTTTTATAAATAAAACTGAATGATTGATTGGATACACATTTTAAAAAAAATTCTACTTTTGTGACTTGATTTTCTTCTTTCATGAGTCACTAACAAAAGAAGAAAACCGAGTCACGAAAGAAGAAAAAGAATACATACTTTTCATGGCCTTGACATTTCTACTACATTGAATTGCAAACTAAATATGGTAACTTTGGTACAATGATAAAACTTACATAGTTCATATCAGAACAACATGACATATTAGGATCTGGCTTAATTGCAATGAAATTATATCTCTAAACAGTTTAAAATGTAGTGTTTCCTTTCAGTGTTCTAACAAGCTGGCCAACTTCCTGTTTTGCTAATGATTTCAGCACTTTCTGAGTGGTCATGGGTTTTTATTTCCTTTTTCCAAGTTTTTCTTCTTTCGTGAGCTGAAAAGTCTTCTTTTGTCACCAGTTCACAAAAGAAGATTCGGCTCACAAAAGAAGAAAATTGGCTCATGAAAGAAGAAATGCTATTGTCAATGGAAATTATGGTAAAGGCTAAAAGATGCAATAAGAAAGCTATTGTCATGATTTATTTTAGTAATATTAGTGATTGATGTTTGATTGCGAGGACTTAGTTTATTTTACAGTTAAATGGTTCCATAGGGTTTGGCTATAACATATTAATTTTTCTTATGTCGTTAATGCTACTATGTCAAATTTATAAGAAAAGCAACAATGTATTGATTGTTTTTGGTTTCTTTCTTTTCTACAGGTACTGCACTGGAATTGTTTTTTTTTTCTTTACTTTTCTCCTGGTCCCTGCCCACTGGATCTTATCAACTGGTCTTTTCGGCCGAGCCACTTACCGTAGCATGGACCTGGCGTCATTCTGCTCAAGACAGGAGATTTTTGGCCTTTGTTTTTTCTCCCAGTCCCATTCCCTGAGAGTGCTGATGCAGAGGATTTACATCCAGATGAATGACGTGACAGATGCACGCCACAAGCGCCCACAGTGCTCCCCACCCCCAGCCCTCCTTTAGGAAACCGCATGGCTCTTACCATCCGTGCTTCCACAGGTGGTAACATGTATGGACATTGCTGGCCCATTTAACCCACCTTCCCCCATGGAGGAGGACAGCATCCATTGGGACGCTGTATCCTACCTCTCCCGGCCGAGCTCCCGATGACCCGAGCTTGTTCTCGAACCTGGGTCATTGGCGTGGTGCGAGGTGTGGCATCCAGTGCCTCAACCCTCAGCTCCACCGGGCTGGCTCATTGGAATTGTTGAAGCAATTTGGTCAATGAAAGATGTCTTCAATAAAAAATAACAAGACAAGAAAGGCATAAGAGGACTTTGACAAACATGGCATGCCTTACAAATGGTGATGGTGCAGTAAGACATAGGACAACACATGCATCAAATGGTGCATGTCACTGACCAACATTAAAGAACCCAAAGAAACATGTCAGACATGGTTATAAAGTCCATAGTTTGTCATGTAAAAAAACACAATGTAGGAAGACACAAGATAAAAAAAGACAAGAAAATAATCCAACCTAGTATGGAACAAAGAAAACAGAAAAATATTCAAAAATCAGAGTGCAGTTAGCATCCACCAAAGTTGTGCTACATACTTTAAGATGTTGTCTGCCAAAGCAAAACTTGAGCATATAATGGAGCCTATGCACAAATACTTACATGCCGTGGAGGAGCAGTGCCTTGGTATTCCTATGTCTGAATGCTGCACAGTGGTGATCTGTGCACCTCCCCTCGTCGGCATTCACCACAGGCATGCTTACACCTTGTGGATGGATCCCCCGGTCGGCAGCATTGCCCTGTGCTGCATCCATGCACAACAGTACTGCATGTCATACCAGGGCTGAAAACAGTACATGAGGGGGACCCTGCTGTAAACATTTATGAGCCCCCCAAAAGGTTACCAGCAGGGTGCAGTGGCAATGGGAACCCCTGCATACAAATGCACCAGCCAACTGTGCTACCTGGGAAGGCTGGGGGTGTCTGTTCAGGTACATTCCCATTGTTTAATCCCAGCCATGGTATGTGCTGTCCCTGGATCCCCTGCATGAATGCAGTGGGGGGATCCACTCCTGGAACTGGGATGAACATTGGATTGAATGCCCACCTGGACGGCCGTGGTCTTCATCTATGCACTGAGGGAGCAGGGCCACTGACAGCCAGCCAACAGTAGTGAATACCAATCAGTGCAGACCTGTCCACTGCTGCAGGGCAGCATGGGTCAGATACATGCCTTTTGCATGTACCCACAACTGAGTCATGCACAGGCCCCAATATTAGCAATGAGACTTAAAGCCAAGAAAACTAAAAGAAAATGCAACTTATGAAATTACACCCCAAAATAAAACAATTTGTTCATATGGCTGAACATTTCAGATCAAGTTTGCAGTCAAAGATGATGTGTCAGATTGATGAATTAAAGAAAAAGATTTTCCAGATAAAGAAGAAGTTGCAGCAGTTCCCAAATCTCAATACAGAGAACCTCTTCCACATCTTTGATGGGACTTGGCTGCACACTGAGCATATTGAGGCTACTGTTTGGAAAGAAACATACCACCCACACAACAAGCAAGTATCTTTCTCTATTTGTGAAGTTGGAAAAGCACACAGTGTTTTTGCCCCTGACTGAACATGATGATTTGCATGACATGGAGCAAGAAAATGAGTCTTCTGCTGAACAAAAGATGAAACAGTGTCCGAGATGGACATGTAAGGACACATGTGACCTTAGGCAAAAGTTTTTTGATGAGGTTAAGGATTTCATTAATCTTTTCTCATCACAAAGAATAGCAAGAAATACAAATTTACAGAAAACATAGTCAAATGTCCAATTAGATCTCACACAAATTTGATGAGCCACTTGTTGACATGTTCACAGAAACAACTTGTGACAGTGTATTCCACCAATGCACATGATTGCTGTACATACCTCAGGACTGCATGCATTCATTTCTAAGATTTACTGGGTCAGGAGTGCAGTTAGTAAATTTGCATGTCTAGATCTTTTACTGGCAGAAGGTGGAATGGTCAGTGCTGTATCTTACATTCGTGAACTCCAAAAACATGATGCACCTTCTGAAGAACACTCAATTCATGATGTGTAGCACATGTCAAGCTGTGTGAAATTGATTGAAATAGTTAACTGATAAATTTGGAACTGAGACTGCCACATTTGAACTGGCAAAAAGAGAAACGTTTGAAAGTGAATGTGTGTCTTGTTAGGCTGTCCCCAGAAGGACTGTTGGTGGTAGTGGAATTTTGTGGTGTAGAGACCAACTGTGTGGTGGGTGCAGATGAGGCAGTGGCAGCCTATAATAGTGCTGCCTCCAAGGTGCTCGACTCTGTTGCCCCAATCCATGTATGACCCATGTTTTCTCACTTGAGACCTCCGTGGTTTGATGAGGTTCTCAAGGAGATGAAGACCAGGGGTTGGAGGTTGAAGCATTTCTGGTGGAGGATTCGGTCCAAGGAGGACAAACTAGCTTTGAGAATTCACTATGGTGAATATCAAAGTGCAATCAACCGATAGCAGGCAGTGTACCTGTCCAGGAAGATTGGTGCTGGGAGGAACAGACCTGCTCTGCACTTTTGGAGTGTAGACAGGCTACTTCATCCTGTCTGCAGTGGAAAAGAGCAACATTAGTCACTCAGTGCGAGGATTTTGCTCAGTTCTTCACTGACAGGGTCTCAGTCATTAGGACTAGGATCTCCCCAGTTGGGCAGCAGCAGCCCCACAGCATTGGGCAATGTGTTATCAGGGCTCTCCTATTGTCTGGTGTGAGTCTAGGCTGGTAGGGGTGGCAGAGGTCATTGAGGTAATCTCAAAGCTATGGCCCACATTTTGTGATCTGGACCCAGGCCTGATACATCTTTCTGAATGGGATATGTTGAGTCTGTTGATCCAGTGTTTACTGAGATCATCTGGTGTTCACTCGTGGAGTGATTTTTTTTCCAGATGCCTTAAAAGAAGCACTGGTGAAGCCGCTCCTGAAGAAACCATCACTCAACCATGACGTCTTGACAAATTATTGACCTATCTCCAACCTTTCATTTCTGGGCAAGGTAGTTGAGAAAGTTGTGGCTCTGCAGCTCGAGGCACACCTGGTTGCCTATGACATCTATGAGCCATTCGCCATTCCAGTCTGGAGTTAGGTCTAGGTGTGGCACCAAAACGGCATTAGTCAGGGTGCAAAATTATCTCCTCTGGGTGAGAGATAGAAGAGACTGGTCAATACTTGTCCTCCTAGATTTCTCCTCAGCTTTTAACACTGGGGACCATGCAGTGCTGCTGGATCACCTCAGGGAATTCTGTGAAGTTTTGTGGGGTTCTGCCTTCTTCCCTCCAACTTGTGTATTTTACATTTAGTGAGAGCACTTCTATTTTTTGCCTCCAATAAAATGGATTTAATCAACATAGACTGTTGTGGTCTCATTTTGTGGTGAGTGGTGCTGGACTTTGGGAGCTGTGTAATTCTGTGGACTCACCAGTACTGTCATCAACTGGTATGAGTCCCTTTTCATGGGCCAGATGCAGAAGGTAGTGATGGGGAATTTCTCCTCCTGCTCGAAGCCCTTGCCATGTGGAGTTCCCCAGGGTTCAATCCTGTTGCCTGTGTTGTTCACAGTGTATATGTTTCCCCTGGGTGAGATCATTAGACAATACAATCTGGGCATTCACTGTTATGCAGGCGATACCCAGCTCTATGTGTCATTTGCTCCTGGGACATGTGACGCTGTGGAAGTGCTAAATAAGTGTCTAACCAAGATCCAAGACTGCATATCCTCTAACTGGCTGAGACCCAACCCTGACAAGATGGACATAGTGGTGATAAAGCCTGGTCACCAACATGACACGGATGCAGCTGGGGATGAGAACAGGTCTTTTCATGAGCTCTACCCCATTGGCAGCTTCCACTAAAGTGAAAAATTTGGGTGTCATCCTTGATGACAGATTGACACTTGAGGAGGCTCAGGTGTTGTCCATCATCTGGAGTGGTTTCTACCACTTAAGGAATGTCACCCAGATTAAAGCCTTAATTCTGTCTGGCAACCTGCCCTCACTAGTACATGCTTTTACTACATCGAGGCTCAATTACTGTAGTGCTATATACTTCAGGGTCACTGAGGGAGTTCTCCATTGCCTGCAGTTGTTGCAGAATTCAATGGCCAGGTTGCTGATGGGCCTCCCAAGGTCCTGCCATGTGGCCTCAGTCTTGCGTGACCTGCACTGGCTGTGAGTGAGGTGGAGAATTGCCTTCAAGGTGGGTTTGCTCACCTATAAGGCCCTATACAGTTTGGGCCCTGGCTATCTGAGTGATTGAGTGACCTCTCATCTCCAGTCTGCCCTGTGTGCTCACTCTGCTTCTCCATTGAGAGCCTCATAGCAGTTCCAAAGGCTAGACTGAAAACCTCAGGTGACCGTGCATTTGAGGTGGCCATCCCGGCCCTTTGGAACTCGTTCCCAAGATCTTTGAGGGAAGCTCCATCGGTGGAGGCATTCAAGTGGGTCTGAAAACACATTTTTTCAGAGAAGCTTTAGGAAGCCAGTTATAGTTTTAAACTCCACTGCTGAATTGTTTTATTGTGATTTATTTATTTACTGAATTTTTTTTATAGAGTTCTGTTATGACCTATTTGACTGTGTTTTAAAATTGTTGTATTGTATTGTTTATTGCACCTACCTTATGTACAGCACCCAGAGCCTCTGGGACTGCATGCTTAAGAAATACATTTTTACTTACTTACTTACTTACTATTTTAAAGTTCACAAACAGTGAGAGCTAATTTGACACAAATTACAAAGTGGAATGAGATGTGATGTCATTTATTGGCATACATGCTATTTAAGAATGAGTTTACACCAGATGAAATTATGCACATATGCTCATACTGCTTCAATAGGATTGAAGCAGATGTGCTACTTCCAAGATGTGTCACGAACAACATGGATGCAGATGTGACACCCACAGAGATTGTGTGTTTGAATATGTTTGAGTTGGTTCTGATCCAAACAATGAAACCCAAATTCTAAGATTGAACACTGTGCTTAAAAACATGCCAAAGAAAGAACTCATCAGGTAATTGAAGGGATCTATAATGTACCTGCCACTATCAATTCTTAAATAGAACCACATGACAAATGAAACACATTTGCACAGAACTGTGATATGTATGCTGCTGTGGTAATAACAGATAATAATGTGCTGTATAGTAACACTATAGTGCCATTGACAATTGATTCTTCATGTTTGAATTATTAACCTTTTATTACGATGTGGTACTTTGTAAACAACACTGGAAAAAAATTTGTGTATGAAAATAAAAATTATGATCACAGAGCAACAAGTGTAGAAACTGCACTGTGTTACTAATGTCATGACTTGTTACAGTTACTGTGATGTATAATCACATCAAATCATAATTTCATGCAAACATCATTATCAAACAAAAAAGTTACAGTCTACATGCCAATATGATACAGTAGCATATCACTAGTGTTAATACTTTGTGACAATGAAGTTACACATCTGTTTGGTTGTGTGCCATTATGCTATGATTATCACTATTATGTATGGATAAGTGTATCTCAAACCAGAAAGAAAAATGTATCCATTACCACATTTACAAATAATACTGACCCAAAACTTTAAATTGTGATGATAGCTATTTACATGTTTCATCACAGCAGTGACATATTTTGCAACCATTTGTGGCCAGCTAAGTAAGTGTCTTAGTGAAAATAAAAAGAGAAAACACGAGTTTATGACATTTGCATAGTTAGGGAGTAATGAGATTCATTTCTCTTTGTATATGCAGTCTTACAATTTCATACAAAATGTTGTATTGAAATTAGAATTAAAACAATCTTTACATTACTTCATAGGTACAGCCATCAACTGTCTGACATATTAGAGAACAAAAACAAATGCAGTCTGAAGTGGGTGTGTATGTGTTGAAGTATGCAGGTGTATCCATGGCTACAGAGGTGGTGAACATGATGATGGATGTCTCTTGTGTTACCTACAGAGAGTTGTATGTTGTATGTTTTACCTGATGATGGCTGTCTGGTTGCTTGTGTTGCCTTGTCCCTTTAGGGTTGGAAACCCTAACATCACATTTCCCTACTTTTGTTGCTTTCATCTAAACTCTAGCTGATGCAGTAATGAAATTGATAAGGAAAGATAATAAACATATAGTCAAGCCCAATTGATCTATCAACCTTTATATCCAACAGCTCAAGGACTGTCCTACTAATGAACATCTTTCTGGTTTAATCTTTTCTCCCCCTTATTACCTGGCTCGCTAACAATTGCATACACTGTTTATTCTGTTTCATACCCTGAACAGAAATACATATTTAACTCCTCAGCTTCCTTTCTCTTCTCTCTCCTCTTCCACCTTAAGTAAGTCCACTGAATTGTTCCATTTCCCATTATGATACCTAACGGGCTCTTTAAATGTCTATTATTTCCTGTTGCTAAGTGTTTATCTTGTTTATTTTCATTCAGTATTAATTGGGTGCACATTTTTATTTTCTCATGTTACTTGTTCCTTGCCTTGCTTGTACCATACCCCTACCCTTGTGACCCAAGGTCTTCCCACAGGTCCAAGGCCATGCCCCATGGGTCTGCTTCTTCTAGCAACAGGTCTGGTCTCTGTGTGAAGAAAGTTACGACCAGGACCTTGTGTACAATGCAGCACTGCTGACCTACATTCTGCAGTAAGACCTCATATTTGTTGTGGTGAAACTTTCATGATACTGCAGTGACTCCATGGCTTGTTTGCATATTTCCCAGCCATATCAAGCAAACTCTGATCGGAGCCAAAATGTCTGCTAATATGTTCATCTGACAAGGGACGTAGAATAATGTGTGGATTGGATTGTAGTGAATAGTCACCCTCACTAGGAAAGGCCTACTAATCTGAGGATTGCTCGGGTTCAGAGGCATCCTGGGTGAAGGGTACTATGGATACATATTGGAACAGATGAGACCAAATTTTAAAAGTGTGTTGTGAGGTACAAGCTCAGCTAAGATGCAACACCTGCTCTGCAGTTCTTATTTTTATTTATTTTTAAGTCAACTATTTAGTTGCCATTTTATAAATATAATAAGACACTCCAGGGTGAGACATTAGGCCATTTTTCTTTAAGATATTAAGCCCAACTTTTCAATAAATATTTTATTGCCTCACTCTATGATCAAGACAAATGGAATTTTTTTAAATCCTCTCTGAAAGGTGATTTCATGGAGGGGCTGCAAAAACATGTTTCCGAAGGGATTTGAAGAATTTCATCTCCCTTGTTCATGAGGTGGGTTAAAAATGGATATGTTGAAAATATGGGGTCTAAATCTGGAAAAATAGTAAAGTTATGAGTAAATATTGAGGGATTTCAATGTTGTCCTGTAACCTTGTTGTTGTTTGAGATTTTGACCCCCAAATTTTCAACATACTGTAGTCTTATTATGGCCCCACCTCATGAATCCAGTAGGTGAAAATGTTTAAATCCAGGCCAAAGTGTCATTTTTGGCCACAAGTGTGAAAAGAAATGTTGGCCAGGATTTGAAAAATGACATCTATCACTTCATGAGGTAGTGTGAAAAAATGGCTATTTTGAAAAATTGGGGTGAAAATATTGACAATTACCAAAGTTACAAGCGAACATTTGAAATATTTCGATGCACATTCATAGCTTTGTTTTTGTTTTTTATATTTTGGCCCTAAATTTTCAACATAGCCTTCTTATGATGCCTTCTCATGAACCCAGTAGGTGAAAAATGTCAAATCCTGCCCATAATGTGATTTCACTGAGCAACTGTGGAATCACTTTTCAGGGCAGACTTGAAAAGCTTCCCTACTTGGTTCATGAGGTGTGGGTCACATAAATACCATATTGAAAATTTGGAGTTAAAATATTAAAAAATTGCCAAGATATGAGTAAATGTTCAAAGACATTGAAAATGCATTAACCAGAGTTACCTTATTTCCTCATTTCACAGTCGTAGTTCCAGGAGGACGACATGTTTCAGGTTTCTGGATCCTGGATCAACAATGCTAGTCTGAATCTATGTGAGTGAGGGGTGTGGGGGAGTAGGTGCTGAGTGAGGGGTCAGGGTGGGGGTGAGGGGTTGGGCAGACAGTGGATGGAGAGTTTTTTGTTTCAGGGGCTTTACAAGGGACCAGAGTGGGACACCATGGGAAGGATGGGAGGTGGGGGATACTTAGCAGTGGTAGGGAGTTTGTAGGGACAGGACCCTAAGGGAAGAACTGGGAGGTGGGAGGGATACTTGGCAGTGGGATGGACTTTCTTTTCAGAGACCAGGACTACGCAGCCATAAAAACAAACAAATGTGCATACAGTATCTGGTGATTGCCAAGTGGGATAATTTCATAGCTAGATGTCAGACTTGGGGGGGGGGTCACAAATTATAGCCCAAGTGCTGACAGCTAGTGGTTCACAATCACATATTATTGGCAACTGCTGTATCACATTAAAAAAATGCACACATTGGTGTGACTAGGATCATGAATAGGATGGAGACCTGGCAGATACATAGTGAGGACTGGGGCAGTGATTCACATATTCTTTTTTACAGAACCTAGAGGATACATTTAATTTAATATTGCTCCTTATATACAAACAAACATACAAAAATGCCAGCAGAAGCAGGCCATTTTGGTCTATGTAGTCTGCTTGAGTGTGCAGCTCTCAGACAAATTTACTGGATCTGCTCCCCCTCCCTTTTCCACACAGTCTTCCTCCCTCCTCCTCTCATCCCACCTTCCCTTCTTTCCATCTGATATGATTCTCCCTTTCACTCTGTCCCAACCCCTTTTAAAGCTGTACACTGTTTTTGGTGATACCACCTCCTCTGGCAGTTCGTTCCACTTAGACATCACTTTTTCTGTGAAAAAGTGCCTTCTCATTTCCCTTTTGAATCTTTCCCCGACTAATTTTAGACTGTGCCCCCTAGTGGACCCATTCCCCCTGAGATTGAATATACCATCTGTACTAACCTTGTTTTTACCTTTAAGGTACTTAAAAGTTTCAATCATGTCCCCCCTCTCTCTTCTGTCCTCCAGGGAATTCATACTGAGTGTCTGCAGCCTCTCCTCATGGGGTTTGTCCCGCAGACCTTGGATCATCTTAGTTGCCCTACACTGCACCCCTTCCAGTAATTTGATGTCCTTTTTCAGATATGGGCGCCTGAACTGCACACTGCACTCCAAGTACGGTCTCACCAATGACCTGTATAATGGCAGGATAACTTCCCCTTTCCTGGTGCTGGTTCCTCTGGCAAATCATCCCAGCATCCTGTTGGCTTTGGCTTCTACTTTACAGCAATGCGCAGAGTGACACAGGTCCCTTGTGATGATTGCCCCTAGGTCCTTTTCCTCCTCAGAAATGGACACTTGTACCCCTCTCAACCAGTAACTGGCTTCTGGGTTCTTAGCTTCCAGGTGCATGACTTTGCACTTACTGGCATTGAACCCCAGTTGCAAGATACCCGACCACTTTTTGAATATAGCCAGGTCATCCTTGAGCTTCTGCCTCCCTTCCCCTCCCCTCCTCTCCTCTGTATCCACTGTCCCACGGAGCTTAGTGTCATCTGTGAATAGGGAGATTTTACCTTTGATCCCATCTGCTATGTCACCAATGAAGATATTAAACAACACTGGGCCAAGCACTGATCCCTGTGGGTTGCCACTGGTTACAGGCCTAGGCTTCGAGAGCACCCCCCACACTATCAACCTCTGGTTTCTGTCTTGTAGCCAGCTCTGGACCCATCCTGTCAAATTCTTCCCAACTCCCAGGTCCTGCAGCTTACTGAGCAGTGTCCCATTTGGCACAGAGTTGAAGGCCTTGCTGAAGTCCAGATTCAGGACATCAACCACCTGTCCCTTGTCCAGAGTCCCTGTGACCAAGTCAAAATAGTCTATCAGGCTGGTCTGGCAGGATCTCCCTAAGACAAAACCATGTTTCCTGTCATCCTTGAGACCATTAACCTCCAGAAAGTCCACTAGTCTCTCCTTTGTGCAGAAAATGACTAGTTAATGTGTTTTTTTTTTTATGCTGGAAGGGGGGTTTGAAATGGTTCTGTGATATTTATATATGATGCTTCTGTGCGGTTTGGGGTTAAAATTGTACACTTTTTTGTAATTGATGTGGACTGGGTGTTGGAATGAGAAGCATGCATATTTGGGTGGGGGCTTTGGAGCGATAGGCCTGCTGGCATGGTGCTGAAATGGCACACTGTTTTTTATAATTGATAATTGGGGCTGGTTGGAGCGATGGGCCCTGCGTCTGGGGGCTGGGGGACTTTTGACTGAAGTGCCTGCTGGTGTAGCTGGGGGTGGGGGGCTTCTGCAGGTCTGTTTAAGAAGCACCTAAATCCCTCCGCCCACACACACACCCCCAAGGCCTTTCTCTTCAAAAGCAGCTAAACCTGACTTAATGTGCTTGTAAGAACTGGAGGAAATGACCAGGTGATGGGTTTTTTTAATGCTGGGAGAGGGTTGAAATTGTGCTGTGATGTTTATATATGATGCTCCTGTGTGGTATGGGGTTAAAATGGCACACTTTTTTTGTGAATGAAGAGCCTGCATGTTTGGGTGGGTAGGCTTTGGAGTGAAGGGTTGGCTGGTGTTGCTTGGGGGATTACCCATATGTATTAACTCCCCATTCACAATGTTGGTGCTAACAGAAAAGAAAATTATGGTAAGTGTGAAGGAATATCTGGTATCCACCCCCTCCCATACCCTATGCCCTTTGCTTTAAAAGCTAGACCTGGCATACAAATCTGGCCTGCAGGGTGGGGGCTTGGAGTGAAGGGTCTGCTGAAGGAGTTTGGAGCAAAGGACCTGCTGGTGTGGCTTTGGTGGGAATGTGGAGCAAGCATCTGCTGTTCTGGATTGATGAGCAATCAAGCCAGACCAGCAGGCCCTTCGATCCAAGCCCTTGGCTTGGGAAGTCATGGTGGGGTTTGGCTGAGTTACACCTCTAACCTTTTGTCACTTAATGAGGGTTATGGATAGTTAAAATGAGGGACCTTGGGTCTCATAATGAGGGATGCATCCTCAAATATGGAGACACGTGCTCTGCACACTGTGGGAATTTTTGATCTTACCTCTGTATGCAGCTTTAAAGTCTGAATGCACAATACATTCTCTGTGTGGGCACTGGCAGCCCCTTTTCCATGAGGGATAGATGAGAAGCAGCAGAGCAATTTTGAGAGGTAAAATGTGGGACATCCCTCACAGCCAATGGCTGTTGAGTGGTAAGGGTGGAGTTATTTTTTTGGGACTGCAGTTGGAGATTCTGGCTTGTGCTGATGAGCCTTTGTGTATGGATGCATGTCTGTTTTAAAGCTCAGGGTACAGGCAGCTGGGAGTTGCCATGTTAAGGTCAGGGAAGGTACATGAAATATGTGAGGTGGAGGTGAAACTGAGTGGTTTCATGTGTGGTGGTGGTGGTGGTGGTGGTGGTGGTATCAGGGCCGATTCAACAGCAGGAGTAACAAACCAGATTGTTTTGTGTAGAGGTGGGGGTCTCTCTCTCTTGCTGGGACAAAAAGGCCCTAATACAGAGTGGAGTAAGACTGTTTTTTTGAGAGAGGGCTGGATTGTGGTGTTGAGCCAGGCCAGATAGTATGTGTATGTGTGTATATGTGTGTGTGTGTGTTGGACCTAGCGAGACTCGCTAAGTTACTTACCGAATTACTACTAGTTTTTTGATTTAGAATGTGATACAACTGCCCACAGTCTTGATCTTGCTGTCTTCCTCTGACTGTCTTCAAAATGTATTTCAGTTGCTATGTAGTTTGTGGAGGCTTTGTTCTCAGTGACTGTGTTTTGTGTTTATGCATATGGTATTGTGTCTGTAGCAGTTTTGGAGGAACATATGGGCATGCCCAGGATGGTCTGGCCAATGACAGGCTTAATTGATGTCAGCTTCTTATGAATATGAATTTACTATTGCATTTTAGAAAGAATGGATTGTTTTCTGGTGACTGGAAGAAAGCATGTGCACGAGAAGGTGGAAGCTGCTGGGCAGAGAGAACCTCAAGGAAAGCACAAGCCAGACAATATGATGATGACCATCTGAAGCAAGGATTCACCTGGATAGGGACCAGTGACACAGCACAACCTCAGTGCATTGTATGTGCTGAGGTTCTGGCACAAGGCTGTATGTGTCCCTGCAAGATTAGGTGACATTTGGAAATGAAGCTTCCCACCTTAATTTCAAAACCTGTGGACTTTTTCTGTAGAAAACTGAATGAATTGAGAAGTAAAAAGAAAGCTGTGGGGCAGCATGGGACTGTACCTGGGAAAGCTGTTGAAGTATCATATCTTCGATTTCTGAGAATTGCCAATGCTAGAAAGCCACACACTATTAGAGAAGAGTTACTAATTCCTGCAGCAAAGGAAATGTGTGCAGTGATGCTTGGAGAGAAAGCAGCTGCACAGCTAGTTACAATTCCTCTTTCAAATGATGCAGTTTGCCGTGTTATTGAGGACATGTCTTCAGATGTGAAGAGGCAGATCGTAGATTCAATTCATCAGAGCCCATTAATTTCTCTGCAGATCGATGAATCCACTGATATTGCAGAAACTTCACAGCTTCTGTTGTACGCTCGGTATGCCACGGACACAGAGTTTGTGTTCTGCAATCCACTTCCTGCATGAGCAACTGGGGAAGAGCTTTTTTTGCCTGCTGAGTACATTCATTGAGGATGAAGGCCTTGATTAGAGTCACTGTGTTGATAGTTATAGTGAAGGAGCTTGCTCAATGACTTGAAGACACAGTGGGATGCTGACCTGAGTACAAGCAATGGCTCCTGATGCTGTCTGGAACCACTGCATGATTCACAGAGAAATTCTGGCAGCCAAGAAGATGCCAGCTGAGCTTAATAAAGTCTTGGCTGATTCTGTTAAAGCCATGAACTTCATCATGACACATTCAATGAATTCTAGACTATTTGCAGTACTGTCTGAAGAGATGGGAGCAAAACACACACTGTTGCTCTTGCACACTGAGATCTGTTGGTTGTTCTGAGGGATAATGTTGACCCGCCTCTATGAACTGCATGACAAGCATATTTCTTGCTGACTGTAACTCTCCTCTCCTCTTGTGGAACATTTTCACAATCCTTGGTGGCTCGCTTTGCTAACATACTTGGCAGGTATCTTTGACAGACTGAACTCTTAATATGGCAGTACAAGGATGGGACGCCAGTGTTTTCATAGTCAGGGACAAGATCAAGGCATTTGTTTCCAGTCTTGAACTTTAGTCCGCATGAGTGCAGCAAGGATCAGTTTCCACATTATCAGCCTTGAACTATTTTCTGCAGAGAAATTAACTTTCAGTTGACAGTGTCAAAGTAGTGATTACAGAACATTTACGTGGATTGCAGGAAAAGCTACATGACTACCTCCCTGAACATGGCAGACAGGATGGTGACCAGGGGGTCAGGAATCCCTTCATTTTTAAGCCAAACTCTACAGATTCATTTTCCCAGGAAGGACAGGAGAGCCTCATTGACCTGACTACAGCTCCTGCTCCAAAAATTTCTTTTGCACAATTGCCCCTTGCAAACTTTTGGCTGTCTGTTGGACATGAGTTTCCAGCACAAAAAATCAAGCTCTTGCAGTTCTTATGTCTTTCGCCTCAACATATCTGTGTGAATCAGGATTCTCTGCACTGACTGCAATAAAATCCAAGTATCAATCCTTAAGGATCCATTCCACCAGCACTCTCATTAAAAAAATGCCACACATCATTATCAGTTTAGCCCTTCGGTGCATTTATTTTTAGCAGTAATAAACTGTATTTCCACTTTATTTCTTGGACATAAGTTGTATTTTTTCTTTTAGACAAAGCTGTATTTTGTGAAACAAAATACAGCTTTGTGTCTAAGAAATTAAGTGGAAATACAGTTTATTACTGCTAAAAATAAATGCACCGAAGGGCTAAACTGATAATGATGTGTGGCCTTTTTTGATTGAGAGTGCTGGTGGAACAGCTTCTTAAGGAACCTTGTAGCTACTGAATTTCCCTACTATCAGCACCCAATAAATATTTTCAAGTTTCGCTAATGAGGGTTTGTGAGCGCACACCAATTTTTTCAAAAGTTAAGTATCAATCCTGTCTTAAAGTTGAAAATGACTTGCGCCTCTACCTCTCAAATGTAAAACCAGGGGTACAGCAGCTAGCTGCATAAAAACAGGCTCCGAGGCTGCCCTCTACAACAGACTGATTGGACTGATTTGATTAACAAGCAACATGATGCATATTAAATATTTTTAATACACTGCAGTTTAAATAAACACACTCTATTATTTAAAATCGTCTGTGTGTGATTTCATGCTTGTTTACAAAATCCTTCATTACAGGTATTTGTTGGCAAGGTATGTGAATGTATTTGACATATGGGGAGGCCCAGAGTTTCTTCAGGTCCAGTAGGGGAGGTTCACCTTGACAAAGTCTGAGAACCCTTGAACAACACTGAAGTGTTCTCAAGCTAGATCACATGGCATCTAATCAACAGTCCAGCCTTTCAAGAGTGGGACTCCATCACCCCAGTTGGTACATTAACATTGCATAATCCCTCTTCTGTCCTGCATTATTTTCTACAAAATTCTCAGTCAGTACTGATGTGATCTTCTTTGTAACACAATACAATGTAATCCAATGTCATTGAAGGTGCAGTACTGTCTACCTGGACTACTGATAGATGATTCACAGTCACAACTACTGAATCAGTACTGAATACTGATATGATCTTCTGTCCATTAGAATTGAAGCTGCTGTGAGTGATGAGGCTGTGCTATCTAATAATTCATAATATATCTTGGCTTCTGAAATACAGTTACCAGTCACTAGTCACTACTGATATGATCTCCTTTATATTGTATGCCACTGTCATGCAGAGCCTCACCTACTTCTGTATTGTCTGGAGTGTATCATGCCTCGTTAAAGCAAATGAAACATTCTTTTTTATATAACTTTTTTTATATTAGGAAAAGTGCCAACTACCTGCAACAGGAAGAGCTAACATGCTGCAGAGCCTGCTTCCCAATGCCTGCTTAAATTACCTAACACATCATCAGCAGCCACAGCTAATGCTGCAGGGGCAAAGCAGTCAGGACAATTTCACTTTGGTTTAATTACTATACTTCACACAGATGCAGCACCTGAAGAACGTTATTAAAAAAATCTGTATAAAAATAATTAGAAATTACCACCTTTTAGTCAGCAAAATAAAAGCCTCCTTCTCCCACACTGACTGAAACAATGTGCAGAACAAAGTGGTGTAGATCGTCCCATAAAATGTAAAAGGAAGGGATCAAACATTTCACCTACACTTTGCTGAACCTGTACAGCTTCTGAGTATTCTTTTAGTTTTTGTCTTCAGTAGGGTTTCTTGTGACATAAGGGCTGGTTGCAATGAGCTCTCAAAAACTTATGTTCATAATGCCTTTCCAATCTCTGTTGAGAATGTTGGAACTGTTGCTGTGCCCACTGTGAATTTGACCTGGAAACACTGCAGGAATAGTAAATGATGGCTCAGGGGCAATGTGAGGAAGTATTTTTTCACAGAGAGGGTGGTGTACGCATGGAACAGCCTTCCTGAGGAGGTTGTGGGGTCTAAAACTGTGGGAGAATTCAAGAATGCATGGGACAGACATAAGGCAATTTTTGTGGGGGGTAGGAAGAAATAGGCTGTTGGTTAAATAGGATCTGCAGCTTATCCTGTAGGTAGGGAAATGGGCAGACTAGGTGGGCCAAGCGGTCCTTATCTGCTGTCAGAGTCTATGTTTCTATATGTTTGATGCCCCTCACTATGTATGCACAAGTAACCAAAATCCTCCAAAGCCCCCTGAAGCTCTGTTACAGAAATTAAGCTTTGCATCACCCCAGTGTAGAGCCAATAATATCTGTATGTCTGGCACTGGCCCAAATTATGAAATCCAGGGGTATCTGTAAAAGTCCATATTGTAGTTCAGGAACTCTAGTTTTGAAGTTAGATGAAAAAAGTGAGCTTTAGTTATTCTCAGTAACTTGATGTAGGCACAAAGTGACACTTTTAGGTGACAAGGTGCGCTATAGTTGCAGCAATAGTCATGGTCAGATATTTCCAGATATTTCACAATATTTCTAAAGAGATTCTCCCTCGAATCACTACAGTGGTACTGAATTTCTCTACTGATACCACAGAAATGTTAGGAACTATCTAACCATGACAATAGTTGTAACTGTAGATTACGAGATGATGTATTCATAGATACAGTACATACATACATATACAGACTATAATGGCAGAAAAAAGGCCCATCACCTGTCCAGTCTGTACACCTTACCTAACTATTCTGCACTGTCCCAAATGGCCACCCTCCTTTTTCTGTTGGTTCGCGCTTCCGTGCCAGCCAACATATTGAATTAGTGGCAGATTTGGAGGTGTGGTCATTGTTGGGCGAATGCAGGGCACGCATCAGTAGGTGCAGCCCTCATTCTCCAATAAGCCAGCATGCAGGCATCACACCAGAAATACATAATGTGGTGAGCACGTGAAACAAAAGGTCCACTGCAATGACAGCTATGGGCATCATGTAGTGGCACCAAAACATGTCCTCCATACGTGCCTTTCCTTTCCTGAAGCCCTTCAAGAAACATGGCGGCGCTGACTGCCGCCCCGTGGAGAGCTGACTTCAGAGATGCCCAAACCCCCTGTCAGCATGCTGTCAGTCAGTTCATGTGCTGACGGGGGAGCTCATTCCCCGTCGGCATAATGACCTCCCCCCATTTGTTCTGTGCCGAGGGGGGGTGCCTAATCCCCCTTGGCTCTTGCCCCCCCTTCGCTATGTGCCAATGGGGGTGTCCAATTCCCCATTGGCTAGCCCTCCCCAACACTCAGGTGGCATGCTGGGAGCCCACCCCAGCGTCCCAAATGCCCCTGTAAAAAAAAAATATCCCCCAATGTTTTTTTTTCCCTGTAAAAGAAGAAAAAATGGTCCCTCATGGCCTGTCCTGTTCCCTCCCCAACCCACACCCACCCTTTGTGCATCTTGCCTCCCCACAACCCCTCACCCCATACTTACCTCCAAAGTCCGGCGCGACGATCTTCGGTGGACTGGGGAACATGTCTGCACTCTTCACGGTTACTGCGTGAAATCACCTTTCAGGACTGATTTACAAAATGACAGTGCCACTGTTCATGAGGTGGGCTCTCAAAAAGCCTATGTTGCAAATTTTGTGAAAAAATCCAAAAACGGACTGTTTTAAGAGCGTGCATTACGCAGTTTCCACGCACACGAGTAACTTCGTGAATTTGTAATATTTTCACTCCAGATTTTCAAAATTGGCATTTTTCAACACCTTCTTATGAACAGTATAGCTGTCATTTTACACATCCTGGCCAAAATGTGTTTTCGCACGTCTGGCGCAGAATAGCACAGTCGCTGTATGAAATCAGCTTTTGGGACAGTTTGAGAAAATGACGGTGACACTGTTCATAAGCAGAGGTCCTAAAATGCCTATGTTGAAAATTTGGTGATGAAAGTCCATAAAATGACTGTGTTACAAGCGTGCGTTGCACAGTTTCCACGCACACTTGTACCTTCGCAAATCTGCAATATTTTCATGCCAGATTTTCAACACTGGCATTTTTTCACACCTCCTTATGAACAGTAGAGCTGTCATTTTTTACAGCCTGCCCAAAATGTGTTTCCACACTTATGGCGCACAATGGCATGGTTGCTGTGGGAAATCAACTTTTGGGACAGATTAACAAAATCACAGTGTCACTGTTCATGAGGGGAGGTCCCAAAATGCCTATGTTGAAAATGTAGCTAAAAAAAATCAAAAAATAATTGGGTTACGGATGTGTGTTGCACAGTTCCTATGCATGCTCATGACTTCACCAATTTTTCATATTTTCACTCCAGATTTTCAATGTTGCCACTTTTTTACACATCCTCATGAACAATACTGTTGTCATTTTTCACATCCTGCCCAAAATGCATTTTCGTCCCTGTGTCACCAAACGGCATAGCCACTCTGCAAAACTACCTTTCAGCTACAAACTGATTGTGCCGCTATTCATGAGGTAGGATCACAAAAAGCCTGTGTTGAAAATTTGGAGTGAAGACACCAACAAACGCCTATGATGTTAGGGTTTCCAACTGTAACACCCCACCCTGTCGAGACTGACAGGCATCAGAGGTGTGACTTGGAATCATTGGCTGTAATGCTCACACCATTCCACCCCCACCCCCACCCTGCAGCCAGTGACAGGCATCGAGGTTTGCCTTGGAGTGTTCGGCCCTAAAGTTCACCCCATTCTCCTATGCTGCACCCATCTCATAGAAACATAGAATTTGATGGCAGATAAGGACCGCTTGACCCACCTAGTCTGCCCATTTCCTACCTAATGGATAAGCTGCAGATCCTAGTTAACCAACAGCCTACTTCCTCTTACCCCCCACTAGAATTGCCTTATGTCTGTCCCATACATTCTTGAATTCACCCACTGTTTTTGACTCTACGACCTCCTCAGGAAGGCTGTTCCATATATCTACAACCCTCTCTGTGAAGAAATACTTCCTCACATTACCTCTGAGCCATCCCCCCTCTATCTTCAAATTGTGCCCCCTTATTTTTGGCATCTCTTTTTCTGAAAGATGCTACCCTCTTGGACTTTGTTGATTCCCTTGAGGTATTTAAAAGTTTCTATCATGTCCCCCCTCTCCCTCCTTTCCTCGAGGTTATACATCTTTAGTTCCTTTAGTCTTTCTTCATATGTCTTCTGATGCAGACTTTGCATCATTTTGGTTGCCCTCCTCTGGACAGCCTCCACCCTGTCTATGTCTTTGCGGAGATGGGGTCTTCAGAACTGTACACAGTACTCCAGATGTGGTCTTACCAATTGTCTGTACAGAGGGTCAACAACTTCCTGTTTTCTACTGGTGATGCCTCTCCCTATGCATCCCAGCATCACCACAGCCCTCCTTACTGCCTTCTCACATTGCTGGCCCACCCTTAGGCCATCTGATATGACTACCCCCAGGTCCCTTTACATTTTTGTTGTTGTCAGTATCTCACCCACCATTGTGTACTCTTCCCCCTGGGTTTTTATTTCCCAGGTGCATTACTTTGCACTTCTTTGCATTGAATCTGAGCTGCCATACATTTGACCATTCCACCAACCTTGCCAAGTCCCTTTTCATCCTTTCCACCCCACCTCGTGTATCAACCCTGTTGCAGATCTTTGTGTCATCGGCAAAGAGATATACTTTCCCTTCCAGTCCCTCTGCAATGTCACTTATAAAGACATTAAAAAGGACCGGCCCCCAGTACTGAACCCTGCGGTACCCCACTAGTAACCCTCCTTTCTTCACTGTGGACTCCATTTACTATTACCTGCTGTGTCCTGTTGTCCAACCAGTGTTTTACCCAGACTACCACCCTGGGACCCACTCCCAGGCTGACTAATTTGTTTATTAATCTTTTGTGCGGGACTGTGTCAAATGCCTTGCTAAAGTCTAGGTAGGCCATGTCACAGCCCCTCCCTGGTCTACTGCTTTGGTCACCCAGTCAAAGAAATCAATTAGATTTGTCTGACATGACCTTTCCGCTGTGAATCCATGCTGCCTTGGGTCCTGTGCCCCACTGGCCTCTTGGTATTCAACAGTTCTTTCCTTCAGAACTGATTCCATCATTTTCCCTATCACTGAGGTCAAACTGACAGGTATGTAGTTTCCTGCCTCTGTCTTGCTCCCACTTTTGTGAAGGGGAATCACATTTGCCCTCCTCCAGTCCTCAGGTACCAGACCATCCTCCCATGATTTATTAAAAAGGGTAGTCAGTGGTGTTACTAGTTCTTCCCTTAGTTCTTTTAGAATTCTGGGGGTGAATCCCATCAGGCCCCATTGCTTTATCCACCTTCAGTTTTAAGAGTTCTTACAGAACCCTTTCTTCTGTAAAAGGACTAATATCAACCCCCCCTATCCAGAGTGCTTCTATTGATTGGATTAGGTATTTCCCCCTGCTTTTCCATTGTGAATACTGAGCAGAAGTATTCGTTCAGTATCCCTGCATTTTCATTGTTGCTCTCTGCCCAACCACCTTCCTCTTTGTTCAGCCTCAGTATCCCTGCATTAGTCTTTCTTTGCCCCCTAATGTTCCTATAAAAGGTTTTATCCCCCTTCTTAACCGAGTTGGCTATCTTTTCCTTGGTTTGGGCCTTTGCTATTCTGACTGCCTTACCCACTTCCTTCTGCTTTAACTGGTACAATTCTCTGTCCTGCTCATTCTGTGTTTCATTATACTTCCTGAATGCTATCTTTTTCTCCCTTACCTTCCCCACCACTTCTTTTGAGAATCATAGTGTTTTTTTCTTTTGTTTTGATTTATTTATTTGCTTCACACAAAGGCTTGTTGCCTCTGTGATGGCAGTTTGATGTTTCCCCATTGTTGCTCCATCCCACAGCATATTTCCTTATGGAATGGGATAAGTATAAGGCCAAAAGACCCCAAAGCACACCATGACACTTGTCAGTGTCTACAGGGTAGGGTGAGGTAAAATGGCATGAGCATTATAGCTGACGACCCAAAGGCACACCCCAAAGCCTGTCAGTCTCTGCAGGGTGGAGGTGGGGTTGGCATCAGTTCAATACTTCACTGCCATTCCTATTATACATCTCTAACTCCTGCACTACCAATGCTAATGCCAGCGAGATAACATTTGGCATTGACAAATGCTTGTTATTTCTGCCACCCTCTTTATAACTAATCCCATATGTCTGTCCCATCCCTGCTTGCAGCTGCTCACTAATTTGACTTACACCGCTGACTGCAGCAACTTGTTCCACTTGTCTTCCACTCTGTGGAAAAGTGCTTGCAGATCTCCCGTGTGTATCACCTCATGTGAGTTTAGGTGAGTACCCCTTTGTCTCTGTATTGGAGCTCACTGAGGAAAGCACCTTGGCATCTACCTTATATACCCACTGTAGCTACTTGTGTGTTTTGATTATGTTTGCCTTTCCCTGCTGTCCTCGAGCGCATCCATGTTCAAGTCCTGCAGCCTCTCTTTCTATATCTTACCCACTATTCTATGAACCATCTCGATTGCCCAGAACTGTACTGCCTCCACTTTCTGACAGCCTTTCCTCAGGTGTGGATTCCTTTACCTTGCACAGTATTTCAGATGTGGTCACACCAATGACCTGCACAGTGGGAGAATCCCCTTCTGGCTTTGACTACTTATCCCCTTTCAGTGCATCCCAGCACCTTGTTTATCTTACTCACACTTCTGTTACAGTGTCTTAATGTGTTTCGGCTTTCAAATATCATGACCTTTTTGTCCTTTTCCTTCATGGTGCTTTCTAACACCACTCCTCCTCCATTTCACATTGTACTCTTGAGTTTCTCTTCCAAATGTGCATTACTTAACATTTTTAGCATTGAAGTCCAGCTGCCAGATCTTTGATCACCTCTCCAACTGGCCAAGATACTCAGTGAGTTCTCTTATGCCTTCCTCTATTTTCCCCCTTGTGCAACTCTTGGTGCCATTTGCGAAGAATCAGATCTTGCCCTTAATGCCTTTCCCCTATGTCACAAATGAACACATTGAGAAGGACCAGACCCAGCACTGAACGCTGAAGTACTCTGCTTCTTACTTTCCTTACATCTGAAAACTTCATATTGAAAGTAACCTGTGGGTTCTCCACTTCAGCCAGTTCTCCACTTAAGTCGCCAATTTTTTCTCCACTCCTAAGTCCCTTAGCTTTTTAACCCTCCTGTTGGGAGACTGAGTCAAAGGCCTTGCTGAAATCCAGGTATGCTGTATTGACTGCCTGTTCCTTATCAGCAGCCCTGGTCACCCAGTTGAAGTAGTTTGTCTGAGTCCTCTGTCAAGACCTTTCTCTCATCAACCCATGTTGTCTGGAGTCCTATAGCTCGCTTCCTTCCAGAAAGTCCACTAGTTTCTCCCTTAGTATAAACTCTATAATATTTCCCACTATAGTCATCAAGCTAACTGGTCTATACTTTCCTGGCTCATCCTTTCTTCTGCTCCTCTATAGAGGGACCATAATCACTGTCTTCCTGTTCCTAGAGACCACACCTATGGCCAGAAGCAGTTGAAAATGTCTGCAAGTGGCTCTTCTATCACTCTTGCTGCCTCCTGAAGCATCCTCTAGTGTATGCTATCAGGCCACATAGATTTATTTACTTTCAAACCATAAGCTTTTCCAACATCCTTTCCCCATTATTTTTGCACATGATGTTTGAGCACTTGCTCTACTCTCTTCCCCTCTTAATCCCACATTCTAGCAGTAGCACATCCTTCTCCCTATTAAATACTGAACACCAATATTTGTTCAGTATCTCTGCTTTCCCTTCATCCTCTTCTCCTACCTCTTTAGCCTCCCTGTACACCCCTTTAAACTTACACTTCTCCTGTACGTACCTAAAGAATGCTTTTTCCCTTTGCATTACTCTCATTGCTAGCCAGAGCTCTGTCTCCTCCTTGCTCTCCCTTACTTTCCTGATGGCTACCTTTGTTGCCTCCAGGTACTTCTCCCGATCCTCCTCCCTTTGACTTCTTTTATACTTCTATAATGCTCTTCTTTTGGCTCCTATTGCTATCATCACTTTGGCTGTGAACCCCATTGGGTCCTTTAATCTTTTTCAGTTCGATACACTGCCTGTAGCATTGCTTTTTTTTAAATTCTTCCCACTTTTCCTCTACCTCATCTACCTGTCCTATTCTCCTCATTAATCTTTCCAATAGTCCCCTCAACTTGTTGAAATCTGACTTTTTAAAGTACCATACAATTCCTGTGTTTGCTACATTCGCAGTTACTATCTGGTCCTCCATCGCCACTGTCATGTGGTCATTGGAGCAAAGTGGTTTGGCCTATAACATTTTGTGTCCTCTCACTATTGTGAGTATCAGATCTAGAAGAGCCTGTTACCTTATCAGGCTCTGGATTAGACAAATTAGGAACGCCTCCTGGCATTCATCCACCTGGAACATAAAACAATAAAAGGAACCTGCACTCAGGAGTCATGCAGAGTAGATTTATGAAATCAAAATAGCTATTAGTGAAAAAAGTGCATAAATCTACAACCATATGTTGCAATACACCATATGTATTCAGAGCCACTGCTTCTTTGTCAGGGGTGCATCCACCAGGACCTGATTACTAGCACTTGCCATGATTGGAACTTTCCAGTCCACATCTGGCATAGTAAAGCCCCCAACTGCCATCATCTCTCTTAAACTGGCCACCTTTCTTACCATCTCTCTCAGTTCCTTGTCTGCACCTTGACCCTGATCTCATGGTCTGAAGACCATCCACATCCTGATCTGCATCCATTTCATGTTGCTACAAGCACCAACAGGGTTTCTAGTTTCCCTGAATCCTCTAGGCTATCTTTTTCAGTTGTCTCAGTTGCCTTTTCAACATGTAATGCCACTGCTTCTCCCTGCTCTTTCCTCTGTCCTTCCTGAGAAATCAGTGACCAGGTATGATCATTTCATATTTGTGGTTCAAGGAGTCCCATGGCTGTGTGACAGCCACCTGAGGGAGGCTTCCTTCCATGACCAGTGCCTGTAGCCCTTGTATTTTGCAGCCAAGACTTCTTGAGTTGGTGCACATCATTTTCAAATGCCTGACCCTTCCCCTTCCTTTTGCTTTTTCCTGGGCATCGTAGATTCCATTTTATTGGATTATGGGAAGGCCAGCAAAGTCCTCCTTATTCCTGACGTCAGACATGTACCTTGCCATGCTGAATTCCCATTCACTAGTTTAAACTTGATATGTGCTATGCCTACCTTTCTCCCAGTACCCTCTTACCCTGCTTGTTGGGATTCAAGACATCCATTTTGAACAGCCTCCAATCCCTCCAGGTCAGGCCTCAGTTGCAGAAGGGAGATCTTTTCCCTTAGTGGTAACCTGTGGGTGGTGCTTCCCCACAGACATAGTGTCTGTCCCACCCTTGCTTTGTGCTGATTAGATGCGGCAGACCATTCAACTCATCTCTTCACTGCCCTGTGAATGCCGAAATGCTATGGGCTAGACACTCTAAGCTCTGCAGTGCTGTTCCATGGGCAGAGGGTCCATTCACCCCAAATGCCAAAATCAAGCAACATGACTGCTGAGTGCTTATTCGTACAGTAGCAATTTAATTTTATGTTAAGTATGCTATTTCCCCATCAATCCTCCAGTTTTCCCTGTCATGTCTGTGCTCTTCTGGCTGTTACTGTCCTTCTCTCCCAATTGTCATAAAAGTCCAGTATTAAAATAATAAAAATCTTAATATTTTTAATTATATAAATTATATAATTGTGCATTTAATAAGTATGATTGCCATTGTTGATCTTGTAGGTGGTCTAGTTCAACGTTTGTTCTGTTTTTTGTTTGTGCTGCACCCCAACCCCAGTTTGCCATAAATGCTCATCTTGTGGTACTTTCTCTGCTATAATGGTTGCCCACTTGGCACAGCATATTGCCCTTGTGGCACTTGATGGACATGTCTAAGAAGTTGGTACACTCAGTGCAATTGTTTGTCATTTGTTACTGCCCTGTTGATACATCTCAAGACCATAAACTGCATAAGCAGTACTGCAAGGGCATCATGTAATGAAAACCTAACAATAAGTACCCCATGGGCAGTGCATATTATCAACAGGCAATGGAACAAACAGGGTTAAAGCCAATGTCTGCTCTCTACCCACAGGGCAGATCTGACTGTACATTGTAGAAGCAGTACCCCAAGGGTGCACACACATATCCAACCATACGATGTCTACCCCAAGTTTATGTAAGAATTTACAGGTACCATCCAATGAAAACTTGGCCACAATACCCCAAGGGCAGCATAACATGACACCTTCACAACTGCTTCCACCTGGACAGAATGAATTGTAGCAGGGCAAAATACAATGGCTGTGCTGTATCCTTAGGGCACTACTGAATGCAAATTGTAGAAGTGGTAACTCAAGGACAGCATGTTGTGAATGCTTCAAAAATTGCTTCCCTATGGGCAACAACTATTGGCAACAGGCAACAGACTATACTGCATCAAAATTGACTTCATAGAAATATAGAAACTGATGTCAGATAAGGACTGATTGGCTCACCCAGTCTGCCCTTTCATATCCTCTACCTCAAGGGCTGCCCATGGGGTACTTGTTGTTAAGTTGTAACTACAGCTTCCCTTGAGGTACTGGTCATGCAGTTTGCACTATGTGATGCCATTGGGGTGGATCAACAGGGAACTAGATACCCCAGGGCAGTAACAAATGACAAACAATACCCTGAGAGCAGCTACTGCTTAGACATGCCTCACTGAGTGCCGCATGGGCAATACAATGTGCCAAGAGGGGACCAGTACCCCACGGCAAGCATCCATGACAAACTGGGGTTAGAGTGCAGCGCAAACATACAACAGAACAAACACTGAACCAGTCATCTGCAGGATCAACAACAGCAACCAAAGTTATTAAATACCCAATAATATAATTTATATAATTAAATACAATAATATAATTAATATTTTTAATACTGGGCTTTTATGGCACTTGGGAAAGAAGGAGAATAGCAACCAGAGTAGCACAGGCATGACAGGGAAAACTGGAGGATTGACGGAGGAAATAGCATGTTTACATAAAAATAACATTACTATGAATAAGCGCTCAGCAATCATGTCATTGGATTTTGTCACTCAGTGGTGGACAGACCTTCTGCCCAAAGGGCAGCACTGCAGAACTTTGAATATCTGGCCAGTAACATTTTAGCATTCATGGACCAATGAAGAGACAAGCTGAGTGATCGGCTGTATCCAATCAGTACAATGAGGGAATGGAAGGACACTCTGCCTGCAGGGTGGTGCTGCCCACAGATCACCACTGAGTGAAAAGATATCCATTCTATGCCCCACTCCATGAGAAAACACAGTCCCTCTTCCCTGCACCCTCTCTTTAGCCATGCATTGAATTGGAGTATATGGAAGTGTTCCCTCTAATTCAGGTATTACTGCAGTAGCAACCTGGAGAAAATTACTACCCCTGCTCTTTCCTTTACTACCTGCAACACAGTACAAGAGTCTGATTTCACCTTTTCATTGTTCCACCAGCTCAAATCACTGATACCCATGTGCACATTTACATCTGGCCCTTCTTTCCTTTCTCCCATGTGTTCCACCACCCTGGCTATCTGCTGTCATGCTAGGGAAATAGCAAACTGCCTCTTTACTATTGGGCATTCAACATAAATCTCTCAGAGAGCACCTCACAACTGACCCCCACCCCAAATATGTATCTTTCTCTTTCCACATTTGGGGCTTATCCAACCCCTGACATGCTTTTTTGCAGTGCATGCCTTCTAGGTATGCTGGTGAAAATAACATTTGGGTACCTCTTGTTGCAATAGGCAAAATCTATATAAGATGTACAGTCCTGATTCCTCAAGGCTTGGACCTCCTTTACCCTCCTATTTCCCTCCCCACTTACTGTCACACCTCCTTCTCTGGCATGTTTTGGCCTTGGAGGTGGTTGTTGCAGTAGTGCCCTATAAAGCCAGTGGCTGCAGCTCTCAAGTGGCATATTTCAGCCTTACAGCTTTCAGCTCTGTCCTCATGACTTCGAACCTCCTGCAATTCAGACAGTGACTGATTTCCCAGAGCACCCTCTGGTACGTGTGATAGTTGTAGCCCCCCCCTTTTTTTTTTATTGGTGCACCACGGGACATTCCTTCTGTTCTATTCGCTAATACTTTATAAATCTACTGCAGCAATAATATCTTCATTATCCTTTACCTTGTTTCACTTTTCTATCATGATGGGGTGGCCTTCCATCATGATATCTTACACTATCTGCCCCGCTGTATTTTCTTTTCCTTTGCCCTGTGGTGCATAGTTTTGCTCGTTGTAGAACGGCAACCTTAGTTAGGCTCTGAAAAAAGCAAGCAACACAGCATACAGTTATGCTGTAATATATGAAGTACAATGCCCAAAAGTCCTTTAGAAATTACAGGGACACCGGTAAAAGAAAAGCTGAAAGTTAACTGTGCATTCGCACAGTCATGCGCTTTAGAAATCATAAGGCATCTTTGTATCCCTTAGAAATAAACCTACCCACCTGTCGGAAACCCTCTGTAGTGCTGGGTTTTTTAGTCAGAAGTGTTGTGGCACTGAACTATGAAGTTTTACTCAAAAGGGGTTAGGTTATGTATCGGGGCCATGAGCCGATTTTTTTGGCTGGTAAATGTGTAGCACTGACTTCCGAAACAGAATGCAGAGAGAAGCCTCTTCTGCATATTTCAGATCCAGCACAAACAGCACAAAATAACATCTGCTTCCCAAGGAATTTGGGAACTAACTGAAAACAAAGAAAGTGTTTGGGGTGAAATAAAATAAACCAAAACGCTTGGTTGGTTTGTTTGTGGGCTGTGGAGGTCAGGCAGGAATGCCATAATAGTTCTACACAGACCATAATATTTAGAATGCCCGGATGGACAGCGCTCTGTCAATGGTTCAGAAAATAGCAGAAAGCACTACTAAACCATCCAAATACCGAATAAAAGAAAGTATAGACTTGGTTAGTAAAATACAAAGGGATCATAATGAAATGAGGTACCTGCCAAGAAGTAGGTTTTAAGTTAAATAGTCGGTTATTCTCGGTTTCTGGTGTTGAGAATGAAGCCTGGTCCTTTCACTGTATTCACTAGCTTCAGATACTGCCTTCCTAGGAGCCAGCAGCCCCCTTCTGGAATATTTTTATACAGCATCAAAGTGTGATGTCAGCTCCAGAAAGGAGGGGCTAAACCTTTAATTCATAATTAAGCTTTCTTTATTTATATTTAAATAAAATAAAAGGTGGCTCTTTCAGGATATAATAAAGTCTGATCAATGTATGCTAGTATGGTCATGCTGATTCCCCAACACTATGTATTAGGATAGAAATTAAATGTATTAGAATAGGGGGCGGATCAGCTGACCAATGATGTCAGTGTGTCCACCTATATAAGGTGGAGGGTCTTTTCAAGAGATCAGATAGCTTAGGAGCACAGAGGATGGTAGATGTGCTGAGGTGTGAGCTCATCTACTCTGTGGCAGTACTCAATTGCTAAAGTACTGATAGTCTCAAGTAAGAGAAAGAAGCCGTTCAGCACATCGCTGGCTTTGTTTATTGTTTTGTTTATTCCTCTTAAAAAGAAGTTTATTTTGAATTTTTTTTTTAAATAAATTATGCACAAAGTCTTGTGTGTTCAGAAGAACTTCTGTGTCTGGCTCATCACTTCCCATGCTCGTTCACAGTATGCCACCATCCCTTAACTCTCCCACGTTCCACAAATGTGCCCCCTACACTACTGTGTGTTTGTACTTACTGTAACTGTGTTGTGAGTTTAGTATGTTACTTAAGCACCTTACAGCACTCAGGCACTATACACTATTTTCCTGTTCACACTGTTTAATATTAGGGTACCTCAGATAGGGTATCTTCAGGATCCCTTACACAGCCTGTCTTAACCTATGACAATTTGCAATAGTAGGCTACCCCAGCTAGAGTATCACTAGGACCCCTTACACAGCCTGTCATGCCACTTACACTTTGTAGTGTTAGGTTCCTGCACCTACAGTATCAAAGTTCCCTGTTGTGCTGTGGTTTTCCTGCAGGCAACCTGCAGATGTTCCTAAGCCAGACGCTACACTCCTACTCTTGGGCACTATTGTGACGGGCACCCATATGATGGGATGCTTTGGTAGCTGCATCTATATGGCCTCAGCCTTTACTTCCTGCCATCCTTCATCCAGTTATCACCTAGGTGAGGCTCCAGGCCAGACAGTTTTCACCCAGTCTCCAAAATAAAGGGCAAGACACAACTTTTTAATATTGCCCTAAAGTTGGGTTACTGACTCATCTCAATTTATGCTACTGACAATAATTAAGACAATAATTCTAACCACTTTCCCCACAACCTACCCTACCCACCATATCTCAAAAAACGTCTCTTCAATGGCTATCTGTTAACAAAACATGCAGACTCTGTTTTGGTGACAGACAGCAACTGAAGAGTCAGTGGGAATCGTCAACATTGAAAAGGGCTATGACATCTCTGGAGACCCAAGGGAGATTTTGACTCTTGAGCTGAACATTTATGGGGTTAGGTGATAGCTGCACATCTGTTAAATATACACAAAAAACATCTACCGTGATAAAGTATTAAGTGGCTGAAGGAAATATTTATCAATATGATATCAGAAGGCACCATACACAGTAACAAATAGGCAATAATAATAATAATAATATTTTTTATTTATATTGCGCCTTTCAAATGCCAAGGCGCATTCCAATAAAATAAGATACAGTACAAATACGAAACAACAGTACAAAAGATATTATAAAACACACACAATAAATTAATAAGCAGTGAAACCATAAGCCCTTTCCCACAGAAAGGTTTTGAGAGCCTGTTTAAAGCTCCCCACAGTCGTACACTCCCTTAACCGACGGGTTAGAGAATTCCAAAGGGAAGGGGCCGCAAACATAAAAGCCCGGGCCCCAGCTGATTTTAATATTACCCTAGGAATCTCTAGCAGCCCTTGTTGGCAGAACGGAGCGATCTCACAGGGTGGTAAGGGATCAACAGTTCTTTCAAGTAGTCAGGGCCCAGATCGTGGAGGGCTTTGAAAGTCAGTAATCCGACTTTGAAGGTGATCTACCACTGGACTGGCAGCCAGTGCATTCCTGCAGCACTATAGTAATATGGGAATATCTAGAGGTACCCATCAATACTCGGGCTGTGGAATTCTGCACTAGACCACTGTGTGGCACATTTCTAACTTGCACCACATTTTGCTATACACAACGAGGTCAGTTGTCATACACTGTACTAGTGCATAGGTCAGTGTTTCATCACAGGGAAAGGGGCAGACAGAGTCTAACTTAATGAGGGTGCCAGAATGCATAAAAGCACTGTGACTCCCCAGTGCTCTCACTTACCAGTTGAAATGCTCACCAACCTATATTATGGTACACCTGCTGAAAGCAGTTCCTGAAGAAGAAACAGCCTTGTGAGCTGAAACATTTGTTCTAGAAGAGTAAAGAGTCTGGCAATGTACAGTGCTGACGTCAACACTAATGGAAGGTAACAGTGAAAGCATGGGGAAAGCAACTGGACTACAAGGACACTGCTAAACCATGGGTAGGTTTCTGGGGCCACTGGACCACAAGGCAGACCAGCAAGGATGCTCTAATTCTATATTAGTATGGCTAATAATATGTCATTAAGGCACTGTACATAGTGAAGGGGCGAGGCAGATGACTTTGTTGGTGGTGCTGCATGGGCAGAGGCCATGACATAGCACCACACCATGGGATGACCCCTGTGGCTGTCACAGTCCAGTATGCTGGTGGTCATACAACCTTTGTGTGACCACAAACCTCTTGACAGGCCATTTGCATAAATGTATGCTGCATTGCAGTTACAGGGGAGAATCCACCCCTTGCAGACAGTGGCACATGATTGTGTATGACTGGTTTGCTGGATGGTGGTATGGAGAGCCCTGTGTGACCATGAAGAATATCACTCACCACTGTGGCTGTTCATAGGGCCATTGATATTTTGTTTTATTTTTTATTTTTATTTATTTGGTTCGCAGGTAGGTTCACCAAAACATATGGCCTGGTTACAGGCACAACCTAGATATACATACATTCATATAACTTGCAAAAGACAAATTATGTATGTCAGACAATATATGAAAAACATACATATACAAAATTATTTAAAACAAATATAAATTACTTTTACATGCAGGTATCCTTTAAAATGTTCTTTAAAAGTGCTCAGTTTGATAGATTGTCTCTCATTTCATGGTATATTATGCCTGTCATACGGTGTCAAATATGATACAGCTTGTTGATCAGATTGTGACTTGTACAAAGGAAATACCAATGATATGGTGTCGCTTGATCTCAGTGCGCAAACAATTGTCTCTTTCAAGGGACATTCACAGCCTTTTATGGCAGTTGTGTACACCATTAGTCCAAGGCTAACCCTGTCTTTTTTCTTAAAGAGGTAACCACTGAAGTTGAGAATGCATGATACAATGATGCTCAAGTGTATTGCCTAAGAGCAAACCTACATATAGCATGATACAGAATGCTGCATTTAAAAAAAAAACTTTGTAGATGCTGTACCCCAAACTATACTACCATATCCCAAAAGTAGCAGTATGCTACTCTGGGCAATCACTTTCTGGGTATAATCTGTTAATATGTCTTTTATCCTTCACAAAGACCCCAATCTTTTTTGTAGCTGGGCAGAAACTTTTTTTTATATGTCTATCATATGCCAAATGTGGGTTCAGCACAATCCCTAGACATTTTAATTATTTTGCAACATCCAGAAGTGATCCATCATTCATATTAATTAATTTTACACTTTCCTATGCCATTTCTATATTTTTGTGAGGTGCTGAATAGCACAGCTTCAGTCATTTTCTTATTTACAATCAAACCATTTTCAATGAACCAAACAGTGTTCTTCCAAAATCATGTTTCAAAGTACGGCTTAATAATGACAGATCCCTTGCTGCTGTATAGACAACATCATCAGCATACAGTATGATGCTGGTGTCGCCACAACCCTGAGGTAGTTTTAAGTGTGAAAAATAAAGAAAACAACGGGGTCCATAGAACCGGCCCCTAATTGAACACCACGTGTTACCGACCATACAGAGGACACTGTTCCTTTAATCCTTAAAATTTGTTTCCCACCTTGCAGATTATTGGCGATCCATCCAAAAGCTAGGAAACAAAATAAATCTGCTGCAGTCTTGACTCCAGGGGAGAGAGTGGTCCACTAAATCCCATGCCTTGGTCAGGTCCACAAACACTGCTCCAGTGAGCAGGTGCAGGTTGCTTGTGAACATGACCAAGGCAGTCTACATACTGTATTTCCTTCTGAAGTCATGCCAAACAGGTGTAAGTATCCTATAAAGTTCAATGTAATGAACAATCTGATTTTGTGCTAAGTTAACCTGCAACTTTTCCGATATTAGATAGTAAAGTAACTGGGCCTGGATTCACAAAACTTTGCTCAGGCATGAACCTGGTTTGCACGGCGCAAACTGGGTTTTGCCCAGAGGTGGTACCACAAAGCCCAGTTTGTTCAGGCAAACTGGGTTTGCACCTGGGCAATGAAAATGAGGGGAAGGGGACCTGCACATCCCTGTAATCCCATTCACAAAACTAGCAATCCAGGCAAAGGCTGTTTGCGATGGCCCTTGCATGGAGAAAATACTGCCGGCATAAACCTGGCAGTAATATGCACAACCCTAGTGGCTTGTGGTGGTACTGTGGCCCCGATCACCATCACAGTAAGATAAACATATAGGGCCCGATTCTCAAAGCACTTGGAATGATGCAAGGTGCCTGTGCGAAGTCAAAGATAAAAGATGCAAGTGGCACCTTGCACTAAAAAATGCACCTGGAGCTATTCTCAAAAGCAGTCTGCACCAAACACAGGCTGCTTGCTCTAAAGGGGGTGTGCACCAGCCTTGCACCACAAAATGGGTTGCAGCACGGCACTAGGGGGCTTGCGGCAGATGCAGGTTGCCACATCCCCTAAATCAGTATTCCAAAGACTCCCCAAGAGGACAACTGTCTAAGTACCATTAGACCAGTGGTCTAAGTGGACTTAGTTGTCCTCTGGGGGCTGCAGCAATGTGCCAGGGTTTCTATCCTGGTGAAGTAAATGCTCCCCCAGCCCCAGTACTACCTATTGTTAAAGTGACTTCAATCACTTTGACTTAGTTAACAATAGTTCTTACACAAAAAAAGAAGAAACATTTTGTAAATGGTCTTCCACTTGTGACTCCCACATGTGACTCCCCAGCACCCAATGTACCTCTGGTGCAGCTCTGCTTATGATCTATTAATCCCCACCCCCCTTCTAACATTAGTGCCTCAAGGCCATCACGTGGAGAGCTGTTGGGGCTTATTGTTGGGGGCTGATTGGAACAAAAATGAATGATCTAATTGGCTTCAATGGTTTTTTTTTGTGTTCAGCATCCTTGAAACCTTGCTGAAGGACACAGATAAAATGATTATAAACAGTATGGTTACTGGAAGTGAAATGGCCACAATAAGTTTAACAGTGTCTACGTTTTATGCTACTTACCAGTGCTTTATGAAAAGGTCAGCAAAACCAATCATCCAGTATGAATCACTGTGCATTTCTTGCAAAGAAGGCGATATATGCTACATTGCTGGAAGTGAGTGACACATCCTCAGTGATGTGAAAATAGTCTGTAAGTCTAAGATAGCAGAGGTAGAGGAGATGACCTGGAACGTATAGCAGTTGTTTACCATAGTACCATGTGGGATGAAGTCGTTAGGGATGCTGAAGCAGCTAGGGATGAGGAGATTCCAAAGATTGAGTAGTACACTGTATGTGGAAACAGCTGGCTCTGTAACGGAGCCTTGACTGTCAGGGCCGGTTTGTGAAATTCTAAAATACCTGTGGGGTGAAAAGGGAATTAGTATTGAAAGGGAAAATGAGAGAAGTACATTGCTGTTGGCAACATCATACAATCATGCAGTGTCAGGAACTCAATAAATTTTAATAGCTGAGATTATAGCACCAGCATAGGGCAATACCCTTTTATGCCTTCAGGACACCAGTTTACGAGCTGTTCGGCACATCATTTTCTATTCAGGACCATGGAGCATAATCCATTTATAGTGAAAAGAAGGCATTCCTCCATCCCTTATATAAGATAATGCATTTGTGTGATCCACAAACATGTATCCTAATTGTCTAGCTCTTGAGGCTGAGATCCACATCACCAATAACGGAATATGAGGATTTCTTTATCACTTTATTGTAGATTACTTTTAATCAATTTCTTCTTTGTAGTTTTATTTATTAAAATTTTGGTGACCGGGAAAGGCACACTGAGCCAAAGCTCATTTCCAGGTGCAACCTGGGTGCAAAGTAACAATTGTAATTGAAACATTAGTTACAGTAAAAAGTAAAATACCTAGAGTTTACAGCTACTGTATGTACATATACAAAGGTAAATAAATATGGTCTAGGCACAACATATAACAAACAAGGTACATTTGCTACAAGGCAAAAAACAAAGGCATGATTAACAGTATACCTAGAAACTTTGAGACACTTTGCAATTCCATTTTCAGGGAAATGGAGCAGGCAGGAGTTGAGATTAGAGATGAGGCGAGTGCCAGCATAGCCTAAATGGGCCAGTGGAGACAGATGAGTTGGTAAAAGAGAGGCTGGGGGGTTAAAAGCATTTGAGGCACTGGGGGAAATGGGAGGGATCTGAATAATCTTTTTAAGTATGAGAAGGAGGAAATAAGATGAAGGTCAGAGGGTAAATTATTTCAGAGGAGAAGGAAACAATATCAAAAATGGGGGACTGGACTGCTGAGGAATGTGGATGAGGGATGGAGAAGGCATGTGAGTTTGTGATGAAGGGAGTAGGATGTGGGATTTAGTGGGGCGAGGCACGATGAGAGATAGGGGGAAGGGAGCCGAACCAATATTTAGCAATTAGGGAGGTGCAGTGGATGGTTCTCCTGTGCAATAGTGGGCTACGGGAGAGTGGAGCATAGAGAAGACAGTGGTGGGTAAGAGGAGGCAAGGTGGTGGCAAAATGGCAGAAGAAGTTGATAAGAGTGTCTAATTTGGAGAGGGATGAGGTTGATGCAGTGCCGTAGACAACATCGGTGTAATCCAACACTGGCAAGATTGTTTTAAGAACTAATTCCCATTATGTGGGGAGAGGAAAGCAGGCTTTGTGGAAGTAGAGAACTGCAAGTTTAGGCTGGAGTTTGGTGCAGATGGCATCTATGTGTGTTGAGAAGTCAAGGTGGCTGTCCAACCAGACACCTAGGTATTTGAAGCCAGAGACCCTCTCCATAATTTTACTGTGTGCCTCATCTCTAATCACAATTTTAGATGTCTGAACACTCCATTCTCATTCTTAATGCAAAATGGCTGCCTCAGTGTGAAAAAGTTAAGTCAGAATTTCAGAGATAGGTATGTTGTACAGACCTGCTGCACAAGCATGCCACAGTGTTTTGTTAACCATTATACAATCAATATTTTTTGTCGGCCACTGTACAATTAACTATAGTATACCATTGGTACATCATGTTAAACAGTCAGAATTGTTGTTCCAAGATGTGTATCCTGTGAAGACAATTTACGGTGATGCAGTATGAGCTAGTGGATACAGTGCTGGACTATGAAACAAGAGATCAAGGGCCGGATATTTAAAACTTTGCATGGGGTGCAAAGTGGTTGCACTCACATTGCATGTAGTTTGTGCCACATTCCTATATTTAAAGGGGTGCTTAGTGCAGGCTTAATCCATTTCCATCCATGCACAGAGAAAATTTATGCAGTATGCAAAGGTGAGGGGGAGCCATGCATACAGGTGCAGCACCATATTCAGTGTGTTAGCGCTGCTCATAGGGGTTAGTGCAGGCCACTTAGCACTGTGCAATCACTGTCTATAAAAAGGCCAACTTAAACTGGAGAAAACTCCAGAGGCAGGTGGAGACACTATAGGTCACAGTGCAAGATGGCGTTTGTGGGATCGCACATAGTGTACTTGCTGCAGCAGGTCATACAGGAGAGAGAGAGTGGGACGATGTCCCCCAGGGCCCATACATAGGCCATGGAGGCTCTATATTGCACACTGACAGTACTGTCAATGAATCACATAGAAAGTCTTCAGTGTCAACCAGCTCATGGGCTGGTACTGGCTCAACAGGGTCACCAAAAAATCCCACTTGACCCAAATAGTAGAAAAGACTTTTAAAGCACTGTATAGTGTTACTTTATTTCCAAAGTCAGTCATTTTCACTGTTGCTTCATAATAAATATCAATTCGTTTCACTGTTGCTCCAGAATTAATGTAATGTTTCAGAACTGCAAAAAGTTCCTTCATCAGACTTTGAGCACACTACATGTTCAAATCAGAATTTCATTTTAAAATTAAAAGAAAAAAAAGGATAAATATCCAGTATTCTAATTTCAAATTATATTGTCAGCTCCTGAATACTTAGAATACATAAGGTGGAACTGACCTTATTTCAAACAATTCATCTTTCACAAACCAAAAATGGGGGTGGGTGTGCATGTGCTGCCAGAAAAATTCTTAAAATTTTCTAGAAATAAAGAGAATACTTTTTAATTATGTAAAAATACTGTCTAAAGGATCTACAGACTTATTCCACTCTGATTCTATAGTTTTCTTCTTCTAAATACCTTTAAGAGATTAAAAGCTTCAAACTCAAATCTTGTATGGTGTCCTCAGTGACCTTGCAGTCCTGGGTGTACTGAGTGTTCATCTCTTGGCATTGCATGGCATCATCGTACACTGTGATGTCTGTTATCTTATGGCACTGCTCGCGTTGGACAGACCAGGGATATGGCGAGCCCTTATAGTGCCTGCCACCATGGCTGCAGCCTCCTGCACAGTGGCACACAGGTTGAGTAGGACTCCATGTGCTCTGTATGCCATGCCTCTGCCCACTGCCTGGCATGCTACATGTCCTCATGTAACATTTGACAAAGGTAGGTAGCTCCTGTTGCACAGCACTCTATGTCTCCATAGCAGACTGCAGCAGATGCTGGTTCTTGGCTGTGTCCTGCTGCTGTTGGGGTCTGTTCTCTGCAACAGGGTAAGTCTGCACCCACGACTATTGTATGGGTTGGGGCTGCTCTGCTGTAGATATAGCAGCCTGTGGTGACCACTGTGGGCCAGCTATGGCTGGCTCAGTGAAATCAGTGTGGGGTGACAGGGGTATTGTCATGTCACTTGATGAATCATGGGGAGGCACAGTTTATGGCTGACCCTGCAGTATTGGCTGGGAGTGGTAGGGAAATGGCTATGCCACAGTTGCTGCCCTGGGGTGCCACTGTAGTGGCTGTGCCAGGAACAGTGGTGGGCAGTACCGCTGTGACTGCTGGACCACATGGGGACAGCAGCTAGGCCCCAGTGGTACAGGGGCTGGCAGGGGGGAGCAGCCTCTGCCGTACTGGCTCTCAAGGTAGGTCTCATTATCATCGTCTTCCATGCTCTCCTTGCAGCTGTCCTTTGGCTGGTACAGATGTGTGGGTGGCAGGGGCCGCACATGACATGATGGTCATGGGGCATTCTCCTCTGTATCCAATCCTATGTGCTGTGCTATAAGGAGATGAGATGGGTATTATATAGTACCATATCAGACTGAGTTGTATGCAGACCAAGGCAGCATGTATGCCCAGCATAGGGTGCCAGATTGCCCAAGCTGTCTGTGCAGTGCATTGCCTATACCCCACAGGTACCAGCACATCCCCTACACCAGAGAGCACACATGCCATCACCAAGGGACACACAACCCAGCATCAGTATGCCCGCACCTCCACGCATCTAAGCACCAGTGAGTACACACCCCACTACCACTGAACACTAACCCAGCACCAGTGGGCAGACAACCCAACACTAGGGAACACACAGTCAGTATCAGTGAACAAACTCCCTAGCAGCACCGAGCACACACACATCCTCCCCAGGGAGTACACATCTCAGCACCAGAGAGCACATTGGTAACACCACATAAGACATGGTTGTGGACCTGCACATGAATGGCTACACACTGAGTGACCAGGAAACAGTTATGTGGCCTACACCCAATGTGCTACCCAGCACTGGTGCATGCATGCACCCATACATATAGACACCCTGTCATAAACACATGGCATACGGGATGTCGCACTGGAAGTCACTCACATGGCTGGGCAGGTCCTAGTTGGTTTTTGTAGCCACCACTTGGCACTCCCATTACCTCCAAGGGCCACAGAGTAGATACTATGGCTGCCTCCACAGGATCCAGGGTATATGCAACCTCCAATTCCCTTGGGCCCCACTTGTGGAATGCAGCTCCCTGTACTCAGTTGCCATAACCTCCTTTGTGGGCCTCTTCATGTCCTTGAAGCACTTTCTCACCACTTTCACAGGCCTGTTTCAGCCACCGACAGCATTGACCTCCATGGTGATCTTGTCTCAGGCCCACCGTACCCGGGCATTCGTGCTCTTGCACTGGGACATGACTGCCTCCTTGGTCTTAAGCCTGGTCAGCACATGTAACTCCTCCGTGGTGAAGGGGTAGGCCTGAAACCTGTCAGTATCCTCCATGGTACCTGCTGGACAGTGGAGTGCAAGACAGGTGACCTAGGTGTACACACAGTGGCACACAACTGAAGGTGATCCCCACCACTGACCATGTAGGAGTCCTCACATTGCCTGCCTTCCCACAGCCCTAGGCCAACTGACAGCGGGCTGTCCATGCAAGCACCCAGCCATTGTGATGGGAACAGACAGGCAGGGTGGACAGGGGCAGGGGATCACAGACCCCTGGGTCACTGCCAGGGATGCATGACTGGGAGAGGTGACCCCACCATCAGTGTGCACCATGGACCATAGGAGAGGGTGCCCCCTCCCAGACATGGCAGCACCTCCACCACTAGATGCAAATGCCATCAGCTACCACCACCATATGTCCATGGTACTGCTACACACAGCATACACACAGGGGGTACATTGGGCAGGAGTCACAGGACCTACGTCCAAGCACATATCTGACAGGCCCACCACCACCATAATCCAGCCCAACATAGACATATTGTCAACTAACACCACCTCCACAGTATGTGTACTACCTAGAAATCAAGATGGGATAGGTCCCCCATCTAAGCAGTAATTGCGTAGCAAGATTTTGACAGCCTGTCCTTGCTCATACATACAGTTACACAGTACTGCCTCACTGCCTTAGTTTGCATCCCCACTGGACAGCCACCCAGCCCAATACTATCTCCCCAGTCCCGACTCCCCGACCTGCCTTCACCCACCCCCAATGATCGGGTTCTTTCCCCATCCTTTCTCTCACTCTATCTAATTTCTTCTATTCCCTCCCCTCTGGCTCATATATTTCTGGCATTTTATTTGTTTTTTGTGCTTTTGTTTGGCAACTCTCTCTGCTGGCTGCCTGGCTCTGCCGAGTACAGTTCCTGCCCTTCTGGTCCTCCTCACTAGTCTGGGGCTGCATTGCACACTCAGCATGGTTATATACCACGAGTGCGTCACGTTACCTTCTGTTGCTTGATTGGATGCTGCTGGCTGCCTGTATGTGCCAATGGCATCCCCATGGCAACAGACAAAAAACTGTGGAAATGGCATCTTCACAGACCTGGAACTGGACTTCTATGGTGAAGTCTGTATTTATCAAGGTCCGTGGATTGCTGGTTCGATCTGGGGATCCGGATCTCCCGAGGAACAGTTTGCCCAGCCCTAATGGATAGCAGATGATTCCTGAACTCTAATTGCAATTACAGAAAATTATATTTGCTGAAATCAAAATTCCATAGAATATTGGGCAATATTCTCTAATAGGAGCCAGAGGCTTCTGGGAAAGGCCCCATTCACAATGTTGGAGCTAACAGAAAAGGTAATTACGGTAAGTATAAAGGAATTTCCCCTTTTTGTATTGCTCCATGTTGTCAATGAAGAGTTTATACATATGGATTCTAAAGAGCAGTACCCAATATACACTGGATGGGGAGAATATTGCCCCATATATAACCTGTAAGGGCCACTACAAGATACATCTGTTAAGCACCACCTGTAAAACCTCGCACCCAAAAGCAACATTAGCAGAGCTTTGGACATGGAGTTTTTAGTGCTTTGTGAATGTGTGAATAGAGGACCATATTGTTACTTTGCAGAGTTCCAACAGAGAGGCCTCTCCTCTCTCCACTCAGAAAATAGCCAGACTCTTTGTAGAGTGAGCTCTGACCAGAGGGGGCACTTTCTTTTGCTTTGCTGCAGACACGTTGGCAGTGCAAGCCCTCAGCCACCTGGCTAAGGGGGCTAACGTGACCTTAGAAGCCTTCTGACTCTTCTTTGCTGTCTCAAATGGGATGAGCAAACTCTAAGACTCTAAGACTTTCTGAACTCCTCTGTCCTCTTCAGGTACATCTTAACTACCCTGTGCAAATCCAGCTTATGAAATTCTTTTCCTTTCGGATTCACAGCTACAGACAGAAGGACAGCAGGCTGTGAGAACCTTAAGCACAAAATATATTTCTCTTCACCACCTTATCATTATGCATTATAAGGTAAGGTTCCTTGTGTGAAAGAGCCTGAATCTCACCAATCTTTCTTACTGAGCAGATTGCAATCAAGAAGCACACCTTGTTGGACAGAATGTCCAATGGCACCACTGAAAGTGGTTCTAAAGGCACCCTACACAGGACATGTTACCCCAAATTCAAATCTCACAGTGGTACTGGGGACTAAAATGATGGTCAGCTTCTGTTAACTACCCCGAGAAAATGAATAACTTCCAAGATGGTTCCCAGAGATGAGCCCATGGATGTTCTCATCACTGCTCCAAGTGTGGACACCTGCCCCCGCAGCATGCTCAATATTAAACCCTTGTCCTCCCCGGCCTGTAAAACATTAAATATCTGTGGGACCACAGTCTTGGATGATCTGATACTGTACCTCTATCTCTGGCCCAAATGTAGAAAGTGTTCCACACTTGATCATAGACTGCTGATGTGGAAACTTTCCTGGTGGACATTAGGGTGTCATAGAAACATAGACTTTGACGGCAGATAAGGACCGCTAGGCCCATCTAGTCTTCCCATTTCCCTACCTACAGGATAGGCCGCAGATCCTAGTTAACCAACAGCCTATTTCTTCCTACCCCCCACAAGAATTGCCTTATGTCTGTCCCATGCATTCTTGAATTCTCCCACAGTTTTAGACCCCACAACCTCCTCAGGAAGGCTGTTCCATGCATCCACTACCTCTCTGTGAAATAATACTTCCTCACATTGCCCTGAACCGCCTCCTTCTATCTTTAAATTGTGTCCCTTGTTCTTGCAAGTCTCTTTTCTGAAAGATGCTACCTCTTGGACTTTGTTGATTCCACTGAGGTACTTAAAGTTTCTATCATGTCCCCCTCTCCCTTCTTTCCTCAAGGTATACATATTAAGCTCCTTTAGTCTCTCCTCTACGGCTTCTCTTGCAGACCCTGCACCATTTTAGTTGCCCTCCTCTGGACTGCCTCTATCCTGTCTATGTCCTTGCAGAGATGGGGTCTCCAGAATTGGACACAGTATCCAGATGGGTCTCACCAACTGTCTGTACAGAGGATAACAACTTCCTGTTTTCTGCAGATGATGCCTCTCCCTATACATCCCAGTATACCCCAGCCCTCCCTACTGCCTTCTCACATTGCTTGCTAACCTTAAGGTCATCTGATATGATTACCCCCAGGTCCCTTTCCTTTTTTGTTGTTATTACTACCTCCCCACCCATTGTGTATTCTTCCCTGGGTTCTTGTTTCCCAGGTGCATTATTTTGCACTTCTTTGCATTGAATCTAGCTGCCATACTTCTAACCATTCCTCCAACCTTGCCAAGTCCCTTTTCATCCTTTCACACCTCCTTGTGTATCAACCCTGTTGCAGATCTTTGTGTCATCTGCAAAAGGCATACTTTTCCTTCCAGTCCTCTGCAATGTCACTGATGAAGACATTAAAATGACTGGACCCAATACTGAACCCTGCGGTACCCCACTAGTAACCCCCTTTCTTCAGAGTGGACTCCATTTACAATTACCTTCTGTGTCCTGTTGTCCAGCCAATGTTTTACCCAGGTTACCACCCTGGGTCCCACTCCCAGGCTGGTTAATTTGACTATTAATCTTTTGTGTGGGACTGTGTCAAACGCCTTGCTAAAGTCTAGGTAGGCCATGTCCACAGCCCCTCCCTGGTCTACTACTTTGGTCACCCAGTCAAAGAAATCTATTAGATTCGTCTGACATGACCTTCCCACTGTGAACCCATGCTGCCTTGGGTCCTGTGCTCCACTGGCCTCTAGTCTACCACTCTCTTGAAGAAACCCTGTTTTAAGAGTGACAACCGTATCGCCCCCTGGGTTTGGATGCAGAAAGACCCCTGGCTGAGAAGTTCCCCATGAATGGGAGTCTAAATGGAATCTGCTGGGCTAGGTTTACTAAGCTTGAAGAACCATGGGCATTTTGCCCACTCTGGAGCTATCAAGAGGAAGCTGCCTCTTGATTGTCTGAATGTTTTTGTAGTAGCTTGGGCACCCAGCAGAACTGAAGGAATCAAGTACACTTTGAGAAAATCTCATTGCTGGGACAGCTTATCTACTGCTTCTGCCTGAGAGATCCAAAACTGAGTGAATAACCTCAGTACTTAAGCATTTTCGGTCGATGCAAATAGATCAATCTGAAGTTAGCCAAACCTTGTACATAGAAGCTTAAACATCTCTGGGTTCAGGGTCCATTCCCTTGAACGAACTGTTTCACAACTTTGCCAGCCAGCCTGCACATTCAGTTTCCCAGCCAGATGAACTGCAGATTGTACCAGAAGAGTGATATCTCTGCTCACTGCAGGACTCTGGTCACTTTTACTAGCATGTTTGCTCTTCTTGTGTCCCATGACTGTTTATGTATGACACAGTAATGGCTTTGTCTGACCACACCTTCATTGACCAGGACCATACTTGATTCTGAAAGTGGAGCATGCAAGACACGCTGCTTTCATTTACAATACAGTGCATTTGTCTGAAGTCCCTGCTCCTGTGGCTCCAGAACCCCTGAACTAGAATTTGGATGAGGATCACTTCCCAGCCTAACAGAATGGCATTTTTTGTCAGACTCATTTCCTGGGGAGCTTCCATGAGACTCCCCTTGCAGAGGTTCATGGGATTCTGCCACCATGCAAGCAACTGCAGCACCATCTGTGGCAATGAAATCATGGCCTGATAGTCCTCCAAAGCTGGGGAACAGACCTCCAGCATTCTGTTCTGAAGAGGTTGCATGTGAAACCTGGCACATGGCACTAGTCTATCACTGCCATCATCAGGACAAAATCTGAAGTAGCCTGTGAGCAGAAACTACTGATTGGCCTCTCAGTCACTAAACCTCTTGGACTAAAGTCTCCTTCCTGGATGTGGAGAGTAACACCCTCCTCTCATCCATCTGGTACACTACCCTTTGGTGTCACAGACTCTGAGATGGCCTCAAGGACAATCCAAACATGTGTTTCCAGGACCACCAATGTCCTTGCCATCAGTCTGCCTGCCATCCACACAGTTGGAGTTTGGATGAGTAAACTGTCCAGGTAGGGGTATGCATTTATACCTCTCCAGCCACAGCTGCACTACCAGCTAGAGATGCAGGGAAGTTTATATTCATCATGGATGTTCTGGCAAAGTCATCAAATTTGCCTCTGCAGAGCAATCCACAGTTTTGCTAATAGGCTCAAAATTCACTTATATGACTTTGCCTTTTTTTTTTTTTTGCCGAATTTCACCGCAAAGTGCAGAATTTCACACGTGAACGATAGTTTTGCCCATGAATGGCAGATTTTCTCCCATGAATGGCAAATTTCTGCTATTTGTGATGAAATTCCGCACTTCATGGATTGAATTTCACACTTTCTGTCCTCAAATTAATCGCCAGTTTCCCAACTTCACCTATCTCTACTACCAGTACAATCTAAACTCTTGGGCACTGTTGCCATTCTGAAGGGGAGAGCCATGTAGTAGAAATGCTCCCCGTGAAGTGTGAACCTCAAATATTTCTGGTTCAATTGACAGATTAGGATGTAGAGGTAGGTGTCCTTCAGATCTTAGATGCCAGAACCCTGGTTGGAGCACCTGGATGATGAATCAGAAGAACTCAGTACTGAACGTTGTAGGCTGGACAAACTTGTTCAAATGTTTCAGATCCAGAATAGACCAAAATCTCTCTGACTTCTTGGGTACTACAAAGTAAACTGAATAGAATACCAGGCGCTCCTTATTTGGGGGAACTGGGCCAATTGCCTTGATCTGTCTCAAGTGATCGAAGTCTGCTTCACTGCCTGCTTCTTCACTTGATTTTGGGGTCCTGGAGACTGTAAGAAATGATCTCTTGTGGAGGTACCAGAGAAGACTGTATGGCATGATCCACAGACAGAATGTTTGACACCCACACATCTAGTATTAGTTGGAACCATCGCTGGTAGTCTTCCAGCAAGGAAAGGGGGGTCATAGAGTTAAATCTGTGTAGTGTCATTGAGTAGAACTTCTCCTTCCAGCACTTCTTTTGTGTCTGTAGGTGAAGGAACCTCTATTGCTTGAAGCTGGAATAGCCTCCTCTATTCTTCTGGTTCCCAAAGTTACAGAAGGGCCATAAATTGTCTCTCTGGCCTGTTGCTGCCACCAAACCCCCTGTCCTCTCGAGGTTGGGTTTGCCTTCTCTTGTAGTCTGGACACTGGTAACTGCCCTTTTGGGTCCTGGATATTCTTCAAAATACTATCCAGCTCTGGTCAAAATAGCAAATTCCCAACAAAAGACATGTTAAATAGTTTGGACTTGGACACTTGGGGCCAGATTCCAGAATGGGTACACATGTCACAAAGTGACTTGCGCCAAACAAAATGGCACAAGTGGCACTTTGCGCCATGCGTACCGACATTTGGTATTCCAAAAGGCAGCCTGCAACATGTCGCAGGCTGCCTGCACTGAAGTTGTCCTATGCCACTAGTTACACCATAAACCCCCTGCGACATAACACAAGGGGGTTTATGACAGCAGTTATGCCCTATTTTGAGAGGGTGGCTGTTGGAACAGCAGATGTGCTATTCCAAGATAACCCCTAGAGGACATTGATTTAAGTGTACTATATGTCCACTGGGGGTGCACCACTGTGCCTTGTTCCCGAACAGCCCCCCCCACAGTCCCACATGAGCCCTCCCACCTATCCCCCATAGGCAGGAAAGCCCTCTGCAAGCTGCTAGCATCTCCAAGCCCCGATCCCTGAGTAGTGCCCCACGGGTCAGATCATGTCATCCTCCCCATCCCTGAGTAGTTCCCCGCAGGGCAGATCATGTCCCCTAGTCCCCATGTCCTAATCCCTGATCACCAACTCACCATTATTGTAGTACTCACCATGCCACTTATTCCCTGGTAGTCAAGTGGCTCCCCATCTGACAATGCCAGTCCACCCCTACACCCATTTCCAGACAGCAACTGGCACAACCCACCTCTCACCTGCACGGCCAGCCACCAACTGAGCTCCCTCCGAGTGCATACTACTGTATACAGTACATGCTCCATAACTGCTTGAGCATGTACTGTATACAGTAGTACACACTCGGAGGAGCTGAGTTTGTGGCTGGCTGTGGAGGTGAGAGGTGGGTGTGCCAGTCGCTGACTGGTAATGGGTGTGGGGGTGGGGTGGACTGGCACTGCCGGTTGGGGGGGCACTGGACTACCAGGGATTGCAGGTATTTGTCACCAGGTGACTGGCATGGGGGCTGTGGGTGGTGTCTGTATAGCCCTGCGAGGCAGGGCAATTGTTTTGGGGAGCGGGCCTTTGGGGAGGAGCTGTGTGTTCGGGGCTATGGGGGAGGGGACCTACACCCTGTCAGAGGACATTGCTGTGGCTTGTGGCACCCAGTTGAGGTGTGCTCTCTCTTCGGTGCACTGCCTGGGGTGCTGCAAGTCACAGGACATAACCGCCGGGGACTCTGCATGTTCTGGAATCTGGTGCAGGATCCCCAGCATATCGGCATATGTCGCAACTTGCAAATGTCGGTGAGTTGCACCATATGTCTTGGAATTGAGCCCCTGATCTGCAGCCCAGTGATGAAGCCACATGCTCCACATAGCTGTGACAATACAATAAGCAGAGTGAGGCAACTTATGTAAATTGCTTAACCCTTCAGAAGGTGAATGCATGGACATGAACTGTAATATATTCATCTCCTCTGACTTTACAGGGATGAAGTTGCCTAAGGCAGTAATCCAGGAGTTTAACACTCTGGAAATAATAAAAGATGTATAGGTCATCTGAAGGTTTACACTAATCGAGGCAAAATACAATCTCCATGACGCATCCACTGTCTTGTTGCTGGCATCAAACAGAGCCACCAAGCCTTCGAGTAGTATGGTGATGTTTCTGGTCACATTGCACACAGCCTTATGTGCAATTGGATGAATCTCTCACTTTCTGGGATTCTTCTTCAGGAACAGGTAACATGTCACTTTTCATCTAAGAAGCTGCTTATGGTTTTCTGCCCATTCCCATTCCCATTCAGAAATCTGGTCACAATGCTGGACGTTCAGAAGACACTTCATAGCTGATGCCTAGGCAGACAAGATGGGGTTCACATCTAATATCTCTATATCCTGAACTCCCTTTGGCTGCACTGCCCTACATGCTCCCATTATATGACAGTAATTTTGTATTAAACAATGGGGGGATCAAAATGTTTTTCTTAGTTCTGTCCACTCACCCTCCTCCTCCTCCTCCTCCTCCTCAGAGGGACACTTTTTCTCATCTATTGGTTCTGGTTCTATTGGGTCAGGATTCTCCCCATTCCCACATGTATCCTTATCTTGACATTCAATGCCATCATAGTTGGGTGCAACCTGCAAATCTGGGTGAGCAGACTTGTTCTGCTCTGGTGCACCTGGATGTCCCTGTATAGATCCACCCTGACCTGAGTGGTCCACTTTGCTATACTGTTCCCACAGTGACGGGAACACAACGAAGACCAACGCAGCAACAAAATCAACAGTTTGCTATGATGGTTGGCTGGTTTCTTGACGCTGCTGTCTCTGTGGAGTTCGCCCCCTCCCCTGAAACAACTCCGACTTGGAGTTGTTTATCTAAAGTGTGGGGGTGCCCCCACAAAAAATACACTCTTATACAGTGATGGCACAATGCCAGTTGGTGGCATTGTGCCATCACCGTAGTGATGGTCAGCAAATTTATTGTTGCTGCAGTGACATGAAATCATTCACTTTGGGTTTGGGTGTGTTAATGGGATAACCTGCAGGTCACCAAAATTTAGCAGCACATTCAAGAGGAGCAAAAAGTATTTGCTCATCTCAGCCTTATCAGTGCCAGGCAGTGCCACTGGTGCACCCCCCCCCAGCTTGAGGGTTTTGGCTGGGGGGCAATATAGGCATCTTAGACTGAGTTACACAGTTAGGAAAGTACAAACCCAAAGAAGAGTCTCATCATCCTCCTGCAGGTCTTACATTTTTTTAAATATTACTGATCTTGGATAAACCATGGTGCCACCAAGCCAGACTGAAGTGGTCTAAAATAGCAAGTAAATCAGCAACACTCCTATTTGCCCACAACAACAACCTTTGCTCTAGAACACTGCCCTCTGTTTGTTACCTAAACAAACAAGCCCCCTGGGTTCTTTCTTTTTGTTTGTTTTGCAATAACAATTTATTGAAATGTTATCACAGTACAACAGGCCAGGCCAATGACATATATACTCATGAGTCATGACAGACATTACAGTTGACCAGTACTAACTGTGATTAACATCAAAGCAAGAAAGAAGTGAAGTTTGAAAGGGAAGGGAAGAAAAAGAGAGGGGAGCAAAAAGGAGAAAGAGGGAGAAAAGCAACATAGTGCAACATTTCATATGTATATGAGCTGAGCCTTATAACGTAGTTGACAACACAGTTAATTACTAGTTATCTAGTACAATGTAACAAGTTATAATACATTTACAAGATTACTTCCCTTTAAAAGCATACAGTTCTTTTAACTTTCTTTGTTTTAAACATCCTGGGCCAGGATTCATGACAAAAGGCAAAGTGCCGCGCAAAGGTTTGTGCTGCACTTTCCAGCTGTGCTGGTGGGCAGTGGAGCTATTCACAGTTAGATAGTGTGGTGCGCACTATCTGACTCGGAATAGGGGCAGCCAGGGGTAGCACTAACCCAGGAAAACTACCAGGAAGCACAGTAGTGCTGCCCCCACAGCCAGCCAGGAGAATGGGCCAGCAACAATAGTGCACATGCGCTAAGTTGCTATTCACAATGGTAGCCATGCATATGAGCTCATTGGCATGCAAGGCACTAGTGGCATTGTGCGGACCCCCAGCCCAAGCCAATGCAGCTGCATATCCTGGTAGTATAGTGGTGCCGTCCCCCTCCCTGATCACCAATCATATAATAAATAACTTGTTTCTATAGTGTAGTGGTCCCTCCCTGATCTCCCACCTGAGAATAAAAAATCATTTTTCCATAGTGTAGTGTCCGCCTGATCCCTGATCTCACACCCTACTTTAATAAATCATTTTTCCATAGTGTAGTGGTCCCTCCTCATCCCCAATTGCCCACCTGACTGTAAAACATCACTCTACCATAGTTTAGTGTCCCCCAATCTCCCACCCAGTTGTAAAACATCACTTTGCCATAGTGTAGTTTCCTTCACTAAATCTCCCACACGATTGTAAAACATAATTTTTCCATAGTGTAGTGTCCCCCTGAACCCCTATCTTTAGTAGTGGTCCCTCCTCATCCTCGATTGCCCACTTGACTGTAAAACATCACTCTACCATAGTGTAGTGGCCCCCCATCTCCCACCTGACTGTAAAACATCACTTTGCTATAGTGTAGTGTCCCTCCCTTGATCTCCCATGACTGTAAAATATCATTTTTCCATTGTGTAGTGTCCCTCTCCTTCCCCGATCTCCTGAACGACAGTAGAAAATCATTGTTCCATAGTGCTGTGGTCCCTTCCCATCCCCAGTCACCCACCCAATATTAACTAAACTGTTTCCATAGTGTAGTGGTCCCTTCCTTTCGCCGATCACCAACCTGATATTAAAGAAACTGTTTCCTTAATGTAGTGGTCCCTCCCCCATCCCCTGTCACTGATACCCAAATAAATAACCCTTCTCCATAATGTAGTGGCCCTTCCCAAGTGACCGATTGCATCCCTAAATTAAAAACCATCCTGTCCCTGGTAGTCTAGTGCCCCTCGCTCTCTCCAAACACAGTTCACCATCCCCATGTCAAAAACATATATTACCTGGTGGTCTAGGGACCCCCATTTCAGGTAATCACCCTCCAGCCCACTCCCCCCATCCTGATTCCCATGCAGTGAGCAGCACAGCCCTCCTCTCACTTCCACAGCTGACTGCCAACTGAGCTATGAATGAGTGCTCATTCATAGCTTAGTCAGCGGGCAGCCATGGAGGTTGTAGCAGGCAGACCCAATAGTATGTTTGTACCTCTGGAACTCCCTGGCCCCCTTTTCCTTCATTCAAGTGCCAGCATGGTCCATTTTATTCCTAGCCATGTATTACCCCATGTAAAATGTGATCAGGCCTTCCTGACTGTCTTCCAGGATTGTTTAGGTGTTGCTATTGGGAGTGCTGAGAAGAAAGAAATGAACTCTGGTCAGAGCCACTAAGGCTGCTAATTCATTAACTTTATAAGGGTGTTTCATGGGCTTACAAGTAAAGATGAATTGCTGTAGGTAGCTTTGTGTGCATATTTCATTTATCTGGTTGATCCTGTGTTTCCCATGTGAGTGGCAATTGTGTCTTGCACCATGCGGGGAAGGAGAGGGAGCTCCACACTAAGACCTTCAAGTCATGGGAGAAGAAATGGTGCAGAGAGGAGAGGTATGGCTACAATGGGAACTAAGCGCTAACCTGGAAAGATAAGAGCCTATACTGAGGTGATGGCCAGCTTCCATTAAGGAGGGAACCATAGTCCTCAGTACATAGTTTAAATGTTACTTCGATGGACATTTAAAGTAGCCGAAGGGGGTGATGAACAAATGAGGGAGGCAGAATGTGAGTCATCACAGGCTGAGAGAGAGGGTCTGCAGATCCCAAGCAGGGGGTTAGCAAAGGAGGAAGGAGGGAAAGGAGAAGTCCAAGAAGAAATGTGAGGAAGGAGAAACAATTGGAAAAAGGAGAAAGTGACAAGAAGAAAGCTGAGGGTTGTAAAAATGGTACAAGGTGTGCATCAGAAGACCTACAGCATGAGAGGAAACTGAAAGAGTTCAATATGTACACCCTGGAGGAGAGGAGGGAGAGTTGGGATATGATGGAGCCCTTTAAATACCTCATGGGGGTTAATAAGGTACAGAAGGAAGGTATGTTTCAGAGAAAAAGGTGCTGTAGAGCAAGGGGACATGATATGAAGCTGGAAGGAGTTACAGATGTGACAGCCAGGATGCAATGCAGAAATGCTGCAGGATAACACAGAATACTGCAGTTTACTGCAAGGGCCATTGTAAGACAATGGCAATTAAGCCCTTTTGTCATTCAGGATTTTGTGACATGTCAGTACTGCAATACTGCACTTCATTGTGGCTGACACCACTGTAGATTCAGGAGAGACATGAGGAAGTACTTCTTCACAGAACGGATGGTGGATTCCTAGAACAGCCTTCCATGGGAGGCAGTGGGGGTGAAACCAATGGTGGGTTTCAAAAATGCCTCAGACAGACACAAAGGAACCCTTGGAGGAAGGAAAGGGATGGAAGAAAAAGTGCTGTTGATCAAGCTGGGTCTCCAGCAAAATTGATCATAATTAAAAATGGGCAGGCTAGATGGGCCCAGCACTCATTATCTGCCATCAGTTTCTATGTTTCTATGTATGACAGGTTATGTGACTCAAATGGATACAGTGTAAAATTATTAATATGCACAATTTTTTTTTTTTGAAATTCAAGTTTATTAAATTTTTCAAATACAAAAAAAAAAAAAACCAGCACCACAACAGGACCGTACATTATAACAAACAACTGCCCTCTCCTAAACCATCCCGCCCTCATCCCCGTCTCCCCACCTCCCCCAATCACCACAGAGTCCCCCTGGTCAGGGCTGGCAAACATACAAGGGTCCCAGCCACACACTAAGCCACAAAACCCAGCCACTCCCCCCCCATCACAATGTTTCTTAACAGGGTCACATATGCTCTGGGTGCAAACCACCTTCCTTTAAGATAAGGTAACCATTAATCAACACATTCCTGGGCACATAGGTAACCAGAATCACAGAGGGAAATGGCAGACTACAAGGATTGGGCCTCCATACACTAGAGCAAGGCAAGGGTCTGTAACTTGCTCCACCTCTTCTGGAACACGTCCACACAACCACGTAAACTAGCAATCAAACTCTCCGAGTGAAGGAGAGCACTGATCTCCATAATCCATTCAGCATAGGACAAGGCCAGATGATCTGTCCAATGCCTCAAAACAAGCCTCTTGACTGCCATAGACACCAAGGCCATAAAAAATCGTCGCTCTACGCTATCTATCTGAGAATAGTCCCCTAGAACACAGATCATGGGAGTAAAATAAGATGATAAACCAAGAAGGGGATCCAGATTATCCCTAATAAGAGTCCACAGTGGGGCAACCTTAGAGCAGGCCCAAAAAACATGGAGGAGATTTCCTTCCTCTTGTAAACACCTAGAACAGTTAGAACTGGAAAGTTTCTTGAGTTTACACAGTTTCGTCGGAGTGTAGTACAAATTATTAGTAATATAATATTGGGTGAGCCTAAATCTATCTTGGGTGTGAAACCTGGCAAATCTTTCCAAATACGGAGGATCTGGCATAATCTCAGGTAGTAAGGAGGACCAGACACAGGAACCTTCACTTATTTCAGGAAACTTATAATTGAGAAGGTAGGAGTAAATTAGAGAGATAGAGTGAGGTTGAGAAGCCAGACGAAGGATCTCAGAGAGAAAGGGGTGAACCCTAGACTCCTTGAAGGAGGCACCAAATCGTCCAAGTAAAAGATGTCTCAATTGATAGACTTTAAAAATATCCCTCCTAGGAATGTCAAATTTATCCAGGATGTCCCCGGAAGTCAAAAGAGAACCTTGACTGTAAAAGCTTTCCACTCTGGCCTCAACGATCTGCGGAAGCCATTCTGGAGTAATCCATGAGTTGCCCAGCTTAATATTAGGGTTGAGAACCACCGGTTGTCCAAAATCAGAAGGAGCCGGAATACCAAGGGACACCAGACATTGAGCCAGCATCTTTAGAGATAGTAGAATCACATTATAAGGTAACTCATCTAACTCCTTAAGGGAACAAAGTATATAGCATGGGTATCGAGTTTAGCTTTAGAAAGTAATAACCATTCAAACTGGAGCCAGGAAGGGCAGTCCATACTACGACTGGCAAAAAACCACTTCCCAAGTTTCGAGAGGTGGGCCGCCCAGTAGTAGAGGACAAGGTTGGGAAGCCTAAGTCCACCCTTCTCCTTAGGGAGTGAAAGTCTGGCATAGGAGCATCGTACTCCCTTCCCAGACCAGACAAAATCCGAAAACATAGTGTGGAATTGCTGAAGGTATGCCATAGGAAGCCACAAATTCAACAGATTAAGAGGGTAAAAGATTCGGGGGAGGATGTTCATCTTAATAATGTTGATCCGGCCCCAGAGGGAAATAGGAAGTTTTGACCACCGCTTCAAATCCTGCTGAACATGCCTTCTTATACTATCTAAATTCAGGCTCTTCAGTATGGTGGGTTCAGTAGCAAAATGAATTCCCAAATATTTGATAGATTTAGGGACCACCCCATACCAAAGGAGGCAAAATCCTGTCTACAGGTATAGACATTAAGGGAAGATCTCCGATTTAGAAATATTTAACTTGTATCGGGAAGGGAACCAAACTGGTTAATAAGCTCGATTGCTGCAGTAAGAGACTCCTTTGGATGTTCCAAATGAAGAAGAATATCGTCCGCATAGGCTGAAAGAACGGACTCCTGTTGTAAAAGCCTGCAGCCTTTAACCAAAGGTGACGCCTTAAGTTTAATTAGAAGTGGTTCCAAATATAGATTGAACAAAAGGCGCGAGAGAGGGCAACCCTGTCTGGTGCCCGTATATAACCGAAACAAAGAGGAAAAGACTCCATTACAATAAATTTTGGCGAAGGGTTCTGTACAAGATTTTCACCAAACTGAGGAATGAGTCTGGGAATCCCATTCTCTCCAAAATTGCCCACAGAAAGGCCCAATCCACACGGTCAAAGGCCCTTTCAGCATCCAACGAGACCAAGGCTACGGGATATGAAACTGTTTGAGCATGACGGGAGAGATGAGACAGGGTTCTTAAGTGATCAGCAGGTGACCTACCCGAGACGAAACCCACTTGCTCAGGGCTAAGTAGGCCCAGCCAAACTTTTTTAATTCTTTCAGCAAGAATCTTAGCAAAAATTTTAACATCGTAATTCTGAAGAGAAATAGGCCGGTAATTGGCTGGGTCCGTAAGAGGTTTATCTGGCTTGGGAATCAAAATAACTGTGGCTCTCACAAGGTGGGATCAATCTCGACTGCATACGAAAAAACTGGTAGAGCTTGAGAAGCAAGGGAGCCAGCTCTTGAAAAGGTCTTATAGAAATTGGCCGGAAAGCCATCGGGCCCTGGTGCTTTATCTACAGTCAGCGAGGCGATGGTCTTTTCAATTTCCTCCAAAGAAATAGGGGCAGTCAAGATTTGATGATGAGACAAAGCCAGACAAGGAATATCCATATTCTCTAAATATGAGGTAATGCTCAAAGTCGGTACGGACATTATCGGATTACTATAAAGATCTATATAAAATTTCTCAAAAATATCAGCAATACCTCTTGGGGATGTAACAATAGAACCGGAAGACGTTCTCAAAGATGGAATTATTCTCGAACCCTCGAGAGTCTTAAGACGTAGAGCCAGGAGTTTCCCCGCTTTTTCCCCATGATCATAATATTTGGCCTGAGTTCTCATAAAGCATTACTCTATCTTATCCTTTAACAGTTCTGAGTAATCTCGTTTAGCAGCAAGAAGAGCCTTAAGGGAGGTTAGAGAAGAAGTAAGGGAATAGTTAGCTTCTAACTCTGTAATTTTACTTAATAGAGAAATAGCTTCTGCCAGCTTAGCTTTCTTCCTAGTCGAGGCCATCTTTATCAGCTCTCCCCTAAAATAACATTTCAGTGAACTCCAGACTATATCAAACCTCGGGGTAGAGTCAAGATTATCAGCAAGGAAAAGAGAGATCTGGGACCTAATGGACGATACTATGGAAGGTTCCTTAAGTTGAGTATTTAACGCCAGATAGTATCTCTACTGAATTCGGGTCTAGGGAACAGGTAATCCAGACCACGGCATGATCTGAGAGAATAATTGGATCAATACCAGAAAGAAAGACCTTCGACAGTAAAGCCTTACTGACCAAGAAATAGTCAATCCTCGACTTGGAGTTATGCAGCTGAGAGAAAAGGAGAAAGCCCAGGAGGAGGGGTTCGAGATTCTCCAGGATCACAGACCCTAGCATTGAAATCAGATCCTGAAGGACCTCTGAGCTGGAGTAGAGGAGCGATTATCCTGAGGTTCCTTATCTAAGGTAAATGAAAGGGGTACATTCCAATCCCCACCCAGTATGAGATGGGAGGAAGGAGGTTACTAATCTTACCTACTAGGGTCATAAAAATTCAGAGCAGCCTCCAACCGGGCCATATACAGAACCCAGAGTCACTGAGCACCCATTCAGAACCCCTTAACCAAAATAAACCGTCCGGATCCGAAACCACTAACTCTGTCACAAAAAGAAACATGCTTTTTAACCAAAATTGCCACCCTTTACTCAAATTAGAGGCACCAGCCAGAAAAACCTCAGAAAAACCTGAACGGGTAAGTACTAGGTCCGATGGCTCAAGTGCATCTCCTGGAGCAATAAAATATCCACCTTAATTAACAAACAGTGGTTGAAAATCTGTGCCCTCTTGACCCGATCCTTGAGTCCACGCACATTCCAGGAAGCTAGTTTGATTCTGTTAATAGCCATTTAAGAAACAGTAATATGATACCAGTTATCCAAAACAGTTCTACAGTATGCCCAGGAAAACCACACACCCAGAACAGAAGGAAATCCCCCCCATACCAAACAGATCCCAATCCTATCTGCCAGCCCATAACCCGGAAGTTCCAGTATCTCTGACACCAATCCCCACAATCAAACTCAGAAAGGCTTACAGTGTAGATATATTGGCAAACCGTGGAAAACCCCCTCTCCCCTCCAAACACTGATACAGACCCAAGCCACCCCTCCCTCATGAATACCCCAACATCCAAAACCATTCACTGGCACAGCACATAATAATCCGAAAATGATTAACAAAGCACTGATATATATCACATAACCAAGTGAAAATGGAGATAACATTGATAAGATATCCAACAGTGCCATTAGTAACCCACCCCAACCTCCCAAATACCCCCAGCATCATACATCGGAGTAATACAAGTACTGTCCCATCCCTCCCCATACCCCCCAACCTTAAATCCCACACAAAACTATGTACATTGGGGAGCCAGAGCAGGAGCCCAACTAAGTGTTGCAGGAAGTAAAGGAACTCCAGCCCACCCACCCCCTAGCGAACTTCCACCACCCCTGGTACAGATCCAGACCTCGAAAGGATTGTGCTACCCAGATATCCGCCACAGTGAACATCAGGTCCCACAACCCAGAAGGTATCAGTTCAAGTCTGCCCATCAGGCGGTTAGCAACCCCATTTTAGGCTCATGGTTATTCATCCAGCCAGCCTTGAAAGCCCCACTCCCCGGCCCTTCCAGCCCTGAGTATCGCCTAAAGAAAGGAGGACAGAAATAGAGACCAATAAACCCCTCCGAAAATAAACCTCTCCCTGCAATCGCAATTAAGCTAAACCAGCCCCAGCCGACATGAGAAGGCATCAAAGAGGGCACTCACCCGCCTAGAATCCTTCCCCAGACCGCACTGCCTTGGCAACAAATCAGCTCCTGTGCACATGGAGCAAACCGGAGGCCCAGTGTTGTCGGGGAACGAAACTGCCACGGACCTAACCGTCCCACCATCCGAAGTGTCCCCAAAGAACCACCATCATGCAGGTGAGATCCAGATAGGCGAATCTAGTGGCCCAGGAGCGGAGCTCCATTTAAACTGGCAGCACAACAGCCTGATAGCCCTCCTCCATCCCGAAGCAGCCAGGTAGGAAACCCATAAGAGGGAGGGAGGCTAACAGAGCAGGACTTAAAATAACCCCAAGATATCGCTGAAATTAACAAGCAACGGGAGGACAAAATAGAAATAAAAAGGAGAATCAAACCAAAGGGAGAGGAAAGGGAGGGGAGTCAGTTTAAAAGATGTCGCCAGAAAGTAGGTAGGAAAAAAGTCTCGTTTCAATCAGATAGTCCACAAGCCAAGCCAGTCCATCCAGTGCAATAAAGATCCAACCAAGGGCCTTCATCCAGCATTCTTAAATAAATCTGGCAGTTTAACTGCAAGGTCCTTCAAGGCCACCTCCGGGGTGTTAAAGGAGAAGGTTGAGCCTCCGATGGTGACCCGAAGAGTCGCAGGGTAGGTCACTCTGAAAGGTATGGCAGCAGCAATCAACTTCTGGACAACACCATGATAGGCAGCTCTTTTGGCTCTAATTTCTTTCGGCAGATCCTGGGTGACTCTAAGCCTAGCCGTCCCCCACAACACCTCCTTTAGGTCCCGGGATTTTATAGATTTGCTGCCATTCTATATAGCTTAGGAATTTAATGATAATGGGGCGTGGAGGAGATCCCGGTGGAGGACGAGGCCTCAGAGACCGGTGGGCCCGCTCCATGTGGTAAGATGAGCTGACAGGCGAGGGGCCTGCTACCTTGAGCAGCAACTTCTGGAGGAATGTAAGCAGGTCCGGCCCCTCCTCAGCCTCAGGCAGGCCCAAAATCAGCAGGTTATTCCTCTGGTTCCTTCCCTCAAATCCTCGGTCTTGCCTTGTAACTTATTTACATGCTGTTTGAGCCCTGTACCTCCGAGTCAATCCTGTCTCTCCACTGCTAGCGAAGGCCCTGGCTTCAAGCGCGGCCACCGGGTGGATACAGAGACTAGGGTCGCCCTGAGGGACTTAAGTTCCCCATTTAGTTCGTGCAGCAGGTCCTTCAGCGGGGTCAGCTCTTGGAGAAATCTCTTCAGAGAGGGGCTAGGTGTCTGGTTTTATCAGTCCCGCGTTCCAGTTTGGTGTTCGGGTGATTCCTTTGCTTTTTGGCTGCTTTTTCAGGCGAGGCGGGTGGTGTATGGCGAACAGCGGCCTGCTTAACATCGACCTCCATCGCGGCGTGGTATCGCAGTAGGCAGTCTCGAGCTTCTCTCCGGAGAGCCACTCGTAGTATAATTAATGATGTCTACGGGATTTATGCCAATTTAAGCACCGGATGGATAAAAATAATGGCTATAGAAGTGACCGGAGGGCAGAGCTCTAGGCCTTGGCTGCAGCCTAGCTGGATGCCATCACGTGACCCCCAATATGCACAATGTTGATACTGTAAATTGTGTGGTACACATATATTTCATGTTGTACTATGCTACACAGGCATGATAATCAAATCAGTAATAATATATGCATTGAGCAAGGAAGAAAAAATCAAGGGGAACATGTGTGAAGGAATATACTACTCATAGAGTTGTGTCACCATGATAGGTACATACTGTACAAATTTACTGTAATATGATGGTACCAATGTTGAGTAAGCTACAATATGGGATTTTATTTATTTTTAATAATGCAGACATTGTCTAAACAGTAATTACAGATAGCCAAGGATGCTCTTTACAGTTTGTGACCTTGTTTTTTTTTTTTGTTTGTCAAATTTATTTTTGGAAAATCACTTGTAATGAGACTCCCATCACACCATAGGGTTCAGTTTCATGGCTCCCCCCAATAGGCCTTCCCCTATGGAGATGGTCCGCTACTGCCCTTTGAGGGGTGTCACCCCAGATGGCTTAATGGTGACGCTGGACCTATCAGGTATACCCAGTGAATGCATGGATTCAGGGGGTCTAGTACTTGTCTATAATATGGCGGTGACAGAGGCCCTGGATTCCATAGTTCCAGCTCACGTTTGACCCCTCACTCTTCGTTCAAGGTCCCCATGGTTCAATGGGACCATGAAGGAGATGAGGGGAATGGGTTGAAGGCTACAGAGGTGCTGGTAGAAATTGGGTCTAGAGGTTGACAGACTTAGATTGATGGACCATTATATGTTCTATCAATCAGCAATCACCCATAAGAAGGCAGAATTCCTGTCCAGGGAGATTGCTGCTATGCAGAGCCGACCAGCTCAGCTCTTCCGGGCTATCAACAGATTGTGCAATCCAGTCTGTCTTCAGCCTGCTGGAGCCATTTCACAAGAGAAGTGTGACGAGTTTGCTCGGTTCTTCGCAGATAAGGTTGCCACCATCAAGTCCAGGATCTGCTCAGCTCCCTCTATTGGGTATTGTGGAGGTTGGCAGGAGGTTGTGAGTGCCCAGTTTGCTTGGTTTGACTTCGGCCAGCCAGAAATCATTGACATTGTGAGAATCATCAAGACTTTGCGGCCAACCTACTGTAGTTTGGACCCGGGCCCAGCACACCTTCTTGTAGCGTGTGTTGATGAAATAAGCCAGGTCCTGGCTGAGATAATCTGGAGATCATTGGAGAGGGGAGTCTTTCCCGACCCCCTAAAGGAGGCAGTTGTATGACCACTCCTTAAAAAGTCCTCCCTTGACCCAGACTGTCTGATCAACTACAGACCTGTCTCTAATCTTCCCTTTGTGGGTAAGGTTATAGAGAAGGTGGTTGTGCTGTAGTTGGATGATCATTTATCTACCCATGATGTCTATGATTCTCCCCAGTCCGGATTTAGTAAGAGGCATAGTACCGAGAAGACCCTTGTTTGGGTGCTAAATGATCTCCTAATAGCGAGAGATCGGAGGACTCATTCCATCTTAGTCCTCCTTGATCTCTCTGCAGCATTTGACACTCTGGACCATGGTGTACTATCGGAGCACCTGCGATTCATCTGCAGACTGTCTGGTACAGTCCTTGGATGGTTTTGATCATTCCTCAAGGGTAGGACTCAGAGAGTGGTGTCTAGGATTTATTCCTAAGCCCCTCTCCCCTATCCTGTGGGGTACCACAGGGCTTCATTCTATCACCCATGTTGTTTGCAGTGCATATGCTGCTGTTGAGAGCTATCATTAAGTGGGATGGTCTGAGTTTTCATTGCTATGCAGATGATACTCAGCTGTACATGTCCTTTGTGCCTGAACAGGATGAGATCCTCTCAGTTTTTAACAACTACCTCTTTGAGATCCAGGACTGGATGAGTGCCAGCTGACTGTGGTTGAACCTGGCTAAAACTGAGGTGTTGGTTGTAGACACAGATCATTGGGAGGTGGGTTTGTTGGTGGGACAACCTTCTGGGCTTTGGCTCTGGGGTGTTCGGTTCACTACATCAAATCAAATGCGAAACCTGGGCTTTATTTTTGACAATGGCCTGACCCTTAAATCCCAGGTGTTGGCTGTTGTCAAGACCTCATTTTACCATCTGAGAAATATCGCCTGGGTAAAATACCTGGTTCCTCCTGATGATCTTCCAGCATTGGTCCATGCCTTCATGCCCTCTTGCCTTGACTACTGCAATGCCCTCTACCTAGGGCTACTGGGGATTGATATCTGCCACCTGCAGCTGGTGCAGAATGTGGCAGCCAGGCTATTAACTGGCACTTCTAGGGCCAGTCATATCATGCCTGTGCCCAGTGGACTGCACTGGCTGACAGTTCAGTGGTGGATCACCTTCAAGGTTGGGTTACTGACCTATAAAGCCCTAGATGAGCAGGAACCCCACTCTTTGCAATATCTCCTTCACCCTTACTGCCCCCTCTGCTCACTCCTCTCCACCAGTGAAGAATTGATAGAGATTCCCAGGATTTGATTAAAAACATCTGGGGCCCGGTTTTTTGTGGCCCCTACATTCTTTACCTCATTGACTATGTGAGTGCCTGACCATCCAGAGATTTAAAACGGCACTTAAAACTTACTTGTCTAGCCTGGCCTTTGCGGACTCTTTTTAATTTTGAAGCTGATATTTATTAGGACACAGATTTTAAGAGAGCATTCGATGTACTTACTTGTTTGTGATTTGATATTAATTACTGTGTGTTTGTTTTGCAATTATGTACAAGCGCCTTGATCTTTGGAAAGATGTTTTTTATGAATAAAGTATGATGATGATGTGGGGAGGTGTACAAACTATTTCCCCTTGCACATCCAGCAAATGGTCTGGTGCTGCTTTATGCCAGCTAAGTAAATGGCAGTATAGCCTAGAGTTTAGAGGAACGAGGTGTGAACAAGCTTGGTACATCCAGCAGACTAGACCTGAGTTTGATTCTCACAACCTCCACTTGCATACTGTGTGACTCTGAGCAAGTCACTTAATTGCCCAGTGCTCCCAGGCTGCCCCTTAAAACAGGCTCTTGTGCCTAGTGGACCTTACCTGGTTACCAAAGACTAAAAAAAAAATTTTAATGCTAGGGTCTAAAAATTAGCCACTGACTAAAGTGCACCCAGTGTTTTAGCCACTTGTGAATTAAATTAGCCACTCTACAGACATGGTCTGATGCTGCTTTCCTGTCTCGAGGACCCAAACATTCTGAGGTTCTGCACTGTTTGGTGCCAGACATGGAATGACAGATATCATGTTCTCATGGGGCAGAAAGTGAACTTGCACTATCTAGCAGGCTTTGCTCATGATTTTTTGTGAAGACTAAAAAAAAATTGCTCTGCTGCATGGCACCAATTGCCCAAACATACTGATGGACGTGACAGTGTTGGCCAGCAGTGGTGTGGTGTGACAGACAGCCACATTCAATTACACTCATCAAAATGTCTTGGCCACAGTGGTGAAAAGGGAGCCTAGAAATGTTAGCCACATTGATTTTACAGTAGCCGTTGATGATGGTGGCAATCCTTCAGGCACATCTAATGCCAGGAAAAATAACTAGGGGTTAATGAACTACAAATTAGCTTGGTACATCCAGCAAACTTGGGGTTGATTCCCACAACCTCCACTTACATACTGTGTGACCATGAGCAAGCCACTTAACCACCCCAATGCTCCAAGGTTGCCCTTGAAAACAGGCACTTGTTCCTGGTGGGTCTTACCTAGTTACCAAAAGAATAAAATAAATTGATTATATTAATTATTTTGTGAGGTATGTTAGCAGTGAAATATTGCATACTAATTTTATGGTTATTATGTGAATTTTAGCCAATTCCCTTATGAAAAAGTCTTTATGATCTCGATATGTTGCCTGGTTTGGAATAAAGAATATTGGTTGATGAAAAATAAAACTATACACTTCATTAGAAAGTAGGTCTATGGTCTGATTTCTCAGTTATGCTTAAGTTTTTGTATGGACTGTTTCAGGCCTTTTAACACAGCGTCTGACACCTGAAACCTCCTTCTTCACTCTTAATTTAACTTTATGCTTGGGAAAGCCAAAGTGACTTGACATATTTATGAGCCTATATCTCCAACAGCGATATAACAAAACTTTATTCTGTGCTGATATGAGAAATCTGAATCTTACTCCTCACTGGGAAACACTGAGTAACACAGAAAAAATAATGCTGTAAACAGACTGCTGCATACAGGGATTGCCATAAAAGTCCAAATAAATGAAGTTCTTTAAACATATGGTGAGTGCCTTATTTCTACTGTCCCAGCAAAACATCTGCAGCGCTCCACCCTGCAGCCACAAAAATAGACTGCTGGGCAGTACCGTCATTCTGAGAGCTTCTATTATGCTTAGCAATGAAAGTGGAAGTGTTCTGCATACTTTAAGCTCTGTTTCCATATTGGGCATCAGTGGAAGATAATTTATTTTTAAAAAGTCTCTTCTATCTAGTGGGATCTCAAGTCCATGGTAGCAGAATTGGCCAGTAATCCATCCAAAGGAGTAGAGTTTTTTCCACCTATCTGGCACCAAGACACTAAGCCGCATTATTTCCAATTTGTCTACATCTGTTTTGAACGGCAGGCATTTTCATATTTATGCAATATTTCTAAGAGAGTCTTCATGTTGTTTTCTGGTTTTTGGAAGAACAACAGGATGTTGTCTGTTTACAGGGCCACCTGTGCTGCCTCCCCTCCCACTTTTCTAATTTTAAGCTCAGGTGCCTCTCTGATTCATGCTGCAAGGGGCTCAATACTGAGCATGAAGAGGAGCAGGGATGATGACCGTGCCTGGTTCCTCTACTGATGCAAAACTGCTGAGAGAATATCTCAATGGTACTAACTCTAGCCATTGACTGTCTGTAAACTACCCCAGACCCAGTTCCAGTATGTCTTACCTAGTTTGACTTTTTCCATAGTCTGTTTTAAGAAACTCCACTCCAGGCAATCGAACACTTTCTGCACATCATTCACCAGAAGTGTGCTGGATTCCCTACAGCTCTCCACCACCACCATCACATTTAGCAGTTTTCATAGGTTATTATGGATATGTGACCAGAAATAAATCCCCTTTGGTCGGGGTGTACAAGATAACCAATTATCCCCTGCTGGAGGGTCACTAATATTTATGAAAAGATTGTTTCTTCCTGATTTAAGAGGGAAATAGTAGGAATTGCAGTGCAGTGGGACCTTGCTGGGTTTAGGAATAAGGAAGATGGTTACTTTTCACCAGGTGTCTGATGCTCCTGTAATATTGGTAAATACCTGTTTCAAAATTGGAATGATCTTATGGGCAAATGTTTTGTACAACTCAGAGGTATAGTCATCTGGCCCATGAGCTTTATTGGTAGGTAGTTCCTTAATAATCTACTCAATTTCATTTGATGTCATTGGAGCATTAAGCTGCTCATTTTGTCCTTCTGAGAGTTTTGGTACTTGTATCCTACTTAAGAAATTTGTATTTATTTAGTTTTTGTTGACTGGGTAAGTGGACTAGACAAATTCTTGCCCATTTTCAGGCAATACGGGGGGGGGGGGATACAGATGAATGTCAACTTACCTTGAACCAGATTAAGCTGTTGGTGGTATTTTTAGTGAAAGGTAGGAAATTTGGCCAGGGCACCGGGGAAATCCCCTCACTGAACAGTAGGGGGAGACACTGTTTCTCTGGATGTCAGACAAGATGGTGGATCAAAGTGCTGCAGGAGTGGAAGCAGCTCTGATAGCACAAACTGGAACTGGACAGGACTTGCAAGGAAAAGACAGGATTGAAGTTGAAATGGAATCAGAAAGCTCAAATCTGACCTCAGAGACACCTTTTGCTGACCCACATATTGTTCAGTAAACTCCTTTAATGGATACCTCATTTCCAGAGCTGCCAGCTGAAAACTCCTCAAATGTAAGTGAAATGAATGAAACTCAACCCGATAATGTTGAGATATCAGATAATGTACCGCCAGCAGAAGCAGAAATACTGAAACAGCTAGAGTCTGAGGAAAAACTTTACTTGCTTAAAACAATGCAGCTCACAAAGAAATTGAGGGACATACGAACTGACAAGGGCATTCAGACTGTCAGAGAAAAACAGCTGAGAGTAGATGATGCACAATCATCAAAGGATTTAGCCGCAACCTGGGTTGAGACTGTCGAGAATGCTGAAAAAAAGTTGCAGAAACACCCTGATGCTATTGCGTCCTGAATGGCACTATCAGGTTCCGCAGAACCTGGACTAAGATGTGCTACAGGAAAAACACAAACCAAGGAACAACCCTGGTCAGTAGAGCAAGCACTCAGAGACTCTGGATGGGGAAAAAGATGACAATACAGGTCAGTGGTTTTCAGGTAAATCCCCAATACAAATGCTGACTAAGGACATGAAAAATAAATCTGTGCAATGCAGTGATTTTAATCTTGAAGTGCCTTCAGATTTGGAACTCACACAGCACCCTGCGTTAAATTTGTTTGAAAAGACTGTAATTTCTGATTCCCAACAGAATGGGGGACACCCCACAGATACTGCTCAGCCACCACAGAGGCCTCTTAATCTTATTAATAAAGATGCACCAAAATCATTCGCTTCACTGTTTAAATTGCCTATATTACCTGCAAAAAGACATAATGCGGTAATACAAAATCACACATGCCCCCACAGTGCAAAGCATCATGGGCTGCATATGCAAATCACCACAGAATATTATGCTGGTTCAACTTTAAGCAGAAATGCATGGTGCCAAAAGGCCTCTCACACAGTTTGCAAAGGGTGCCAACAGAAGACATAGACATGTTTGTCCTATATTGGGGGAATGCCTGAACCTCCTGATAGGATTTTTGTTGCAAAAAACACTACTTAAGGATTTAATAAAATTCTTTGCAAGGGAAATATATGCTTTAATTCACATCTCTGGTGAAACCACATTTGATGTCAGCTTCAAAACGTTTAGTGGATTGGAAAAATTTTGGACCAGATATAATTCCCTGAAGAAAACCAAATTATGGGTCCCATTTCTTGCTATCCCTCTAACAAAGCTGGCACATAAAACTGTGGCAGTACTATTCCGAAATGAGGGAGTGAACATCCACGATTTAACTCACTGGCTATGACAGAGATGCACTATAATTGAAGAACCAGAAGCCATACTGGACACTGAAAATATCAGGATGTGGGGGGGGGGGGGTTGGAAAATTAAAGTTATGTTAAAATCTACTGATCTGGGAGTAACACACTTGCCTAACTCTTTTTTTCTAGGAAGGGATCGTGGAATACTTTTTTTTATCCAGGGCAGCCTTAAACCTGCTATAAGTGTGGTTCAGGTGCACATTTAAGTAATATTTGTGACCCCATAAGATGTAATGTCTGTGGGGAACAGGGGCATTCAGGCTCACAATGCACAAATGAGTGCAAATGTAATCTTTGTGAGGAGGTAGGGCACACATTTCAAAATTGTCAATGGGACACACATAACCTCCATGTGGATGGAGAGGAGCAGAGATTATTAATCACTCTGACACAAAAAAACAAATTAGATATGCAAAAAACACAGACATCTACAGAAAGTACTCCACAAGCTCCACCAGGCATTGATACTGCCTTGACACACACAGAGGGTGAACAAATGCAGGTAGTTACTGAACAGAGGCAGCAGGTTGTTCACTTCCAACAGGTAGCACCACTAAAGGATGGTATATGCCCCTTATCAAGTCAGGTAGAAGAAGAACCTTCAATGCTGACAGGACACAATAAGATTGGACTAATGCCCCCCCCCCCACCTGCACAAACTAAAGTACAGGATATACCAAGACATAGGGCATGAGTTTCTGCAACTAAGATATCCACTAGATCTACCCCCTTACCTGTTACAAACCAATTTGATGTACTACAACAGGATATTATGGATGAGGATTCAGATACATCCTCAATAGCCTCCTCTATACCTGAAATAATGTCAGTTACAGAAAAGCAGGAAAATATGAGAGGTCCTCAAAAGAGAAAGACAAAACTAAAGAGACAAAACACTAGAAGGGGAAAGTATAAATGAACACTGCATAAATGGTAATTCCCTTTTCATGCTATACTCTGAATGTAAATAGCATAAAGAGGGATAGCAAACATAAGCTTGTTTTTTCTTTTCTTACTTCTCTCTCATTTGGGATTTATTTTTTACAGGATGTGTGCTTTCACAATTTGAGAGAGAGATACAAATGGCCTCTAAAGGATGGTTGCATGGTGCCTCCTATTGGTCAATAGGGACGGAAACTTGCTCAGGGTTGGGGATTCTGTTTAAAATCCCTGAAATGAAATTATTGAAATTATATGACTTAATTCCAGGAAGGGTATTAATTCTGGATATGTTAATACAAGGCTAATTGTTTAGGTTATTGAATTTATATGCCTTGCAAACCAAGGCTGCTAGACGTGAAATACTTACACAACTACAGCCTTATATTCCTCACATACAATGATTTTTGCAGGTGATTTCAATTGTCCACTTACAGCAAAAACTTCAAAACAATACTGTGATTCAAATATGTTAGCTCAGATTGTACGTAAAGCAAAACTAACAGACTCTTATTTCTCATACAGGAAAACTACTGTATCTACCTTCCAAAGGGGGTCATTAACTTCCTGTATTGATTATATATTTATTTCAAAATATGTTAATATTTTTTCAGATGAAGTAGTCCCAGTAGAATTCTCGGACCATAAAATAGTGGGCATAAAAATTGGAACCACTACCAATTTTAAAAGGGGAAGAGGATTTTGGAAAATGAACACCTCTTTACTACTAGAAACAAATATTTTACTAAAACTGCAGCATTTTAATACAGCCAGAAAATCTGCATTTTTGTTGTTTGACAATCCCCATCAATGGTGATAAGATACCAAAAAAGATCTACAGCATCTATGTAAACAAGCTAGCAATATGAAAAGTAAAACACAGTATTTTGACTATTCACAAAATAAGTGATTACTACAGCAATTACTATCTCTAGCCAATGACACAGAGCAAAACTTGACTACACAAATTGATGAGATCAAACAAAAAATTAGGGATTTTCATGCACAAAAAGTTAATACATTAGAATACCAGCAAAAATTTGGAATCTCAGGGAAAACAGATATTATATGCCCTTATGAAATGTACACTATGAGGTCCCAAATGAAGGAAATGACTGCTTTGAAAGACCAGTCTGGGATGGAATATAATAAACCAAGAGATATTTTAAAAATAGTAGGTGATTATACAGCACAAATGTATGCCCTGATACAAACAGATCAAGCCTCAATACAATTATATTTACAGAACTTGGGTATTCCTATGCCAAATAATAAACTTTTAAGAGAAATAGCTCAGACAATACAGGTTATTGAGACACTGGATGCATTGTCTATGACGGCAGGTGGTAAATTTCCAGGGCCTGATGGTCTACCAAATGAGATACTAAAGCTTTTAGGGAAAATTTTGTGCAAGAACTTATGCAGGTATTTAACTACATTTTATATTTCAAAGAAATACCATTATACATGAATATGAGTATTCTTACTTACATGTATAAGAAAGGCGACAAGTGCCTACTACAAAACTGGAGACCTTTATGCTTATTGAATTCAGATTTTAAATTACTAATGAAAATCCTGGCAAACAGTCTTGTTAAAATTGCAAAATTAGTAGTATCACCAGCACAAACATTTGCTTTAATTGTACGAAAAGTACAAGATCACATCTTGCTAATTAGGGAAATAATAGAACTGAGAAAAATGGGTGCAATAGATGGTTTTCTGGTGTCTTTAGAACAGGAAAAAGCTTTCGATAAAATTATTCATGAATTTTTATGGTCAGTATTACACACTTAGCATGTGCTGGACATCATGATAGACTGGTTTAGAAGCATTTATTCTACTGCCATGGTGATCCCGGTAGTACAAGGTTGGAGAGGCCCCCTGGTGCATCCTAGAAGAGGGGTGAGGCAAGGCTGCCCGCTCAGACTAATACTACATTATTTTTTATTAATCCTTTACTAAGATATATAAATTTAAATCAGCAAATCAGTTCAATTCATACCACAAGACTACTTTCTCCACCAAAAATTCTCTCTTATGCAGATGACATGACTGTCATGGTGAAGGATGAACAATCACTTGCCACATCTGGCACTTGGGTTAATATCCCAATACTGACACTGTAGTGCAGCATGAGGGAGGTGCTGCACTTCTGAGGTGCCATCTTTTGGATGAGACGTTAAACCGAGGTTCAATCTGCCTGGATTGGTGGTAGTTCAGGTGGATGCTAAAGATCCCATGGCACTTATCGAAAAAGAGTAGGGGTAATTTTTATTTCAAGAACTCCATTATATACATCACAAGTATTTTCCAGTCATAAATCCCGTCACCATAACCCCACACTGTAACTCTTTATCATCACACTCCTTCCCTTAAACCCACATAATACTCCTTAAAATTAGTTTCTATTTCTTGTTTATTTATCCGTATTTTACAATGAAAGAAAAAACCCTCCACCACACGAACACCCATGCCCTTGGGTAAACATTCAAGTCACCCCAATACACTTCTCATAGGGCATTTTCACAGTGTAAACAGAATGTTTGATATATCATAATTTTCTGCTGGAACAAAAATTGGTATCTACTCTGCCATAAATAAAATGTAATACATGCAAAGAGAACTTGTATAATGCTTAGCTTATACCTTGTGAGTAGCTGGGGTAAATTGCCCAAAAATATCATATTATACGTCACCTTCCTCAACCATTGTATCTTCTATGTGACTGCTAGGTATTTCAATGCTTCTATAGAATATGAACATCCTGTTAAAAAATGCTGCTGGCTCTCTAGTTGATTTTCACATTCTGGATATAAACAATTTCTCTCCTCTATTGCCTTGTGTTTATGATTACCCCTTACACTAATTCTCCCATGAGCACACAACCACTGGACATCCCACATTCTAGTTGGTATTCTTGGCTCTGTTATCTGTTTAATTATCTCCAATTGTATTCCTGCCTAACAATGTTAAATTCTGGTTCCTCTGGCCCTAGGCTTCTTACCATCTCTTGATACAAATCTTTCCGAGTTTTCTGTAAAATAATTTGCTTAGTGACCTTCCATTTAAACATTTTTTTAAATGAACTTTTTAGATAGTCTGGTACTGATTTCCCTCCTGTCAATCTGACTGGCTGGTTTCCCCACAAAAGTAAAATATCCTTAATATTTTGGGCTTGCCAAATTCTGTTTGCTCAGAAACAAATTTTACATATTTACAGCCCAAAACATGCAATGAAAAAAACTACCGGATTTATCATTCCAACCACCCCCCCCATTCTTTATTGGTAGATATGTTACCTTCCTTCTCATGGGGTTAAGCCGGCTTCCCCCAAAAAGCTGGAAAAATACTCATAGTATTCTTTCTTCTAAACACATTAGAAGAGGGAACACTGCACTCACATATAGAAATATGGGGATCAAAAACTGCTTTATGACATACACCCTTTTTTTGTTTTGACATCTTCCACCCCTTCCATTTAGCCACTTTCAATTCTCCTAACTGTAAAGATTTTTCCCATTTAAATTTACCCATGTGTCCAGGCCTATAAGTTACCCCCCAAATTTAAATTGGTGTAGTCATAATCTCTATCCCGTGCACCTCCTGTTGATCATATACCCTTCCTCCTAGTACCATGGCTTTGCTTTTCTGCAGATTTAGACTGGCCCTGATACTATTCCATATTCCTCCATTTCCTGGAGGATATGTCTCACCCCTTCTTCACACTTAACCATTACACATACATCATCCGCATATGCTGTTATTTTTATTTCTGATCTCTCCATTAACCCTGTTATGCCCTGTATATCCTGGTTGAGCACAATCTTTCTAATAAAAGGGTCTAAAATAAGTAAATACAATAATGGACTCCATGGGCACCCCTGCCTCACCCCTTTCCTAATTGTAAAATGATTTCCTTGTGGACCTGCTATATTTGATATTATAACTGCATTTGTATACAGTACTTGAATCCATGCTCTCAGTCTTGGAGGTACTCCATATACTTGTGTTATAAACAAAAACTCATGACTCACTCTATCAAAGGCCTTCAATTGATCCAATGATAATAAGAACCCTGCTACTCTTTATGCCTCACAATAATTCATGTCATCTCTTGCAATGCACAGATTTTTCTGGATGTGTCTACCAGGTAATGCACAAGTTTGCACTGGGTGGATGACCTCAGAAGCTACAATTTTCAATCAGTTTTATAAAATAAAAGTCACAATTTTAAAATCTGCATTTAACAAGCAGATTGGTCTCCAATTTTCTATACTTTCTCTATCTCCAGATTTAAACAGGTACATTACTAAACCCATGGTAAATTCATTTGGCAATGTTTCTTTCATTAATAAATATCTAAACACTTTCCCCAAAATAACTGCCATGATATCTGGAAATAATCTATACCATTCATTTGGGATCCCATCTGCCGCTGGAGCTGTATTTAATTTCAAAGTCTTCATTGCTTGTAATATTTCTGCCTCTTGTATCTCCATTTCCTCTGAATCCTTAAATTGTTTCCCTAGATCCAAGTCCTGCAACCCCTCTAAATATGCTTCCATTCTATTTTAGTCTAGTTTTTCACTTTGGGAAAAATCATATAATTGTTTTTCCACTATTGGTAATATACCCTGTATTCACTCATGACTCCTCCCCTCCTCATTCCATAATGCTGAGAACTGTACTGTCTCTATTCTTTCCTTACAGGCCTCACATGGGTCACTAATAGGTGTTCTTTATTTCCCGTAGCTAAGTTCTGCTTGCAGAGAATTTGTCTTATTGTATTGCACGTCTAACATATCTTTCCTGATTTGTTTCCCTAGGTCTATTTTTTGTTCATAAGAAGTAGTTAGTAACTTATATAACTGTGTCCTTCATGTAATGTACCTTAAATTTTTCTCATTTATTTTTGCCTTCCCAAATTTCTAATACCGTTCCCTGATATCTGCTTTTGTGTCCAGCCACCACCTCCCTAGATCTTCATATAGTGTTAACACTGATGTTCTGTAGATTAAAATATCTAACATTCTCTTTTGTGCTTCAGGCAATGTAATCATGTCTGTATTTAATCTCCATCTGTTCTGCCTTGGTACCCCTCCCATTATTGGTTCTACCCTTGAAAAAATTGCTAAATGATATGCGAACTCCAGTGGTATGGATCTTGTCATTTGGATTTGGATGTGCTTGGATATGAAAATGTAATCTATTTTTGATGTTGTAGCCCCTTTAACAAATGTCTAAATTAATCTTTGGATGTGCTTCCTTACTACAATCTACCAGGCTAGCGTGCTCAATGCATGAGTTTAGTGCATTTGTAATGCAATACATTTTTTTACCTTGTGCCTTCCTTGCAGTGACATCCAGGAAGCAGTTAAAATCCCCTGCTAAGTATGTGTCTCTTGCAGTAGCTAAAAATGGTTTAATCTCATCCAGCAGTTGTACTTTCTCTGCTTTCATCTACAGGCTGTATACCACAAGAAACCTGCTTGACCTGCCTTTCCAGATCTCATCCAGAATTAAAACTCTCCCCAGTACTAAATCGATTATTTTCTGGAACTTAAAACCAGACCCAGTAAATAATATGCCCACCCCATCCACCCTGTCTTCCCCAAATGACCAGTATGACGGTCCCCACAGCCATTCCTTACTAGTCAGAGCACTTAATCTTTCACTGGAAAACCACGTTTTTTTCTAAAAAACATACATCAATATTCATATCATGCAAGAACGCTAGTACTGTTCTTCTTTTGTTATCATTTACTATACTATGCATATTTAAGGATATGATGGAAGACACAGTCATGCTTAGTTATTCATCTATCTACCATTCAAAGTCATGCCTTTTTTTCTTTTTCTTTTTTCTCTTCTCTTTTCTTTTCTCCTGAGTTTCCCTTTCAGTCTCAGGGGGTAAGGAGTGCAAGGAGGAAGTGTCAAAGTCTAGATCTCCCAGCTCCATTGACCCCCCCCACTAGAGGACCCCAAAACATCATACAAATTATCCATGTCAATTTCCACCGAAGTATCTTTTTGTAGTCTTTGGCTCCGTCTTCTAAGGAACGGAGTTTTCCACTCAGGGTAAGATGGTTTTCTTTTCTGCTCCTTATTTTTATCCAATATGTTTTCATGAGGCTCTCAGGCCTGATCCCCAGCCATTGTGCCTACCTTGCTACTTCCTGGCTCCTCCCTTTGTTAAGTGGCGGACTTGTTTGGGCCTTGTACAGCTGTTGGTACTGGAGACTCTAAATCTGCCTGGGTAGTCTCCGCTGCCATGTCCCTTTCTTCTGTAGGTGGCTCCGTACTGCCTGCCGCCCCATTAGTTGGCAGAGAGCAAGGGGGATTTTCATTTGGGGTGTGATAAGGGGGGTGAATTTGCCATTTGTTGAGCCTTTTTTATGATGTCATTCTGGTTTATGTTTCTGGCTTTATTATGTGCAGCTCCTGGGCAGTTTTGAAATATGTGGCCAAAATCATCACAAAGATTGCACCTTGCAAGGTTAGCACACTGCATGCTAACATGACCCGTCTCATTGCATATGCTGCATCTCACTTTATCACATACACTTCCTAAATGTGATCTATCCCCACATTTATGACATGCCTTTGGTTTTCCAGCATAGAACAAGACTCCTCTGTCCCTTCCAATGAAAAAAACTGTTAGGCAAATGCATTGTCCCCTCCACCTCCTGTCTCAATTTTACTCTGAATTTCCATACCCCAGTCCAGAAATATTCCTCATCTATAACAGCTTCAGGGGCACTCAAGACCTCACATCTATGTTGTAACCAGTGAACAATGTTGCTTGTATGTACCCCCTCATTATGGAACATGACTGTGATAAATTTTATTGTGGGTCTTTTCAGTGGTACACATATAAAAGGGGTCCAAAGGGGTGAACATTTTAGTTGGTTGTATTTTGTCCCAAATCTGTCCAGAGCATGGGGAGATCTAAAACTTATGTCGAATGACTCCTCCCCTGATATGCGGATTAAGGCATAAACCTCAGAGACTAAAACACACATTGAATTTTCTAACAATGTTTTTCCCACATAGAACCTGTCTGGGGTATGATCCAGTCCTCCCCTGTACATTATTTAAACCACATTTCTTCTTGGAGCTGGTGCTGCAGATGAAAAAAGATCTGTAAATCCTTGTTGTTGGGGCCTATGGGGGGTCCTCCCTCTTGGTAACTCTTGTGAGTTTTCATCCAGGGGATTCTGCAGGTTCTGGGGATCTGTGGGCCTATTTTGAGTATTATTATTATTATTCTCCTGACATTGATTCTCCTGGTCTGTATCCTGAGGGGCCTCTCCAGGATTCATATTCATTTCTGCCTGAGCCCCACCTCTATCTCTTTTCTCCTCCCAATTTTCTTTCTCCTTGTCAGCTTGTGGCATCATATATTTTTTTTGCATTTTTGTCTGTAGCCCCTTGTCCCCCATTTTTCTTACTTGTATCTTCTTTTACCACTTCTCCCCTCTGGGCCTGTTCACTCATGATTTGCCTTAACCCATTTTTTAACTCATTTGTTAAATCCTGTACCTGGGATGCCTGTCGGTGACAGGGTCCTTCTCCACTCTCCTTTGGTTTCCCTCCTCTCTGTTTACCTCCAGAAATGTTGTGTCCATATCAGGAATCCAATCACCCATTGATGCGTTCTGCCACCCCGCCTCTTGCAGAGCTTTTTCTGAGGACCACTGTTGTGTGCTAACGTGTGCATCCTTAACTCCAAAAGGCTGCCTGATGATTTCTTATGCAGGTAAAAGCCTCACTGGTTCTTCTACAAGGCGTGATCATCTGCTGTCTTCGGCACAACTTGTGCCTGCAATTGCATCCTCACTATTGCTCCCATTGCGCTGGTTCTCTTACTTTTTTGGGAGTTTTTTTTGTGTATCTCTCTTCATCCTCAGCTAACAGTTGGAATAACATAGTTTTTCTCGCATCCAGCTCTTTTTCAAGTTGTGCTCCTACTGTCACAAAGTCCACCAGATTTGTTCCTAAAATGCTGCCATCCACTTTTTCTGATTCAATCTCCTCACATGAGTCGTCTGACTCAAAATCCCTTTCATCCTCCTGGGCTCCACTCATATTTTCTTGATGCTCCTCTGCTGGTTCAAAGGCCTGAAACCTGGCCTGTTTCTCCTTGTACTGCTTTGACTCTACTGAGTGCTCCATTCTTGCTCACAGGAAGTCTGGCCACCTACTGAAAGAGTAGGGGAATTTTTTTATTGAAATAAATAACACAAAACAGTATTACAACATACAACTCATAATAAGGTAAAGAACAAAAACGTAAACAAGTAATGCATGATATGAGCACCCGGAGCATAACCAACCTCTCCCCCAGCAAAAAAGTAGGGGAATTTCCCCCAGTGTCCTGGGTAAATTTCTCCCATTCACTAAAAAATACCATCAACAGCTTAATCTGGTTCAATTTTAGTTGCTTACTAACTGTATCCCTCTCACCCCGGTCGCCCCTGAAAAAGGGACTTCTACGCGCAGTGAGCATACCGGGTCAACAAAATTCAATAAATGAACTGTTATACATTCCTGTAATAAGTTTGGATGACTCTCTGGGGCTTCACTTAATTTAGAGAAATGTCAAGGGCAAAGACTTAATTACTTATTGAATTATAATGGTACGGTAGCAGAACTATCCATTACTCCAGATTCCATAGGTATATTAGGAATTCTCTTTGGTCAAGGAGTAAGAAGCTAGAAATTGGTAGGAAAAAAGTACAACAATGGAGCAAATGGAAAATGAGCAAAAAAAAAGAATATATTTAATTAAAACTTTCCTAGTCCCAATTTTCCTGTACATAAGTTATATCTTCTCCCCTCCAAAATATAGGGAAACTGAACTCCTGAGTATCTGTTTTCAAGCCTGCTAGAATAGCAGGCTGAACCCAATAAAAAGAAACATTTTATATTTACCATTAAAACAAGGTGGACTTAATATGGCAAATCCAATATTATTTTTTAACAGCTTTTTTCTTTTTACAAACATTAGATCTATGCTTGAACAGCAGACTAGAGGATGGGGAGCCTTACTGTATAATAAGTGCCATCATTGGGTACAGCTTTGGAACTCCAGTTCATTGAAAACACTTAAGAAATCGATACAGATTCCAGAGTACATCAGATGTACTTTTCTAAGATTAAAACAATGGCAGCTTATATCCCAAGTACTCCAAAACAATAATAGAAAACAGTTATATTTTTTATTGCTATCTACGCTTTGTACTGAAAATATTGCTTTTAGTAAATGTCCTTTAGAGTATGTGGCATCTTTAAAACATTATCTTAATAATCCCCATATTCCAGAGAAAATGCGGGACCTGCACTGGCTTGCATGCCATGAAAAAATCAATATAAAAGCTAATCAGAAGCATAAAAAATTGGAGGAACGTTATTGTAGCAAACCGTGATGCATTCAGAAAGAGGAAACAATAGCACATCTACTCTTTACATGGCCTTTTATTCAGAATTTTTGGAACTATTTGGCTGGCAAATGGAATTCTCCAATATTTAGCTGTCTACAGTATAAGAATATAATTTATGGCATATTTGGTAAGAACTGGACAACGTGAAATACAAGCACATTACAAATAATAACGTTTATACTTAAATGGAATATATGGCTTACAAAGTGCAATTTTACTCTACAACAAAAAGAAAGCAGTCATCAAGAGTTATACAACAAAGTTAAGTAATACATATCTTGTATATATAAAGCAGAAAAGAAAGAACTCTCTAGGGATAAATTATTAGCATTATGGAAATACTTGCCTTGGATAACTGACAATGATGCACCTGTTACTTGAACTTTGCTAACACTTGAAGTTTATTATTCATGACACTAATCTTATTACTGTATGAGCTTTGGGGTTGTTTCTTTTTGACCTTTTTGTAAGTTTTCATATTTGTATTAAATTTGTGTATTTTCTTTATCTTTTTTTCTATATTGCATGGATGTCTTATTTTGATTTATTGCATAATAAACTATTCCCCTATTCTTCCTGCAGGGGTGCTGTTGCACTGCAGGAGGATTGAAGGATCTCAGTCTTGCTATTGATCATGGATGGGGAAGGTGCTAGTGGTGGAGCTCCAGAGAGCAAGATGACTGGTTTGATTATTGTGAGTCCGAATATGGAGACCCCTATACAGAGCATTGTTTCTGGCTTGCCCCTTATGTCTATGGATGATGAGGATTTACAAGAAGAATTACATTTACAATTGGAATTGGAAAGAAAGAAGCAACACTTAGTCGAAATGTTATCTGAAGCTGAAAGAGAATTCCAAGTCAAAAAATCCCATTTGGAGGATGAAAAGAAACAGACACACTCCATAGCGAGCCTGATGCTGGATACCAGCCAAAGACTGCCAGTAAGACTTAGTCCTGAATGAATACATGATACACCTGACATCACTTCTCTGACTGATGCAGATACCCATCCATCTGGGTCTAGTTTTCCATTTTATGTGCCCCCCTCAGACTGGATGCCTGGGGGTGCTGTTCAACAAGCTGGCTGGTTGTTCTCAAATGACTGCTGGATTCCTGACCCCTCTATCCCCTTGCCTGGTTTCTCCAAAGGCAGAATCTCAGATCCCGACTACACAACTTAAGGGAGGTAAACAAACCATCCCAACGGCTCCTTCAGAGGACGTTAAGTCCCTAGCTGAGAGCACTCTGCAGCTGCACTAGATGGAATTGAGGCACCAGCAATAGTAGCTGTGTCAGATGCAGCTACAGGAGAAGTTTCACTACTGGTAATATCTCAGGCTGGAATACTCTCAGCAGTTATTGGCCCTGTTTAACCTACTGAGGTGCATGAGGAACAGAACACACTGGGTAATAACCCTCCTACAGATAACAATCAGAAGGATATTTCTGTTGATAATCTGACTATGGGAGGGATGGTCCAGTTGGAAGAACCTAAACAGCCCATACCCAGATTTTATGCAGGTTTGTTTCACAAACCTGCTGAAGCGGCTAAAAGATGGTTTGTGGTCTGCCTCAGATACAAGGGGCTGGCACCAGTCTCACCAGATAGACTCTGGGTGGGTAAAGATCTAATTAAAGACTCCCTGGGGTTCACTCTGGTGGATATCTATGCATTTATATACACACCAGGGGACCACGGTTATGATATCAGCTTCTGTACAGTGTCTCTCCTGGATACTGTACATTTTGGCATCTATATTATGAAGCAAAGGACTGAGGAGCATGGAAAGAATTAATTGCCATACCCATTACTAAGCCCATTATTAAGACAGTGACTTTGTTATTTAGCAATGAAGGGGTTGATATTAATGACATTACTTTCTGGATGGAGAAGAGATGCACAATATTTGGTCACCCCAAACCTATTATGGATGACAATGGATTCTGGAATGGGGGTTGGACAATTAGAATCCAACTGAAACAAGATGACCAGGGTATACACCACCTTCAGAGATCATTTTTTTGGGCAGGGATAGGGGCATATTGTTTTATGGGGGGCAACCAAAGAGTTGTTACTGATGTGGTTCTTTGTTGCATTTAAACACTAATTGTGACCAGGTCAGATGTTTTCATTGTGGGGTCATTGGTCACACTGCGGCCCAATGTTCAGCTTACCCTGCTTTTGCAATTTTATGTGGGGCGATGAACGCAGTTTTCTGATTGTCTATGGGCGTCTGAGGGGAGAGTCTGAGCAGGACTTTCTCTTATCTCAAGCAAGAAGGCCATTTTTGAAAGTCTCCAGATTTGAGTATGGATGCTGACCCCCTATATCGTAATAGGGGTAGAGGCAGAGGTAGGGGTCAGGGTATGGGAGTTGGAGGGTGCTCTAGAACATCTGACCCCAGATCCCCTCCTACTGTATCACCTTCTGAAATACCTTCTTCTTTCCCTCCCACAGCTCCATCTGGCCCAATACTGAATGGATCAGAGACAGTTTCAGTACATGGCCCTACTTCAGAGTCTGTAGTTTCTCCATCTCTTCGTTTACAGGAGCCCATTCCTGTGTTCCAGGAGGAATCAGGAGGTCATGACCTGTTGAATGACATGGTCACCTCGACTGGAGTGGATAAGGAATGTTTGGATACTGGTATCTTGGACCCAGAGGTGGTAATATGGTTACTTTTCCAGTAGAAGCGCATTTGGTCGGACTTCCTCTTTCACCGTTGCCCCTTTCAAACCAAATCTCTGCATTTTCTTTGTGGGCAGATACAGTGGATTTTGCACAACCAATGGATACTGAAAAGGTTCCTGTAAGGCCACAGCAGACTGAAAGTTTGACACCTCAGTCTCCTACTACCCTTTCAAGGAGGAGGATGAGAGCTAGCACTCGGCTTATAAAACAGCCACCCTGAGCCAACCCGAGTGCGGCTGGCAAGCCTCAATGTTAACAGCATTAAATCTACCTTTAAATGCGTAGCTACTTTTTCAGTTTTGCAGCAGTTAGATTTTAACTTATTTTTTTTTACCAGATTGCATTCTATCAGTGAGGTGCAACAGGCTACTAAAGAATGGGGGAAGGGATCTTCCTACTGGTCAATAGTGCCTAATTTATGCTGTGGAGTGGGCATTTGTTTTTCAACTCCCTCAGTTTCTGTCCTCTGAATGGTGGAAATTGATCCTGGGAGGGCATAACTGTTGGATGTTGTTATGAATTCTACCCCATGTAGGTTGCTCAACATTTATGGCTCTCAGTCTAAAGTTTTATGTATCACATTATTGTCAAGCATACAACTGTTCCTCCTTACTAGCAGACAGATCTTTTTGGGAGGGGATTTCAATATTAACTTTCAGACTCAAAATGTAGAAGGGAAACAATACTGCAACAAGACTTTCCTTAAGAAAATTATGGTACAGGCGGGTTTGAAAGATGCCCATATTGGTAGGCCTCAAAAGCCTCGACCAACATTTTATAAAGGGAAGATCTCTTCTTGCATTGACTTTATTTTATTAAAGACAACGTTGTCCATATTTGTGGTGTTCAGTGTCCCAGTAGAAACTTTGGAGCACACATTGGTGGGAGTTCACATTCTGTGCCCACCTCTGTGTGAGGCTGGTCCAGGTTTTTGGCAGTTAAATACTGCTTTGTTGGTTGACCCTGATATTAAAAAGGACCTGGGCATTATTGTCAGGGATAAGTGTACTATGATTGTTCTATACGATGGGTAATTGGGGCACTGGTGGGAGGATTTGAAAGTCTGTCTGATAGGGTTTTTTCAGTTATGAGAGAATGCTAAGGCTTCGTCTTCTTCTTATAAATATTTAGAACTCAGAGGAAAACTTCAGATTTCTTCTTTCACGACAGAGCTTGGATAGAGTGGGTTATGGGGCAGAAATTAAGTTGGTCAAGGTTGAAATGTCCTCCTTCCAGTATAACAGATTTCGCTCTTTACAGAGGGAGCAGTCTTTTGGGACACGGGGAAAGCACAGAGTACTAATCCATTTGTGGATAGTCAACACTGCAGAGAGAAAATAGAAATGGTAAAGTTACTGTAGTTTCCACACAAGGGGCTATTATGACAGATAATGCAGGGATCATGAGATTATTAGAAACCCATGTGATTAAGGCTTTTGGTAATTTGGTTCCTGATTCAGATTTTACTCCCCAATTATTGCAGGCAGCCAATCTTCCATCCATTAGTTTGGCACAGGAAGCTGGTATGCTAGCTTCTTTTACACAATTGAAACTACAAACAGTGATTACAGGTCTCTAGAAGGATGTTTCTCCTGGGTCCAATGGTTTACTGGGACAGTTATATGAGGTCCTATGGGAGCTTATGCCACTTGAGTTGGTGGCAGTATTTAATTCTTTTATTTCTGAGCACTGTCTTCCTACTCAAATGTATGAAGGACTGTTGATTTTTTTATACAAATCTGGTTGCCAGTCAGATAACCACAACTAACATCCTATAACATTTTAAACATGGATTTCAAAATTTTGGCCAAGTTATTAGGGAATAGACTTGCAGTAGTTATAGGTGATATTTTATGCCTGGTCCAATTTTGTTCTATTCCTGGAAGGAGGATAACTGAAGCTCTTCTGTTGAGAGAATTGACATCACAGGAAGGGACGGGGGGTACAGCTCAGCAAAGGGAAGGTTTTGTGGTTAGTCTTGACCAAGCAAAGGCATTTGACAGGTGTCACATTCTTTCCTTTGGCAATGCTTGGGAGCATATGGGACACCAGACTTGTCTATACACTGGTTGAAACTCTGTTACGCTTTGGCTTTTGAAACGCCTTTTGAGAATGGTTGGTTGGGTTTGAAGTGTCAGATCTGCAGGGGGGTTCAGCAGGGCTGCCCTCTCAGCCCATTGTTATATGTGTTTACTAGTGATCCTTTGTTGAGGATTCTCTAAGCATACCCTCGATTGGTGGGTCTAGGGGATAGGGTAGGACAAAATCTTAAAATTGTGGCTTATGCGGACGACTTATGTTTATTGGCAAAAGATGAAAATTCTATTCAGGTGGCATGTGATCTTATTGTGGGTCTTGGTAGCATCATGGGTGCAGTCCTAAATGAAGGGAAAACCCAATTCTTACCATTACAAGGTTTCCCTTTATCTTCACAGGTAGTAGCAGGCATATCTGTGGCACAAGCCCCCTGCAAAAAGTTTAGGGGTTTATTTTGGAGGAGGTGATCTGGGGGATTCATTTGGGAAAACAAGTTGCAGATTGGAATGGAGAAGGTACAGAGATGGAAAGTTTGGAAGGCTTAAAAATAAAAGAGGATTTATTTAATTAAATCCTTTTAAATTCCGATTGTTCTATTCCTTGGTATGGTGTACCCGGTTCCTACTCATTTGGAGACTAAACCGATAGTTTTTTTTTATCTTGTTTTGGGGGACCTGGCTCAACCCTAAAAAAAGGAATATTTTGTATACAGAGCTCAAGGATGGGGGAGTGGGGATGGTGAATCCGGTTTTGTTTTTTACCTTTTTTTATATAATAATTTGGTTCCATTGTTAAAGGGCAGTGCCCACTTGTGGGGTATTTGGGGTCTTTCAGTAGTTACTGGGGTACTGACAGAGTGGGGACAGGGTGTTTTTCTCCATAAAAAATAAACAAAATCCCCATCTACCAACAAGGTGGGCTGGGGTTTTTGATAATGTAAAAAAAAATGGCATATTGCATATCAATCAGTTTTTCATTTTCCTTGGAGAATGCTATATAAAGATGTTATAGCAGAATGCTTTATTAAGCACCCTTTTTCAGGACTTTCAGAAGCTCAGCAGAAATGTATTTCTTTGCATATTATGGACCCCAGGATTCCAGAGGGAATGTGGGATACAGTTTGGTTGGCTATTCATGGAAAGGTGAATGCTAAGAGTAACCATAAGCATAAACCCCAAGACAAAAGATTTTGCCCAAGATATTATTGTTGTATGAAACTTGAAACAATGGACCATTTATATTTTTCATGTCCATTTATTATAAAATTTTGGGTTATGGTATAGTCCAGCTGGAAGTGTGGCTTTTCGATCATTCCAGATCCGGATTTATTGTTTTATGGTATCATCCCCCAATTACCTGTAAAAATTCATTTTGGTACACTTAGGTTAGTTTTTGTTCATTTTCTGTATTGGATCTGCATTTGCCAATACCGTTTAGTTTTACAACATCAACTGTTATCAGAACTAGACTTATTTCATATTTGTACTGAATTACGTCTCTTTAAGGTTGTTGACTCAAAGGTTTATGGAGCAAGCATCTATGAGGAGTACTGGAGATACCTGGATCAGATTTGAGGTTTGGCCATTTTAGGAGTGGGTAGAGGCCAGGGGAGGGGGTCTCTTTTCCTCTTGTGATTTACTCATGGAGGATTCAGGAACTCACTACCAGATCACCAAATTATGCATATAGTCATAGGTATTTTGTGTGCAATTAACTCAGTTTGTTTTTCTGTTTTATTTTAGAATTCAATTTGTTTTTTTTTTAGAGCTAGCTCCAAGTGACCTTGACATTGTATGAATGTAATACATTTTTCCTTTTTTATTATTGTATGATTTATAGATTATTTTGTGTGTAGCTAACACAGTCTGTTATGATTTGTTGTTGAAGATTTAATAAAAATTCCCCTACTCTGCCAGTAGGGGGAACCTCTTTCTCCCAAGATGGAGGATTTGGCGCTGGAACAAATGGAGGTGGATGCTGTAGTGGAGGCCTTTCACACAGCAAACAATTATATTGTGGAAAATGATCATGAGAGCAGTTTAAAGAAACAAGATTATGCTCACCCAAGTAAGTCGGAGCTAACCACTGTGATCAATAATGACAGGAACAGTATGGGAGAAGGATACGATGCAAGGTTGGATACCACAGAGATCTTCATGCCAGATGCTGAACGAGAGAGGCCTTGATCAAGGGAGGAAAATCAGACAACAGAGATAGCTGCTGAGGATACACAGCTTCTAAGAGATTATGCAGGGGTAATTGGCCAACCAAGTGCAGTATCAGCACTATAGCTGATGTGGAAGACGTTCGGGATGAAAACAGCAACAGAGAGACCAAAAGATAGCTGGTCTGAGGACAGCACATTACAAGGTGCAGGGTGGACATAGAACACCTCAGGTCAGTGGATTCTGGATGAAACCTAGGATGAGGAGAATGAAAGCATATTAGCAACTTCAACTAACAGGCCTGCATTGACTAGGACACACCAGAGCTTTGGGAAACATGGAAAAAACAATTTAAAGGTACTGGGAACTGAAGTCACTGAGGCTTTAAAACAAACTGAACCAATCTCTGGTAGTTCTGCTAAAGACACTGCTGTTTTTAGAGAATATGTGCACCCAGAGAGTATTAATTTAAAAGAAGGGACACATGTGACTACAAAGGGGAATAACACCCTAAATGTGCAAGATAACGCTAATAAAGGGGGGAGAGACATTGATACCCCAGTTTATGCTGAAAGGAATGCTGGAGGCCCATCCACTAGGGATTGTTCTGGTGCAGGGAATGGTCAAAATGGTAATAATAGGGGCCCTCCTGAATCAGATGAAGTTCCTTTGAATGGTAATAGAAGGTTTACTGGGAGCAAAAAAGGGCCTACACTGTAAGATTTATTTAAAAATAAATTAGAACAAGCTCCCAGGAAGAATGTAGTGAGACTGCGATATAGGGGAGATTTGTTTGAATGCCCAGACAGGTATTATGTTACCAGGCAGCTGCCGAAATCCTCTATGCAATTTGCACCTACTGACATATATGCTTTGATTCTTGTGTCCGGTGAGGACACTTTTGATGTGAGCTTTAAAACAAATGCAGGGTTAGAGAGGTTCTTGGGGAAATATAATACTTTAAAAAAGACCCCTCTTTGGACCCCCTTTCATACAATCCCCCTCACAAAGCCAGCAATTAAAATGGTCACAATAATGTTTAGAAATTAAGGAGTAAACATTAGTGATATTTATCATTAATTGCAGAACAGATGCCACATTCTAGGACCATCTGAAGCAGTTATTGATTCTGAAGGCCTATGGACAGGTGGGTGGAAGTTTAAAGTAAAATTGTTCCAGGTTAATTCAGAAATTGTGCATTCACCAAATAGCTTCTTTTTAGGAAAAGACAGGGGAGTGTGTTTTTATGGAGGACAACCTCGTGCCTACTATAAGTGTGGAGCCAAAACTCACTTAAGCAGCACATGTGACATGATAAAATGCTCCTTGTGTGGGGGATTTGGTCATCCTAGCTGGTCCTGTGAAAACCTTTTTCAATGCAACCTTTGTGATGAGAAAGGTCATGCCTACCATCAGTGCCCTTGGGCTAGGAGACACAGGACTGATGGGTGGGATCGGGGGATTTAGTGCAGTCTGCTCAGGATAAGCATAGAGGGCCAGAGCCTAGTGCCCAACCAATGCAAAAACTCCAGGAGCAGGATGGGGATGTAGAATTGGTTAGAGAAGAGGTACAAATCCAAATAAATAAAAAAGAGGAGTCAAAGTAGAGAAGAAGCCCCCACCCCACCCTCCCATTGAAGAGGATGAGCAACAGGACAAGAGGTTAGACAAGCAAGGGACAGATTGGCAAGCAGATAAACCACAGATAATGCCCCCCCCAGCTGAGAAAGGAGTGGTAAAAGAAAGAAAGGTAACAAAGGCAGCTGCTAAACAACACCCTTCAGGTTTTAGTGTACCAATGAAGAATTCTTTTGCTTCCCTCCAGACTGAGGGAGGAGATTCTGATATAGAGTCAGTTGTATCCCTTCAGTCAGGTCAGATATCAGAAGTAGAAGAGGAGGAAAAGAGACCTTTGAGTACTGCAAAAAAGAAAAAAAGGAAAAAGAGGAAAAATAAGGCAGTTCAGCGAGAAGATGATTAACCCCACCCCCCAGGGAGAAATGGGCACTATAAACCTAGCCTCCCTTAATGTATGTAGTTTTAAAAATTACAAAAAGCAAATCTCAACACTTGCCTATCTAAAGAAACTACATGCCGATATTATTTTCTTACAGGAAATCAGATTAAAATTACTCTTTGAAATAGAGTAAGCTAGGAGAAGCTGGGTATGCAGCCCGTCATTCTGGACCTTTGGTACAGAGGTAGCTGATGAGATAGTGATTCTGTTTAAAGGCACAGACTTCTCGATAACTAGAGTAATTGATATTCTCCTAGGCAGAGCCTTAATTGTGGATTGCAAACATAGGGATTTTTACTTCAGGTTAATTAACATATACGCATCTCAGTCAAAAACTGCTAGAATAGAATTATTTAATATTATAAGACCATATTTATACACAAGGAAACACACTGTGTGAGGAGGGGATTTTAATTCTTGCTTAGATAGTAAAGGCTCTGGGGAAGCCCTTAAAAAAGTTTACTGTGACTCACAGGCTTTGGGAACTATAATAAATGGGGCAACCTTGACAGATGCCTATAGATACTTAAAAAAAGACTTGGGGGCTAGCTACCACAAATCTACTTATGCAACAAGAATAGACTATTTTTTTACTTCTAAGCACTGTAAACTACTTAAGATACATATTAAACTGGATGAATTTTTGGATTATCATATAGTACTGGGTGCATTCAGTTTGGCAGCTATGCCCCCCCTAGAGAATATTCTCAAGCCCCAAGAGGGAAACTAAATACCTCGGTCCTTGGACAGGAGGAAGTCATAAAACAGGTGGAGAAGTTATTGTAGGCCAGATGCTCAGTACAGTGTATGTATGATGATATATGGGATTGGTAGCTGAGTACCAAAAAATATTTTAAAGACTTATTTATTATGTGTGGGAGGGAAAAATCAACCACGGCATATAGAAAATATTTTGGATATAGAAACCAGCTATATAAATTAATGTCAGTCCTGAATAAAGACCATCTTAAATATAAGGCTCAAATTACAGAAATAAAAACACTTATGTTCAGGTACCAATATGATAGAGCGAAGTCCCTAGAGGCTGAAATAAGGTACGGGACAACAAAGTCCCCAGCCTCAGATCCATATATGGCATGTAAACAATGATTAGATGCCACAGTTATGTCAGGATTATATAGGCAGGATGGTTCCATAGAGACTTAGAATTAGGTATGCTTTTAACAATGCAGGGTTCCTCGAACGCTGAGTTCACCACAAGTAATTATAAAGGGAATGACTGGATAACTATCTTTTTGCACCCACCCCACAGTTAGCCAGAGAAGATCAAGAAAGTTTGGAACAACCAATTTCTCAGGAAGAGATTTTTAGTACTATTAAAAATCTAAAAACAGGGACAGTGCCAGGGTTAGATGGATTGGCAAATGATTTCTATAAAAAGTTTGCTAAGGAACTAAGTATAATTCTAGAACCAGTATTTAATTATGTGTTAGGAAAAGGAGGAACACCTTTGGATCTAGGGATGTCCGTTATTAGCTTTGTATATAAAAAAAGGGTATAAGCTGTCTTTAAAAAACTGGAGGCCTATAAGCCTTTTGAACAGTGATTATAAAATTCTCGCTAAAGTGCTGTGCAAGAGGTTACAGCAGGTATCCCAAAAATTTATAGATGAAGCACAGACCTGTTCTATTCCCTAATAGAAACACTCCACATAATCTTTATTTATTAAGAGAACTTTTGGAAAAAGGCAGGTCGCAGGAGTTGACTGGGTACATAATGGCATTAGACCAGGCCAAGGCCTTTGACAAAGTGGAACATCAATATTTATTCCAGGTTCTAGATAGGTATGCGATACCCCAGAAAATGGTGACATGGTTAAAAGTTTTGTATGAAGGAGCATGCATGACTCCCTCTATTAATGGATGTTTGGGAGAGATTATACCTTTAAAAAGAGGAATGCTGCAGGGATGTCCACAAAGCCCATTACTATATTAATTTGCATTGGATCCAATACTTAGACAAACTAAATGGGACACACAAATTGTAGGCCTAGCCCCATATCCAGGAGTACCATACGAAAAAGTAATGGCATACGTAGATGATGTATGCCTGCTGGTGAGAAACAAGGAATCAGGCAGCAAGGCAGTAAAGGTCTTTAAGGGGTTTTCACAAATAGCTGGTGTACAAATAAACACGGAAAAAAGTGTAGCTATTCCAATAGGGACAGTAAGGAAACAAGGCCAAGACCTGGCAGCCATCAGGATAGAGGAGGGGCACCCAAAAATGATTGGAAGCTGGTTTTGTAAGGAAGATACAGCCAGGTATAATTGGGAGGAACAATTAGAAATTTGTGAATCTAAATGTAGGATTTGGAAAACTTGGAAATTAGGCAAGAAAAAAATAATTTTGATAATAAAAAAAATCTTATTACCTATATTTATGTATCTCAGTTATGTATATGCTCTCCCAGTACAATTAGAAATGAGACTTTATAGTAATTTTTTTCAGATGGTGTGAGGAAGTTGCCAAATCCCATTAAAAGAGACATAACTTATCTTCCACTTCAAAAAGGAGGGTTAAATATGATTAATCCAGTAGGTTTTTTGTTTCATTCAATTTTTTTTTTTATACAAGTACTGTGTGAACCCAAAATAAACCTCTTGGCAGCTTTGGATAGCGGAAGGTTTTCAAACATATATGGGAAAGTGGGAACAACTCCCACCAAAATTATCAAAACATTTGAATATACCAGAGTATGCCATTTCTTCATTACGTAAGATTAGACAATGGAAATTAGATAAAAGAACTTCTTTTATACTGGGGCATAAACAATTATATCAACATGTGGTTTTTAATACACAACAGATGCCTGTTATATTTCCGGAATGTACACCTTCCAAAATGCCTCAAACTTTAGCAATATTAACTGACACTAGAATTCTGCATAATATGTGGGATATGAATTGGTTGTGCTGTCAGGGGAAATTGGATGTAAAAGGAAATTTAAAGCATAAGGCAATACGAGAAAGATATTGCCCAAAGCAAACATGTATTACTGTTGAAGAAACCTTACAGCATTTATTTTTTGACTGTCCAGACACTAAACAATTCTGGAGAGAAATAGCTAACAGATGGCATTGGCCATGTATAACCAGAGTGAATTATCAGATTCTTTTTTTTTTTTTTTAATTCTTTATTTTTATCTGCTGCTTACCGCTGAACCATCCACCCAGGTCATGGCCCCCTCTGCTCTTACTCCCACATTAGCCCTTACTCCCGGATTCCCCCAGATTACCTCCCAGGGCGGGGCTGCGGCACAGCCCAAGTGCCGCAGATAATGGGATAGGTCCGGGATCCAGCCTGAGAGCTCATTAGAGTGGAGGGGCAGGCATCTTCCTGGCAGCAAGCAGTGTGTTTTTTCCCCCTTTAGACGAGGGTGGGACGTGCAATGACGACTTGCGTCCGCCCTCCCCCAAGCTTACTGTGTTGGTGTCAGAGCTTGTGATACAACCCAGCCTCCGCTGGGTGTCACCACATGTCTGAGCCCTACACCACCCTCCTCCTGGAGAAGGAGAGCAGCTGTGGGGTGCTCAATCCTTCTCCTCCTGGCCAGCCCTCCAATGACCCGAGTCCGTTCCCGAACCCAAGGTGCCGGTGTCACAAGTGGAAATCCAACCGCTGCGCCAGTGGGCCAGCATCACATTCTTACATTAGGAGACTTCTGGGGAATTTGGAGAACTTTTCATGTGAGCACATTAAGAGTAATTTTCTCAATCATAAAGTACTATGTATGGCAGAGTAGGTGTCAATATGTGTTACAGCAGATTCATTCCACTCTGGTGGTAATCACACAAATAGAAACTACCATTTTGCAGGTTAAGGACAATGATATTAAGAAATATTCCCCATAAAAGGCAACCAGTTTATGGAATACTTAGATACTATATTTTAGCAGAAACAGGGAGATACAGGTGGGAGAAGTATTCACTAAGGATATGTGATGTTTGGTATTTAAAGCTGGCTGTATGGGGAATAACTAAAAGAAATGAGGAATTATTTTAACAGAGGAAAAATTAATTAACGTTCCTCATGTTTTGTTGTTATGTATAGGTTTTTGGGATGAATTAAGTTTATTTCTTGTATAATATGTATATGTGATGTGATGTTTCTTTGTTCTTTTCAATACAATTCCCCTACTTGTTTTCGAGAAGTGCCATGGGATCTTTAACATCCACCTGAACTACTACCAGAACAAGCAGATGGGACCTCGGTTTAACATCTCATTTGAAAGACAGCATCTCAGGGGTGCAGCAGCCCCCCCATGCTGCACTGAAGTGTCAGTATTGGGATATTAACCCAAGTGTCTGGTATGGGGATAGAACCCACAGTCTTCTGATCATCTGGCCTCAGAGGTGAGTGTGCTACCTGCTGAGCCACTGACACTGATGCTCGGGGTGATTTCTATCCCAGTTTGCTATAGTTTGCTATACTATATAAGTGTGCAACAAACTTTTTGAATTTTGCAACAATTTCTCTGGTGTTGTGAGCAACTTCCCTTACATTTGTGCATTTTTTAAATATTTTGAATATGCCTTTCAGCTTCCTGTTTTCTTAACCAATAAGTTAACAACCCACCAGCATGATTGCAATGCCCAAATTGTTTTGATTGGTGAAATGTAGTTGGGTCTTGACCTGCTGAACCCAGGCAGTCAAGTTCTGCTCTTGTGTCTTTTATCTGTCAAAGGACCTCTGTAGTGGCATGGGCTTTGTGATCAGCTTTTAAGAGCCCTAATTTCTCCCTGAGTTTCTGCTCACATTCTTTAGCCTGTTTTTTTTTTTTTGTGGGTGGTATATAATAGGTGATGAGGCTTTTATGCTGTCCTTTTTTAAATTTGGGTGCCAAATCTTTGCCTACGTTGAACTCTCCATTCATGGCTACAGCTCCTTGAATTTTTTCTTTGAATATGTGGTCATTCAGAATCCCTGCATTTAGTCACCAGGTTGTGTCTTTTTGAGACTGACAAACATTTAACATCATTAGGACCAGACCATCATCTGAAAAAGTGATGGGTAGGATTTCAGGTGTCCCATGCAATCTGTCTAGCCTGGAGTAGCTATGATTTGGTGTGCAGTACGAAGTATAATTTTTTGTTCTTGGTTTCAGCTCCCTCCACACATCCACCAAACCCATCTCCACTCTCCAACTCTTCAGGGTTTTGACCACTAGTCTCCTTGAGTTGAGGGCCCCAGAGGAGCAAGCCATCTCTGAGTCTTCTACTGTGTTCCAGTGCCCAGCATACCTACCCGCAAAGTAGATAGTTTTCTGAAACACTAATCTTAAGAAGGGAGTTGTTGAAGGTTTCAGGCCATAAATGTTAAACATGCTATTCCTTCTGTAGGGTTGCAATTGCTATCCTGCTCTCCATGTCTATGTACTGGTCTAGTAGGTCCCATGGGAGGCCCTTCTAGATCAGTATGGCTCTACCCACTATCTTGACTTGCTGCTAGAAGCTGCTACTAGTGTACCCCCTGTCACACCTAGACAGCTGGTTCTGATCTTCGTTATCATATTCTTTGTAAATATGGGGATGGCTTATGGGCTGTCTGTCCTCAGAGCTGCTGAAACAGCATGTGGAACTGTCACATCAAGAAAAAACCCAGGCATACGTTCTAAGGACATGAGGTATTTTAAACTACAGAGATCTGAGGTTCAATTAGCATATTAAATTTGCTTTGATCCCAGGAAATTAAATTAGCCATTCATGGCATCCCCAGGGAAATCCTTTGATTTTGATCTATGTGTCATAATGGAAAGAGCATGTATGTGTTTTTGGTATCAGCCCAGGAAACCAGCTAATTTCATCAAAGAGACCTTTGATGTGTAGATACCAAGGCCAGATGGAATTAAGCAGTCAAACACACTTTTGCTTTGGATACAGTGACTTATATCAAAGAGACTTTTGTTGTGTGGGTGAAGCAAAGCCCAGACTGGTTCTGACCAATCAAACATAAAGAGGAGATTTATTATGTCATCTCTTATTTTTTTAAATACCTTAGCAGGCCATCTTGGTGTTATCAAAAATATAGATTTTGTTACACCAAGGCAGAGTTTGGTGACCTCAGAGAAGGCCAGCTCAGGACTGGTTTTAACTGCTGAGAGAACCTGGACAGACACATTCATTATGTGACTGAGAGAAGAGAGACCATCAAAGCACTGAAGTAAGGACCTTAGACAAGATTAGTCTGAAGTTATTATTTGTAGGAATTTGCACTTTAAACCTGTTTGTTTTAAGGCTGTATGTGTTGAGATATTTTGTTCTGTAATATTTTCTGTTTTCCTATTTTAAAGTAAAGATATATATTTTAAAACGGAAACTGCCTGGAGTGCCTTGACATTTCTTTTTATTTAAGTGAAGCTTTTAAAGGTTATAGTTGACACTGTTTTATGAGCTTATTGTTATACCAAACTGGGAAATGGATAGAGTTCTCTGAGGTCTTGCATAGAGTCCTAAAGGTTCATTTTGTAGACCTGGTTAGGTGCCCGTAGGCAAAGATATCTGGCCCCCTGAAGACAGAATTATCTGAGCCTGATAATTGAGTATGCTAACAAGAGGTTATCAGTTTGAATTCCTCCAGAACTTGAGACTAAGGTGACTTGAACCCACAAAACAGACAAGAGGGTTACCTTGTATTGTTCACTATCCACAAATCATACGCTCAGAGGTTGGCACTTTGGGAGTAGAGGGCTGACCGGTTGAGCGAATTTGTGACAGATTGGTTGGCAGTGGTGGCATAAAAAGTTTGGTGGTATAAGCTTCATTGTTAAGTGTGTCAGCTTGAGACCGTTCAGCTCACTTGAAAAAAAGAAAGGCAGTGTTTTATTTCAAAAGGAAACAGAACTATATCCCTTGGCTTACAGTCAAAGTTCCTACCCATTTTATTTTTTTTCTAATGTGCCAGTCAAATTAGCAGTAGTCAGGAAAGATGGCGTCCAACTACAGCAGGCACACTGTAGAACACTTAAAACAGTTGTGCGAGGACAGAGGATTCCTGTTCGAGGTGACAGCCAAAAAGCAGACCCTCATAGAGGCCCTGATGGTAGCAGATACCCAGAGCACAGAGTCACAGACCGTAACTGAAAGGGACCAGACCTCGAGTGTGGCAGGACTAGAGGCCAGTGAGGGGTCCCGAGTCGATGAGGAGGACAGCAGGGCCACTGTCAGTGAAGTGCCACAGCAGCAGGAGAAGGTCACCAGTATCCTGAATCCAGAGGTACTCAAGCTGAAAATTGAGATGCACAGGATGGAACTGGAGGCAGTACAACAACAGAGGGAGGTGGACCGTGAGGCAGAGCGACAACCAAGGGAGGCAGACCATGAGGAGTGTGAGCACCAGTTAACTGCAGAGGAGAAGAGAGAGGAGTGCCAGTGGCAACATGAACTGGAGAAGCTATGACTCCAACCAGCAGCACCTGGGCAGGTAAGTGGCTTGGGTTTAACTGGGACTGCAGGACTGGGTTACAAATTGAACTCCAAATTGATAGCTGAGTTAAAGGAAGGGGAGGGCATGGATGCCTTTTTGAATTCTTTTGAAAAAGTTTGTATTCAGGCTAAAATTCCTAGAGAGTCCTGAAGCTTCCAGCTATCCCCGCTACTTACTGGGAAAGTTTGGGATGCATTGGGTCAGATGAACAATGAGGACAGTGATGATTACAGCAAGTTAAAAGATGCACTATTAAAAAAGTTTGAATTAACTTCTGAATCATACAGAGCTAAATTCTGTAAGCTCAGGAGAAGCCCTGATAAGCGCTATGAGGAGCTATCCATGAAACAACTTGTTTTTAAAATGGTGGGAAGGAATTGAGGCAAACTCTGTTGATAAAATTGAAAATGTGATTTTATTAGAACAGTTTTATTGGGCATGATCAGCACAGCTAAAAACCTGGCTAGAGGACCGAGATCCAAAAACAGTGCAAGAGGCTGCAGAACTCTTGGACCGCTATGCCAAGAGCAGACCTGCTCTGAGAAAGAATGAGGCAGGTGTGGCAGCACAGAAAGGGAAAAGTGCACCTTCAGGGCAGCTAAAACCCTCACTGCCTTCACCAAAACCAGTTAGCCCCAGGTTTCAATGAAAACATTTTTCTGAAGTAAGAAATGCATGTTGGCTGTGTAAGGAAACTGGGCATATTGCCAGACAGTGCCCCAAAAAGGTGAGACATAATACACAACAGGGTGCTAGAAACAAGTGGGTTGTTGGTGTGTCCCTGAGAGCATGCCAGTGAACATGAGGGAACACATTTATTTATTTATTTAAGAGTTTTACCAGGAAAACATACTGAGCGGGTTACCGCTTGATTCCAGATGCATCCTGGAGGATAGGGACATGTGGATCAATACATCATAAGAAGAGTGTACAAGCTATGCAATTACATTTACATACAGTAGAGGAAGATTGTACATTTTGAACAGAATACTATACAGGAAGTTGTTATACAGAGGTGAGGACAGGTGCATACAAGTAATAGCGATGAAGTGGAAGCACATGTGTGCAGCTTTCATATTACAAACAGTAGGCAAAATCATGCATGTGACAATTAACAAAGAGGTATAATTAGCTGTGAAACATGTGTGAAGCAAAAGAGTTTATAGACGGTTCTAAGAAAGGACTGCACCTCGACCATTAACAAGTTGCACAACAAGCGTGTAAACTAAGCAGTGATGGTGTACTATGAGCACGTCAAGTGGGACTAATAAGAATAGAGGACTTGGAGTAGCAGCCCTTTAGGTGGCCCTATGTACAGGTGCATGTAGGGGAGAAGTGGGTCTTGAGAAGGTTGTTTAGATGAGCCAGGTTAGTGAAGTTATGAATGTCTTCTGGGAGAGCATTCCAAAGTTTAGGCATGAGATAATTGAACGCCACTTGGCCCCTTGATGTGGCCATGCATGGAACATGTAGGAGCTGGGAGCTACCACTCCTAAGGGAATAGGTGGGCTGTGATGGGACTGTGAGGGCAGATGCCAGGTAGGGGGAAGGGATTGAGCCCAGTATTTCGTAGAGGTCCTGATGCAGTGGATATGTCTGCGAGCGTGGAGCAGTGTTAGATCGAGGGAGCTGTAGAGGTCACGGTGATGAGTCTAAGTGGGGCAGTTGAGGGCAAAGTGACAGAAGGAGTGGAAAAGTGGGTCAAGGCTGGCTAGGGCAGACATGGGAGCAGCACAGTATATTGTGTCCCCGTAGTCCAGAATTGGGAGGATAATTTTTTGGACTATTTCCCTGCGGACTGACAGGGGTAAGCTACCCTTGTTCCGGTATAAGACTCCAAGGTTTGGGCACAGCTTTTTGTGAATTAATTTGATGTGAGTGGAAAAGTCCAGGTGTTGATCAAGCCAGACCTCAAGGTAATTGAAAGAGGTGCAGGTTTCAAGAGGGTTCCCCTCGGTGGTGAAAAAAGTGGGAATAGAAGGGAGTCTGGAGAGCCTTTGCCTTGTCCCAAAAGTTAGGGAGGCTTTTTTGGGGGGGGGTTTAGAAAAAGTTGGTTTGATCGAAACCAGTGCTGTACTGCATTAAAATCTTGTTGGAGGGTAGAGGCCACTACATCGGGGTGGGGCCTGTGGTGAATAGAACGGTATCATCAGCATATAGATGTGTGAGTGCAGACTGAGAGAAGTTCATTTAGGAATATTGAGAAGAGTAGTGGGCTGAGGACCGAGCCCTGTGGGACCCCAGTAGTAACAGGAAGGGGGGAGGAGGTGCAAGTTCCGATTCTTACTGATTGAGTTCTGCCTACCAAGTAGGAGTGGAACCAACTGGAGGCTTCGCTAGAGAGTCCAGCACATGATAGTTTGGATAGCAGTAGGGAGTGTGAGACAATATCGAAAGTTTTTGCTAGGTCAATGAAAATGGCAGAGGTGGTGTGCCCATTATCCATGCCCGAGAGGAAAACGTCGGTGATCCCTAGCAGGGAGGTTACGGTAGAGTGCAATTTCCTGAAGCCTGATTGGTAGGGTGTAAAGAAAGAGGATTGGTTGAGGAAGGAGGAGAGTTGGTCTAGGACAAGGTGCTCCTATAGTTTGGCAAGGATAGGGAGTAGGGAGATTGGGCGGTAGTTACCCGGTGATGAGGGGTCACCCCCTTGCGGGAAGGGGATGACAGTGGCATGCTTCCAGTCAGATGGTACATCATCCAGAGAAAAAGAGAGGTTGAACAGTGTGGCCAGCGGGGTGGCAATGGCAGGGGCAGATAGATATAACATTTTGGAATCGAGCCCTGACGGGCACTTGCCTTTAGAGGGGTTGAGAGACAGCAGGGCTTTAAATACAATGAGCAGAGTAACCCGACAGAAAGAGAAGCCAGCAGCCTGGTATGTTGTAGGCATTGTGGAAGGTGCATTCTTGGGGTGGCGGAAGACAGTCTAGAAGAGAGGATGCACAGCTGGTGAAGAAATTGTTGAAAGCCGAGGCCACTTTTGTTGGTTCAGAGAATATGGTGCCTTCTACATTTAGGGTTGGGGTGGGGGGTGAGCAGGGGGAGTGAGGAGTGACTTTATTGTTTTCCAGAAGTTAGTTGGGCGTTAGATTTGTTTTGAAGGATGCCTTGAAATAATTGGCTTTGGCCTGTCTGATTTGCCTAGTGCAAGACTTATGAACTGAGTGATAAAGTTGGAGTGCTGCCTGGGTGCCTGTTGACTTATACTTTTCCCAGGAATGGTCCCTAGCCTGGAATTGGCCAATGAGTTCTACTGAGACCCAGGGCAGGTGAACACCTCTTAACCTCTTTCTCCGAAGGGGTGCGTGGGAGTTCCATACAGCTAGGAAGGTATCCTTAAAGAATTTTAGGGCTGAGTCAAGGGAGGAGGCCTGAGAGATGAAGGACTGGTTGGCCTCTGCCAGGTCACTTAGAAGCACCTCTAGATTGAGATCTTTGTACCACCTAGCTAACAAAATCCTTGGTGGTGGGGCATTGGGTCTAAAGATTTTCCTTACAGTGTAGATTATGTGGTGATTGCTTAGGGAGTCAGGGAGGAGTCGGGCTTTGATGATCCGATGGGGGTGTGAGGTAAGGGCCCAGTCCAAGATGGAGTGGTTCTAAGATTTGTGATTTAGATGTGTGGGTTCAGAAATCTGTTGGGTGAGGTTTAGAGCAGTGATTTGGCTCCTAAGTTTGGAGCTATGTTTTGCCAGCCAGTTGAAATTGAAATCCCCTAAAATGTGTAACTCGCCCCCAGAGAAGTTAGCTTTTAGGGTGCTCAGATAGTCCAGCACGTCTGACTGGGAGGTGTCCGGGGTACAGTAGGACCCAGCAATATATAGTGGGGTGGAGTGTGGAAGGGAGAGTTTGATTAGGAGAGAATTGATGGACTGAGTGGACATGGAGAGGTGTACCAGGGTGAACTGGAGCACTGAGGAGATGAACATATCTATGCTTCCCCCTTTTTTCTTGCCGAGGCGGTCTTGTCAAACAAGTGAGTAGCCAGGTATAGATACTTCTGAGTCCAAGTTGTGGGGTTTTAGCCAGGTCTCAGTGAGTATCATTACATCTGGGCGGAGTGACAATACTATTGGTTGAAGGGCTGTGATTTTGTTCAGGATGCTACAGATGTTGAGGTGAACGAGTTTAAGACCTTTTGGTAATGTGAGGGTCTGGTAGGTGCTGGGGGGAATGGGCTGGGGTTTAGTTCTACATCTCCAGACAGGAGGAGCAACAATACTACCAAGTGTTTAAAAGTGTGAATGCTCCATTTAGGCTCGCGGGGGTAATCACCTGAAGTAATGTTTGTGGAGGGGTATTTATTATGGTGTTGATTAGAGCTGTGAGGCCTGCGTGAAAGAATGGAGGCAGGATACTAGCACCAGGGATCCAGATGTTCTGGGAATAGTGATGTGGCAGCAGTATTAGGGAGATAGTTTCAAGACAGGGAGTTCAGACATTACCTAGTGAGAGGGGGATTGGAGTTAGGTGAGGATGGGAAGCAGGGGGGAGGGAAGTAAGGGGAGTGAGCTGGCAGATTGTGGTGAAAAGTAGAAGCAGCATGAAGTTTGCAGGGTTTGACAGAGGGGTGGGAGAGTGAAGCAGACTCTAGAGGGAGGGGTTGTGAAAACAGAGTGCCAAGAGGGAAGGGAGGAAATATACAGTAGGTAGGCACTATGTAGGGAGAGGAAAAATGCACTAAATTAGATAGTGCCAGAAATGTGGTGAGAAGAGAAATGCTGAGGATGCTGGGGCAACTTCTAGTGGGGAATAAAGACAGCCTGCAAATGGGGAACTCAGCTAAGAGGTTTCGGCCATCACGTGACTCCAGCTATAATACAGTGAGCCAACCAAGGGTGGCAGTGGAGGTGGTGGGGAGCCGATGCAACACATCGGCGGGGCTTGCTTGCTTGAATCGGGAGCCGAGAAATGTAGTGGAGCTGCTGAGATGGCATCTGTACCTGTGTGCAGAGCTGCATCTGGGGAAGGGCATTGAACTTCCCTCATGGACTCTGGGGGAGCTGCAGAGTTCCTGTCTGAGGAGGTGAGAGAGAGACATGCACCCAGTCATAGTAAATGGTATACAGATGCAGGGGTTAAGGGACAAAGGGGCATCCCTGACATTGGTAAAGGGGGATCTGATACAGCCTGGTCAACTTATACCCAATAAATACATAGTTGTACAAGGGGTTTACTGGTGAAGAGAAAACATTGCCACTCACTAGTGTTCTCCTGGACTGGGGTGAAACAGGGGGAACTGTGCAACAGGTGGCTGTAGCCAAAACATTAGCAGTGGATGTGATCCTGGGTAACAATCTCCAGCAGGGGGTGGTATGTGTAGTTACCCGTAGCCAAGTGGCAAGGGAAAATAGTAGTTCCCTGAACCCCATAGAAACCAGTGTGGACACCACTGAGATGCTGGTTCCCCAGCCTGTGTCTCCAGATGGGGAGACTGATAAAAGGGGGTAGAAATTTCCCCAGTAGCAAGTAACCACACAGCTACAGAGGGTTACTCTGAAGAGGGAGGGGTGACCCCTTGTCAGAAGGTTGGAATTGACAGTGATCCTGAGGGCCCTGATGCTAGTGCTAGGGACCCTAGTTTAGTGACTGAAGGTGACCTGTCCCATGCCGTCGGACTGTGTGAGGAGTTTACAGCTGCTCAGAGGAGTGACCCTAGTTTAGAGAAGCTGTGTGCTTGGGCAGACTCAGAGGGCACACAGGGAGGTGACGGCAGACATAAGGTTTATTGGGAAAATGGACTTATGTATATGCAGGCAGTACAGACAGAGGGAAGGAGGGATGCTAGGCAGGCAGCTTGTCATTCCCCAAGGATATCGTGAGCAGTTGCTCAAGGTTGCCCATGATATTTCCTTATCTGGTCATCTGGGAATCACACAAACTATGCAGTGGTTAGCCCAGAATTTCTACTGGCCTAACTTCACCCAGCAGGTGAAGGAGTATTGCAGGTCTTGTCACCGGTGCCAAGAAATAGGGAAAAGCGGACAAGAAAACCCAAGCTACCCTGATCACCCTCATCCATAGTGGAGGAGCCATTCCAGGGGGTGGGAATGGATTTTGTGGGGCCTTTAAATACCCCCAGCTCCTCAGGGAAGATATTCATCCTGACTGTGGTGGATTATGCCACCCGGTACCCAGAGGCAGTCGCCCTATCCTCTCTGAGGACAGACAAAGTGGCCGATGCCTTACTTGGGTTTTTGTCCTGTGTTGGGTTTCCACAGGAGGTAATCACCGATCGAGGGCGTTCCTTCATGTCGGACCCAATTAAATGTTTATGGGAGAAGTGTGGGATGGTGCAGAGATGAATGACACTGTATCACCCACAACAAGCCAGTGGACTTGTGGCACGATTCAATGGTACCCTAAAGTCAATGCTCTGTGAGTTTTCTGAACAGCATGGGAGGGACTGGGAGGAATACCTTCCCCACCTGTTGTTTGCATACAGAGAGGTGCCCCAAGAGTCAACAGGATTTTCCCCCTTCGAACTCTTATGTGGACGCCGGGTATATGGGCCCCTAGACTTGATCCTGGAGGACTGGGAAGGCAAGCACGCTACCCAGGGAACTCTCCTTGCAGATTACGTCCTTAGGTTTTGGGAAAGGCTGAATGAGCTTATGGGGACAGCCCAGAGCAACCTGGCAGCTGCCCAACAGAAACAAAAAGAATGGTACGACTGCAGAGCCAGAGCTCGCTCATACATAGTGGGTCAGGAAGTCATGGTCCTTATTCCGGTCCAGAAAGACAAGCTGCATGCTGAGTGGGCAGAACCGTACAAAGTGATTAGGAAGGTAAATGACGTGAACTACACTGTGGAGTTACCTGACCGTAGACAGACAGAAAGGATGTACCATGTCAACATGATGAAGCCATATGTAAATAGGGCTGACATGGTGTTTGCAGTGTGTGGTCATGGGGAGGAGACAGATGAAGGAGACCCCCTTCTGGACTTGCTGGAAGAAAGTAAGTGGGAGTTCTCTGTGGAGGCAGTAAAATTGTCTCCCCAGCTGACCCTGGGCCAGATCCAGGAAGTAAGGGAGGTTTTAGCAGACTTTGCTCCCTTGTTTAGGGCCAAGCCTGGACTAACCCCCTTAGTGACACACGATGTGGAGACAGGGACACAGACGCCCATATGGCGGACAGCATATCGGGTGTCAGACGCAGTACAAAAGGACATTAGGAGGGAAGTGGAGGAGATGCTGGATTTAGGGGTAATCCAGAGATCCCACAGTCCCTGGGCCTCACCCGTAGTCCTTGTACCCAAGCCAGATGGCTCAACTTGTTTCTGTGTAGACTATCATGGACTGAATGCAGTCACGAGGTCAGACACCCACCTGATGCCCTGGCCGGTGGAACTCCTGGACAAGTTGGGGGGGTGACCTACCTTACGACCATTGACCTGACGAAGGGGCATTGGCAGGCAGAGTTGACGGACAGAGCTAGGGAGAGGTCGGCCTTCAACACTCCGATAGGCTTATTTGAGTTCAAAGTAATGCCTTTCGGAATTAAGAATGCCCCGGCCACTTTCCAAAGGTTGGTGAACTAGGTGTTAAATGGTGCTGAGGAGTACGCCATGATGTACCTGGATGACATTGCCATCTTTAGTACCAGCTGGGAGGAACACCTTTCACACCTTAGGGAAGTGCTGGACAGGATACAGAGGGCCGGGTTCACTGTCAAAGCTAAGAAGTGCCAGGTGGTCGTGGGAGAAGTGGCATACCTTGGACATGTGGTAGACTGGGGACAGCTCCGTACTAACCAAATAAAGATAGAGGTAATCCAGGCATCACCCAGACCAGAAACTCAGAAGCAGGTCAGGAGTTTTCTCAGGACAGCAGGGTACTATAGAAACTTTGTACCAAATTACAGTGCTCTGGCTGCTCCCCTATCTGACCTGACAAAGAAAAGGATGCCCAAGAAAAATACCTGCGGCCCAGCCTGTGAAGAAGCCTTTTCCAAACTAAAGGAGGCACTGTGCAGTGCTCCTGTTTTGACAAGTCTGGACTATAGTAAAACTTTTATAGTTCAGACTGACGCCTCAGACGTAGGTATTGGGGCAGTACTAAGCCAGACATCCAGCAAAGGGAGGGACCACCCCATAGCCTACCTAAGTAAAAAGTTGCTTTCCAGGAAGCAATCATACTCCACGGTGGAAAAGGAGTGACTTGCCATAGTGTGCGCCCTAAAGAAATTGGAGCCATACTTGTATGGGCAGCATTTTGTGGAGCAGACTGACTGCAACCCCCTAGTTTGGCTGACGCAGATGGGGAAAAACAATGGTCAATTACTAAGATGGAGTCTTGCTTTGCAAGGATATGATATGACCATTCTACATAGGGCCAGAGTGACCAATCAGAACTCAGATGGGTTGTCCAGGGTGTATGAGGAGGGAACTGATTTGGGAAGCTCATCCCATGCAGGGGATAGACCCTCCCCCCAAATTCAGTCTAGGTGGGGAGCAATTGTCACACCTGGACAGCTGGTTCTGATCTTTGTTATCATATTCTTTGTTAATATGGGGATGGGCTATGGACTGTCTGTCCTGAGAGCTGCTGAAACAGCATGTGGAACTGTCACATCAAGAAAACACCCCAGGCATAAGTTCTAAGGACAGGAGGTATTTTTAAACAACAAAGATCTGAGGTTCAATTAGCATGTTAAATTTACTTTGATCCAGGGAAATCCTTTGATTTTGCTCTAGGTGTCATAATGGAAAGAATATGCATGTGTTTTTGGTATCAGCCCAGAAAACCAGCTAATTTCATCAAAGAGACCTTTGATGTGTAGATACCAAGGTCAGATGGAATTAAACAGTCAAATACACTTTTGCTTTGAATACAGTGACTTATATCAAAGAGACTTTTGATGTGTCGGTGAAGCAAAGCCCAGATTGGTTCTGACCAATCAAACATAAAGAGAAGATTTATTATGTCATCTCTTATTTTTTTTAAATACCTTAGTAGGCCATTTTGGTGTTATCAAAAATATAGATTTTGTTACACCAAGGCGGAGTTTGGTGATCTCAGAGAAGGCCGGCTCAGGACTGGTTTTAACTGCTGAGAGAACCTGGACAGACACATTTACTATCTGACTGAGAGAAGAGAGACCATCAAAGCACTGAAATAAGGACCTTAGACAAGATTAGTCTGAAGTTATTATTTGTAGGAATTTGCACTTTAAACCTGTTTGTTTTAAGGCTGTATGTGTTAGGATATTTTGTTCTGTAACATTTTCTGTTTTCCTATTTTAAAGTAAAGATATATATTTTAAAAAGGAAACTGCCTGGAGTGCCTTGACATTTCTTTTTATTTAAGTTAAGCTTTTAAAGGTTATAGTTGACACTGTTTTATGAGCTTATTGTCATTGCTCACTCAGACTTGGAGGTATCTTGCCTAACATTTTGGTCTGCAACACCCCCCCTGTTTAAGCCAGTCTGCATTTCTTTCTAGCTCCACGAGCAGCCCCACCAACTATGACTTTCTTATTTAATTCTCCTCTGCCTTCTCCTTCCAGGTAGTTTGAGAGCCACAGCCATGGTTCTCTGATGAACCCGACCTGCCAGACTGCCACCGCAGTCCAGGTGTGAAGCCACCAGCTCCTCACAGAAATGCAGGTATAGACTTGCCCTCAGGGACTGATTACATCCAGGAAGGGAGCCCTAGCTGCCAATTTTTGCTTTCTTTACATGAGGACAGTTGTCTCTGGGTTTAAATCCAGAGTCTTTTACTGCTGTGGCCCACTGGCTGCAGTCAGCCCCAGGAGCCCTCTGATTGGCTCCATATAGCTCTGCACTGTTAATGTTTGATTATATTGTGCTAGATTATGTTTTCTGTTAAAACTGTCTTGTGTGTACTTTATAGCTGAAGTTTTCTGATTTAATGTAAATGCCTGTATTGTGTTCCTCATAAGACCAGTAGTGATCTCAGCTCAGGCCTTTGAAACCCCCCTTTCACCTTTTTACGCTACTATTGTGTTTTAAATAGCCCTGTTACTGCTCACTCAGACTTGGAGGCACCTTGCCTAACATTTTGGTCTGCAACACCCCTCCTGTTTAAGCCAATCTGCATTTCTTTTTAGCTCCACGAGCAGCCCCACCCCTCTGACTTTCTTATTTAATTCTCCTCTGCCTTCTCCTTCTAGGTAGTCTGAGAGCCACAGCCGTGGTTCTCTGACGAATCTGACTTGCCAGACTGCCACCTGCAGTCCAGGTGTGAAGCCACCAGCCCCTCACAGAAACGCAGGTACGGACTTGTCCTCAGGGACTGGTTACCTCCAGGAAGAGAGCCCTAGCTGCCAAATTTTTCATCCACCCACCCACCCTGGTCCTGATTATATACACATAAACCCTGCCCCGGCTTTCTAGCTCACTTCTACTGACTATTGCCAGTCACACCTCATTGGTTATCTAGGCCTTAATTTTCACTTGTCTGCCATCCTCCCACAGGAACCACTCATTTCCCTGGCTCTCTCAAGGAACTGTTGCAAATCCTGTATCTATTACTGGTAAAAGGAAATATCTCCATATTAAGAATGCCATCAGTGCCTATCCTTCTCTATAGTTGCCTTATATTACTAAGTTATGCTCTACTCAAAATTTTGGTTTGCAGCTTGGACAAAGGCCAGTTCCCCTCCTCTATCATCTACCAAGATATAGCCTCCCACATTAGACATTAGACCATGACATCCTACATCAGGGACGTCTCTTCTATGGTCATGCCCCTCCTCCCACAGGTCATAACTATAGTACACGTGCAATTCCCAAGGATGGTATCGGCCCTATCAGTTCTCTATATTTTATCCCTAACAAATAGCAATCCTGCCCTTAACACAGTCACCATTAAACCAATGTACGCTAGACGGAGTAACAAAAAGACTACTTAGCAGGCTAAGACACCACCTCAAAAAACTACTACTGATTCTCCTACTCTGTTTGGGAAATGTTGAATTAAACCCAGGCCCACCTATTTCTCTGGATTCCCCTGCAGACCTCCCTCAATATAAAGGGATTAGCTTTCTCCATAACAATGTCTGTAGTTTTCTAAAGAAGATTGACTCTATACAGATCTGGGCTCTACATGCATCTCCTGATTTCTTCATGATAACTGAATGCTGGCTCACACCCTCGACCCTAGACAAATCTATCAACCTACCCGGATATATCATCTACCGCCGTGATAGACCGACTAGAGGGGGAGGGGTTTCAATATATGCCAAAAGCAAATTCACAGTCACAGTCTTTGTACCTCAAAGGCTAAGGAATTTGAATGCCTGGCTCTAAAATTATCACTTTCCAGTGAGAAATCACTCCTTATGGTAGCATGCTACTGATCGCCATCTGATAGCTGGGCACTTCTGCCACACCTTCAAAACCTTCTTTACTCTGCTAATACTGAATATATTCTAATGGGGGATATCAATCTAAATTGGAATGATGACAACTCTAAGAGATTGAAGGATCTATGCGATGTTAATGATCTGTTACAAATGGTAACTGCTATAACCAGACCTAACAGAAAAAACCCTGAGTGCAGCACCTTCCTGGACCTTATGCTAGTAAACAAATCTCACAATATCTTGCAGACTGGAGTATTCTTCAATGATATAAGTGACCATTGCACTACTGCCTGCATCAGACTTCCTTCCCAAATAAAAACGGCCTCCAAATTCAAACTGAAAAGATGCCTGAAGAATTTCTGCAGTTCACTTTCCTGAAAGATCTAAGCAACATTTGTTGGCAGGATTTCTATCTAGCCGCCACCTTTAACAGGGCATTTAACATCTTTCGCAGCCTCTTACTGGGGCTAATAGACAAACATGACCCACTAAAACTGATCAAATCAAGAAATAAAACTCCTGGCTGGTTCTCTCCCATCCTAAAGAAAGCACTTAGGGATAGGGACAACTGGTGGAAAAAAGCGAGGAAATCCCACCTGGAGGGTGATTGGTTAGCATTCCGTATCACTAGGAATGCTTGTACCAAGGTAATTAAGTCAGAAAAAGCTAGGTACTTCCAAAAAGAACTAGAAGACAATAAAAACAACTCTGCCAAATTTTGGAACATCCTCAAAGAAGTTGAAGGTCAGTCCACTGCAACACCCCTTCCAAACAAAATCGTGTCTGATGGTACCACCTATATGGACAAAGCTGATATACTAGAGAAGTTTAATGATCACTTTGCCACTGCAGGGCTTGCCTTTGACACCTCACCTATCAGCAAACTTAGCCTGGCAAGAGACTACACTGTTGGCTTCACTGATAACCACAACCATAACCAACCGCATCCCACCCCCTTCAGCTTCCTCACAATTACATTCAAGCGAGTGGAGGACCTCCTCCTTTCTCTGGATACAAAAAAGAGTGTGGGTGCAGATAATATTGAACCTTACTTCCTAAAACTTGGCCATACCTATCTGACTGCCCCCATTACACACTTATTCAACACCTCTCTGATTCAAGGTGAGTTACCTGTCTCGTGGAAAACTGCCCACATCCTACCATTATTCAAGACTGGGGATCCGAGTGATCTGAACAATTACCGTTCTATTTCTATACTATCCGTCCTCTCTAAATTACTTGAAAAAATTGTCAACATCCAACTTAGAGAACATTTGGATTCACAAAAGTTGCTAAACCCAGCTCAGTCCAGCTTCAGAGCCAAACACAGTACAGTATCGGCTCTTGCCAAAGTAACTACAGACTGGCAAATGTCCTTGGACTCTAAAAAGCATGTATTTGCCCTCTTCCTTGATCTAAGTAAGGCCTTCGATACTGTGGATAATACCATCATGCCTACTGCACTGAGTAACATCGGACTTGATAGTTCTGCCATTAAATGGTTCACCAGCTACTTAACCAATAGGTTACAACAAGTCAAAGCCATAGGAGATCTGTCCCAACAAAAATCCTTGTTACGAGGAGTCCTACAAGGCACCATCCTGGGCCCTATCCTCTTTGCAATATACATCAATAATCTGGACTTGCAGCTGGGCACAGTCAATGTGCACTTATTCGCAGTTGATACTGTACTCTACACCACAAATTCATCCTTGGATTTGGCCCATGAGTACTTACAGAAAGACTTTGTCACCCTCCAATACAACCTTATCACTCATAAGCTCCTCCTCAATGCCAAAAAGACTAAAGCAATGATTCTCTCACTAAAGTCTGCTTCCGGATGTCCACATATCACACAGATCTGAACACTCTTAGATGAACCCCTTGAAGTAGTTGATACCTTTAAAAACCTAGGGTTCTGGCTGGATAACAAGCTCAACTTTCTGTGCCACTTAAATGAAACCTCGAAGAAACTAAGACAGCGATTAGGTTTATTCTAGTGCATTAAACACTTACTTACATTAGAAGCCAGAATGAGACTAGTACAAACTACATTCCTACCTATGCTGGACTACGCAGACTTCCTTTACAGTCATTGCCCATCAACAATGCTAAACAAACTGGACACCCTTTACCACCGTTTTTTAAGATTTATCCTAAATCTACCCCATGGTACACATCACTGTCATCTATACCAGGTTTCGGGATGGACCTCATTCTCAACTAGGAGAAAAAGGAATGCTCTCCTCTAATTTTTTAGAGCATTATCTGATAACCTCCCTGCATACATCTCAAACCTCTTCAAATGGGCTAAAGGCTCCTATGGCCTGAGATGCTTCTCCATAATCTGCTTCCAGATTCCTAGAGTGAAAACTACCCTTGGCTCGGCAGCAATCAACTTCTCACTTCCATCACTTTGGAACACTATGCAAGACTCATTAAAATTATCCTCACTTCCAAGCATTTTCACATTCAAAGCTCTATTAATGGATTATCTGAAGGAATCATGCAACTGTTTCAGACAATTATGACCCCTAAGTCCCGGGTGCCACTCTCAAATCCTACGCCTAAGTATCTTATCCACCCCACATTCCTAACAACAGAAACCTAGGACCTACAAGCCTAATTCCCTTAATCCGAGAAGGCTCTGCTTATTCTCTACCTTTTACCTATTCTGGCCTCCCTCTTGGCTGCCTACTCTTTCACCCCAATTTCTACCCTATTCCTTAATACCTCCTTATTTTTTATTATTAGGTACGAGCTCTTACTTAGCGGAGACTATATGGGATTGATGTCTCTTCTCATTACAGTAAAGCTTATCATTATGTACCTTTGCATGTTAATTATGTTGACTGGTATGTATAGGCCCATATTGACTGGCACCTTCACAATGTTTTTTTTTTTTTTCCACTGCTGTCCACCGTAATTGTAATCTTATGAAGTGTACTGTTTTGTATTAATGCCCAGGACCACCTTGAAAATGAGCTTGCTCAATGGTGTTTATGCCTAGTTAAATAAAGTGATGGATTGATTGACTGATATCGTTATACCAAACTGGGAAACGGATAGGGTTCTCTGAGGTCTTGCATAGAGTCCTAAGGGTTCATTTCGTAGACCAGGTTAGGTGCCCGTAGGCAAAGATATCTGGCCCCCCAAAGACTGAATTATCTGAGCCTGATAATTGGGTACGCTAACAAGAGGTTATCAGTTTGAATCCCTCCAGAACTTGAGACTAAGGTGACTCGAACCCACAAAACAGGCAAGAGAGCCACCTTGTACTGTTCACTGTCCATAAATCATACACTCAGAGGTTGGCACTTTGGGAGTAGAGGGCTGACTGTTTGAGTGAATTTGTGACACCCCCCACCTGTGGTGAAGTTTAAATGTTCCATTAGCATGAGCCTACTTTTTTGCAGGAGACCAATATCGCTATGTTTAATATAGTTGCCTTAATATTTTTGACCTCTTTATGAAGGAGCTCAGCCCTTCAGCATTGTATGAACAAATCTGCCTTGGGCTACCCATTAGAACATTGTTCGAGAGGGTTAAATCTTATTACAAGACTCCAACCAGCAACAGCACATTTGGTCTGTCTTGATATGTCAACAAATTTGTACTTTCTCTGAACCACCCTTCTCAATGTCTTGTGAAGCTTGAGGCATCATAAGAAAAGTTAATCTCCATCAGTGCAGGGGGCAGGACATCTTTTTGTTCCCCCAAGGGGGTAAAATAAAGCTGCACTATCAGGGTATAAAAGAGTAACAGTCAGAACAAACAACATTTAACAACAGGAAAAAAACCTAAACATGAAATTCCAAACATAGCAGGTGAAGAGAGATACTAGGTACTTGCCTCAGGTACTCCCCTCAGGGGTATCTAAGAGTTCCTGTGTGTGCAAGCAAAGGGTTTGCAGAGTTTTGGAGGGAATATCATCCCCCCAAAAGGTCTACTCTGGAACTGAGTACCTTGCCCCTGCTGGGGTCTCCACCAGGTACAACCCCTTAAGGGTGTGTCATGTGCTCAATAGGACTGAGAAGTAAGTACCTATCTTGAGATGACTGCCTCTCATCCAAACTCCTCACTCAAAGCTATTATATTCCCAAGATCTACTAAGCATGTACCTGCTTTGGATGCATACTGTCTCAGACAGTCAGAATTTTCCACCTGCATTTCATAGTTGTATATGTCCGTGCCCTCCACCCTCCTCCCCAGCATAGGTTCATCACGTGATTTACTTCCCATTTATGCTCCTGAAGGGCAACAAGCCTTGCATGTCTAATCAGCTTGTTAACTGGTATACCAATTCCATCCCTGAACTCCCTCCCACCTCGCCCCAAAATCTAAACAATCTTAATATGGTGTTGCTCTGTTCAGCTATCAGTCCCAAAATGTTCAGACTGAGTGAGAAAATTGCAGCCTATTTAGAAATTCAGCTGCTCACCACCCCCTCAAGTCTGTTCTCCCTTTCTTGGTCAAGTCACAGCACTCTTTTTGTAGTACTGAAGTTCTGTCAGAAAACATGTTGTTAGGCCTGTAGTCATACTCCATAGTTAACCACTGTGCTGCCCAAATAAATTCAGTGTGTCAGCAGGACAGCATCTGGGTCCTACTTCAGCTCTGTACAAGAAAGACTGCTGCACTGTAGCACAAGATTGTGCTTTGGGTTAACTGCATGGTGGGGTGACCACAATTGTATCAGAGTCAGGGTAGCATTACCTACATGACTCAACAATAGTAACACATTTTAACACAGAGTGCCAAGCAAGGTGAATTAATTCCACAGAAAGTCAGATTATATCCCCTGCCAATTTAAGTTCTGATGCACAGGAGGTGGACAACCAGAAAATCATCAGTCTCTGGCACAGGCTTGGGCTTAAACAAAATAATTGGCTGAACAATTTCAGTATGCCAGGAGGGAGATGGGTGTTTCAGGTTAGTTGAGGATCGGTAACCCTGGTCAGATCTTTTTATATGGGAAGTATGAGTTCCAACAAAAAAGAAAGTGGCTGAGAACATATACTTTGCAACTAGATTGTTCAGGAGGTTCAGTTTTTCAGACTCTTGTATAGCCATTTCAAAAGTGACTTGATCTCTTCAGAAGGGCCCATTTCTGCTAGTGATCTTCCCTTTGCCAACCACCAACCAGGACATCTGGCTTAGACCGTAGTTGTAGCTTTCTTCAGGCATGCTCTGGAGTTCTATGTGGTGTGCGTGAGCAGATTTGAGACTTGCAGCAGTTTGCCATAGATCTGACTCCTGATTCCTCATGGACAAGTAGCTTTACCGGGTACCATGGCTGTGCCTTGATCTGTTTATCCTTCAGCTGCTTCATAATATACCGGCTTATCTTTTTTATGCATTGCAGGAGGGAAGTCTTGAACAATATATGGTCGGTTTCCATTGAAGAGCTGCTCTTTTTTGTCCCACGCATTCCGTGAGATTTGCTCTTTTATTCAATATCTAAAAAATGTCACAACTATTGGGTGTGGAGGGGTATCAGCTTTTCATGGAGCACACTTTCCATTTCAGTGTGAAAGTCCTTCAGAAGATTTAGTTCTTGCTGAAGCCATGTCACAATAAGCTGTTAGGATGAGGGTGTTCAGTGTCATCAGGGAATCCGAAGAAGTGTAAATATCTCCTCCCTCTTGCTGCCACATCCTCTTCTCTCTCAGTCAACTCTCTCTCCCTTCTTCACAAGTAGAAGATGGTGTTGCCCATGGCACTGGAGTCTTCACTCAGGTCATTGACCATGTCCTCCACAGCTTATGTACCTTGTTTAAGTTTTTGAAAGTCTCTTTTTATTTCAGCCACACCGATGTCAATGTGCTGAAATTATTTCAGGATAGCTGCTGAACTTTCTTAGTCAAAGGAGGTTCCGCTACTTCATCTGTTGTCATTGTCCTCTGCTCCCAACCCATCATGCAGTCAGAGGCCTAGGAGGGAGAGTTGCTGGGATTGTGGCATCTCTGTGCAGAACAGTGTTGTCAGGCTGGAGTCCTCACTTTTGTGATTTCTGAAGCTGTCCTATGTTGGCGGTGTAATTCAGGAGTTTGTGTTGTTAAATCACTGTATTAGGAGGGTGGATGAATGGTGATTGTATGTGAGGCAGGATGAAACTCTCTCTTAACCCTTTATTCAGGTCAGAGGTGAAACCAGATGTCCACCTTTAGTTCTTTAAAATGATACACCCTGAGTTAGCTGTGTTTCGACACTGCCTATCTCCCTAATTAGAGAAAGCAAAAATATTGGCCTGCCTTACTAGTGCAGGGTGGGGCTAGCAGAAGCCACACTAACAGCTCCTCCCTGCTGACACAACACTGATGATCTGAGCACTGGTGTAGCAGCACTAGCAGTAGTTATGTTAAGATATTTCCCCTCTGAGCTGATTACATAAGTTGTTGATGTTCATGCACTTGCAAAACATCATGTCAATGTCTGTGATGTCAGTGCTCACTGCATCAGTGATGTGCATGCCAAGTAGGCCCTCTATTTCAGTGGCAGAAAGAGGGCACTCAGGCCAAAAGAAGCATGAAAAAGTGTTGACAGGCAGCCAGCATTTGCTGCACTGCCAAAATTGCTTTGTTGGCGTAGACCAGTAGACCGATTGAACAATCCTGCTAAACACTGACCCCAAAAAAAGCACACAAATGACCAAGTAGCTGTACAAATTGCTGCAGGATAGCAAGGAACCTAATAAAACCTGGTCTAGAAGAAATAAACTGATCAGCTATAGGGAACTATGCTGACAAGTAATCCTGAGGCAGAATAAAGGTACCACACTGTATATTAATAAGATATTAATAGGAAGGAGCCACGCTAGACAATGCTTGAGAGAAAAAGCAACAAAAACACAACTATCTAACAGTCCCCTCAGCCTAACTGTTTGACTGAGCAAATCAAATCATCAAATCAAATTTTATTTATAAAATGCTCAATTCCAAATTATTCAAAGCGCTTGTACAACTTAAGACATAAAACATATATAAACAAATATAATTAAAAACTATGCAATTATTTAAAAACCCATATCATCAGATCTAAAAAAATTAAAAAAAAGCTTTAAGTGGTCATCATAAATAATGAGATGATCATAATTGTTTAAAACCATCTCAGGAAATCTAAGAATAATCAGAGAAGGCCTACGTGAATAAATATGTCTTAAGAGCGATCTTAAAACTCTGGATGTTAAGGCACTCTCTCACCCTATGAGGTAGAGAGTTCCACAGGGTAGAGGCTACAAAAGCAAAAGAGCAGGACTCTGAGGTCTTGAGTCGAACCCTGGGAATCTAGCAATTCCTCATTGGAGGAGCATTGGACTGAGCCCCTCCCCAAAAAAATATAAAAATGACTTACCTGAGGCACCAACATAAGGACTATTATCAGAGGCCCGATCGAAACGCCCTACAAAAAAGGTAAGTGACCCTCATTTAGGCACTGCAATTATAGTTTAGCTAGCAGGTTAGTCAAGTTGAAATCCACAGCTTAACATGAACTGTTTCTGAATTTAAGGGTGCTCCCTGTCACCAGGTTGCCTAACCTGCCTCCAAGTTGCAAAATTCTATTTAATAAAGTAACAATCATAGAATAGCAGCTTTTCTGAAAGAGTTCTTTCTATGCAGTCTACCCCTCAATAGTACAGCAAAGACTGAGCAAGTGCTGCTTCCAGAGTCCTCATGCCCCTAGAGTTTCATGCTGATTGACAGCCTTTGGGCTGTACCACTACCCTTTGTGGGGGAGCGCATTACCCATGTGTGCAAACTCCCCATTGACAATGTGCAGCAGTACAGAAAAGGAATGAACATAAAGAAATTAAAATAAAAATATACAGAAACATGAATAACATGACAGAGGAAAAACCTAAACCAAAAAATAGATTTACCAGGCTGAGAGGGGAGAAACAGAGCTTATCCAAAACAGAACAGAAATCTCACAATGAAATAATTAAAAATAATGAAAAAAAAATGCCTTATCTAAATACCAGAATGCACAATACAGTTTATGCAACATTTTAAAAAACCTTCAATAATAGCTATGGTTGGCAAGAGATACCACCTGCAAGAGTAGAGGAGAACAACACACTGTAGTGACCATGCTATCAAAGTACCCTAGTACAAAGAAACATGCAAACAAAAAAAAAAAACACGTCATAAGTTAAATAAATAAATAAATAAAATCAAAGAACTGCTTAGTTCGAAACATGTCATGTGAGATGTTGTCCGTCAGGTATGTCAATAAATATATGCTTGCATGAACCTTAAATTGTTTTGTGGTGTCCCAGTTTTTGGTTGTGTGTTCTAAAACCTTGGAGCATTGTGATAAGTTAAAAAATATAGGGGGAACAAAAAAGTTTGTAAACATTATGATTATACCGGTACCATGGTCAGCAAAAATTATAAAGTGAAAGCTCACTTATGATCACATTAAATAAGGGCTCAGATCTAAACCCTTTTTTTAATCTACAGCTTCCGATGCTCAGAAGTGGTATGAAAACACAGAAACATAGAATTTTTCAGCAGAGTAGGACCTCTTGACCCACCTAGTTTGCCCTGTTTTCCCTATCTACTGTGCCACTGTAGACCCTACTTGATCTCTGGTCTTTTCCTCTCCTTGCCTTATTACTTAGGTCCCCCTGTGTCCATCCTATGCTGGTTTGAATCTTGTTACTGTTTCAGCACCCACCACCTTTGTTGAAAAGCTGTTCCAGGCATCCACCACCATTTTCGTGAAGAAATATTTCCTCACTTCCCCTCTGAGTCTCCCCCCTTCCAGGTTAATGTCATGACCCCTCGTTTTTGAGCACCTTTTTCTGTATAAAATGATACCCCCATACCTTATTAATATCATTGAGGTATTTGAACATTTCTATCATGTCCCCTTTCTCTCCTTTCCTCTAGAGAGTAAATCCACCAACATTTCATTGCAGCAAATTAGGTAGTCAATTCCCTCCTCTTTTCAGAGGGCTTAAGCCTGAGGTTCAATGTGGGGAAAATAGCTTTTTCCACATCCAATTCAAAAATCTTCCTCTTCCAGCAGCCCAATGTATAGCACGTTTGGAAATGCTTGGCTTCCTGCGTTCTCTCACCTGAGCTCCTGCGTGATGTGTGCCTGTGCTCCCTCTGCCTTCATTGCTGTTTTTCCTGCCTTTTCTCCTCTGCACTCCATTTTCTCTGTTTCTTTCATTTTTTTCCCATCTCATTTGTCTCTCTCTTGTCTTCCCACCCCCGTCCTCCTCGTAGCTGCCCCCACCCCCTGCTCCCCCCTTTTCGTTTGTTCTCTCTTGCCTCCATCTACTTGCGTGCTTGTCCTTTTTCTTATTTTGGGGGTCTCTGAATCATTACTCCATTTACCACGTTCACCCTGTCTTGCTATCTCTTTAGTTTTTACCCCACATTTAAGTAGCTCCAGCTCAACTGCAAAATGCCATCAGCAATTCTCCTAGTCTCTACACCTGCACAGTGAAAAAACAAAACAAAACAAAAACACAACATCACTGGTCTGTTGCTTCAGTTCCAATTTGCAACTGAATTCATTCTAATCTGGTATTTCTCTCCTGCTGACCACCATCCTTACCAGCATCACAACTACCGCTGATTGCCACATCAAAGGTCTGTCTCCCCATACGACACACAGGGGAAATGCCAAACCTCACCCAATAACTAAAACACCGAAATCTGGCCAATGGAAAATCATGTACACAAATGCTCACAGCCTGGGAAATAAGATCCCAGATCTGCAGGCAATAATGTCAGAGGCTAAACTGGACACAGTAGCAATTAGTGAGATGTGGTTTACCAGTAACCACACTTGGGAGACTTCAGTACCTGGCTATGTACTGTTTAGAAGAGACCGAGGTGCAAAGGGGGGTGCAGTGGCCCTGTATGTCAATGAAAATATCAAAGCTACAGAAATTCAGAATACAATAAGGAGCCAGAAGAACTGTGGGTCACCCTGGAAACAGGAAATGGGACAGCCATAAAAACTGGGGTTGTCTACAGGCCCCCAGACTAGGGGGAGGACATAGACACATTACTGTTAGAAGATATACAAAATGTGACAGCTAAAGGGGAGGTTCTGATAATGGGAGACTTCAACATGCCGGATACAGATTGGTCAATACCAGCAGGAACATCTGCCAGAACTAGATGCATGGTGGATTCTGTGCAGGGGGAGGGCCTCAAACAACTGGTACAACAGCCCACAAGAGACAGGACTATCCTAGATCTAGTACTGACTAACAGGGAAGGGATCACAGATCTCCAGGTAGAAGGTCACCTGGGGGCCAGTGACAATCACATGGTATGGTTCAATTTGGCAACTACATCTAAATCATCCCATTCCAAGGCAAAGATATGAGACTTCAGAGGTGCTGACTTTGATAAAATGGCCAACAAAGTTAAGCTAGCCCTGGCAAAAAGAAACACAGGTGCGGGGGTACTGGCAAAGTGGGCAAGCATTAAGGATGCAATACTTAAAGCAAGATCCCATTGTATTAGACAGAAAAGGAAGTGCAAAAGAAGAAGAAGGAAACCACTTTGGTTCTCAAATACAGTAGCAGAAAAGGTCAGAGCCAAAAGGCTGGCTTTCAGGAAATATACGGGAACACAGCGTGATGAAGATAGGGAGGCATACCAAACTGCCCTAAGGGAAGCAGGGAAGGCAATAAGGCAGGCAAAGTCCCAAACTGAGGAAACACTAGCACAAACAGTAAAAGAAGGTGACATGACTTTCTATAGATACTTTAGTGAAAGGAGAAAGTCCAGAGGGGGTATCGCTAAGCTCAAAGGAGAAAAGGGGTGTGTGAGGAGGAGGACCCTGTAAAAGCATCTATCCTAAATAGATACTTTTGCTCAGTATTTACTGAAGAAAAGGTAGGGCAGGGCCCACAGCTCAGCACCATGGACACAGGGGGGAGGAAGGTGAGCACTACACCCTTCACAAAAGAACGAGTCCTACAAGAGCTCACTAAGCTCAGGGTGGACAAGGCAATGGGACCTGATGGCATACATCCCAGGGTACTTAAGGAGCTAATGGTGGAACTAGTAGAGCCATTATCAGAACTGTTTAGTGAGTCTCTGAGCACAGCAGAGGTCCCAGAAGACTGGAGAAGGGCTCATGTGATCCCGCTCCACAAGAGTGGTAGCAGGGAGGAGGCAGGGAACTACAGACCAGTCAGTCTTACCTCAGTAGTGGACAAGATTATGGAGGCACTCCTTATGGAAAGGATAGTGCAACACCTATAATCCATAGGGGCACATGATCCAAGACAGCATGGGTTTACAAAAGGAAGGTCCTGTCAAACTAATCTCATAGATTTCTTTGACTGGGTAACCAGAGTGGTGGACCAAGGGGGAGCAGTTGATGTCACCTACCTTGACTTCAGCAAAGCTTTCGACACTGTTCCACATAGAAGATTGATAAATAAGCTGGGTAGGCTCAGGGTGGGTCAGAAGTTGGTCAACTGGGTGGCAAACTTGTTGACGGGCAGAAAACAGAGAGTGGTGGTAAATGGTATACAGTCAGAAGAGATGCAAGTCACAAGTGGGGTACCTCAGGGATCAGTCCTGGGGCTAGTCCTCTTCAATATCTTCATTAGTGACATTGCAGATGGACTAGAGGGTATGGCTTGTCTGTTTGCAGATGACACCAAGATCTGCAACAGAGTAGATGATCCAGATGGGGTGGGCAGAATGAGAAGAGATCTGGATAAACTAGCAAAATGGTCAGAAGAGTTGCAACTGGGATTTAATGCAAAGAAGTGCAAGATTATGCACATAGGGAAGAGAAACCCTGAAGCCACCTATAGGCTGGGAGGGGAGTTGCTAGCAGTCACAAAGAAAGAAAGAGACTTGGGCATCATCATCACTGATGACCTGAAATCATTCAAGCAGACCTCTAAAGCAGTAGGTAAGGCTAGGGGGATGTTAGGGTGTACTAGTAGGAGCATCACAAGTCATAGGAGGGAGGTAATAATCCCTCTTTACAAGACACTGGTTAGGCCCCATCTGAAGTACTGCATGCAGTACTGGAGGCCACACCTTCACAAGGACATTAACCAAATTGAGGCAGTCCAGAGAAGGGCAACCAAAATGGTGCAGGGACTGCATCAGAAGACATATGAGGACAGATTAATGGAGCTCAATATGTATTCCCTTGAGCAAAGGAGGGAGAGAGGTGATATGATCGAAACATTCAAACACCTTAATGGCATTAACAAGGTGAAAGAGTCTAACATGTTTAAATATAAGAAAAATAGCAGGACAAGAGGACACAGCATGAGTTTAGAGGGAAGCCGATTAAGGGTGAATGTGAGGAAATTATTTTTCACAGAAAGGGTGGTGGATGCATGGAACGGTCTACCTCAGGAAGTGGTGGCTATAAATACAGTGCAGGGCATCAAACAGGCATGGGATAGGCATAAGGGAGCAATACAGATGAGTATGAATAGATAGGCCACTGACAGCAAAGGCCGATGGCACATTTACAAGGCAGAAAAAGAAATGGACAGACTGGATGGGCCTTGCGGTCCTTATCTGCCGTCAACTTCTATGTTTCTATGTTACCTCTCCTTGTCCACTCCTGCCTCTGATACACCCATTGCTTCTTCTTTCTGGCTCAGAATTTCGCTGTTTCCTCCTCCTTTATCATAATTCACCATTTAACTTGCTATTTCGTTCACAGCTACAGGACCATCATTAACTCCATCAGAGGGTTCAGTGGATCTCCCTCAGCAAGCAAACACTTTTAGGTTGGAAGTGCTCAGTGCTATTAAAGAGACAGGCACTGCAGATCCACTTACCTTAGCCATCTGTGTTCCAGTCATATAACCCTTATATTTTATAAAGCATGGTGAGCTCTCCATTTCATACCTATTCCATCCTCTCATTATTCCATTCATTCATATCATCCTTTCTGTATTATTGTTTCTAGTACCTCATCCTAAGTGTTTATTAATATTAAACTGTTTGCTTCTCAAAATCAAATAATTTCCTGTACTTGTATCCAGTCCAATCTCATACGCCTTATTGTCTCATTTCAGTACCACAGCTCCTGCTGTTCTGTCTCACATCAGCACACTCCAGCATCCTCACAGCTTCCATCACTAACTCTACCTAGCTGGTATTGAGTGCAGGTAGGCTTGTCCTGTCTACCAGGGATGGGAGTCCTCTAACACAGCTGCCCCCCTTTGCATCCTTCTGTGATGAACATGGGCTGATGCAACTTATTACTGAACCAACATGCCCAAACGTGAAGAACCCCAGTAAAAGTACACTTTTGGATGTGCTAATGGTGAGCAAACCTCATCTCTTCTCCCACGCTGATGTCTTCTTCTCAGACTCCAGCGACCATTGTTTTATTGTGGGAGTAAGATCCACCAACAACCCAGCACCCATCAGCAAGTTCTCTATGAACATGCCTACCTAAATGAGCTTAAGTACTCCACTCAGTGGCAAGATTTCTACCTGGCCAAAATGATTACGTCAGCTTACAATATCTTCCACAACATTCTATCAAGGGCCCTTAATAAGTATGCTCCCCTGATTAAAGTTCGAACTAGGACCAAAACCTGTAAATGGTTCACCCCTCAGATCAAGTCCTTGCTTCTAGAAAGAGATAAGCTCTTGAAAAAAGTGCGCAGACTGAACACTGCAGAGGATTGGAACCAGTTCAGGAGACTATGAAATTTATGTACCAAAACAATCAGAGAATCGAAGGCCGCCTTCTTCAAATCCGAACTCGACTCTGCCACAAAGAGTCCAATCAAGCTCTGGAACACAATCAATGATCTGCTAGGCCCTCCCAGGAAATTCACTCCGACCAAGATTACCTCTGGCAACTTGACTATAACCGAAAAGATGGATATACTTGACGCATTCAATAACCACTTTGCTACTGCAGGCATGGCATTTGATAACTCCCCTGCAAGCATACTTCACTCCCAGACTGCCAGCCAACTGCCTGAAACTCCGATAGCTTCGCTGCCTTTCTCGCTTCAACCTGCCCCACTGAAAGAGGTAGAGGACCTCTTGCTTCAGTTGGATACTAGAAAAAGTGCTGGGGCTGACACCCTTGACCCTTACTTCATAAAAATTGCCTACCACGTATTAGCAATACCCGTCACCCACCTTACCACCTATATGGAAGACAGCACATGTCATACCACTGTTCAAATCAGGTGACCCTGGTGATCTCAATAACTACAGGCCAATTTCTCTCCTTCTGGTCCTGTCCAAGCTCCTAGAGAAAATTGTAAATGCACAGCTGAGGACTCACCTTGAGTCTAGGGAACTGCTAAATCCTATGCAGTCCGGATTCAGAGCTAAACATAGCACTATCTCAGCCCTCGCCAAAGTTACTAACGACTGGCAGCATAATCTTGAGAGCAAAAACTTTATTTGTGCTGTTTTCCTTGATCTAAGCAAGGCTTTTGACACCATCAACCATAGTCTGCTCCTCTCCTCCCTTCAAACCATAGGTGTGGACCCCTCCTCTCTGCGTTGGTTTACTGACTATCTTACAGGGCGCCTTCAACAAGTTAAAGCCGAAGGAGGCCTGTCCCCCTTAAAAACTCTGCAAAAAGGGGTACCTCAAGGTTCTGTATTAGGGCCCTTACTTTTTGCAATCTACATTAGTAACATCAACTACTGTATAAAAGAAGCCAACATCCATCTGTTTGCAGATGATACAGTTCTCTACATGAGTCGCCCAACACCTGAAGCTGCCTGCAATGACCTACAGTCAGAATTCAACCTTTTGCAAGCCAACTCCTCCAAAAAAAGCTACTCCTTAATGCCAAAAAAACTAAAGTGATGGTCCTCTCCCCTTTTATCCATACAGCTAACCCTGTGTCCAGTGGGACAGTTCCCCAAATTACCACAGTTCTAGGTGAAAAACTAGAATTTGTTACAAAATTCAAGTATCTGGGAGTTTGGATAGACCAAAGACTCTCCTTCATTGAACATATTGAGGACTTGCTTAAACGACTTCGACAAAGGCTTGGACTGTCTTTTAGAATCAACCAATTTCTCACCAAAGATGCCAAGAAACAACTGGTCCAATCCATTTTCCCATCATTGGTTGATTACGCTGATTTCCTCTACAGCCAATGCCCCAACTCTTACATGGCTAAACTGGACACACTCTACCATCGAGCACTGAGGTTTATAATGGGACTCCCCTTCGACATGCATCACTGCACCCTATATGCGGCAGTGGGGTGGACATCACTAAAGTTCAGGCGCCACAGAAATGCTGGACCTCTAGAGCCATCTCTAATAAGCTGCCTTACTATATCTCCTGCTGTCTTCCGCTGAGTATAATTGGGAAATACGCGTTAAGAAGTTACTCAGCTATTACACTTAAAGTACCCAAAGCAAAATCCTGCTTCAGCAGGGCAGCCATAAGCTTCGTACTACCTACCTTATGGAACGATCTACAAAAAAACCTTAAATTAAGCACTCTAATCAGTATAAATGCCTTCAAAATGCTTTATTTCCATACAATCAGAGAAGTATGTAATTGCTTCACTCACTCAGACCCAGTACCGGTGTCTGCACTGGTATATAGCCACACCTAGACCCAATTTTAAGTACTGACCCCCCAGCTTGCTCCTCATCAGCCTAATTGTTCTCTCTCTTACCCCCCTGTCTTATCAACACTAGGCCTGTCCATCCCCTTATTCTTCCTTTCCCAACCTTGGATAGGAGCTCACTGCCCTGGGTTGTGACATCCTACCATGCCCTGTACTTTATAGCATTCAATCCCGGGGCTCACACATACTTCTTTTCTTCATCCACCTTCTCTACATCCCGTTTTACCAACTCCTCTCTGTGCACCGTGCCCTCCTAGCCTTTCTTTCCCTACCTCCCTCCCTTCCCCCCTACCTTCACCTCTACCTGATGTATATTTTAATTTTTATTTTTTTTTCTTACTTCCTCCTGCAACCTTAGATAACCTGCTTTATCTTCCTATAGACACTTCTATGTATCTAAATGCCATGTAATCTGTACAATATCTGTATAATTCTATGTACATATGAACTTCTTTTTCTTCCTCTTTGTAAAGAGTATTATCTGTATTGCCTTGTAAATACCTGTGTTGACCTGTATATACAATTGTTCATGCTCCACCCAGGTCCATCTTGCAAATGAGCTTCTGCTCAACGATGAACGCCTGGTTAAATAAAGACTTGATTGATTGATTGATTGAGTCCTGTTCCAACAGTATTCAACATATTATTATTCTGCCAGTCTCCATTCTTAATTCTACCTAGGAGGTATCGAGTGAAGACAGACTTGCCTGTCTGCTGAGGGTGGGAGCCTGAGCCAATCAGCTCAACCTATATCCTTCACTTCTACAGTCTCTGTCTGTAACCCATACCTTGGTGGGATTGGAGTGCAGGTAGCATTGCCACATCTACCAGGGATGGGAGTTCTGTTTCATCCATTCCACCTCTGCTATCAACCATATCTGACTGTTCCAGACTTAGATGGTCTCTTTCCCTCCTCATACCTACATTGGTATTGAGCAGTGGTGGACTATCCACAGTCCTCTTCCCCTTCCTCTCTCCATGTTACACTACCATCACCACATAATCTACCCCTAGTCTGTATTCCACACTATTGTCACTCAACAGTCCCTGTCCTTATCTACAGCTATCCTTTCTTTGCCTTCTATCTCTACCTCCTCTCTCCACCACCTCCATAGTGCCCTTACCCCAGCCAACATAGCCACCCTGTTATATTCATTTTTCCCACCCCTTCCACCTTGTTGTTTGCCCCCTCCTACCTCTGTCCTACCATCCTCTGTTCTTTTTCCTTCTGACTTTATCTCACCCTGCCTGTGCCACTATCTTTACTTTCCTTGCTGGCCTTGTAGTTTCTACTTCCCTCATGAGGTACCATCTTGTTACCCAGAGTTAACCATTTATTTAACTCCTAGCTTTAGTGTGCCTATGTATATATGACGTAAATAATATTGTCCGATTTTCTTCTTATGGATTATTCATGTGTTTAATGCATATTACTTTGTATATGCTTGTGTACTGTCCCTGTTGTTAATCAGGACCTCCTTGTAAATGAGCCTGCTCAACTGAGTTTTTTCAATAAACTTGAACTTGAACTTGAACCATAGCTACCAACAATGGGAGTTTGACTCCTTTCTGTCAACCATTCTGTCCATCACTGTTATGTCTCCAATTGATACTGCAGCATCATTACCTTGTGCTTGTCAAGTCCATCTGGGATAGAAGTGTTTTCATCATGCTATTTTCTGTAAGTTCCCTTCTAATTTTATCATATTGATTCCGTAGGACCTTCTGACCAACATGACTTCTCCTACTCCACCAGACATCTCCTCATCTCAAAGTCAGTCATCCTCAGTCTCCTCAACCTCCTTCTTGAGCTCCCACAGCTCATAAGCGCACTTCCAAGAACAAACATTCCACCAAAGACTGGACTATGCTCAGCCTGGTGGCTGAACATTCTTGACGTGGTATCCACTACCCAGCTTCTGCCCGTAAGCAAGAATTGTATGACTTATTCCTTGCTTCGTTGTCTCACCAGCTGAGAACCCCAGCCCCAGCCAACTTATTCCTCAACCTGAATCCTGGCAGATTGTAGAAATCCAAGATTTTATGGCTCAGATGGCATTATCCATTTTATTTTTATTTTAGTTGTTTAACTAGGAGTAGCACACTAAGCTGAAGCTTTTTTACACGTGCAACCTAGGAGCACAGGAAAGTTAAGTGACTTGCTCAAGGTCACACAGTATGCAAGTGGAAGCTGTGGGATTCAAACCCAGGACTGGTCTGCTGGATGTCACCAGATTTGCAGATCACAGCCTTAAACCACTGCGCTATACTGCCTCCCCAAAGTAATTTCAGATCTTCAACCCTGCATGACTTTACTCGAAGCTCGCATTCCAATCCAGACTCTTCCACCTGCTAATCCATCAATTCTTGATGCTATCCCATCTACAAGCAACGCTCCTACTCTTCCTCCTTCTCAGGATACTGTTCCTCCGATTGATATTCCACCTCCTTTGATGCCACTGCCTCTCCTCACCTCAGGTATGTCATCCTCCTCATCTCCTCCATTCATTTCACCCATTCACCTTGTGACGACTCACCTCCGCAAGGACATTCTTGATGGGAAGGATGTCAGTTTAGTCTCCCTTCTCATCTCTTCTCATGACATCATGGACAATAGAATAGTTTCATGTGACGATGTGTCAGTTATATTGAAATCGAAGGATCCTTCCCTCCTTCACAAGATGATAGTGTCCAACTTTTTGTAACATCATTTGTTCAGCATTTCCTGCACATGAATAATTGGACTCTTTTTTTATACCTCTTGGTGGACTTGACATAGAAACATAGAAACATAGAATTTGACGGCAGATAAGGACAGCTTGGCCCACCCAGTCTGCCCATTTTCCTACCTACTGGATAAGCTGCAGATCCTAGTTAACCAGCAGCCTACTTCTTCTTACCCCAACCCCCCAGAATTGCCTTATGACTGTCCCATGCATGCTTGAATTCCACCACTGATTTTGACTCCACAACCTCCTCTGGAAGGCCGTTTCATGCATCCACAACCCTCTCTGTGAAAAAATACTTCCTTAAATTACCTCTGAGCCGCCCCTGCATCTTCAAATTGTGCCCTCTTGTTCTTGCACACCTCTTTTTTTGAAAGATGCTACCCTCTTGACTTTGTTGATTCCTTGAGGTACTTGAAAGTTTCTATCATGTCCCCCTCTCCTCCTTTCCTCGAGGCTATACATATTAAGCTCCTTAAGTCTCTTCATATGTCTTCCGGTGCAGACCCTGCACCATTTTAGTTGCCCTCCTCTGGACAGCTTCCATCCTGTCTATGTCTTTGCAGAGATTGGGTCTCTAGAACTGCACACAGTACTCCAGATGGGGTCTCACCAGCTGTCTGTACAGAGGGATAATAACATCCTGTTTTCTACTGGTGATGCCTCTCCCTATGCATCCCAGTATCCCCCCAGCCCTCCTTGCTGCCCTCTCACATTGCTTGCCCACCTTTAGGTCATCTGATATGACTACCCCCAGGTCCCTTTCCATTTTTGTTGGTGTTAATATCTCACCCCCCATTGTGTACTCTTCCCCTGGGTTTTTGTTTCCCAGGTGCATTACCTTGCACTTCTTAGCATTGAATCTAAGCTGCCATACATTTGACCATTCCTCTAACCTTGCCAAGTCCCTTCTCATCCTTTCCACCCCACCCTGTGCATCAACTCTGTTGCAGATCTTAGTGTCATCTGCAAAGAGACATACTTTTCCTTCCAGTCCTTCCGCAATGTCGCTTATAAAGACATTGAAGAGGATCAGTCCTAATACTGAACCCTGCGGTACCCCACTAGTAACCCTCCTTTCTTCTGAGTGGACTCCATTTACTATTACTCTCTGTGTCCTATTCTCCAGCCAATTCTTTACCCAGGCTGTCATCTTGGGACCCACTCCCAGGCTGGCTAACTTGTATATTAATCTTTTGTGTGGGACTGTGTCAAATGCCTTGCTAAAGTCTAGGTAGGCCATGTCCACAGCCCTCCCTGATCTACAACTTTGGTCACCCAGTCAAAGAAATCTATCAGATTTGTCTGGCATGACCTTCCGCTGTGAATCCATGCTGCCTGGGTCCTGTGCCCTCTGGCCTCTAGATACTCGACAATTCTTTCCTTCAGAAGTGATTCCATCATTTTCCCTATCACTGAGGTTAAACTAACAGGTCTGTAGTTTCCTGCTTCTGCCTTGCTCCCACTTTTGTGAAGGGGAATCACATCTGCCCTCCTCCAGTCCTCGGGTACCACCCCATCCTCCCATGATTTGTTAAAAAGGGTAGTCAGTGGTGTCACTAGTTCTACCCTTAGCTCTTTTAGAATTCTGGGATGAATCCCATCAGGCCCCATTGCTTTGTCACCTTCAGTTTTAAGAGTTCTTTCAGAACCCTTTCTTCTGTAAATGGGCTGGTATCAACTTCTGTATCCAGAGTGTTACTACTGTTTGTTTTATGTACCTCCCCTCTTCATTTGTAAATACTGAGCAAAATATTTGTTTAGTATCTCTGCCTTTTCACAGGCTCCCTCTGCCCACCCTCCTCCTCTTTATTAAGCCTCACTATCCCTCCCTTGGTCTTCCTTTGCTCCTCGATGTACCTATAAAGGTTTTATCCTCTTCTTAACTGAGTTGGCTATCTTTTCCTCGGTTTGGGCTTTTGCTGTTCTGACTGCCTTCCCAGCCTCCTTTTGCTTTAACTGATACAGTTCTCTGTCCTGCTCCTTCTGCGATTCCTTGTACTTCCTGAATGCTTTCTTTTTCTCTTGAACCTTCACTGCCACTTCCTTTGAGAACCATAGTGGTTTCTTACATCATCTTGTTTTGTTTATTTGCTTCACACAAAGGCTCATTACCTCTGTGATGGCAGTTTTTATTATTCCCCATTATTCTTCCACCCCTCCTTCCTGCCCATTTGCTAGTGCATTCATTAGGCACTCACCCATTTTGGCAAAGTCAGCCCTCCTAAAGTCCAGTACTTTTGTCTTTGTATGGCTTGACTCTATTGCTGTGTTTATTGTGAACCATACTGTTCGATGGTCGCTAGTTCCCAGATGGCTACCCACTTCTACATCTGTGATCCTCTCTCCATCTCCATTTGAGAGAATCAAGTCTAATATTGCTCCCTCTTGAGTGGGCTCCAGTACTAGTTGTCTACAGGCATGCCCCTGTAGGGCATCTAGAATAACTGCACTCTTGAAGTGGCAGCTGCAACTGCACTCCAGTTAACATCTGGCATATTCAGATCACCCATCAGCAATATCTCCCTTTTTCTGCCATTCTAAGTATATTTCTATCATTTCCCTGTCCATTTCCTTTCCCTGAGAAGGGGGTCTGTATACAACCCCTGTGCATATTGTGGTGCCATTGCCTGTCTCCAAATTTACCCACAGTGCTTCTTCTCCTCCCTGTTTACCCTTTTGTTCTGTTGCTTTTATTCCTTTCCTTATGTAAAGAACTACTCCTCCTCCTCTTTTACCCTCCCTGTCCCTCCTGTAGACAGTGTATCCTGGCATGTTTATGTCCCAGTCATGGTTTTGTGTGTACCATGTTTCTGTGACTTCCACGATATCCAGATGTTCCTCCTCCATCAAGGCCACTAATTCAGGAAGTTTGTTACCCAGACTACGGGCATTGGTACTCATTGCTCTCCATTTTTTGATGGCTTTACCTTCTGTTGCAGCATCCCCCACTGACCGTTCTACCTCAGTCTTTTTCTCATTTAGTACCCTGTTTTGTAGGGAGAGGCTGGGATTTTCCTGCTGCTTGTCAGTGCCTCCCCCTTTGACTAGTTTAAAAGCTTGAAAATTAAGCATTTAAACCGATTGCTCAAAAGACTTGTTCCCTTCCTGGACAGATGCAGACCATCCTGCCAGTATAGGCTGGTGTCCCTCCAGGTGGAACCCCAGTCCCCAATGAAGCCAAACCCCTGTGCTCTGCACCATTTTTTCAACCATTCATTAAACTGCATGGTGCTAATTACCCTCGCCTCCCCCATGCCTTTGACAGGCAGCACCTCTGAGAAGGATACTGTGTGTGCTACTTGTCTTAGGTCCCTCCCCAACTCTGCAATGTCCTCCTGCACTGCTCTAATCTCATGATGAGCCAAGTCATTTGCCCCTAGGTGGACAATTACGTCCAGCTCAGAATCCCTTGCAGCTGTTCTCATGATTCTGAGGATGCGCTTCCTGTCCCTCCAAGCCATGGCACCAGGCAGGCACCTTACTTTGGTTTTCCCAGCTCCCCCCAGTTCTATACCCCTAATAATTGAGTCCCCCACCAGGAGCTGCTTCCTTTCCCTGTGGTGTCCTCTGCCTCCTTCCTGTGGGCCTCCCTTGTGACAGTTGTCATCAGTCTTCTCTGCAGGTGCATCCATAGGGGAGCTATGCTCCCCCAGAATGGTGTATGGATTGTGGAGTGGAACAATTGACTGGGTGTGCTGCTGTTCCACCCTCCTCACCCTCCCTGAGCCCACTGTGGTCCAACTTCTGTGCTTTCTTCACAACCTCTGAGGTAGTGGTGGTGGCGCCTAGTGCTCCCTGGATGGGGGAGGTTCCCTTCCTACTGTCCAGTGTGGCCTGGGGGAAGGTTTCCTTACTACTGTCCAGTGCAGCCTGAAGATGGGCAACTTCCTCCCTCAGGGCAGATAGTTGTCTGCAAATAGGGCAGCATCTCAGCCTCCAGAAAGACTCCTGGAAGACTTCTGCCCCACAGCCATTACATTGCACTACTCCCCACATGTTTATCTAGTTTTTTTTTGTATTTGTGTGTGTGTGTGCACGCGTGCGTGTGTGATTTGTTATCTAGAAATATATATATTATACAATGTGTATGCTTATATTGTCAGTGCAGTGTGCTAGAGAGGATATGACAGTGAAATGCACCTTGCACTCGAGGAAATGATGTCAGAACCTCAGGTATAAAGGAACTATTTCCAGGGGTTGGTGGGGTGAGGGGCAGGAAGAGGTTAGGCCTAAACTGTGCCATCACAAAACAATCAACTAAAAGCTCTCACCCACCGCTGCGATGAGTGCCTTCCTGTCAGCAAGATACCCTACACAACAATTTGACAGAGAAAGTACCCTGCTAATCAAACAGAGAAAAATCCAGACATCCAAGTCAGACACAGGTAAACCTCTCCAGCCCCAAAACAGCCTGGTGGTTTGTTAGCCACAAAGGAAAATCAAATATGCAGTTATTTCAGCCCTTCTGAGGATGCTGACAAGATAAGCAGTTTTAAAACCCCCCTTCCTGAATTAAAAACTAAAACAAACACAAAGCAATACCACTTTAAAAGTGAGGAAAACTTCTCTCAGATGTAAGCAAGAGAGAGAGAGAGAGATTAGTTACAGTTATTTAGTCCAGCAGCTTCTCAGTTGTTTCCAAGCACACCCTGTACACAACTTGGAAGAAGATGGACTTCTGCCTCAAACAGGATCACACCACTAGTTTATAGTAATTGAACAATGCTGAAATGGTCTAGCTAGACAAATGGCTGTGATGCAGACCTCTGACTTGTGAAGACAATTATCCCCACCTCAGGCTATGTCTGGCATCCAATTACAAACTGCAGCTTATGCTATTTTGAATCACACAACCCCACCAAAAGTTGCAAAATATATTGATGCATTTACTATGCAGAAACTCATTTTTATAACTATCATAGATCTTTTTCTGCCAGAGCTGCAGCTGCCTTGACCCTCTATAATACTAAATTAACCTGGGCCATACTGGATGATGAACTCTTTTGTCATCACTTCACTGGTCAGTGGGCCTAGTCATATTCCTTTTATGGCTCTTTCAGTCATTTTGCTCCCCTTTGTCCATTAACAGTGACTCCTTCCTCTTCCTCCCTCTATCCAACTAGAATAACTTGACCATCAAGCTCGCCTTCTACTTCACTGTCTGGATTAACTAGCATGATCTCCAACCCTCATGCTGGCCTGAATGTGCATGGATGCCCCATTAAGTCTGTTAGGAATAAATCTATCTGCAATAACTTCAATGAAATGAGTTTTTCCACTACTGGCTGATCATTTATGCACGTCTGCAGTTTCTGTGTCAAGGTACATGCACGCTTTATTTGCCCGAAGGCTCCCAAACCTACCCAGTGACAGATAGTTCATCCTTCTACTCCAGTCAATGTCCTGGCCCTAGCTAAACTCATGGCTTCTCATCCCTGTCATGCACTTGTGCAGCGGCTCCTGCTCGGGTTTACCCATGGTTTCCACACTGGTATCTCCTTGCTCTGCACCACCTCCTTCCATTATGGTAATCTTCAGTCTGCCATCAAGAAACCTGGTGTCATTCAACTTCTACTGCAGAAGGAACTTCAAAAAGACTTCATCCTGGGGCCTTTTCCATGCATGCTATTTCTTACCTATCACATCCATCCAGTGGGCATTGCAAACAGTAAATGTTCCAGTAAGAAGCATCTCATCATTGAACTGTCCACTCCTCAATACTCCTCCACACCTAGTATTAATTCCCTGATTCTTGCCAATGAGTATTCTCTGTCATATGCATGTATTGATTATGCTATCACAATCATAAAATGCTTCAGGTCTGGCTCCTGGCTCTCCAAAGCTGATATAACTGAAGCATTTAAACTTCTGCCCATTCATCTTTCCTTCTGGCACTTATTTATTTATTTGAAAGGTTTCACCAGGAAAGGTATACTGAGCTACAATAGCTCATTTCCAGATGTGTCCTGGGGGAGAAGGGAAAGGGGATACATTTGAATAAGAGATCAAAGTAAAATGTACATAGATTTAAGCCTGTACATGCAAACTAATACTTTTAAAACTATGCCAAATGTATCTGAGGTAAAGGTAGGCAGCACTTGGCATCCAGGTATAGACTATGTACATATATGCATTATACATACAACACATCCTTACATACTCATAGACATAAATCATGTACATACACGCCAAACATATTAACACAGAAAATTTCCTGGGTTAGCTCTTGAGTAGTAAGTGAGAGCTTTGCCAGTCTGGGGAGATAGTGGGAGCAAGGCGAACTTTCACCCCTCCACCCCTCCAGGATGGACATCCCACAAAGGGATTTGACAAGGAATGGGTGAAGAACATTGGGGGTTAGTTGGGTGACAGAAATAAGTGGCACTGGCACATAAAGAGGGGGTGAAATAAATGGGAAGTGGACAATAACACAGTGGAGTGGAACCTTGTGATGGTAACCACTGCATGATGCAGATGGAGTTGGGAAATTGATGAGAAGAGAGGGTGAGGTGGGGTGGGAGGCAAGCCATAACCCTCAGGTGTGGTACCCAAGGGTATGAACACTGCTCTATGCAAACCCAGCCAGTGTTATATGCTTTCAGCTGGCCAATAAAGGGGCAGAGGGGGTGAAGTTGGTAAAATAGGACAGTACTGGGGGAAAAGAAAGGAGATGTGGGTCAGGAGCAGTTGCAGGATGGAGAAATGTAGTGTTGAAGAAGCTAGAATAATGAGTGAGTAGACCGGGCAGAATGGATGTTCATGGGGAGGGAGTTCCAGAAGTTTGGAAAGTGATAGGAGAAGCCAGCTCTCCTCGAAGTGGAAGTTTGGGCTGGGAGGGCAAGGGCCCTATGGGGGAGTTGCGGAGGGAGTAGGAGGGGGTGGGAGGGGTGGAGAGGATGGCATTGAGGTAGGGTCAAAGGGAACCAAGCCAGAACTTCCCAACTAATGAGGCACCGTGGGCAAGACATCTGGCCCCAAGAGGGGCAAAGGAGAGAGCAGTGTAGAGGTCACAGTGATGTGTACATGGTGGACAGGCAAGAGCAAAGTGACAGAAGGAGTTGAAGAGACTGTCCAGTCTGGTAAGGGTGGACTTAGGGGCAACACTATAGACTAGGGGCCCAATTTTACAAACTGGATGTGGGGTTTGTGTCAAGCCCTGCATCTGATGCAATGGGGGTCATAGATGTGCCAAAGTCTCTCAGACACAGAGCAGTCTGATTTTCAAAGGTGTGGCACATTTGTGACTTTTCCCCCACTTTATGGCACCTTGCACCAAAGGGTAGACCAGGGATATGGTGGTCTAACTCCCTTGCATCCCAGGTTCTAGACTTGTGGTGGGGTTTGCAGCATGAATATTAGAAAATCCCACTTGCTGCAAGGTGTGACACAAGCCACTACTTGCATCACACACCCTGCCGCAAGTCTGGTGCACCACTGCATGTTGTTCTAAAATTTGGCCCTATGTATCCAAAGTAAGAGATAGGGAGGATCATCTTCTGTACAATCTCCCAGTGGGCCAGAGGAGGAAGGTCAGTGTCTGTACAGATCACCTAGTTTGGGAAGTAGCTTTCTGTGGATTGCATGGCATGTTTTGGGACAATCATTATTATTTTGCTGTCTGTCTTACATTCGGCTGCCACAGTAGTCGCAAACTCTTCAACATGTTTGCTGTGTTCTTTTTTGGGCGTTACATAACATCTATCACTGACCAGCAGTCGTCCATTTACTTAATGACTTTCTCCTGATCAAGCCAAATAATTCCCCTATAGCAGCTGGTATTTCTGCTCTTGTCCAGCTCTCCCACAAACTGTCAGTTCCTTTGGTAGCAGAGAAAACTCTAGGACCGACAATATCTCTAGAATTCCTGGGCATAATCAAGGACACTGACCACATGGAAGCCCATTTACCTGTCAACAAACTCTCTAGGATTCAAGCATCAGTGAAGTCATTTTTGGCTAGATCCTCCTGTACAAAGCATGAACTTCTTCCTCTAGTGGGATACCTCGATTTTGCAATGAGAATAATTCTGCAAGGTTGATCCTTCATTCCATATCTCTTGACCCAAGCATCATCAGTTTCTGAACTGCATCACCATGTCCAAATCACTACTGCCACAAAATCTGACCTAGCCATGTGGTCCCTATTTCTAGCCAGATGGAATGGCTGTTTGATGTTCCACAAGGATCCCTCTCCAGACTTGTATACATGGCTATGCTGCCATATTTCAGCAATCCTGGATTGCCATTCCATGGCCTCTGGATATTTTATCACTCTACGACTTTTCCTCCACATCTCCGCTATTTGAAATATACTCGATAGTAGCAGCTACATTCCTGTGGTGTAACCATTGGTCCCTTCAATCAGTATCCATATTTTCCGATAACCAAACAACCATGGCTATCACCAACAAAGGATGATCCTCATCCCATTCCATCATGCTGTTCATGCGGAGGCTAACCTGGCTATCACTTATTCTTAATTTTATATTTACATGTTTTCACATTTGGGCTTTGCCAACAAAGCAGCTAATGCTTTATCTTGATTTCAGTTTCAGCCATTTCATTGCCTGCACCCCTCAACTGATTCAGCAATGACTCCTCCACCTTCCTTCAGTGACCTAATTATGATACAGAGTATTATCACCAGCAAGCTACCTCCATCATGTGGGCTACTTTAGCTCAGTCCACTAGAGCTACTTATACAATGGCTTGGAAAAAGTACTCTTCCTTTTGTGCTTTGCAATCCTCCCATTTTATTTCCATCTCTGTGGACCTTGTTTTAGCATTTCTGATGTATTGCCATCATGAGTTGTGCTTATCCAATGGAATTATAAAACAATACCTTTCTGGGATTCAGTTATTTTACTCACAATCTGCTCCGTCCTCACCATCTCTATTTTCCAACCAATCAATCAATCAAACTTCTTCTACTGGTTTTTCAAAGGTTGTCCATTGCACATACACCCTACCATCTTCCCATAGATGGATCCATAATGAGATGTATGTTGCATCTATTGGACTTGGGACCTTTCGAATCTAGCTCCAATCTAATTTTTGCAACTGCTATCAGCTTAGCCTTCTAGGGATTCCTCTGTCCAGGAGAATTCACCATGCCATCATCCCACTCTATCAACTTTCTTAAGATTAATAATCTGCAGAAAAGAGCTGACCATTATATTCTGGCACTACCTTCATCAAAAACCAATAGATTGCATATGGGAGTCCTCATAACCAATTTCCCTTCATTGAATGCTTGGTGCCCAGTAGCTAGACTAGAAAAGCTTATGCTCTTTCATGCAAATTCAGATTCATCACCACCCTTGTTAACTTTGGACAATAAATCACCCATGACTACAAAATGATTCATAGATCATATAAGAACTCTTCTTGAAAGGCTCAGACTCAATCCATATTCATACTCAGGCCACTCATTCCAGACTGAAGCAGATACATCAGCATCAAGAAATAATATTCTAGTCCATATCATCAAAAGACTTGGAAGATGGAAATTATCAGCCTTCAAATCCTACATCCCGAACACAGACACAGAACTCAGACAAGCATTTTCAATTATGTCCTAATAGTTCGCCCAGAGGAAGGGCAGATCAGTAACCATGAGTCCTCGGAGGTTCCCCCCAAGGGTTTTTTCCTTTCCTGAGTGCTTCTGGTCATACTCTACATGAGTTGGAGGAGGTAATCTTTTTGGGCCCTCTATTCCCTACAGCTACCCAGCTTAAAATCTACCAAGGGTGGGAATAGAGAAAGGCCAAAATGTCATAAGTATACATAAGCACTACATATTTACCAAACATTGACTGGGGGTGCTTAAGCCAGAGGTTCAATGTGGGGGGATAGCTCCTCCAACATCCAACTCAAAAATCCACCTCTTCCATCAGCTGAACACTTAGCACATTCAGAAACACCCACCATCCTCACCATTCTCCTCCTCTTCCAGAACTCTGCTTACCCTTGATGCTGGGCTCTCTGTTCTCTACAGCTACCCAGCTTAAAATCTACGGAGGGTGGGACTACAGAAAGGCCAAATGTTCATAAGCATACCTAAGCACTACATATTCACCAAACATTGAATTAATGGAGGTATTCCTTCCAATCCCACAGATTTAAATGTTGCAGACTCTCAGTTATTTGCCACTGAGAAATGGGAATCCAAAGCATTACTTTATTGCTCCCTTTTAATAGAGCAAACATTTTCTTTAATCCTCATTTTGAGCTACCTGGCAGTCCTGGCCATGTTATCATTTTGGCAGGAACACCAGACAGTGTATTTACTACACATTCACGACAACAATAAATAAACTGGAATGGTGGAGATGACGTCATTTCCATTTACCAGCAGAAGAAGGAGCTGAGCAGACGCCAGACTCAGCAGCAGCGAGAAGGTCTGATGTCACGCCACTTGAAAAGAATCAAATTGGTTTCTCTTTTTTGTCTTATGTTTTAAGTTTTGTCTTTATCTGTTCCGATTCAATGGCATAAATCTCTTTAATTTATTTTTCTTTATTTTTTTCTTGCCTTATTTTGGAATGTCCAAGAATGTGTGGTGGACAAAAGAACATTATAAGCAGCAATTCTCCCTACGGAAGAAAGCAAAGCATGAAGCAGATCTGAATGTATCCCTTCAAGCAGAGGAAGTAGAACAGCCCTCACACCAGGTACCCCCTGATATTGCCTGCTCAGTTGTGGTAAGTGGCAATTTGATTTCCCCTCTCCCTAAAATGCCAACTCCAGGTAACAGTTTTTCTTATTTCTCCAAGTGGAATATGAGTTCAGAGGACAATACAATGCTGCTGAAGAACCTTTTGGCTCAAGAAATTAATTTACTCATTTCAGATAGGGCAGTTGTAACTGATGTTGTGGAAGCTGTGGAATTTAATCAGCTGGATAAAGAGGTTGAGAGGGAGGCCACTGTTGGGATAAACTGGGGGGCTTGGGGTTACTACTGAAGTTAGAAGAGATTCAGCAGAGTTTGTGTTGGCTTTAGACTCACAAAATCATTCTGTTTCTACCTCAGGTCAAATGCAGGAAGATTTATTACAAGTACTTTCAACTTTTTGGCTGGAAATGAAAGAAGCTATTACTGATATTAAAGAAACAATGAAAGAGGTATCAGATTCTATTGGCTCACATTCTGAACAACTAGCGGCCATTACAGTCAGAACAAATGAGCTGGAAACTAGAGTTTTAAAAGTGGAAGAGGTCTCAATGGATTCATCTAGATCTCTGTTATGTCATGAAAAAAGATTCTAAATTTACAGCAAAAACTTGCAGAGATGAAAGACCGCTCTCGTTGGGTTAACCTGAGAGTATGTGGGCTCCCTGAGGGGGCAGAGGGAATAGAGAACCCAATGGCCTTCTTTGAGACAATGATTACTGTGGCTATGGGCCTTTCTTATCCAGAGCGAAAAATTGCTTTGGACAGAGCCCATGGGGGGGAACAGGTTTGGCGCGTCTAATCACTGTTATCCTAGACCAGTTCTTCTGAAGCCCCATAAATATCAAGACAAAGAGGCTATTTTGGCTAAAGTAAGGGTGGAAAGGGGTTTGAAATATCAAGACATTTCTTTACATATTTACCTCACTCTTTCAGCTGAAACAGTGAACAAAAGGAAACATTTTAATCCAGTTAAAAAAAGGCTGTATGAAGCTGGAGTGAAATGTACTATGCAATACCCTGCCAAGATTCGGTTTCTTTTAAAGGGTAAATTACAAACTTTTGATGATGCCAAAGAAACATTAGAGGCTTATGAGCAATGTTACAGCCATCTTCTTTCAACAACACTATTGCATAATTCAGTGATGCACCCTTATCAGCCTAATATGGTGGAAAAAAATTTAAGTATCTGCTTGATTTAGCATTAATTGGGTATTGCTGCTTGGCAATTAAATAACCGGATAAACCTTCAAGCTTTGAGTCACGTTGGCTATAGAGATGATGAATTAAATTGTCTCTGCTAATGAGGGGGGAGAGTCAATTTGGTTTAATTGGTTTAATTGGCATTTGTTATATCCTTATCCAAATTGGAGGGGGGGGGGTGTTCAGGGTGTTTTGATTCATTATAGGTTTTTTAAGATGAATGTGTCCAGGATTCCATATCTAAGCACAAATTATATATTACACATCCTGGTTGTTATATATAGACGAATTGGTGGAATAAATATAGAAGACAAATGGGTGATAAAATTAGCATAGTAACATGCAATGTTAAGGGACTACGAAACACAGTTAAAATCAACAAAGTTTTAAAATACCTAGAAAGTAAGTGGATTAATTGTATCAGCATCCAAGATACACATTTTCAGGAGGTAGACTTTTTATGGATACAGAAACACTGGGGCTCAGGTGTTTTTTTCTAGGAATAGTCGGGTCTCAGCAGGTGTGGCAATCTTTTTCCAAAAAAATCTCTCTTCTCTTTTGATTAATAAAGTTATTTCTGATCAACGTGGCAGATATGTGACTACTGAGATCATTTTACAAGGCAAGTCTTTTACTTTTGCCTCCGCATATGGGCCAAATATAAACTCTCCTTATTTTTTCACTGAATTTGTTTTACAATTAACTGCATGTAGTACCCCCTAACATAGAAACATAGAATTTGATGGCAGATAAGGAGAGCATGGCCCTCCCAGTCTGCCCATTTCCCTACCTAATAGATAAGTTGCAGATCCTAGCTAACCAACAGCCTACTTCTTCCAACCTCCACCCCCGAGAATTGCCTTATGTCTGTCCCATGCATTCTTTGAATTCCACCACTGTTTTTGACTCCATAACCTCCTCAGGAAGGCTGTTCCATGCATCCACAACCCTCTCCATGAAAAAATACTTCCTCACATTACCTCTGAGCCATCCCCCCTCTAGCTTCAGATTGTGCCCCCTTGTTCTTGCACACCTCGTTTTTTGAAAGATGCTACCCTCTTGGACTTTGTTGATTCCCTTGAGGTATTTGAAAGTTTCAATCATGTCCCCCCTCTCCCTCCTCTCCTCGAGGCTATACATGTTAAGAACCTTAAGTCTGTCTTGATATGTCTTCTGGTGCAGACCCTGCACCATTTTAGTTGCCCTCCTCTGGACTGCCCCCATCCTGTCTATGTCTTTGTGGAGATTGTGTCTCTAGAGCTGCACACAGTACTCCAGATGGGGTCTCACCAGCTGTCTGTATAGAGGGATAACAACTTCCTGTTTTTTACTGGTAATGCTTCTCCCTATGCATCCCAGTATCCCACCAGCCCTGCTTACTGCCCTCTCACATTGCTTGCTCACCTTTAGGTCATCTGATATGACTACCCCCAGGTCCCTTTCCATTTCTGTTGTTGTTAGTATCTCACCCCCCACTGTGTACTCTTCCCCTGGGTTTTGGTTTTCCAGATGCATTACTTTGCACTTCTTAGCGTTGAATCTAAGCTATAATGATAAGCTTATAATATAAGCTATACTATAGGGGGTGACTTTAACCTTGTTCTGAGGAAGCAGGACCGAACACTGTTATCCAGTTCTTCCTTTGGCTTATCAATTAAGATCATTAGGAACTTTATGAGGGATCTTAGACTAGCTGACCCTTGGTCAGTATTAAAACAAAATGTGAGATGTTTTTCTTTTTTTTCTTCAAGTCAGTACTCTTTTTCTAGAATTGATTTTTTTAAATTTCAGATACATTGCTACATATGGCGGGGAAAATTGATTATCCTGGTATAATTATATTGGGTCATTCACCCTGTATAATTGACCTACATTTTTTTATCAATTAAGAGTTTTAATTATATTTGGAGAATGGCTATAATTCTTTTTAGTGAAGAAAGTTTTTTTTTCTTCAGACCAAAATGAAATTGTTTTTTCAAGTAAATAATGAGTCAGGGACTAGTATAGATATGATATGGGAATCCTTTAAACTTTGGATCAGAAATATTTTTCAGCAACATAAGAACTATACAAAAAAGAAGTGGGAAGAACAAGAAAGGTTGTTACAAGATAAATTACAGACGTGGGAGCAAATCTTCATTTTGAATAATGAGACAGATGTTTATAATAAAATGATTAAAAAAAGGATGGACCTAAATAGACTTTTAACAGATAAAGCTGAAAACTAAATTTTGAAAACAAGGGCTAATTATTATATGTCTTCAGACAAGTCTTTAAAATTAATGTCTTGGCAGTTAAAGAAAGAGCAGGAAAAAAATAATATTAATTTTATAAAAAATGATGAGGGTGGCCTAGAGAGAGGGACCCTATAGTGATATCTTAACTTTTTGCAGGATATTATCAACAATTGTATGCATCAAAATATGATTATAATCAAGAGGGATTGGAAGAGTTTTTGCCTAATTTACAGATTAGGCAGCTAGCAATGAAATGAGTTAAGCTCTTGATAAACTAGTAACTCAAGATTAATTTTCTACAGCAATCAATAGTCTCCCCTCAGGGAAGGCACCAGGCCCTGATGGGATATCTGTTGATTTTTATAAAAAAATTAAAACTCTTTTGATCCCTTTATTGGCTAAACTCTTTAAGAATTTCACAAGGGCTCAATCTATGTCTTCTTCATTCAAAAGGCTATTCTGTTATTATTTTATAAAAAAGAGAAAGATTCAACTTTATGTGGGTCTTATAGACCTATATCATTACTAAAAGTTGATTATAAAAGTTTTGCCAAGGTTTTGGCTTTAAGGTTGGAGGGGACACTCCCTGCTCTCATTGAAATGGATCAAACATGCTTCATCAAAGGAAGAAAGAGCGCTGATAATATTCGTAGAACTTTTAACATCATTGCAAATAGTAAACAACGATGGAATATTGCTTGCAGCCAATGCTGAGAAGGTCTTTGATTGTGTGGAATGGGTATTTTTATTTACTCTCCTTAAAAAATGAATGTTGGTAATCAATTCCTGACTTGGGTCAAATTATTATATTCATCTCCTGAAGCTATTATCAGAATAAATAATGTTTTTTCTGATTCTATCTTTTTATATAGAGGTATGAGACAGGGGTGTCCCCTCTCCCCCTTTGCTTTTTGTTTTAACTATAGAACCTTTAGCTATTGCTATTTGACAGAATGGAAATAGCACTGAAATAAAGGTCAGTAATTTGGTTCATAAAATTAGTCTTTAAATGGATGATATTCTGCTTTATTTAACAGACCCTTTAAAATATATCCCAGAGTTTATTAGATTGGCTTCTATATATGGTATTTTTTCAGGTTATAAAATAAACTGGCAAAAAACTCTTTTGATAAAATTAAATGATAACTATCATTTGGATATGACAGGGCATGGGGTAGGGGACCAATTAGATTCCATTAAATATCTGAGTATAGATTTAATGAATAAATATGAAACACTATACCAAGCTAACTTTACTAAGCTACTCACGGAACTTAAAAATTGATTTAGAAAAGTGGATTCCTCTTCCATTAAATTTAATTGGTAAAATAAATGTGATAAAGATGAAGGTTCTTCAAACAATTTTATATAAATTTAATGCTTTCCCTATTATTATCCCTAATATTTTTTTTGACAATTTGTTTGTTTGTTTGTTAAATTTTGTTGACCCAGTAAGCTTACTGAGCCTAGAAGTCCCTTTTTCAGGGGCGAATTGGGGGGGGGGGCAGATGGTAAGCAACTGAAATTGAACCAGATTAAGCTGTTGGTGGTATTTTTTAAGAAGGATTATTACAAATTTTATATGGAATAAGAAAAAATAAAGGATTTCTTATCAAAAACATATTCTTCCAAAAGAAAAAGGAGGCTTTGCTTTGCCGAACTTTAAATATTATTATTATGTGGCTCAAATAGGGGAAATATGGTATTGGCTAAGAGATAATGGATCTCCTTCTTCTTCTATGAAAATTGAACAAGATATTCATGGAAGCCAGCCCTTGAGTCAGTTTTTGTTCTCAAGGTATTAGAGTAATAAAAAAAATTATCGGGAAATAATTAATCTAGTTACATATACATCTATCAAATGCTGGCTGGAATTCCATAAATTGTTACAGATTAACCTTCCAATCACAAAATTTTCTCCGGTACATAAAAATTATTCTTTTTTGCCATCAATCATCAGTGCTCAATATAGAGGATGGAATGAAAAAGGCATATTTGACTTTTCTCAATTATATGAGAATGCCATTATGTTATCATTCCTACAAGTACAACAAAAGTATAATATTCCCCATGCTCATTATTTCAAATATCTTCAGATAAAGACTTTCATTAACGTTAAAAGTAGTTCTGGATGTTTGGGAAGCACTAGGGTTTGGGATCTGTTAGAACAAAATCCTAGTAAAAAGCTTGTATCTGAATTATATAATTTGATTGTTAGGGATAGTGTTATAGGGGAAGATCTGTATCTGTTAAAAGAAAAATGGGCAAAGGATTTGGGAGTGCAGATATCTGACAGTTTGTGGGATCAAATCTTCGCCTTTCCATTTGCCTATGTTAAATCTAATAAATTGTTGCAAATACACCTTAACACACTCTATTGGACCTATTTTACTCCTTATAGGCCACATAAGATTAATAAAAGTATGCCCCCAAACTGCCCTAGGTGTGCATGTACCTCTGGCACCTTAATACATATGTTACATAGTTGCCCCTATTTGTCTAATTATTGGGCCAAAATGTATAACTTTCTCAACAGGGTTTCAATTTGAATATACAATTTGATCCTATGATGGGTCTCTTGGCATTTTCAAGTCAAAACAGTTTGATGACTATTCATTAGGGATTTTTTTTGGTATCTCTATGATTTTGGCAAAATAATGTCTTCTTATAAAATGGAAGGATTCTCTCCCTTCATTTTTTAATACTTGGCTGAATTTTTGTTGGATGCAATGAGATTAGAAAGGATTTATTACCTAAAGGAGCAGAAGCTAATCTCCTTTGAAAACATTTGGAGTCCCTCATATGTACAATTCCATGAGGGAAGTATAAAGTAATATTGAATATTTTTATTGTTGTAATTCTGTTGTGCAAAATATGGAATCCTGGATAATATAGAAGGGAGGATTGTGATGATGGTTGTATGGGAACTATCTTAAGGACACTATTGTTTTGGTGGAAAGGTTATCCTTATGAACCAATCTGAGTCCACCTAAAAAAAAAAAGAAAAACAAAACAATAAATAATCTCGTCAACATAAACTGTTGCTTGCATGTTTGGCAATCAGAAGATTTACCACTTATATACACAACAATGATGACAACTGTAAAACCCTTTTTGTTTTTTTCTAGCTTCAATTTCTGTGTAGTATTTTTAAAATAGTTATGTCTTGTAACAAATTAGCATCCAAATTTCTTGCTCTCGAGTATGTTGATTGAGGGCTTTTTCCTCCTATTTTAGCAAAATCTGGATCTGCAGTTAAAATGTGCCAATGTCTCCATCACTTTCCGAACCTGAGTTGCCTTTCTTTCGTACCATGTAATGAAGGTAACCAGTTTAACCTTTTTTCATTGTCCTTTTTAACTTTTGGAATCAACAACTGTGAAGAGTACAAACTGGAGAAAAATGTAGCATATTGAAAAATGTTGCCCATATAAGATGAGCAACAAATAACGAAAGTGCAGGGGTCTGTCTGCATGCATGAGAATCAAATCAAAGTCAAACCTTCAGAAAAAAGGGTATACCAAGTCTGGTGTTTGTCTCACATCTCATGAGCATGAATGTTTTCTAGCACTGGGCAGAGTTTGCCAATTCTGCTTCTGGGGAAATTTCATGGAGTGTCACTATTTTCTCAAACTTCTGCCCATGCAGAATCAGTGGAATTCCAGTACTTTCCACGGGAAAATTGCTGTACATGTGAAATTCCAAAATACACTGTGGAATTCTATAGAGAAATACAAATTTCCATGGTTCTCATTGATTTCTGTTGTAAGCCACAGAAAATAATTCTGCAGTTTTCACTGACATATATTTTAACCATGAAAAATTGTTCTGACATTTGCTGTAAGATCTATTGCAGTGCAGCAAAAAATTATGCAGTTTAAATTTGACTTGTGTTGTAAATCATGGTAACTACAGCATGTCCACAGTTTACCTTGACCAGTAGTATTTTAAAACACAGCAAACAATGCCAGTGCTTGCCTTATCGACATATATTAAATGCCTGTGTTTACACATAATATTATGATTCATGCTTTTGTAAAGATTATACATTGTTGCTATTATGTATAACTGCAGTTTCTATTATGTATTTTCTGTAATCCATGAAAACAACTGTTGTTTGTCTAGTGCACTTAACTGGTCATCAAAAACTAAATAAATTAAACTATTCTAAAATTGGTTAACACAGTTCCACAGTTTGCTTACTTTGAAAATTCCATATTAGATCACATGTTTTTCTCTTTACAATTGGTGAAATTTTGCAGGTTTTCTAAAAATGTTCAATGAATATCACAGAATCAGAACATTTGCAGAAATGGCTGAATTTTAATTAACCATGGCACCAACGTATTCTTAACATCAAGTCTAATGTAAAGCTCTCCCATATCCTTCTCACTCAAATACAAGTACCTGGATAGCCAAGGTTTCTTTTCTGGTTGACTCAGAGGCATCTCTCAATATAATTGATAAGCAAACTTTTATTGCATTCAGTAAAGCCAAGCTACTGTACAAAAGTCAAAACAAAGATTTTCCCTTATGGCGCTGACACATTCATGCCTATAATGGGAATATTTATTTCTGCAACTGCTCATTTGGAAATTAGCAACTGCTCTTTTAAAATGCATTAAACTACAACCTGTAATCTAATTCGCATGTCACTACAAGCTAGCAAATACAACCTATAATCTAATTCACGTATCACTAAGACCCAGCCTCAGTATAAAAAACCTTTAGTGCTGCATTTAAGGGATACTATCAGAAAAATTACAAGTGCTCTGGTGTTTCATAATACTTTGTGATTAAACTCAACCCTGGTCCTCATTGCATCCTGTATAGTGTTGTACTGTATTATTAATATGTTGCAGTTCAATGTACTGTAATTGATATGTAATTCTGTGATTAGTAACATGAAATGTAACCTGAATTCCATGTCTTGGCGCTGTACATACTGTAGTATGTATCTACTTAGATTGCTCATGTAAAAGGAATATTGCTAAAATTTTGTAAAGTATTGTGATAGGAAAATTGCTAAAACATTGTTAAAAGAACACTGGAACTATGAGCTTACAGAGCAAGTGAATAATAAAAAAACAGAAAAAGAGAAACATAAAATTTGTTAGCAGGATCTCCATTTATTTTCCCACCACTGATGTGAGACCTGCTTGCCTGTACTTGCTAGTTTCCTTCCTGCTGCCCCTCTTGTGCAGCGGGACCACATCAGCCCTCCTCCAGTCCACTGGAACTACTCCTGTCTCCAGTGATGTGCTGAGTAGTGTGTCCAGAGGGGTGGTTAGCATCATGCTCAATTCTTTTAGTACCCTGGGTGAATCTGGTCTGGGGCCTTCATTTTGTTAACCTTTAGGGCTTCCAATCCCCTTTGGCCTCTCTTCTCAGAGAATTAACTTATGTCCATCACTCCTCCCTGCAGTGTCTACTGAAACATGTTGGTCTCCTCGTCCACTGTGAATAGTGAGCTGAAGTACTCATTTAAAATTTTAGCTTTTTATATCTTCTTCTACACAGTCCCCACCCCCAATTTTCCCTATCCCAGTCCTTGCTTTCTTCCTTTCACTCACATACTTTAAGAAAATCTTATCCCCCATGCTGACCTCCTCGACAATCCTTTCATCTTTTTGTGCCTTAACTGGCATCACCCTTCTACCCGTATCCTTTTCTTTATCTAGATATTCCTCCCTGTTACCCTCTGTCTGGGTCTTCTTGTACTTTCTAAAAGTTATTTTATTCTTCCTTATTGCCATAGCCACCCCCTTCAAGAACCATATTGGCATGTTCCTCTTCCTACCCTTGTTTACTTCTTTCAAACAGCTTGCTATTCCCTCAGTTATTCCCTCCTTGATCCTTTACCATTGTGCTTCCACTCCCCCTGGCAATTCCCACTTCCAAATAGTTGCTGAAGCATTTCATTAAAATTTTCCCTCCTGAAGTCTGGGACCATCATCTTAATGTGTTTTTTTTTGCCGAATTGGTATGCCAAACCACACTGTACGGTGATGGCTTGTATCAGTGGGGCTACTCACTGTAATGTTTTCAATACCATCACTGTCTGTGAGTAACAAGTCCAGCACTACCCCATCTCTAGTGGGTAAAGGTAAATAAACAATAGCGTTCATGCACTACCTAAGCAAAGCCACATTTTATGCTATTAAGGGGGTAGGGGGATGTCTGCTTAGCTATGAGACTGCAACAAATGCAGGTTCAATAAGCAGCATAATGCAAGTGAATCAAAGCCTGTGTAAAGTCAAATAAATGTCTCACTTAATAATATGCTTTGCTCAAAATAATAGGAAAACATTAAACAAATCACAAGTTGTCCTGCATGCTGATGATTTAAAGAGACCTGTGAGCCAACCACATTGTAGGGAACCCTTTTACTTAATAAAGCAGGTGGAAGAGGAGCAACAGAGATTAGAAGCCCACAATGTAACTGTGATGGTATCAGGATCCACACCATAAGTGCTAACAATTATTGCCATGCTGACCCCTAATGCCCTAGTAATGGTAAGAATTTGTGTTGAAATGTCACCAACTTATACTGATATCAAACTGGAGTGACATATAGCACCCACCGCAGATGATACAGTAAAATTCCTTTAATAGTGTAGCAGTGTTCTCCAAGCTGGACTTAAATGCATGCTATCACCAGCTGGAACTGGCACCAAAATTACGTTCCCTATTTACATGTTATACATATGCGTTGCTCAGGAGGCATAAACATTTGACATTTGGTGTCTGTTCTGCGGCAGATATTTTACAAATTACTATCCACTGGGTAATCCAACATATAACAAATGCAATTAACTTCAGTGTTGACATCTTAGTGTTTGGGACAAATTAGGCAGACTAGGACAGTGCCCTTAGAGAGGTACTGATGAGTTCAGTGGCAGGCAATCTGTCATTGTGCATGGAAATGTATGAGTTTAACAAAAGCTCACTTAAATTCTCAATGCATATTTTCTGAACCCAGAGCACCAAACCAGATCCTCAAATGGTGAATGCAATTAAAAATGCCCCAGTTCTCAATAATGTTAGTGCTGTTAGATACTTTTTGTGTATGACAAGTTATTGTTTTTAATATATCAAACTTTAAAGTAAGTGCACCTCTGGAGTTAACAAACCAAGACATGCAGTTTCAATGGACAGAGAAACAAAACTATGCATAAAAGTAATTAAAAGATGTATTGATATAAATTGCAGCCACATCTTACTTTAACCTCAGAGGCTGGATTCACAAAAAATCACAAACCACAGTACAAAATGCGGTGTTGCACTTTGCATTTGCCTAGGTGTCCAAATTTGCTATTCCCAGTTGGGTAGTGCATCACGCTATCTGATTATGAATAGGGCTATGTCAAGGCAGCAGTAACCCCAGTACCATTAGCGCTACCCCACTAGTACTGCCCCCACATGCAGCTAGGAGTATGGCCCCACAATGAATAATGTAAGTACACTATACCCAATTCACAAAGGCAGCCATGCAAATGAGCCCATTGGGCATGCAAAGTGCTAGGTGGCCATTTGCAAGCCCAATATGGGCCCATTTGCATAGGCTACATGGAGCTTAGCATGCCCCCCCCAGCATCTACCCAATACATAGCCACAGTCCCTGATGCTAGTGGCCCCCTGCCTCAGAGATCACTGACCGCGACCTGATAGTAAATTAAGTAGTTTCCCTGGTGCTAGTGCCCCCTTCCCCCACTGATCGCTGGACCAATGTGGAACTACATCCCTCCCTGGTGGCAGTGGTCCTCCCTACACACATACCTGCATGCCTGATCTATAGGTAATATACCTTGTTGTCCTGTGGTCCATCCCCCACCCAATCCCTCACCTGAACACAATCAACAGTTTCTGTGGTGTCCAGTGGTCCTGACCCCCCACCTGATCTCTCACCTGACATCTATATACATTTTCCCTGTTGGCCAGTGATCTCTCCACCCACCCGATCCCTCACCCCATATAAAATACAGTTTTCCCCTGGTGTCCAGTGGTCCCACCCCCTGCCCACACCCATACCCGATGTGTACTCCAGTATTCCCTGGTGTCTAGTGGCTCCAACTGCCTTCCCTATCCCAAATCCCCTGTAACATACATATCATCTATTCCCTGGTGTCTAGCAGACCCCCACCCCCCACTCCAGCAGATAGTGCCCCACCACCCTGCTCCCCCCATCTCGACCTTGAGCCTGAGACTGACACAGCCCTCCGCTCTCCACCTCAGCCAGCTGCTGAATGAGCTGTCAGTGAATGTATATTGTATACAGTATGTGCTCATTGAGTGACAGTGTGTACTGTATACAGTATGCACTCATTGGCAGCTCAGTCAGCAGCCGGCTCTTTTGGAGATAGAAGGGCTGTGCTAGTCTCTGGCTTGAGGTTGAAATGGGGAGCGGGGTGGGTGGGGGTACTGCCTGCCAGGGTGAGTGGATGGGAGTTAGCTAGACAATTAGGAAAATAGGAGTTATGTATGTTATAGGGATTGGGGACAGGGATTAGGCCCACTGACACTGGGGAATACTGTAAGCACACATCAGTATGGATGTGGGCTGGAAGCAAGACCACTCGATCGCCAAGGAAGACTCTATTTTATATAGAGCGAGGGATTGGGTGGGTGAAGGGCTAATTGGCCACCAGAGAAAATGTAAATAGATGTCAGGGGAGGGATCAGCTGAGGGGTGGGACCACTGAATACCAGAGATAAGATTTATTGTGTTCGGGCAAGGGATCAGGTGGGGGGAAGGACCACTAGAAAATAGGAAAATGTTCTTTTTATATTGGGCATGGATGCGAGTAGGTGCAGGGACCACTGGACACCAGGGTATATTGCCTATAGATTGGGCACGTGGGCATGAGTGGGGGGGGACCACTCTCACCAGGGAGGGAGGGATGTAGTTCCACATTGGTCTGGAGATCGGAGATCGGGGGGGTGTAGTACCTCCATCAACCACTAGGGTTGTGTGGGATGAGGCAAGGTTTTGGTTAGCTGTATTTGCGCCACATAAGGGGACCACACAAGAGGACCTTGCACAGAGCAAATGCTTTGTAAACCATTGCCCGGCGCAAACCTGGTTTGAGTGCACAAACCGGCTTTTGTGAATACTCAACTCCAGTGCAAATACAGGTTTGCTCGCACAAAAATAGGTTTGTGCTGGGGCAATGTTTTGTGAATCCTGGCCCAGGTTTGATACTGAACTGATATGGGTACAAGTCTGGTCAGTCATGGTGTACTCCTGTAACAATACATGCCTGAACTGACTATTATACATATGATAATAGAGTAATTTAAGGTCAGAATGAAAACTAGATCCATGAAGTCTGCCCTCTCCCTGCCCACTGCTTCATAAGCCAGAACCAACAAGTTTGCTATGCAAATAAAGAGATGCCAGCCAGACAGTAATGCAGTAATGCTGTAGTATATGACAAAATGCTGCAGTATATCACAAAATGCTGCAGTATACTGCAGGGAGCAGTGTAATTCAATGGCAATTAAACCCGTTTGTCACACATTATTTTGTGACATGTCATTTACTGCAAGTTATTGTGCTGCATCATGGCTGGCTCCCCTGTATGTACTAATTTATAGAGATTTCCCAAAACCTTACTTTCAACAGTACCCTATGATTCCTTTAGTAAGCAAAAAGGTGTCCAGATTTACCTGAAGGGCTCATACTGTCTTCATGTCCACTGACTCCACCGGTAGGCTGTTCTATAGGTTCACTGCCCTATGGGAGAAGTACTTTCAAATGTTACCCCTAAATTTACCACTTCTGAGCCTTAGGGCATGACCCCATGTCCTGCTGGAACACACTAGATAAACATTTTGCCTGTTCAGCCTTGTAGGTACCCTTCAGTATGAGAAAGACTGAAATCATGCACTCACAGCCTCCTTTTCTCTAGATTTACAGTCCTTCCTGATAGCTTTTATTTTCCATTCCACTGATTATTTTTGTGGCACTTCTAGTCTGCCTCAATGTCAGTTTGTATAAGTTAGTTCAGAACAGCACACAGTATTCCAGGTGGGCCTGACCAGTGTTTTGTAAAGTGGTATGATTATTTCCAATGTTCTATTCCTCAGTCTTTATATACAACCCAGCATTCTCCAGCCTTCTTGATGGCAGCCATGCACTATTGTTATGGTTTAGCCCCTTGTCTGTTATGACTCCCAGGTCCATTTCCTCCTCCTCTTCCTCCAATATAGCAAGAGGGGCCACACACAGTGTGTAGGTCCCCTCTCTGTTTTTCCTCCTCAATAGTACCACCTTGCATTTGGCTACATGAAATCTAAGACTTTTGGAGTCTGACCAGTTGACCAGCTTGTTCGGGTCCTCCTGAAGTTTGTCTGCATTCATAAGGGAGTCCACCACCCTGGCCACCTTAATGTCAGCATCAAACATTAGCAGTCTGCTGGAGGCTTCAGATTCCTGATTAATTAATGAAATTTTACTAAAACAGTGGCCCTAGCACTAATCTTAGAAGGATGCTGCAGAGTACCCCCTCTGCTCAAAGTAGTGTCTATCAACTGCAACCTTCTGCTTCTTGCTCCCATGCCAGTTATAAATTCACCTTGTGCATCCATTGTGTATTCTGCACTGGTGTACACTAAACAGAAGCTTATCATGCATCACAGTGTAAAAGGTCTTGCTGAAGTTCAAACAGACTATGTCCAGGGCCCCTTCAAAGAATATGATTGGGTTGGTTGGACACAATCTGGCCTTCATAAGGCGATACTGAAGGGTGATAACCCGAGCCTCAATCAAGTGATCCATTATTCTGTTCCTAATAATGGACTTCAGCACACTGACCTGCACTGATGGCTGACTGAGGTACTGTATAGTTGCCCAGGTCAGATCTAGAAACATAGAAGCTGACAGCAGATAAGGACTGCAAGGCCCATCCAGTCTGCCCATTTATTTTTCTACCTTATGAATGTGCCATTGACCTTTGCTCTGTCAATGGTCTATCTATTCATACTCATCTGTATTGCTCCCTTATGCCTATCCCATGCCTGTTTGAAGTCCTGCACTTTATTCATATCCACCACTTCCTGAAGTAGGCCATTCCATGATTCCACCACCCTTTCTGTGAAAAAGAACTTCCTCACATTACCCCTTCATCGGCCTCCCTCTAATCTCATGCTGTGTCCTCTTGTCCTGCTATTTTTCTTATATTGAAACATGTTAGACTCTTTCATCTTGTTAATGCCCTTAAGGTGTTTGAATGTTTCAATCATATCACTCTCCCTCCTTTGCTCTAGGTATACATATTGAGTCTGCTAATCTGTCCTCATGTTTTCTGATGCAGTCCCTGCACCATTTTGGCTGCCCTCTCTCTGGACTGCCTCAATTTGTTAATGTCCTTGTGAAGGTGTGGCCTCCAGTACTGCATGCATTACTCCAGATGGGGCCTAACCAGTGTCTTGTAAAGAGGATTATTACCTCTTCCGACTTCGTGATACCCTACTAATACAATCCCAACATCTCTAGCCTTACCTACTGCTTTAGTGGTCTGCTTGGATGATTTAAGGTCATCGGTGATGATGACGCCCAAGCATCTTTCTTCCCTTGTGACTGCCAGCAACTCCCATCCCAGCCTATAAGTGGCTTCAGGGTTTCTCTTCCCTATGTGCATGATCATGCACTTCTTTGCGTTAAACCCCAGTTGCCACTCTTCTGACCATTTTGCTAGTTTATCCAGATCTCTTCTCATTCTGCCCACCCCATCTGGATCATCTACTCTATTGCAGATCTTGGTGTCATCTGCACACAGAAAAACTTTACCCTCCAGTCTATCTGCAATGTCACTGATGAAGATATTATAGAGGACTGGCCCCCGGACCGATCCCCGAGGTACCCCACTTGTGACTTGCATCTCTTCTGACGGTATACTGTTTACCACCACTCTCTGTTTTCTGCCTGTCAACCAGTTTCCCACCCAGTTGACCAACATCTGACCCACCCTGAGCCTACCCAGCTTATTAATCAATCTTCTATGTGGAACAGTATCAAAAGCTTTGCTGAAGTCAAGGTAGGCGACATCAACTGCTCCCCCTTGGTCCACCACTCTGGTTACCCAGTCAAAGAAGTCTATGAGATTAGTTTGACAGGACTTTCCTTTTGTAAACCCATGCTGTTTTGGATCCTGTGTTCCTATGGATTCCAGGTGTTGCACTATCCTTTCCCTGAGTGTCTCCATAATCTTGCCCACTACTGAGGTAAGACTGACTGGTCTGTAGTTCCCTGCCTCCTCCCTGCTACCACTCTTGTGAAGCGGGATCACATGAGCCCTTCTTCAGTCTTCTAGGACCTCTCCTGTGCTCAGAGACTCACTAAACAGTTCTGCTAATGGCTCTACTAGTTCCACTTTTAGCTTCTTTAGTACCATGGGATGTATGCCATCAGGTCCCATTACCTTGTTCACCCTGAGCTTATCAAGCTCTTGTAGGACCCTTTCTTTTGTGATCTGGCAAGTTCTTGAAGGTAGGGACCACAGTGGTCAATTTCCAGTCCTCCAGCACCATACCTGTATATACAGGCTCATGAAATATCATCAGAAGAGGCTCTACCGATTCTTCCTTTATCTGTACTAGGATCCTAAGGTGCATCTTGTCGGCTCCTTGGGCTTCATCTGGCTTGTTTTTTCAGCTAGTCAGCTACCAGGGCAAGTGTGATGTTTGAGAATTGCATTATGGTTACTCTTAATGCCATGGGCCCTTCAACTGAGGACTCTCCTACTTGGGAACCTTTAGTAAAGTATTCATTGAGCATGTTAGCCATCACCCCAGGCTCACACACAGGCTTCTCTGCACCTTCCTTAGTTTTCTTCCTCCCATCACCTTCCTTTATCCAGTTATGCACTAGAAGAATCATTTGGTGCTATCTGTAGCTCCTAATGCTATTATAGTTTCCATACCCTCTTTGGCTTCCTTAAGTTTTTTTTTTTTGTTGCAGTATCTCATTGCTTCTATATTTTTTTTTTGCCTGGAGGCAGCCTGTCCCTTTCCAGTAACTATAGATCATCTTCCTGTGTAGGATCAATTGCCTCAGGCCACTGCTGAGCCAGGGTTGCCAGCATATGCCTGCCTCTTCTTGGCCCTTTTCTCCTTATTGCTCATGGGGATTCAGCTCTCTGCAACTGCTTCAAATGCTTTCTTTAACAAATTTCACATGTGCTCTGCATAACCAGTCTCATGCAGCTTCTCCAGATCCTTGACTATTGGATCCCTCATCTTGGAAAATTCTGCATTTCTGATGTTCTGGTTCATGGATACGTAGGCCCAAGTAGTCTTTCCTGTTACTAGAGAGTAGGTGCCATAGCAGTGGTCACTGCCTACCACTAGGTCATTTATGTTTATACTGGAGGTGATCTCAGACTAGGGCTGGTTGAAATGTATTTTCTGCCAGCAACATTCTGGTGAGAGTCTGAATTCACTTCCACAAAATGTTGCAACATTTCCATGAAAAGTTCACATTTTTGTCAAAACTATTATTTCAGTTATTTCTGCCTACATCTAAATGTATTTTTCCAAACCACTCCAAATTTGGTATGCTGACTTTACTAAGGTCCATGCAGATATGTACCAAGTTATAAATCTTTATCTTTAAAGGTAATTGTGTTATAAATCTCTAGACGTCCAGAAATTTTAAAATTTAATTTCACAATTATGTAGACTATAGAATTTTAAGTTCCTATAACTTTAAAACTAGAGAACTGAATATCACCAATTTTGTTAAGTTCATTGACCCTACATATTAAGCTTTGAGGTCATCCCCCATGGCCCCCAGCAGCACAGCATTGCGCTGCCATGGTGATGATCTGGGATCAGAAGTGAGCCCAGAAAGTCATGTTGGGAGGTAGGCCATGTCCAAGACAGCTGCCACTTGGCAGTGCATCTTGGTTGGGGAGGGTTGGTGGTGGGTTCCACTAAAAGAGGAACCCCTGTGGCTGGACCAGGGAGCTTGCTCTTGCTGCCTAAAGCTGTGACTGTGTGAGGCTGACAGAGGCACCACCCCCATCAGCCGAAGTGGGAGGTAAAAATGTTGCAGAAAAACCTGGCAGCTAAATAAATAATGGATGGGATCAGTCTGATCAGGGCATATCCTTGCAAACAGGGTATATCCCTGAGAGATGATATGCTGGCTAGGAGAAAAAACAATATGGAAAAAAAAGAGGCCGTGTGTGTCAACTGTCTAATCTCTTGCTCAGAGTCTGGTCAAGTTATAAGTACACTGCAGAAAACCAAAGCCTTAAGTGAATCTGGTTGGAGGTCTATGGGTCCCACTGATTCCCCCAGCCCTGGTAAGAGGCCTTGAAACTCTTGTGAATAAAACCTGTTGATATGAATCTGTCTCCCAGGTGTCTCATTGATGGTGGGTACTGCATAAATTTCAGTTTCGCCAAGTTTTAAGTTGCCAAAAATTCCAAAATAACATCAGTAATTGAAGTTGGTGTTCGTGAGCTTTTGTGAAATTATGGAATGTTGTGATACTTTTGTTGAAGCCATGTCCATACATCTTAACCAGTCATTCACTTGAATTGCCATTGTAGAGAAAGATAAAAACTGGGTAGCAGCAGTAAGGTAGCATTCATAAGAGACTCCATACTAAAAGTATAGTGGTACCAAATGTCAGGTCACTATCGTCAGTGACAAACCATGAAGAGTAGTCAAGGACATCACTGTGCACTAGCCTGAATTCTTGCAATATGTTAGCTAATCACTAGAGCTCACTGGCGTAATGACTTGTGGTAGCACACGCATGTGCAATATTGTTTCTGTACAATGCCACCTGCTGGCTCTATGACAGCACTGTAGATAACAATGTATATTTTTACTATTTGAAAACAGTGGCACCAAGTGATGCCAAACCTTACAACAAGTTGCGACTTAGGCCATCGTGACAAAGTATCTGGATATGTTTAGTCATGACGGAGCATGATGCTGGACATCACTGTTGCAGGAGTGCTGGAGGGGCATTGCATGGCCACAATGTTAGTGCAGGTAAGGTAATTCAGTGGTGACGGTGACAAGTACTTTGGAAAGTTAAATTCCACAAGTGGAATTCTACTAATAGTATCTATTATGTGTCCGTGAATGTTTGAGTGCCTTTTGCCAAAAAATAATTTCTAAAGTATCCACAAAACATTTTAATATACTGCACCACACTTATCCAGCTTAATTTGATTCCAGGAAATATTTACTTTGGTGTGCATACCAAATATGGCAGTGGAGCTATAAACATTCAAATATTTTAAACATTTTCACACAATTTAACAAATAATTAAATTGTGAAATTTTGAACTCCTGTAACGTGCAAGTTACAAAACCAACTACCCCTCTATTTAGCAGTTTCTAAGACTCTGCCAAGAAAGCATGCATATAAATCTTCAATTATCTAGCTCCAAATGTGGGTTATAAGCATTGAAATATTTTTAGATACGTTCACTTCAATAATAAATTGCATAACTCTGAGCCCCTATAACGTCCCACCCCTCATTCAAATATCATGCAGCTTGGCATTCATTTGGGGCCTCATGCAAACAATATGCATTCCAAATGTCAGATCTCCAAATATAAAACTGATCAGGATATGCAATTAAAGAATTTTGAAAAATTCTGTGAAATTTCATGAACATTCTGCGAAATTGGAATTTGCTAATTTCGCCCACCTCTGTCTCAAACCCACTGCTGAAAACAAGTGTAACTCCCCAAAGTACGGGGCCCGACAGAAATTAAATGAGTAAATGGGAGCCCCTTTACCCTTGGGCAGTATGAGCAGCTGGGGGACACAGGGGTATTGTATAGGGACCCCTCCATTAGCATGTTACCCTTCCCCCCAATGCAAGGCAGCAGGGTAGCACTGTAAATAAATAGATAAAGCAGAAAAAAAGAAAAGTTCCTCCATTTATTCTGGCTGCCTGCTCATGTACAGAAACCCATCTCCTCCAAGCAGGCAGCACGAGGTGGAGCTGACCACACACTTGGACTGCAGTCCCAGTCCAAAGTGTGGCATTTTGTTTTAAAACATAAGAGCCAGTATGGCATACACTCGGGGTTCCAGAACCAGAACCCCAAGTGTAACATTTTAATAAGGTTCATTGTTTGTGGGGAGATGAAGCAGAGGCCAGGAGAAGAGAGGACACAGAAAGCGAGTGGGGATGTGTAGGCTTACCTTGTGGTTGAAAACATTCTGTGGGCTTGTCTATGTGCCTTGGCTATCTCTTCAGTTGTCCACCTCCTTGCAGCAGCCAGCGATCATCTGTCGAGTGGTCAGCAGTACCATCAGGTCACCAGGAGAAGAGGCAGAGGTCGTCAGAGTTTGCCTATACTGTGGGCTCAGTTTAGTTTGCCTATACTGTGGGCTCAGTTTAGCCCTGTTTCTTTATTTTAAAAGTATTTTAAAAGATCCCAGTCCCTAGTTGATGGCGTGCCAAGAGCTGCATCCTAGAGTGAGTGTTGGAGCATCGGGTGAAGTGCCTGGAAGAAACCAAATCCTGCCATCAGTTCCTCCCACTGCTGAGACCTCCCACCTCCTGATCCAGCCTTCTTCACCCCAGACTGGGGCAGTGAGTTGGCATCAGCACCAGTGGTTAGGTGCTGACCGCCTAAAGCTAAATTAAAAAGAAAGAAACTTTGTTTTATTGTTAAAAAAAACACCTGAGGGCATAAGATGGCTGAGAGCCATGGGGGAGCTGGCTGATGGATCAGAATTTAAGTAATTTAATATTCATTAAGTGTAGTGATGCCTAGAGGAGGGGTTATGCTAAGGAGGCCCTGATTTTAAGATATAAATATTTATAGAAAAGCTCCCAATGGTGGAGCTAAGGGAATGTACAGGGTACTGTGCAGGTCAAAGCCTGTATTAATATTAATAAGGAGCTTCTGAGGTGAGGTGAGGGGCAGGGCAGGCCCTATTTTAAAATAAAAGCAGTCCAGGGGGCTACTTGGGTAAAGGTAGTGTTTCTAGTTGTTTCTCTCCATCTTCTCCATAAATAAGTATGAAGTGAGCTAGTGGGCAAAAAGGGCAGACTATTGGGATTGTGTGAAAAATGTGCACACAGGGCACTGAGTCAGCAACTGAGGTCACATTGGTGGGAGGTGGGCTTATAGGTTCCCACTGCGGACTGAACATGGAGGCAGCCAGCGCTATCTAGGCTAGTCAAACCCCTCAAAAAAAGACTAGCAGCAGGGAAATGGGGACATCAGGGCAATTTAGAGTGGCAATAGTGGATATTGTACTGATCTATTGAAGTGTTGCTCTAGAATTGTGTACTTTGCATCCTGTTACCTGCAATTGCCCTGAACTGGTATTTATTGCCCCTGCAAACTGCAGTTGCCCTAAAACTGTGTATTCTGCATCCTGTTACCTGCAATTGCCCTGAACTGGCATTTGTTGCCCCTGCACCCTACAATTGTGTACTTTGCATCCTGTTACCCGCAATTGCCCCGAACTGGCATTTGTCACCCCTGCAACCTGCAATTGCCCTAAAACTGTATTCTGCATCCTGTTACCTACAAATGCCCTGAACTGGCATTCGGTGCCCCTACATCCTGCAATTGCCCTAGAATTGCGTACTTTGCATTCTGTAACCTGCAATTGCCCTGAACTGGCATTTAGTACCCCAGCAAACTGCAATTGCCCTAGAATTGTGTACTTTGCATCCTGTTATCTGCAGTTGTCCTGAACTAGCATTTGTTGCCCCTGCAACCTGCAATTGTTATAGAAATGTGAACTGTGTATCCTGCAATCTGCAATAGCATTGACAGAAGGTGTTGTGTGCCAAATCTGAATTGTCTTAAACTGTGTGCCTGAGGCTTTGAAAATATTTCACCCAGAATCAGTCTCCAGCCACCTGTGAGAAGTGTCCAGCAACTGTATTTAGCATTTCCACCATCCAGTCTATGCATCTCTGTGTCTTGGATTTAGAGGGCTCCTTGCTGAGTGAACTCCTTCTGGAAGAATTTCTTCTATGTGTCGCACTTCTCCAGCATCCCGTTTGTTGTTTTCCGCTGGTCCATAGATTTCTTCCAGGCTCCGTGCAGGTCTCATCACTTGGTTTGTTATTTTCTTGCCCATTCGCAGGTTCTTCAACCCCGTCAAGAATTCTATGCCCAGTTTCTTATTTTGCTTTCTTTTCCAGGTTCTGTCTGGTAGTGGCGCCCAGAGGTCAGCAGCCTGGATTGGCTTCAGAGGGTTTTCTGAAGTGGATCTTGTCCAAGGATTCCCATAATCTTGGTCGCTTACTCTTCATGGGTCTTCTAATCTCTCCTAGTCATCTTATCTCAGCAGTCTATTGGAAGGCTCAGGCTGGATCTTTTGTCTTCAGCATCAGTTGTCTCATCCTGGCAGTCCATTTGAGGATACAGGCCAGATTTTCTGTCTTCAGCATCAGTTGTCTTTTCCCAGCAGTCCATTGAAGGACTCAGGCTGGATCTTCTGTCCTTGGCTTTAGTTGTCTTGTTCTGGCAGCCCATTGGAGGACTGGTGCCAAAGATTCCATCTGTGCTTTCTTTTTGTGAGCTTGTGTTTCCAGCAACCCAGGAGAAGGGATGTAGCCGATGAACCTATGGCCTGTTTAAAAAGCCTCTCCTAACCTCCAGTTATTCCTGACAAAATTCTTTCAGGTTGCATCAGCCCATTCTGCAAGCCGGTTTTCTGTCATTCCCTAAAATCTTCCTTCATTGCTTGGAGTACATGGAACAATCCTCTTCACCTGACAAAAGGACTCTAAAGTGCTGAAATTTGTATGCTTAGTAGAGTTGTACTAATGTAAAGGGTTAAATTCATATGCTGAATCAGTTATTTTAGTTCTCTATAGGGTGGAGTACTCGGAAAGTCTAGGCTGAGGTGCACCTCTCAGCTGGTTCCATGTGAAAAGAGCACCTACAAAATGACATCTAGAAAAATAGCGACTGAATAACCGTGAAAACCAAAATGGCAATGAGCATTACAGCGTGCTCCACAAACAGCGATGTGTGCTGAATTTTTCTGTGGGGGGGCTATGCCCCCACGCCTCCCCTTTGCAGAGAGCTTCCCACACCACCACCCCCCAAATTAAAATAACAAACTCCAGGGGGACGCAAATCAGGGAGAGGGAGAATCTCGGGAGGGGGAGATGATATATTCCTACTTTGAGGGAGGGGTTCAACTCAGGTATGGGGACAAAGTCAGTAGGGGGTATAGAACAGAACTGGAAGGGGGCGCGAATCACAGTGCAACAAGTACAAAAAAAATAGAAATACACAAATAAAAATTAAAAATAAAAAACATTACTAATTATGGGTATCGAACCCAGGTCTTCTGCAACTAGCAGCAGACACACTCACTTTAATCACTAGGCTACAGAGCACCATGAGTTTCTATCACAAAACAGCCACCTTCAATTTCAACCAGTTTACTTTACACTACCTCACTACTTCACTGAATACAAATGAACAATGGCAAAACAGCTCACCAGGGCTTAGAGTGTGCAGCAATGCAGTGAAGCAGGCAATAGCAGGCAATAACAAACACATGCACCACTCAGAGCATATTCCAAAATAGCAGCTTTAATATTCAAAAAATGTGCAAAAAAAAATATCAAACAAAGGTGCATCAGTGCATCAGAGAACAATGGCTGAGACTGCTTTTGCATTCAAACATGCTTCATCAGGAGGCTACTGTATCAGACAATAAGCACCCTTTTATACACAAGTCATAGGATATTTAAAGCAACAGTGCAATCAAAAGTGCATATATCTTAAACAGTGAGCAAAATCCATGAACATGTAAAATGAGTAAATTTATCAAATGCAGGATAAACAGGTAAATCAGAACATGACAATACGATTATTGTATCTATTCCATAATACATTTAGCCACTTCAGGGAAGTATAAAAATTATGAAATCTGTGTGTTTAAAAAACATGTAATGAGTTCATCAGTTCTCAAAATGTGGACATGTTACAATTAAATGCAAAATCTGATTGCTGTAATATGCTAGTTTCATATGGGATATTGCCACTTCAAAACATAAGAAAAATAGAACCTTAATGTTAATAAGACATGCACTGAGTTCATCAGTTCTCAAACTAAATAATGTGGTGCTGGATGCAGCAAACAACAATAAATCCAGTAACCTAGAAAAACGCATATAAGACTACATGAGGCACTTGGAAAGGATAAAATTACATAACAAGGCACAGTAAATATTGGATACTAGATATAAAAGTACTAAAGAGAATTCATTTATTTTTCTTAAAGGGAAACACTGGACAAGGCACAGCTTTACCCAGGCACTATAAAAATGCCTGATTAGTGCTTTCAGACAGTAACATTTTTTTTAATTACCTCTAATAGTTTTTTAGTGATTTAAACAGTGGTCTTCAACTGTCACTTTCTATTGCTGGCAGCCACCATCTCATGAGTAGCAGAGAGCTTCCTGAGCTCACTTTATGCTAATATGTCCTGCCAACCTAGAGCAGAGGTCAAACAGACACATTAGCATAAAGTGAGCTCATGAAGCTCACTGCTGTTCATGAGATGGTTGCTGCCAGCAACAGAAAGTGGAAGTTGTGTGTAGCTGTTTTAAATCATTAAAAAAAGTTGTTACTGTCTGAATGCACTAATTGAGAGTTTCAGTAGTGTCTGAGGAAAGCTGTGTCTTTTCCAGTGTTTTCATTTAATACAGGACAATAGTGCAATGCGCTTATTTAAACCTGGGAGTTCCAATGCCCCCAATGTGAAGATCCAAAAGGTCTCATGATATAGTCATGATATGGTCATTAATGCTAACCCCCCGTGGTCCTAATGTGGCTCTCTCAATGGCACAAAACTTAAAAGTGTGTTTTCCAGTGTAACTATACATCACGTGGCAAGCTAAGGCATTTTTTTAATCTCTGTTAGAGATGGAATGTAAATGTTCACCTATTCTTGTTTTCCTGGGTCTAATGGTTTTGCCTACATAGAAGGATCCACATTCACATGTGCCTAAATATACAGCATTGTCACTGCTACAATTGAAAACTTCCCTCACTTTAAACAGTTTACTATTGTTACAGGTGGAAAAAGTATCTGTTTTAAGACTGTAAGGGCAAAACTTACAATTTCCACAGTTTAAATTACGTTGGGGCAAGGGTAGAAGCCAAGTGCCCACCTGTGTACTATTCTCCTTTTTTTCATATTGATTGCTATGTACAAGTCTATCTTGAAAGTTTTTGCTCCTGCAATATACCATGCAGAGTTTCTCTTTTGTAATGTCAGCCAACAGAGGTACATTCTCTAATATGTGCCAGTTACTTGTGACAATGTCTTGTATCTCACATGTGTGTCTCATAATGTAGTTAGTAATAAAATGGGCTCTAGGGGGTCCCTCATCCCTATTTCTCACTTGCAGTAGTGTCTCTCTAGGTGTATCCAAGACCTCAAAAAAGGATTGTTCCTCAAGTTGGGCACTGTAACCTCTCTCTCTCTATAAAGCAGGTACACATCTCAGATCTATTTGCAATATAATCTCTGACCTCAGAACAAGTCCTATGTGCTCTTAACAACAGGGCTTTGGGAATATTGTTAATCACATGGTGTGGGTGGCAACTGGATGCTAAGAGAAGGAAATTATGATCAGTTTCCTTACAAAGCAGGTTGGTTTTTAAAGTACCATTAGGAAGTTTTGAGATTTTTAAATCCAGAAAGGAAACACTCATTAAATCACTTTGTACAGTTAATTTCAAGTTCTGATCACTGGTTTCCAAATATTTGATGAATTCCCCATTCTCATCCAGTGTACCAGTCTACACCATAAATATGTCATCTATAAAGCGACGCCAGATATCAAACTGGTCTCAGCCATTGATCTCTGATGCACTGCTGCACCTTTGTTTGGTGTTTTTTTGCACATTGTTTTGAATATTAAAGCTGCCATTTTGGAATAAGCTCTGAGTGGTGCGAGTGTACGCTGAATATACCATGCGCTGTTAAACCCATCTCACCAAAAACACAGTCACGCTTTTATTCTCGCTATAATTACTTTGCTCATATTTCCTAGCTGTTATCATGGGATACCTTCTTAGTTAACTATAGAGTTTATTCATATGTTTAGTGCCTTATAAGAATTATCAGTCTTATACATAGATGCTTAGAGCATCCAAATAGTAATCCTATAGTAAACAGTGTATCCTAAGTGTTGTGACTAATTAATTTTGCTCCCTAGGATTATGTTTTCCTTCCTCTTGGTGATAATAAATTCTGTTCAGCATCTGATCTCTGTATACAACTCCTGCCTCTCATTGTCTGGTGATTCCATCCACCCACATCGAACGGTGATTGTCCCCTCACCATCACACCTGTGGAGGGTGATATTGGTGTTGGTTGTACAAGTCCATACTATCCATGTCATTGCACCATACCACCAACCCAATGCTCATACTACCCACCACACAAGGTCAAGGGAGGCATTAAACACAGTCCTGTATGGCCAGCACTACAAGTGGACAGCAGCTCAGTCTCAGGCCTGTTATTAAACTTCTCAAACTGCCAGACTGAGATTAGGAGATTAAAATCTCCCCAGAATCACCAATGAATTTAATTTTGTTGTTCTCCTAATTTTCCCAACCACCTGGGTAATCTGCTCCACTGAACTGTATGTGGGCCTGTAACACTCCCCCCAAAGTGACTCTTTTGCTCTGTTCCTCCTAACATCATCCAGATGGACTCTGTTGCACTGTTTCCCCCACTATTGTCTTCCTTGTCCTCCACAGAAACTCCATCCATTAAAAGAGAGCCACCCAACACTCTCTTCTGTCTGGCAGTTGTGTTTAGAATAGTCTGTAGCCCACTACTGTCTTGGTGTCACAGTCATTTTCTTCCCCACCTAATCTTTGCAAGTGCTACTATGTCCTGTCCTTTCACGTACATCAGACCCTCAAGCTCATCCATTTTTCTGTGTGTGCTCCTTAAATCAGTCTGCATTCAAGTATGAATATTTGTCCATCTATGCTTCCTCCTCTTCCTCGTGAGTCTCCTCTCTTGTTGCTCCTCAGTTGTGTTGTCCTTCCCTCTGTGATTCCCTGTATCTGTTTCCTTCTCTCAGTAAGCCCTTGCTCCAGCTCCCTTCACCAGTCCTGTATTTTAAATCCCATCAACTGTTCTGTCCATGCTCCTGGACAGTACACCTCTTCCTCTTGGCATAGGTGCAGACCAGCTGAAATGTACAGGAATATCTTACACAAGGAGGCCATTCAGCAAGCCAGACAAAGAAAATGCTCTAATTTGCACCAGACTCTTAGTGCAGCATCTGCCTTTCTAATTGTCTGGTGTCTCTCTTCACTTGGTCCCGGGACTTGTAGGATATCAAAAGGTATCACTCTGGATATCTTGGCCTTCAGAAGAATTTGTAATTCAGTGTGTAACCTCTTCATTGACATGATGGTGATTTCATTGCCTAGCAGTAATTTTCCAATCACTGAAAGAAAATAGTCTAAGCCTGAAAAAAAGAGGTCCTTGCAGTTGTTTGAGACTTTGAACATTCTCATTTCTACAGTATGTACACAGTATGCACACCTGTCACAAGTATTATAGATTACAGGGCACAGGAGACTGTTTACATCAGTCCTAAAGGAAAAGGATAACCAGAATTGAAATATGGAGTATAAGGCCATGACCATAAACATAATTTCAAAGCACCACAATATCCCCAAGGCCTAACTAAATGAAGCAATACAAGCTGAATCAAAGTGTGACCATATGTTATGTGTTCTGTTGGACATTATTGAATCCAAAAAACAGTATGGGATAGAAAAAGGAACAGTTTGATAATCACACCATCAACACTCAAGTGAAGATGACTTGATGCTTAACTCAGAGAATATGCCCAAAACTGACACTTCTGATACCAGCGAACCTGTACTGATACACTGACGTTATGATGTATCAACAAATCATTAACAAATCTTGTCACTTGGTCTCTGGTGTGCACAGGTACACCCACACCTGTGACTTGTACACCCAAACCAATTGGCTGCACCTCAAGGGCAGGATCTCATACCAGACCTGTCTGCTGGCAAAAAAGATAAGCCTTGGGCTAACCCTGCCTACCACACAACATCGATTTACACGTGTGCCCAACCCTCGCTGTACACAAAGCACATCGAAGCTCATCTACCAAGTCCCGTTCTGCCATATGTTGCAAGCACAGTGGGCTTTTATGTACAGAACTCCCATGGCCTCTCCTTGGATGTACTGGATGAACCCAGGATAGGACAATTCAAATCCATACTCTGGCAACACCTTATTATGCTTAGCAGCTGTGACTGCACCACCTGACTGCTGCCCTCGCAGTCATAGCCTAACCTCCCTTGTGCCAAACACACATCACTGTTCATCTCTACTACCTCCTTTCCCACCCTGTCTGGTATCTATTCCTCCTTCCCACCCTTTCTGTTATCTACTCCTCATCCTGTCTACTAAGTAAGTTTTCAGCCTACCAGCCACTTAGCTTTTAGTCAACTCTGGCCTTTGTTGCCTCAGATTTTGCCACCCCCATCCCTCCCCCTGTTCTTCACTCTAATACAAACGTAGTCAATTTCTGACTGCATTGATACTGAATTAAATCCTGTTACATTCCTGTAACCCGTTGTATTTTTTCTCAATCTTATCTTTAAATGTTACTATGTACCCGACTGCAGTTATTGCAAACTGCTTTCTTGTAAATGACAAAGTCATCCTACTGATGGTACCTCTTTATTTTACCTTTTGAATGTACCAACTGTAACCATTTCTTACTCTTGTTAAGATCTTATTTATGTATCTGTCTCAGCATCGTGACTATACTTTGCAAATGTCCTTTTGTTGTAACTATTTGTTGACTCCTGATGTGGAACCTTTGTAAAAGAGTCTCTGGCTCAAAGGTATTGTAATTCTGAGAAATAAATAAATAAATGTATCATTGTTTTCAGGGTTCACTCACTTAGCTTATGCAAGCAACATAACCTGAAGCAGCCAATCAGTGACACTGGTGACTGAAAACTCATGCTCTTAAGCTTGCCTCAATGCAATTTCTGTCTCTTTCATTCTCTCGCTCTCTAGCAGAGAAGTATGTGGATCCTAAGAACTCATCATTGTGTTGCCAAACATGTGATTATTATCAGAAAATATTACAAGACATCAGAGACTTGCACATTGTCATTCTAGTTAGCTAGTTAGCACTTAACTGTAGTTGAAGGCTGGCAGGAGGACAGTAAAATTATAAGCAAGCACAAGTAGGAATATACAGTATTTAAAATCACAGTGCTGGGTACAGTCAAGAAAACCTCAAACATAAAAAGTGCAAAAAAAAACTCAATCAAGAAATGAAATCAAATGTTAGATCAGCTTGTACAAGCAATATTAGCTTCAGCAGCCAATCAGTGGCATGGGAGAGTAACAACTCCTCACTTTGAGCCTACCTCAGTTCAGTTTCTTCCCCGCTCTTTCTCTCTCTGTTCCTCCCTCTTTCTTTCTGTTCTCTCTCTCTCTCTCTTTCTCTCTCAGCAGAGACGTATGGGTCCTCAGAACTCTTCATTTCATTGCCAAAGCAGTGCATTTCATCAGAAAAAGTTACAAATTATCTGAGAATTGAGCATTATAATTCTAGTTAACTAGTTAACAGTTAACTGTAGTTTCGGTCTGGCAGGAGGATAGTAAAACAACAATCAAGCACAATTAGTAAAGTGTTTAAAATCATAGGGCTAGGTACAGTCGAGAAAATGTCAGACCTAAAAAGTGCAAACATGATGCAACCAAGCAATAAAATCAAAGGCTAGATCCTACATTTACTACTGGAAAACAGTGCACAGACAAGCCCATTGCCTGAGTACTGTTTTTCACTACAACAAATTTAGACATACAGACTTTGATTTCATTTCTAACCTGTGTATGCCATTTTTGGACAGTAAAATGATGTACTGCCATAGAGGAAAGCAGAGTGTGTGTTTACTGCAACTGCTGCCCTGCAGCAGAGTACTATATTTAGAGGATACGGGCAGAGGTGGGAGGATTTGTAAAGGCTTTATTTGAGAAATTATTTTCTTTTTAATGACTGCTGGTGGTGCAGGGCATGGCCTCCATCTTTTTTTTTGTCCATATGTGCATCAGCCAGCAAGTCAGTGAGTGGAAAGTGAAGTATACTGCTGTGTAAGAGAGTAGGTCTTTTCTCCTTTATAAAGTTAATTAGTTTTTCAGCAAATAAAAACAGTTTTAGTAAAAGGAACCTTGAAGGAATACATGGCTTAGATTAACATAACAAACAGCTTGTAAAATCCTTTTGTTAATTCCTTTAAAGAGGAATAAAGTATCATAATATAATACTACAGTATAAATAACTCTAAAGAATGAAGTAGGGATCTACCAATAATGCAAGTCTCATAAGTTATCAATAGCTACATTAGCATGAATACAAAAGTACAAGCCACTTAAGCTGATCAGACTTTACAAAACATGATAAAAAATAGAGACATATTAATAAGTGAATTTTGAATTACTTACTGTTTAAAAGGGACAAAAAGGGAGACCACACCTTGCAGAAATAGTCTGATTTTCCTAGCAATCCAAGTGCCATCCATTCATTGTGCATTACTTCACTAAGTTTTAATCTCCATTCCTGCAGGGAGGGAGGATAAAGGGATTTCCAGTGAAATAAAACATAGAAACATAGAATTTGATGGCAGATAAGGACTGCTTGGCCCACCCAGTCTGCCCATGTCCCTACCTAATGGATAAGCTGCAGATCCTAGTTAACCAACAGCCTACTTCTTTCTACCCCCACCCCCTAGAATTGCGTTATGGCTGTCCCATGCATGCTTGAATTCAACCACTGTTTTGACTCCACAACCTCCTCCAGAAGGCCGTTCCATGCATCCACAACCCTCTGTGAAAAAATACTTCCATATTACCTCTGAGCCGCTCTCTCTTCAAATTGTGCCCCTTGTTCTTGCACACTCTTTTTTCGAAAGATGCTACCTCTTCGACTTTGTTGATTCCCTTGAGGTACTTGAAAGTTTCTATCATGTCCCCCCTCTCCCTCCTTTCCACGAGGCTATACATATTAAGCTCCTTTAGTTTCTCTTCATATGTCTTCCGGTGCAGACCCTGTACCATTTTAGTTGCCCTCCTCTGGACAGCTTCCATCTTGTCTATGTCCTTGCGGAGATTGGCTCTCCAGAACTACACACAGTACTCCAGATGGGGCCTCACCAGCTGTCTTTACAGAGAGATAACAACTTCCTGTTTTCTACTGGTGATGCCTCTCCCCATGTGTCCCAGTATCCCCCCAGCCCTCCTTGCTTCCCTCTCACATTGCTTGCCCACCTTTAAGTAATCTGATATGACTACCCCCAGGTCCCTTTCTATTTTTGTTGTTGTTAGTATCTCACCCCCCATTGTGTACTCTTCCCCTGGGTTTTTGTTTCCCAGGTGCATTACCTTGCATTTCTTAGTATTAAATCTAAGCTGCCATACATTTGACCATTCTTCTAACCTTGTCAAGTCCCTTCTCATCCTTTCCACCCCACCTTGTGCATCAACTCTGTTGCAGATCTTTGTGTCATCTGCAAAGAGACATACTTTCCCTTCCAGTCCCTCTGCAGTGTCACTTACAAAGACATTGAAGAGGACTGGTCCTAATACTGAACCCTGTGGCACCCCACTAGTAAGCCCCCTTTCTTCAGAGTGGACTGCTACTGCCCAAACACATTCTTTTTGATCTTTACTTAAATGAGTGCCATCTGAGCCAATTCCCACAATAAAGAATTGGAGGAAAATGGAATTGTGTCATGGAGAATTGTTTCACAGATTTTGTATTTTTTTGTACCACATTTGTACTATTTTCGGGCAGTTCCAAAACATATGCAATGGATTTGTGCGCTTTTCTTGGCACCTCCAACATTTCCCATTAGGAAGGAAACCCAAGACATCTAACCTTAATGGAGAATAATAGCAGTAATGTAACATTTTAAATTGTATAGCCTTGCCCTGGATTTTCTTGCTGCTCCCACTGCTCCACTTTCATCTCAAAATATTGGTTTGGAACTCTTCCTTCCTACCTCTCCTCTTTTCTAAATCCTGCTACTCCTTCCCTCAACAATTCATGCTCAAATTGCCTCCACTCCCAACCCACCCATGAGCATGGACCTTGACTGGGAAACTAGCTTTCTCCTATACCCACTATCCTCTGGAATAACCTCTTCCTTCAAACCAGCCTCACTCCCTCCTTTCCTGCTCTTAAGCATCTCCTCAGACCATCCCCTGGTGTACAGTGATGTGTGCAAGTATTATTGAGCAGTTCAATTTGAGTGACTCAATAATATCACTTGTAATGAGAGCAAGTGGGAAAGAACACCACTAAGCAAGTTACAGTGAGTGTAGCAGTGAGCTGCACTCACTGAACAAGATATAACTATTTGTTTGGCCAAACTGGCCATTTGGCATAGTGGCTAGAGCCACCACTGCTAGAGCAGATGGACCCAGGTTTGGGTCTTGGGTTTAGCTACAGGAGAACTATTTTTCTGTTTTTTGTATCATTCCTCTAAGACTGCTCCCCCTAGGGTTAATAATCTTTAGATTGGAGTGCGTGGGAGGCTTACCCCCCCCACAAAGGAGGGTGCAGGGAGCTTGCCCCCCACATGTAAAATAACTTTTTTGTGTGCCGGGAGGAAAAGTAAGCAACTGTTGTTGTTTGCGGTGGTCATTGTTATCCTGCATACCCTTTTGACATTGGGTGCTTTTTGAATCATGGTTTGTTGTCAGTGATAATAAGGAATCACCCATATCACATAAAACCAATCCCTTGCTACATGTTGTTGCTGTTCATTACCCTAATCCACACCCATACTACTGTCCTCCTCCCACTTTTCCATTTCCTGTATTAACTTTTTGCTCTTGTTGTCTCACCCGGCATATCGAATCTACTGTACAATACCTGTAATGTATTCCTGTATTGTAAATTTATCTGCTCACTGAATTTTGTGTATTGATGAATTTATTCTGTATTATACTGTATATTTTGTGTTTCTTTTGTATCATACTGTACCTGAATTTTTGTCATCCCATTGTTGTATTTGTACCCCCTGTTGGCAGGTCACACTTGGAAACGAGCTTCTGCTCAGTGTGCCTTTCCCGGTCAACACATTTTAAATAAATAAATGCATTCTTCCTAGAGGAGGACCATTCTGATTCTGGAATTTTAAGATTTTAGTTCAAGTTCCCATTTTTCTTTTGCTGAGTGAGTAAGGAAGAAGTGATCACTGAATTAAATAAATACTGTCTTCATTTTGGCCAGTTTACATATTGGATCCCAGTCATTGTGGTCTGGAAGGATTAATGAAGGATCTTGAACTGAATCTTGAAGTGCTTCCTAATGTATAAAAAGTATACAAATTGGAACCTGTGAAGGTTAAATATTAGACTTAAGTGTCTCAAAAGATGACAGTCTGTATTCTGAGTCTAATAAATCATCTAGATTTGTGACTCCTTTGGAACTCCGGCTTGGGTCCTCTAAAGGTCCATTACCATAAGTGAGATTAGGAGTATTCCATATTGTCATCTGCTGAAGAGGGAGATTTTGTAATTGGAGTATCCACTGGATTTGTTTGATAAAAAAGGATGGTGGAAGAGATACAGATATTATCTTTTAGACTACTGTATGAGGAAGAGGGATGAATAGAAAGTCAGATGGTGTAAAAGGTGATACTAGCAATTCTTCTACCTTAAACCACAATGTTTTTTTTCCCCTGTCTATTTTATCCAGGTAATGCACTCATTGTTTAAAAAAGAAAGCTAAGTGATAGTTTCCCCAATGTGGGAATCCAAAACCTCCTTCAGATATAGGATCTCTCAGTTTATTGATTTTGAAAAAGATCACCATGATCCAGGCCTGCGTTGGCCACACCCTACCTGATGTTCTGGTGATTACTGAGACCTGGCTTAGACCAGCCACTCCTGACAGGGAAATCAACATCCCAGGTTATTTGCTCTTCTGAGCAGATAGGCAATCGAGAGGCGGAGGGCTGGTGATTTATGTCAGGGACAAATTCTCTGTGTCATGTCTAGAATCATCCTCCTCCCCTAATGAATTTAAATTATTGTCCCTAAAGGTTGAACTATCACCTTCTTGCACACTCTGTGTAATAGGCTGTTACAGGCCCCTGTCTGCAGGGTCACATCTCTTGTCACATCTAAGCTCTGCCCTGGGGCTTAGTGTGCTGGAAACTATTATTCTTGGTGATCTGAACTACGACTGGTTATCAAAAGCCTCAGCTCCCTTGAAATCCTTTTGTGACACCTTGGGGCTGGTGCAACTCATTCGTGAACCCACTCGCCCAAATAAAAAGAACCCTAGTAACAGTACCCTTTTAGGTGTAATTTTGGTTAATAAACCACACCTGTTCTCCCATGTTGGAACATTTTTCTCTGATATCAGCAATCACTGTTTCATCACCAGCATCAGATCTGTGCATAATCCACAGTTTGTAGCAAAGTTCTCAATCAAGAGGTGTAAATGCAACTTCGACTTGTTTGCCTACCTCGACTAATTGAAACATTCCCTGCAATGGCAGGATTTTTACTTAGCCAAAATGGTTAATGAGGCATATACTATCTTTCATGAAATACTAACTGCAGCCTTAAACAGGCATGCTCCCATGGTAAAGGCATTTGTAAGGAACAACGCTTGCCACTGGTTTTCACCAGAACTCAAAACTTTCATACTAGATAGGGATACACTTTGGAAAAAAGTACGCAGAAGCAAGAACGACTTGGGTTATTGTCAGTTTAGGAGGGCACGCACTAAGTGCACTAAGTTGGTCAAAGCAGCCAAGGCTGCTTTCTGTCACACTGAGCTAGACTCTGCCTCAAGGAATCCTTCAAAATTCTGGAAAATAATAAAGGACATGTCTGGTCGTTCACCTGGAAATTCTCTTCCATCAAAAATTATATCCAGTAGTAACACCATTTCAAACCGTTTGGAGATACTGGAAGCCCTCAATAATCATTTTGCAACTGCTGGGCTAGCATTTGACACATCCCCTGCTAATGCCATCCACACTCAGCAGGGATTATTGTTTCACAAGTCTCCTGCTACCAAAGAGGACTTCTTCTTCTTCCTGCCTGCCTCTCTAAAAGAGGTTGAAGATCTATTGCTGCAGTTGGATGTCAAGAAGGGTGCAGGTTCGGTCTCTATAGAGCCTTACTTTCTGAAATGTGCATACCATGTGTTGGCAGTGTCAAACATGCACCTCTTCAACTTGTCACTATCACAAGGGAGCCTCCTCTCACAATGGAAAGTAGCCCATGTCATCCCTCTGCTCAATCAGGTGACCATTGTAACCTTAATAATTATAGACCGATCTCCCTCCTCCCCATTCTGTCTAAATTATTGAAAAAGATAGTGAGTGGTCAGCTAAGGGCATACCTTGAATCCAGGAGTCTGTTAAACCCAGTGCAGTCTGGATTCAGAGCAAAGCACAGCACCATAACTGCCCTAGCAAAAGTGACTAATGATTGGCTCCTTGACCTTGACAATAGGAATTTTGTCTGTGCCATTTTTTTGGATCTAAGTAAGGCCTTTGACACAGTCGACCATAGCCTGCTTCTTTTCTCCCTATGTAACCTAGGTCTGGACCCTAACTCTATGTGCAGGTTTGCCGACTACCTTTCAGAATGGAAACAGCAGGTTAATCAATCAATCAATCAATCAATCAAAATCTTTATTTACTCAGGCGATCACCATTGAGCAAGCTCATTTACAAGGTGGACCTGTAGTTTGCAAGGACAAGGGTACAGAACACAGTACAAGTAAAATATACATAAAACAACAGTAGCAAGATGTATACAACAAAATATATACAGTGTAGAAATAAAGGTAAATAATATATACAGAGATGCCTTTAAAATCCTATCCATCAATAACATGTTCATAGCCTGTAAAGGAGTCCCTGGGATATGGAAAAGTGCACACGTAGAAGGCAGGGACGCTGGCAGAAAGATTCTGGGATACTAAGCAGGTGCTATCAGGGCATAAGAGAGGGCAATGGGGGGTGTGTTGCAGTGAGTACATAGTACCGGTGGGACTGGAATGGACTGAGGTGAACCGGTAGTACCAGTGGGACTAGAATGGACTGAGGGAGGGGGAGTAATCTTGGTAAGAGAAAACTTAGTTTGAACGGGAATTACTTAGATTGAGCGGAAACATCAACTGGACAACTAGGAATGGTGGAAACAGCTACAGAGCTCCACAAATGTTTTGGCATACAGGGTCTCGAACATAGCAAGACTAACAGGGGAGCTAAGTCTCAGTGATTTCTGTATCCTACTCCAAAGCGTGGGCAGGACAAAGCTTATGGCTGCTCTTCCAAAGTGGGTACCGACCCTAGGTACTTTCAGGGAAAACAGTGAGTGACTTCTCAAGGCATAATTCCCAATCAGGTTTAGTGGGAGACAGTCAGCAATGCATTGTGGGAGTTTGTTGGTGATGGCTCGGAGCATCCAGAGGGCTGCATTTCTATACCGCTTGTGTTGAAGGGAGGGTCAACCCACAGCTGCATATAATGAACCGTGGTGGGTGGAAAAGGGGAGGCCTGTTATAAATCTCAGAGCTGTATGATACAGTACATCCAATTTAGCAAGGTGTAAGGCTGGGTACTGGCCATATATGAAATCAGCATAGTCAATTAGTGAGAGGAACGTGGATTGGACGAGCTGTCTTTTGGCGTCTGCAGTCAGGAGTCGATTTATTCTGAAGAAGAGTCCAAGCCTCTGCCTCAGCTTTTTCAGCAGTTCTTCTATATGTTCCACAAAGGAGAGTTTATTGTCTATCCAGACACCCAAATACTTGAATTTCAATACGTATTCAAGATGTTCACCTAGTAAGGTGGAGATAGAAGGTAATGGACCAGCAGCAGCGGAATATGCCCCCTGGCCAGTTGGTGAGAATAGCATTGCCTTGGTTTTCTTGGCATTAAGTAGTAGTCTTTTACTGAAGAGTTGGTGCTGCAGGATGTTAAAGTCAGTTTGCAGGTCACCACAGGCAGTTTCAGGAGATTCTCAGCTTATGTAGAGCACCGTGTCGTCAGCAAACAGGTGAATGCTTGCTTCCTTAATGCCTACATCCAGGCTGTTGATATAGATAGAAAACAGTAATGGTCACAATATGGACCCCTGAGGGACACCTCTTTTTATCAGTTTAAGTGAAGAAAGCTCCCCTTCAGCCTTGATTTGTTGTTGCCTACCAGTTAGGTAATCATGGAACCAATACAAGGAGGTTCGGTCTAGGCCTATTGTTTATAAAGTGGAGAGGAGCAAACAGTGGTCAACGGTGTCGAAGGCCTTACTGAGATCCAGGAAAACTGCACAGATTAATTTTTTGTTGTCTAAGTCCCCTTGCCAGTCGTTAGTTACTTTTGCCAGGGCCGTAATGGTACTGTACTGTACTTTGCTCTGAAGCGTGACTGCATAGGGTTTAGTAAGTTCGAGTCATCTATGAAAGATCTCAGCTGGGTATCCACAATTTTTTCTAGGAGCTTGGAGAGTATGGGGAGAAGGGAGATCGGCCTAGAGTTATTTAGGTCACAGGGATCCCCTGATTTAAACAGGGGGATGACGTGACCAACTTTCCATAATTGAGGGAGGGAACCTTACAATAGGGACAGGTTGAATAAGTGAGGGATAGGTGCAGCAAGGATGTGATAAACACTTTTCAAGTAATATGGGTTGAAGAAATCAGCCCCAGCACTTTTTTAGTGTCCAATTTTAGGAGAAGATCTTCAACTTCCTTTATGGAGGTGGGTAAGAATGAGAAGGTTACGATATTGTTACTCGGTTCCGGGAGCTTAGTGTTGATCTGTGGATGTAGTCTGCTTACCGGTGCGTTATCGAATGCTAGGCCTGCAGTGGCAAAATGATTGTTGAAGGCCTGCAGGATCTCCTTTCTGTCATTGATTATAGCATTGTCAGTGGTAATTTTGGAGGGAAGCACATTTCCTGGAGAATGACCAGTCAGTTCTTTTAGTGTGGATCAGAACTTGGTAGGGCACTTTGATGCAGAATCTAGCTCAGATCAGTAAAAATTGGCCTTGGCCTCTCTGACCATCTTAGTGCAGGTGTTTCTAGCTGTCCTGAAGAGACACCAGTCTTCGTCTGTGTGTGATTTTTGAGCCTTTTTCTAGAGTTGATCTCTTTTTAGTAAGGCAGCCTTGAGGTCTGCTGAGAACCAATGACATGTTCTAGGTTTTATATGTGCTTTTACCAGAGGAGCATGGTTATTTAGGGCACTGGTTATAATTTCATGGAAGATCTCATAGGCATTACTCACCGATTTAGCAAGGTAAAAACTCTGCCAGTGCAAAGAGTTTTTTAATTCATTGAAGCATGTGAGAGGATCGAACTTCCATCTGGACCTTTTAGTGGAAAATTTAGATGTTGGTGAGGGTTTAGCATCAGTTCTTATACCAGCAATAAAGCAGTGGTCACTAACATCAGCTGAAAAAATTCTGGCATGGGAAAAGGAATATGGTTTGCTTACGAGAGGACATCTAGTAGGTGCTGTTCTTTTGGGTTTTCTTGTTAATGCGAGTTGGCTTAGTAATAAGTTGTGTGAACCTGTGGGAGTCACAGAATTGCTTCAGGGGTAATGAGACCTTAGTCAACCAATCATAATTAAGGTCTCCTAGAATAATAGTTTCAATGGGGACAGAGCCCATAATAGATGACAGATGGGACAGGAGCTGAGGCCCCACGGCTGGTGGTCTGTAACAGCCTATGACACAGAAAACCATTGATGGGGAAAGTTCAACTTTAAGGGACAAACATTCAAAACCGCCTGCAATAGAGGTAGAGTCTAGGATGGACAATGAAAATTTGTTTTTGATGTAGATGACTACTCCGCCTCCCCTGGTCTGCCTATCGGCTCTAAATAGGAGGTAGTTAGGGATGTTAACCTCTCTATCTGGGGTGGATGCCCGAAGCCAGGATTCGGAGAGTACAAGTACGTCTGGTGCTGTATGAGTAATCCATGCCTGGACTGATGTAAATTTCTTTAAAAGACTGCAAACATTTGCGTGCATGAAGCTGACTCCTTTCAGTCTTGTAAGGTCGGATGGAGATGAGAGAGCTTTTGGGACCAGGGTTGAGTTCAACATTACCTGAACACAAAAGTAGTAGAACACAATTTTCCTTAGGGCAGCGAGGAGTAGTTTGAAAGCACCTAATCTTTCTGCATCTAGTATAAGTATGAGTGCAGGGGTCCGGAGTTCAAAGTTTCCCTTGTGCTGACCTAGGGGACGATCAACCTATGGTCCATCCAGTATAGCACCAAGACGTGTAGGTTTTGGGTGGTAGGGGCCACATATTGGTAATAAGGTAGCGGTCCCACCTCGAGGAGATTCCACAAAGTGAGAAGGGTGTGGAGTCAAGTGGTGGCAGCATAAGTTATATGTAGTATTAATATAAAGGCAGTCTAGCAGTGGTAGGCATGACTCTATGTTGGGGTCAATTCTGCTCGAATGGTCTGTCACGTGGGGTATCATACATAAACAGGTAAGTAATTGAAACCACACGAGGACTGCCATGATTGCCCAATGTGTTAACAGGGTGCAAGTTGCACCAAGACTCACTAGCTAGGTTCTATAAGTTTCAAGGATCACTGCTCCATGTTAGACTAGCTAAAAGAGACAGGGATCAGTGGTACACAAAGATACATGAAAACAGCCGGACGGCACAGATGTCTTAGGGATTTATCTTCAACAGGCAGGGGTATCCTACTGATTACACTTCATGAAGAATATCGGGGATTTGCTTAGTGGAGACAAGTGAGCTCAAGAAAGGCTCACTCCTTTAAGAAGTTACAGAAAGGAGAGTCCCTTTAAGCAGTTGCTGTAATTGACTAGTGTGAGGCCTCAGGGGGTGTGGATAACTGGGGAAGTTTACTTAATAAAGGAGGGAGGAGGTGTTGGGGGCTGGGTGAAAAAAACTGTCCAGAGAGCAGTACAGCAAGGCAGTGGCCGAGCTGTGTTTTGAAAAAGGCACCATGTGTGCTTCCTTTCACAGTGGGGATCTGCAGCATCCAATCAGAAAGCAGCCACAGTCCCCAGGAGCCAGTCCAATTATGGGGATTGAAGCCTGACAGCTCCGAGCTAGGAGCTGACCAAATGTACCTGCTTTCCTTGGTCAGGGGATGGCGGGCTGGATGCAGAGGTCTTACCACCAGCAGGTAGCAGCGCCAGGGCCACTCAGCCGAAGTGGAGAGCCTTGTTTGGGCTTAGATCTAAAACAGAGCAGAAAAAAAAGGTGGGCCGTTAGTTAAAAAGCCAGAGACAAAGGTCAAGTAAATTGGTAGGAGGGCCCTGGGCAATTTAGTGCTCAGGGCAGGAGTAGGTGCAAATAGTGGGAGAGAAAGGTTCCTGCAGAGAGGTCTGGTCAAAGGTGCCAGGTGGGAATTTAGCAAAACAAAAGGCTGATTCAGGAGGTTGGCGGGGGATGCCCCTTCGATGGGACCAGGGAGAGCTGGGAAGGAGGCGTGTGGTGTAGAGGACTCAGGGTAGTCTGGAATGAGTAGAGAAGATGGCCCAAAATGGGAGGCAATATTTACAGAATGTGCTGGTTCAGGGGAGGTGTCAGGAGAGGGAATCAGGGGTCCAGTAGATGGCAGAGAAACATTGTGGGGAATAAGGATGGATGAGAGGAACTGTGATGGGAAAAGTGTGGCAGAGCAAACAGCAGGCAGTGGTCAGTTCTAGCTATTCTACATTACTGGACAATTAGCAGAAAAAAATTCAGTAGTGCAAGTAGCAAGCTATATAAACGTCAGGCAGTCAGTTAAAGTTTGCTACAACTCTGCTAGGCAATTCCTACATATACAGTGCAATAGTTTAAAGGTAAAATGTTTAAGCAATAGAAATATTCAGTACTGCAAGACATAAGCTATATAGAAGTCAGGCCTAGGTAATACAGCAGGCTAAACAGCTGAAAAGTCCAGGAGGAGAGAAAAAAAAATATATATATATATATATATATATATATTTTTTTTTTTTATTTCCAAATGAGCAGTAAATTCAGCAGAAAAAATTGTCCAGAGAGCAGTACAGCAAGGCAGTGGCCAAGCTGTGTTTTGAAAAAGGCACCTTGTGTGCTTCCTTTCTCAGGGGGGATCTGCAGCATCCAATCGGGAAGCAGCCACAGTCCCCAGGAGCCAGTCCAATTATGGGGATTGAAGCCTGACAGCTCCAAGCTAGGAGCTGACCAAATGAACCTGCTTTCCTTGGTTGGGGGGCAGCGGGATGGATGCAGAGGTCCTGCCGCCAACAGGTAGCAGCGCCAGGGTCACTCAGCTGAAGTGGAGAGCCTTGTTGGGCTTGTGTCTAAAATAGAGCAGAAAAAAAAGGTGGTCCGTTAGTTAAAAAGCCAGGGACAAAGGTCAAGTAAATTGCTGGGAGGGCCCCAGGCAATTTAGTGCTCAGGGCAGGAATAGGTGCAAATAATGGGAGAGAAAGGTTCCTGCAGAGAGTCTGGTCAAAGGTGCCAGGTGAGAATTTAGCAAAACAAAAGGCTGATTCAGGAGGTTGGGCTGGAGGCCCCTTCAATGGGACCAGTGAGAGCTGGGAAGGAGGCATGTGGTGGAGAGGACTCAGGGTAGTCTGGAATGGGTAGAGAAGATGTCCCAAAATGCCAGGCAATATTTACAGAATGTGCTGGTTCAGGGGGGTGTCAGGAGAGGGAATCAGGGATCCAGAAGATGGCAGAGAAACATTGTGGGGAATAAGGATGGATGAGACAACTGTGATGGGAAAAGTGTGGCAGAGCAAACAGCAGGCAGTGGTCAGTTCTAGCTATTCTACAATACTGGGCAATTAGCAGAAAAAATTCAGTAGTGCAAGCAGCAAGCTATATAAACATCAGGCCGTCAGTTAAAGTTCACTACAATTCTGCTAGGCAATTCCTACATATACAGTGCAATAGTTTAAAGGTAAAATGTTTAAGCAATGGAAATATTCAGTAGTGCAAGACATAAGCTATATAGAAGTTAGGCCTAGCTAATACAGCAGGCTAAACAGCTGGCATTCCAGGAGGATAGAAGAAAAAAAAATACATATATATATATATTTTTTTTTTCCACATGAGCAGTAAATTCAGAAGAAAAAATTGTCCAGAGAGCTGTACAGCAATTCAGTGGCCAAGCTGTGTTTTGAAAAAGTTGCCTTGTGTGCTTCCTTTCTCAGTGGGTACATGCAGCATCCAATCGGGAAGCAGCCACAGTCCCCAGAAGCCAGTCCAATTATGGGGATTGAAGTCTGACAGCTCTGAGCTAGGAGCTGACCAAACGTACCTGCTTTCCTTAGTCAGGGGGTGGCGGGCTGGATGCAGAGGTCCTGCCGCCAGCAGGTAGCAGAGCCAGGGTCACTCAGCTGATGTGGAGAGCTTTGTTTGGGCTTGTGTCTAAAATACAGCAGAAACAAAGGTGGGTTGTTAGTTAAAAAGCCAAAGACAAAGGTCAAGTAAATTGGGAGGGCACTGGGCAATTTAGTGCTTAGAGCAGGAGTAGGTGCAAATAGTGGGAGAGAATGGTTCCTGCAGAGAGGCCTGGTCAAAGGTGCCAGGTGAGAATTTAGCAAAACAAAAGACTGATTCAGGAGGTTGGGGGGGCCCTTCAGTGGGACCAGGGAGAGCTGGGAAGGAGGCGTGTGGTGGAGAGGACTCAGGGTAGTCTGGAATGGGTAAAGAAGATGGCCCAAAACGCCTGGCAATATTTATAGAATGTTCTGATTCGGGGAGTGTCAGGAGAGGGAATCAGGGGTCCAGTAGATGGCAGAGAAACATTGTGGGGAATAAGGATGGATGAGAGAACTGTGATGGGAAAAGTGTAGCAGAGCAAACAGCAGGCAGTGGTCAGTTCTAGCTATTCTACATTACTGGGCAATTAGCAGAAACAAATTCAGAAGTGCAAGTAGCAAGCTATATAAACGTCAGGCCGTCAGTTAAAGTTCGCTACAACTCTGCTAGGCAATTCCTACACATACAGTGCAACAGTTTAAAGGTAAAATGTTTAAGCAATAGAAATATTCAGTAGTGCAAGACATAAGCTATATAGAAGTCAGGCCTAGCTGATACAGCAGGCTAAACAGCTGAAATTCCAGGAGGAGAGAAAAAAAAAAATATATATATATATATATTTTTTTTTTCCATATGAGCAGTAAATTCAGCAGAAAAAATTGTCCAGAGAGCAGTACAACAAGGTAGTGGCCAAGCTGTGTTTTGAAAAAGGCACCTTGTGTGCTTCCTTTCTCAGTGGGGATCTGCAGCATCCCATCGGGAAGCAGCCACAGTCCCCAGGAGCCAGTCCAATTACGGGGATTGAAGCCTGACAGCTCTGAGCTAGGAGCTGACCAAACGTACCTGCTTTCCTTAGCCAGGGAGTGGTGGGCTTGATGCAGAGGTCCTGCCGCCAGCAGGTAGCAGTGCCAGGGCCACTCAGCTGAAGTGAAGAGCCTTGTTTGGGCTTATGTCTAAAACAGAGCAGAAAAAAGGCGGGCCGTTAGTTAAAAAGCCAGAGACAAAGGTCAAGTAAATTGTTGGGAGGGCCCTGGGCAATTTCGTGCTCAGGGCAGTAGTAGGTACAAATAGTGGGAGAGAAAGGTTCCTGCAGAGAGGTCTGGTCAAAGGTGCCAGGTGAGAATTTAGCAAAACAAAAGGCTGATTCAGGAGGTTGGGGGGGGGATGCCCCTTCAGTGGGACCAGTGAGAGATGGGAAGGAGGTGTGTGGTGGAGAGGACTCAGGGTAGTCTGGAATGAGTAGAGAAGATGGCCCAAAATGCCAGGCCATATGTACAGAATGTGCTGGTTCAGGGGGGTGTCAGGAGAGGGAATCAGGGGTCCAGTAGATGGCAGAGAAACATTGTGGGGAATAAGGATGGATGAGAGGAATTGTGATGGGAAAAGTGTGGCAGAGCAAACAGCAGGCAGTGATCAGTTCTAGCTATTCTACATTACTGGGCAATTAGCAGAAAAAATTCAGTAGTGCAAGTAGTAAACTATATAAATGTCAGGCAGTCAGTTAAAGTTCGCTACAACTCTGCTAGGCAATTCCTACATATATAGTGCAATAGTTTAAAGGTAAAATGTTTAAGCAATGGAAATGTTCAGTACTGCAAGACATAAGGTATATAGAAGTCAGGCCTAGCTAATACAGCAGGCTAAACAGCCGAAAATTCCAGGAGCAGAGAAAAATATATATATATATATATATATATTTTTTTTTTCCACATGAGCAGTAAATTCAGCATAAAAAATTGCCCAGAGAGCAGTACAGCAAGGCAGTGGCCAGGCTGTGTTTTGAAAAAGTTGCCTTGTGTGCTTCCTTTCTCAGTGTGTATCTGCAGCATCCAGTCAGGAAGCAGCCACAGTCCCCAGGAGTCAGTCCAATTTCAAGGATTGAAGCCTGACAGCTACGAGCTAGGAGCTGACCAAACGTACCTGCTTTCCTTGGTCGGGGGTAGTGGGCTGGATGCAGAGGTCCTGCCGCCAGCAGGTAGCAGCGCCAGGGCCACTCAGCTGAAGTGGAGAGCCTTGTTTGGGCTTGTGTCTGCTTTCCTTGGTCAGGGGGTGGTGGGCTGGATGCAGAGGTCCTGCCACCAGCAGGTAGCAGCGCCAGGGCCACTCAGCTGAAGTGGGGAGCCTTGTTTGGACTTGTGTCTGCTATTAGTCTGTGTTAAGGCTGAAGGTGATCTTTTGCCACTTAAACCACTCCAGAGCGGTATGCCTCAGGGGTCTATCCTTGGTCCCCTGTTGTTTGCAGTTTACATTAACAACATCGATGACAACATCAATAAAGCCAATATCCACTTGTTTGCTGATGACACAGTACTTTATTTGAATCATCCTACTCCAGAAGCAGCCTGTGAAGACCTCCACGCTGAATTTAACCTATTGCAATAGCGGCTCATAAGCAAAAAGCTTCTGCTTAATGTGAAAAAAAAAACAAAAATGATGCTCTTTTCCCCTTCCTCCTATGCAGTGAACCCCACTTGCATTGGGGCTATCCCTCAAATTACCATAGTACTTGGAGAAAATCTAGAGTATGTGCCAAAATTCAAATATCTGGGTGTATAGCTCGATCACAAACTCTCCTTCTCTGAACATCTCGAAGAACTACAGAAGAAATAAAGAAAGACTAGGACTATTCTGCAGAATTAATCATTTCCTTACTAGGGATGCCAAGCAGCGGTTGGTTCAAGCCATGCTCCTTTCAATAATAGATTACACAGACCTTCTTTATAGCCATTGTACTGCCTCTGCCTTGGCTAAGTTGGACACCCTATACCACAGAGCAATCCGGTTCATAATGGGCCTTCCACTTTCCACACACCATTGCTCCTTGTACACTGTGGTGGGCTGAACTCCTCTTCATTATAGGAGAAATAGAAAGGCCGCTCTATGGCCTTTCTGAGCGGTTACCAACAAGCTCCCCCTATACTTCTCTGATTGTATTCCCCTGAGTGTGATAGGTGCCTATGCTCTAAGAAGCTATTCCCTAATTGCCTTGCAATTACCTAAGGTCAAATCTCAGTTAGGCAGAGCTGCCATTAGTTTCTTGTTACCTTCCTTGTGGAACAATATGCAAAAAAACTTGAAGCTGAACTGTCCTGTTAGACTGAATATTTTCAAGTCGGTCTATGACAGCTCCATGAAGGAATCCTGCAAATGTGTCCCACATCGCTAGCTCACCTATTTTCCAGTTTCCCTCCTGCCCATCCTGCCTCCCGCCCTGCCTCTGCCCCGCCTCTCTCTCCCTGCCAAAATACTGGCTTCTCTGCCTCTCTTTAGCCATGGCCAAGTTCCACCCCCTTCCCTGAAGTATGCCAGTTAACTATTTCAACCCCGTCATTTCTTCCTAAGCTGGTATCCCTCTTCTTGCCTTTCTCTCTCCTTTTAAGTAAACATTCTGGCTGTACCCAGTTATGAGCCTATCTGTTGTAAAGGCCCTCTCACTCAAAAGTTGATGTACATATGTATATTTTTTCTTCTTTGTATAGTATTGCATTATGTTTTACCATGTTACTGTACTATGATTTTTGTATGACCAGGTCCATCTTGCAAATCAGCCCTGCTCAATGGTGCCCGCCTGGATAAATAAAGATTTTGATTGATTGATTGATTAATCTTGGGCCATTATTGTCCCATACAAATTGTTGTATCAAGTCTTGGAGTTTATTGAAAAAGCTTTTCCCTAACCTAATAGGATTGTTTAGAAAAGATAAAAAAAGCTTTGGGGCTGTCATCATTTTAGTTTCATTGATCTTTCCCCAAATAGGTTTAGTTTTTCACCATTTGTTGAGCTCAGCACTAATCTCTTTTAATAGAGTTTTTTTTCCCCCCAGATATTTTCTCTCCTTGCCTAGGCATGGTCGACAAGTCATCCCTGACCGACCCCCCAGGTCCCAAACTTGAGATCAGGCCACCTCCTAATAGCTTGCATGGATTACCCCCCCATGGTCAGACTGTGAGGAGCTACCTAGAGCTCAACTCACCCATACAGGATCCAGCCAAGGAGGCAGCATTCGGGCCAGGCTGCGGAGGTCAGAGGATTTTGCTGCCTGACCTGTGCCCATTTTTTCCTCTGATTCTTGCTCTCTGCAGAGTGTGGAGTGCAATGACGTCTAGGCACAGCGTGCTGTCATCTGTCGCACTCCACCCCCCCTTATGGCACCACTCTAGTAGGGGCCCCTGGTTGTTACTAGTGGCCGCAACAGAGCGGTGACTCCTTGGATCCCTCCCCGGGATAGGAGAGCAGTCCTCCAGATGCTCAATCCTATCCTTCCCCTGTCAACCCCTGGTGGCCCGGGCTCATGTCCGAACCTGGGTAGCCAGCATGGTGCAAGGTGTGGTGTCCAGTGCCTCAAACTTCAGTGCCACCCAGCCAGCTCACCTTTAACAGAGAATTAGAGTTTAGTTCAATTAATTTCCTCAAGTCTCTTGAAATCTTAATACCATGATAAATTATGTAATTGCTACACCATGAAGCAAAGTTTCAATTATTTGCTATCCACCTCTGTTCCATGTGATGATTAAGGAGTAGAGATGCAGTGAATTTAATTTCCACCGGCAAAGTGGCCAATTTCACCTCATGGTGTAATTTGCAAATTTTTCCGCATTAGGCTGAATTTCGCCCAGGCAAAATTTTGCCTTCTGCTGGCGAAATATCACCTTCCATGGCACAATTTTGCTTTTGCAGATAAAATTTGACCGCAGAAGGTGGAATTTCACAATGGAAGATGAAATTCACTGCTGAAGGTGAAATTTTGCCATTTTGCCGGGCAAAATTTAGCCTTTCGCTCCACGAAATGGGTGGAATTTTGCGGATTACTCCGCAAAGCAAATTTTCCTCACTTCACCCACCACTAATTCAGAGGCATAATTTGGGTTTCGGACCAATTAATAACTAATCCTGAAATTAAGGCAAAATTCTCTAGGGTTTTATTTAATTTAGGGATAGCGGAATCCAGGCTGGAGATTGTGATCAAAAGATAATCTGCATAAGCAAAGACTTTATTTATAATTGTCCCTGTTTTTATTCCCATAATTGCAGGGTCTGTAGCAATTTTCCTGATTAATGGTTCTATTGCTAAAATAAATAGGCAGGGGGAGAGGGAACACTCTTGCCTGGTGCATCTACCGAGAGTAAACTACTTAGAAATATAACCATTTGTCATTACCCTTACCATAGGAGAACAATATAGAGTTTTAATCCATGAAATAAACCCCTCTCCTATGTTAAATGTAGCTAATGTCTGGTAAAGGAACTCCCATTTTAAACAAACAAAGGCTTTGAATAAGTCAAGTGCCAATGCAGCTGTGGGAGTCCATAATTTATTTGATATCCAGATCACATTAAGGAGTCTCTTTGCATTCTCCAATCCACTTCTCCCAGGCATAGACCCCACCTGTTCACTGCCCAAGGGTTTGCGGATACAGTTTTTAAAGCTGTTCACCAAAATCTTAGCTAGGATTTTGGAATGCATGTTTAAAAGGGAGATCAGCCTATAGTAGTGGTAAAATGTATTAATGATTTACAAAATACCATGAACATGGTCAGTCCCAATTGAGCAATAAGCTAATTTTCAGTGGGTACCATTAACACATACTGTACATAAACATCAACATTTACAAACACATGTAGATACGATCATACAGACACATGAAAATGCCAGCTGAAGCAAGCCTATATAGTCTATCTAATCTGCTTGAATGTGCAGCTAGCCCCTCAACTTGCAACTGCCCCACCCACCTCCCTCCTCTTCATCTTAACACCTACCAATAAAGGCAAGGACAACTATATTATAGTACACACTTCAGTTACAATAATGTTCAAAACATACAGTGAAATAAAGACTAATTTAAAGTTAAAAGCAGACACACACAATGTTTAGCCAGCGACATAATCGGTGCAGAAGATTTGTGGTTTGGAGCCTTCTTGTATTAGGTAATTTCTTTTTTCTTCTATATTGGGTTTTTCCCCCTTGGATCTGGTAGGCAGGGCTCCAGACCCCCACTGGGGGGCTCTTATCCATCCACAGCCTGCATCCCATTCATCGGGATCGCAGATGCACGTACGCATGGAGGTGAGTGTGCATGCTGTGAACCCGCAACATCCTCCTTCCTTCAAGCTCCCTTCCATCCTGCACTGCCCCCAGACATCCATCTGGTGGCAGTCATGTGGCAGGAACAACAATGTCCCTCCCTGGGAGAGAAGAGCTGCCTTGCGGCTGCTCGGTCCAGCTCCCCCCTCCCCCCACCAACCCCCAATGACCCAGGCTCATTCCCAAACCTGGGTCACCAGTGTGGCACAAGGTGTGGTGTCCAGCATCTTAAGCCTTAGTGCCACTGGGTCAACACACTACCCAACTTCTTATGCTATTAAAATATACAGGTTTTGCATTTGATCTAATATTAATTGGAAAAGAATTCCACAAAATTGGCCCTTTGTAAAAAAAGGAAGCTCTACCCACGTTTGCTCTTGTGTACACAGAATTCAATGCCCATAGATAATCTTAAGTTTGATCTACTTACTCTAGTTACCATTTTTTCCAATATGTAATTTGCCAGAAGTTTTTTTTACAGGCTATAGCCATCATGCTTATAATATGCAGCTTTCTGCGTTCTTCCAGTCTTACCCAGTCTTAACCAAGTCAAAGCCATATGAAGAAAACAGTGATGTCTTTTATATGGGGTGTCTATCACATATCTAGCTAATCTATTATATAAAATATCTAATTCATACAACTCCGTACCTGCTGCTCCCACATAGATAATGTCCCCTTAATCTATAATAGGCAAACGCATGGCCTCCACAATTCTAGCTTTAGTTTCTATAGGTAATTCTTTTTTAACATGATTTCCTATTTATACTTTTAGCAGTTTGAGCAATATGTACAGTATATCCCAGCTGAAGCCCTCATCTATCCATAGGCCAAGATATTTATAGGACATAACCTGTTCCAGTCTGGCCCTGAAAAATGTAACAATGTCCAAGCTTTCATTAGGGGATGATGTTCTACTAGAATTACCAAAAGTCATAACTTTAGATGTTTTGGAATTTGACACCAATTTGTGCCTATAAAGGGAACCCTGTAGCAAATTAAAAGTATCCTGTGGGGTTTTCTGAACCTGAGTTAATGAACTCCCAGTGGCATACAGTATCATATTGTCTGCATAAAGGTGATACTTTACATATGATCCATATGTCTGTAATGAGTTCACGTAGATATTAAACAACAGTGGTCCTAAAATGGACCCTTGTGGGACTCCTACCTTTAATGGCAGATACTGTAGTTGGAACTATAAGAATTTAAAGTAACTTGTTTAGTTCCAATTGTTAGGCAATCTCTGAATCAGCTTACTGTGGGCCCAGAGAAGTCCAGATCTTTGAGTTTCTCCATCAGTATCCCATGATTAAGCATGTCAAAAGCTTTTGTCAGGCCTACAAACATAGCACCTGCTTCCATCTTTTTTGTCAGTTGAGTCTTGGATGTCACTAACTACTTTCAAAAGTGCAGAGGTCATGCTGTGTTTTCCCCTGAAGCCAAATTGTATACATTTAATAAACTATTGTCCTCTAAATAGGCTTTGAATGGTCCACTAACCAGTTTTTCAAATACCTTGGAAACTAGTTGGAGAAGTGAAATAGGCCTATAGTTATTAATAAAGATTCTCTCCCTTGATTTATGGATTGTATGACTTTAGCTTTTTTCTACTCTGCTGGAAACTGTCCTGTTTGAAGAGATAAATTGAATACATTGAAGGGGGGGGGCATGATAGAGACATTTAAGTACCTCAAGGGAATCAATAAAGTCCAAAAGGGTAGCATCTTTCAGAAAAAGAGATGTGCAAGTACATGGGGCCACAATTTGAAGATAGAGGGGGGATGGCTCAGGGGCAATGTAAGGAAGTATTTTTTCACAGAGAGGGTAGTGGATGCATGGAACAACCTTCCTGAGGAGGTTGTGGGTTCAAAAACAGTGGGAGGATTCAAGAATGCATGGGACAGACATAAAGCAGTTCTTGTGGGGGGTAGGAGGAAGTAGGCTGTAGATAACTAGGATCTTCAGCTTATCCAATAAGTAGGGTAATGGGCAGACTGGGTGGGCCAAGTGGTTCTTATCTGCCATCAAAGTCTATGTTTCTATGTTTCATATGTCAATGGGTATGCCAAGACGAGTGCAGCATATTTCAACAAAGTGGATAATTCATCCAGACCAGCTGCTTTTCTAGCATTCAGTTTAAGTAAATTCATCCTGAACTAACGCTGTCTTGTTTTCCTGAAAAGCAAATACATGTTTTATTTAATTTGGCACTGTATAATTACCAGGACATTTAATTAATGATTTTAGGGCATCCATCCCCATGTTTATAAAACATTTATTAAAATAATTAGCTGTTTCACTCCTCAAGGTAACCACCTGATTATCTATTACAAATGAGTGGGGCAGTCCTATCTTGCCTATAAATTGCAATTTATGCACTCACACTAACCCCGAGAAATTTCTTGGGTTAGAACCAATTAAAGCCATAAGGGAGGTTTTCTAATGGGTTTGTTTAGCTCTTTTAATTTCCTTAATATAATTGTTTCTGGCCTGCCTATATTTGGTCCTGTCTAACTGAGTATTTGATTTTTTGCAGCTTTCCAGCATTTATCCCTTATTCACCTATGCTTGTATAGATGCTTATTATACTGTGGAGCATTACATGTTTTTACTATTCTCTTTTTAAGGGAGAAAGTCTATCACAGATCAACTTACACTCTTCCCAAAAGAAAGTCCAAGCATTGTTAACATATGGAATGAGTTGAAGCATATTCCATCTAACTGTCTCTGGATTCATCAAGAAGACTAAATAATCAAAATGTTTCCAGGATATATAAACTACATATTTAGATCCTTTGTTTTTTATGTTAAATTTAGCACAAATAATTCCCTGATGGTTTTTGAATCAATCTGGAATTACTCCTGAGATCCAATAACTATCTGGTTTAGAACTAAATATAAGATATAAAATGGTAGAAGTTGTTGTATCCCATTAGTGTACTCTGGTAACTTCTTTAATTAGCTGTGTTAAACCTAAGTTGGAGCTCAGGTCAAGCAGTTCATTATTCTGCTCCAATGTGTTCCAGTTAACATTCAAATTGCCGATCATAAGTATCTTATGGCTATGTCAAGAACATGAAAGTGCATCTTCTAAGTCATAAAAAACTATACCAGAACATTTAGGGGGCTGATAAATTTCTATTAACAGAATAGGCAGGGCATGCAATAATTTTACCTCTAAAGCTAACGTTTCTAAATTGGTATTATTCAGTTGCAAGTCAACTAAGTTAGTTTGGATGTGTAATTTACCATAAATGATTAATCCACCTCCTTTCTTTGTCCTATCTTTCCTCCACAAACCATAGTTGGGGATATTTATAAAGGAGTCCAATACTCTAGTGTTTAACCATTTCTTAGATAATACCAGAAAATCAGGACTCAACTGTTTTGCCCACTCCCTAAATATGTCCATTTTGGGAGCAAGGCTTCTAACATTAAAATGTGCAACACTAAAAACATTCCTTTTCAAAACATTTAGATTTATAAAGCCAGTTTCAGTTGGACCTGGGTTTGGGTGCAAGTCACCACTTAATAAGAGGTGCATGCACAGTATGTAGTTGAATTTACCAAACAAGCCACATAAAGGTTTAATTGAAAGTTAAATCTACAAACTCCCAAGTCAGATTTAACCAGCTTCCCTAAGTAAACTGTACCCCTTGTACTGTGTTTGTAATAACATTGTTACTTTTATTAAATCATCCCAATCAGGTTTTGTTAACAAGTTTGGGCTCACCTCATATTGAACATTCTGCTTATGATTAAAATTGTAAGGATACCCTCTTGTTACTGTTCTAAAATATAAGGGGTTCTCAATCCATGATTCATCCCTATAATTGTCCTGAGCTATGCCTAAAAGCAAAGATTCCCCCAAACACAGCAACAGACTTGTGCACACTATCCAGCTTAGCTGCATTGCCTTGAGTTATAGCCTCACATATGAGGGGATCTTTGCCATTTTTTTGAATTAGTGAGATATAAGCCTGGTTCATCAAATCCAGAAGGGATCCAAAGTCCTGTGAATTAGTGAGAGCTTTCAGTAAATATTTTTGTGATGCTGGGCACAGAATTCTGTAGAATTCCCCTGGTAGGCCATCAGGTCTGGAGTTTTGTTGGAGGGAAGTTCTCTGATTGCTCTCAGAAATTCATCCTCTGTAATAGGATCATTGAGGTAAGTCTTGTCAGTTTCTGGGAGTTCAGAAAGTTTTAGGGATGCAAAAAATGTTTCTGAGTTTGTCAGGGAATTTTGAATAGAGCTTCACTGATACATTTTCAAGCTCATTATTGATGTCCAAATTAGTAACAACCATTTTGTTTTTAGTATTTTGAATACCTGGTATTATATTTTGACCTAACTTCTTTTTAAAATCTGTAAGTAATCAATTTTCCAGCCTTCTCACCAGTTTTCCAGAAAGCTTGCTTTGTCCTGCACAGTGCATATTCAGCTTTGGCCGAATATATTTTATTAGTATCATATTTCAGTCTGGTGATGTGTAAAAGAGTGGGCCTATCTTGTGGATTTTGTTCATAAACTGTCTGAAGTCAGTGCAACTCTGCCTCTTTTATGGAGAGTTCTGCAAGTGATTCTCTGTTTTGCTGATGAGAATGAAATAACCCTTCCCCTTATGTATGCTTTCAATGAGTCCCATAAGGTAGGCAGTGAAATTTCTTCATTGTCATTGACATGGAAAACAACTTCAACCTCCCTGTTTATCCATTCCCTAAATTTAGGGTCCTGCTCTTTCAGGGGATTTAGTGGAGATGATAAACCTTCAGTTGAAGCAATTATTCTGATTCTTCTCAAGGGAAATTGTCATATTTATTAAGCACAGTCTGAGATCACTAATTCCTTAATATTTGCCTGGCATAAGCTAGAAGGGTATGTCATTGATAGGACACCATGATTAGGGCACCGTAATGTGGGCACTACAACAAGGTTGTGAGTGACAGGGGTGTTCTGGACTTTAGAGCATCCTGCACTCACACTGTGTTGGGCATTGCCACAATACTTCTGCCCTTCATGTCTGATCTGGAGGATGTTATAGTTAGCTTAGGGGGAGCATAGGTTGAAGCCCCCTGAAAAATATCACTTTTTCACTGAACAGTCCTTGGGCACTGTGACTTTTTTGTGGTGCAATGTCAGCCGCACTAATGCTGGGCGACACATTATTTTCACCTTAAGTTATCTCGTCCATATTGCCCATGCATCATCATGGGTGAATCAGCTTGAAGCTAAATTATTACAGATAAAAATGTGATCTATCCTGCTGTATGAATTATGTCACAGAAAGAAGAAGATGTAATCTCTACTCTGAGGATTTATTAATCCCCAGGAGTCAGAAAGGTTCACTTCACTTATTAATTTCTGAAGTACATTTTGAGAGGCAGTTTTAGTTAGTGAATTATAATTCTTACTTCTGTCTAGCCAGGGATCTACAATTTTATTAAAATCCCCTCCTAGTATGATCTCCTGATCCTTGACACCACTCTGCTCTATATTAATTATGTAAAAAAACAAAGCTAGTTCTGTATTTGGAGTATACACATTATAAATTGTAATGTTCCATCCATTAATTGCCCCTGATAGTATTTGAAACAACCCTCCTGGGTCAGCATAATGGAAAGATTTGACAAACTTTATTTCTTTATGAATCAGGATAGCAGTTCCCCTTTTCTTGGAGCTAATGGTGCTATACTCAACCTATACTACCCAGGATTTTACTAGTTTTTCAACTTCTTTGTCCACTAAACAAGTCACCAGCTACAAAGCAATATCAACTCTGTTTTGGTTTAAAAAGCTTAAGACATTTTTCTTTTTAATAGGGAAACCAAGCCTTTTCACATTCCAAGTGCCAATACATTCAATAGAGATAGTTAATATGATTTCTGATTAAATGTTCCTTGATGTGTAAAATAACTAGTAGAAAATTAGCAAAATGGATGTAAACTGTTATCAACCAGTCAGCAAGTGATGATTTAGAGTTCTACAGCTATAAAAGGAATACAATTATCAAAATTGAACTATTTTAATAATAGTGTACAGAGAGTAATCAAAGATAAAAACAATAAATCCATCCAAAGAAAAGGAGAAATAGTCCTAAGAACTAGAAAAATTGCTTAACACCAGAATACAAGGAATATATTCCATGGTGCTCACAATTCAAATAAGGGAAGGGAAAAAACTCAGCTTCATATTGCACTGACCAGAGCTCTTTACCAGAATAAGCAGCCAGCTTGCATTATGTGCAGTAAAAGTTTGGTAATAATATCCATAAATAAAGATGTTTTGAAACATCAGAAGGCTCTAGTTGTAAACTCTTACCCAGCACCCCTAAACAATCACAAATTAGAGCTGACTCCTACAAGAAACTCACTCTAAAATTTGTATGGGCTGCCCCATTAACATCAAATGTATCCCCCATTGTGGGCTTAAAGATCCTTAGATATTAAAAAGAAAATGGGGAGATAGGGACCTTCCAGTGCTGCACTATAATATTAGGACTGTGGTTCAGGGAAGCTTCCCAGACTCCTCTAGGTCTTTGTCTGATTCTCTCTCCTTGTGGGCTCCTCATGTAACACTTCTAGTGTGGAATGATATAAATAAAGGAAGATTGTTGCAGTCAAGAACTCAGTTTATCTATTAGTATGTCAAATAGGTTCAGGCCATGCAACTTTGCTATTTTCAGTGAATGTAGGATACAATAACCCAAGAGCTTGGCAGTTTAAAGCTGTATTAGAGTAAGAGCACACATGTCTAATTTCTGTACATGGATAACTCCACAGTTATGAAAGGTATCAGCAGACTGTCAAAATAAAAGTGTGACCTGTGAACTGTGACAAATCAGACAGCAATATAACAGGTAATAGTACATCAAACAATGGCTCATAAGTTGTGAGTTGAAGCTTCAGGCAAACTGTCAAATATAAGAAAATACAGACAAGTTTCAGATTATACCTCATGGAAGGTGCAGTTTATGTAAATTCAGGATCTTTCAGGGTTTGATTCATTATACTGTTCATAGCTCTCATAGCACGATTCACTCTCAAGAAAGATAATACTACTTTGTTTAAAGTAGAAGCATGCAAGTAAATTATGAGAAAAAAAAGCAAGAAAACTATTTTGTGTTAGGTATCAATATCCGCTAAGTACATGCAACCAGACAGAGTCCCAAAGCCAGAAGTAGAAGCGTTGATGGGGTTTCCAGAAAAGGGGTCAAACCTATTAGTCTAATAGTGAAGCTGAACACTGGGCTATCCTATCAGAATGTAATTTCTTCTGGAGTGGGAGTAACCTTAACTGTGACAGACTCCGGAGATCATCCTGGAGTAGAGTTCGAGCTGGATGAGCCTCTGTTTTCTCTATTCCGGCTCCTAGTTTGCTTTTTCGGGTTATTTTATATATCCTTTTCTGTTGGGAGATGAGGAAATGTAGACAGAATTTTTAACAGGAGTTTTGCTTTTGTGAAAAATGAAAGAGTTCCCTTGATTAAGAGCCAGAGATGCAGATGGTAACTTTTTAGACACAGGCATATTTGGGTAAAGGGGTAGTATTGGAGTGGAGTTTATCATAATGTTCAGGACAGTAACACTGTGCTATATTCCAAACTGTTTCATGAGGGCACACTGAAGGGGCTTCTAAGTTGCAAACTTCAGATCTATTTGAAAGTTCTGACAGTTGAGATGTACTTGAGGGATAGTCATGATGAAAACCCCCTTCAATGACTTTCCATGCCATGTCAGGAGTTGTACACTGTATACTAGTTCCTGAATTCTCTTGTATTACCAAAGTGGCAGGATATCTTATGTAATAGTTGATACCTTGTTTCTGTAAATATTGCTTGACTTCAGTGAATGTTTTCCTTCTTCCCACTATTTCCACTGAAAAAACATGATAAAGTGAGATCCTTTCCCTCTCTCCAGAATAGAACCCTCCTATCTCTTGCTAGTTGAAGAATGTCTTCTTTCACCGTGTAGCTCAGGAAATATGTAAGTATGGGGCAAGACTTAGCAGTTCAGTGGGGTTTTGAGTAGAGATGCAGCAACACTTAATTTTGCTGGCGAAGTTCTGGTGAAATCAGGAATTTCACCCCTCAAAATATTTTGCAAATTTTGCACATTTCATGGAATATTTCGCGGGTGCGAAATGCAGAATTTCACTTATGAAATGCAGAATTTTGCCCACAAGTGGCAAAATTCTATTGTTCATGGGTAAAATTCTGCTTTTCATGGGCAAAATTCCACATTTTGTGGGAGGAATTTCACATTTTGAACCCATTAAATATTTTGCAAAATATGCACATTTTGTAAAATATTTCACGTAGTGAAATTTGCTGATTTTGCCCATCTCTAGTTTTGAGGCTAACAAGTGGTGAGCTCATTCTATTTCTAACAGCCATTGGCGTTGCTGTGGGAACTGTTTGGTGAAAAATTGCTGTAAACAGTTAACTACTGATCTTCACTGTACGCCTTCTGGTACACCCCAAAATGTTAAGTTATTGCTTCTTCCCTGAATTTCTAGGTCATCCCACTATTGAAAGATTTAACCAATTTGCTTAACATAAAACATTGAAGAGTCTTGTAACTGCAGCACAGTAACCTCTACTAAAGAAAGTTTCTTTTCCATTACATCCATTTGTTTTCCTGTTGTCTGCAGTTTTTTGTTGGAATTTGTCCACAGTTTGCTTGATTTTGATAATATCTATTTTGAGATCAGCTAGCATGTCTTTGTCACCAAATATGATTTTTTCTGTAGTTGTGCTGTATTGTTAGATGCAGCAAATCCTCCATTACACAGTGACTTCCGACCACAAGGTTTGGCTCCTACAGATGACATAATGCTAACTGAAGCGTAAACTGTTTGTGAATGGAAAAAATAACAAAGCTGTGCTCAATCTGCTCAATTCTTCAAATGTAGTTTTTAAACTAGTTAGTGATCATGAATAAAAATGAAAACACATGACATTGTCCTAGTTGCAGGTATTTTTATGTATTTTAAAGGAGTGCTGGTCAGGAGATCTTGAATAGCACCATGCGTGCAGAGATTAGGTCTCACAGTGACTCTCAGTAGGATGATGTGAGGGTGTGTCTCTGGAGTATGGATGGGTGGTGGTGCTCTTGCTCATCTCCTTCAATTCCCTCTCACCTCATGAGTCACGTGCTGTCATGTGAGCATCTAAAAATCATCAACAGGTATTCTGAGTCATCATAGTTAATGTCCAAAAGTTGCTGCATCTTTATAGTCTCATCATCAGCTGTCATTTGCCATTTTGTCATTATGCAGAAATATGAGGAAAAGAGTAGGAGGAGAAAAGAATGCAGAGGAAGGAAAAGTGCAAACAAAGGTTCCACAATACATGTCCCACCATGTTCAAGTTCCACAACAGGTGGTGGTGGAGAAGGAGATGGTCATGGTAGAACTGGGGGGCAGAATCATGGCACTGTATGGACTAAAGGCCGGATATGTGTTGTGTACAAACAATGAAACCGTGGTTCATGAGTCTCCAGAAGTCACTGATGTCACAAAGCAGCCTTCCCCATTGGTTGGTTAAGTGCATCTGATGGTGAAACCAGTGGAAAGCAAGAGAAGCGTTCGTGCACAGGTTATGCAGAAGACATGGTGTGCTAGTGGGTCAGTCAACCCCAAATCTGAATAACAGGAACAATTTGCCATGACACTCTTGAGATTTTCAAATTCAAACCACGTAATTATACTGAAAGAAGTGCTCATCCAAAATCCAAAGTGCAGAACAGTGCAGTACAAAGAGTAACATGGAGTTGTAGCGCAAAATGGCTGTATACAACAGTTGCTCCATTCATCATACTGTACTGTTTTCACTTTGGATGTTGGACAAATAAAGAATGAGAACTTCTTTCAGTATAATTACATGGTTTGAGTTTAAGAATTTCAGAGTGTAAGCGGCAACTTGTCCTGTGACAATTAAACCACCCAGAGTAATACAAAAGCACACCACTTTCTTGCTTTTATTCCTTCAGGTTCTGCCATTGCCACTTCCAGTTCCCCTATCCAAGGCTGAAATGATCTTTCCAGGAGTGTAAATACAAGTCTTCCCCTGCCCCTCTCATATGAATGACACAATAACTCTGCCACAGCCACCTGTGCATCGATATCAACAATTGCCAGTCCACCTTGAACCACTATGTGATACACCCTGTCCCCCAAATCATGCATTATCAACAGCAGTACCACACAGCTCAGTGTTGCTGCTCAGTCACCTAGCTTGCATGAGGAAGGTAACACGAGTCTGGCTCTGGCACAGCAGCAGCCTCATGCACTACCACATCAGCTCCATGTATTGTCATACATTACCTGCTGCTGCTCTGCTTGCCCATCCCCAGCCATGTGATATTATTCCACAGTGCCCAGAAAGATAAGTCATCTCCCAGTTCCTCACAACATACCCACATGCCTTACTTACGTGTAAGCCAATATAAGGACTTGACACAGCAAAATGGGTGAGCTTGAGGGACTAAAGGACTTTGAAAGTCACGCCTTAGTGGCCCTCGGGGAGGCTTGTTGGGGGATAACTATGACACCAGGATACAGACTATTCTGGAGGGACAGGCTTGACAGGAAGAGGTGGGGTAGCTCTCTTGATATGAGAAGGAGTCACTGTGCAGGACAAGGGAGCAATCAGAGGGCCAAACAATGAAACAGAGTTCATCTGGGTTGAACAAGGAGGCAATGTCAACAAAACAGTCAGTTAAAAGACAAGAAACCTCAGTGCAGACGTACTGAGGCAAGGGTTACCCCAAAGGGCATTGGCAATAAAGCCAAGGTTCAAAGAAATATAAAATCACACATACCTTCATAATGCAAAGCATCATGGGATGTATATGCAAATCACCATGCAGTTTTGAGCTGGTTCACCTTTAAGCAAGAATTCATGATGCCAAAGGGCCTCTCACACAATCTGCAAAGGGTGCAAACAGAAGACACAGACACGTGTTTCATCCTACCCAAGACTCATCAGTGTGCCTCATCTGTATCACACCTTAGGGGAAATGAACCAAAGCCCTAAGTTCTTACGGGTTTGGGTCATGGTGAGCCCCCCCCAAAAAAAAACAAGCTAAAAGACAGAACAAAACTAAGTATAATAGTCAGCAGTGCTTCAGTTAACTCCATGTTGGGAGAATTTGACTCCAAAAATAAGGCAAAAACTTCCAAAATAAAGGGGAAGGAAGTCATTGATTTCCAAATGTGAAAAACAAAACTGGATGACTTCCAAACCTGAAGGCACAGATGCTCAGAAATCATAAATTTTTCTAAAAGAAATTGTATTTTACCACTAATATTTGTATTAACATCCATAAATAGATACTTCTTAGAATATGCAGTGCATGCATAGGGAGAAGTAGAACAAGCAGAAGGAGGGAAGTGTTGATGCCACTTTATAAATCTATGGTGAGGCCTCACCTGGAGTACGGGGTCCAGTTCTGGAGACCTCACCTATTCAAGGACATTGATGGGATTGCAAAGGTTGAGAGAAGGGTCACTAAGACGGTGCATGGATTGAATGGGAATCCCTATGAGGAGAGGTTGAGAGTGTTGGATTTGTACTGCTGGAGACCAGAAGAGAAAGAGGGGGACATGATAGAAACATTTAAGTACATGAAGGGGATTAATAAAGTAGGGGGGAGCTTATTCACAGGAAGGGTAGGTGCTAGAACTAGGGGTCATGGACTGAGGTTGGAGGGTGGAGGGGGAGGTTTAGGAGAAATGTGAGGGAGCGTTATTTCACTGAGAGGGTGCTGGAGCCATGGAACAGTTTGCCGGAGGAGGGAGCTAGGGCTAAAATGGTGGTGGGATTCAAGAGGGCATGGAACAGACACAAGGGCTTGTCCAGGGGGAGGAGGGAGGGATCTCTGGGAGAGAGGGCAAGTAGGGAGGGGGGAAGGGAAAGACTCGATGGGCCAAGACGGTCCTTTTCTGTCATGGCATTTCTATGATTCTATAATTCTACTGGCTTTCAAATTGTGCGATCTGAGAAGTTTTTTGACTTCCAAAAAATTGGAATGACTTCCACAAAAAATGAATTAACTGAAACCCTGATAGTCAGTTGCCTAGCTGGTAGGGGAAATAATGAAAGCAGCCAAATCAGATGTAGTGGGATCCAAGGCCCAGACTAACATCTTGAAAGGGTTAACAGCAGGGCCGCGACTGATTATTTTCATCCTTCAGAACAGATTCTCAGAGGAGCATGACCAAAAGGGTACTGGGTTTATTGCTGCCCTTAACATTGTCCTCAGCAAAGGGAATGGGGGTCAGTGTGGATCAGTTGGTTGCACATTCACCACTGGGCCAGACGGTCATGGGTTCTATTCTCATATCAGTAATGGGCTCTTGCCATCAATGCTGTCTCCTGAGTTCAGTACTAGGGGGATGCAGTACTTTGTGTGTGCTGTCCTTTGGCTGAAGTGTTAAACCGAGGTTCCTCCTGCTCATTTCTTGTATTGTCCAAGTGAGTGTCCTAGTGGAAGTAAAAGAACCCAAAACACTTTTTTGAAAACTAGGGAACCTTTCCCTGTCTCAATGCCAACATCCCCTCTCCAGTTGAACAAGGCTGTGTGTGGGTATTGTTATGCAAAATAGCAGCTACTACACATTTACAGTCACTTCACTGACATTCTCCCATTGCTAGTAAAGCACTTTGGGATAGAATATGTATAAATGTATGGACAGTACTATATAAAGGATAATTCTTCTTTGTCTCCAGTGCAAAGGTCAAGGAACAGGTGGAAAAAGTGACCACAACTGGGTCATCTTCTCCCTGCTGACAGTGTATATTACAGTAGCAGGACCTCAGCCACCAGGAACCAAAACTTTAAAACTATAGTATTTGCCATGATGACATAACTGGAGTTCAAGGGACTGGAGTAGCTGTATGCATCTTTTAATGCATGGCACATGTGGTAGCACAGAAGAAGTGCTTAAAACACAGAAACACAGAATTTGACAGCAGATAAGGACTGTATGGCCCACCTAGTCTGACCATTTCCCTACCTAACTGATAAGCTGCAAATCCTAGTTAACCAACAGCCTACTTCCTCCTACCCCCCACTAGAACTACCTTATGTCTGTCCCATGCATTCTTGAATTCTCCCACTGTTTTTGACTCTACGACCTCCTCAGGAAGGCTGTTCCATGCATCTACAACCTTCTCTGTGAAGAAATACTTCCTCACATTACCTCACATCCCGCTCTATCTTCAAATTGTGCCCACTTTTTCTTGCACATCTCTTTTTCTGAAAGATGCTACCTTCTTGGACTTTGTTGATTCCCTTGAGGTATTTGAAAGTTTCTATCATGTCCCCCCTCTCCCTCCTTTCTTCAAGGCTGTACATCTTAAGCTCCTTTAGTCTTTCTTCATATGTCTTCTGGTGCAGACCCTGCACCATTTTGGTTGCCCTCCTCTGGACAGGCTCCACCCTGTCTATGTCTTTGCAGAGATGGGGTCTCCAGAACTGCACGAAGTACTCCAGATGTGGTCTTACCAACTGTCTGTACAGAGGGCCAACTACTTCATGTTTTCTACTGGTGATGCCTCTCCTTATGCATCCCAGTATCCCCACAGCCCTCCTTACTGCCTTCTCACATTGCTGGCCGACCTTTAGGTCATCTGATATGACTTCCCCCATGTCCCTTTCCAATTTTTTTGTTGCCAGTATCTCACCCCCCTTGTGTACCCTTCCCCTGGGTTTTTGTTTCCCAGGTGCATTATTTTCCACTTCTTTGTGTTGAATCTAAGCTGCCATACATTTGACCATTCCTCCAACCTTGCCAAGTCCCTTTTCATCCTTTCCACCCCACCTTGCATATCAACCCTGTTGCAGATCTTTGTGACATCTACAAAGAGACATACTTTCCCTTCTAGTCCCTCTGTAATGCCACTTATAAAGACATTAAAAAGGACCGGCCCCAGTACTGAACCCTGCGGTCCCCACTAGTAACCCTCCTTTCTTCAAAGTGGACTCCATTTACTATTACCCACTGTGTCCTGTTGTTCAGCTAGTGTTTTACCCAGGCTACCAGCCTGGGACCCACACCCAGGCTGGCTAATTTGTTTATTAATCTTTTGTGCAGGACTGTGTCAAATGTCTTGCTAAAGTCTAGGTAGGCCATGTCCACAGCCCCTCCCTGGTCTACTACTTTGGTCACCCAGTCAAAGAAATATATTAGATTTGTCTGACATGATCTTACTGCTGTGAATCCATGCTGCTTTGGGTCATGTGCCCCACTGGCCTCTAGGTACTCAACAATTCTTTCCTTCCGAAGTGATTCCATCATTTTCCCTACCACTGAGGTCAAACTGACAGGTCTGTAGTTTCCTGCCTCTGTCTTGTTCCCACTTTTGTGAAAGGGAATCACATCCGCTCTCCTCCAGTCCTCAGGTACCACAACATTCTCCCATGATTTATTAAAAAAGGTAGTCAGTGGTGTTACTAGTTCTTCCCTTAGTTCTTTTAGAATTCTGGGGTGAATCCCATCAGGCCCCATTGCTTTATCCACTTTCAGTTTTAAGAGTTCTTTCAGAACCCTTTCTTCTGTGAAAGGACTAATATTAACCCCTTCCCCCATCCATAGTGCTTCTATTGACTGGATTAGGTATCTCCCCCTGCTTTTCCATTGTGGATACTGAACAGAAGTATTTGTTCAGTATCCCTGCTTTTTCACTGTCGCTCTCTGCCCAACCACCTTTCTCTTTATTCAACCTCAGTATCCCTGCCTTAGTGTTTCTTTGCTCCCTAATGTACCTATAAAAGGTTTTATCCCCCTTCTTAACTGAGTTGGCTATCTTTTCCTTGGTTTGGGCCTTTGCTATTCTTACTGCCTTCCCCACTTCCTTCTGCTTTAACTGGTAGAGTTCTTTGTCCTGCTCCTTCTCTGTGTTTCCTTATACTTCCTGAATGCTATCTTTTTCTCCCTTACCTTCCCTACCACTTCTTTTGAGAACCATAGTGTTTTTTTCTTTCATTTTGATTTGTTTATTTGCTTCACACAAAGGCGTGTTGCCTCTGTGATGGCGGTTTTGATGTTTCCCCATTTTTTGCTCCACCCCACCTTCTTGCCTGTTTGCTAGTGCTTTTCTGAGGCACTCTCCCATTTTGACAAAATCATCCCTCCTGAAGTCCAGTACCTTCAGTTTTGTGTGACTTGACTCTACAGCTAAGTTTATCATGAACCACACTGTTTGGCGAATGCTTGTTTCCAGATGGCTACCCACTTCAAGATCAGAGATCCTCTCTCTGTCCCCATTTGAGAGTACCAGGTCTAAGATTGCTCCCTCCCAAGTGGGTTCCAAATCTAGCTGTCTGAGGCATGTCCCCTGTAGGGCATCGAGAATGGCCCTGCTCTTGGATGTGGCTGCAGCAAAGGTGCTCCAGTTAACATCTGGCATATTCAGGTCCCCCATCAGAAATACCCCCCCTTTCTCTGCTATCCCAAGGATGCCTTCTATCATTTCCTTGTCTATTTCCTCCCCCGGGGCGGGAGTCTGTATACAACCCCTGTGCGGATTGTGGAGCCATTTCCAGTCTCCAGGGTCACCCACCCTTTAGTTCTGTTGCTTTGATCCCTTCCCTTACATAGAGAGCTACTACTCCTCCTCCTCCTCCTCCTCCTCCTCCTCCTCTTCTTCCCTCCCTGTCCCTCCTGTAGATTGTGTACCCTGGCATGTTGACATCCCAGTCATGGTTCTCTGTGTACCATGTTTCTGTGACTGCCACAATATCCAGGCATCCTTCTTCCATCAAGGCCACCATTTTGGGGAGCTTTTTACCTAGACTACAGGCATTGGTACTCATTACCCTCCATTTTTTTATGGCTTTATTTCTTTTTGTCCCATCCCTGTCCTTACTGCCTTTGTCTTTTTCTCCATTTACCTCTGCCCTTCTTCCGATCGACTGCTCTGTCTTGGTGTTTACCTCACTAACTACGCTGAATTTTTTTGGGGGGGGCTAGGATCTCCCTTCTCCTTTTTAGTGCCTCCCCCCTTGGCTAGTTTAAATGCTTGCCAATGAACCATTTAAACCTATCACCTAGGATCCTGGTTCCCCTCCTGGATAGATGCAGATCATCGTGCCTGTATAGGCCTGCATCCCTCCAGGTGGAGCCCCAGTCCCCAATGAAGCAAAATCCCTGCACTCTGCACCAGTTTTTTCAACCAGTCATTGAATCCCATGGTGCAGAGTACCCTAGCCTCATCCATGCCATTGACAGGTAGCACTTCCGAGAAAGTTACCATGTATGCTACTTGTCTAAGGCCCTCCTCAACTCCACAAACTCCTGTTGCACTGCTCTGATCTCATTCTCAGCCAGGTAATTCATCCCTAGGTGGATAATGACATCCAGCTCCCTCCCCCTTGCAGCTGCTCCCACAATCCTGAGGATTTGTTTCCTGTCCCTCCAAGCCATGGTGCCGGGCAGGCACCTTACCTCCTTTTCCCCTCCTTCCTCCAGTTCTACCCCCCCAACAGTTGAGTCCCCCACCAGGAGTTGCTTCCTTCCCCTGTGGGGTCCTGTGCCACCCTACTCTGGGTCTCCATTGTGGAGGTTCCCAACATCCTCCTTGGTCTCCACTGTGGGTGCCTACATGGAGGATCCATGCTCCACCAGAGTGGCGGATGAATTGTGGAGAGGCACAACTGGAGGGATGTGCCTCAGTTCCACCACCCTCACCCTCCCTGAGCCCACCGTGGTCCAACCACTCCTCTTTCTTGGCAACCTCTGAGGTAGTGGCAGTGTCCTGGGTGGTCCCTGGGTGGGTGGAGCAGGTTACCTGAATCCTTGCCAGGTCAGCATGGAGATGAATAATCTCCTCCCTCAGACCAGAGAGGTGCCTGCAAATAGGGCAGCAACGCAGTCTCCAGAATGTGTCCCGGAAGACTGCTGCTCCACAGCCAGTGCATTGCACCACTCCTCACATGGCTGTGCCCCTTCCTGTTACAGATGCTTTTCTTTTGCAGAAGTCTGCATTCCTGTAAGCAATAAGGTAAAATGAGTCAGTGAGTTGTCTCCCTGGTTCAACAGAGACATAAGGCAATGGATTATGAACAAAAAATATCAATGACAGCTAGAAGGAAAGAGAGAGAGAGAGAGACTGGTTACTTCCAGGCCATAGAGAAGTACAGAGCAGCATTAAGGGACTGAAAGCTAGAATTAAGACAGCAAAGGAAGAGATGAAAGCCAGGACAGCAGTAGGAGCTTCAACTCATCAGCAAAGCTGTCTTCCAAATGTACATGGAATGAGGAAATTGAAGGAGAGAATTTGACCATTGAAAACAGAGGTAGGGTTGAAAGAACAAAAAGCAATGATTAAGTTACTTAATAAATACATTGCTTCGATGTTCACCAAAGACCATTGGTGGGGGAGGGGACTCTTTGGGAGAATCTGTAATATCATGGGAAGCCACAGTGGGACCATGGGACGTCACAGCTGCCCTAATAGTTGACTACCTAGCTGAGATTAAGCCAGGTAAGTCCAAAAGGGTGGCTGGGATATATCCCTTGATTATAGTGAAACTCAATGAACAATTAGTGTTGCCAATTGCAATAATCTTTCAGGAGTCTGTCAAGACAGGTGTGGTACCAGCTGACTGGAAGGTGGCCGTTGTTGTACTTATCATCAAGAAGGAGGTATGGTTATACCTAGGCATTTGCTGGCATGCCAGTCTGACATCAAGGCCAGGCAAGGTCCTGGAGTGCATTACAATATGTAGGACTGAATAATGAAGCACTTGTTTGAATCTAAGGTTCTTGCCCCTCTTAGCATGATTTTATGAGTGGCAGATCATGCCAAGCCAATTTCTTCACCTTCTTTGAGGGGGTGACCAAGGAGTTGGAGAGGGGCAGGACCATGTGCATCACCTATCTGGAGTTCAGCAAGGCCTTTGAGAGTGTGCCACCTGACTAGCTTTTGGGCAAAGTTAACCAGTGCCATATAGATGAGACACATACAAAATGAACTGCAAACTGGCATGGAACAGGAAGCAGGGTGGGGTGGATGGATGGATAATATTCCAATTTGAGAGGAGCACACAACAGAATCCCTCTGGGATTAGTGCTGGGGCCACTGCTCAACATCTTTATCTGTGATCTGGAAGCTGGAATCTCAGAAATCTGCTTAATTTTGTGGATGGCACTAAGCTAAAAATAGTGGTGGACTCCCTTCAGGATGCTGATACAATTCAAGAGGGCATAAAGAAGACAAACAATTGATTGTCTACCTGGAGCTTCAGACTAAGTGTAGCCAAATGTGAGGTGTTACACTTGGGAAGGGAAAAACAGAAACAGGTACTACACACTGTGTGGGGATTCTCTTGCTGCAGTTGAGGAGCAAAATGATCTGGGGGTCATAACAAATAAGGGGCTGAAGGAAGACAAAAGTATATTGCCGCTTTCAGGAGGGCCAGATGAATGCTGGGCTGCATCAAAATGGGGTGATCAGCAGAACAGGGGAAGTAATCCAGACACTTTACAAGACCTTAGCCAGGGTCTCGTCAATACAAAAATGTCATTGAGGCAATCAAGTGAATGCAACACGGGGCCACAAAAATAATCGTCTGCATGTGGGAAGCTATGAGGAGAGGCTGAAGGCCACGAACATGATCACCAAGGAGTAAAGGAGGCTAAAAGGGACACAATGTCAGTTTTTTCTATACTCAAGGGTAATGGCACACTTGAACTGTTGGAGGCATTTATCTGATGTCGTGCAGCAGAACATGGTGACACACTCTGAAGCTCAAGATTGCTAAATTCAGGGATAATGTTGGAATGAACCTTTTCTCCCAGAGAAGGAATGAACCTACAAAATAGTCTACCAGCAGAGATGGTGGACACAAAGACACTTCTGACTTTTAAGGCAAACCTGTACAAATGTCTACTTACCAAGGGATTCACGAGGTACTATGGGTATCAGAGAGGGTAGTGAATTCTTATAAATTGATGCGTATTTGCACTACATACCTATTTCATCCCTTCTTGTGCAGAGGTGGATGTGCAGATATCATGGACCTTGAGTCCCTTCTGACAATAAATTACTATATTTCTATGAATCAGTCTACCATGCAAAAGGTGAAGCTCTATTTGTGCCTGAACTTCAGCAAGACCTCTGCTTTAATGTCTCACAGGGAGCTTATCCAGAAGGTCAGGGAACTAAGACTAGGGAGAGGACTAACTGAGTGGATTGGCAACTGGGTTTCAAACATAACAGAGAAAGTGGTCCTGAATGGTAAAATAACAACCGGGCTTTGTTTTTTCCCATTGAGAAACCCAGTTATAATTTGCCATTATAACTAGCTGGTTATAATAGCAAACGTAACAGATAGTCTTCTACAGTAGTGAAAAAACCCTCATAATTGCATTCACTGCTCAGAGAATGGTCTCTCCTTAGACTGCCTGTCACTTTTCTCTTCTGGGCACTCAATCTGTTAAAAAGCTCAGAGAATGATCTCCTCACATACTGCCTGTCCCTTTTCTTTTCCAGGCACTCAAATCTGTTAAAAAATCCCTTACTACTGTAACTTGTGCTCTCATTGTTTATATTTTATCTCTCACAAGGCATCACCTTCTTCATGCAAGTCAGCAGGCTGCCATGGAAACCAGTTTGCTTTTCTCTAAGCAATAAAGTTAATACCTGCTTCACAAAATCAAAAAGATTGTCCTAAAATCCATTTCAAAAGTAAAATGTTGCAAACAGTTCTATTTTTTTAGACTTTGAAATGTTTTTCTCCAGCACTCTAACTAAGCACTTAATTTGTACTGTTTCTCTCAGGCAAAAAAAAAATTAGAGTGTAGCAGTTATATAAAACAAAACATGTGTATTTGTCAAAACTTTATGCACATCATTGGTATGGGATGTAAGTAATAATACCCAACAGAGTGGGTGTTATTAGGATATAACAGACCACCCAGGGGCATAATGAGGCCCGATGCAGCAGGCAGAGGGCCTTATAGCCCCTGGAAGGTCCGTTATATCCTATAACGCCCACCCTGGAGGGTATTATTACACTGAGATAATAGGATTTTATTAGATATTTTTATAAAATAATGATTTAATTTAAAAAAAGTGGTAAATGTTAATAAAAATGCAGAGAAATGCCTGGTTATGTAAAATAGTCCATGTTTTGCCACTAGAGGGTTCTTGATCCCCATTTATCTGTCTGAATCATGTAGCTACATATGGTTTCATTTGTGAGAGAGTTGGGAGTGAGAGGCTGCGGTGTAGAGCGGGAATGGCGGTGTCTTCTATGACACAGGATTCTGTGATACAGAAGTCAGACGATGACCTGCGGAGACAGAAAGAAAGAAGGTACTTCATTTTTATTTAGAAACGGAAATGGAATTTCATTCTACTTATGGCTAGTAATCAATTATTGGTGCTGGGTAGTGGCAGTTGCGAGAGGGTGTGAGGAGTGGCTTAGTAGGGGCAAAAGAACAAGAAAAAAGAGTTTTTTCCTTTTTTCAGTATGTTAATAGTGAGTGGTTTCAAGCTTGGCTGTGTGTGGGTGTTAATAGCAAAACATATCGCTATCAGTGTGGGGTGACAGGGATATCAGGAGGTGATGGGTACTGCAGGGGGGAACTTGTTAGTCAGCGGGCTGTTAAGAAATAACTGCCCGGGTGGTGGGTTGTTTCAACCAATGAGGAAGCAAGTTTGAGTTTACCCATTATCTAAGCTTTTATAATAACTGTTGACCCCCTATAATGGTCGGGTATGCATTCTTGATAAAACACCATAATAACCCACTGAATTCCATAATAACTCGATAGCAGGTTATTACAGCGTTTTCTTCCTCATGCTCTCACTTCTCAGTATTTGTGCGGGTACGCAGGTTGCTCAGGGACACAGTAGTTTGCAGAAATTAAGATTAGTTTTTTCTCTGTTGAAACCTTCTACCAGTTATTATAAAAAATAACACCAGCGAAAAGTTTGTTTTATGAGTCTTTTTCACACCCTATTGGTGTGTGATAATCTCATAAAGGGAAAGGGGGACATTGTACAACCAGAAAAGGCCCACTAAGCCAGAACTTGTTTCCAAGGGCAACCTGGGAGCACAAGGAAGTTAAATGACTTGCTCAGGGTCACACAGTTTGCAAGTGGGGGCTGCTGGGATTCCAAACCAGGTCTCCAGGTTTGCAGCTCAGTGGCCTTAACTACTACACTATACTGCCTCAAGCTTCACTCTTGGGGTTTATGGATTATCACATACCTCAGGTGTGTGAAAAATCCTCATAACAAACACCTACAAAGGCATTATTTTCTATATAAACACCTCGAGCTTCGCTCTTGGGGTGTTTGTAGCATCCCACACCTCAGATGTGCGTAACATTCTCGTCATGCACACCTACCAATGTATTATTCTAGATTTGTTTATGTCAGGAGGTTCACAACTTGATTGCCCCAATTGTCAATGCAATATATAGAGAATAAATGTTAGAAAAGTATCATATATTAGGGTTTAATATATGGATATGTGATTTAATAGCATACAAAAGCATGCAAAAAAATCCTGATAATAGCATTACACAGAAAGTGGTAATAGTACAGTTGCTCACCGATAATAGCATCGTTCAAAAGTGATAATACTATTGTTCCCTCGTGAACAATAGTATTATCAACAAAAGACATCAACGCATGCGCTAGTATGTCCTACCCACATCTTCTGAAGCGTGCCTTTTGATTGGCTGCTTTTCCTTAGTGAGCGGTCCGAAGAAATCTCAAAACATGGTGGCCATCCTTCGCTTACCGAGACACTAGGGAGTCCTCCGTATTTTGCCTTTTTTTTTAGACTGTGCCCCAAATGGATTTATCTATGTAATTCTGTGTCCCCTGTTTCCCAACAGCAGGAAAAGGTAGTAATGGCTATTAATAATGTTATGCCGTGCTTGTGCTTAACGGAAGGTGGAGGGGAGGAGTCAAGTGACAGAACGAGCGAGACGGGGAACAACAGCACAAGACAGTGCGGCGGTTCGCCATCACCCAGACAGTCCTTAACTGAACTGGTGAACCACCCATCTCAGAAGTCCACAAAACACACTCAGATCCATATATTAAAAAAACTATGTATGATTCAGCAATACCATCTCACAGTTCTGGACATGTAGGAACCTCTCGAGCTTCGATCTTGAGGTTCATACATGTCCAGAACCTCTCAATGGCATTATTGACCAGTAATGCCTACTGAAATATACATTATTCTATTTATAATACCATTGAGGGGGATAAGAAGCCAATAACCCATGAGCCCGAAGGGTGAGTGGGTTTATTGAGCTACATAGCTCCCGAGATGGCATTATATCCTCGTATACCACACTTTCCTTACATTTGTTTTATATAATACATTAGGATGTTTGACATTTAGTGACATAGAAAGATGTGCAGTGCACATGCAGGTTACACACATTAACCTCCCTGTAGTTTTGCCTGAATTAATACTAACATAGTAACAGCCATAAAAGAAAAATGTCAGTATATTTTATTATACACTGTTGGCTCACATTTGAAGCAAATGGATAGTCTGGTTCCCTTGAGACAAAAAAGAGAAGGGGTTAACTAAAAGGTAAATGAAATGTGAGACTGTTTCATTGAATGGCCTCAGCAATTCCAGTTCACTGACCTGCTGGTGCTGTTTCCAAGGCAATGGTCAGCAACAGACTTGGCATAATTGAAGGCCAATTTAGGGAAGGTACAAAGGTGTGTGGAGCTCATAATGAAGACTGCCCCTTATAGAAACATATTTGTAAATAGTTAGCATAACACTTGTAATAGGGAAGATGTTTTAAGGTGTGCAAATGTGTGATTTTACTGTTGTTCAAGTATTAATGTTTCATATGTTTGCTTGAGAGAATATCTTCATAAAAATGATAAAATGTACTAATGATGTTAATGAGGTACAACAAAGCAGATTACTTGACCCCTGGAGATGTATAAAAAGGGAGCCCTAGTGAAAGAGTTACAGAGAGTATTAATCTGATGTGTGAAGCAGAATGATCTCCAGCCTGAGTTCTGAACTGGAGGAGGGAAAGCTAAGTGAAACTCACAAAGAAGAGAGTATACAGCAACCAAGGAAAATGTTCTTAGCCTTAAAGAGCCAGGCAAACATTACAAGTAAGAAGGAAATCTGCCTTGCTGTCTTTCAGGTGGATTTTCTTTTGCAAAAAGTTTCATCCTGACAAGAACTAACAACCATATTGCCTTATATTCCACTTATTATTTGAAAAAAACATATGTCTAAGGTCATTTACGCCATATCACTTTCATGTCCACACCCCCACGGCCAGCAGTATTTATTGTTTCACTTGCACAGCTATTATTTTCATTGATGTCTGCTTCAGTAGTTAGTTGTAGACATTAAATTGTTGTGTTATTTGCTCATTTACTTTCAGTTACTAAGATTTTTTTATTTTGCTTAGTCACTTTAATTTGTCAGTCATGTAGGTGTTTTCAATTTTGTGAGTGGCATGTTTGTGTTTTTGGTGAGGTTTTTAGTTGAAGTGTTTGAGTTTAATTTGCTGTGGTATTTGAGTTCAATTGCCATCATATATTACTTTCAGGAGTGTCATACATAGGGAAATAAATTAATGGTTTTTATAATGGGATTTGGGTTACATCCATGTAATATAGGGGCCCGGATATTCAGACTGCACCAGGCTGTGGTGCAAGCCTGGGCACAGTGCAACTTGGCTGCACAGGGGTATTGACAGGGTGATATTCAATGGAGCTGCACCATGGCACAGCAGCATCGAATATTGCACCCTGGCCCCCCACAGTGTGCATGGCACAGTGGCACTGCGCCAGCACAAGTGGCCAGAGTGGAGCAGGGGGATGCGCTAACGCAAGTTCCATTGCGCTAGGTGCAACAACTGCAATATTCAAAAGTGTACATGCAAATGGGGCCATAATGCATGCAAGGCACAAATGGGGCCATTTGCATGTCATTATGGCCCCATTTGCATGCAGGTGCACTGATCCCCGGTGACTTGCACCTGGTGCCCTGCCAGGCTGCAGCTGTTGGGGACCGACACCCCCTGCACATCACGGCAAAGTGCCCTACTGCCTGATCTTGGGCATATGTAGAATAATAGACTCATCCTATATCCCTGGTGGTCCAGTGGACCACCTGCAGCCAGATCGTGGGCATAAGTCTATTTAACACATGTAACACTATCCCTGGTGATCCAGTGGACCACTCGCAGACCAAGCAAGGGCGTATTTAGTGATAGATATGTCCAATATCCCTGGTGGTCCAGTGGACTGCTCGCAGCTCGATCACGGATGACAGTACAAAACAATGCAACACCAATCCAACCCTGGTGGTCTAGTGGTACCCCCACCCCACCCACCCAATGAGCCCCACCACCCCGTTCCCCGGTCAGTGCTAGGCAGCAGCTCCCCACCCACTTGTCACCCTGCCGCCCCGACTGACACCATATGGTAGGTCCACGGCGTGAGCCAATGGGCGTGCAGCCCATGCTGTACTACATAGTCCAGATATGTGAATGGATCTATTCCATGCACATCATTCACATATCCATTCACATATCTGGATTGTGTAGTACAGTACGACTGATGCCCATTGGCTCACGATGTGGACCAATGGGCGTACAGCCCTACCATATGGTGTCAGTCGGTGGGCAGTGGGGTGGCAAGTGGGTGGGGAGTTGCCACCCACCACTGACCAGGGGAGAGGGGCAGGGGCCCAGTGGGTGGGTGGGGAGGGGTACCGCTAGACCACCAGGGTTGGATTGGTGTTGCATTATTTTGTACTGTCACCCGTGATCGGGCTGTGAGCGGTCCACTGGACCACTAAGGGATAATGGACATATCTATTACTACATATGCCCGTGATCTGGCTGCAAGCAGTCCACTGGACCACCAGGGATATAGGACGTTTTAATATTCAACATATGCCCACAATAGGGCATGGTTGCACCATCAGAAGGTGCAGCCAGAGCTCGGGTGGCCACCCACCGGTGGCAGCTGCTGTATTGTGCCCTGCAATAAGGCAGCTCACCTGTGGGTGGCCAGCTGTTGCTCCTTTTTTTCTTTTGGCTCACCTGTGTGCAGCACAAGTAGGGGTTGCACATGCATGGGTGCAGCACATCCCGGGCTGAATATCGAGATGTGTGGAGTATGCATGGGCACACCCCCCCACCTGCACTGCACTACATTACTGATGCATTCCGGCACATAGGGATTTGTGCCAGGCTCAATCCCCATTTGAATATCATGCCGGGGCGCATCAGTGGGTTGTGCATGGTGCAACTGTGTTGCGCCATGTGTAACCCTTCTGAATATCTGGGCCAGTATGTCCATGCTCCTATAGTTACGGTTGGATCAGCACTTCCATGTTAAACCCACATTTTTGCACCTTAATAACTCTGGCATACTTCAACGAAATAGCTCAATATTTGGCATGTGCGGTCCGTCTGTCAGAGTCTCAAAACATGAAATTTTTTGATGGCATCTCGTATGGTTTTTGAGATCTGGGGTCAGATATTCAAAACTTTGTGCTGGGCACAAACCTTTTGTGCAGGGTTAATGCCAGGTTAGCATGGGTCCGCTATATTCAAAGGGTCAAATGGCATGCACAAACTGCATTAGAGCTGGGCAAACTTATAATGTATGCAAGGGGCAAACTGATGGGATGTGTACATGAATGCAGGTGCAATGCTATATTCAGCGAATAGCAGCACGCAAAGTGTTTTTGTGTGACTTAGTACAACACTTTTTGCAGTGCAAATTACCGCCCAGGAAAAGGTAGTCTTAACTCTGGGCAAACCAGCTTTGCTTGACTTTGTGGCTTTGTGTGGTTTTGCGTGATGTTTGTGCAGCTTTGCTGACCCTAACCAGTAAGTATGACACATAGAAATAAGCCAGACATAGAGGAAACATGCTGCTCACTGATGGCATCCCTATGATGCCATCATCTGCCACCAGTCCCAGCCATGCCAGGCAATAAGTGGTGACCCATCTCCCAGTGGACACCATGGCAGTGTGACCATACAACACACACCTGCAGACTACCTTCCGGTGAACACCAACAGACGCCAGCACATACATGCAGCACTGTGGGCATGGAGGGTGTTGAGGGGAGGGTGTACAAGTGGCCAGGCTGCACCACAGACTGGGTGTAGCCATAAGGCTGGGAAAAGCCATGCAGTGCACATGGGCCAGTGTTGGGAATACCCCAACACCAGTGTGACTGTCTGATGGTGTGTGCACCCCCAGCCACATACCGCACATCTGTACAGACACTACACACAGCCAGCCATGTACATGTCACTGTGGTATCTCATGCCAGTGGTGCAGTGTCTGTGGGTTGCACAACAGCATAACAGTAATGTCCACTGTCAGTAAACACCTGCAAGTTGGGCTTGTCACTGTGTACAGTGTAGTGGTCATCACTGCCCTACACACCATAGGCATTGCTGTGTCTCTCACACTACTGGCCCCCTTGCTACTGTAGTGTCTACTGTGCACTGTAGTATGAACTACAGTTTGACAATTGCATGCAGCATCACCACCACCTGTGCCTGTGCTGTGTATTCCCCTGCGGCACAATATGCTATGCTGTACTATACAAATGTAGCCTGCAGCTACCACCATGCACTGCCAGACTGACCTACATGTGGAGTTGTGGGCAGTCCTAGTCAGCCCCTGTACTTCCAGACTGACCTACAGGTGGAGCTGTGGGACCTTGCAATAGCGCTGGGCAAACTGCATGCAAATCAGGTCATAATGAGATGCTAATCTGGATGTTTGCCCACAGACTACCTAAGTAGGCCCATTTGCATGTCACTTTTGAATATAACAAAGTTTTGCCCTGGGCAAATGTGATTGTACTGGGCAAATGTTGTAGCTCAGCACTAAACCTGCACAAATGTGTTTGCACTGTACAAATGTTTCAGAAATATTGTACATTTGTGCACAATGTACTTTCATATGCATTGCTGCTTGCAGCTGTACTGGCTCCACTCCTTTGCTAGCACACACATTGGTCACAAAGTTCACCTCTACCTTCCTTCACATCGCTGTGAACTGGGATGCTGTTGTGGTTTGCACTTCCTGGTTGCTATATTCAGAGCTGTCTTATTCCTGGGCTATTTATGCACTGCACTCCCAGCCCAGTTTGCCCAGCTTCCTTAGCATGCTACAGTATATTCAGCAGCTTTAGCACTGGGGCTACCCCTTTTGAATTTAGTGGGCTATTGGATCCAAGCTAATTTAGTACTCCAGGCAGTGCTAATTTAGCCCCAGGGCAAAGTTTTGAATATCTGGCTCCTGGAGTGGAAATAAACAACTTTTTCCCTATACAGTACTTAATATGGGATTTGTTTTGGCCTAATCTACCGTCTAAATAGTGTGAAATTTTTCCTGAAAATTTCAGGGATGATGGGGTCTGTGCCAAAGGTGTGTCTTTGGATGGTTTGGTGAAAAGATAGCACATTGAATTATAAAAATGTTTGTGATAGCCGCTAGATAGGCAGGTAAAAAAAAGTTTGAACTGCAAATAGTTAAGGATTTACTGTTTGTGCTCAGAGAAATACTGTTCGTGGTGTCAGCCATCTTGGTATTTTCCCAGGTTTAAAAATGCTTTTCTAAAGAAATACTGCTTGGTAAGGAATGAAGAAGAAATGTATTTAGGTCTCAACCACATACTTAATCTGATTTTTGTCTTACAATTCAGAAATTTACTGGGCAAATGTGTATTTTTGTGGTGAGATTCATTTCCCCCATCACTCACTTATGGAAGGATCCTTTGGTCGGCAAATAACCATTTGCACTTCTTTACAGTTCAGACTTTACTGTTCACATGGAAAGGGCTGCAAACAGAGCACTGGCTGTCCACCTTGGGCTTAATATTGTTAAGTTACTTTTTTTTTTTTTTGGAAAGGCTCTATTTGCCCTACCTTTGCTAGAATTCATTTTATTTAATTCTAGTAAAACAAAACATATCAAAATCTGGCTGTCTTACAAAGAATTTTCTCTCAGAACCAGCCTCGCAAAACTTGTTCTACCATGGCTGATTAAGCACTAATCGAGCCAGCAGCTGGCTCAGCGGTGGGTGACCCTGCAATTCGGGCTATGTTTGAACACACACTGCAAGAAGAAATGAATCAAAAATACTACTACTTCATTACTCTTCTAATACAGACTCTTCCCAGAAAAGACAGTCCTCCTGAAGTGAACCCAGGACCCTGTGGCTGCTCTGAAGAAGCCTGCAACTGACAGAATCCAGCTCCTGAACTCAGCTACTGAACTGCCAGCTAAATCGGAAGCAGCCAAGGACAGACAGGGTGCCAACCCTCAGAGATGGAGAGGCAGCCCCTTTCCTATGCTGGGGCAACAATCCCTGCCACACTCATGGACAGAGGTTGTGCAAGGCAATTGAGACTCACCGTCAAACTGGGATGATTTTAGCACAACAGATCCTCCTGGCTCTTTGTTTTATGGGTGAATTGCAGGTGATGTGTGTTCTTTTAAGTAATTAACTGTGAGTCACTAACACTTATTTAGGCTAACATATCTGCTGAGAGTGGGCAACTGGATTGGAGCTCCCTGCTTGTGGTTAGCTTCCCACCCCCACACATGCCTTTTGGACATCCTAGAGCAATGATAGCCTGCTTTGCCTAGTGGCACCCCCACCTCATGATCATGATCCCCATAGTTTCTTTATTGTTCCCTGGTGTCTACTGGCACCCCCTATCCCCTCATTGCTAGCTCAGAAGAAAACGGACCCTTGATGTTTTTCTTTTTAACCTAGAAAAAAGAAAACAGTCCCTTGCTGATCAGCACCCCCCACCAATGACTCCCACTCAGCACCCACCACCCCACATCCACCAGTATACCCCCACACACCCTCACTCACCTGAGCAGGTTACAGGATGAAGATCCACTCTCCATTCACTGGAACTGCCGACTGCAGTATGAGAAACTAAGGTAAATGTGGTTCAATATATTTCAATGAGGTTTGCAACTTTGATGCATAACTCAGTCATTTATGCACATTTTGACACCAAATGTTCAACATGGTCTTTTGGGGTTCCCACGTCATGAAAAATATTGGTGAAATTATGCATCTTCTGCCTGAGAAGTGAGTTCTTGGTCACTTGGCAAAATCACCTTCCATGAAGGATTTGAAAATTTTTCCCACCCTTGCTCATGAGGTTGGGTCAAAAGGTGACTATGTTGAAAAGTTGGGGTCAAAATATGTAAAAATGGCAAAGTTATTTGTTTATTTGTTTATTTTGAGAATCAGTTTACAATCTTTGAGCCAGAGGCTCGTTTCCAAAGGTACCTCGTCACATTGAGACATACATAGCATTTAGATTACATAGTACAGGTTTTCTTCAAGTAGGCACCTGTTAGTGGCACCACGTCACACTGTGGTTAAACAACATACATTTTAAGTTACAGAACACTTGTACTAGAAATAGGTCTGACACGACTGGTTTCATTTGCTGTGCAATCAACTGGCATGATACAGCATGCTCTGGTCAGGTTATACTTAGGAATGGAGTGCTGGGTAAGGGATGGGCTGGACTAGGTGGGGAGCTGCCCGGTGGGCATTGTCACGGGTGGAGTGATTGAGGTCGGGCCTTATTCAGAGACAGAAACAGCTACGAGTGTCGAGGAGTTGGCTGTGAAGGGTGGTTTTAAATTTGGAGATTGTGGTGGCATTGGAGGTGGTGGCAGGGAGAGAGTTAAACCAGAGTGGGGCTCTGTACAAGAAGGACCTCTGACTATGAGTGGTTCTTGATCTGGGGACCAGTAGAGTGGTCTTGTTGGAGGGCCTTGTGGCAACAGTGGGCGGGATCCGGTGGATGGATGCAGTCACCCCTGGTGGAAAAAGCCCGAGTAGGATTTTTTTTGTGAGTAGGCAGGTATGATAGCGAAGTCGTTCATCTAGTGTCAGGAGTTTAGCATCGTTATACAGTTGACAGGTGTGTGTGAGCCTGAGGGCACCAGTAATCAGTCTGCAAGCCTTATTTAGGGTTGTGTGAATTTTTTTGAGAGCGTTGTGTTAGCAGCACCATAGATTGGTAAGCCATAGTCCACCAGGGACAGTACTGAAGATGTGACAGCAAGCCGGAGAGCATTTGGGGGGAGGCAGTTTCGATGGCGGAAGAAGATGCCAAGCCGTACTTTGGTGGCGGATGCAAGGGCTTCTATGTGTTCGTGGAATGTGAGGGCTGAGTCGAAGGTAATCCCGAGGTATTTGTACGAGCAGACTTGTTCCAGAGGTTGTTTGGTACTAGGAAGAATATGGAGTGGGTGGTTTCTAGCTTTGTTTTGGGGGTGGGCAAAAAGCATAGCTTTGGTTTTTTTAAGATTAATGATGAGTCTGTGCCTTTTAAACCAGGCATCTGCCTCATCAAGGACTGTTGTAGGAATCCTGAAGGAGATGGGGTTGCGTGAGTGGCAAAAATGACAGCATCGTCCGCATACAGAAGCATTTTGCCTGAGCAGGCACTGGGCAGGGTGTTCAGATAGAGCAAGAAGAGGAGGGGGCCCAGGATGGAGCCTTGGGGAACTCCTGAGTGTATGGGATTGGTATCAGAGAGTGTTCCACTGATTTTTACACACTGTGACCGAGCGCTTAGGTAGCTTGAGCACCATGCCAGTGGGCCAGCCATGAGACCAGTGTGACAGAGGGTGTTCAGCAGAAGAGGTTGGGAGACAGTGTCAAAAGTCTTTGATAGGTCAATGAACACTGCACCAGCTAGTGAGCCGGTGTCCAGGGAGGAGTGAAGGAAATTGGAGAATTCAATTAGCATGGTGCTGGTACTGTGGCCAGCACGGAAGCCATGCTGCTCAGGGCATAAGATGTCATGCTTGGATAGATATTCGGTGATTTGAATGGCCATGATTTTTTCCAGGGCTTTTGAGAGGGGCAGGAGGATGGAGATTGGTAGTTGTTGGTTGCAGACCTGTCACCACCTTTATGAATGGGCGTGACTATGGCTGTTTTCCAGACAGAAGGAAATTGTCCCAGGCAGAGTGACCGGTTTAGTAGGCTGGTGAGTGGGGCTAGGACTTCATCTAGCACCAACCTGAGGATACTGGGATCAAGCGAATCACTGCCGGGATTGTTGCCGTTTAAAGCTTTGATAAGGATGGGTCTGACCTCCAGAGCAGATACCTTGTGCAGATGGAAGCTGGGGTGGTGGAGGACGGGGGGGTTGGTTTAGGGGGGGTTCAAAGAAATTACTGGGGAGGACTGAGCTAAGGTAGGTGAAAGTGGTGTTGAGGCAGTTAGCTATGAAGGCAGGATCGGTGGAGGTAGTACCAACACTAGAGAGCTGGGATGGGGAAGGGGACCGCGTCTTTCCATTTAACTGCTTAATATTATCCCAGAATTTGTGAGCCGAGCCCCAGGAGGAGGTGAGGGTGGCCTGGTAGTAGTTGGCCTTGGCTTTACGGACCGCCCAGGAGCACTTATTCCGGGCTGCATTATAGGCTTGTCTATCAGCCAGCCGGCCTGTTTCAGTGGCACGGTGCCAGAGGTTATCCCGATCTCTAAGCAATTGTAGGAGGGCTGGGCTGACCCAGGGTGCATTCTGTTTTTTGGATCGGGTTTTTGTGAAGGGTGCAAAGAGATCACAGGCATTGTTGAACGCTTGGGAGAAGAAAGCAAGGGCAGTGTCAATGTCTGGCGCATGCTGAATGGGGGACCAGTTTATCTGGGTGAGAAACTGCCTTAGTTTTTTCAGCCCACCGGGGTGAAGGCACCTTCTGAGGGTGGTTTGTGCTTTGGGTTTGGGATTGGGGGTTGCCCATAGAAATAGGATGGGGGAGTGGTCACTTAGGGAGTCTGGTAGGACCTGGATGTTTTGGATTTTTTGGGGTCGATTAGTGATGAGTACATCCAGTAGGGTGCTGGTTCCTGTTTTTGGGTTTATTCTAGTGGGTTGAGTGATGAGTTGTGTCAAATCTTGGGTGGCAAAAGTGTCCTGGATTGAGGAAGAGGAGGAGCTGAGCCAGTTTATGTTTAGGTCACCAACTAGGATTTGCTCCACCGTATGGTGAAGGGTGGCCAGATAGTCAGTTAGTGATACCAAGGCTGGGTTCTGGTTTTTGGGGGGAATGTAGGCAGTGGTGAAATAGAAAGGGCCCCTAGAGGGGTCAGGGGTGAGCTTGAGGGTGAGGGCCTGGGCCTCATTTACAAGGGCAGGGGTAGGGAGAGCTTGACCAGTAATTATGTCCCTAGTGTAGATTGCACAGCCTCCCCCACATTTGCCTAATCAGTCCTCCTGGTATAGGGTATAGCCAGGAAGGGAGACAAGAGAGTCAGGGGTGGATTTGGACAGCCAGGTTTCTACCAGCGCTATGATGTCCAGTTGGTGTGCTGTGGCCCAGCATTGGAGGGCGTCAAATTTTTTCAGCAGGCTGCATATGTTCATAGAGGCTATTTTAAGGCCAGTGGGCCAGGTTGATGGGTGGGAGGGGGCTGGTCCTGGGTTGGGATGTATGTTGCCAGAGAGTAGAAGCAGGAGGGCCAAGGCTCTGATCTGGGCACGGCAGCAAGTCAGCTTCTTTGGTGTATGCTGGGGGGTGGTGGCCATGGTGGTGAAAGGGATGGGCAGGGTATGAAGGTTTGGGAGGGCATGGATGAATTCCAACCATGGGATGTCAGGGTAGATGGCGGGGGGGTGGATAGGGGTTGGGTGCCGTGGGCCGGGGTCCATGGTCAGTGTAGGGTGTGATTGTACTAGATCAGGGAGAGTTGTGGGCACCGGGATGCGTGGGCCTGTGAAAATGTTTGGCTGATGGGATGTATGTACTAGCAAGAGAACGGGGGGGAGACATTTGAGGAGAAGGGGCACAAACATAATGCCTATTATAAGGAGCTAGGTAGGAAGGGTACAAGTATCTTGTATGCCCCCAGGAAGCGTGGATACCACTTTGGATTAGTGGTAGTGTCACAGACTCTGGTGGACAGGGTACAAGGTTCTAATCCCTGGTGGGGCAAGAGGAAACTGGACCTGGGCAGGTGTAGGTTCCACTATCCAGGTGGTTCAAAAATGGGCTAGTATTGGGCCAAAACCAGGGTGGAAATAGCGACTCCTAGTGGTCACTGAAGGTTAGTGTCAGGCTAGGGTGTGGTCTGATAGTTGGGTCAGATCAGTGTGCCAGGCTAGTATGACGCCTGGGTATAGGGAATGTAGAGTTCAGAGACAGGAGGGGAGTAAGGGGAGAGAGCACGCGGGTAGAGGGTTCCCAGGAAGTAGGAGGAGGGTAGTTCAGACAGTGAGAACCAATGTGTAATCAGGGGTCCCTCTGTTGGCCGGCTGGTATAAGCTGCTAATGGGAAAGTGGGGACTTAGTAAATTTAGCAACAGGATGTGATGTCATAGGCAACAGGCTATAAAAGTAATGCCGAGCCAGGGTGGGTGGGGCAGTCAATGCGCACAGCGTGTCGATGGGCCAACACCCCTCCCTGGGGTGCACTTCAGGAGGTAGTTTAATTACCTCCGTGCCCGTTGGAGCTTCCGATAGCTCAGCTGCTGCTGCTGCCGCTGCCGCTCCTTGGGGTGATTGGGGTGATTGTCTGAGCATCCATTGTAGTTTTGCTATGCATACTTGTAACTTTGGACATTTTAAATATTGTGTCCCCAAATTTTCAGCATAGACTTCTTATTACCCCACCTCATTTTTGTCACAGCTGTCATTTTTCAAATCTTGGCCAAAATGTGTTTTCACACCTGTGGTGAGGGATGGAGTTGCAGTTACTCTAAATTATGTTTTAGCAGGGATTTGAATATTTTCAGTACCTGGTACGTGGGGGGGCGGGGTAATAAGAAGGCTATACTAACAGTTTGGTTACTGTTGTCCAACAAATGGAAGCACAGGACCCAGAAGGTCCTGAACTTTCCCAGCAACATACATACATGCATCTATGGAGGGATGACAGTGCAGGGCCAGGAGGGCCTTATGCTGTCACAGGCAAATAAGGATACGAATACTCCATCTCAAAAATTATGAATGGATGGGAGTGCAGGGCCCTCTAGGCAAATAAGGATTCAATTAGACTATCTCAAAAAGTAAGGAACTTCTTTGCAAAAACTGCATTAATGCACCAGTTGGGGTTCAGGATAAAGTGACAAAAGTAGGGAAATGGGATGTTAGGGTATCCAACCCCAACATCTCTGCCCCACCCCTGAAGAGAATGAGGGGTGGCGTCTTCTTTGGGGTCATCAACCCTAACACTCACCCATTGCAGTAACAGAAAAACTGAGATGTAATGGAGACAGGTGTGTATGTTTCATGAGCGCATAGAATTGATTAGCATTAGGGTTGACAACCCCAAGGAAGACGCCACCCCTCATTCACTTCAGGGGTGGGGCAGGGGTGATAGGGTTGGAAACCCTAACATCACATTTCCCTACATTGTCACTTTTGTTCTGAACTCTAACTGATGCATTAATCTAGTTTTTTGCAAAGAATATATTACAGGGGCATGGTAGCACCCCTATAGTTAGGGTTTAGTAGCTTATTTAATGTTAAACCTCAGATTTTGCACATTAATATCTTTGGCTCTCTTTGATGAAATGAGCTGAAATTTTGCATATGTTGTCTAGGAGGCAAGGTCTTGATGTATGGAATTTTTTGTGATGGCAATGTGTGCTGTTTCAGAGATCCATATATGTCATTTTTTGGTAAAAAAACTAAGTTTTTTCCTATACTTACCAAAGATTTTTTTTTTGCTCTCCCCTACAGCCTACATGGAATGGAATTTTTTCCCCAGACATGCAGAGGGCATGTGTCATGTACTAAGGTTATGCCTTTGATAGGTCTGGTAAGAAAATATTAAAGGGTTCCCAAGTTATGCTGTAAGGCTTTTAAATTTAGTGTTTTCTGACATGTGCATGTGCAGTACGGGTTTTCAGATAATGTTCTGCAGCAAAAGAGAAAATTTGATGCTGCAAATGTTGGTTTTGCTTTTGTGTCACTGAATTGGCAGGGCACCAAACATTTTTTGAGCCGTACTAACCACCATTTTGTTTATTTGTTCCAATGAACTGACAAATGTGGAAAATACATACATGCAAGTGGTGGGATTTTTAAAAACAAACGTCACAACCTAACTAAACAGGAGCTGTTTTATCTAGATCCTAATGCTTGTTTATTAAGAGTGTGGCCAGAAAAGTATGTTTTATGGACACCCAAAATCCTGGATGTTTAGCTTAGTGAAAGGAGTGCTTCCCTGGCATTTTCTGTATGAGAACAGTGGCAATTTCTTGAGTTCTGCAGCCACAGCCGGAACTCGTGCTGCGGGCTGCAATGTGAGCCTTTGGCCACTGATTCCCCAGTGTCTAGTGGTGGCACCCACCCCCTCCATCCATTGCCTTTGAAATGCTGCTAAGGCTAGCTCTATATATTAGACTTTGCACTGATTTTTACACTCTACACAGAATCCATTTCATACTGCTATCCGGTCCTTGTAGCAGCTATCTCATTGATTGAAGTGTGCTATTCATTGGGACTTAAATGACATGACCATCACAGGATGAAAAACTTGCACTTAAATACATCTTTCACAGCAATCCAAATATATATATATGGATGCAAACAAACAGAACAACAAGTAAGCACATATCTACAGAACAACAGTTGAGTAACTGGGACCAAGGTGCCTGTCCCCTACTATCTAGATAGTAATACACAAAAGCAAGGGGGGTTGGGGTAGGCAGCTGCTGGAAATACAGAGATACAGAAATTCTGAGATGTGGCTCATGATGAGGGGATACAACTTTTTAATAACACATTAAATTTAGATAAATGTAACTTAAATAGCACCCCCCCCCATGGAGCATGCTCAATTATTAAGTTTTTGTAGATCATTAGGAATCTGTAAGGTTCAATTAAAATGACCAAGTCCTGAAATCAGAGATTGGGGGTCGCTAAGGAATTCCATACAAAATGTCTGTGAAACTCAATAACCTGAAAGTCAGCATTCAGTCCTTATAAAAACAGTACTATATCTAAATGTCATTAAGACTGGAATAGCTCCTTGCCACACAAGTGATTATCCAAAATCCCAGTTATTTCCATAATTTGTTGTCATAACATCCCCCCTCTCACCAAAGGTATAATCTTTTCAATTCACATGAACTTAACAACATGTCCAGTATCATGTCTGCATTTCATTAAGTGTTCCAAGATATACTTAGAGTCACCCTGTTCCATAGCTCTGACATGTTATTTGATATGAAACTTAAAAGCTGTCTTGGTTTTGTCCACATAATATACCCTGCAACTGCAAGTAGTGAGGTATACTACTGTATGTCGGTAGAATTGCAGTTAATGAAAGGTCCAATATGGATATCCTTTCCTGTTACTGTACAGAGTTTGGTTGTTTTTTTGTTTTTTTTTTACTGTGGATAACCTGGCAGTATTTGTAATTACCACAAGTAAAACAACCTTGTGGCACAGGCGATAACCAATTACCCTCACCACCAGAAGGTGGCTCCTGTGGTTGCAGGCAGTGGACCAGTTGTACTTCAAGGTACTGGCCCTCCTATAGTCTGTCTGAAGTGGATCCCCACAGATGTCAGCCAATACAGGGTCTGTTCCCAAAAAGAGCCAATTGTGTCAAATGACACCTTCCAATTCCTGCGCATCCTTTCAAAACAAAGTAACAAGGTTAACCTTCTCCTCATCTTGTTATTTCTTAGGCCGCTACATTTTATCAATAGTTGCTCCCTGGTGGTGCCATCTGCTCTATCTCTTTCCTTTGAATTGATTCAGCACTGTACTCGCCTTCTCTAAATCTTTCCACCATCTCTCTTTCCTGTGAATGACAATTCTATTCTGTACTGCAGTTCTGGTTAATGTGTAAAAATTGAAAAATGGGAACGTTATTTATTGAATGGCATGGATGGCAACTACTTGCTAGTAAGATGTAACTTCAATCTATCTTTTTTCTAAACAGATAGGATGTTGATTGGAGGGGTGAGGGTGTCACTAGACACCAGGAAAAAATGTAAAATATGGGGACAGCAAGTGGAAAATCACTCTGAAGTTACAGGGAACTATCAAACAGATGTGGGAGCCCTGTAACATGTGAGAGACAGAACATTTAGCTAAAAATGTTTTTGTTTTGTTTTGTAATGATTTGTGCACCTCATGAACTGACTCTAGGTTATATTTAAAAGCAACATAATTCCATATGAAATGTTTGCCTTTTTAAACTGAAACAACATGTAACAGATACATGTTTTGTTCATAATGATTATTTATTGCTGTGGGTTTCACCACAAATCAAAAGGTATTTTATGTGCAAGTTGGGATCAGTTTTCAAATTGTGCCATTCTGGTTCTTTTTCAAGACAAAAAAGACACCCTATACTATTTGTAACTATAATTTGTAATTACAGTAAGTTACTAGCTCCTTATTTTATCACCAAATGTTAGCTACATGAATTTGTACAACCAGCCTAGGGTTGCAGCTAATTACTTTTCTGAAATAAAGAAAACAGTCCCTTGATGTTTTTTTTTCTTTTTTCAGAACCTGTCATAAAAGAAAACAGTCCCTCGCTGATCAGCCTCCACCCCCACCTTCCACTCAGCACCCACCACCCCACACCCCCCCGGTAAACCTCTGGACACCCTCACTCACCTGAACAGGTCTCATGTTTGAGATCCACTCTCTGATTGGAGACACGTCTTGCTGCTGGAATCAGTTACTGCAGTATGGGAAACTAAGGTAAATGTGGTTCAATGTATTTTAATGGGAGTTTCAACTTTTATGCATAACTTTTCCATTTTTTAACATTTTGACCCCAAACTTTCAACATTGCCTTTTTGGCACTCCACCTCATTAACAGTAGGACTGTCATTAAGCAACTCACGCATGAAAGATGATTTAGTGGTCGCTTGGCAAATTCACCTTTCAGGTAGGATTTGGAAATGTTTCTGCCATTGTTCATGAGGTGGGGTAATAAGATGGCTATGTTGAAAATTTGGGGTCAGAATATGTAAAAATGGCAAAGTTATGACCATTCATTGCAATTTCACTATGCACATTCGCAACTTTGGAAATTTTAAACATTTGACTTCAGATTTTCAACACAGCCTTCTCATTATGTCACAGTTGTCATTTTTCAACTCCTGGCCAAAATGTGTTTTCACACCTGTAGCATGGAATGACATTGCAGTTGTGCAGAATTACCTTTTGGTGGGGATTCAAACATTTTCTGTACCCGGGACATGAGGTGAGGTAATAACATGGATATGCTGACAATTTGGTCACTGTTGTCCAATAAATGGAAGCACACGGCCTGGAGTGCCTTAAGCTTCCACAGGCAAATAAGTATACAATTATACTATCTAAAAAAGTAAGGAAATAAATTGCAAAAGGTTTTTTTAATGTTCTAGTTAGGCTTAAAGATACAAAAATTGGGAAATGTGGTGTACCGGTTTCCAAATCTAATACCACACACCCAAGCTACACACCCCAAAAGGCCATCAGGGCTGTGCCTTGGGGTCATCAGCCCTAACGCTCACTCCATTCTCCCATACTGTACCCATCTTAGCTTATTTACCTATGGAATGAGGTGAGCATTAGGGCTGATGACCCCAAGGCATACCCCTGATACCTGTTGGTGTGTGTAACCTTGGGGTAGGGTATTAGTTTTGGAAACCCCTATGCCAAATTTCCATACTTTTGTGGCTTTAACCCTAACTAGAGCATTAACAAAGTTTTTTTGCAATTTGCAAAAAACTTTGTTAATCCTCCAGTTAGGGTCAAAGTGACAAAAGTTTGGAAATGAGGCATTAGGGTTTCCAACTCTAACACCCCACCCTCCCAAATCAGGCAGGAGAGCAGGTGTGGGGTGTGCCCTGGGTTTCTCAAGCCTAACACCCACCCCATTCCATCTGTAAATAAGGTCAGATGTGTAACCCTTATGAGACTGGGGTGAGCATTAGGCTTGAGGAACCCAAGGCACACCCTACACCTGCTCTCCTGCCTGGTTTGGGAGGGTGGGTGTCAGGGTTGGAAATCCTAATGCCTCATTCCCACCTTTTGTCACTTTGACCCTAACTGGAGAATTAACAAAGTTTTTTTTACCACTTATTTCCTTACTTTTTGAGATCGTATAATAGTATCCTTTTTTACTGGCAGAGGACCCTGCAGTGCCATCCCTCTGTAGATGTATGTATATGTATGTATGTGTGTGTGTGTGTGTGTATATATGTATATATATATATATATATATATATATATATATATATATATAAAAATATTATGGTAGAGGAGCCATTTTAAGGTTAAAGGGTCAAACTTTGCATCTTAATAACTTTGCCACTGTTAAATGGATTTACCTGAAATTTGGTATGCACAATTGGGCATGGTAGGTCTTGGGATCTGCCAAGTTTTGTACCAGTTAGATATACAGCTGCAGAGTTATTAAGCACCAACAAAATGTATATTTACGCATTTTTGTGAATTCTTTGCTCTCACCTACAGGTCACACGGTTTGCGCAACTGGTCCAAAATCTTCAGGAAACATGTGGCAGGGGTCCCCAATGTGCCTTTTGAAGATTTCATTAAAAAAATATTAAATGGTTCAAAAGTTATTCAAAAAACAAGTTACCATTATAAGTCAATGGGAAAAGTTAACAAAAAGTTTGACAGTGTCGCAAATGGCCCTGGTAGTGTCATAAATCTGCCATTTTGTTTTGAGTTGGTGATCAGAAAAATGCTTGGCATTTAAATTTGGGACCCTTTAGGGACACAATTCTTTTTGTGTTCACCTAATCGGACCCTGAGGATGCTAGCCATGTCTTTATTTTGGGGTAAAACACCCCAGAAATATGTTTTTTAAATTTCTGGAACCAGTAGTGTCACAAAGTAGTGTTGTAGATGCGACCCTTTTGCAAAATTTTGCAAATATTGCCTCAAATTGCAACACTACTTTTTCAGACTTGGCCAAAATGACAGGAATTCTTTGCCACCATGCTGCAAAAGAATGGTTTGGTCTTTTGAGATGAAATTTGGAGAGAAGGTAGCCAACATCTCACAGATGTCCCTTTTGTGGGTTTGGTGAAAAAATATTGCACAGCTGCCAAATTATGGTACTCCAAAGTTGGCATTTTTTCCCATAGACTAACATGGTGGCGTACGCCGTGCCTTTTGGGACTCGTATCTCGAAAACGGTGTGAGATACAGATTTTCATCATGAGTTGCATAGTGCTATGTAATACAAAATGGTAGCCAGGAAAATAATGATTTCTGTGAAATTTTAATTTTCTTTCTACGTTGTACAGTTGCTGAGATATTACCAATTAAGTACTTCCAATGCTCGTTTTAAGCTTCGATCCCCATTACAATGCATACATTCTTTGTACACACTGTTTTTCTGTGTGCACCTGTTTGGAAAACACAGGGTATGCGCTTCCGTTACTGTTACATTGAATGTTTACACTTGTGTTTATATCCCCTAGGCGCTACCGTTCCGTCTCGCTCACGTGCATGCGATTACCTTTGTGTTCTCATTCACCTGCGTTACCATGTGCGCCCTGTTAGCACTTCTCTTTGCATTGCTGTTCCTGTTACTGTGTCACAAGACATCATGTGGCGGAGCACGGGCCCAAATTACATTCTACTATTTCTCATCATCATTCTCAAAAAGAAGGGAAATTAGAGGCAAAAACTCCATTTAATGCATTAATTAGGGTTGTTCCACAGTGACAAAAAGCAAGAAAATTTGGTGTTAGGGGTTAGAAAGCCCTTGGACCCCATACACCCCCAGCAGCATCGGGTGCGGATTGGGGTTGCCGGCCTTAACTCTCATAAATTTGCTGATCTCATACAGAGAACACGGGGAAAGGCTCCTCTCACTAAGCTGGGCACCCGGGATTTATTTCTGACCCTAATTGTGAAAAACCAACACCAGAATCAAGCTAAAAAGATCCTGTTTAGCTAGGTTCTGGTGTTTGATTTTTAAAATGACATATTTTTATATATTTTCCACACTTTTTAGTTTGTGGAAAAATGATGGCACTTCAGGAAAAAGGATTTTTCACACATGAAAAAGGAATGGATCTCATGAGAAAGAATCCTTTTTCTCGTGATTAATCCTTTGTCAAACTTTTTAACTCTATCCTGAAAAGTGATCTTTCCATAGGAAATAATGGGACTTAACAACTGAATAATACTGGGTTCAATACTTGGTGATAAGACAGGAGAAGGCAGGTGCCCATCGAGTCTGTCTCCCACTGCTAATGTTTGTTAAGAGGTGCTGATCTAATTTGTCCTTCAATGAACCAAAAGTGCTCTGGCCTAATACTTCCTTGTGTAGGTTGTTCTACATTGCAGCTGCTCTGTATGTGAAATAACCTCTTCTTCTATTCTTTCTTGAAGGTTCTAAAGTTGTTTATTATGACTCCTCAGTTCAACCTCCCTGTTATTAAATTACAATCCAAGTCCATCCACTAATTCCTTGTCTTCAATGATTTTAAACATCATGAGCATGTGTCCTCTCTCCCTTCTGGACTCAAGAGTATAGAGTCCCAATTCCTCAATTCCCTGTTTGTATGTCATATTCATTATAGAATCAATCAATTTTGTTGCTCTGTGTTGGATTTGTTCTATTTTCTGTGTATCTTTCTTCAGGTTTGGACTCCAAACAGGGGAGCAGTAGTTGAGGTTGGGCTGAACATAAGACTTATACAGGGGCAAAATACAAGTTTTATTCCTGGACACGAAGGCTTTCCTTATACACCCCAGAATCCTATTAGCTGTTCCATCAATTCTGTTGCAGTGCTTGCTGAATTTTAAATCTTTGTCAATATATAATCTCAAATCTCTTTCTCTTACCACTTTTTTCAATTTTTGCCCATTCAAAAAGTAGTCAGTGCACCTATTTTTGCTACCAAGGTGTAAACCCACACATTTTCCTTGATTAAAAAGCATTTTGTTTTCCTTTGCCCAATCTTCTATTGTACCCAGGTCCTGTGATAGTAGTGTTGTTTGCTCCTCAGAATCAACTACTGTTCCCAACTTTGAGTCACCCACAAATTTGATACTCCAGTTCTTAACATTAGTGCTAATATCTGGTATAAAAAAACTGAACAGCAAAGGGCCCATAACACAGCCCAGTGACACTCCACGGGAAAAAAGAAACACATAATCAAGTCCTGCTTCTTTGAAGTAACTCCAGCAAGTATACTGATCATAAAACAACTGCTGTGAATGACTTTGTGATATGTGTGTGTGTGTGTGGGGGGGGAGGTTGCATTATCAGCTACATCAGAACAGTAGGCAGCAGTGGGAGATTCAATAGTCCATAGTGCATGATAGAGCTTTTGGTTAATCTCCAGTTAGATCAGCCCTGTGTGACTGTACATGGCCCAGGCAGGATGACAGGACCAGCAAACAAGATATCAGAACTTATGTAAACTGTAACATACAATGTAGGCTACTGAATATCTCACTGCTGCATACTGTTCTAAGGCTAGCTGCAGGAGATTCCGGGATTTGTAGTAATAGAAGATATAAAAAGTGTTAATAACCCCTTTTGTTCTGATTGTGATTGCTACGATTTACTACAGCTTGCAAATTACAGAGCCACATTAAAACAGCTAATTCAGTTGAAGGGAACATACACACCAACTATCATACAGTACAGTGCAAGCAAATAGAGGAATTCCAGCAAGTATACTGATCACAAAACAACTGCTGTGAATGATTTTGCGATATGTGTGTGTGTGTGTCTTGAGAGGGGGTTGCATTATCAGCTACATCAAAACAGTAGGCAGCAGTAGGATATTCAATAGCCCATAGTGCATGATACAGCTTTTATTTAATCTTCAGTTAGATCATCCCTGTGTGACTGTACATGGCCCAAGGAGGATGACAGGACCAGCAAACAAAATATCAGAACTTATATAAACTCTAACATACACTGCAGGCTACTGAATCTCTCACTGCTGCATACTGTTCTAAGGCCAGCCACAGGAGATTCTGGGATTTGTTGTAACAGAAGATGCAAAAAGTGTTAATAATCCCTTTTGTTCTGATGGTGATTGCTGTGATTTACTACAGCTTGCAAATTATAGAGCCAAATTAAAACAGCTAATTCAGTTGAATGGAACATACACACCAACTATCACACAGTACAGTGCAAGCAACAGAGGAGGAACAGATAGGCAACTCATCTCATATAGGATCATATACTTTTCCTAGGCAGAAGCCCCAATGTACCTGTTACAGAACATATACCATGGTAACACCCTTGCTTGCAATTTGTATGCATTTTGTTTTACTAAGCATCACTGATTAACCTTGTTTTCATATATGAACTGCAGTGTGACGTTCACCCCCCCATCACTCCAATGAGGAGTGCCTGATCCACCATTAGTGCATACCCCCTTTAATTCTGGATCCACCTCCAGGTTGCATTGATTGGTACTGGGCTGTTCCCATTTAAAATACATTTACTATATACGGAGGTTTGCTGGGCTGGACCCACTCCATGAACTTATATAAACTCTAACATACAATTCAGGCTACTGAACCTCTCACTGCTGCATACTGTTCTAAGGCCAGCTGCAGGAGATTCTGGAATTTGCAATAACAAAACATGTAAGTGTTTGTAACCCCTTTTGTTCTGATAGTGAGTGATATGATTTACTACAGTTTTCAAATTACAGAGCCACATTAAAACAAAGCTAATTTAATTCAAGGGAACATACACACCAAACATCACTAGTTTTTCTTGTTATTGACAACAAAGAAACACAATGGTGATGATAGGAATATATAACATGATCTGTATCTTTTGCAATGACCTTCAATCTGCCATTTTTGATATTTGTACCGGTTCCTGAGTGGTTACAGTTCCAGCCTTTGGGTCTCTCTGACAAGGTCCTCCATGTTGTAGAGGCCTCTCAAAAGGAGTCAACTTGTCAGTGCTATGTCTTCAAATGGGAGTGCTTTTTCCATTTGGTGCCAGGGCAGGGAGCTTGAGCCCCTCTCTTGCCCTGTGGCTAGCATCCTGGATTACTTGTGGTCCATCTCTCAATTGAGCCTAAGGTCAATGATTCTCAAGGTGCACCTAGCATGCTAGCCCAGTAGCATGGAGAACTGTGGCACTAGGCACCTTCAGCCTGCCACACTGGTGACCTTGTGTTGGGAATGAACTCAGGTTGCTCGGGGGCTGGCAGGGTGAGGAAGGATCAAAGATACATGTATAAGAAGCTTGCAGTAAGTAGCCACCACCCACCAGCCTGTAGCCACCACCAGCTCAGATACCTCCAGCAGCCCAGAGTCTGGAGCCAGCATTTAATCTTTTGTGGGAAATACCACCTGTAGTGGTTGAGGGGGTCATTTGTACTCAATGACCATTCAATGCTTTGGTGCTGTCAATCTGATCTCTTTCATGGATGTTACATTCATAATAAAAATCAAGAAAATACACATTTTAGACACTTACTAATTTGAGGCAGATTCATATCATAGCTCTAAAACCTAATGCCAAAACTTGGTGCCTACATACCTCCATTTTCTTTCATGGCTATGATCAAGACCCTTAATGGAGGAAGAATGAAACTGTTCTTTTGTAACTTGTTTTTGTTTCTTGCTCTGGAGCGAATGGTTAATAGTCATTACTCTTACCTATGCAGAGATAATGAACACTGGCTTTGGATTAATGAAAATGGGTGGGCCTTGAGGGGCCATCCAGTCCTCATCAATATCCAGTTCTTTGTTTCTGTGAACATGTTAGATATTTAGTGTTATTGACTCAACAGATTGCTTGCTTGCCTCTGGGGCCAGAAGGACATAAGCTGGTGCCCCACACCAGAACATTGGGCTAATACCCAGTATTGATACTGTATTGTAGCACCTGGGTATGGGATGTACTACATTGATGTTGAGGTGCTAGCCTTTGTATGAGATGTTAAACCAAAGTTCCTTCTGTTCATCTTTTCTGGTTGTCCAGGTGGAAGTTAAAGATCCCATGGAACTTAATGCAAAAGTCAAAGAACTTTTTATTTTAAAATCAGTTAGCAAATTATAGTACAGTATTCATAAATAAGGTCTAGCATGTCATTATTCCCTATCCCAGGACCGGCCCCCTTATTATATGCACTCCTTTTACACAATTTCTGCTACACAGTATTTCTAGTGACATCATTAAGGGGATATTGAAATGTTTTTTTCCATTAGTTATGGAAAGCTTCAGTCACCATTATTAGCAATTTCTCCTAATGTAACAACCTAGTTAAGACTTAAAATTATCCAACCACAATTTCATGTGCCACCTCCTGGTTAGCATAAGAGATACTTGGCACTGTGCTTGCCATAGAAAATATTTGAAGATGATGAACACCAACTGCTGCATTCTTGCCTCACACTTCCCTTGTGGAAGGGCGTTTAGGCTGTAAACAATCCATCCATCCTGAGGACTGCACAAAAGAGTGTCCCTTAAGACCCTTAAAACATAACCCCAATTACTGTGAGTAAAGGAGCATTCTGAGAAAAAAGTTCTTTATTATTTTGCTTTGCTTTACAAAGGAGGCTATTGGATAGTAATGCTTAATCAGGTTTTTATGCATTAGGTTTGCTTTCAATTATAGTCACACAAGCAGACTTAACCAAATGATTGCATCTCACCTTTTTATAAGGATTCTTGCATTTTGCATATCACAAGAGCCACACTTTAAATATAGAAATTTATGGCAGACAAGGACCTCTAGGCCCATCCAGTCTGCCCATTTTATCTACGTGCTGCAGAAACCACAGACCCTACTTGATCTCTGGCTTTGTTCTCTTTCCCATCACTTGGGTTTGGCAGCTTGCTTGCTGTGATGCTTCACAAGGGACCACCATCCTACAATGGAACCAATCTGGCCCAGATTCCTCACTTGGTGCCCTATTGGCTCTGGCCAGAGTTTGTTATGGATAGGTACCACTGTGGCAACCTACCAGCCATCAGGCACTTCACCTTTATCCATTGACATATTATAAAGTTTTGTGAGTGGTTTTACTAACCATTCACTGATTTCTTTTAATATTTTGGGGTTGAGGTAATCTGGTCCAGCTGATTTATTAACTCCAATTTTGTCAAGTAATTCCATAATTTCTTTTCTATTTCTGGGTGTCACCTCATTTATTGTTTTCTTATTTTCCTGGATAAGTCTTTCTGTAATATCATGCTCTTACTGTTTATCATGCTGAGTGTTGAAAACAGAGGAAACATATTTATTAAATTCTTCTGCCATTTCTTGTGATTCAGACAATTCTCCCTTTTCCAGGATTAGGGGGCCTACTGTCCTATTTACTGAGCAATTATTAACATATGCAAAAAAGCCATTCCATTATCCTTGGTGTCAGCTAATCAGAATTCAAGTTTTTTTCCTCTCTTGCGTGATTATTTTTTGCTTAGGTTGAGCTGCTTTTTTTATAATTATCTCTGTTGATTTGGCTGTTATGATTTTTCATAGCCCTGTATGCTGATCTTTTTTTAACAGTTTCCTTATTTTACTAGTAAACCAAAGTGGCACCTTACCCTTTTTGTTATATAGTTTTCTATTAGGTATATGTAGTTCCTCAAGTTTATGTATCTTTTCCTTTACTGTTTTCCAAAGTTTATGAACTGATTCTGTGTTATTAGGTGTATTCCATTCCCAATAATGTAGTGCAGCTAAAATGGATTTATAATCTGCCCTAGAGTAATGTTTTATTGATGTTATCTCTTTTATATTTTTAGTTTTAACTGCTATGTTAAAATAAACAATGTTACGATCACAATTGATTAACGGTTCTAATATTTCCAGATTGTTGACCATATCCTTCCTGTCTGTGATCACCAAATCCAAAATATTGTTTAATCTGGCAGGTTTATTCACCAGTTACATGAACTCATTATTTATAACTGCTTCAAGAAAAACCTGTTCATATGCATTACTGGCTGTTAAGTTGCTTCAATCAATACCCGACAGATTAAAATCTCCTAATAAAATTATGTTATCATAGTCCGCCATGTTAGTTATATTATTTGTAATCTGACAGTGTTCACCCATATCAATGTCTGGTGGTCTGTAACATACTCCTATGCGATTTTTTGGCATCCTTAAGTGTAATCCTCACCCATATTATTTTGAAATTATTTTGAGCTTCAGCTATAACTCTGATCTTGTTGAACACTATGTTGTTTTTGATATAGATTGCCACTCCACCTCATTTTCTGTTTATCCTGTCTTTCTGTAACAATGTATATTCTTGTATATCCTTTGACCTCTCAGATTTATCACTCCACCAAGTTTTTGTGATTGCTGCGATATGTATATTTTTTCTGCCAAAATGCACACAAATTCCATTTTCTTTACAATGTTTAGTCTTCTTGCATTGACTAATAACACATTTATCCTTAGATTTACACCCTGTTTCTTCTTATTTGATTTGCTGATGTTATTTTTGGACAGTTCCCTTCTCCCCTCACTATTTAGTTTGAAGGTTTATTTGTTATGACTCCATGGAATATTTTCCTTAGACTTCACTTAAATAGATTAGGAAGTAGATGCCTATCTCTGCAGCACAAATCATTCCTTCCACAAAAGAGATCTCATGTTTTAATATATTAAATGTCATTTTCTAAAGCCCACCTTCTCAGCATATTGTTAACTTTTTTATTTTACCTTTTCATCCATTCTGCTCTAGGCACAGGTAAAATCTCTGAAAAGATGGCCTCACAGTTAAGTTTATCTACAGTTGCTTTTACAGCTACATATTCTTTCTAGTATTTCATTTTCAGCTTGCCTTCCTACAGTATTAGCATCAGCATAGATCAAAACGAGTGGTTTTGTCTTGTATGGTTGAATAATGTCTACCGGCATATTATTTATGTCCTTTATCTTAGCTCCTGAGAAGCTACTAGATGCAACATTTTTTTTATTGCCCGTAATTGTATATCTCTCCATGAACTTTGTTATAGAACCACCTCAGATACAGATAGATCTAGACACCTCAGCTTCAGTAATTGCTTGGGTATCATCCTTTCCCCATGGGGTTAGTGACCGTATCAACTTCCATGTTATTGTCTATATACTTATAAAATTTGTAGGGCAATTATGTTTAGTCCCACTACCTGCTGCATCCTCTAATCTTATTCCATCTGCTCCAATATTATTCACAATACCCAGTATTTCTTCAGATTGATTTTCTATCTGGTCTAACAAGTTTTCAAGTGGTGCAAACTGATGTTGTGTTTTAATTTCAAACTGTCTTCCCCTTCAGCATGCGGTCACAATATTGCAGATGAAACTGTGCTCATTATGACCACGCAGCAACAAACAGTGTGCAGCAACACCTGAAAGGTCTTCTTTCCCCTGCACCACCCACGTGAGGGGCTTCGTCCACCCACATCCCCCAGAACTATTATAATCAACATAGAGGGGGTGTGGACATTGGGGCAGGAAAAAAAAAAAAAGTAAGAGATTCCCTAGTAGTGAATCAAACCACAGTCCTCCCAACCCACACGCTTCAGGGTCAGGTGCTCTAGCCACTCCACCATGGAAGCAGCTCGACTGACCACCCAACCAGCTGTGGCTACATCCTCTTCCTCCTCCATGGTGAGTGATAGTGGGTAGTGATATTATTGCATCGCTGATATTCCCCTGTCACTCTAATCCCATATGCTCTACCCACAAAGCAGTCTTATTATTCACAGATTTGTGTGCATGATTATGACCTGGTACCCTCCACTTCTACCCTTTTTGTTGTATATTTGTTGTTGGAGACAAAATTCCACTCTTCATCTTCTTCTGTTGCATCCATTCTATCTTTAAACATCTGCCTCTACTTTTTCTGTTATTGCCTTCCATACTGTGATTCAAGGTGTCTAAATTTATCAGCATATCCTTTGGGTCTTCCTACCCCCACTGTGTCTTCCTCCTTATACCATCCATTGTTGATGTAGGAGCGTATGTATTTGTATCACTGCCCCCAAACTTGTTTGCATCCTGCAACTATTTTCCTTAATGCTGAGAATTCGACATCCATCATCAACATCATGCCCCTCAATTGACTTATTTCTGTACACTGACTACATGTAAATTCAGTCAAGTAAGTGTCTGGTTCAGTGCTAACTTTTTTACACAAAATACATTTTATTCCCAGGGTACCATTTGCAAGGGTTACCAGGTTATCCATTTTAATGCTTTTACACTACACTTCTGGATGGTCTGCTTACTTAACAATTTGTTTATTTCACTAGTTTGAGACTTGTAAGCCCTTATGTTAACAAGTAAATCAGTACCAAGGATCAACTGCTCCAAACTTGGCTAATTTATAAATGAAATTGCACAGTCTTGTGCATCTTCTTAGATCTTGCCTTCACGGTAGCTATGTGCAAATTAACCCATGTCATTCAATAATTACTATCTCATGCACTTGATTAACTAAGCTAAAAAGTTGCTATGTACCTCTGCAGATGAATAATCTCTATCCTTCATTCTCCTGTCCCCACTGGACATGCCAGACATGTGCTGACACACTTGTCTGGGTGCGTGTCTCAGCACACCCCGCATGAGCTGGCCCTGCTCACTGTGGGCTTCCGTATATGTCCAGTGTACCAGAAGTTGAACAATCCTCCTCCCAGGAGCTGTAGTTGTCAAGAGTGTCTAGAGAGCTACATTCCCAACACCTCCATTTCTGGGGAGCTTCCTTCCCTCTGCACAAGCATCAGATTCAAGCACAGTAAAACTAGCAGCACTAAAATGACCACAGGGGTATGCTGTCATGCAGCTTTTGGCTGCCACACAGCTCCTGCTTTTAAAATGAATTATGCAACAGATTAATATTTTCTCAGCAAACACAGCATGGCAGTTCTGTTACCCAAGTTATTTCTATCATAAAAAATGACACCAAAATTTCACACCATCTGGGCACAAGGCAATCAAGAAAAAAACTGCAAAAAGTGGCGGCCATTCAAGTTTTTGTGATGTCCAGATCTCAGAATCCACACATCCAACCAGAATGAAACTTGCCACATCAAGAGATCTACCCCAGAATGGGATCATAAAGTCACAGCCAAAACCATGCACCACAAGTATGCTGCATGCAAATGTGCATGCGATAAAATAATGTCGGCACAATAGCCAACTGTAACTAAAATGGTGCACATTGCAGGATTATCTTTGTTTTTGCAGGGGGCTCTGCCTCACGCACCCCCTGACATGGGAGATCATCACCCCCACACCTCTCCAGACTTATAATAATCAACTCTGGGGGGTTAAGGACTTAGGGGCAAGGTGAAAAGTCAGTGCGGGCAACAGTTTTTAAAAAATTAAACATAAAACCACCACTACAGTGGGACCTGGGGTGACCCAAACCAAAGCCCCAGGTACCCGATGCCACTGGAGGCAGGTGCTCCAGCCACTCCACCATGGGAATGGCTTGGCCAGACAGTGCCCCTGTACCATCCTTCACATGCCATATTAGCAGGGTACAGTGACAGGGGTTCACCCCTGTCACTGTAGAACCATATGTGCTTCCTACAGCATGGTTTTCCATGCACAGTTTTGTACATGATATATTCACCTGGTACTGCTACCCCACAGGACAGTGTGTACCAAATGTTGTTGTGCCAATCCATTGATCAGTTGCAAAGTTATTAAAGTGCAAAATGTGAGGTTTAACATTAAACAAGCTACTCACACATATATCAGTGATTTTGAGGTGGAGTTATAGAGAAGGGTAGGTCTGTTTTCCGATGACGAAAGTACTTCGTGAATGCATTGGCAATAATGAAGGGGTCAACAGCATGAAGAATGATGTTGAAAGCTGGAGCAGTGGTTCAAAATATTGCAATTAAAATTCGGCACCAAAAGCTGTAATGTATAACACATTGACAGCAGGAAATCTGTGGACAGAATATAACATCAGTGAAGCAATGTTAAGGTACACAAAAGTGAAAAGAGGCCTTAGGGTTATAATAAACACCATTTTTACATTCTCTTCTTAATGCAGGACAGCATATTTTATTTATTTATTTAGCTCTAGGATTGCAAATACCTTTGAGCCAAGGCTCTTTTACAAAGGTTCCATGTCAATTGAAGCACAGTACAGAAGATACAATAGCAGTAACAACATTGGGGGTGATACAGAACAATTGGAACAGTTATTATTTAAAAATACATTTGGAGAGCACTGTCCAAAGTTTGGTCCGGAGCAGCAACAACTAGAATAGGGGTACATAAACAAAGGGGGAGAGGCAGGAGGCAGGGTGGGCATAGTAGCAGCCAAAGGCATTTGTCAGACATAACAGGGAGAAGTGCTGGTGAGAGGAGGATGGGTGTAGGGAAAGAAAGATAATATTGGAAAAGAAGGGGAGGCAGGCAAATAGGACAGATAGGAGATAGAGCAGGTAGAAGATAAGTGCTATGAGAGGGCACAGTAAGGCTGTTGGAGGTGGCAGGTGTGTCTGATTTAGGTGAGGCAATCACAGGAGCTGGAGGCAGTGAGATGGAGCCAGAGCCTGGTTTTAAACATACCAAGTGTTGGAGCTGAGGAGATGGTGGGTCTGAGACCATTCAGCCATGAGGGAGCCCTATAGGTGAAAGAACATTGACCCTGGGTAGTGCGACAGTGAGGAACTTGCAGGAGCTGCAATTTGGATCTTCTGGTGCTCCACAGGTTGGTATTATAGTGAAACACAGCCCAGGTTAATTTTTTTTGCCATGGTGCAGATGTGATACTTAATACGGTTGGAGAGTTGGAGCCATCTGGATTGAGCATAAAGGTCCCAGGTATGAGTGAGACGGTGGGCTCCAGTGATAAGCCAACATGCCTTGTTGAGGGCTGTTGATATACATCTGAGGGTTGTTGCCATGGCTGAGCCATAAATGAAAAGACCATAATCAATAATGTAGACCATGGAGCTCTGGACAGCAATCTTCAAGGCTTCCTGGGTGAGGTGTTTCCTGTGCTTGAACAGTAACCCAAGATGCGTATTAGCAGCTTTGGCAATGCTGTCAACTTGTGTCCCATAGGATAGACTGGAGTCAAGCAGTATCCCAAGGTATTTGAAGGATTGGACCTGTTAGAGGGTATTCCCCTGGATGGTGGAGATAGTCAGGGGATGTAACTTGTACTGGTGTGAGAGCTGCAAAAGAGCATAGACTTTGTTTTCTTGTGATTAAGGACAAGCTTATGATTAGTAAACTAGTTTTCAACAGAGCTGAAATCATGCTGTAGATTGAGTTTTAGTGATGCAGGGTCTTTGTGTGAGGAGAAAACTGCGTCATTAGCATACAGAATGATTTGTTCCAAGCAGGATTGTGAAAGGGAATTTAGAAAAAGGCTATACAAAAGTGGACCCAGTATGGATCCCTAGGGGACACCAGAGCGAACTGGTAAAGTATCAGAGAGTGCGTTGGCAATTTTTACTCTTTGCGAGCGGTTTTCAATGTAGCTTTTAAACCACAATGCAGAGTCAGGCACAAGTCCAGCATTCAGTAGTTGGGCAATCAGTAGCTGATGGTGGACAATATCAAAAATATGGGAAAGCTAGTAGGATGCTGGGATGTAGCAAGTGATGTTTGTCTAGTTGAAACCAAAAGATGATAGTGATGCTATATGAGTCCTCGGTTAGGCCGCACCTGGAATACTACATGATGTTTTGTAACCCTCATTTGAAAATTGATAAAGAAAGGATAGGAATTATTCAGCAGAGTGCAATAAAAATTAATTACAGTCTAAACATGTGCTCACTAGAGGACAGGAAAGGGAGGGATTGCTTTTTCTTTCTGTACTTTTTGCACAATTTTATTATCTGATTATCAATACTTGTTTCATTTGTTTTACTTGCTCTATTTGTTTAGATTTTGTTGTATGGCACTTTAAGCCCTTGGGAATGGGTGCCTGAGAAATAAACATTTACATACTTGCATAATTACTCATAAGTCTTCACTAAATGGTAAACATGGCCACATACTTTATATGCTGTGGACACCGGGTTACTTACATTTCCGTCTTCTCAGCATGCAGCAAGTGTCAAGTGCCCCACTCTTAGTGCCTTCACTATGTTCTATGCATTGTCTGATGCTACAAAACTTGGTGTGCGTGAGTTTGATGTCAGTCATCAAAACATTTTCTACAGCATGTCTAGCAGGTTTTCAGTGGGAGTTTAAATTTTAGTAGTTAAACTAATTTTAGTTATTACTTTTTACTTACTGAGCTTGCCTATGCATAATGCAACCAGATGACAGATTTCAAAGGAGCCCAATGTTTTACTGCTCATTTTGTCACTACTCATGAGAGGAGAAAAGACAGGAGTTAAAGTCATCCAATGGGCTGTCACCATCTTGGAACCAGTGGTCCACCCACTGTTACACATGTCAGTGGTCACACAAACTACCTTCCCAACTGTTAATGCCAGGGTATATGACATACCATTACAGATCGACTTGCAGACATCTGGATGGAAATACTGAAGGAGGATGTGCAATTGGGGGGTAGTACCTTGGCACAACAATTGCTTTCTTTATACCTTCATTGCTGAGAAATGAGAAAGGCAGATCAGTGGCTGCCACTTCATAAATTACTTTCAGTATTTTTCTACCTTCATGCCAATTAGATTTGAATTTCTAGTGTAGAACTTCTCTAGACAATCAGTAAGAGATGTCTCTTTCCTTATGGGGACTCTAGGGGCAGGAAGCAGATGGGATTCCTCGGTGAGCTGTGTCTGCCAACATGGAAATGTAATATGAAATATATGTTGTTGGTGGTATGCTGCCAGTGAAGGATGACTTTCCTCAACCTCATTCTGCTCTACATTTCCTTTACAGCATCCCCAGTGTTTTTATCACTACCATTTTGATGGAGCAGTCTGTTTCTTCATGAGTGCCTGCTGATACTATCAAATGAACACTGTTCTTCATTTGAGTTGTCATGGATGATTTCCCCACATGATTGTCTTCCTTATCCTATCTCAACTTCTCCTCACAGAAAATAGAGACCATATGTGTCTGTAATACCCTTTGCAGTGCTAAAGTTACCCCAGACCAGTGGTTTCACAAGTCTTGTCTCGCCCTTGGCAAATGTTCTTGGGGGTGGGGCATTGACTCCAGTATCCTTTTCTCTTACTGCACAGATTGTATCCTACCCTGTCAGGCACTGGACTAGGATAACTACTGATCCTATTTTTCCTTCTTTGGTGCCTTACTTTTTCAGTCAAAAAACTGACACGTCTTGCTCTTTGCTGCCTCATTAATCATTTACTGGGAACTTCCTTAGTCTTTCTCTGTAGTGCTTCTTTTTCTGTACATTACTTGGAACCAAACACCAATATTCTGAAGACTCAATCACAGTGCAAGGCATCATGGGTATGTACACCCTTGTGCAAGACAGGTGGACAAGGCTTTGCCAGATCAGACATCACATTTTGACCAGACACTGTTTAGAAGAGATTCAAAAAAACACAAATTGCAAATATTTCTCCTCTCCTAGCATCCTAATACAGCACCTATGCACTAATCTTCCTCTAAACTGCCTCTTCAGTATGATAACTCTGATTACAAAATAGGATGGAAATTTCCTGCTTCCTGATAGATTAAATCAATTCTGAGATCCATAGGTTTATTCCCTTGAATTGCATGGGTTGCAACAAGTTCAGGCAATGAGATTTGGAATTTGGGCAAATCACATACATAATTCATGAGCTACTTTACTTATTCCTGACTACCATCACAAACATGGTTACCAGTTTTAGTCACTAAAACCTTCAACAAGGCCCTACAAATAAAACCTCTTTCATTTTAAAACATAACTAATTAAACATTCTTTCCTCTCATGATACCCTCCTTATGCAGAGAAACACACTTAAAAAATGAAGTACTAGTCACTGTTTTACATCCTTGGGCCCAATTTTCAAAGCCCCGAGTAGATCAGTGTGCAGCTTGTGTCAATCGCTGGTGTACCAGGGACCTTGTACCCATTTCCAGTGCTTGTGAGGTCCCAGCACAAAAGGCAGGGGATTTTCCACAACCGACCCTGTGCACTAAAGAAGTGGTGTATGGGAGGGATTTGATGGAGGCAGTGGTGCAAGGGAATGTGGGTGATAGCAAGGGCATTAGAGGACAGCAAGGTGCAGGGACATCATGGAGATTGCCAACCATGCTGTCCCACTGAAAGGGACAGTCAGCATGTGGCTGACCCATGCCCCTGTCCCTTCCCAGTGGTGCTGGCCATATTGGTGTTAGCACAGGCCATGCAGATATGGGACAAAGACATTCACAGTCCCTCAGGTGCACTGCCCCAGCTGGTACACAGAGGTTGAGCGCCCACATTGGTGGGGGGACATCAGCTACTGTACAGGGGCACCAGCCAGCACAGTGTACATGGCTGGACATCATAGGGGTGCATGGCACCTGGTGCTGCAGTCCACCCCAATGGATATAGCCACCAGGACAGGCCCCCTATGCTACTCAGAGTTGGTGCACCAAGTGCACCACTTGGCCTGGTGGGTAGTATCCCCCATGGCCCCCCCACCTTTGGCACCTGACAGCCATGAACACTGGCTCCCCATGCTGTGCCCAGTGCTACCTGCCACATCAGGACCCACAGACAGGCATCAGCATAAGTGCCAAATGAAGGTCTGAGCACCATCCATGTCCCTCATCCATGTGTTCTGACAGTGGCGACCTGTTGTGGTGCTGGAGGGAGTGCAATGGGGACCCCTTGGGAGGGGTACTGTTGGATAAGTGGTACAAGAAGCCTTAGACCAGCCCTGGGCTGGTCTAAGCCTGAGGAGACCCAGCCTATTTCTGGAATCCCATAAAAGGGGATGGTGCAGCATCTTCTTGGCACAAGCACCCCCTGCACTATTCTGTACCAGGGTTGGTGGTACAAGCATGGCACAAGCCACTTTGGTGCATGCCAGCCCCTGGTTGCCATAACTCCACTTCTAAAATCAGGAATGATGCAAGGTGTGGCACAGTGATCCACCTGCATCATTTCTCTTTGATGCAAGCACCTTGAGTCATTTCCAAAGTTTTGAAAATTGGGCCTCTTGTGTTTTTTTGGGGGAACCATGAGAAATCCCTGTTCTATCCTTACCAATATGCCAGGGGATTTTCTGCTGATTATACTGCTTAAAATTAAATTAAGACTTTGGCACCATAAAAGGCCTTCTGTCATGTGTGAGGGAGTATATATTCTTCCAGAGGAATTCTGCATCAGGTTAAATTCCTATGTTCCACAATAAACAAATATTCTATCTATAAAATATGCCAAAAGATAGGTGATTGACAAGTAGGGAAGGGATACGTTTTACTAGTTAATCTTAGCAAAAGAAAATACCTGTTTTTAGTTTTAAAAGATGGCATTTATTTGTTTAAATTGTTTCTCATTTTACCCACTTTATAAGTGAAATAAGACACTCCAGAATGCTGGGTTTCTGGAGTTAAAGCACTTCCACATGCTATAGGCACTTGATGCAAGAGTCTTTTGCCTCATTACTCACCTGGGAGTGCATTAACCCCTGACAACCAATGCCCTGTTGTGTTGTAGTGCTTATGCATAATACATGCTCTACGTTCTTAGTCTTTCTCTGTCTCTTTCAAGCAAAATCATGCCCCTAACCTTCCTAGAACTGGTACTGCTACTTATGATTATTGATTCTGCTACATAACCTGGATCTGTGTCAAGGTGTCCTGCCTTTCTCCCTCCCTGCCTGTCACTCTCCTCCTCCGTTCTCCACTCTTTCTTTTCTTTCATATAGCTTTTTGTCTGCCTGCCTCCATTTGCTCCTGTCATTGCACCCCGTATCAAAGGTCCCCCAGTCCTGTTGTCTGCTCTCCTGGCTGTTATGCCAGTGGGGATCCACACAGAAGCAGGACCTGGAAGTCCCCAAGGGCTGTCACATACTGCAAAGGGGAGACATAGGCTTTTTCCCAGTTTTCTCCATTCCACATGCTGGGGTAGGCATGTAGATGCATGCATGTGGAGGCATGTGCACATCCCTGAGTCACACAGCCTTCCCTACTATTGCCATCCTAGACCTGCATTACCACCTGGCCTCTACCAGCTGGCAGTCATTCAGTGGAGCATGCAGGTACTCCTCCCAGTGAAGGTTGACAGCCATCGTGCACTCAATCCTTTCCCTGCCTGGCCAACCCCCAGTAACTCATGCTCGCCACCGAACACAGGTTACCAGTGAGGCAGGAGGTAAGGCACCAGCATCTCAGCCATTCACGTTATTCAGCCTGCTCTCCTCTACTCTTTCTTCCTCCATCGCACTGCTCAACTCTTTCTTTACCCACAACAGTGTGGGTTGCACAGCCCCGGCAAAAGTGTGCATTCCTTTTGAATACAACAACACTCCCAGGCTGCACCTATAAACAAGCTTTCAGCTTAGTAAGTCCACTGAGATAATACAGTGCCTTTTTCAGGGGCGACCTAGGTATGGATTACATACAGTAACAGTGCAAATTAACATATGCATATGCATCTAAACAGGTTTTTCATTGTACATAAACTTGTCCTTTGACCCCAGCAGTGACATGCCAACACCAACTGCCACAAGTAAGCTACAATAATACATTTTCATTGCTGATCTCAGGTTTTTTACCCCTTATTTGTAGTCTTCTTTACCCCATGACATTTACTGCATTGGATCCCAAACTGGTACAGCCAAATTCTAAAAGCCAAACTGAATCCACGGGGTACAACTTGAAGTCAAACCATGTTTGCCAGTTGCCCACTTCTTTCACCTTTACTGCAGAATATTAGCTTCCATACCATTTTGGAGGACCCAGTCAGGGTACATTGGCAAGACTCTTTCATTGACTTGTGCTGTGAGACAGCATTATGAGCAAAGACAGTGGAGCAGTTACAAATCTATACTGTTGAACCAGACCAATAAATGTGAGTACCTGTTGTGGTGCAATAGCCATGCCCATCTGGCCTACTGTCCATTCAAGCATCAGTGCCTTCTTAAAGTGGTGAAGAGGAAAACTTTACTATTTAGAGACAAAGAGCATTTGAGGAGTCCAGATGCCTGCTTCATGGTCTGCTGCTGCCAGCCACCAGAAAGGCCATTGCAACTGTTCCTGTCCTTGTACCTGTTTCAAGGTCCAGGTATAGTAGTAGAGACCACTACTCTGCCGTAGCTGTGAATCTATGAGAGACTGTGTCTGCAAAACCATGAGTCACTAAGTGTGGCCCCTGTGCCACAACAAATAGTTTAGCTAGTTTATTTAGTCTGCTAAATCCTGAGCATGACTTTAGAAATGATTACACACAGGTAAAGTTACAGTTAGTTTCCTCCTTCAGAGTTAGTGGGCACTTTTTCTTCATGGATTGTTTAAGTGGGACTGCATAAAGATTTAAAAGGCCCTTAATGTCATTTGGACAACACTGAATGAATGTATAAATAACTGGGAGCTGAGTATTCGAGAACTCTGTTGTTCATGGCATTCATGAATTATCATTCAGAGTGTGCATACCCATGGTGTGTACTGTTTACCAAATGGACTGCTGCCTGGTATCCGTTGTGTCAGAAGTGCCCCACTGGGTGGAGGCACCACACACCCTTGATTTAGAATCAATCAATCAGTCTTTATTTTACCAGGAGAAGCACCGCTGAGCGAGCTTGTTTACAAAGTGGATCTGGACAAATGCACATAAAAGTAAACAATCTACAAAGGAAAAAGATGGATATACAATCAAGGAATACAATGTGGAAGAAGACATAAAACAGAGGCTGAGAAAAAATATTGTCAATATACATTATTATACAGTATGTACATGAACAGTTCAGGAAAAAAGGGGAAGGAGTAGTGATAGGAAGAAGAAGGGAGAAGGAGTGATAAACATTGAATCCCAAGGCCTGTGGACAGATGTCCGACACTTATTTCACTGGCCTCAGGGGGGGGGGAGCAGTTAAAGGATTCTTTAAAGAAATGAGAGAATGGCTTTTTGAAGGAGGAGAAGGCTGTTGGGGCAGCCAGCTTCAGAGTTGCTTTGCAATTTGTTCCATAGGTGAGGGAGTACATAGCTTATAGATGTTTTACCAAAATGTAAATTAACTTTAGGAATGTATAAGGAGATAAATGAGAGGCTGTGCAAGGCGTAATTGCCTACAGCGCATGGGGCAAGCAGTCAGAGATATACTGGGGAAGCTTATGTGTGATGGCCCTAAAAGTCCAAAAGGCGCATGAAAAAAACTGATGGATAATTGAGGATGTCGGATAATTGAGGTCAAGTAAAGCACACTTTTTTTGTTAAACTATTTGCTATGTTTCATTTATACTGCATGTGTATCATCATTAAAATCACATATTAAATATCTGTTATATCATGCAATTTTCTGTGATGCACCTTAGTTTATTTGACAACAGTTATATTGTTTATTTGATGGTAAATGGTCAGATATATATTACTAATTTTATCAACTTGTTTCTATCAGGAATCTTTTTTTTATACTTTACTTTTATAGAAATCCAAAAATCTTACATACATTGCATTTCTCAACCAAATATATCAAGCACTTAACATATTTGATTTCTCAGATCCTACATAATCCATCTCAATTACATTTAAGCAATATAATGGTGGAGCATATTAAGAGAAGTAGTAACAATTTTCACATTTCCATTATATATGTCATAACCACGTCTCTTTGCCAGTTGTAATGATAATTCCACCAGGTTCTAAAAATGTTTTTCAATTCTCTTAAGTATTTCACTATTGTAATTGCAATTAATATTTTCATCTGATTGCTATATGCGTCACATTCTCTTTTGTTTTATAGTACAACATTTTATTACATTGTAGGGTCTGCCTGTAGTTGGAACATCTAATGACAGAAAAAAGAAAACTGCAAACTTCAAACATAAAAAGATCTACAACATCGAAAAACTAGAATAAAGAAAAACAGAAAATGACATCATATGTCTCTTTATGTGACAGTGTTTATCATTTCCCAAGACATCTTGTTCTGCCATTTATTTAGGTTAGACTTAACTCTAATGGGTAAACTCGAGAGTTAGGGAGCTATATTCTAATGAAGAAATACTTTATCCTACAGTATCTGTTGTGTTTATTTTTTCCCTCTTGTTGTATCTAATTTATTCTAAGGTGGGGGTGAGGGAGGTAGCAGAGATGGAGGGTTGAATATTATGCTCTGAGGGGGAGAGGGGACGAGCCCTCTCCAGCACTTCCATCCCTGGGTCCTCTGTTTCATTTAAATCCCAACAGGTCCATCTATTTAAGAAGGCAGGGAGAGCCTGTTGTACTGAAAAAGTGATTCTTTCATATGTTTTAACTGTGTCGATAAGCTTTTTCCAGTCCTCCAGGGTTGGGGGGGTAAGCCTTTTTTAGTAATACTCTTATTGGCAGCAACCATTAGAACATTCCAGAGGTATCTCACCTCCCGTCTCTTAACCTCTGGGGGATGCATACCTAATATTAGGTGTTCCATTCTGGGAGTCAGGGACAGCATAAACAATTCTCTCATATAGTCCTGTACTCGCTGCCAATAATCCTTAATGATAGAACAGTGCCAGAAAATATGGGCTTGAGAAGTCATCTCTTCTCCACAGTTTCTCCAACATGTGCTGGAAACCCCACTGTTCCATTTGGCTGTTTTTGCTGGGACTCTGAAATACCTAATGCGAATTTTCCATATAAACTCCCACCAATCTGGTGACGAGGTGGCCTGCACCAGACTCTGCTCCAACTTTCATTGTTGAGGTTAATTCCCAGATCCTGTTCCCATTTTTCTTTAATATAATCTGTAGAGTGTTGTAAGTCCATAATGTAATTGCTATAAACAACAGAAATAGTTTTTTCTCCCCACTTCAAGTTCCAAATTGTCTCAAATATATTAATACAGGGTAAGTCACTAGCTTTGATTATGGAGTTGCGAAAATACCTATTAATGTATTCTCTAATCTGATAGTAGTATATCAGATCTCCTTGTGTCCAGGAGAATTTTTGCTGAGCTTCCTGACATGAAATTATTCTATCCCCTTTTAAAAATTGCCAGGGTGCTCAACAACCACTCATCTCCTGGTGTTTGTACCAAGGGTCTGCATGTGCCTACGTGTGCTCAGCACTCACTGACCACCATTGGTATTTCCACAAGTATATTCTAGTGAGTCCCCCACTCAGAGCTTTTTTACAACCTGCTAGAATTGCCCTCATCCCAGAGTATATTGATGGGGACCATTGGTCTCGGAGGTTTAATACAAAACATTGTGTCTGTACAGGAGGGGACAGTGGACTAGCAAGGTCAATATCCTTCCACCCAGCTTTATATTCTGGGTGTTGCACTAGCAGTGCTAGCCTCAGCTGGACTGCACTCCAATAACCAAGTAGGTGCAGCACTCCCAGGCCTCCAGATCGTTTAGGCAGATATAAAGTTTGACATCTGATTCTAGTTCTTCCAGGTGACCATATAAATCTAAACATGGTTCATTGCCATGTGCTAATTTGGTTTAGGGGAACCTGACAGAGCACACATTGAAATAAAAACAGAAATCTGGGTAGTACATTCATCTTGAGGGTCTGTACTCTAGAATGTAGGGATAGTGGGAGTAAAGACCATCTCTGTATATCTGTCTTTATTTGTTTATACAATGGTGTATAATTTAGTTGAAATAGTTTACATGTATTAGTAGCTAGATTTATACCTAAGTATTTCATAGAATTTAGGTCCCACTACATAGGGTATGCAGGTCTAAGGGATGGGGATGATTGGAAGTTAAATTTAAGAATCTCCATTTTAGTGATGTTTAATATATAACCAGAGAGATCAGAAAACTTCTCCAAATGGTCAAATAGATGTGGGATGTAAGTTTCTGGATTTGATAAATAAAGGAGGATATCATCAGCATACAGAGCCAATGTTTGCTGAGTGCTTCCTGTTTGTATCCCTGTTATAGCTAAGTTTTCTCGTATTCCTTGGACCAGAGGTTCTAGATAGAGTGCAAATAGAAGGGGTGATAATGGGAACCTCTGTCTACTGCTTCTCTCCAGGGCAAAGGGGGTGAAAATATGCCCATTTGCAGAGATATATCCCTTGGGTGCTGCATATATTTTTGTAATGAGTTTAATAAACTGTGCCGGGAAACCAAGCCTAGAAAGAAAAGCTCCTAAAAAGGTCCAAGAGACCTTGTCAAATGCCTTCTCAGTGTCTAAACTGAGAAGGACTGCAGAGTGTTGTGAATATTGTATGGAGTCTATAATATGGGTTGTGCGCCTAAGCTTATCCTGCGCCTGTCAACCAGGGATAAACCCTGCCTAATCCATATGTACTAAATGAGGGAGAGCTACTTGTAGGTGGCAGGAGAGTATGGACATGAAGATTTTATAATCTGTATTCAGGATAGAGATAAGGCAGTATGAGGGGCAAATTGTGGGATTTTCACCTGCTTTTGGGATAATTGAAATAATGGCTTGGGACCAGGATTCTGGGGCTTTACCTATGGGGGTGAGTACTTCATTGTATACTTCAGCCAGAACAGGGAGAAGTGCTGCTTTAAGATGCTTATATAGTTCCCCTGGGTATCCATCTGTACCCGGGCATTTACCTGTTTTCAGATCAGAGATTTCTGTTTGAACTTCTTCTATGGGTGTGGGTGTGACCAGTTTCACTTGTATTTGGTTAGGTATTGTGGGCAGTTTTAATTTCTCTAGGTATCATTCCAGTTTGGATTTAGCTGGGGGTGGGGTAGCTGTATAAAGGTCTTAATAATATGCTTTAAATGTTTCAACAATCTCTGAGGTTGTCTGTAGTGTCTGTTTTGCTTGAGGGTGGGTCAGGAATGGTATTTGTGCTTTAGCCATTTGCAGATGCAGTCTAGTTGAGAGCAAATGAGAGGCTCTAGGTCCTCCCTTATAAATTTATTTTTCAAAAAGAGAACTTTTTGTTCTATTTGATAATCTAAAATCTCATGTAGTTCCTTTTTAAGGGTTTTTAAGACCCCAAAAAGTTTCTTGTCGTATTTTTCTTTTAATTGCATTTCCAGAGTGGATATCTTTGTTTGTAAAGACAGTTTCCTAGCCTCCCTCTGCTTTTTCTTATATGCTGAAATAGAGATGAGCTTGCCTCTTAATATAGCTTTGACTGTATCTCACACCAATGAGACCAGGGTGCCTGGGATATCATTGTCTTCTAAAGCCTGCTTGATCATTTTGGTCACTTGCTCTCTAACTTCCTGTTCCTGCAGTATGGAGATATTAAGTCTCCAGAATGTGTGCTTCCGGAAATCTCCCAGGCTGATCTGTATAAAGATGGGGGCATGGTCTGACAAGACCATGTCTCCAATCCAGCTATCCTTAACTATGCCCATAGATTCTTTGGGAAGTAAAAAATAATCTAGTCTAGAGTAGGCACTTGGGGGGGGGGAAATAAAAGTATAATCTTTTTGTTTAGGGTGTAATTGACACCATGCATCCACATAGCCCAATTATCCCAATAATTTTGTAAATGTCTTTGAGGTCCCTCTCTCCAGTCTAGTTATCTGTGAGGAGGTATCTAAGTAGGGGTTCATAAGGGTGTTAAAGTCCCCTCCGATTGTGATTTCACCTTCTGCCCATTCTTGTAGTTTAGTTAAAATTGAATGTCATGTTTCAAAATCTGACCCCGGGGGGACATAGATGGAAGCTAGTGTTATCACTTTCCCCTGAAATTGGCCCTTTAGAAAGACATATCTCCCCTCAGTATCTGTTAATTTGTTTATTGATTCAAATGAAGTTCTGTTCAGAACCAATATTACCACCCCCCTGCATTGTTCCCTCCTGTATGAAGCACTGGCCATGTAACTAAAACTCATTTTACCTAATTGTAGATGCTCTGAAGGGGAGAGATGTGTTTATTGGAGGAATATAAGGTCTGGGGCCAATTTTCTCAAAAATGTTAATATTTTGCTTAATTTTACCGGATTGGTCAGCCCATTTATGTTAAATGAGCAAATCAATGTAGGTTTATGCATTAGAGGTTAAGGTAAGATCACTTTGTGTTTCCATGAACCCACTACTATCTAGTATGACAGATCACTGGCATTTATCTAAGTTCTTAAAAGAAACTCTGTCTAAACAAGTAAAATGCATTAAAACCATGCAGAAACAACAAAACTCAACCATCTGAACAGAGTGGCAGTGAACTTGCATCTGCCTAACTTTTGTGAAATGGTGACTTCCAAGGTTGAGGGATCTACATTGTGGTCCCTTCGTCCAACCCCCTAGTCAGGCATTTTGAATGGGGATTGTGGTGAGAAGAAAAAGAAGAACACCCTGTATTGAACTGAATTATTACTTTTTGGACCTGTGTAAGTAACTAGTATTGATTCTGTTTTGGGGTGGACTTTTCTTAGTTTTAACTTTAATTTGCCATGGAGGAACTGTAGCTGGGAGATATTTGCAGTCAGTTGTGACTAGACCTGTTACTTAACCATTGTGAAATAGGTGTTTGAAAGGAAGGAAGGCACTCCCTGGGGTGGAGGGTAAGAGTTGTAGGTGATTGTTTCTGGATGGCATGGGTTTACTCCACCACCCTTCCCTCACCCCACCTGCCCCAAGCACATAACTTCCTTCATAGCAGGGGCTTTGACATCACTTCCCCAAAACTGCTAACATACACTTGTTCATATCCTTAAAGGCACAGCACACTGAATAAGGGCTAGAGACACTCACAAGCTTGTACACACTAAACAAGAACAAAAAAAATAGCATCTGTACCTGGAAGGGACACAGACGTGGGGAGTGGTGCAATGCACTGGCTGTGGAGCAGCAGTCTTCCGGGAGACATTCTGGAGACTGCATTGCTGCCCTATTTGCAGGCACCTCTCTGGTCTGAGGGAGGAGGTTGTTTGTCTCCATGCTGACCTGGAAAGGATGTGAGAAACCTGCTCCTCCACCCAGGGACCACCCAGGCCACCACCACTACCTCAGAGGTTGCCAAGAAAGAGGAATGGTTGGACCAAGGTGGGCTCAGGGAGGGTGAGGGTGGTGGAACAGAAGTGCATCTCTCCAGTTGTGCCTCTCCACAATTCATTCACCACTCTGGTGAAGCATGGTTCCTTTATGGAGGCACCTGCAGTGGAGACCATGGAGGATGCTGGGAACCTCCACAATGGAGACCCACAGGAGGGTGGCCAGGACCCCATAGGGGAAGGAAACAACTCCTGGTGGGGGACTAAATTGTTAGGGGGTAGAACTGGGGGATGGAGGGAAAAGGGTGGTAAGGTGCCTGCCCAGCGCCAAGACTTGGAGGGACAGGAAATGAATCCTCGGGATTGTGGGAGCAGCAGCAAGGGGAAAGGAGCTGGATGTCATTATCCACCTAGGGATGAATGTTCTGGCTGATAATGGGATCAGAGCAGTGCAACAGGAGTTTGTGGAGTTGGGGAGGGGCATAGGACAAGTAGCACACACGGTAACTTTCTCAGAAGTGCTACCTGTCTATGGCATGGATGAGGCTAGGATACTGTGCACCATGGGATTCAATGACTGGTTGAAAAGCTGGTGCAGAGCTCTGGGATTCTCCACCTGGAGGGATGCAGGCCTATACAGGTGCGATGGTCTGCATCTATCCTGGAGGGGAACCAGGATCCTAGGTGATAGGTTTAAATGCTTCAATGGCAAGCATTTAAACTAGCCAAGGGGGAGGTACTGGAGAGGAGAAGGGAAATCCTAGCTCCCCAAAAAAATCAGGGTAATTAGTGAGGTAAACACCAAGATACAGCAGTCGATAGGGAGAAGAGCAGGGTAAATGGAGAAAAAGACAAAGGCAGTGGGGACAAGGATGGGGCAAAAGGAAATAAAGCCATAAAAAATGGAGGGTAATGAGTACCAATGCATCTCCCTGAACTGGTGGCCTTGATGGAAGAGGGATGCCTGGATATTGTAGCAGCCACAGAAACATGGTACACAGAGAACCATGACTGGGATGTCAACATACCAGGGTACACAATCTAGATGAGTACAGGGAGGAAAGAAGAAGAAGAGGAGGAGGAGTAGCTCTCTATGTAAGGGAAGGGATCAAAGCAACAGAAGAGGGATGCCTGGATATTGTAGCAGCCACAGAAACATGGTACACAGAGAACCATGACTGGGATGTCAACATACCAGGGTACACAATCTAGATGAGTACAGGGAGGGAAGAAGAAGAAGAGGAGGAGGAGTAGCTCTCTATGTAAGGGAAGGGATCAAAGCAACAGAACTAAAGGGTAAACAGGGAGAAGAGAAGGCACTGTGGGTGACCCTGAGACTGGAAATGGCTCCAGAATCTGCACAGGAGTTGTATACAGACCCCCGTCTCAGGGGGAGGAAATAGACAAGGAAATGATAGAAGGCATCCTTGGGATGGCAGAGAAAGGGGAGATATTTCTGATGGAGGACCTGAATATGCTAGATGTTGAGTGAAGCACCTTTGCTGCAGCCACATCCAAGAGCAGGGCCGTTCTCGATGCCCTACAGAGGGCATGCCTCAGACAGCTAGTTTTGGAACCCACTCGGGAGAGAGCAATATTAGACCTGGTACTCTCAAATGGGGACGGAGAGAGGATCTCTGATCTTGAAGTGGGTAGCCATCTGGGAACAAGCAACCACCAAACAGTGTGGTTCACGATAAACTTAGCTGTTGAGTCAAACCAGAAAAAAGTGAAGGTACTGGACTTCAGAAGGGCTGATTTTGTCAAAATGGGAGAGTGCCTTAGAAAAGCACTAGCAAACAGGCAAGAAGGTGGGGTGGAGAAAAAATGGGGAAACATCAAAACCGCCATCACAGAGGCAACAAGCCTTTGTGTGAAGCAAATAAACAAATCAAAATGAAAGAAAAAAAACACTATGGTTCTCAAAAGAAGTGGCAGGGAAGGTAAGGGAGAAAAATATAGCATTCAGGAAGTATAAGGAAACACAGAAGAAGCAGGACAGAGAACTGTACCAGTTAAAGCAGAAGGACGCAGGTAAGGCAGTCAGAATAGCAAAGGCTCAAACCGAATAAAAGATAGCCAACTCAGTTAAGAAGGGGGATAAAACCTTTTAGAGGTACATTAGGGAGCAAAGAAAGACTAAGGCAGGGATACTGAGGCTGAACAAAGAGGAAGGTGGTTGGGCAGAGAGCGACAGTGAGAAAGCAGGGATACTGAATGAATACTTCTGTTCAGTATTCACAATGAAAAGCAGGGGGAAATACCTAATCTGGTCAACAGAAGCACTCTGGATGGGGGTTGATATTAGTCCTTTCACAGAAGAAAGGATTCTCAAAGAACTCTTAAAACTAAAGGTGGATAAAGCAATGGGGTCTGATGGGATTCACCCCAGAATTCTAAAAGAACTAAGGGAAGAACTAGTAACACCACTGACTACTCTTTTTAATAAATCATGGGAGGATGATGTGGTACCTGAGGACCGGAGGAGGGCAGATGTGATTCCCCTTCACAAAAGTAGGAGCAAAACAGAGGCAGAAAACTACAGACCTGTCAGTTTGACCTCAGTGGTAGGGGAAAATGATGGAATCACTTCTGAAGGAAAGAATTGTTGAGTACCTAGAGGCCAGTGGGGCACAGGACCCAAGGCAGCATGGATTCACAGCAGGAAGGTAATGTCAGACAAATCTAATTGATTTCTTTGACTGGGTGACCAAAGCAGTAGACCAGGGAGGGGCTGTGGACATGGCCTACCTAGACTTTAGCTAGGCATTTGACACAGTCCCGCACAAAAGATTAATAAACAAATTAGCCAGCCTGGGAGTGGGTCCCAGGGTGGTAGCCTGGGTGAAACACTGGTTGGACAACAGGACACAGAAGGTAATAGTAAATAGAGTCCACAGTGAAGAAAGGAGGGTTACTAATGGGGTACCACAGGGTACAGTACGGGGGCCGGTCCTTTGTAATGTCTTTATAAGTGACATTGCAGAGGGACTGGAATGGAAAGTATGTCAATTTGCCGAAGACACAAACATCTGCAACTGGGTTGATACACAAGGTGGGGTGGAAAGGATGAAAAGGGACTTGGCAAGGTTGGGGGAATGGTCAAATGTATGGCAGCTTAGATTTAATGCAAATAAGTGCAAAGTAATGCACCTGGGAAACAAAAACCAAGGGGAAGAATACACAATGGGGGGTGAGATACTGACAACAACAAAAATGAAAAGGGACCTGGGGGTAGTCATGTCAGATGACCTAAAGGTGGGCCAGCAATGTGAGAAGGCAGTAAGGGGGCTGGGGGGATAGTGGGATGCACATGGAGAGGCATCACCAATAGAAAACATGAAGTTGTTGGCCCTCTGTACAGACAGTTGGTAAGACCACATCTGGAGTACTGTGTACAGTTCTGGAGACCCCATCTCCACAAAGACATAGACAGGGTGGAGGCTGTCCAGAGGAGGGCAACCAAAATGGTGCAGGGTCTGCATCAGAAGACATATGAAGAAAGACTAAAGGAACTAAAGATGTATAGCCTCGAGGAAAGGAGGGAGAGAGGGGACATGATAGAAACTTTCAAATACCTCAGGGGAATCAACAGAGTCCAAGAGGGTAGCATCTTTCAGAAAAAGAGATGTGCAAAAACAAGGGGGGACAATTTGAAAATAGAGGATGGACGGCTCAGAGGTAATGTGAGGAAGTATTTCTTCACAGAGAGGGTTATGGATACATGGAACAGCCTTCCTGAGGAGGTTGTAGAGTCAAAAACGTTGGGGGAATTCAAGAATGCATGGGGCAGACATAAAGCAAGTCTAGTGGGGGTTAGGAGGAAGTAGGCTGTTGGTTAACTAGGATCTGCAGCTTATCCGTTAGGTAGGGAAATGGGCAGACTAGGTGAGCCAAGCAGTCCTTGTGTGCCATCAAATTCTATGTTTCTATTATCAAGGACTCATCACCTGAAAGACCTCAGGAATTGAGGAACTTTCTGAGAAGAGAAGCTCACAGGATGTTCTGTGCAAAGACAACTCTTATCATACTGTAGGTCACACACCCCCAAGATCATCTAGAGGAAAATTCCCACTTTGCTTTTAAACTTCAGTGCTCCATATTGTTATATTGTTAACGTTTAGTAGTGGCTCCAACGGTAGGTTAGACATCCGAGTGTCACTATGCCCAATATAGTGTTATTCACTCCTTTAAGCTGCAAGTTCATTCTGTAGTGTCCCTCCAGGAAGCAGCAGGAGAAACAGCTCAAGGAGGAGTGCTCCAAAGAAGAAGGAGCTCAGTGATTGTGCTTTCCATTGAGCACCACCATGCACGATTAAGCCCCGCCCCCCCAAAAAGGTTTCAGTACCTCAGCTGTTTAGCCTTCAGCTGAAGTAAAGGCAGCATCTTTCTGACTGCTCTGATTGTGTTTTGCCTTGCGTACATGTTCAAGAGCCTCTCAAACTGCCTGTAGTGGTGCGTCAGCATGCCGGCGTGTTGTTACATGCATCCAGTCCATGGAATGAACACGCTTCCCGGCAATGTGTTCCACCTCTCACATGGGGCGCGGTATGCCTTTTAATCACAGAGCTTCAAGGGCTTTTCTTGGAGTTGTATATAACTGGGGACCATCGTCCCAGTATATCCTCAGTTTAGCTGGAAACGGTGTTTGAAATTATATGCCTTTTTCTTTCAGAAGTCGGATGATAGGTGCATACTGCATACATGCCCGTTGAACCTCCGGTGTATAATCATGGTCGAGGGGTATCCGAGATAACAGGTATTTCAATTCTTTCTTTGCCCATGTTTATTTGAAAAGATCTTATTTTATCGTAGAGCTACTGAGTAGAAAGACAATAGATATGGGTGTAACAGTTGGATCTTGTGACTTCGGCACTAATGAGTGATAAGCGTGCTCAATTGAGAGGGCACAGTTCAGGGGCAAATCGAGAATATCTCTCAGGAGATTCTCTAAGAAGGCAGTCATTGGCATGGTTTCTGCACCCTCAGCAAGTCCATACAGCCTTTAGTTGTTGTGGCGTGAGCAACCTTCTAGGTCTGTATTTTTCACTTGGAGAGTGATGGTTTGCTGGAGTAGGGCCTCTACTGCCTGACTAAGTCGGGCTGTGGCTTCCTCATTGTTAGAAATTCTGTTCTCAACTTCCTCGATTCGATTATCTGTTTTCTAGAGTTGTTGCAAGAGGTGCTGGAAATCCCTTTTCTTCTCAATTCTGGAGCTCCTGAGTTCTGCCAAGACGGTCTTGTATCAAGTTCTGGTAAGTAAGTCTGCCTTGCCTTCAGTATCATACACTGAGTCGTGGGCGCTACTGATTGAATGGCTTCTGTTGTGGCTACAGTGACAGTGTTGGTGGGACAACCTATCTGAATCCCGGTGTTTTGGAGTCGATCGTCCCTTTACAGCTGCCTCTTTCTCCTTTTGATGACTATCTCTACATATTTTGGTATTTTTTTCATTAATTTTAGTTGTAATAAGGGCTGTTATTCATGCAAATGAGGGGCAGATCGCCTAAGCTGCAGAACCGCCCGTAGTGGAACCAGAAGTCTCTGTATCAGGAATCTTAGTGCTGACTTTTTATTGTAGTCCCTGCAGATGAGGAGATTGAAGCAATAAGGCATGACCAGGGGTTTGATTAACAGTGTATATTAATCAATCCTATTGGAGTATTGTGGCATGAAGCACAACTGGGTGCCATATTGTCCCTATGGGTGATTAACGGACTATTAATATAACTCCTGGAAGTGCCTTATTGCTATCATACATTTTAAAAAAATTCAAAAAGAAGAGTGTTACAACTGTGCCTCTTTAATGTTTTCCTCATTGAGAGGGAGTTATTTTTAAGTAAAATAATTTATCTACCAACTGTTTATTCAGAATTAGAATACATCATTTCAGTTACTCAGAAATGCTAGAGGATGGCATATTGATAGGAAGAATGCATGTGCCATGGTGATTAGGCAGTACATGAAAGTGTAGCAGAGATCAATGAAAGGGTCTCAGAATGCTGATAGCCAATTTGATTGCACAATTTCTGAGACCCTTTTTCATAATGTCAAGTGATGGACCACCATGAACAACTCCCTCAGAAACATATTCAAGCTAATAATTCATAGGCCTATCCCAAATCTTCAGATATTTGAAGCTTCCTACTAGACTGCCTCAACATGAGGTGCTAAGTGCCAAAGGACGAATGAGCAAATAATACTATAATATGGTTAATATTATGGGTTTAACTGCATAAGTAGATGGTCCATTGAGTCCACCCCCGCTATCACAGTGGTCATATCCTGTTGTTTTCCCATCTTTCACAAAGTTATCCATTTTCCCTTTAAATATTGAGCCAAGTGATCCCATATTTATGTTGCTCTTTCAGTACAGTATAATAATACTTCCTTCAATCTTATTTTAATTATTGAGTGCAAGAATTAGAAATCTTACAACACAGTGCATTGATCATCACATACCTTGAATAATAATTCATCATATATGTACACTATCAAATTAACATATAAGGAAGGAATTGATAACATTATAACATGTTCGAGAAGGAGAGAAATAATAGATATAGGTTCTATACACAGTTATCTATAGCAGGAATCCCATCAGACCTCTAGGAAGGCTCTAAAGGTTTCCATTTTCACTTTAATAGGTGACCAAACTAAGACATATTTTTTTAATTGGCTGCTTGTATGGTAATGAATACATTCCAGAGAGTGGACTGCCACCAATGTGTTTAGCCACATTTTAAAAGTTGGAGGTCCCTGGTCTTTCCATTTCACAGGAATCTTTCTAAATGCTAACACCAAGCATAAGTTAATCAAGATTTGATTAGGGAGGGATAGACCATTATGCGTGTAGCCCATACACAATAACATCCATGATGCAGATTTTTCTAATCTAACCCCGATGACTTCTGAAATGAAGTTCATAATCTGCTCCCGGAACTGATTTAACATTGAGCAAGTTATCAGCACATGCTTCAGAGTTTCAATCTCTGTTTCACACCCGGAACAGTGCAGACATATGCTGGAATTTATTTTATGCAAAAACTCAAGGGTGTAATATACTCGGTGTAATATATTAAACATAATTTGTTGCATTTTAATTGATTTTAGTTCCCAACATTTTATGTCTGTTGCTTTTTACCATGCTGTTGTTGTGATTTTTATGTTTAGTTTTGCTTTCCATTTCTTTTTTAACTGCATTAAGGCCTGCAGTTTATATTGTAACAATATTTTATAAATATGTGAGATAGCTTTGATGTGTGTGGGTCTCTTCAGAAAAAAATCTAAATTAGTGAGCTTATCATTATAGTCATTCTTAATGTGTTTGTTACTATAGTCTCTCAATTGCAAATAGCCAAAGAGCTGTGAATTGGGAATATTATATTTGTTTTTAATAATGTCAAAACTTTGGACATGCCCTCCTTCCATTACTTGATTGTTTTCTTGTAATCCTTTCCTATACCATGATTTCAACAGACAGCCCTCCACAGGGGTTGGGAAATAACGATCTAAGTAAATAGGTGCGTTCAGGGAAAATATACTTTTCTGACGATTACTTGGTAAGATCTTATTCCATATGTATATCGTTGTCTTTGTTTTTGTGGAGAGTTTCCAGTTTACCTTCAAGAGATTAGTGTATTAAATATGTTTAATGTTGTAAAAGGGGGTGTGCGATGTTTCAATACAGAAAGAAGGGTAATTTCTCTCTTTACAATACCATGTGGTCATGACTGCTACGTTAGCCGCATAGTAATAGAATTTGATGTGTGGATAGGCAAGCCTGGCTTGAGAAAGGGGCAGGATTAATTTATCCAGTTTCAATCTGAGTCTCTTCACCTTCCAAAGAAACTTTTTTATAGTTACATCTTACCCCTTAAAGAAATTGTTTGAAAGTATTATAGGGACTGACTGGAATATGAACATGTATTTTGGTAAGATGGTCATTTTTATGATGTTGACCCTGCCCATCAGAGTAAAGGGCAGTGATTCCCAATGTAGAAGAAGCTTTGTAACTTCTTCAGTCAGTGAATCAAAGTTTAATGATTGTAGCTCACAGGGTTTGTTACCTAGTTTGACACCTAAATATGTGATTTGAGAGACTTTTTTAATATCGAGGGAAGCCGGAGGGGCAAAGGGGTCAGAGTGGTTAGCTGTTTCCCGAACTTCTGTTTTTGATCAGTTTACTCTGTAGCCAGAGATTTCCTCAAATTGTGTTAAAATATCTGAGATCTATAGAAAACTTTGATTTTGGTTATTAACAAAAATGAGAGTATAGTCCGCATAAAGGCTTATACGTTGTTACATACCATTTATGGATGGGCTCTGAATTTTATGCAAGGTTCTGAAAGCTATAACCACAGGTTCTATGGCTAAGGCAAAAATTAAAGGAGAAAGTGGGCATCCCTGTTTGGTGACACGTTGTGGGGAAAAAGGTGGACATTTCTGAGTTTGTCTTTACCCTGGCTAGCAGGTCCAAGTATAACATATTAATCCATTTACCGAAACCCAGACCTAAAACTGAATTTCTTTATAATAAGTTTTATGTATGGCCACTCCCCTTATCAAAGGCCTTCTTTGTGTCAGTTAGGACCATAGATAGGTCTGAGTTTTGATACTGGTCTAGGATATTGATGGCTTGTCTTATTTTGGATTTTAGCAATCTGCCCTTTATGAAACCATTTTGGTCCAGATGAATTAATGAGGGTAAGACCTGTTCAAGCCTGGTGACCAAAATTTTAGCTAGAATTTTAGCATCTGAATTAATCAAAGAGATTGGGTGATATGATACCGGGTTTGTGGGATCTTTGCTTTTTTTCAAAAAAAGGGAGATGGTAGCTTCTCTGAATGTGGGGGTCAGAAACTGCTTATTAAACATATATTCAAATAGGTTCTTTAAAATGGGGGCAATTTTCCATATGAAGATCTTATCAAACACTATAGGGAGCCCATCTGGCCTGGAGTTCTTCTCAGTGAGAGGCTCCTAATTGCCATCATTATTTATTCACTTGATATATCCTTATCTAAGGCCTCTGCTGTGATTGAGGGGATTTTCAGAAAATTTATTTTGGATAGAAATTCCACCTGAGGAGAAATGGGCCCTTGTGTATCAGCAGTATATAAATGTTAATAGAAATAATAAAATATTTTGTTAATATCTTATGTATTTGTGTATAACCGCTGCTCACAATCTTGAATTTCTATGATAATATGTTTTTGTTGTTCTGATTTGAGCTGCCAGGCCATTATTTTATCAATCCGTTCTGCATTGGCATAATATTTGTTTTTTGTATAGAGAGCATGTCTTTCTACTGTCTCTGTTGCTAAGCTATTATATTTTTCCCTAAGTGAGACTAGATTTTGGTAAACTTAAGTATCATTAGTTTGCATATGTTCTAGCTCTTTATGAGATATTTTTCTTTCCAATTCATTTATTTTCATGTTCTGTTTTTGTTACGCCTAATTCTATAAGATGTACTAGAGCCATGTATATAGGCCTTAAACGTGTCCAAAATTATGGATGGCTCTGAGTCTGGAGTTGTATTAAGTGAAAAAAACAGGTCAATTTCATTATTAGTATACTCGAGAAAGTGAGCCTTTCTTAATAATATAGGGTCTAACCTGAATTTAGGAATCTTGTCAAAATTTGGAACTTGAATTGTAACCAGAACAGGGGCATATCCAAGAGTAATATATTATAGTATTTAATATCCAATATTTGGAAGTTTATGGATTGTGAGCTCAAGAGACAATCTATTCGTGAGTATGTTTGGTGTGGTGCTGAAAAAAGGAGTACTGGCATGTCTCTGGATTTTTTAGTCACCATAGAGCTTGTAAAATATAATCCTCCATAAATTGTAGGATTTTTTGAGCAGTAGTGGTAGGTCTCTCTGGTTGTATTCCAGATTTATCAATTGGATTCAAAACCATATTGTAGTTTCCCTCTAAAATATACAGAGTGGGAAAGTTAGAAAGTTCCAAGAAGAAGTCTGTAAAGAAAGCAAGTGAATTTTCATTAGGTTCATAGACATTATCAATCATATAAGTATTGCCTGCTAATTGTATTTGAGTAATAATATACTGACCATTAAGGTTCGAGGCATATCTGATAATGTGAATATCCAAGGATTAAAAAAAAAATAGAGACCCCTCTCAAAGCATTCGTAAATAGGGCATTTATGCCCTGACCCCACCTTTTAGCATGAAATTGAAACTCCTTCTGGTCTAGATGGGATTCCTGTAAACAAATACAATTAGCCCTGACTCTGTTAATATAATTAAACACTTTTCTGGCTTTATTCCTGTTCTGAATCCCACTAACATTCCATGATATAACCTTGAGAGGCTGTATCATTTTATCCAGTCAAAAAAAAAGAGGGGGGACTGTCCCCAAATTATAAAAGTCTAATGTTTACCTTCTTCCACCAAACTATATAGTTTAAAAATAGTTCCTTCCCTTCTGGCATTTTTCTGTATATGCAGATACTTATCACTGTGCATTTTAAAGTAACTCTATTCTATAATTAAAACCTTCCCTACCACCCCACCACCCAAAGTGACAGATCATTGCCTCATATACTGTATATGTGGAGGAGTCCCATGTAATTTATTGCATTCCTCGAACTAACACTTTTTCAATTTCTACAGAGATATGCCAGGGTGATATAAACCTAATCTTTTCTCAAATGAGTTAAAAAAGATTGTAGATTGTAGGGTTTGTTATTTGATGAGCACCAGTCAGTGATGGCTATCCCAGTTGCACAGTTAGAGAGCATCTGATCGAGGTTTTCCACAACTGGGGTAAATCCTGAAAAAAACGTATAAACCTGTATTCACCCATGGTTGTCTAATAACTCTTTAATGTCTGCTTCATAACAGAGATGATAATGAGGAAAAATTAATGTGCACCAGATGTCCTTATTATACTCCCCGAATACCCACTATTTCCAACCCCCCCATTTGTTGTGGTATTCTCCATCCGGCGAATGGTGCGGCGGGTCATGATGTGGTAACCACTTGGCCCTCAGCGAAGCAGAATTAATGTTTATAAGAGGAGAGGAGAGGAGGAGAAGAGAGAGAGTGGAGAAAGAAAGAAAAGAAAGAGAGGAGAGAAAAAGAAAGAGAAGAAAAAGGAGGAAATAATTTTTCTCCCCTTCTCCTCCCTCCTCCCCAACTGTTATCAAGTACCCCCTCAGCATAGCGGTAGTAATAAAAACACAATTTTTTCCTAGAACAATCAGTCCTTTGATTCTACTGCTATATAATATAAGAAGAGTAATACCTCCAACCACTCCTGGAGGGGTTGGGGGGGGGAGGAGCAAAACATAATAGCACAAAACGTTTTCAGAGAAGAAATAGGAGTCCTATTAAGTTCCAGTTCCAGTTTACATTGGGTTCCAGTTCTGGTTCTGCAGAAAATGTTCTGCCTTTTTAGGCTCTGAGAATATCCATGTTTTCCCATGTAGGAGAAATCTCAACCTGGCCTTGTAAAGAAAAGTAAACCTGATGCCGTGCTGTGTTAACAATTCCTTTGATTTAGTGAATGCTCAGCATGCCTGTTGAGTATGAACCGAAAGGTCTGGATAAGCCAAGAATTTATACTGTTCAAACTGTAGGCCTCTATTTATTCTTGCCTGTCATGGGATCAGTTCCCGGTCTTTGAAGCTATGTGGTTTGATAAATACTGGTCTAGAATGATTGCTATTGTTCGATGTTTGAATTTGAGATTTAGGGCCTTGGTGGGCTCTATCCAAGATGATCTGCTCATCTGGGTGCTTTCTGTTGAGTGCCACTGTTAAAGGTTTTCCAAAAAAAGGTAGTGGATCACCCTGGCCTTCTAACACCTCAGGAATTCCTATCAGTTTAACATTTGAACACCTAGACCTAGAGTGATCCTCGAGGTCAGCTATTTTCATTTTAAGTTCTCCCAGTTCTTTTTCTAGGGAATGCTGTTTGTCCATAATGAGTGACATATTATCTTCGAGGGTACTAATTTGTAATTCTGTTTCTGTGGTTCTTATTGTTAAGGCACTCATCTGATTTTGAATTGAAGTTAAGACAGAGGAAAGATCTGAGATAGCAGTGGAGATTGCAACAAAACCTGCTTTGATTTCCTGTTTGATCTCAGCTTGAAACTTTCTCATGTCCTCCGTCACCATAGACTGCAGCTGGATTACTTGATTGTTTAACTCCTTCCCCCCCCGCTTGCCTCCAATGGTAGGCCCCATATTTTCAGCATGTGTGTTAGTACCCAATCTTAAATTATTTGCAAGTTGATCACAGGCACCAATTTCAGCTTTGACTGCCACTGTAACAGCAGTTTCAAGATCTGATATAGCTGTGCTTGGTTTTTCTAAAGAGACAATATTACCAATATCTTTAGAAGCACTTGTGGCAGTTGTTAAGCATATGGGGCTAACCTCCTTTTGTGGATGTATTTGTTCAAGTTCATTTGCTGCTTACATTTTTTCATCTTCTGCTGTTATATATCCAACTTTCTCAGTTTCCACCACCAAGGTTGTGTGAGTTTCAGTTTTTGTAAGTGACAGAGACTGGGGAATGGGGAGCAGGGGCTTGCCGGTGAAAATACTAGTGTCACCCAGCCCAGTGGTGCTGAGGGTTGAGGCGCTGGATGCCACACCTTGCACCACACTGGCTACTATAGGGGTCAGGAACAAGCTCGGGCTGCTGGGGGTTGGCCGGGGGGAAAAAGGCTAGAGCATCCGATGACAGCATGTCTTCTCCAGGGGGAGGGTGGGTGCTTCACACCGGCAAGCAGTGATCCCTGGCAGAGGCTGGGGGCAAGACAGCTGCTGGAGTCACTAGGGTGCGATTAGTCGGGGGCATAGGCATTGGACTAACCAGCTTCGGGGATGGGTTCTGGGGGGGTGGGGGGAACTTTGTGAGTGTCGGCGCCTACTCCTTGATACCAGGGCTCACACTCAGCACCTCCTAGGAAAAATGGAAAAAGCCCCTCCAGAGTCAGGTAGACGGCGAGCCAAGCTGGGTCCCAGTCTACCGCCACCTGCCCAGCTGAGTTGGGAACCCGACGAGATCCGAAGGTTCAGAGGGTGGGCCCCATCCCGACCCCATACTGGGCGAAAACCACAGCAAGATGGAGGACCCTGATCAGTCAGGTAGGATAGGGTAGGGACAGGCTTAATTGGCTCTCCCAAAGAGGCGACTCCGGAGGGGAAGGGGGAGGGGGAGGATAATATATATATATATATATATATATATATATATATTACTAGTGTCTCCGAAGAAGTTGTTCAATTTCTGCTGCTGTAATCGGGTTCTGCCTGCAGTTTTGTTATGGCTTAGTTCATTCTGCACTTTTACTCCCCCTCTATTCAATAGCTTATTTTTTTGGGGTCACAATTCAGGCTGTGTACCAAGATTAGTTGGGGCTGTGTCAATAGGTGAATGAGAAGACATACTCTGGTTTGGAGGGAGAGGTGCGCAGGAGGACTCTAAATGTTTGCGACCACTGCTGCCATTGGCAACGCTCTCAGACTAGGTAAGCTGTTTCAAAAAATAAGAGTTATTGTAATTGTGTAGGGCAGAGAGTACACGATGAGCAGGAGCTTAAGACATAATAAATTCTACTCCACTTGGGCCATTCATGGTGCTGACACATGAACTCACACTGCCGCCATTGCAGAGCCATAATGCATGCGCTGTTCAGGGTTCCTTCAGTTTGTTTAACTATTTTGTTTATAGTATTGTCTGCTATTATCCATTAGGTTGTTGTCTTTCCTTAGGCTCATTTTTAGTATAAGCTGTAATTTGTTAACCTTTGTTTATATTATGCAGCAGGAGGAGGTCTTCCTTTGTTTTTCTCTCTTCTAGTTTGAATAGGCCTATGTCTTTGAGCTTTTCGTTAGGCACAGGTCATAATGTCGCATGACATTATGCTGCATGTCAAGATCGCGCTGCCAGTACAGTGCAATTCTTGCCATGTGGCATATCTTTATTTCTGTGGGGGCCTCTGCCCCCACACCTATGCACGGGCTCGCCCAATCCCTCCCAATTTAGATTCTCAGCTCCGGGGGGAGGGGGGTTCAAGTCGGGGAGCACACAAAGTTCAAAGAAAAATAAAAGTTTCTGGCAGGGATTTATTTAACTCCAAAACTTGATTAGCGTTTTGCTCATGAAAGTACTAAACCATTGTGAAAATGCATAGCACTTGCCTCACTGTGTTTTACAAACATAACACTTCAAGAAAACCTATATAAATACTTTTTGTACAGCTAGCATTGTCCTAAGAAAAAAACTGCTATTCAATTATTTAAAACCCTGTTTCTGGGACTGGGAATCAAACCCAGTCCCAGAAGCACTGCCTGGGTTCCCTGCTGCTGTGGCTCAGTCCGTTGAGCCACAGCAGCTGGTTAGCAGAATCAACTCCCAGCAGAGTCCATATCCTTTGCCTGGGAGAGGGGGAATACAGCAGTATACGTGGTATTGCACCATTCACTCACTGGTGCAGAGCTGTACCAGGTTAGCCATAATGTTGTACGCTATTACGCGTACGACATTATGACCCGGTAACTTTTCTTCATACTGTAGGTCTTACCCTCCATACACCACATCATCTTCATAGCCCATTTATGTACCTTTTCCACCAGTCCAATATCAGGTTTTCTGTAAGGTGACCTGAGCTGTATGGCATAATCCAGAATGAGTCATACGATCCATCTGCAGAGTAGCAGTAATGCTTTCACAGCTCCACATATGAGATGCTTCTTAATATATTCCATATGAGAATATGTAAGCATTAATCACTGCCAGAGGGGGGCTCTGCTGGTGGATTAATGCCCACTGGGGGGGTTGGTGCCCGAGGGTCCAACCCAGCGGCATTAACCTACGGCAGAGCCCAACTGAAGGTGATTAACGCGCTAACTTGTGGCTCCCGCGGAGTGGCCACAAGCCTATGTTCAGTGCTCACCTCCAGCGACTATGCTCCGTGGCACCCCTATCCACAGAAGAGGCGGGACACAGATGTTGCAGGTAACTTTGTTTATTGTGTTTACAGGCACAGGAGACAGGTTCGGACTCTACAGTGCTGGAGCAGTGATATATAATTGAAGCAGTTTGCATTCTCAGCTCTCCAGCACTAAGAGTCCCTGTGTGCGGGTCTTGCCCCTGAGCATCTCTATCTGCAGCGTTAACCTTGGTGTGTGTTTCATTTACATAATATTGTGTTTCTTCTGTGAGTGACTGACTCCCTTGCCACTTGCAAAGTTGTTTCATTCCCCAGTGCTTTCAGTTTTGCTTCAGCCGGTGGAGATGCAAGCGGACGTTTAAACTCGGGCTGCCTGGGCTGTCTGTTTTTGTATTTTATTATTTACTGTTGGCGCAAGCAAATTAAACTCATCAGTGCTGGAGCAGTGATGACTGATTGTGCTGCTCCGCTGGCGGTCATGGCTGCCGGTGCCCTTGCCTCAGTGGTTGCAGTCCGGGTATATTAGGGCTCAATGATTTCAGCCCTCTGCCAGCTCCGGGAAGCGGACGTTCTGTGTCTCTGCATGTGGGGGGGGGGTGCACAGTGCTTGATGCTGGAGCGGGTGGGGTGGGGTCTGCAGCTGCCACTGGTGACTCGGCGGGTGGGTGCCCTCTGATGTCTCCATGGCCACAGCTGGTACTGACCGAGCGGGTGTTATGTGTGGCTTAATACCCGCTCGGTTTCAGTCAGCTGTGGCCGTTCGGTGAATCCTGGCGCTCCTTTTGAGCGGGCGACAGTGAGCCGTGTTACAAATATATTCTGTATGGGGCTGGAAGTATAGATACATAGATGCTGTTGGCAACAAAGAGCCTCGCGGTCCATCCAGTCAGCCTTATCTCTCTTTCTAATGCTTAAGGTACCCTAGATGCTATGACAAGTTCCCCTCCTTTCACATTAGCATGATAATTCCCATGTGCGTATCCCACACATTCTTGAATCCCTGAACCATGGCCACCCCACCACTTCCTGGTGGAGACTGTTCCATCTCTCCACCACCCTTTCAGTGAAGTAGAATTACCTCAAGTTCCCCCTAAGTTTTTCCCCTTTTAGTCTCATGCTGTGCCCCCTAATTTTGCTATTTCCCTTCATATGAAAGATGCTCCCCTCTGGTACCCTGTTGATTCCCTTCAGGCCTAGAGTTTAGAGTAACAAGTTGTGAATGAGCTTGGTACCTCCAGCAGGCAGACTTGGGTTTGATTCCCACAACCTCCACTGGCATACTGTGTGACTCTTAGCAAGTCACTTAACCTCCCCAGTGCTCCCAGCTTGCCCCTGAAAACAGGCACTTGTGCCTAGTGGGCTTTACCCAGTTAACAAATAATAAAATAAAAAACAATATATATATATCCCCAAATTCTATGTTCCCTTCTCACCAATTCCCTAAGATGGCTGTACTGCTCACATCATTTGTTGTCAATGTACAGTTGTGGCCAAAAGTATTGGCGCCCTTGCAGTTTTTTCTAATAATGCACCATTCCTTCCAGAAAATTGTTGAAATTAAAAAATATTTTGGTATCCACATATGTATTTCTTTGTTTTGCAGTGGAATAAAAACACAAAAAGCAGAAAAATGTAGTAAGTCTTAGCTTATTCCACACAGAAATCCTTAAATGACCTGGACAAAATTATTGGCACCTTTTAGAAGTAGTTAGAAATAATTAGATTTCAAGCAGGTGATTCTCCTTCACTTTGGAATTGAACTCACCTGTGGTGAGTTGCAGGTGCCTGCAATATAAAAATCACTCATTCAACCAGTTTGAATAGAGAAAAGGACTCATCCTCCTGTTTTGTGTCACTGTGTGTACCGCAGTGAGCATGGAGAAAAGAAAGACAGACAGACAATTGTCTGAGGAGGTCAGACAGAAGATTGTAGCCAAGCATGGGCAATCTCAAGGCTAAAAATCAATCTCCAGAGACCTTGATGTTCCTGTTTCCACCGTATGTAATGTTATCAGGATGTTTAAGGCCCATGGCACTGTAGCCAACCTCCCTGGATGTGGCTGCAAGAGAAAACTTGATCGAAGATTGCAGTGCAGGATTGTTCGAATGGTGGAGAAAGCGCCTCGATCAACTGCCAAACAGATTCAAGCTGACCTTCAGACACAAGGTACAACAGTTTCAACTCGCACCATCCATTGCCAACTCAATGAAAGGGTGTTATATGATAGGAGGCCCAGGAGAACCCCACTGCTGAGAGAGAGACATAAGAAAGCCTGACTGGGGTTTGCCAAAACACACCTGAACAAGCCAAAATCCTTCTGGGAGAATGTCCTGTGGACAGATGAGATCAAATTAGAGCTTTTTGGTAAAGCACATCATCTCTATGTTTACAGAAAACAAAATGAAGCCTTCAAAGAAAAAGAACACCTTCCCTACAGTCAAACATGGAGGTTCTATGATGTTTTGGGGTTGCTGTGCTGCCTCTGGCACTGGGTGCCTTGAACGTGTGCATGACATCATGAAATCTGGAGATTACCAGGCCATTTTGGAGCACAATTTTGAACCCAGTGTCAGAAAGCTGGGTCTCCATCGAAGGTCATGGGTCTTCCAGCAGGACAATGACCCCAAACACACTTCAAAAAGCACCCAGGAATGGTTCAAGACAAGACGCTGGACTGTTCTGAAGAGGCCAGCAATGAGTCCAGATCTAAATCCCATTGAAAACCTGTGGAGAGACCTGAAAACAGCAGTTGGGAGAAGGCACCTTCAAATCTGGGAGAACTGGAGCAGTTTGCACAAGAAGAGTGGGCCAAACTGCCAGTAGAGAGGTGCAGGGAGCTCGTCTATGGCATATAGGAAGTGGTTGATTGCAGTTATTTTGACCAAAGGCTGTGCTACCAAATATTAAGTCTAGGGTGTCAATAATTTTGTCAATGCCATTTCTTTTCATTTTCTGATTTAAAAGGATATATTAAATTCTGAATCAAAAAAAAGATTCTGTAATATTAACAGAGAAATAAAGAATTGTGGAGACCAAATACTGTACTGTTGTTAATTTCAACTTATGTTTAGAGGAAATTGTGAGTTATTTGAAAAAGTGCAAGGGCGCCAATATTTTTGGCCATGACTGTATGTATCATTGGGTTTGTGTCAGTGTAGTGTAGTGGTGACTGGAGGGCAATACCAAGATGAGGGTGGGCATATAGGTGATCTTCCCAGGTGCTGGCCACCACCTGTGCCAGGCCTTTTGCTAGGTATATGCTGTCATAGATTGACAGCATCTAATGAAATAACTCCCAGGTATGCGTGACTGTCTTGTCAGTGACCTATACCCCCCCAACTAGATGGTGGAGAGGGAGAGGGGTGTTTGGGACCCGTCTCTGCTTCTGTCTGTAGAGGGATATACACAGACTGTATGTCCAGTAATACTATTTCTGGCACTAAGAAGGTACAGATTACTTATAATTCTCATTGAATGTCATTTGTTTATAATACCTCTGCAGCTGCTTACAGTGTTTCAGTACCAGCTGTGACTAACAACTGTGCAGATGGTTGTTTGGGAATTCCAATGAAGGGCAACTATTTGCCCCTCTTTATGATGGTGTCCAGTAATTTATGACTATGTGTATTTTCATGTAGCACACCTCATGTCCTTGCTCTCCCTAGGCTACATGTCCCCACACCCATTTATGATAGGACTGCTTGTGATGTGCGCACTCCCCTAATGCCATGCCAGCTGCACACCACCAACAGCAGGTGATTTAAGCAATAAGGCACAATAGGGTGTGTATTATTGTGTAATAACATCACTCTTCAAGTGGGTTGGAGCACAAGGCAAAGCTGAGTGCTTCCACCACCCAAGGAGTGATTTTATTACACGTTATACCATGGGCATAAAAGCAGAACCAATGAGAGTGTCAGACTGGCACCTTACCCCTGTTGTAAATCCCCTGATAACCAAAGCAAAAGGTGCCAGCCACCTGCATATTAAAAATAGCAATCCGACCCCGAAACCACAAAATTTAAGCCACCATGTTGAATCCCGCTTGACTGGTGTCTCCCACAAGTGACTGGGAAATTTAAACACACTTCAATGTGCTCCACAACATAATAAATTTAGTTAAAGTATTTTTCTTGCCCATAAACACTTTTACTCAATTCACCTCATAAAAAATCCTTTGCTGTCTACTCAGCTCCGTTGCTACTTCCTCTTGCAGTACTCCATATCTGAATCCCTACTTTTAGCCACAGGAAAAAAAATACAAATCCCCCATCTATCAACAACACAAACTCCATCTCCTGTACATTCACGCTCTGTCTTTCTCTTACAGTCCTGCTCTGTGTGTCTGAATCCCCACTGCCAAGCAGAAAAAAATGTAATGACAGTGTGCTGGACATTGATATTCTCCACTGCTCTGTCTGGCTCCACATAAAAAAAAAAAAGCACAGCAAGAGTGTGCTACAGCAAGTAATGATTCCTCTTCTACTAACAGAGCTCTCTCTTTCTCCACACTGTTGCAGCAAACGACCATTCTCAAACCCCTCTATTCTGCCTCCAGCTCCGCAGCCATAGCAACACCCTAGCAACAGCCCAGGCAACCAAGTGCAGCTCAAAGAACCAATAACTTTTGTGGCAGACTAACAAATACAATAAAATAAATTACAAAAAGCATATTTTATTTAATTTTTGTATCTCAAAAAAAGAGCACCGTGGTATAGTGCAATAAGCCACTAAAGGATGTGAGTTATCGAGGATTTACCTCTCAACTGCACCTAAGTGGGCAAACTACTCCAGCCATGGTAGATTCCCCGATAACCCACACCCCCTTATGGCTTATTGTTTAAATAACACTCATTCTGGAGTACCTCATTGCAATCATACGATGACTTTTATTTATGAATATTGTGGGGACTACAATGAGCACATGTAGATGGCTAAAACATTTCAAAGTTAGGCAGAGAACACATTTTGGAGCATCCCTTTTATGTGTACTTGTACAGTTTCATTTTTTAATTAATATTTATTTTTGAGGAAACACTCCCCATGTGAAAGCACTGCATCACTGGTATGTAAATAATCAATTGTCTGGTATCACTGTAGTGTTTTATGTGATACCTGGCGATTAGGTACAGTATTTGCATACCCATGATGCAGTGCATTCAAATGGGGTGTGTTTCCTCATAAAAAATAAAACTGTAAAACTAATACTATAAAAGAGATGTTCCCACACTATAAAGGGAATGTTCTGACACTTGTTCTCTGCCTATGATATGTTTTATCCATAAGTATTTTTATCCCCACAATATTAGTAAATACGATTTTTATATGAAACTAAGCTTGCGCAACTGCCCTTGTGAGACATCAAGCTCTCTTACATACAGTGATGGTATTGTGTAATAACATTGCTATATCAATGGGACAGTAGCCAACCAGCTTCTTACATTTTTCCTTGCCATTGTATAATGTTATTTATAGATGTAAACATCAGGCAACAGAATAGAACACCCCCAGACAACCAAATACCACACTGTGGAAACAAAAAAATATCTTACCAGATTTTGTTCTCCATACTATGCACAGTTAGAGTGAAAAAACAATCTGTTGGTGAGCATAGTAACCATGCCAGTAAGAATTTATGATGTCATCAGTGACCACCTAATGTTTTATCCAGGTGCTCCTGGGCATTGCCAGAGACAGTGGCTGCAGTCAGAAAGTCTGCCAATATATGGACATCTTAATGGGACATGTGAGATATAAAACATATTGTGAAACACACAAGTGAGTGAGCGAATAATTACTGCAAATTTTAAAAAGTTTACAGTGTCAACAAAAGACCAGACACAAAACTTATAGACAAATAAAATAAAATAAATAAAACTTATGCTTATAGACAAAGGTAGCCCCAGCTGACAAAATAGAACATGTGAAATTTAATGCCAAATGAAGGTGGAAGGGAGGAAGGAAGAAAACCAGCACAGGAAAAATATATACGTGGATCGTAAATATAAACCACAAAGGACAAAAGTAATCCAAAAGAATTTTACTGAAAGCAACTGTGATATTCAAAACATGAAAATCCCCCTCAAAAACCGTATGTTAAAGTAGCTAAAGGAAAAATACAAGAGACAAATGACGATGTAGTACGTACACAGATTGAAGGCAAATTCACACATGAATAAATTCATAATACATGCGTGTTAACAACCTTACCTTAATTCACAGGCATGACAGTATGCCCGTAGGAACAGACACACAGATTTTGGTCAAACTTCAAAAACATTTTTTTAAGCCAAGATGAAATAGGGGCACATCGGGAATCCTGATACTTATATTTCATAGATAAGTAAAGTGGCTTACAGCAGCATAGACTGCTGATGAAAAAATGCAAGCCCAAACAATGACAACAAGGAGTGATCTTAGGTTGTTTTACTTCCATTTTCACCCACAGCCTCTGAATTGGGAAAACTGGGATAGTAAACTTGGCTAACTCCCCAACCAGAGAGTTGTGGAAATCTACATAGGAGAGATGACACTGTATTGGACTGACACTGGAGACAACAGGAACTGTGAAACTTGCACAACCTTGAAGTATGACTTTAACACCATTTTTAAGTAAAATAAAATAAAAACTTTACTGGGCTGGTCTATAAGTGTGACAGACACAGCAGCAAATAAATAAAATAACCACAGTAATAACTTAGCAATAACCTGTTAAATTATCTGTGCCTTATACTCCATGCATGTATTCTTATACTCTATTCACTTTGTTTGCCCACAGGTCTGTACTTGCTATCCCTAGAGACTATATGCTATACCTCTACCCACAAGCTCTCCAAATACTAACAGCACTAGGGCACCCCTCGCCCCTCAGCTGCTTCAAATTGCTTTCAGTTACAGTAGCTGAAGGGCTTGTAGGTCTACTAGGCCTATACCTACCTCAATTAGCCCACTTACCCCCTTTTTACCCAGATACCCTTTGGCACTAAACTGTATGCAAATACTTCAAGGGGGGTTCACAGTGATCTGCCCAGGATGCCTCTGCTGCTATTTTCAAAGCAGAAATGTGCCCAAACCTGTTAGACCATCTATTGCATCGAACAATAGACACAGATGCATCCAGAAATGGATGCAATTGTGTCCATTTTGGATGCACTTGCATTCATTTTTATAGCTGTGGGAGGAGCCTAGAGCCTTCCTGCTTTCCCTTGAAAAATGGTGTTTCTGTAGAACACATCTTTTAGGAGTTTTCAGTGTATTCTTCCATTGTCCCGGATTCCCCCCTTTTCCCTCACAAAAGACAGAGACCGTTCATTGTTGTGCTCAGATTGGCAATTAATTTATTTATATATCATAATTCCATATTCTATTTTATCATCTTTTATTATTATATCTCTCATAATTGCATTTATTAGCATTCATATATCAATTTCTGATCATCCCTCTTTCTTCCTCTTTTTGGCCCCCCCCCCAGGTGAAAACCTGGGTGCCTTCTTCTTCTCTTTTCCTGTTAGGTAACGGTGAAAACCAAGACTGATTTTCGTCCTTCAGCTTCTTCTTCTTTTCATCTTATTCCTTTTTCTTTCCCCCCTCCCCTCCTTCTCCCCCTTTTCCCCTCTGCCATCTACCTTTGGCAGTCCAAGAACCGTACTATTCTCTGCCATCCACCACTGGCAGTCCAATAATCGTCCTACTGGACACTTCTGTCATCCACCTTTGACAGATCTACCATACAGTCCCTTTTTGACTGTCTTCCCCTCTTGCTCTATATTTCCAGGGTGGATGGGAGGGATCAAAACTCCAGTAAAAGTGGCTGAACCACTCCTGTGCTGCCCATTATGTACCACCTCTTCCCCTTCCCCTTCCTGTTGCTTGGCTATTGTTCTGACTCCTGACCCTCCCTTCCCCTTCCCTCCCCCCTCCTCTTCTGAGCACACTATCTTAATGAAAAGGGAAGGGGTGCACCAGGGCAACCTGGTCTGCCCATTAAGGGGCAAACTCCATTGTCCCAGATTCCTCCCTTTTCCCTCACAAAAGACAGAGACCATTGTTTGTTGTGCTCAGATTGGCAATTCATTTTTTTATATTTCATAATTCCATATTCCATTTTATCATCTTTTATTATTATATCTCTCACAATTGCATTTATTAGCATCCATATATCAATTTCTGATCATCTCTCTTTCTTCCTCTTTTTTGCTCCCCCCCAGGTGAAAACCTGGGTACCTTCTTCTTCTCTTTTCCTGTTAGGTAACGGTGAAAACTGAGACCGCTTTTCCTCCTTCAGCTTCTTTTTCATCTTATTCCTTTTTCTTTCCCCCTCCCCTCCTCCCCCCCCTTTTCCCCATTAGCCGGTCTCCAGCTTGAGTTGAACGACTGGCTTTCCCCTCAATTGAGGGTATTGTTCCTCCCTTCATCAGGGAACCTCCTTCCTAGTCCTTCTCTCCTCTTTTTTTTTAATTCCGTTTTTCACGTGCCTCCTCCATGCGTCTATAAAACCCATAATTTCTGTGTTAAACATGTCGATGGCTAGATCTGACAGATGCACACCATCTGGCCTGTAGAAATCTTCTACCCACTCTTCTATGCCCCTTAGTAATACCGGTCCTCCCATTTTCTTTATCAGTGTCCCTACCCTTCTGTTCATCTTTCTCCTGGCCCTGTCCAGAGCTCTATGGTTGTGCTCATGTCTCCAGACCCTTCTTGGGATTATGTCCGGCCAGGCAAGGCATACCCCAGGCCACCACTGTTGTATTGTCTCAAAGTCCCTTTTTACCTATATGTACGTGTCTACCCATGGCTTACTCCCAAGGTCATTACCCCCTATATGTAAAATAATTAAGTCTGGAATGGGTCACCACTCCATTAGCTCTTTCAGGGTAGGAAGCAGTTGTGCCCATCTCATCCCCTGGATGCCGCGCCACACCAACCTACATTGTCTCACATCCTGGTACAGCTGTTTTCCCCCAGCCTTTTTCTCAGCTCTCCTTTCTACCCAATAAATATAAGAGTGGCTGCAGATCCAAACTTCCGTGATCCTCCCTCTTCCTATAGGGTTTAAGCAAAATAAATATCTTATATATGGTCTTAGTTTTTCTTTTCACAATATCTACCCCCCCCCAACGTGGCTGTAAATCTGTAACAAAAAACATAGGTGATACGTTAGTCTCCATACTGCAGTGCTCGAATGTATCTTTTGTAACTGGTAGACCACCAGTGCCCCTTTTCCAAAATATTATTCACAGTTTCACCTGCCGTTGCCCACTGTAAGGCAGCTCCTATCCGTAGGGAGTGGGATGAGTAATTAGTTGGGTCCTTCCCAAGGAATTGCATACCTTTTTTGAGCAAGGCCGTGACTTGATAACTTGTGACCTTTCTTCCATCTTCATGCACAAATAAACTCCTTGTCCTATTCCCATGCTCTGCAGAGAAAGCCCACAAAGCCTTTACTGGGCACACTGTGTCTTCTACGTGTTTCTTTAGTATCACCGTGTAACCCTGCCCTCTTTGATCCATCTTTGACCTTTTAATAATGATTTGTATCTCCTTCATCCCCTAGCTTATATCTTCCCATTCCAATCCCCCTTCTTTTTCTTTACTGTTATGCCCCACCACCTCACTCACTCTCATGGCCCCAGCGAACATTACCACGTAAATTGTGTGAAATAGCTGGGCCTCTGCTTTTGAACTGCAGATTGACGGCAATATGTCCATTAGTTTTGCCAGCCACTGCTCATCTATTGGTCTTCTACTATCCACAGCCCCCTGTTTTAACCTATCCCACCCTTGCATCATTCTTCTAATGAACATTGATTTTGTCGGGTCCTTCCACCCTTTCAGGCTGCAAATTACACTAATCCCTGCCAAATAGACCCCCATTGTGGTGTGGGCTGTTCTTCTTTGCCATTGCTCTATGGTAAACTTCCCTAGTTGTTCCTCCATGAGTGGCCTACTTACCTCCATGTGGTGTGTTGCCCTGAATGTTTGAAACACTCGCCAGTCCCCATCGCAGGCCCTCAGAGTCCGTGGTGCCCATGAACTGCGAAACAACAGTTCTGCTCCTTCCTGTCAATGTCCCAGATGTTCATTGGTATGGGTGTTTTTTGCTCCTCTGCTGTTGGTGCCAGCCTCCGGAAGCGTTCCAGCTGCAGACAGGAAAGGCTGTCAGAAAGGATATTGTGTACCCCTTCTATGTGTTTTGCTCTGAATGACATGTTCAATTGTAAGGCCCTTTGCACCAAAAGTTGCAAGACCTGATTGACCGTGTCTGACCTGGCTCCCCTGTTGTTTAATATCTATACCACTGCCTTGTTGTCACACCAGAATGTCACTTTCTGATTCCGTAATTCTTCCCTCCAAACTAGGATGCAGGCCCAAATAGGCATGATCTCTAACAATGTTATATCTGTCACCTTACCATCCCTCACGCAGTCTGTAGGCCACAGCTCTGCAAACCATCTGCCCCTCAAATAGCCCCCCATGCCTAGACCCCCAGCAGCATCCATGTACAGATTAAGGTCTGGTTGTAAACCCATTCGTCCTTCCAGAAGGAGCAGCCATTATAGGCCCTGAAGAATTCCTCTCATGCCTTAAAATCCTCCTTGGCTCCTTTTGTCATGTCTACCCAGTGATGTGGTTTGGTCACCCTGGCTGTTGCCCTAGCTAACCTTTTAGTGAAAGCCCTCCCTGGTCCAATAGCCCTTCAAGTGAAGTTCAGGTGCCCTAATACCTGTTGTACTTGTTTTAGTTGTACTCTTCTCCTACTGGTATGTATTTGAATCAATTCTTTCAGTTTTTTCACTTTTTTGTCCAGTAGCCTAAATATTTCCCCTGGCGCATCTATCTCAACACCCAGAAATTCTAGCACCCTACTGGGCCCTTCTGTTTGTTCTGGTGCCAGCGGAACCCCTAATTCCTTGCACAGCTCTTGAAAATTTACCAACATTTTTTGTGTTTCCTTTTTCCCACTACCTATAAAAAGGAAATGATCCAAATAGTGGATAACTGTTTTATTGAAATATCCACTGCAAACAGGAGCTGAATGCTTCAAATGTCGCACATGCTATAGAACATCCCATGGGCATGACTTTGTCAAAATAGTATTGCCCCCCCAATTTTAAAACCCAAAAGATCCCAGTCTTCTCTCCTAACCAGAAGTAATCTGAAAGCGGATTCTATATCCATTTTTGCCATCCATGCATCAGCAGTTGCCCGGATTATCTGGACTGCGTCTTCTAATGTTGCATATGTCACTTTACTATATTCCTCTCCAATAAAATCATTCACAGAATCCCCTTCAGGAAAGGATAGTTGGTGAATTACCCTGTATTCTCCCTCCTGTTTCTTGGGGACCAAACCCAATGGAGAGATCCTCATATTCTGCAATGGGGGGTATGAAATGGTCCTTCTACTCACCCTGCTACCTTTTCTTTCTCTATCTTTTGTCTTAACATTTCTGCTCTCCCTTTTACTGAACCCAGGTTGTTCGCCTCTTTCACTTGTCTTGGGCCTTCACACTGCAATGAAAAACCTGTGCAAAAACCTTTTTTAATCATCTTTGCCATTTGTCTATTCGGGTATCTGTCCAACCAGTCTTTCCATGCCTCTATCCTGATGGGGGTTCTGGCTTCTCTAAATTGCCTCCTTGCTTTCTTCTCTTCTCCCACCCCAAATTCTCCCCTTTCGCTCAGTGCCTGGCCTCGCTGCTCAGTGATTCTCACTCCCTCTACTCGCATGCCCCTACCCCTCCCCCCTCTCTTCCATGTCTGCCCCTTATACCCCTGGCCCTCACAAAAAAAATGTTGACCTGAACCTTGACCCCCAAATCCTTGGGCTCCCTGAACCCATGTCATCCTGCATCTGCCTGCCGGATGTGTTCCCCCGCATTTTGAACATGCGTGCCAAAAGCAGAATTTTGGCCAGAAACAAAAGGCCCTATTGCAAGCCCAGCAACACGTCTGGGACATTGCTCCCTTCTTCCCCAAATCCCCCTCAGGTGTGGACTGATCGGTTACATAATCTGTCCATAAGTCTACTTGCTTCGTGTCCCATCTTACATCCCCATATGTCGCCATAATCTGCTGAAAGAATTCATCGTAGTATATCCACCCCACCCCCCTTTGCCTTTGCCCACCTTATTATCAGGGAGTATGTGATGAGTGGGATGCCCAACTCCGGCTTCTTCTCCAATACTATGGCTGAGAATGTGACAAAACCTACAAACTGCCCATCCCAAGTCTTCCCTTTTGTAAATTTGTCCTCCCCATTCTTTCCTAACAAAACTACAGCTGCTACCATTTCACTCTTTCCTATATTCTCTGCTTCTTCATATTTTGCTGCCACTTCCTGGCTTACTAAGGTGAAGATATCCATATACTCTCCCTTCCATATTTCTCTTTTGTGGCCAGTGGGACGTGTTCGCCTACCCTCATCCCAGGGGGACCTATCTCCCTTGTTCCCTTTACTTCTTTCTCTGTTCCTCCTTCCTTTTCCTTCAGCACCTCTTTTTCTGACCTAATCTCTACCAGGGCTGACTCCATCTTCCCTAAACCCCCTGTCCCAAGTGCCAACACAATTTGGCTTATATACTCTTTGATGCTGTCACCCATTGAGCCGGGTGCATTACCTGTGGCCTTGTCTGTTCCTTGTTGTCTGCTGTCTTCCTGGTGCCCCATTATGGTCCCCTGTGGTTGAAGGGGAGGTTGCACCAATAGCATCTGTGGAGGAACCACTGTGCCCTGGGGATCCAGTCTGGGTTCCCCCGGGGGGGACTCCGACCTGGTCCTAGAGAGGTACTGGCAGTACCGGGTCAACAGTCTGCAAAGGTACTGGATCAGTCACCTTGGTGGGTTCCACTATCAGTGGTTGTACCCTGGTTAGGCTGCATGGCCTCTCAGCCGGCTGCTTGCTTCTGCCCCCTTTACCCTTCCCTGCTTTCCTTTTCTCTCCAGATCTCCCTGGTTCCTCCCCTTCCACCAGTCCCCACATTCTGTTGGCTTTTTCTGCCAGTTCCACTATAGCCCTGTAAGCGTCTTCCTTTGAAGGCCTGCTCTTCTTTGGTGCCATGTCCCTCATTCCTTTCAAACTGTGAAGACAACTGAAGAGAAGAAAAACAAAAATTTCCAATATTAAAATTCTGTCTACAGCAGTCCTTCTTATGTCCAGGTCCTCTTTCCTTGAAACAGTTACCTAATGGTAACAAAAATGTGACCCCTTTTTTTTATTTTTTTGAATGCTTGCTACGCCCTCTCATTCCTGTGCTTGAATAACTGCTGAAAAATATGAAAAAACTTTCCTCCCTGACTCATGGCCAAACTTCTGCATGGGCCTACCTCCATTGTAAGTGGTCAAAACAGGCCTTTTTGGGTCATCTTACTGTTCTTCCGGTCTCCCCTGTCTTCTATCCCCCTCTTCCCATCTCCCACCTGCCAGGTCCCATATCTCTTCCCGTGCTCACCCCCGCGGGCCTCAGGCTGTTCATAGCCTTCACGCACCTCAGGCACCACATCTTGTGGCCTTCCAGGCCTAAACCTCTCTCCCCTTGCATGCTCTTGCATGCCTCTGACTGTTGCCCCTCTGGGCCTGTTCATTCCCCTTCCTGTGCCCACCCCCACCCCCACAGGCCTCAGGTTGTTCATAGCCTTCATGCACTTCAGGTGCCACCTCTTGTGGCCTTCCAGGCCTAAACCTCTTGCATGCCTCTGGCTGTTGCCCCTCTGGGCCTGTTCATTCCCCTTCCCCTTTGTCCCAATTCTTTTGGCTGTACCACGTGGCCTCTCAGCCTAACTCTTATCCCCTCTGCTTGAGGGCCCTGCATTTCCAGGCCTGCTCCCTCTCATGGCTACCGCCGCCATGCTTTTTGGCCTGTTGGGCTCCTGTCTCTTTGTGTCCCCTGGCTGGTTTCAGATTGCTTACAACCACGCTGCTACCTTTTTCTGGCATATTGTGGCCTCTTGGGGCCTATGCCTCCCCCACCCTGCGTGCCATCGCAACCCTCTGGCTGCATTCCCCTTTTCTTCTGCAGCTCTGCCAGCTTGGGCTGCCCCCCAATGCGTGTTGTATCCCTGTCCATCATTGTTAAGCCTGCTACCAGCTTGCAAGAACCTTGTGGCTGGACTGCATGGTCCTTCGGACGTATGACGTCACGCCATATGTTTCTACGGTGCTAGCCCATGTGACCAGGCCTCAATTCAGTTGCCTCATCCTCCTGTTTGCAGTCCCCCAGGTCCATCCCTTCCCCCATAGCTCCTTACTTGGCCCTATCTTCCATTTAGGACTCACTCACCTCGCGACCTCTGTGTGGTGTGGGACGTCATGCCACGTGGCCGCCCGCATCCGTCCCATGCTGTCTTTGTGTGCTAGACCTCTTTCAATCAGACCTACCAACGTGCTGCCACTTCTCCGGCCCACTATTTCAATCACCAGCTCAGTTCTCCTGCAATACCACACCAGGCCCGCTGCAGGCCACATGCTACCTCTTCTGCATTCAGCACCAGAAAAAAAAACCCTGGGCTGGTGATACACCATTCAAGCTCAGTTTCCCTATCACAGCTCTTTACCTCTGTTCCACAAAACACTTTGTTATCGCTGCAATATGCAAACCACAATAAACTATACATATACATCTAAACTCATTATTCCTACTGCAGAGCTTCACCTCTGCTCCACAAACCACTTTGTTATTGCTGCAATATGCAAACCACAATAGACTATGCATATACAATTTAAACTCAGTTTCCCTACTGCAGTGCTTCACCTCTGCTCCACAAACTGCTTTATCACTGCAATATGCAAACCACCTTAAACTATGCATTTCTTTCTCTCTTTATTTGACTTCTCAGCATCTTACAATTTATTAGCTTCCTGATTCTCTTTCTATGCTTTAATTATTTATATATATATATTTTTTTATAACAACCTCAAACCTTCTCATCCATATTAGTTGTTTGTTTCTTACCTCTTTATCTTGGTGCACAAACCTTCAAAATTAATCTGCCAATCTGACCTGCTGCAGTTTCGAGTAGATCAAATCAAAACTCTAGCAAAAGTGGCTGAACCACTCCTGTGCTGTCCATTATGTACCACCTCTTGTCCCTCCCCTTCCTGTTGCTTGGCTATTGTTCTGACTCCTGACCCTCCCCTTCCCTTCAGAGCACACCATCTTGATGAAAAGGGAAGGGGTGCACCAGGATAATCTGGTCTGCCCCTTAAAGGGCAAACTCCATTCTGCAAATCTCTATGGCAGGTGAAGAAATACTCCCTTATTTCTGCTAACCTACTATCACATTTCAGACAGCCTGTTTTGTGAAATTACTTTGCTGAGACCAACATATGGTTTATATCTTGTCATGCCTAATTTAAGAGCAGATCCTGTTACCTTTGAAGCTGGCTGGCTGAAGGACAGTTTTATGACTGTAATTAGTCAGTCAGTTGTTAGTTCTTTTTATTTATTTATTTTTATTTATTTAGCTTTTGTTAACCAGGTAAGCACACTAGACAAGACAATTGCCTATTTTCAGGTAAGACCCGGGAGAGTACAGGAATAACAGTTTTAAGTACGTAAAACGACATTGTACAAATTAGACATATTACAGTTCATGTGAGGACAGTAAGATTACAGATTCAACACAGCATACGAAACATAGTAAGGCAGATTATACAGTATGTACATAACAAAATAAACACCTTGTGGAAGCTAAGAGCAGTACCAGAGGTACAGTATTGAGATCCTTCAGATATGACACTATATACAGCTTAGTGACCTCAAGGAGTTGGGTCTTTTGTCCAAGAGGACCTCCAGGGCAGAGGAGTGCTGTGATTGATCAATTTATGGGGGTTTGGGACAGCCACAAGCCGAGGAAAGTTTAAGGTGGTTCCATAGGGTGGAGCGAAGACACACCTGTGAGTGTGAGGAATGGACCTGGGCAGGGAAAGTGTTCCACAGTCTGGGAGCACATGCAGCAAAATCCCTCCCAGCTATTTGAGTCCGTGAAGCCGGTATGTTAAGGAGGGCATGCCCCTGGGACCTGAGGGAGTAGGAGGAGGAGTCAGCCGGGACAAGTAATTTTGCAAGCCCTGGAGGGGTACCAGTGCCAAGGACTTTTCCGGTGAAGCACCCTAGGATGAAGTCAATGTGGTTTGCTGGTGAGAGCCAGTTTAACCTGCTATAGAGGTCACAATGGTGGGTGAGATGAGGGGTAGCCAGCGCGAAGCGGCAGACATTGTTATAGGCAGTAGCCCACCTAGTGAGGAGGACTTTGGATGAGCGGGCAAACAAGAGGATCCCATAGCAGAGCGAGGATAGGAGCACCGCTCTGGCAAGTGTAATCCAAGCTGCCGGAGTAAGATTGCTTTTTGATCTGTAGGCCAGACCCAGTTTGCAGTTAACAGTTTTGCAAGTATTATGAATGTGATGGCCAAGGTCAAGTTGTGGGTCCAGCATCACCCCAAGATATTTAAAGTTGTCTATAACTGGAATCTTGACCCCATCGACAGCAGAAACACACAGTGGAGCTGTGGCAGCCTTAATCTTGGCCTGAGACCCAAAGAGCATGGCCTGGGTTTTACTGAGATTTAGAACCAACTTGTGGGACAATATCCAGAATTGGATGTTCCTCAAGTCCTCGCTCAGGAGGTGATTTATGACCCCTATCTCTGGGGAATGAGTCAGGACGACCAGGTCATCTGCATAAAGGATAGGCTTACAGTGGACAGCGGCAGCCGGGAGTTTGTTCACAAATATGGAGAAAAGCAGGGGCCCCAAGACAGAGCCTTGTGGGACACCCATGGTAACAGGGATAGTGCCTGAGAACTCCTTCCCATATTTAACAAGTTGCTTTCTGTCATTTAAGTAGTTGGAGAACCAGTTGAGCACCTCAGGTGCTAGACCATAGGAGCTGAGCTGGGTGGAGAGCATGGTGTGATTAACAAGATCAAGGCCTTAGAGAGATCTATAAAGATAGCTCCAGAGAGTTTGCCTTGGTCCATAGCCGCTCTGATACAAGATGAGACTGTGACAAGGGCAGAAGATGTGCTGTGCCCTTTCCTAAAGCCATGCTGCTCTGGGGACAACAGGTCATGAGACTGCAAGTACTCTGAGAGTTGCCCTGCCATGACATTCTTGAGAAGTTTGCTGACTGCTGACAGTATGGATATTGGACAGTAGTTTTCTGTGAGTTTAGGGTTCCCCGTTTAAGTATCGGGACCACCCTGGCAACTTTCCATACTTCTGGAATGACACCAGACGACAGGGACAGATTGACGATATGGGTTATCATGGGGGCAATCTTGCTGGCACCGAGACTCAGGAGTTTCAGCTCCTATCCATCATGGCCAGCACTCAAGAAGTGGGAGAGGCCTGAGAGCAGTCTCTGCACCTCTTGCACCATCACCACCTTAAAAATAAAGGGCGGGTAAGATGAGGACGGTGCGGCCCC